>CM046877.1:641582190-643982190 GCA_025667525.1 Glebionis coronaria
ACCTCTCACGTTAATGACTTTAATACCATTATTTCCCGTTTGCTATCTGTTGATATCAAGTTTGAAGATGAAGTCCAAGCTTTACTTTTATTATCCTCGTTACCGGAAAGTTGGTCAGGAACAGTCACAGCTATTAGTGGTTCAGCTGGAACCTCTAAACTCACCTTTGAGGGCATTCGTGATTTCATCCTAGGAGAGGATATAAGAAGACGGAGTTCTGGAGAATCATCGAGTGCTTTGCTTAGCACCGAGGGGAGAGGTAGAAAGAAAGAAAGGGGTAATGGCAGAGGCCGATCAAAATCTAGGAAAAGAGGTCAGTCCAAACCTAGGAAGGATATCCAGTGCTGGAACTGCAAAGAAATGGGGCATTTTAGAAATCAATGCCCTAAACCATCAGATGATAAGAAAGAGGTGAATGCAGCAACTGACGATTCAGAAGATGCTCTTATCTGTTATGTTGAGAATTCAACAGAGTCGTGGATTATGGATTCTGGTGCATCGTTTCATGCCACTTACAGCACGAAGATGATGAAGAATCTACAAACAGGTAACTTTGGTAAAGTTCGTTTAGCTAATAATCACACTCTTGACATCACAGGTATGGGCGACATAGACTTGAAAACTTCATTGGGCTCCACATGGACATTGAAGAACGTTCGTGTTATTCCTGGCCTAAAGAAAATGTTGATTTCTATCGGGCAGTTGGACAACGAGGGGTTTGATGTCAATTTTGGTAGGGGACAATGGAGAGTTGTCAGAGGTAATCTTGTAATCGCCAGGGGCAAAAAGCGAGGTACTCTATACATGGTTGAAGTCCCTGAAAATGGGATAAATGCAGTGACAAGCGGGATAAAACCATCCAAGTTGTGGCATCAACGACTTGGTCACATGAGTGAAAAGAGTATGAAAATGCTCGTTGCTAAGGGAAAGCTTCCAGATCTGAAAAAGGTGGATTCCGAGTTCTGTGAACCATGTGTGCTTGGCAAGAAAAAGAAGGTATCTTTTGTGAAGACAGGGCAGACACCGAAAGCTCAGAAACTAGAGCTTGTTCACACGGACGTCTATGGACCAACACCGGTCTCTTCTTTGGGAGGGTCAAACTACTACGTGACCTTCATCGATGATTCAACACGCAAGGTATGGGTTTACTTTCTTAAAAATAAGTTTGAAGTTTTTAATACTTTTAAGAAATGAAAAACTGTTGTTGAATTGGAAACCAACTTGAAGGTAAAGTGCTTGAAGTCGGATAATGGTGGGGAATACATTAGCACAGAGTTCATTAACTATTGTGCTGAACATGGCATTCGGATGATAAAGACAGTTCCAGGCACTCCTCAACAGAACGGAGTGGCAGAAAGGATGAATAGAACCTTGAATGAGAGGGCCAGAAGTATGAGACTTAATGCTGGGCTTCCAAAGACATTCTGGGCTGATGCAGTTAACACTGCAGCTTATCTTATCAACCGGGGGCTATCAGTACCATTGGGATTCAAGATACCAGAAGAAGAGTGGAAAGAGGAAGCAGTTAAGTATGAACATTTAAAGGTGTTCGGGTGCAGTGCTTATGATCTAATGAAAGATGGTGACAAGCTAGATGCAAAAGCCAAGAAATATACTTTCATTGGATATGGGGCAGATAGTATGGGCTACAGGCTTTGGGATTTTGAAAGCAGAAAGGTAGTCAGAAGTAAACATGCAACTTTCAACGAGGCAGAGCTTTATAAAGACTGGAGCACAGTAAACTCAAAGGGTCAGAAAGAACACATTGAGTTCGAAAGTGACGTCATTAGAATCAGAGAGTCAGCAGATACTCAGGATAGTGGGAGTAATGAGGCTGATTTTCAACATGAATCATTAGAGGCTGACGAGTCTCAAAATGATCAAGAAGACATTTCCAGCAGTGAAAGCTCAGAGGACGATGACGAAGAAGGATCACCTTCTCAGCCAGTTGCATCACATTGGGTTAGGAGATCTACTAGAGTCTCTAAACCACCTATGAAGTATAATCCATCAGTCAATTATCTTCTTTTGACTGAAAATGGTGAACCAGAAAGCTACTTTGAGGCAGTTAATCAGATAGATTCGCTTCAGTGGGAGCACGCAATGAAAGAAGAAATGGGCTCTTTAAACAAGAACAGAACATGGGTCTTAACTAAGCTTCCGCGAGATAAAAGAGCCTTACAGATAAATGGGTATTCAGGATCAAGGAAGAGCATGATGGGTCTAAACTATACAAAGCTCGTTTAGTGGTCAAAGGTTTTCAACAGAAAAAGGGGATCGATTATAATGAGATATTTTCTCCAGTGGTGAAAATGACCACCATCAGATTGGTCTTAAGTATTATAGCTGCAGAGGGCTTACATCTAGAGCAACTAGATGTTAAGACAGCATTTCTACACGGTGATCTTGATGAAGATATCTACATGGCACAACCTGAGGGGTTTCAGGTTGCGGGTAAGGAAAATTGGGTCTGCAAACTTGAAAGGAGCTTATATGGTCTAAAACAAGCACCCAGACAGTGGTACATGAAGTTTGATAACTTCATGGAGAGAACCGGGTACAGAAAATGTGAGATGGACCATTGCTGCTATGTGAAGAAATTCAAGGGCTCCTATATCATTCTACTTCTCTATGTAGATGATATGTTAATTGCATATATGAAAGAGATTAGCAAGTTAAAGAAACAGATGTCTAAAGAATTCGAGATGAAAGACTTGAGCCAAACAGATACTCAGAATGAGTATTGTCAGAAACAAGAAAGAAGGCTCTTTGACACTATCCAAGGAGAAATACATCGGGAAAGTGTTAGAGAGATTCAGGATGAATAATGAGAAGACTAAACCTAGAAACACACCTTTAGGAAGTCATTTCAAGCTTACCAAACATCAGTCTCCTAGATCAGAAGAAGATAAAGCATATATGGCTAAAGTTCCTTATGCGTCTGCCGTTGGTAGTCTCATGTATGTTATGGTTAGCACGAGACCAGATATCGCTCATGCCGTCGGGGTTGTTAGTCGCTTTATGTCACATCCGGGGAGAGAACATTGGGAAGCTGTTAAATGGTTACTTAGATACTTGAAGGGTACTTCAAAGTTGGGATTATGTTTCAGAGGTAAAGATGTAGTTCTCAGAGGATATAGTGATGCTGATTTGGGTGGATGTAAACAGACATTCAAAAGCACTACCGGGTACATTTTTACAGTGGGAGGAACAGCAGTTAGTTGGATGTCGAGACTTCAGAAAAGTGTGGCTCTATCTACAACACAAGCAGAATACATGGCAGTTGCTGAAGCCAGTAAAGAGCTAGTATGGTTGAAGACTTTTCTTGAAGAGCTAGACAAGACGCAGGCTGATTACTCATTGTACTGTGATAATGAAAGTGCTGTGAAACTTGCCAAGAATCCGGTCTATCATGCCAAAACAAAACACATAGGGATGAGGTATCATTTTGTCAGAGGGCTGATTAGTGATGGCATGATGAACTTAAAGAACATCTCAGGTGCGAAGAATCCAGCAGATATGTTCACTAAGTCTGTGACGCTGGACAAGCTGAAGTTGTGTGTAACTTCAGCTGGCCTTCGGAAATAGTTGAGAAGGCAGGTGGTAACTAGGGGAGCTTAAGATTCGTTTATACTTATAGAATTACAACGGAGTGCAGGTGAACGTGTTTCGAAGCCTCCAAGTGGGAGATTGTTGAGGTGTAGGCTTCTGATTGGTGGCAGAATGTCATCATCTTATTTTAGGCGAAGATCACAGTTTCTATAATTAGGAGGTTTTTTCCTAATTATGTTTAGCCTATAAATATAGACTGCTGTAATTCTGTATTTGTGTGTCACACCAGAATATAATAAAATACCCTAGTTGCTACCCGTGGACGTAGGTTAATAGCAATATTAACTGAACCACGTAAATCTCTTGTGTTCTTCATTCTTGATTTCGGTTTTACTATTGTGTGTGTAACCTTTAAATCCTAACAGTACCTACAATAACACTATGCACATCTCCACCTTACGACTTCAGCCCCAAACTGATTGTCGGTGGCCTTTCGTCGTCCGGAGACAAACTGCCGTCGATTGGAACAGGAAACGACGACTTTGTTAACTAGTTTGTGCATTCGCCTTTCGCGTCGTATTTGAAGCGTGATCATGTTCATCAGAGTCCGGTTTTGGTCTTTCGACGTCCGGTTTCGGTCTCGAGTAGCGCGAGTCCGTATCGTAATGGTTCGGCTTGTTTTGGGAGTAAAAGGCTGTTTAAAGGATTTGCGACACATGCTTTTAACTCGTTGTGTGGATTGTAATGAGCCACGTATGAGTTATAATGATAATGATGAGCCTGTGTTTGGAATGGATGATGGTTTAAACGAGTCGTATATTGAGTCGTGTTATAAGGAGTTGTTAAAGAATGCGCATATATAGTTTGGTTTTTAAGCGTTTTATGAGGCTGAAAAGCGCATAGAGGACAGGTATAAAATATGTTTTAACACGGTCTAAGCTCTACATTAGATGTGTACTTTTGAAATTGTTACATTATGTTTACCGAAAATATTAACTTGTTATTTTGTTCATCAAAATTGGCATATAAGAGTGTTTGGCAAGGTGCTTTTTAGAGCATTTATAAGCGTTAGCATTTAGTGGTTAGCGTTTAGAATTGAAATCTCAATTGGCAAAGAGCGGCTAGCATTTTGTCTTTCATAGAAACGATACTTGAAGAAGTTACCTTACGAAACACTTACATGTAAACTTATACTGATAGTTATATTGCTAATTTTGCCACACATATTCGAAGTACAAAATATCAAGTTCATGTACGAGATGAGAAGTATTTTGGGTACACATAACAACATACCATAATGGGACTTTTGAAATATGTACGTCTTATACAGCTTAAACGGTTATTTATCTTTATGTTCTTAGATCATTCTTTTGGTGTAAATAATTAGGGTTATTTATAATATGGTGGATGCGAGCTAGTGGTGATCCGTATATGCAACATTGTGTGGAAACAGTGGTATTGTTGGCTAAAATAGGTGTTAATGCGACTGTAGTTGCTGCAGGGTTGTTACATGATACACTTGATGATTCGTTTGTTAGCTATGATCATATTCTTCAAATGTTTGGGCTGGTTTTACTGATCTTGTTCAAGGGGTGCTGATTTGTTAACTTATTTATAATATACAAGATTTTAGTTTGTTAATAATATGAATCTGATATTTGGTGGATCTTCACTATGAAAAGCTACTAATACATGATTGAATATTTACAGGTATTTAGGCCAAGTCATTTGAGCAAGCTTGCTCGTGAAAGCGACACAGCCAACAGAACAACGGAACAACAGAAGCAGTTACCATGTTTCTTTCAATGGTAGACGCGAGGACAGTGCCAATAAAATTAGCTGATAGGCTGCATAATATGATGGCAGTGGCTGCCTATGAGTTCGAAATAAAGGTTTGCAAAGGAGACAATGAATGATCTTTGCTCCTTTGGCAAACCGTTTAGAAATCACGAGTTGGAAGGAGCAATTGGAGACTCTTTCTTTCAAGTACCTCAACCCGGAGCAACACGATGATCTATCTTCTCAACTTTTGAAGTCGTTTGATGAGGCAATGGTCACTTCTGGTGCAGATAAACTGGAGCAATCTCTTTAAGAGGGGTGTATATTACCATGTTTTGTATGGACGACACAAAAGCTTATTTAGCACCCACTGCAAAATGCTAAAGTATGTCACGTTTCCCTTGTATGAACTATTTTTCATCATGGTCATTGATAAAATTGTGTTATAATTGTTTGTTAATTCATATACATCAAACCTGCGTACTTGTAGTGTAGTGTTTTGCATTAATATTAATTATTAAATCCCAACAAGAGGTTATGGCATGTGATAGTAACGAGTATTGATTTCCCATCACCAACATGAACATATGGATATGGGCAATCATTATAAATATTGCAACTTGGTGTTGCTTGGTTCACCAGTAGGTTTAGATAAAGACACAATTTTTAGACGAATTAGGGTTAGAAAGATGGGAGGAAAATGCAGTAGCTTTAGATGACTCATTGGAAAGAGCTCTGACTGAAATAATAGCCAAAAAGCTCAGACTCGCTAAGATCTTAGATGAACTCATTGGAAAGAGTGAAGAATAGTAGTATAAATCTTTAGCATTCTCGATATCAGTCTAGTATTTACTTTAATTCAACTAGCGGGAAATTGTAAGGCTAATTCATAGCCAATAATCTTTAACTCGGAATGAGAATGCGTTTTATAGAGATAGATAAATCGAGTTCATGAATACAACGATTTGTAACTAAATACAGATACAGTAACTTTTGAAAGCTTATAAAACATGTAAACCTTTTCTAGCAACATTTACTTTTTTATTATGGAGTAGTCTAAATGTCTTTGCACGACTGACTGTTTTCGGCTCACACTTGATTTGAGTTAGAGAAAACGTTGCATATCATTTATATTGCTTGTAGAAGATGAAGTTGGAGTCAGACTCCACTGGTGTTGACCTCTAAAGTTTTAGGACCAAGTATAGTGTCCATAACCATACTAAGTACTAATTGACCAACAACCTATAAAAAAATACAAAACTCATTATAAATAGCCATCTGTTCGTGTTTCATTTCAAACAATTAAATACCAGCCTTATGGAATCTTGCAAGTTAGAGATTGTCATCCACTCCTGAGAGGGTCTCGTCGACGTTAAACACTTCGGTACCATGAACCCTAATTTGAATCTGACATATCTTTACTTTAATGTCTATCATCTCATTAATGGGTAATTTACTGGTTTTTTTTTTTTTTCATTCCTTTAAAACCCTAATTTCAACCTTTATTTGCGTGTTTTTTAGCTCAATAGTCTTAGTTTACCTTCAATTACAATAACCTTTAACCATTTTCATCAGTTTTCCCTAAATAAAATACCCCCAATTTTAGAATTAAACCTTAATGTTGTAAAAATCGAAAAACCCTAATTCATAACTTCCACCTAGGGGGGGGGGGGGGGGGGGGTTCTGATGAGGTGATTAGACCTACGTGTTACTAGAGGTTCTAATAGTGATGGAAAATTAGCTCCTAAGTATACATTTGCTATATCTAAGGCAGCTGTGTGTAGGTAAAAAAAGGGTTCTGAAAAGGGTAGGAATTTAAAGGATAAGGATTTGGAGACTAAGGATGAAGAGGTAGAGGGTAGGGATGAAGGTGCTAGCGGGAATAAGGTTGCTAAGGGTTTGAATTTGGTTGATAACATTTTTGATGGTTTTACGGGTGTAGTAAAAATAGTAAAGTTAGGAACTCCTTGACTGATGAAATGATTGAACAGTATGAAACACTGGTTGGGGAGAAGGTTGATAACATGATTTAGGAAACACATGTAGGGGTATGGATGAGCATTTCAAGCAGAATCCCGAATCCGAACCGAAACCGTACTAATTCCTCGTACCCGAATCCCGTTTGGTACGGTACCAGGACTACAAAATAAGGTGAAAAAAAACCGGGACCACTAATTCGTTGCTGAACCGGTACCAAATCGGGAAATTTCCTAAAAAAAGGGAAAATCTGGATTTCCCGGTACCGATATCCGAATCCCGTTCGGTATGGGATTGGTACATAGCTTTTTAGATCAGGAAAAAATATGGACGGGTTCGGGACGGGATGGGTACCGAGCTCACCACTAGGTAGGGGTGTTCATAAGAAGTTAGATTGAATTATGGTTAATGGGTATTTCATTGATGAGTATCGGACTGCTTTTGCTAATTTCCTCCCGTTTCAATCCTCTGGCCAGTCCTCTGTTGTGTTGGTATTGCCTGATGCTGTGGGTAGGAAAAATAAAGCTTTTAGGTTTATGAATTATCTTTCGGGTAAGGAAGAGTTTGTTGATGTGGTTAGAGATATCTTTTCAACTTATGGTTTATGTTCAAGGGATATTCCATCCTTGTGTTAGCTAAGAGGCTGAAGTTCCTTAAAAAGCGTATGAGGGATTTAAATAGGAATATAATGGGGATCTTTGTGAGAATGTGAAGGCGTTGAAATCTGAGTTGGGTAGAGTTCAAGAAGAGTTGAATAATGATCCTACTAATACTGATTTGAGAGCTGAAGTTAGTGTATTCAGCTGCTTATAAAAAAGTTGTTTTAGATGAAGAAATGTTGTTGAAACAAGAGTCTGTGAAGACCACTTTGTTTGACATTGCGGATAACAAGGCATCGGGGCCTGATGACTATACTTGAAAAGTTTTTAAAGCTGCTTAGAAGGTGGTCTCTAAGGACACTTGCGCTGCTGTTAAAGAATTCTTCAGAAGTGGTAAATTACTCGGTGAGTTTAATGCTTTCATTAATTCCTAAAATCATATCGCTTAAATAGGTTTTTGACTATAGACCTATTAGTTGTTGTAATGTGGTGTATAAAACAATAAGTAAAGGCATTACTAACAGATTGAAAATGGTTTTAAATGGGTTAGTGGGTGAAAATCAAAGTGCATTTATACCCAGGAGGCCAGGGCCCGGGAGGAAAATTTGCGATAAAATCTTATTAACTCAATAATTAATCAGGGGTTATAACTGGAGCTGGAGACAGTTAGTTAGTTAACCGATAAAATAAAAATGTTTGTTCATGTTAAAATTGGAAACGATATGTATGGTTTGATAAATGGCACCCACGTGGTAGCAGACTTATAAATAACAGAACTCTTGAACAAGCTAATATACGTGTGAAAGCTAAAGTTGGGGATATGATTTAGGTTTAGTGAGGTCACCAATGTCCCTGTTCCTAAAGTCATTTGGTGCAGGCATGTTTGGTTTTCTCAGTGTGTTCATAGGCATGCCTTCGTCTTGTGGAGGAAGACTTAAGACTAGAGATAGGATTTCTAAGTGGTTTAATGTCGGGAAAAATCCATAAATGCTTAATATACTTTAAAAAAAACTCATTTCTCAGATTGTACTTTTTTATTGTCATTATTCTTAGTCAACTCTTATTTTCTTTTCATTATACATACTTCACATAAAATTTAATATCTCTTTCGGTTTCTCCAATCGTAATAGTATGTTAATGATAAATGATTGTTATTTCTTAATGAGAAACATCAAACATGAGATGAAGTTTGAAAACATACTATTCCCTGGTTTCTCTATCGGCGATAAATATGAGTTCTATTTTTATTTTATTTCGAAGCTTGCTGATTTAATTTTGTAATTTTAGGGTTTATGTTGCTGATTGTCACTGGTGGTAGTAATTAAAGCAAATGTTTTAATCTTGTCGAAATTTTATTAAAGCATATATCATCAAAATATGGATAAATCAAAAGTTCTTGGTAACCTTTATCTTGTTGGCATTATATACTTGATTAAACCCTGTTAAACATACGAAGATTAAGGTTATATTGTTTAGTCTAGTGTCGAAATTTTAACTAGTTATAAGTAGCTGTGGTGCAGAGTATAGTTGTATATATGGGTAATTGGGTATTGTTTGGCACTTCGGCAAAGAAGGTTGAGATGATTTGGTTTGTTGCCTTTAGGATATGATGCAAATCATGATGTTATTGAGTAGCGTTATGGATAAAGTAAGCCTGGTATTAGTTTGTTTAACATAGCTTTAGTTAAATGATTGTTAATGAGAAACATGAGATGAAGTATGAAAACATACTATTACCATTTGATAAACCGAAAGATATATTAAAATTTATATAAAGTATGTATAATGAAAATAAAATTAGAGTTGAGTAAGAATGATAAATAAAAAAGTACAGTGTGTGTAATGAGTTTTTTTTGGAAGTGCATTAAGCATTTATGGCTTTTTCCCTTTAATGTCCCTAACCAGTTACGCCTTCTCTGTAATCAACATGATGAATCTCGCAGTCACCTTTTCTTCTCTTGTTCCCTTTCTAAGAGATTATGGGAAAGGTTAAAACCCATGGCTAATATGGACCACATTAGTAATGAATGGGCTAGTGTGATTTCGCGTTTTAGGTGCTGTTGTGTACTATTTGTGGCAGGAAAGAAATGTAAGGTGGAGTAATCAAATCTTCAGATCTAATGAAGCCCTTTTCAAGTTTATTGTGGAAGCTATTAGACTTAAGCTGATGGGTTTAACCATAAAATGGTCTACTGAAGCTGAAAGGGCTGCTGGAACATGGAATTTAAAGCTTAATACGAGTGTTTATTATAGAAGGATGATGGAAGATTTGAATAAGGATGGGGATATGTTTGATGCTGCAGGTCTTTACTAATTTGGTTATGGTGTATACAGTTTACACTAGTGTTTGGGTTACTGCTTTTGTATAAGTACTGGTTTCTGAGAATGCAATAGTCTTTGGGACATTGATATTATGGGTGCCATAATTAACTCTCAGGGGTACATTTGGATGGTTCTGGGGATTGAATGGCTAACAAACAATTCTTGTAAAATTTAAACACTCTTCATCTGTGATCCATATATGGTTGAATGGGTTCGTTGGGTTGTCACGTGGCAATGTGAGAATATGGGCGAATACAAAGCATGTGTTGACTACAATGAGGCCATCAAGCCTCCTCCCTACATGTTCCCTTTTCATTGTGAATATTGCCCACATAACATTGTTGTGGATCTGATGCGCATGTGTCATCATGATTGAGAATGACAGGTCGGTGCTTTACATATATAAAAGATTTTACCTTCTTCACATGCTTACATTTTTTATAATGCAAACTAATTTGGAAACATGCATTATATTTCTCAGATGTCGGTACAAGAATTCCCAGCAAATTCAACTGTGAAGGATATTTTCAACATAGCCTGTCTTGGGAGCTCTACAAGGTGAAAATAGGGGATGTGATCTAGCTAACACCAAGAATACCCGACAAGTCATTAACAGAGTACAGGGACGAGATTCAACGTATGTATGATAGGGGTCACTTTGTGCCAAACTTGAGCAGGAGGCAGACTACTGGTAGTTTTCTGGTGGGGAAGATGAAGTGCATATCTTCATTACAACAATGTATGTATGTCACGGGTCACTCGGTATCAAACTCGAGCATGATGCAGACTGGTTTTAGCATGATCCTCAGGTGGGAAAGATTAAGTGCACAGCTTCGTTGCTCTCTATTCATGGTAAATATGTATCCAAAGTATGTACAAGATTAGATAGATAATGATTGGATTATTTCTTGTAACATGTAAGAACAGGTGTTTTATGTTTATATAATTTAACATTAGATTAAAAAAAAACAAAAAGCAATATATGTAGTCTTTCAGCTTTTATTAATAGCAGAATATATTATGCTTTCTTATTCATGAAAAATTAGCTTCGTGTGTGTATTCTCCAACATGATTAGATGTAGGAAAACGATATGGTTCATAGGCATAAACATCGCTCTGATGAACTATTAACTGTTCTTAGTTGATAGATTCTGAGCTTTATGCTTTTATATTTGAAATATTCATTCTACACATCAAAGCTCATGGTGATTTGAGCTTAGTTTTGGTTACATCAACTGCTAAAGTATCTTCCCAAAACGGTATAGAGTTGACGAATCATAGAACAGGAAGTCTTGAGTTCATGCCCTCTGCAAGTTTGCGTGTAGAACTGCTAGAACCAAAAGTGGCCTTTACAATTTTTTTTCTTTGACTTGTTCTTCTCCGCTAACATCTTGAATTTACATACATGCGTATACCATAGGTTGTGTGCTTCCCAAGTGGGTCACAACTGGTCTTGGCTTCAACTTATTCGTACAATCGTGTATGTTTGATCTTACACAATTGTGAGTGTCTCTTTAAAGGGTGTTTAATATATCTGGATGCAGATTCAATTGATGAATCGAGTACATCGGTTTCTAACATTCTAACATCCCATTCATGTTTTATGATCAAATTTCACTTTGTCCCACATGGATAGAAAGTGAAAGCAGCGGAACCTTTAAAACTAAAATTTCAATTCAATAAGTCAATCATTTGCTTTCGATCCAACCAAAATTATTTGGTCGAATATTTGGTTCTTGGTTTTTCACATGCCTACATGAGTGGTGAACTACGTCTTTAAAATAAGTTAAGTTCATACTTATTTTCCCGTTCTATATTAAGGAACCAACTATCAATCATCTTTCATATCGATCACACTATATAAGGTATCATTAACATATGAATACACTCTTTGCTAACTCGAAGAAGTTTCCTGATCACATTACTATATGGTTTAGTGCATCTTATAATGCTTTCGGTATCATAAACACATTCATATACATGTCGTGGATGTGACGTAATGATTTTAAAGATTTGGAAGCCTACATGTGATAGTTGCCGGTACAAAAAGTTTCAGTTTATACCAATATAAACAAGACGAGTAATTTGTATTACACGTTCTATAATGAAACATTTGAAAAAAATACACATTTATTTTACAACCGTGCCTTTGTTAGTAAGGTCCTAGGGCTGTTATTCGAGTTGACCCAGTCAGGTTTAGGTCAATTTAAGTTGGGTTAAAAAGATGTATACTTGAACCTGATCTTATTCAAATATCGGGTTAGTCGAGTTTGTGTTAATTCGGCCGAGTCAAATCGCGTCGGATTTATTCGGGTACAAGGTAAAATAAAAAATATACAAAAATCACTTTTTCTCTTTTAAATACAAAGTGTATAAATTTTATATTTAAAAAAATCATTATTTGAGTCTTTGAGTCGACCGGAAGAGTTGGCCAAAAAAATCCACCTGATATCCGATCATATTTACTATTCAGGTTACACGAGTTGACCCGTATAACCTTAAATTGTTTGGGCCCTACTAACGCGGGTCGAATTTAATTATTCATGTCCGGTTCGAGTTCGGGTCTAAGTCATATCAGGCTTTTTTACACTCTTGTAACCGTGCATAGACATATGGTTATGTACAAACTCCACATACAAACTCCACACGCAAATGGTCCTAGTTGTCACCCATTATTATCCCACATCGGTTAGTTAAATGAACTGTTCTAGGCTTATATATTACTTTTGTATGAAAATGGTTTCATGAGATTGAATGCAAGAATAGGCGAAATCCAAAATGTCTCTAATTCTATAGCTTTTTGATATTATAATTCAAACTTTACTAGGCTACAACATTTAAATATTTACAAGTTTCATACTCATAACCCCTTTTCCAACATATAATCTACTCGCTTTATACCGGCATATTTGCTTCAAACTTCGTACAAGTCCTGATCTTGCTAAGCGTGAAGATCAATGCAATTTGGTTGCTCATTCGTACAAGGCCTGATAAGGCTGTCACACATTACCCACCTGTCAACAAACCCTTCCCTTATTCCTATTGTATAACTCAATTCTGCCTTACAAGGTCGATATTCTCGAATGAAGAATCACTAATTTAAGGTTCCCAACTCGGGTCAATCCCAGTTACAAATGTATCGTTCTAGATAGTAACTCGGGGTCACCCGACTTACTTTTTCATGTCATCGGTTTGTAACATTCTAAATTTACATGTTACATGTTTGCTTTTATGTCTTATGATCAAATTCATTTTGTCCCATATGGATAGAATGTGAGAGTAGTGAAATCTGTATAAATCAAGTTTCAATTTAATATGTTAAGTAATAACTGTGGACATGACAAAAATTAATTGGTTGTGTCTTTGGTTCTTATTTTTTTTCACACGCCTACATAAATATGAACTTGGTTATGTGCATATAAATGCTTAAATCACGAACAAGCCCTGATTTTAAACGTTTTGCTTTCAACGCTATCACACACATAAAAAGAAGCAAGTGACCAACATACAAGCCGTACACATATACGACCCACATCACCAAAAATTCAAACGCCAACCGAGTTGACTTGTTGGCTCACAGTGGGGACACGTGTTGGACAAGGGTCTACCAGCTTTCACACGCCTTAGCCAACTGCCATGTCCAGTTGCTAGTCGCATCTACAGGTAACATTATTCAGTTGTGAACCTCCTAAAGCCCATGGTAAGCTGAGCTGAATTGCAATGAGCTTAAGAGTGCCTGATGGGGTCAAGAAAAAGATGGTTGGGGTTGTGTATGCTTTACGCTCATCAAGTGGATTTATCCGGTCAAGAAACGGTAGGTATACGTCATGGTAGTCGATTATGAATAGTTTATTTTCTGTGATAGCCTCTCCATATACCAAAAGATTTTCCATTCTTCAGTTATGTGTCTCGGTTAATGTCTTCTCTACGAATCTAAAGGCTCGCCTGATATAAGGAAATGAATAATGTTACCTGTTGTACAGTTATGCTGTTACAAGATATACAGCCCAAAATGTGTTCTTCTTTAAGGGCGGACTCTTGTGGACAGCATACTTAGGGGTCGAGTTGACTCACAGTGGGAAGACTTCGCTATTTATTCTATGCTAACGAGGTTGACCCCCGCAAGTCCTTGGCGAGCTAATTCATCATCACGGAACCATGACAATCTGTCCTCTGCACATTTAAAATACAGACCCGACCCGAATCTGCTATCTCTAAATGAATTACAGGTGTGATGCTTACTCGATAGAATTTTAGGAGTGACATACTTGAGAAGACCATCACCTTGGCTAGACTTATGTTGTCTCGTTACTTATCTTGCAGGCCTAATTTGAGGACTCCTTTACTATAGAGACTCTCAAATCATATTATACAATATAATAAACATGTACATGACTCGTCGTAACTTGTTGATACTCATAGTCCAAGACACGCCAGTCGAGATATAATATGCCATTGTCCTTGGAGGACTTTAAAAGCTCTTCTAATGCCTTTTCGAGCACTTTCTTTTTTTCGTTTAAATATGCTATTTTCTCAATTTGCAACCGAGAAGAATTAGACAAAAGATGCCGACGGGGCTAATACCCTTGATCGAAACTATATCTGGAATAGAATTATTTTAGTTCTTGAATTTCTTTGTATGGCCTAAATAAAGAGAATAAAAAAATAAAATGGAAGCGACGTCTGAGAGATTCGAACTCTCGCGGGCAGAGCCCATGTACTTAGCAGGCACACGCCTTAACCACTCGGCCAAAGCGTCAATTTGTATACTGTTTTGAATATTCGTACTTTATATTAGATATTTTATGGGATCGCTTATTTAAGAATTCAAATGCTTATAATGTAAGAACAAGTGATAGAGAAGAGATAAATATTTTTTCACAATAAAAATATATGAATTAAGTAAGTAGTCGGTATAAGTTAGGCATTTGTATCACAACTTGTAGCATTCCTGTGGTCTAATGAGTACTTAGGCATGACAACTATCAAGTGACTAAAAATGTGTTTCTAGCTTTGCCCTTTTAATCGGTCAGAATGTTCATATGTTACTGTATAACGTTAAGGGTGTGTTTGGTAGGGGTCAATCGGAATGAAGAATAATATCAGATATCATTTTGTACTTTTTCATTTGATTGAAATTATGTGTATCGTGGCATAGTATAAGTGTATAACTAACAGCTCTAACGGGATTGCTATAACGAGAATTTGTGTAATGTAAAATGTGACAACACTTGAAGTAAATCGAAGAACAACTCTCATACAGAACTAGTATAGCTGATACAATGATTTCGTATAGGTTCTGATTTTACTCTCGATATCCTCTCGAATTGATCTCAGTTTAAAGTGGAATGATTTGTTCCTGGTTAATAAAGAGGAGTTGGTTTGTTTATCTAATTTTAAACTAATAACAATTAAGTGTAAATGACATTGAATAAATTAAAACTTTGGAAGATTAAACTAAATTGACAAGTTAATTATGAGTGCTTGAAAACGTAAAGAAAAGATTAGGAAATTACTTTGAAAACTTAATTGAATTAATGCTTTAAAACTTGTTCTATCGGAGTACACTAAAATTATTTCTATCGGAATATAAGAAAATCAAAAGCATCGGAATGTAATCATAACTACCATCGGAATGTCCATGTTTGGTTCTATCGGAATGTTCAAGAACAAGCTGTCGCAATGACTGCCTATCGGAATGTGCCAGATCGGAATATTAGTTCTATCGGAATGTTGAAGACAAAAATTAGCCAGAGTTTCGACTAGAAAATGGACCTAAACCCCGTCGGAATGTGCGATCGCAATATGCGATCGCAATCCCAGATCGGAATAGGGGGTACTTACAAACTATCGCAAAGTGAAACCCCTTTTGGGTTATTGCGATACCAAGACCAAAGAAGCTATCGGAATGTGTTAAAACCCTACTTTTGCGATGGAAGCAAGTGTGTTCCGAAAATGGTGGCAACTTAAAATCTCAATAAGCATGCACAATAAGCCAAATGATCCGTAACTTTAACACTTCAAAAAGATTAAATTTGATAGCTTTTGAAAACAAGAAACTTTAAAACTTAATAAACAAAACTTTTGAATGATTAAATCTTATAAGAAATCCGAAATCAATAAGCTTGAACAAGCAATAAGCCGATAAGCATGGAGAGCTTATGGCTTATTCACGTAGAGCTTAAGAAGACACAAGAAAAATCAAACTCTATTCACGAACACATCCAAAATCCAAATCGTATGGAATTCAACAATCGGATTAAGGAATTTGACAAATCAAGAAAAGTAAGAAAAACTTGAAGAACTTAAAAGCATAAACTTGATTAAGATTAATGAAATCAAAAGTACAAGAAAGCTTAAATTCAAAAGATAAAATCAAAGGAAAAGTTTAGTGAGAGAAAGTTTGGAACTTTCTCTCTCTAAAACTAGAGAAAAAATGAAAAGCTAAAGACTAGCTAAAAACTAAGTGTGTGAAAATTTGTGAGGTGAAGGCTTTATATAGGCGTGTGTATGGTGTTGATGGGCTTTTGATTGGGCTTTGATTTGGGCTTCTTTTTCTTCTTTCTTCTTAAGTCTTCATGCGTCTTTAAATAAACGTTTCCGACTTGGATTTGAGAAGTGTCGGTGAATAATTCCAACTCGTCTTATAATCTTTTATTCAATAGGCTCGAGTTCTTCGACATAAATGAATCTTCCATTTTTGGCTCTATTCTTCGATAAATCTTCAAATAGGCACAATGACTTCAAATCTTTTGCACCTTTTGGACAATAGACTTCGTCTTGAGCCCTTTTCTTCGATAAAACCCGTGCAATCCCATGTTTTCTTTAATATTCATCCGGTCGACTCTGAAAACACAATAAACACAAAAACCACGCATAATTCCAAACAAATGATATTAAATACGTGTTTTGGTCTCGTTTGAGCCCGATTTAAGTGGTAAAAAGATGGGTGTTTTCACACCTATCAAATCCCCTACACTTAACCATTGCCATGCCCTCATGCAATGCTTAGTGACAAAGCATAATTACACTTTTCTCATTATCAATTAACCTTGGCCTTATTAAAATACTACTTAAACAAAAAATTTAAAGTACTAAGAAATTAAAATTTTAATGTAAACAAGAGAATAGAAAATAACTTATGTGGTAATAACTTGGAAAGAGATCGAGGACTTACATTAGGGCTTCGGTGCTGCGAAGATTTATCACCCTCAAGTTTCACGTTCCCCAAACTAAGCTTAAAAACGAGATCATTGTTATTATAAGTTAGTAATTCAAACACTCACACACATGGCTTAATTAAATGCTTAAACTCCCTTATTCCTAGGTGTATCTCTTATATTTTATTTTTGTCTTAGAATGATCATGAAGATGCATTTTTGGACTTATTTCGATAGTTTATTAGGGCTGAAAGCAAAGTAGGACGATTTGATCAATAGTTAGCTAAAGGACAAAATCTTTTAAAACTGCTTCTCGGGATATCAAAAAGTTCATATCTTGGCATAACTTGGTTCACGATTTGAGACCTTTCTCGGGCCGATATTTGGCATGTACTTCATACTTCATATCTTCGAGAGACGTTCTTGAGATAATGGTCTTCTCATCATAATAGAGTTTCTTCACTTGGAGACTTTTGAGGGGTACTCCAACTTTGTTGACCACGACTTCATGATTATTTCTTCAATCTCTAATTGGAATTTTGAGATACAACGATCCGCCTCCTTTTCGGACTTGGATCTATTTATCCTCATACCTTGTTAGGGTCTTTTCGGATAGACTTCTCCATGATCTTTATGGGAGTTGATTGCTTTTCGTCGTGAGTCTTGATCCTTCATATTGACTTTAGGAATAATGCTTTTCACATCACTTTGGATCTTCAACAATAAAATTGAATCCTCATGCCTTGTTAGGGCCTTTTCGGACTCGCCAATCTTCGCGCCCCGCTTCATAAGTTATGCCTTGGCTATGAACTCTTATCATTACCGAGCAACTTTTAAACGATCTTGGGCTAGAAGCTAAGTAACTTTTCAAATCGTAAGACCTTACTTATTGCAGATAAATTATTAGCAAGTGATGGGAGAATAGGCAAATAATTACACCAAGTGAGCTTGCGCAAGAACACCGACTTATAATTGACTCTATCATTTCTCGTCCTCCACAATTTAAAATCTCAAGTAATGAGACTCGTGGACACTTAGCCTAATAAACCAACTAAGGTCTATATGGTTAAGGATACTAGCTAGAATAAACTTGGATAAGTCTATTCGGGTTGAGTCAAAATAAACGCAACGGGCCTAATATGTCAAAGATTCCTAAACTAGCTACACCACTTTATTAATATTTTTGACTTTATTGCGGGATATATACATATGAAAGCAACGATAAAAATTTAAAAATTACAACTAAATGGCCAAAGTTAATAAAAAATTTGAAAAATGCTGAAAAATAGGATTTTCCGGTTAAATGAAGGCATTTTCATGAAAAAGTCCACTTAAAACTTCGATAGAAGTCCCCCCTACACTTAAGATAAACATTGTCCTCAATGTTTAAGCATGTGGGAGAAGTCTCCCCTACACTTATGACATTGTGCACGTTGGTTAACTCGAGTTAAGGAAGAGACGACTAAAGTGATCAATTTCAAATGTGAGTATGAAGAAAATTGAATCACGATAGTTGAGAGATAGAACCGGATTTCGGATAACACGGGAGCACGGTTCTTCAAAGTTTCCAAGAGTGCACTCATCCCTGTAATCACATCACCACACAAATACAAACACCTATGCAGGCCCCCCTACACTTAGGAGGTTAAAACGTAAAAGGATAGATACTCGGGCTGCCTCCCGAGGAGCGCTTGTTTTTTATAACCGAGTCACGAGCCTGACTCGACCCAAAATTAGTTCATGGGGAACGTGGTGAGGGATGGAATCATCTCCTGAGAGATGTCCTCACCAAAGTACAGCTTCAGACGCTGGCCATTCACCTTGAAATTAGGTCCATTTGGCTGAGAAAGCTCAATGGTCCCATATGGAAAGATGTTGGCGACGGTGAATGGACCAGACCAGCGGCTCTTCAACTTGCCAGCGAAGATCTTCAACCGAGAGTTAAAAAGTAAGACTTGATCACCAACATGGAAATCTCGGTTCTTGATTTTTGCGTCATGGAGGATCTTCGTCTTCTCTTTGTAGATCAGCGAGTTCTCATAAGCTTCATTCATCAGTTCATTGAGCTCGTTAAGTTGAATCTTACGATGATCACCAGCTTTGTTGATGTCGAAGTTAGCCCACTTTAAGGCCCAGTGCGCCTTATGCTCCAGCTCGATGGGAAGGTGGCATGCTTTCCCGTACACAAGACGATAAGGTGTACAACCGATCGGGGTCTTGTAAGCAGTACGGAAAGCCCACAGAGCATCATCTAACTTATCGGCCCACGCGGCACGATGCTCTCCCACCGTACGCTCCAAAATTCGCTTCAATCCACGATTGGATATCTCGGCTTGCCCATTGGTTTGGGGATGATAAGCGGTGGAAAGACGGTGATTGACACCATACTTGGCCATGACTCTTGCAAATTGATCGTTGTAAAAATGAGTCCCGCGGTCACTGATAATAGCACGAGGAACGCCGAATCGAGCGAACAGCGATTTCAAAAAGTTACAAACCACCCTTGCATCATTAGTAGGTAAAGCTTTGGCTTCAACCCACTTGGAGACGTAGTCAACGGCAACAAGGATGTATTTGTTTCCTTTAGATGAAGGAAATGGCCCCATAAAGTCGATACCCCAAACATCAAAGATTTCACACTCTTGAATAAAATTCTGAGGCATCTCGTCTTTATGTGTGATCGTGCCTTGTTTCTGGCAAGCATCACATTTTTTAACCATATCGTGAGCGTCGCGATAAATGGAGGGCCAATAAAATCCTGAATCAAACACTTTTTTGGCGGTGTAGTTGGGACCAAAGTGACCACCCGTGGGTCCTTTGTGGCAAGCATCAAGGATTTCGAAGGCTGCCGGTCCATCAACACATCGGCGAATAATCAAGTCAGCACATTGTTTGAAAAGATACGGGTCATCCCAGAAGTAAGTCTTTATGTCTTTGAAGAACTTCTTCTTTTGCTGGGATGTTAACCCGTCAACGAGGATTCCACCCGCCAAGTAGTTTGCAATGTCTGCAAACCACGGGGTTTCGTCAACAGTCGAGTTTATAGACATTAAGGTCTCCAGGGGAAAAGAATCGTTGATTTCTTTGTTCGGATGATCCCCCTGGTAAGGATCCTCAAGTCTACTAAGATGGTCCGCGGCCAAGTTTTCTGCTCCTTTCTTATCACGAATTTCAATTTTAAATTCCTGGAGCAGCAAAACCCAGCGAAGAAGTCTTGGTTTGGAATCTTGCTTTGTCAACAAGTACTTCAGCGCGGAATGATCGGTATACACGATGGTGGTGGAAAGGACAAGATAGGGGCGGAATTTTTCAAAAGCATAGACAACAGCTAAAAGCTCTTTTTCGGTTGTCGTATAATGCAATTGTGCCCCAGTCATTGTCTTGCTAGCGTAATGGATCGGTTGGAAGTGTTTGTTCACTCTTTGTCCAAGAACCGCTCCAATAGCAAAATCGCTAGCATCGCACATCAACTCAAAGGGCAGCTCCCAATTAGGGGTAACCAAGACGGGTGCCTTAGTAAGCTTATCCTTAAGTGAGTCAAAGGCTTCAAGACACTCTTTGGAGAAGATAAAAGGAGTATCTTTTTCCAAGAGGTGGGTCATCGGGCGAGCGATTTGAGAAAAATCTTTGATGAATCGACGGTAGAAGCCCGCATGACCCAGAAAACTTCTCACACCCTTCACGGTTGAAGGTAGAGGCAACTTATCGATAACATTGACTTTAGCACGGTCTACTTCAAGACCGGCTTTCGAGATCTTGTGTCCTAGGACGATGCCTTCTTTTACCATAAAATGGCATTTTTCCCAATTCAGAACTAGGCGAGTGTCTTCGCACCGCTTGAGCATACGTTCCAAATTGGCAAGGCACGCAGAGAAAGAATCGCCATAGACCGAGAAATCATCCATGAATACTTCCATAGTGTCTTCCACCATGTCATGGAAGATCGCTATCATACACCTTTGGAATGTCCCAGGAGCATTACATAAACCAAAAGGCATGCGTTTGTAAGCAAATGTTCCATAGGGACAAGTGAATGTGGTCTTTTCTTGGTCCTTGGGATCGATGGGAATTTGAAAATACCCGGAGAAACCGTCTAAGAAGCAGTAATAGTCATTACCAGCTAGACGCTCGAGCATTTGATCCATGAAGGGAAGAGGAAAGTGGTCTTTTCTCGTGGCATCATTGAGCTTGCGATAATCAATACAAACTCTCCACCCAGTAACGAGACGAGTGGGAATCAACTCGTTGTGTTCATTGGGAACAACGGTTATTCCGCCCTTCTTGGGCACACAATGGACGGGACTTACCCATGACGAATCCGAAATAGGGTAGATCAAGCCGGCATCTAGAAGTTTGATAACCTCTTGTTTGATGACGTCATGAATTTTAGGATTAACCCTTCTTTGGTTATGGATTGTGGGTTTGAAGTCATCTTCCATGAGAATCTTGTGGGTACAAAAGTTCGGATCAATTCCGCGGATATCGGAAATTTTCCAAGCAATTGCCTTCTTATGAGCTTTAAGCACATCGATGAGACGAGTTTTCTCTTCATCCTTCAAATCCTTAGCAATGATGACTGGCGACTTCTTTTCTTCTTCGAGGAATACATACTCAAGATGGGGAGGCAACTCCTTAAGTTCCAAATCCGGAGGATTGTTGACGGGAGGCGTATTCGAAGTCGAAGTCTCGATAGCAATAATAGTGGGAGATGGAGGGGAAGGATTGTCTTCTCTGAGGAGGTTTGCAATGAAACTGAGATCGTCATCCCAAGTGGCAGTAGAATCGTCATTGTCTTGCTTCACATCTTCCAAGGTGGCTTCCAAATCTTTCCAAAGGAAATCACTTTCTCCAAATAGAGATAGTGATGAGTCGATAGAGGAAACGGTCTCAACATTGGGAAGAGAGGTAGGAATGTTTTTACAAGCATCCTTAAAGTGTTCTTCACAAGCCTCATCAAGAACGTCAATACAATTAACATTCTCGTAAGAATAAGGCTGTTTAGATAACTTTCCCATGTTGAAGACTACTTTATCGTCACCCACTCTCATGATAAGCTCACCGGCTTCGACATCAATGAGAGTGCGACCGGTCCTCAAGAATGGACGACCAACAATGAGTGGCACACGTGGGTCCATCTCGTAGTCGACGACAACAAAATCGGCAGGGAAGGTGAATTTGTCGACTCCTACAATGACGTCTTCGGCTATCCCCACAGGATAAGCAACCGTACGGTTGGCCAATTCCAAAGTCATTTTGGTGGGGACTAGCTCTGGGAGAGATAATTGCTTCCAAACACTTAGAGGCATGAGATTAATACTGGCACCTAGATCGGCTAGGGCCATGCAATTCTCTACTCCCGGGAAATTGCAAGGGATAAGAAAACGACCCGGATCACCAAGCTTGATTGGCAATTTCCTTAAGAGCACTGCAGAGCAGTTCTCGTTAAGTTGGGTGTTGGCGAGATCGAGGAGCTTTTCCTTGTCGCTCAGAAGATCTTTAAACATTTTAGCATATTTAGGCATGTGAGCGAGAGCCTCAGCGAAGGAGATATTGAAATTCAGTTGTTTGAACATTTTAAGGAAATTCGAAACCTGAATATCATCCTTGCTTTTGAGCTTCTCTTTCCTCAACCTAGATGGATAAGGTATATTGGAAGAAGAGGAAGGCTTTGGAAGAATAGGATCACTCACATCCTTGGGTGGAGGAGGGGTAGAAGGAAGAGGTGGAGAAATTGGGGAAGGAGAAGGGTGAGGAATAGGAGCAGGCGACTCGTTCTCCTTAGTCACAATCACTGGTGGAGGTATAGGAAGCTCGGGTTCCTTGGTACCTTTACCACTGCGAGTGGTGATGGCTTTCATCTCCCCTCTTGGATTCGCAACGGTATTACTCGGAAGAGTACCCGAAGAAGAGGGTTGATTACTGTTGAAGAAACTAGCCATCATGTTCCTCAAGTCATTTGTTTGACTATCCATAGTGTTCTTCATATCAGCTCTTAGATCATTCCCTTGTTTCATCAGATCTGCTTTCAAGTTGCGCACTTCCTGTTGGAGATTATCCACGATCACATCGTTAGTCCTCATGTAGGTTCCAATGTCTTGATGTGATGCGGGGGTTTGGTTTGAAGGAGCAGTGTATGCGGGTGGTTGATAAGCAGGTTGCTGGTAAACTTGGGTGTTTCGTTGCTTATGAGGAGGGATGTATGGTGTACGAGTTTGTTGTTGTTGAGGAGGGCGGTTGAGGTTTTGTTGTTGGTTTTGGTTGTTAGGATTAAAACCAGGTGGTGAGAGATAGTTGTTGGAACGGTAGCTAAGCAGGTTGCGGTCACCTTGAGGTTTTGCTTGATAAGCAGGTTGAGTATAGGTGCCATATGCTGCATTCACATTCTCAGCAGGGTAATCTTGGGTGGCGGTACAAGTTGTGTAAGAGTGGGGACCACCGCATATCTCACAAGGTTGGCTGACAGCGTTCACTTGCGCGTTTTTGGCGTTGTTGCTGTTGTTGTTGCTGACGGTGTGGGTGACAAGCGATTCAAGAAGCGTAGTGATTTTGTCTAATCGCTTGTCGCTGTCATTAGTGCTAGCACTAGCAACATTGGTCCTAACACTCTTGGTTTGCACACGAGATTTGTTCTCAATGATGTCCCAAGCAGCATTGGAAGTCTTAGCCAATAGATTACCCCCCGAAGCACTGTTCAGTGAATCTTGGTCACTCATGCTTAAACCATTGTAAAAAGTATTGATTTGATGCACTTTGGTAAAACCATGTTGTGGGCATTTTCGTAAAAGATCTTTAAAGCGATCCCAAGATTCACTGAATGACTCATCGTACTTTTGTTCAAAGTTTATAATCTCATTCCGCAAAGCGGTAGTACGAGAGGGTGGAAAAAAGTAGTTGATAAACTTTGTTTCCAAATCCGTCCACGAGAGAATACTCTGTGGTGGTTCCTTAGCAAGCCAATGCCGGGCTTGTCCCTCTAAAGAAAAGGGGAAAAGTTGTAACCTTATCACTTCTTGTGGAACTCCATTGAACTTGACCGTGTTGGTGAGTTGTAGAAATCTCTTGATATGGTCGTGTGGGTCATCAATGGTTCGTCCCAAGAATGGTTGAGCTGAGACCATCTGGATAAAGCCTGACTTTAGCTCGAAATTGTTGGCGGCAATTGGTGGTATAACAATTGGATCCGTGTTGCCATCAACGTGAGCTTGCAGCAATTCAATCATCGGGCGATTATCCGGAAGGGGCTCATTGTTGTTGTTATTGTTCATGTTGTTGAAAGGCGGGTTGTTGTTGTTATTATTGTTGTTCGGAGGTGGTATGTTATTGTTGGTTTGTACACCAGCCATGTCTAAGTTATCGAGAGGCTCGGGCTCTTGATAAGACGTGGATCGAGTGCGCATATACCTGCAAAAGAACGAACAAAGAAAAACAAAGCAAAAATATTTTTGGTTTTTATGTTTTTTTACTTTTTAGGATTTTTGAAAATTTTTATGAAAAAGTAACGTTCACGGGGAACGGATCCCAAAATCCAAGTTCTCACAAAAAACTTTTGATCTTAACGAGAAGAGCCGACAGCGGCGCCATTTGATACAATGATTTCGTATAGGTTCTGATTTTACTCTCGATATCCTCTCGAATTGATCTCAGTTTAAAGTGGAATGATTTGTTCCTGGTTAATAAAGAGGAGTTGGTTTGTTTATCTAATTTTAAACTAATAACAATTAAGTGTAAATGACATTGAATAAATTAAAACTTTGGAAGATTAAACTAAATTGACAAGTTAATTATGAGTGCTTGAAAACGTAAAGAAAAGATTAGGAAATTACTTTGAAAACTTAATTGAATTAATGCTTTAAAACTTGTTCTATCGGAGTACACTAAAATTATTTCTATCGGAATATAAGAAAATCAAAAGCATCGGAATGTAATCATAACTACCATCGGAATGTCCATGTTTGGTTCTATCGGAATGTTCAAGAACAAGCTGTCGCAATGACTGCCTATCGGAATGTGCCAGATCGGAATATTAGTTCTATCGGAATGTTGAAGACAAAAATTAGCCAGAGTTTCGACTAGAAAATGGACCTAAACCCCGTCGGAATGTGCGATCGCAATATGCGATCGCAATCCCAGATCGGAATAGGGGGTACTTACAAACTATCGCAAAGTGAAACCCCTTTTGGGTTATTGCGATACCAAGACCAAAGAAGCTATCGGAATGTGTTAAAACCCTACTTTTGCGATGGAAGCAAGTGTGTTCCGAAAATGGTGGCAACTTAAAATCTCAATAAGCATGCACAATAAGCCAAATGATCCGTAACTTTAACACTTCAAAAAGATTAAATTTGATAGCTTTTGAAAACAAGAAACTTTAAAACTTAATAAACAAAACTTTTGAATGATTAAATCTTATAAGAAATCCGAAATCAATAAGCTTGAACAAGCAATAAGCCGATAAGCATGGAGAGCTTATGGCTTATTCACGTAGAGCTTAAGAAGACACAAGAAAAATCAAACTCTATTCACGAACACATCCAAAATCCAAATCGTATGGAATTCAACAATCGGATTAAGGAATTTGACAAATCAAGAAAAGTAAGAAAAACTTGAAGAACTTAAAAGCATAAACTTGATTAAGATTAATGAAATCAAAAGTACAAGAAAGCTTAAATTCAAAAGATAAAATCAAAGGAAAAGTTTAGTGAGAGAAAGTTTGGAACTTTCTCTCTCTAAAACTAGAGAAAAAATGAAAAGCTAAAGACTAGCTAAAAACTAAGTGTGTGAAAATTTGTGAGGTGAAGGCTTTATATAGGCGTGTGTATGGTGTTGATGGGCTTTTGATTGGGCTTTGATTTGGGCTTCTTTTTCTTCTTTCTTCTTAAGTCTTCATGCGTCTTTAAATAAACGTTTCCGACTTGGATTTGAGAAGTGTCGGTGAATAATTCCAACTCGTCTTATAATCTTTTATTCAATAGGCTCGAGTTCTTCGACATAAATGAATCTTCCATTTTTGGCTCTATTCTTCGATAAATCTTCAAATAGGCACAATGACTTCAAATCTTTTGCACCTTTTGGACAATAGACTTCGTCTTGAGCCCTTTTCTTCGATAAAACCCGTGCAATCCCATGTTTTCTTTAATATTCATCCGGTCGACTCTGAAAACACAATAAACACAAAAACCACGCATAATTCCAAACAAATGATATTAAATACGTGTTTTGGTCTCGTTTGAGCCCGATTTAAGTGGTAAAAAGATGGGTGTTTTCACACCTATCAATAGCAATGTAGCGTTTTAGGTCAATGTTATACAGCATAACCGATTAATTATTTTTATGCCCTCAATCTGCACAGGTGGTATCAAATGTGGCAACATCTGCCTCGAAGAACGTGTAACGAGATAAAGAACCAATGGCATTATTATCTGAAGAATAAAGTCGACAAACACACATATTAAGTCTCAAATTTTCAGAAATACGACGTGTAGTGTCGCATCTTCAAGCGAATTATGGTGAATGATAACAATGACCAGGTGACTGGTGGTTCGTGCAGCAAGTACCTTTATCAGGATCTTCACAAGTTCATAGCATACGGTAAACATGATTTGAATTTTTTTATTTTTTTTCCTTTGTGTTTTTGAAGGGTCATCAGACATGTGGGACACATAAAGATTGTGACAATGTTAATGAAGAGCAAAAGGTAAATGATCACAACATTTCCTTTCATGTACACGCGCACTGAAAGAAAATTTTGTATCCAGATTAAACTAGAATTATATGGTTATGTTTTGCACGGAGCGGTGGAGGAGCATTTTGAAGCGGTGAGCGGTGAGCAAGAGCATTTTGATTTTCATTTCATGTTTGGCAAAATGAGCGGTGAGGTTTTTCATTTTTAATGATCGTTTGGCAAAGGAGCGGTGAGCGGTGAGATTTTTTAGGAAGGCTACTTTTTCCAATGCTTATTTGTGAAGTTGTGGCAAATGAGCAGTGAGCTGTGCAACTACTGCTCTCTCCTACTGCTCACAATTACTGCTCACTGCTACTGCTCACAGCTACAGCTCACTGCTCCTTACACTGCTCCTCACAGCTCACTGCTCCTGCTCACAGCTCACTGCTCCTGCTCACTGCTCCTGCTCATTTAACAAACACAGAAGTGAAATACCATGTCATTTTTTGTAATGTCGGTTACGTTATGTTGGCAATAACAATCTGAAATGTCATTAAAGGGGTGTTTGGGCGTAATATGGAGGTGGAGGAACACGGCTTTGCATATAGCAACACATAAAGGTGATGTTTAGGTAAATAGCTAGCCAAATCCTATAAACTCGGATTAAGAACGTTGGAGTGGTCATTACTAGAGGTGCAAATTATAACCGGATTTTTAGAAATCCGGTTCAAAAATCCGAACCGGTTTTTTCAAAATCCGGTTTTCCAAAAATCCGGTCTGGTTTTTTCTATCCGAACCGGTTAGACCGGATTTTAATATTTTAGGAAAATCGGATAAAAACCGGATAAATTACCGGATTTATCCGGTTTTCAAAAAAACCGGATTTTAAATTTTAAATTTTGTTTTTTTTAATTTTTTTATTACTAATATTTGATATAGAGACCGGTTAAAAGAACCGGTGTTTATAAAGTTGGGCTTTTCTTTTTGGTTTCTTTGGGCTTTTGTGGGTTTTTTTGGATTTTTTATAAAATATAAAAGCATTTTGTGTATAATTTATTTGAGCTTCTAAATGAAAACATTAAATATTATAGTTTAAAAAAAATAGTTTTATTATTATTAACAAGTTTATTAAATAAATGACGAAGTTTTAAATTTCGAAAAAAAATGATAACGTAAAAAATTGATAACGAACATTTTTAACCGAAAATCCTCCGATCCGAAGTTTTTTTAACCGAAAAAACTTATCCGAAAAGAAATCCGATAACGAAAATTTTTATCCGAAAAAAATCCGATACGAACATTTTTATCCGAAAAAAACCGATTCCGAAAAATCCGATCCTATCCGAATCCGGATTTTTGAAAATCCGGTTTTTCAAATCCGGATTTTTTAAATCCGAATCCGGTTTTATCCGGTTTATTTGCACCTCTAGTCATTACAACTGATTTTCGCTTTTCATTGTATCTTATAAATTCCCCCATGCCTAGCAAGTAATCAAGTAACAACGTGTTTTGTGGCTAATTGTATGTATGTGGTGGCACTAATGCTTACATGATCAGTGTTGTGTTTCAGAGGCACAAATATGTCTTGCTTAAAGGTGAATTTGCAGATAGCAGAACTCACATCATATAAACGAGTATCTGCTGAAATGAAAGCACTTGTCACAAACAAAGATCCAAACCATTTTAACTACCATATATACATGAATGGAAACCTTCACAGGTTCAAGGATAACGGAGAACTGTCGAACCAACCATTTTGTGGTTAATAATGAGTTTTATAGAACAAAGCCACAGGAGACAACTAATCTAAGGCTGAAACAAAAAAATTCATTACGCATTGGTAACCCCAAGCCTATACTAATACTATACCAATTCACTATATTTAAACTACACCAGACAAACTCTTTACAAAAAAAGGATGCCATAAACTTTTGCTGCCTAATGTACTTCTGGACTGCACATCTATATTTGTAGCCCCGCTCTCTCAACCAATTAGAAATAATGCTATGCTACAAATCTGTCCGGCGGGTTCAGGTGGTTTGTTCTATCGGCGAATCTTCTCCTCTTAATAGTATATACAGTAATATTTTATAATCTTAATACAAAAATTCTACCACTAATTGCATATCCAGCTTAATCTTTTGGTTTAAATGATATGCCAAATAGATGATTCCGCATGTCAGTTACATAAGTGGCAGTGTTTTTTAACTGCTGCTGAAGTTTTCAACAACCAAAATTCTATGTTATGAGCATGTTGTATTCTGATTGCAGGTTTCCCTGTTAATGCTGTAGTGCTGCCTGCAGCTTTCCACTGCCAAACCGATATACGACCTAAAAAAGAGAAGAAAAAGAAAGCCCTTGCTCAGGTGCTGCATCAGAGGGCTTTTTTTTTGTTGGGTTTCACATTGGTGTTGTAACTCGAAAAGGCATGCCAAAAAGATATCCTGTTTCCGGAAAAAAGACAAAATCGACCATTTTCAGTTTATGTACAGATCAGTGGCTAAATGTGCTGATTGATTACAGATTAACAAATATAGCTAGGAAGCAATACGAGGGGAGAAATGTATATAGGCCAAGAACGCTAACAACATTTCTACGTGCGATGAACATTAATGCTAAAGAAATTATGCAAGCATACATTAGCACATCCTTTGTTCTCAAACAAACATCATAATTTAGAAAGAAAAAAAAAAGAAAGGAAATCTTAATTAAGGGATCGATTATTCGTCTTTTTTTGGGTAAAGGGGAAACTACCCCGGTAAAATAACACATCATGTCATGTCAGAGTATACAAAACCATCCGAGTGATCAAGCAGAAGTAGTGTTTCCACGTAAGAGTCCATGAAGAATGAACCACCCATTCCATAAATCCCGAGATTAGTCATGTGTTCCGACCAAGGTTCATAAACTTCAAGAACGGAGAGGTTTAATTCTTCAAAGCCACGCTTCTGGTAACTCTCAAGGACAGGTTCACCCCTCTTCATAAACCCGAGTATCCTATTTACTGATGTATCAATCATATCAAAGTTGAACATCTTTTGAAAAGAAGCTACATTACCATCATCCTCCATGACCATCATCCATACACCACAAACTTCTTTTGTGACCATATGAATGTGTGAAGACACAGCAAGAGACTCTCTTAGCTTTGAAATTTTTAAATATGCATCAGCATCGTTTATTAAGCTATCCGGGAAAATTATTTCTTTAAATTCATTGGTAATCAAATCAAATGACATGATGCTATGCTGCCTTAAACCGCCTTGTTCAGCTTCAAAATCCAAAGTTACCCAATAAATAAACCTATCTATAACAACCTGATTATGCGACAAAAGTCTGAGTGATTTACGAGGCAGATTGCTACTTGGAATTAAATTCCAACACTTAGAGCTCAATGTAAAAATTTCAGCTTGCCAACGGACATTGCAAGCAAGATCTGAAATCTTGATAATGGTAGGATCACAAGTAACGGGGCAAACCCCAAAACCAAAGACAATGTTATCACTCGTCTCCGACACGTGAGGGACATCAATACTTATAGATTTTCTTATCGAAGGGTTCCAAACAACAATGGTACCTCTTTCAGAATTTATGTTAGCATGTATGCAAAATAAACCACAAGACATACCAAGTACTGTCTTCTCTCTATTAAGCCGTTGAATAAGATCTGGAACAGCAACAAACGGAGGAAAGTCGTGTTGTAGGGAGAAACCATCATCATTATCTACGAAACAATTATACTTTTCCACCTCGGAATACCATGTGAGGCCGCCACGAATTATTTCACCAAACTCATCAAGAACATCGTCCTCTTTCCCAACCTCTTGATAGTGTAAATATCTTAACATAAAACGAGAAGGCTGAGTGTGACGAGAGCCGTAACCAGTAATAAACTCAGAGGTGTCGATAAACGACTTCTAATCTTTTGAAACAGATCTGAAACGAATCAACGAGGTACCATCGTCGACTCTTTTGACGATTTCCATTTGAACATCGAAAGGGATACAGTCTGACATTTTGAAACTCTAGCTAGGTATAAAACCAAGGAACCTGATGAAACCAAAATTTCATAAACCTTAAAGTCGATTATATAGGCAAATCAAACAACCCTGAAAGACCCAAAATTGATATTCAATTATTCATATTTGTACAACCTTAAAAAACCAAAAATGATTATTAAATGGTTCGAAATAAACACCTAGGTAGCATAAATTTAGTCTCTGTAACATATCTAAAGAAAATTATAGATTAAAACTAATAAAACACAATTAATTAAATCTATAATTAAAAAAAAGAAATAGAAACACACATTGTGTAAACTAGTTATTGATGAAAAGTTCAAAAGAATTAAAAAGAAAACAAACCAACCTTAATTGTATTTCATGAGAATGATTCCAAGTTTTTGGAGGATAACTTTTTGAAGAGGGTAGGTGGAGGCTGCAAAGAGTAAAGTAAAAGAGTAAAGTGTTGCCCAGTTGAATGTAAACCAACCAAAATCTTTTTCCATTTTCTAAAAGTATTTATATGACTTTTTATGCATTGAACTAATGACTTTTTTAATAGCTTTTTGGTAAAGATTTGAGAAAGCTTAAGTCATTGCTCAAAGCTTTAGTGATTTAAGTGAAAAACATTAAATGCATATAATTATTCAAGTCTTTCATAAAATATGTATTGTTCAAATCTTTCACAAAATATGCATTGTTCAATTAGAGCATGAGCAATGCACCAAGTCTTTTATGACTTGATGCATTTAATAGTAATACAATTAAATGTTTAGACTAAAAAGTTTTGTCAAAAGTTAACACTCCAATGCAAAAAGCTTTTGTAATAGCTTTTACATCATTAATATATATGTAAAATGAAAGTTTGACACACACAAAAGCTTTTTGATAAATGCTTCAAACACTTGGAGTTTTACAAGTGGTTTTCGTAAAAGTTATCTTCAAAGCTATTACCACAATCAAATAAGTCATATGAATAACTTGTTGGCATAGTAAAAAGCTATTTAAGTTACCACAATGGAATAAGTCATATGAATAAGAAGTTACATTATGTTAGAAGTTATATTATTTAATATTGGGAGATGATTTGCACACTCATAAAAGTGATTGGGACACTCACAGTACAAGTAGATAAAACACACAATAAAATACTGTACAACTCTGTAATGCATAATATTGAGTGTCCCAACCAATTTCATGAGTGTGCAAATCATTTCCCAATAATATTAATAGTTTTTAATAATCGTACACGCCCGGGATTTGAATATAAAAAATAAATTAAATAATTTCGTTATTCAGATTTTATGTATATTATATATGTTTTTTAAAAACATCAAATATTTATATGTTCGATTATGTTGTTATGTTTCTGTGCACTGTGTATATTAATATCAACTCACCTCGATTTTTATTTTTCGAATTTTTTTCTCTTTTTACTTTCGATATTTTAATTCTATATAGTTATATATTGATTATTAATTAAAAAACCATTTACATCAACTTTACACGTACACGATTTATAAATTCATAATTTTGTAATGCTTAATATTATTCCATAAAACAATATTAAATTTCTAATATTTAAATAGTTACGATGCTCATGGACCCACGAGTTTTACATAAATTTCTATTATGAGATAATATATTAATTACAGTCTTTGTAGTTTATAAACTTCTCCTATTGTCACTTTTAAAAGAACCCCTGAACCTCAAACTAATCACATTTTGTAGCTTACCCGACCCCATTTTTCATTATCCTGTTGAGCGTATGACAACAGAAATGTTGGGAGCTACGTGTTTCTTCAAAACAAACAACAGCTCTCTTTCCGTCAACAGTGAACAAGAAATGGTAGTTGCGATGCAAAATCATAACCAGTAATCTAACACATCAAATGTTGGCTTAATGCAAAATGCACATTTCAATATCTATGGTCTAAAAATAGTTTAACCAAAAGTCAACAGACATATAACATCTCTGTTGCAAATAAGAAATATATGAAACTGTTTCTTTTTTAGTTCCAAACGCCCTTTGTTTTAGCATGAGATATGTTTGTCAGGAAACAAACACGTCTCTAAACATTCATTTTGTAGCCAAGTTTTACATCAGCGGTCCAATACTCAGTTTACGTACTCAGAACCCGTTCCGTGTGCGCAGATGATGCAATTAAGTTTAGTTCATTAATGGTATCCTTGATGTGTGACAGAAAATACCTTGAACCCAAGTTTGACTTCCCACAGAACTGTTCCAAACCCGTTAACACCTCAACTGCCATTTTCAATGTCGTTGTGAGAAATCAAAAGGAAGCGAGCAGTTTACCAACGACCTTGAGTCCTTAATCATACTATAATTCCACTGTCAAAAACCACAAATGGCCAGTTCTGACTTGTGGGTCCTATGGCAACATCTTTCACATTAAATTATGCGGCACCTAACATGATACGACAGAAGAAAAAAGGAGGAGTCGCATTATTATAAGGTCAGAATCAATCTCCCTCAGGGGCGTGATAAGTAGGTTTGCTGAAGCACGTCTACCAGGGAAATACAAACAAGATTATGTTTGATGAACCATGCAATTTTTTCGGGCTAGAACCGGCTATTGTTTCACCAGAAACGTCAAAATGGATTAAGTCACCTGATCAGCACCATTGTGCAGCTTCTGGTCAGGACAATATTTTTAAGCAAGCCAAATTGCAAATGATATGGTACCTAGCGAGATGACAAGTTATGACATATCGGGAGATACAATACCATTGGTCGAAAAAGATGGTAGCAAATAGTAGAGTTAGTATCCATTCACTAACTGGCGGTTCAATCAAGATGAAATATAGTGTACGTAAATACTTATGCACTAAGTGGATGTTCTTTATGATGGTTGACTGGTTGTACATTCTTTTAGACAAATTTTAACAAATTTGACCCGTTTTCTTCTAAAGTAACATCAATTATACCAAAACTGATTTTAGCAGACAATAAATTCTTTGCAAAATGTGATTTTAGCAAATAGGACCTTAAAGTACGTCAGACACAGTAAGGTGGTGTTTGTTTCATTAAGACGTTTTGGGTCTGAATCAGACTACCACCTCTTAATGGTAAGAGGCGGTACAAAAGTCTGAATCTGAATGAAACAACGTTGTTTATTTTTTATAATTGTCTGAACGATTTGAATTTTTGTTTTTTATAATATATATTATATTAGATCATTGTAATATTACTAGAGGCGAAGCTAAAACATCTTAACGGATTCAAAAAATTTATTTTCTAAAACGTGAACGCTCCAAAAATTTAACACAGACCGATATCTTTGCAAACATTCCTAAAAACAAAACATTGTTTTTATGAAACTAAAGATAATATTTATTTTGACAAAATTCAAAAATAAACATATATTTTAAAGTGCTACTTCTTCCGTCCAAAATTTATAATCCTTCTTTTTATTTCGGGACATTCAAAAATTATTGTCCCCTTCCAAATACAGTTGTGGTTAATTTAACAAGTTTATCATATTGCACCTATTGTTATTAGAAATTTAAAAGTTTATTAAAATGTATAATTAATTGCATAAGAGTATAGTTGTTATTTTACGAAAAAATGCTGTAATTTTTTTTAAAATATCGTGTTTTATTGAGGGACAATTAATTTTGGACGAATAAAATACGATTCTACAGTAGTAAATTAAACATAGATTTCTATATTTTAAAAAAAAATACCATATTGACTATAATTTGACTGCAACCAAATTTATTGGCATTAATTTTGATTTTTCTTCTCTTTCCCACGTGATGTATGTATGTACTATTTTTTACTTTGACCAAATATATCTCTTCTTCTTCCTCCATACGAATGTACCTTCTTCTTCAAAAAATCTCAGATCTAGTTTCCAATTTTTTTACATCATAACAAAAATTTTATTCCAAATTTTGGGTTAGGTGAAAGTTTGTAAGGTTTAGAGATAGTCAGACCAAACTTCCACCTCTGACGCGGTCAGACAATTTACATCTGATTCCCTCTAACTCACAAGCAAAAAACAAAAAACCTGGATGTCTGACCGCGTCTGACTGGTCAGACGTCAGAGACGGTCAGACCTTTTTTTGCAAAAACAAACATGGCCTAAGAAACTTAACTAAACATGTATTTATAGCTCAAATTCTCGCTGTTGTAAAGGAATTTATGCAACATACAAATAGCAAAGGAACGCTAGATTAGATAAACAAAATATGTACTAGATTGCATTAGCCTAAATAAGATCTAATCATTTCTCGTGTAGCCTCCATGTGTGCATTGTGGTTGAAGCAACATCCGACGCCCTGCGGATAAAGCCTTATATATAGGGTCATATAGATTCAGGTCCAACTTAAGCAGTTTATCGAGCAATCCAATAAACCCGATAGCGTGATAGAGTCGGGTTAGGGTCCTAGTTAGGTTTATATCGGGTCAACCCGATAAATCCTATATAATAAAAATTGTTGACTTGTTGAATTGACGGGTGTTTGGGGTTCAAAACTTAATGATGTGATATAAAAATTTTAATTTATAAAAGTGTATAATATTTTATTATAACGAATGACCTAAGCTAACATCTCATTTTGTTACTAAAAATTTGGAATCTAAAAAAATATTAATTATAAAAGCGAAACTTGCACGCCATTCCCATTTATTAAATAGTAACAAGAATAACAACAAAACATGTATAACATCAACATTAATAACATTATAATATATTATTGCTTGCCGCAAACGACGTCGTACATTCCTTTTTCATGTCGTTCTGTTAATTGTTTGTGTCGTTTCGAAAACCCCACCCAGACGTTGGTAGCATGAATTAAAAACAAAATTTACAAAGCAACCCTCAACGTTATGGAACATGTTAAAAGCGATGGACTTTTATGTATCGACGCATTTTCAGTATAACAAAGTTATCAAATATGAACCGTATATCTAATGATTTTTCTAGGAAAAAAATACCGTTAAAAATATCATCGATTGCGAACCAAACGAATCCAATATTGTAATACCCGATACACATGATTTAATAAAAAAATATGGAACTTAATACACATTTTAAATATTGTTTTATCGAAATAGTATTTAAAGTTATCCGTTTCTTGCAAGGCAAATAATTGACATGAACTAACTTTTATTTTATCGATTCATTGCCAGTCGTTAGTTTTACACCATCCGTCGCGAAGCGCGAAATATATACCTCGTTAAGATGCATTTAACTAGAGGGCATGGATTCATATAAGTTGAATAAACATGAAGAAAATGTGTTTGTGTTTGTATTTTAATGTAGGGCTGAGCATGGTAGACCCAAAGCTAACCTAAACTAGGATATCAAACCGGACCAACCCAAACTTCGATTTGGTTCTCAGTCCAGGATTTTGGACCATTTCAGTTATAGGTTCGGTTTAATCTTATTAAAATTCTCGTCGATCATGCCTAATAAGACCAAACCGGACCAAGAACCGAATCGGGCCGGACCATTTCGGTCAAGTTCCGATCAGAAGTTTTGGATCATTTTGGTCCTCGGTCGGATCAGATGCTAAGCCGTACTTTATGTAGGTTTGACTAAAACTTAAAGTGACCAAAATACATGAAAAAGATATACTTGTAACTCTGTAAAAGTAACTTTGAGATGAAAAGTAAAACTATGTGTAAATCATAAAGTCGATTAATATAAGATGGGAAAAGCTATAAAATAGACACGAACTCTTAATTTTATTCCAATATGGAAAATGTACTATTTTATGTACTCATTTGCCCATTAAACTTGTTAGTTTGTCACAATATTACCAATATGATCGGATCTATATCCTTGTCCATTTTTATAACGTGAAATAACTAATGTACCCTTATCCCCTTCATTTCCAGGTGTCTGAGAAACATCCCCTTCCGTAATAACATATTTTAGAATTTAGATTGAAGTTTTTTTGAAAAATTCATATGTACTATAATGGTCTTTTTTTTCAAAAGAGATTCAAATTACACGCAGAAAAAATAATTTACAAGTTAAAATTGAATTTTTATTAAATGCAAACCACTAGCACCCAGCCACTCACTACCAAACAAAATCATTAAAAATATTAAATTATATACATGCATCGATTTTTGGGTTATCTTCTTCTCAAGACTTCAAAACCACCATTAAAACAAGATTGATTTTGCAACAATATCTTCTAAGAGCACACGGTGCAGTTGAGCCGTCGTGCTCGTGTCGTGGGCAAAAAGTGATGCCACGTCACTTTTTACTCCCACGACACCAAAACACCTCACGATGGCTCAACCCCCCTCCCTGGTTAACACGAGAATTCTCGTGTCGTCGTCACCCAACTTTTTTTTTTTTTTTCAACAATTTATTTTCAACTAAAAACACATTTCATTCATAATAAAAATACAAATACAAATTTTTTTAAAAATAATACACGAAAAAAAAAATTACATTTAAAAAAATAACAATAATAAAAAAAACATCAATGATTAAGGTTCCATAAATGCTCAACGAGATCACGTCGAAGAGAATCGTGAACTTTCCTATCCCGAAGCTCCTTATTTTTCCTTCTAAATGTCTCACAACGTTCGACCCAAGTTCGTTGGAGATTGGCTTCAGGCGGAGCATACATATGGTCATATTCACTAATGTCAAACTTTTGGTCTTCCAATATCATGTTATGTAGTATGATGCAACAATACATGATTCTTTTAAGCGTGCTGACTTGGAAACTTCGTGCGGGTTGCTGAATAATCCCCCACCGACCTTGTAATACCCCGAACGCTCTCTCAATATCTTTTCTAGCGCTTTCTTGAACCCTTTTAAATTTCATTTTCTTTTCGTCCGTTGCAATTGTATACGACTTAACAAAAGAAGACCATTGAGGGTAAATTCCATCTGCTAAATAATACCCTTGCTTGTATGTTTTACCGTTAACAACAAATTCAGTATCTGGAGCCTCGTCCAAAAGAAGGTTATCAAATAACGGTGAACCATATAAAACATTAAGGTCGTTATTTGCCCCCGGCACCCCAAAATAAGAATGCCATATCCATAACTGTTGATCAGCAACAGCCTCGAGCATAAGTGTTGGGTATTTTTATCACGCCTTTTAAATTGACCATGTAACGCTTTAGGACAATTTTTCCATTCCCAATGCATACAATCTATGCTACCAAGCATACCCGGGAGATTATGTTTCCTATTGTGCAAATCATAAATATGTTGTACATCCTCAGGCGACGGTGTTCTAAGATACTTTTCAACATACAATACATAAATGCATTTGGTAAAGTTCCATAAGCATTCACGTGAACAACGCTCGGCTACTTGCAAATATTCATCTAGTACATCGGGTGTTGTACCATACGCCAATTGGCGTATTGCCGATGTGCATTTCATAGTGGGGCTAAAACCTAAACGACCCGTTGCATCCTTACGTTGTTTAAAGAAATAGAAGTAGGGTGGTAGTGGAAGAACGTTGTAACTACTTATATCATGAACTATTTTTCTAAAAAGGGTAGAACTCATACGATACCTTCGTCGGAATCGATCCTCCGGATACTTTGGCGGAGTTTCAAGGTCACCAAAATAATCGGCCATAAGTCTTCTTTCCGCATCTTCTCGCTCACGTGGGATGTATGTTCTAACGCGAGGACCGACGTTACTACTACTTTCTTCCTCGTCCTCATCTAACATCTCAATTTGTTCCCAATATTCAAGATATCGGGTATAATCTTCCATATCTTCTTGATCGTAGTTTTCGTAAATAGAGGACAAATCAGAACTCCCGGGATTCATATTGATAAAATAGTGTGTGAATATGAGAAAATAGTATGTGTTTGTGTGATATATAATGAAATTATATGAAAAAATGGGGTATTTATAACCAAAAAACGGGCAAAAACATGAAAAAACAAAAAACTAGCCGTTACCCAACGGTAACTTTTTTTAAATTTTCAAAAAAAAATTTTAAAAACCCGACGGCGCGAGCCACGGTGTGGTTGGCGCCGCCGTGGCCTCGCGCCGTCACCACGACGTCGGCTGGTAGGTACCAGCCCAAAACCGACGGCGCGAGCCACGGTGTGGTTGGCGCCGCCGTGGCCTCGCACCGTGGTGGCCAGCTCCCCACCAGTTAACCGTACCGAGCCCTCTAAAAGCTTCAATCTATAAGGTTTTCTTTGAGAACCACCTTATAATAAGGTAAGTACGCCACCAACCATCAGCTCCAGCCTGCCACGTTGCCACGAGCACCACTACCAGCTATCCCCACCGCCAACCATCACCTCCAACCAACCTACGTTGCCAGGAGCACCACCTCCAGCAACCTCCGTCGCCATCCATCACCTCCAACCAACCCGGCATCCTACAGCCATACCACTATGACGTACCCACGCCACCACTACTAACCCGTGAGCCGTAACCCTTACTAACTTCTTTTCAGATCTTATTTGCATTTGTGGATTTTAATGTCAGATCTTGAGTTTGTGTGTGTGTTTTGAATTAAAACGGGTGTATGGATTATATTATGGTGGAAATTAGATGGGTTGATTTTAAAGAAACTATGAAAAAATCATTATCAAACGTGTTTTGTTTCCTTCTAGATCTGTATACACGAACCGTAAAAATGAAAATGATGTTTCAATTTTTCTAAATAATTCTATTAGCAATAATAAATAACAACTGTAATATAAAGATTTTAAAAATAAATTATGAAGGGGATAAGGGTAGATTAGTCATTTCATGACTACTTTCGTTACTAATTTACCAATAATACAAAAAAACCAGTATAGCCGGTAACACTACCCATATTGGTGATATTGTGACAAACTAACAAGTTTAATGGGCAAATGAATACATAAAATAATACATTTGCCATATCGGAACAAAATGAAGAGTACGTGTCTATTTTATACTTTTACCCATATAAGATTGTACAAAAGTTAATTTGAAACAAAACACTAACGTTTTTAATTTTTCGCGTGTTGAAATCCTTTGAAAGAGGTAAGAAAATGTGTTCATGTTTGTACTTGTATGTAGTAGGTTTGACCAAAACTTAAAGCGATCAAAACTACATGAAAAAAGTGATAATTGTAACTTTGTAAAAAAGTAACTTTTAAGATGTATATTAGCAGTACAACATCAATATTAAGAGCATCTCCAATTTTCAAATCATCAAAAGTTTTTTTCTAATTTTTCAGTCTTTGTAAAAGCTTTTTAGGATTGTGGTGAAAGCTTTTGTAAAAGCTTTTCAAGGATTTTAGAAATGACTTGGGCAACTCCAAGCTATTGGAAAAACTACAAGTTATTGAGTGACCAAAACTGCAAGGGCAAATCTAATTTTAGTTACTTTTGTTTATCAGGATATCATATTATGAAAACTCTTAGGTGCCGTTTGGTTGAAGCATATTTGAGGATATTGGGGATATTCAAAATACTCAGATTTTAATTTCCCCTATTGTGTTTGGTATTGTCAATGAAGGAATTTAGAATTTCTCGAATTCCCAAAATAAAGGATATTAGAATTACTCAAAAAAGTAAGGAACTTTAATTTACTTAAAAATTATTTTTTATAAACTTTTTTATAGTCGTTATTATTCGGGTTTTTATGTTTATATAAAAAAATTATAAAATTTAAAAAATTTTATATAAAATTTAAAGAAAAATTTATATCAATTTTATAAAATTTATAGAATTTGTTATAATATATATATAAATTATTTATAAAATTTATTGAAATTTTTATAAAATTTATAAAATTTTCTTATTAATTTTGATGAATTTTTTTATAAAACTTATATAAATTTTTTTATAAAATTAAATGTTTTTTTATATAATTTGTATAAATATTTTATAAGATTTATATAAATATTTAAAAAAAATTTATATAAAGTTTTTATAAAAGTTTATATAAACTTTTTATAAAGTTTAATGATTTTTTTAAAATGTTTATAAAATTTATATAAATATATTTATAAACTTTATATAAAATTTTTATAATTTTTTTTATCAAATCTTTAGAAGTTTTTTTATAAAATTTATATAAAATTTTTATAAAACTTATATAAATTTTTTATAAAACTTATATAAAAAGTGAAAATTCGATTTTTATTCTTTTAAATAAAAAAATTATTCGTTAATTGGTTCAGTTCAAATCAAGATTTCAAACCACTATAAATTTATGTCAACCAAATATGTGTAGGCATTTTAAATTTGGATAAAAGCTATAAAATACCATCTTACTTATTGATTTGTGTCGACTTTAAACACTTACTATTTTATCTCGTGACTTTACCATTTTACTTTTAAAATTGTTTCGAAATTACCAATATAGTAACTTGTTACCGACACGCTGTAATAAGTGTGTAAACACTTATCCTTTTGCCACTAAAATCAAGGAAAAACAAGACCTAATCATGTGTTTTATATCGTAAAAGTCGGAATTACGCATGGTTTTGTGTTTTTGTATTAAAATAGGTACAAATGATCAAAAGGAAAGAAAACACGGGATTTCACGGTCAAATGTTGAAGAAAAGTCCAAAAAGAGACGAAGACAAAGTCAAAAGATCAAAAGTGTGCCCAAGTTCACGAAAACCGGCTAAACCGACACGGTTTTGAAGAAATGATCAAAGAAGCCGAAATCAAGTTCGTTTTTAGCGGATTAAATCTTTTTGAAGATAATTGGGCCAAGTGGGTCCCACATTTGGGTTAATGGGCTCAAAGGCCCATTTGAAAGTTGTATTTTGCTTATTAAAAGTTACTTGGCCCAATTAAGCCCAAATGCATTTTTGTGAACGGATGAAAAAATCAAATTTGGGCCAAGCCCATTTTTTTAAATAAATGAAACGAAAGGGTAAATTGGGCCAAAAGCCCAAATGGCTTAAACAAGGAAGAGACGGAGATAAGTTGCTAGTCAAAGTTTGTTCCCAGTCCTCACTTTACCCAACTCTCACACACGTGTTAAACACACACACCCACACACGTTTTTAATAAATTTTTATTTACCCACCCCCCACTTGTTACGATACAAACAAGAAACATCAACCATCACTTCTCTCTCCCCACAAACACAAACGCAGCCTCCATTTTTTACCCTATCCCCAAAACCCTAATTCACCACAACACAAACATTACCCAAGGATTTTTGGGGGTTTTAATCCATTCGTGTGATTCACACGGATTAGAATTAAATCCCCATGAAAACCGGGAAGAACACTAGGGTGGTCCAATCCTACATGGCATCTTTCTCCTTTGTGATTGGTTAAACCACCTCACCATACACAAATCCACCAATCATATTCGTCCACATCATCTCTCAACAAACATAAGAAACACAGAATTGCCACAAGGGCAATCCGTGTGAATGAAGGTGATTTTCAGCCGTAGATTGAAGAAGAGAAGAGAAAGAAAGAAGAAAAGAAGGATTAAACGGCTAGGATTCAATTTCTTCCTCAAGAAGGTTTTCTAAGGTTTGCCTATAAAAACCCCTCACTTGTGTAATTTTTATGAGCACTTTTTATTTTTTTAATTTCTGCAAATTAGATAATTAAGGTTATTGTAATTTTTAAATTTCAGTAATTGTAATTTTCTTTATTATTAATGAAAAGTTAGTTTTTATTAATTTCGTCTCATTTAAATTCCTGTCAAAGTTTATTTAACACTTATTTTTAATTCATTCGCCCTTAATCTGTTTCTTTTATTATTACTGTTTGTTTTGATTAATATAACTAAAAAATAAAAAATAAAAAAAAATAAAAGAAATAGAAAGTGGAACATAAATTTCCCCAACTGGGAGATTTATTAAAATCTGTTCGAGAGTTACTGTTGGGTTTGACGTTCGAGGATGGTGATGATTTAAGGTGGTGTTCGGGTCTGATTTGTTCACAAAGACGGCTCAGCGCCGATCTTCTTCCCAACGGTGTTCATCAATAGGTTTGTTCCCTTTTTATTTATTTTGTTAATTTTAGATTGATATTAGTTATTTGTTTGGTTTAATCTGATTTTGCTTATTTAGTTAAAGTTTATGTTGGATCTGCTTATTTATTTTCGGTAGTATTAGATCTGTTTGGTTAATTTGTTTAGTTTTTAAGTAGTGTTTGATTTGCTTATTTTATTTCTGTTTTTTCAGTTTGGTTTAGATAAGTTTGAGTTGTTTATTTGCTAGTATTTTAGTTCAATTTGTTTTGCTTATTTTCTTAAGTTGCGATTTTAACTGCTTATTTAGGTTCTGTTTGGATTATCTAGCTTGTTTGATTGCGTTTTAGATTTGCTTATTGTTTTGATTTTGATTCGGTTTGCTTATTGATTTAGTTAGTACTAGGATTGGGACTGCTTATTTGTTTGTTTGTTTAGCTTATCTGCTTATCTAGACTGTACTTTTGCTTATTAGTTTATAGCTGATTATATGCTTATTTGTTCTGTATTATGCTTATTTGTAAAGCTTATTTGGATTTTATATTTGCTGATATTGCTAAGTTAAAACCACAGATCCAATTGATCTGTTTGGTTTACAAATCTGTCCAAAAAGTCCAAAAATTAAATAATTGCAAAGTTGTCTGTCAGGGGACTCGAACCCCTGACCTCTCGTATAACAACCAAACACCCTAACCATTCGTGCTAGACCTTTATTTGTGTTTTGATTCGCTTCATTAAATTAATATAGATTCATTACTTAGCTGGCAGTTTTTATTAAAGTAGTTTAATACAAGTTTTGTTTTATTAATTTTAAAAGTCTTCTTATTATTTTCTTTTATAAAAGTTTAGAAATATAAAAAGATAAAAAATATTTTACTTTTAAATTTAGTTTAAATTTCATTAGTTTTAAAATTAGTTTTAAAGAGATTTCAATTAAAGTTTTATAAATTAAGTTTTTAATTAATTTATATTTTTAGTAAAAATAGATTTGTTTTTAAGTGGTTTAATTAGTTTTAAAGATTTTTCTTAGATTAAATAATTTTTAGTTTTCTTTAAATTTTAAATTAGTTTTTAATTAAATAGTTTTAGTTTAAAATACCAAAAAAAAAATGTTTCACCAAGAACAAATATATCCACGTTGATCGGATATCAATTCGAGTCGAGTCGAGGAAACGAACATTCATTGCATTAATTGGACTAAAAATCCTATTTTAAAATGGCGCCGCTGCCGCTTCACTCGTTACGATTGACGATTTCGTGAGACGTTTGGATTTTGGGATCCGTTCATTTTGAACGTTACGTTTCTTGTTAACAAAATCAAAAATACAAAAAAATCAAAAACTTAAAAATTAAAAAAAATTAAAAAATCACAAAAGCAAATTCTTTCCTAAGATTTGCACCAAAAAAATTAAAAAATCCAAAAGTAATACTTTTTCCGAAAAGTATTACGCCAAAAATATTACGTATTAGTGTTATTTTTCTTAGTTCGATTTCTTTCGTTTTTATTGTGAATATATATTTTTCTAAAAAATACAAAAAGATTTTTCTTTTACTATAGTATATTACGTAGAACATTAATTTACCTACTTTTCAAATAAGCCTTAGTTGGGATTTCATCACCTAACTATTGTATTCGCATCCATAACGAAATAAAAGGGCAAAATAGATAAATACTAGTAAGACGTTTGAACTCGATATATACAAACTATAAGGTGGGTATAAGGTGACGCGCTATAAAAGGCCGTCTAAGGAAAAATGTTTTTAAGTGCTTTGTGCCACCTCGTTTCCCCGCTTGCTTGTGCGTATATTGAGAGGGACGACCGATTATTGGTTTGCCAACTCAATCAGTATTAAGTATATATTTTTGTAACTTTTTCCTATTGCACCTCGAGAGGGAAAATCCTTTTCCTCTCAAAGTCGACCGAGGTCACCTACCTCATTCCAAAGTTTTAATTGTATGCGCACTCGCGCGCGTACATACATACCGACTGGTGTACCAAACACTTCTAATTCTTCCAAAAAGATGAAGAAGAAGAAAAACAAAAAGACCGTCAATCGAGCTTTCGACAATACGATGGCAACGGATAATCGACCAATGATTGAGATTCTACAATCTCACGTTGAAGGAAACGATGACGCGATTGTGGTGCCGGATATTGGAGCTAATCATTTTGAACTTAAAACGGGTTTTATTCAAATGGTTTCCGCCACACCATTTTAGGCCGTACTAATGATGATCCACATGCTCATATCAAACGTTTCATACAATTGGCAAACACCGTCAAATACAATGGGGTGCCACAAGAGGCCATTCGTTTACAACTCGTTCCTTTTTCCCTCAAGGGACAAGCCCGGATTTGGCTTGATAAGGAACCACCCCAAAGTATCACAACATGGATTGATTTAGAGACCAAGTTCATTAACTACTTTTTTCCACCATCACGGACCACCTTTTTAAGGAATGAAATCATTACTTTTGAACAAAAATATGCGAAAACTTTTAGTGAGTCTTGGGATCGATTTAAAGAGCTTTTAAGAAAATGTCCACAACACGGTTTCACTAAAGTGCATCAAATAAATACGTTTTACAATGGTTTAACTCTAAATGACCAAGACTCACTTAATAGTGCCGCGGGGGGCAATATTCTTGTAAAATCAATGAACGAGGCCTGGGCCATAATTAAAAACAAGGCTAAAGTTCAAACCAAGAGTGTTAGGGCTACTATGGCGAGTGCTAGTGAGAGTGACAAGAGAATCGATAAACTCACTTCGCTTGTTGAAACAATTGTTTTACAAACCCAACCCCTCAATGGCCAAGTTAATGCCATGAAAGACACTTGTGAAACGTGTGAGACTTGTGGTGGACCACATTCATATTTCAATTGTGACAAGGTTTACAATAATCAACAGCAACAAGTTTGTGCTTTTAATGCTAATGAAAGGGTTCCATTTAAACCAAATGTTGATGTTAACCATTTGTCTTACAAGAGTACTAATTATTTGGCTCCCCCGGGTTTTGTAGCACCACAAAGACCACCCCCACCCGCCCAAAATACCCAATACCAAAATAGGAACCAAGGTCCTTAAATGGGTAAATTTCAAGGGAATGCAAATCAAGGGAATTTTAATGGTCAAAATCAAGGTTTTCAAAATAATAACCAAGGTTTTTATAATAACAACGATTTTCAATCTCAATATCAAAAGCAAGGTTTTCCTAATCAAGGGTTTAATCAAATGAACATGCAAAATCCTCAAATGGACTCGGTTCTCCAAAAATTGACCTAATATGAGAAAATCATGAAAGCAATGCAAGAATCTACTAGACAAATGCAAGAGTCTAACGATAAGAGATTTTTTACAATGATTCAAGCCCTTAGACCCCAAGGAGCCTTACCTTCCAATACCGAGATTAACCCTCGTGCTAATGTGAGTGCTATCACTACTCGAAGTGAAGCCACTTTAGTGGGACCTTCCATCTCTTCGCCCATAAAGGAGAGACAAGGCCCGGAGGTCATAATGAGTAATCCTACTCCCCCTTCGGTGATTCCTCCCACTACTACTCCTAGTACTAGTGCTCCATTGCCGAAAGAGCCTATCCCTACGGTTGTTCAAGAAGCGAGTCCTTCTCCTTCTCAACCTTCAAAGTCTAAGCCTAATATTCCTTATCCATCTAGGTTAGACAAGGCTAAAGTGCTCACCAAAGATGACGTTCATGTCTCTAACTTTTTGAAAATGATTTCCAATGTGAATGTTAACATAAGCCTTATAGAAGCACATGCTCAAATGCCAAAATTTGTCAAAATGTTTAAAGATTTGCTTAATAAAAAAGAAAAAATGGTTGAGCTCGTTAACACCTGTTTAAATGAGAATTGTTCCGCGATCCTTCTCAAAGAGCTTCCCGAAAAGCTAGGAGATCCCGGACGATTCGTGTTACCTTGCTCGTTTCCTCAAATCGACGATTGCATGGCTTTAGCGGATCTCGGCACTAGCATCAATCTTATGTCACTTTCGGTTTGGAAACAATTATCATTACCCGACCTTGTACCGACTCGTATGACTCTCGAGTTAGCTAATCGAACTCTCGCATACCCCGTTGGTATTGCCGAAGACGTTTTTGTTCGAGTTGGTACATTCACTTTTCCCGTGGACTTTGTCGTCGTCGACTATGATATGGATCCTCGTATTCCGTTAATACTTGGTAGACCATTCTTACGATCCGGAAAAGCCTTAGTCGACGTGGCCGAAGGGGAGTTAATTCTTAGGGTTCGGGATGAACAACAAGTTTTTAAAATGGGAAAAATCAAAACAAAATCAAATGGAAAAGAGTCGGTCAATATGATTGATGTTCTTAATTATGATAATGAAGAGATTTTTATTAATCCTTTTGGAATTGAAAAGTCTAATCAAAATGATTTTGTGATAAATTCATCCCTTCCCTTAGAGCCTCAAATATTTGAAACTCCTATTTATGACACCTATAGTGATGACACTTCTTCAAGTGATCACACTATCTTCGGCTTAGACGACCCGTCTTTTGACGCACCTACTTTTGACCCACCCACTTTTGACCCACCACTTTTTGATCAACCAATCTTTGATACTTACGATGATGAGACTTCTTTAAGTGATCTCATTAACTTTGATGACCCACCCCATGATCTTAATGCACCTCATATCTCTATGAGTGATTCTTCTATGGAGACTCCTTTTGACTTTTATACTCTAATTTTAGAAGTCATGACATTTGAGGAGGATCCTCCACTCTTAGAGATCATTCCTAATTTAGAGGTTATTCCATTTGAGGAGGATTTATATATCTTTCTAAATACCTATTTTCCTCATGGGGAAGAGTTTTTCTATGACTCCGACGATACTTATGTTTTCACATCAAGTTTGGAAGAGGATGACCTTCCCACTTTGGATTTTGATGATATTTTGAGCTTAAATATCAACACCTCTTGCTATTTTCCCATTAAGGAACCGATGTTTGATCCCGGAATAGAGACTTTAGTGCTATCATTTCCAAATCACCTTACCCTTCCTTATAAGAGATTTTTGACCAAGGATACCCCACTTTACTTTGACTTGCGTGATTTTACCACCTCGGGGTTTATTTCCTTTTGTGATGGAAATTATGTGTTTGACCTGGGTGGATTTTCATGGGGTATGCCTTATATGATTTTACTTCACCCTTTATCATGGAGAGATTTTCCTCCCTTGGAAATCTCGGTTTTTTCATGATTTTCCCATTTGAATGATGACATTCGGGAATTCGAGTCGAGCTAGAGACTCGTGATAAATAAATCAAGCATCGTTTAACTAGGTTAGATTTTTACCCTTTCCACCCTTTTTCACCTTCACCCATTTCCGCCAATAAGTGTAGGGGGAGCCAAATAGGGTGTTTGTGTGTTGTGATGTTGTGTAGGGACATGTGCTTAATGATCCATTTTTGGTATTTTTGACGCGACCCGTGTTCCCGTGTTTCCCGTGTACCCGGTTCCTTCGATAAGTTTTTGCTATTGTGATTCAATCTTGTATATAAATAAGACAAATAAATGTAATCACTTTAGTTGTCCTTTCCTTAGCTCGATTTTAAACAACGTACTCAATGTCCTAAGTGTAGGGGAGTTTATTCTCCCACATGCTTAAACATAGAGGACAATGTTTATATTAAGTGTAGGGGAGATTTCTATCGAAATTTTAGTGGGCTTTTCCATGATTTGACCCCATTTAACCGGAAAATTTAAAAAAATTTCAACGTTTTTCAAATTTTTGATCTATTTTGGCCTAGTAGTATTTCCATTTATTTTTCCTTTTGTCATCGTATCGTATTAATAATTTTCCGTTTCAAGAATAAAGTCAAAAAAATAAATAAATGAATTAAATGGTTTTAACAAGTTTAGATATCTTTGATATATTAGGCCCGTCGTGAATATTTTGACTCAATCCGAGTTTCCTTATCCAAATTTACTCTAGCTAGTATCCTTAACCATATGGACCTTAATTGGTTTATTAGGCTAAGCATCCACGAGTCTCATTCCTTGAGATTTTAAATTGTGGAGAACGAGAGATGATAGAGTTGATAATAAGTTTAAGGGTTAATTCTTATTTATATGAGTTTTTGTGGCTCTTTCTTCCCGCTTGTATATTTAATTGCTTAATAAATGAGGATTTTTGCGGTGTCGATTCGATATCTTAACTCTTAGCCAAATCTTTATTCTCCTTGTAATTAAAGCATGAACACATTGAGGGTACCAGCGTTGTGGACTTCCGACTAAGGTGGCTCATAACCACTAAGTAGGAGGTATTGAGACCATGGGACCGCGGAATTTGGCCTACTATATATATCATAAATAAAGAAAGAATAAGATTAAAACATGACCTCAAGGAGCCTTAGGGTGTGGGGCATGTAGCACGAACCTTGTCATTAGAGCCTTAGGGTGTATGGCATGGTAAGTGTTGAATAAAAATTAATCCAAAACATCAATTCCCCCGTTTATCGTTCAAGGAGCCTTAGGGTGTGGACAATAGATGAGGAGCATTTTTACATCTTAAAGAGCCTAAGGGTATATGAAGTGAACTTGCTAAACTCCACATAAAGTCAACATGACTTAGGAAAAATAATAAATAAGTAGTACTATTGGCCAAATTTTGGGTCCGAGAATTTATTCCCTAAATCGTGTTAAATCATCCTTGATGTGGGCTTACTTTAGTAACAACGTTTTTGAGGACGAGGTTAGGATTTGAGTATCGGGTTTGCACCGTTTGGCCTTCATTTTTGGAATAATAATTATCAAATAAGTCAAATGAGCCTACGGGTGAATGACAATCAATAAAATCTAGAGATACAACGTAGGAATTGGAGAAAGAGTTTTACACAATTATCTTATATAAGTGGTTTTAACTTGAGAATTATGGTAAAAAATGATCTCGTTTTTAAGCTTGGTATGGGGAACGTGAAACTTGAGGATGATTAATATTCATGACACCAAAGCCCTAATCTAAGTCTTAGATTTCTTTACAAGTTTCTTCCATCAAATAATTTCCAAGTTAATAAATCATTATAACTTTTGGCTCCTTTTAAGTTTTTATCGTAGTAGTAGTAGTAATAATAATAAAGGCCGAGATGGATTAATTATCAGAAAAATGTTACTTAATGCTTTAAAACTATGCATTGCATGGGGTCATTGCAATGGTCAAGTGTAGGGGATTTAATGAGTGTGTAAACACTTATCCTTTTGCCACTAAAATCAAGGAAAAACAAGACCTAATCATGTGTTTTATATCGTAAAAGTCAGAATTACGCGTGGTTATGCGTTTTTGTATTAAAATAGGTACAAATGATCAAAAGGAAAGAAAACACGGGATTTCACGGTGAAATGTTGAAGAAAAGTCCAAAAAGAGACGAAGACAAAGTCAAAAGATCAAAAGTGTGCCCAAGTTCACGAAAACCGGCTAAACCGACACGGTTTTGAAGAAATGATCAAAGAAGCCGAAATCAAGTTCGTTTTTAGCGGATTAAATCTTTTTGAAGATAATTGGGCCAAGTGGGTCCCACATTTGGGTTACTGGGCTCAAAGGCCCATTTGAAAGTTGTATTTTGCTTATTAAAAGTTACTTGGCCCAATTAAGCCCAAATGCATTTTTGTGAACGGATGAAAAAATCAAATTTGGGCCAAGCCCATTTTTTAAATAAATGAAACGAAAGGGTAAATTGGGCCAAAAGCCCAAATGGCTTAAACAAGGAAGAGACGGAGATAAGTTGCTAGTCAAAGTTTGTTCCCAGTCCTCACTTTACCCAACTCTCACACACGTGTTAAACACACACACCCACACACGTTTTTAATAAAGTTTTATTTACCCACCCCCACTTGTTACGATACAAACAAGAAGCATCAACCATCACTTCTCTCTCCCCACAAACACAAATGCAGCCTCCATTTCTTACCCTATCCCCAAAATCCTAATTCACCACAACACAAAAATTACCCAAGGATTTTTGGGGGTTTTAATCCATTCATGTGATTCACACGGATTAGAATTAAATCCACATGAAAACCGAGAAGAACACTAGGGTGGTCCAATCCTACATGGCATCTTTCTCCTTTGTGATTGGTTAAACCACCTCACCATACACAAATCCACCAATCATATTCGTCCACATCATCTCTCAACAAACACAAGAAACACAGAATTGCCACAAGGGCAATCCGTGTGAATGAAGGTGATTTTCAGCCGTAGATTAAAGAAGAGAAGAGAGAGAAAGAAGAAAAGAAGGATTAAACGGCTAGGATTCAATTTCTTCCTCAAGAAGATTCAAGAAGGTTTTCTAGGGTTTGCCTATAAAAACCCCTCACTTGTGTAATTTTTATGAGCACTTTTTATTTTTTTAATTTCTGCAAATTAGATAATTAGGGTTATTGTAATTTTTAATTTTCAGTAATTGTAATTTTCTTTATTATCAATGAAAAGTTAGTTTTTATTAATTTCGTCTCATTTAAATTCCTGTCAAAGTTTATTTAACACTTATTTTTAATTCATTCGCCCTTAATCTGTTTCTTTTATTATTACTGTTTGTTTTGATTAATATAATTAAAAAAAGAAAAAAAAAGAAATAGAAAGTGGAACATAAATTTCCCCAACTGGGAGATTTATTAAAATCTGTTCGAGAGTTACTGTTGGGTTTGACGTTCGAGGATGGTGATGATTTAAGGTGGTGTTCGGGTCTGATTTGTTCACAAAGACGGCTCAGCGCCGATCTTCTTCCCAACGGTGTTCATCAATAGGTTTGTTCCCTTTTTTTGTTTTGTTAATTTTAGATTGATATTAGTTATTTGTTTGGTTTAATCTGATTTTGCTTATTTAGTTAAAGTTTATGTTGGATCTGCTTATTTGTTTTCGGTAGTATTAGATATGTTTGGTTAATTTGTTTAGTTTTTAAGTAGTGTTTGATTTGCTTATTTTATTTCTGTTTTTTCAGTTTGGTTTAGATAAGTTTGAGTTGTTTATTTGCTAGTATTTTAGTTCAATTTGTTTTGCTTATTTTCTTAAGTTGCGATTTTAACTGCTTATTTAGGTTCTGTTTGGATTATCTAGCTTGTTTGATTGCGTTTTAGATTTGCTTATTGTTTTGATTTTGGTTTGCTTATTGATTTAGTTAGTACTAGGATTGGGACTGCTTATTTGTTTGTTTGTTTAGCTTATCTGCTTATCTAGACTGTCCTTTTGCTTATTAGTTTATAGCTGATTATATGCTTATTTGTTATGTATTCTGCTTATTTGTAGAGCTTATTTGGATTTTATATTTGCTGGTATTGCTAAGTTAAAACCACAGATCCAATTGATCTGTTTGGTTTACAAATCTGTCCAAAAAGTCCAAAAATTAAATAATTGCAAAGTTGTCTGTCAGGGGACTCGAACCCCTGACATCTCGTATAACAACCAAACACCCTAACCATTCGTGCTAGACCTTTATTTGTGTTTTGATTCGCTTCATTAAATTAATATAGATTCATTACTTAGCTGGCAGTTTTTATTAAAGTAGTTTAATACAAGTTTTGTTTTATTAATTTTAAAAGTCTTCTTATTATTTTCTTTTATAAAAGTTTAGAAATATAAAAAGATAAAAAATATTTTACTTTTAAATTTAGTTTAAATTTCATTAGTTTTAAAGAGATTTCAATTAAAGTTTTTATAAAATTAAGTTTTTAATTAATTTATATTTTTAGTAAAAATAGATTTGTTTTTAAGTGGTTTAATTAGTTTCAAAGATTTTTCTTAGATTAAATAATTTTTAGTTTTCTCTAAATTTTAAATTAGTTTTTAATTAAATAGTTTTAGTTTAAAATACCAAAAAAAATATGTTTCACCAAGAACAAATATATCCACGTTGATCGGATATCAATTCGAGTCGAGTCGAGGAAACGAACATTCATTGCATTAATTGGACTAAAAATCCTATATTACGCTGGCACAGTAATATCCACGTAATTTTTCTTTTTTTTAATACATCCACATCTGATTTCCACTATGTAAACATTAATATAGATAGTTGACTTTTTTTTAAATAGATCCAGACTAAAAACATACAGATCATTTCATCCATCTTTTTCCCTAATTCAAACCACTATTAACACAAATACATGAACCCTATCTCTTCGTAACAATAGCCAAATTTTTTCTACCTTATATCTTTGTAAATAAAAACGCATCTGCTTGTTTTTCATTCATAAGCCATGAATAAATATTTAAGGAATAATTCCATAAACCTTTAGATTATACCCATTTTCTTAATTCTAGGTTAACACAACTAACATTAACAAATAAACATTTGTTTCTTACACGTCAGAACCTTTAACCCACGAAGAAAACACAAGATTTGTCTTCAAAATCTCTAAAAATGTCGCAGGTAGGTGTTAATTTTCTTTTCTTTTTTTTCCAAACCGAAACAAAAAAGCTGGAGTTTTTGAGAGACGACGCATCATATGACTTCAATTAAAATCACACAAAAATGAAGCCACCAAAAGTATCAACCCTAATTCTCTTCTATACGGCAATAGGTTTGCTTCCTAAACCCACTATTCTAATACGACTGTAATCTGGTTCTTTCATTGACTCGATTTGGAAGGACTTCTGGTGGATCTTACAGATCCATGTAATGGAACAGAATCAGACCGAGTATCTTTGAAAGTCAAATATACTCTTATCAGGTTTTATCCGGATATAGAAATACATGATAGTGGATGAAAGAGATGTTTCAGGAGCGAGGCATGCCTTTTATAACTGTCTTTTGCGTAGATGATTAGAAAATAAGATACTATAGATACAAAGAAAAATGGATAACAAATTTCCAGGAAGTTGCTTGTTTTAGTTAACCTTATCAATATAAACTTATTTGAAAAAGACATGAATCATTTATTATTGCTTGGAATGGTGGATTTGCTTTTTATTATTATCATCATGTGCATAGACTTTTGACACGTAGGATATATTAAATAATTTTTTATTTTTAAAATAACTAATTTAATGACGTGTAAATGTAAACGGTCATAATGGTAATATTGTTACAAAACAAACAAGTACAATGGTAAAGTCACGAGATAAAATAGTAAGTGTTTAAAGTCGGCATAAATCAATAAGTAAGATGGTATTTATAACTTTTATCCTTTAAATTTTATAATTTTAAATTCTAAATTTTTTTAATTTACTAGATATTAGAATTTCAGAATTTTAAAATTTTGACCAAACGGCCAAATAAGTCATCAACAACAAAAAAACTAAGATTTATTGTGTTGAAATCCTTCAACGGATATATAGATTCACATATTTTAAATAATAGGTTAATTCTGGAAATGGGCACACTCACTTTACCTATGAGACTTATGTAATTTAATAAAGAAAAGTAATATTTTTTAATAACATTTAAAAAAATGTGTATGTGTTTGTACTTATGTAGGTTTGACTTCTAAAGTTAAAGTGACCAAAACTACACGAGGAAAGTGTAATTGTAATTTTGTAAAAGTAACGTTGAGCTTTTTAATAAGTGTGAAAACACTTATCCTTTTACCACTTAATTATAATAATAACCAAGCCAAAACGTGTATTTTATGTCGTAAAATTCGGAATTATGCGTGGTTTGTGTTTTTATTGTGTTTCAGGATAAAAATATGAAAAAGGGAGAAAACACGGGCTTTCACGGACTTTTATCGAAGAAAAAGACAAAAGACGAAGTCAAAAGGTCAAGAGTGCAAAAAGAACGGAAGTCAAAGGCCTATTCTGAAGATTTATCGAAGAAAAAGACTAAAGACGGAAGTTTAAACGAAGTCGAAGAACCAAGTCTGCCAAAGAAGAAAAGACGAGTTCATTTTATTATTCGACAAATCCCGAGACAAAGTCGAGAAAGACGAAAAGATAAGAGAAAGAAGGAAGCAACAACAACTCCCCCTCCTCCTATAAATAGTCTTCCATTCCTTCATTTAGGAGAGTTAGTCATTTAGGAGTAGTTAGATTAGTTTAGGAGTAGGTAATTTTCTCTCTCTAGTTTTTTCACTTTCTCTCTCTAGTTTTTCTTCAAGTTTTAATCTTTAATCTTTAATCTTGTACTTTTAAATCTTTAATCTTAATCTTATTTCAAGCTTTTTACAATCTCTCATTCTTCCTTTCTTGCTTTTAAATATCTTGTTTTGTTTGATTAATCTTGAAGTTTTGTTTAATCTTGATGTTTATTTGATAAAAGTTCTCTTATCATCGTCATGCAATTGATGTTCTTTCCTTGTTGTGTTTTTAGCTTATTTCTTGTTTAGCTTATTTTCTTTTAAGTGTTTTCAAAAGTTTAATCTTTTTAAAGTTTATTTTATAAAGTTCGTTTATTTAGTGTTTTGAAAGTTTTTAAATTTGATCTTATTTAGCTTTTCTTTTTATTGTTTTAATTAAGTTTTTGGTAATTGCTTATTATTAAAGTGCTTATTTGGTTTTGATTATTGCCTCTTGTATACCATCGTAACTTTCTTAAGGGTTTACTTGTTCCGATCTAGTTTCGTGATCGCATCAACCCCGGGGGTTTCTACTTGCGATCCAAACTAAGATCACTCATTAAGATCACTGAGTAAGATCACTGAGTAAGATCACTGAGTAAGATCACTGAGTAAGATCGGGAGTGCGATGGGGAGTGCGATCCAGAGTGCGATCGGGAGTGCGATGGGGAGTGCGATGGGGAGTGCGATGGGGAGTGCGATGGGGAGTGCGATCCAGAGTGCGATGGGGAGTGCGATCGAGAGTGCGATGGGGAGTGCGATCCAGAGTGCGACGGGGAGTGCGATGGGGAGTGCGATCCAGAGTGCGATCGGATTGCATTTTTCAGTTTTTATTTCCTGTTTTTATTTTTAAATTCAAATTTAACTTTTCCCACCATTTTTACTTAGAATTTAAAACTTGTTTTGTCTTAGTTTTATTTTTAAGTTTGCAAATTTTACTTTTTGTCGAGTTTTAATTTTTCGTCATTCATTTTTAAAGTTTTATTTTTAGTTTAATCTTTTCAAGCTTTTATCTATATTTCGTTTAAGTCTTTATTAGTTTATCCTTTTATTAATTTGCCATTTACTTTAAAGTTCGCATTTTTATTTTGTTACACAACGACAACCTTTTATTTTATCCACCAAAGACGACTGAGTCACACATTTAATCCGTGATCAATTCGATTAGACCGTGAACAACGAACTTTTAACCTAGTGAAATCTTACTATTAAATGGCGCCGCTGCCGGCTCTTTTAATGAAGATTAACGGTTTTTTGTGAGAGACGCGTTGGATTTTGGGATCCGTTCACTTTTGAACGTTATTTTTCTCAAAAATCCAAAAAAAAAATAATTCAAAAATCCAAAAACATTTGAAAAATCATAAAAGCATTTCTTTTTCGAAAGTTTTGCACCAAAAATAATCTTCCTGCTTATCTATTGTTCTTCATGGATTCTTATGTCCATTGCGTAGGGTGTGGGAGACGATTATATGGCTGCGAATCATGTTAATGGTGTTCATGAGAGCAATGCGGAAAAGACCTTCCTCCTATTTCAATCGATTCACAATTGGGATTTTGTCCATCGTGCAACTCGACTAATTCGTCCTTTTCTAATCCACCTCCTATTCCCCCTTGCATATATTGTGGAAGCGATTCTCATTGGCATGTTTAGTGTCTAATTCGATACCCGCCTCATGGCGAGCAAGAACTGGGTTACAATTATGACAATGGTAATAGCTATCTACAAGAAGCACCAGGTTTTTCTCCATACCCATGTTGCCAAAATTGTGGGGGCCCTCACTATACTTCTTATTGTCAGCCAATGAATTATTATGAGCAAAATCCGTGTCCTTAATTTTCTTCACCAATGGATTATTTTATGAACCAAATCCGTGTTCTAATTCTTCTCAACCGATGAATTACTATGAGCCACACCCATGCTATAATTCAGGTTTTCAACATTTTGAGCCCCCACAACACTTCCTCGATCATCAACCCTCTTTTGCATTTCCTCCTGAGCAAATTGCCACTCTTTTTAACAACTTTCAAAGAATTCAAGAAGCTTGCAACAAGATCATCGAAAAATGTCAAGAGGATCAACGACATGAGCAAATATCGAATATCGAGACTTATACTCCTCCTCCGGTGTATCCATACTATTATGATGATGATGAAGATGAGCCTACTATTTCTTGGAATGATCTTGTTGCTCAATGTCCTAGTGAAATTGTCATCCCTTCTCTCGATATCCCAAACACGTCTAAGGATTGTCATACGTTAAGTGAGATTAGTGATTTTGTCTTGATAAATTCTTTGATGAGGTTTTTGATGCATCAAATTTTGTGGAGCCTACGGACGAGGTCGCTTTTAATGATGATGATTTTTCTCCATGCTATGAGAATTTCACTTTTAAAATTTCTCCTTCTCCTCCGGGCGATGAAGGCGATGTTGAATTATTCTCTCCGACTTATGAGAAGTTCGCCCCTGAACTTGGTCTTTTAGATGAGGTGGAAGACGTTATTCTTCGCGATCGATTGTTGAAAGTTCATCTTCTTATCTCTCAAATTGAAGCGTTGAATTCTGCTCCTATTTCTGAGTCTTTACCTCCGTCTATTACTTCAGTTGAGAATAATGATACAGGTATGGAGGAAATCGACAATCTTTCAATACCTCCGGGTATTGATGATGATGACACGGAGGGGGATAATCTTTTTGATAATTTGCTGCATGAAGATATTGTCCCAAGTCCCCCTCCCGAGCACCTTTCATCCACTCCTTTAGACACCATTACGGAGGATGAGTGCTTTGACCCGGGGTGTGACATTGACCATTCCATGATTGACACCTTTACGGCTTTGCCGCTCAGTGATAATCATATGTCTTTTGGGGATGACATTTTGATTCCTTTACCCACCTCACCTCCTGTGGTTCATGATCTCACATACTTTTCGTATGTTGAGAGGACTTTTCTACCTTTTAAGACTTATCCTTCAGCCTCCCCTGTTGTATTTTCCTCCGGGAACGAGGACAAGGTCTTTGATCCCGGTATTACATTTGAGGCTTCCCCATGGACCATTTAATTCGGGGACGAGTCATGCTCGCGACTCGATTAACAAAAACAAGCGCTTCTCGGGAGGCAACCCGATTATCTATCTATCTTTATCTATTTTTATAATACGTGTAGGGGGAGACCCTTGTATGTGTTTGTTGTCTTCTTTCTTATCATGTGTAGGGATTCTAGCTTTCAAAGATCCATTCTTGATGACTTTTGGCGACCCGTGATTCCGTGTACCCGTCTTCCCGGTTCTATCCTATACTCTTTTGATTCTCTATTTTATATTTATTCCATATTAAAATAGGAATCACTTTAGTTGTCCTTTTCTTAGCAAGATTTAAACAAAGTGCACAATGTCCTAAGTGTAGGGGAGTTTACTCCCACATGCTTAAACATTGAGGACAATGTTTATATTAAGTGTAGGGGGGACTTCTATCGAAGTTAAGTGGTCTTTTCCTTGCATTTGTCCTTATTTTAACCGGAAAATTGATTTTTCGACATATTTCAAAATTTTTGATCTATTTTGGCCTAGTAGTTTTTCCTTTCTTATTGTTATTTACTTTCTTTGCTAGAATAAATTTTTAATAAAGTGGTTTTAATTTTTCAAAGTCGTGAATATTTTGACTCAACCCGAGTTTACTTATCTAAGTTTACTCTAGCTAGTATCCTTAACGTGTTTAAGTCAAGTTTTGCTAGGCTTTTATATAGGGAGCTTTAAAACGTGAAAGTCTTAACTCTCACGGGTTAAGAACAAGAACTTTTCGCAAATTCCTATAATTGATCCTAGAGAGTCGTTTATCAAGGGAACTTTAAAACACAAATTCTAAACTTGAAAGAGTCTAAGAAGATGCAAGATCCTATAGGCGACTCGAAAACCCAAAACTTTGATTTAATTGGCTAAGCATCCACGAGTCTCATTCCTTGAGATTTTAAATTGTGGAGGACGAGAGATGATAGAGTCAATTATAAGTTTGGTATTCTTTCGTGAATTTATGTGAGTTGATTATAAGCCTATTCTCCCATCGCTTGTTAATAAATTTAACTGCAATAAATAAGGTTGTACGATTTGAAAAGTTACTTAGCTACTAGCACAAGATCGTTTAAAAGTTGCTCGGTATTAATTAGAGTTCATAGCCAAGGCATAACTTATTGAAGCGGGATGCGATGATTGGCGAGTCCGAAAAGGCCCTAACAAGGCATGAGGGCTACATTTTGTTGCTAAAGATCCAAGTGATGTGAAGAATCATTTATCGAAAATCAATATGAAGGATCGAGACACACGACGAAAAGCAAATACTCCCCTAAAGATCATGGAGAAGTCTATCCAATAAGGCCCTAACAAGGTATGAGGATAAATAGATCCAAGTCCTAAAAGGAGACGAATCGTTGTATATCAAAGTCCAAAATAAAGATTGGAGAAAAATGAAGAAGTCGTGGTCCAAGTATGAAGAATCTCTCAAAACTTCAAGTGAAGAAATTCCTATTATGAAGAGAAGACCATTATTTCATGAACGTCTCTCAAGATTTGAAGTACGAAGTCACTGCCAAATATCGGTCCGAGAAAGGTCTCAAATCGTGAAGCGAGTTATGCCAAGATATGAACTTTAAGAGGTCCCGAGAAGCAGTTTTAAAAGATTTTGTTCTTTAGCTAACTATTGATCAAATCGTCCCACTTTATTTTTGGCCTAAATAACTATCGAAATAAGTCAAACAATTCATCCTCGTGATCATTCAAGACATCAAAAAATATAAGAGATACACCTAGGAATAAGGGAGTCTAAGTGAATAATTGGGCCACATAAGCTTGTGTTAGTTTGCTAACTTATAATAACAATGATCTCGTTTTTAAGCTTGGTATGGGGAACGTGAAACTTGAGGATTATAAACATTCATGATAGCCAAAACCCCGATGTAGGTCTTTGATTTCTATCTTTTCACTTTCCTTAAAGTTTAGTATTTAATAAAGGCCAAGGTGGGTTATATATGATGGAAAATGTAAATCTTGCTTTGTAATTAATGCATTGCATGAGGGCATTGCAATGGTCAAGTGTAGGGGATTTAATAAGTGTAAAAACACTTATCCTTTTACCACTTAATTATAATAATAACCAAGCCAAAACGTGTATTTTATGTAGTAAAATTCGGAATTATGCGTGGTTTGTGTTTTTATTGTGTTTCAGGATAAAAATATGAAAAAGGGAGAAAACACGGGCTTTCACGGACTTTTATCGAAGAAAAAGGCAAAAGACGAAGTCAAAAGGTCAAGAGTGCAAAAAGAACGGAAGTCAAAGGCCTATTCTGAAGATTTATCAAAGAAAAAGACTAAAGACAGAAGTTTAAACGAAGTCGAAAAACTAAGTCTACCAAAAGAAGAAAAGACGAGTTCATTTTATTATTCGACAAATCCCGAGACAAAGTCGAGAAAGACGAAGAAATTAAAAGACGAAAAGATAAGAGAAAGAAGGAAGCAACAACAACTCCCCCTCCTCCTATAAATAGTCTTCCATTCCTTCATTTTGGAGAGTTAGTCATTTAGGAGTAGTTAGATTAGTTTAGGAGTAGGTAATTTTCTCTCTCTAGTTTTTTCACTTTCTCTCTCTAGTTTTTCTTTCAAGTTTTAATCTTTCATCTTTAATCTTGTACTTTTGAATCTTTAATCTTAATCTTATTTCAAGCTTTTTACAATCTCTCATTCTTCCTTTCTTGCTTTTAAATATCTTGTTTTGTTTGATTAATCTTGAAGTTTTGTTTAATCTTGATGCTTATTTGATAAAAGTTCTTATTTTTCCATTGTTCTTATCATTGTCATGCAATTGATGTTCTTTCCTTGTTGTGTTTTTAGCTTATTTCTTGTTTAGCTTATTTTCTTTTAAGTGTTTTCAAAAGTTTAATCTTTTTAAAGTTTATTTTATAAATATCGTTTATTTAGTGTTTTGAAAGTTTTTAAATTTGAGCTTATTTAGCTTTTCTTTTTATTGTTTTAATTAAGTTTTTGGTAATTGCTTATTATTAAAGTGCTTATTTGGTTTTGCTTATTTGCCTCTTGTATACCATCGTAATTTTCTTAAGGGTTTACTTGTTCCGATCTAGTTTCGTGATCGCATCAATCCCGGGGGTTTCTACTTGCGATCCAAACTAAGATCACTCATTAAGATCACTGAGTAAGATCGCTGAGTAAGATCACCGAGTAAGATCGGGAGTGCGATGGGGAGTGCGATCCAGAGTGCGATCGGGAGTGCGATGGGGAGTGCGATCCAGAGTGCGATCGGGAGTGCGATGGGGAGTGCGATCTAGAGTGCGATGGGGAGTGCGATCGAGAGTGCGATGGGGAGTGCGATCCAGAGTGCGATGGGGAGTGCGATCGAGAGTGCGATGGGGAGTGCGATCCAGAGTGCGATCGGGAGTGCGATCGGATTGCATTTTTCAGTTTTTATTTCCTGTTTTTATTTTTAAATTCAAATTTAACTTTTCCCACCATTTTTACTTAGAATTATTTTAAACTTGTTTTGTCTTAGTTTTATTTTTAAGTTTGCAAATTTTACTTTTTGTCGAGTTTAAATTTTTCGTCATTTATTTTTAAAGTTTTATTTTTACTTTAATCTTTTCAAGCTTTTATCTATATTTCGTTTAAGTCTTTATTTGTTTGTCCTTTTATTAATTTGCCATTTACTTTAAAGTTTGCATTTTTATTTTGTTACACAACGACAACCTTTTATTTTATCCACCAAAGACGACTGGGTCACACATTTAATCCGTGATCAATTCGATTAGACCGTGAACAACGAACTTTTAACCTAGTAAAATCTTAGTATTACTTTTGAAGGTACTTGTATCTCCTATATCTCACTAAAAAGTACAAAAATTATAGGGTTAATTCCATATATACCCAATCTAAACATGTTTATGCCATATTTACCCACTTAAATATGATAATGTCATATATGTCCAATTCAAACACAATATTTGTCATATTTCTCCAATTTGTTATTAAATTCTACTAAGAGTGAATTTACAATCTAAAATCCCTATTATACCCTCTTTTACTTGTTCATTATATCCATATCTGCAAATATCATAAGCGCAGTACGAATAAAAAATATATTTACCTCTATGTTTACATATTCATAATTCATAATATCTTGAAACCAAATATCATTTAGATCTTGTTTTATCCTTCTATGAAAACACATGGATACATCAAGTGTCAGCCCAGGACTGAAAATAAGATGGTTCCTAATTATATTGAGGCCAAAATTTTGGACGCTTATACATGTTAAGTCGGTCGGGCCGGGTGGTCGACATGTTCAATCGGTCAAAACAGGGTATAATATAGAGAAATGCTAGATTCACACCTATGTTATACAAAAAATCTCCACACCCTTATGTGTCAAACAAATATAGGTTGTAAATAGAAGAAAGAGAAAACATGATGGATTGTGGTCCAAGTTACATGCCACATAAGGGTGTGGGTGTTTTTATGTGAGTTGTAAGTGGATGTAGCATTCCTCTATAATATAACACAAATATTCTCTACCGGATACACCTTAAAATCATACCCATCACCCCACTTGATGTACATACTTCCATGAAATATCAACAAGGCAAATTAGAGTCATAAACTTGAAACTAAACAACAATCTGCCACTAACAAGATAGATGTTTACATACATGAAACATGGCCAGAAAAGACGCGTATAACATCAAAGCAAACGGATTAGAAAACTGACTTTTGTTAGAGTGATTTTATGATATTTTGTTAAGGGTATAATAGGAACTATACCATGTAAAGGTTACATTTAATTGATATTTTAATAAATTGGGTATATATGACAAATAGGGGTGTCGAAAAAGTTGACTCGACCCGAACCCGAATAATCATATTCGGGTCGGGTCATTCGGGTCCAAAAGTGTATTCGGGTCAATTCAGGTTGACCCGAATTGACCCGAATTCTAGTTAGGCTCGGATTCGGGTTATATATTTTTAACCTTGACCCGACTTGACCCGACCCGACTTGACCCGAACCCGACCAACCCGACTTGACCCGACTAAAATTCCACTTTTTACACTGTATTAGTACTTAATTGAGCCACTTTTTATACATTTTCCTTAAACTCGGGTTGACACGAACCCGAGTTGACCCGAACCCGAGTTGACCCGACTCGAGTTGACCCGACCCGAATTACCCGAACCCGAGTGACCCGAGTTCTAATTAGCCTCGGGTTCGGGTTATATATTTTTTACCCTTGACCCGACCCGACTTGACCCGAACCCGACCAACCCGACTAAAATTACACTTTTTACACTGTATTAGTACTTAATTGAGCCACTTTTTACACATTTTCCTTAAACTCGGGTTGACCCGAACCCGAGTTGACCCGACCTGAGTTGACCCGACCCGAATTGACCCGAACCCGAGTGACCCGAGTTCTAATTAGCCCCGGGTTCGGGTTATATATTTTTTACCCTTGACCTGACTTGACCCGACCCGACTTGACACGAACCCGACCGCGTCAACCCGAATCACACCCCTAATGACAAATATTGTGTTTAAATTGGGTATATATGTCATTAAATGTTTAGCTGGGTATATATGACATTAATTAGTTTAAACTGGGTATATATAGAATTAACCCAAAATTATACTATTTGTTTACTTTTTGTCTCCCTAATTTTTTCTATTTTTCCCATTTAACAGTTTTAACTCGCTAAATTTTATTTTTTATGCTGTATTTTTCAATTCATAGTTTGATAATAAAATCAAAATTAAAAAAATAAATAAATAAGTAAAATGTAAAATACAGGGGAGGTATAGTAGGATTTTTAGGGGGTCTTAATAGCCTTGCCCAAAATAAATAACGTGTAAACCATACAAACCATTATAAATTTATAATATATATTAAACGGCAAAGTAAACGACGTTGTAATGTCGTTTTATTTTGTTGTCATTGTCGTTTCGAGTTCTTCTATCAAAATACGAATCACAAATGGGCCCAGCATTTAAATGAAAAAACAAATACGAAGCAACCTTTGCATTATTTCTATCTACCTACTGTGAGGTTCCCAAATAAAGCCACGTGGATAAGAACAGTAAGCTACTGTTACAGAACCATTTTCTTCTTTGACTGCCCCAGCAGGTTAACCCATCCCTACAGACCTTTATTCATTAACTAGCTCATAACCCGTGTTCAACACGGGCAGTAATAAGTAAATATCAAAATTTAAATGGAAAAAAATCAAAAAATCAAGTGAGTTTAATAACGTTATAGTATCAATGACAAAATAAAAACTAATAATCTCTTTCGTGTACATTTTCCACAAATAAATCATAACAAGTTATTTACTTGAATTCCGGTTACAAAGTCAAAAGGCATGTTTGTACCCATCCAGCCTGAACAACATGACTTGTCACCTTTTTTTATCCATGAGCAAAATTGACCTATTGAAGTGTTACTTGATATCTTCTTGGTTTGATGCAGAAGGTAGCATAAATGAAAGTTTACAACCTAATATGAGAAAAAATAGCTTCAAAAAGATATTTCATATACCTCATTTGAAGTCAGTCTTGGAAACTTACCTGCAGCAACAATGTGGTCTTTCAAAAGTGAAAAATCAATCGTTCTAGAAAGATTGCTTAAGTACACCATTGAAGAAGAAAACTAATTCACAACATTACTCTAAACATCTCTCACATTTGAATTAACATTTAGCACATTTAGATTGATTGACTAACTTGAATGCAAACCTTAATAGAATCAGAAGCTTAGATAGGTGCTAGCAAGATTCTTGTTTGACTTTTACAACAGTGTTAAACAAATATAAAAAAAGAGATATCTTAGGAGCTATAAAGAAGGACATTGGTATTCTTCTCTGAGCACAAAACTATAAAGTTTCATTCATTGAGTACCTTGGATAATAATAGCTTTAATCCATTAAAAAAGAAATAGGAAACTACAATTTAGATGTACATATGTGCTCTTCCATTGTTCCTAATAACTTTCAAAGGTTTAAAATTGGGTGTACTCGAGATGGCCAAATATCATCTGTTATAATCTGTCCATTAGACTCGATAATTTAGAAACCAACAGATTTTTAAATGTTCTTCTAACGTTAGATGGTTTAGTAAATATATTTGAGGTTTGGTTAAACTAAATTAGATATGAAATGATTATATTATTATCTATGACAACTATATATATACCAAGTATACAAATTATAGTGATCTCAATACAACTAAAACTTACAACAATATATCGATACATAGGCACGCCTAAACTAGAATTAGCAATTAGAAGTTAGAACCATGGTTGACGAAGACATTCGTAAATTACACATGTCATGAGCAACACTCTAATCTTCAAAAGTAATATCCTTTAGGCGTATGAAACTGCCCCAACTCTTTTAGTTATTAATGGAAATTAGACATGGATGGAGATTAGCTTTAAGGTGAAATGCATAGTTTAAACTTTAAAGCATGTAGTTATAGATATATAAAGGGCTAATTACCCAAATAGACCCCTTTTTAAGTGGATTTGCCAAAATAGCCTAAGCGACTTTAAAGTTCCATATATAGACCAAGCGACCTCAAGCTACCTTATTCAACCTTATGCTACATTAAGCTACTCTAAGCTACTTTAAGCTACCTAAGCGACTTTAATATTAAATTAATAAAATTACTATTCATCTTAAAAAAGTACTCTTTTTTGTGTAAGAAGTGTGTAAGGTACTTTTTTATGCGACTTTTTTTTTTTTAATTAATTAAAATTCAATTTTATTATTATTTTAATCATTAAAAAAAATATATTTTATATTATTTAAACTTATTATTATTTTATGCAACTTTTTCCACAACTTATGTGACTGTACCTTCCACCCACTGATTATCATTAAAAAAACGGATCCTTGTTATCACTACTAGCCACAAACAAAAAAACAAGATCTGTCAAAAAAACTAAATCACATATCCAAAAACAAATAGCCACCATCACAAAAATCAAAACCACCGTCATAATTAAAAAAAACATTCATCTTCATATTAATCACAGATCCGGTATTCCGACACACTTATTTCAACCTTAATCTCAAATCAACACAACCCTTTAACATCATCACCTCCAACACACGAACTCACATAAACCCAGATCGAAACCTACATCATAATCGAATATCACAAGTCAAATCGAAATATAAAGATATATTTATTCCTTTGGACACGGGAGGAAAATCTGATTTCAAGTGAATCATGATTCGAGATGTGAAATGATTTAATAGCATTTGGGTTTCTCGATGTAAAGTTTCATTGATTGGAGGGTTTGTTGTTACGGTTGATTGTTGTTGAGATTAGATTGATGTAGTTGAACAATATTGGAGTCAGATTCATGAATAATATTAGAATGGTAGTTTACTTGTGGAGAATCTTGTCTTTGATATATGCGTAAGCAAACCTTGTTACTTAAATTGCAAATGAATTTAAATCAGTTGATTGTTGATTGACTTTCGTCCTGTAAAAAGGATGCCTACTTTCAGCTAACATGATTATATTATATTGAGCTCACATTGCAGTGATCTGCAATGTAACAGGAGGTAGATTTGTCGTTATATAATCATATAGTTAATGGATGTTTGCATTATTAGAGACAGTGCAAGTATGTTGACACCATAATCATATCATGGAGCTCAACAAGTTTTAAATCTTAGATACAATTGCCTTATTCATTGGCATGTAGAGGTGGCAGGTAGCGGGTCATATCACATTTGGGTAGTAGTTTTTTTGTACAGGTCTGTTGGCTTTAAACATATTTAGTCCTAAAAACTTTATATCGATAATTAGTTTTTCAATTATGATATAATTTAGTCTTCATAATGAAATAGTAGTAATTTTGAGGTTCGATACATATTGAAAATACGAAAATACACTTTGGCATACTTTTGACCCATTTGACCCGTTTCCTTCCAAAGTACTACGTACTTTTTTTCTTTCTTTTCTAAAGTTGAACATACTAGTTGGATTTCCACCTCTAGTTTTGGCTTTACTATTGATGATTTATAATATATGATGCTGATCTGTTTTTTGCAGTATATCAATCTTTCACATGTCCGGGAGAACATTCCCGGTACAAATCATGTATAGGAAAAGCCCTTGTGAAGATTATGTCAAAGCTGCTGTGAAACAAGCAATAACAATCCACATCAGAAGTTGTTCAGGTGACATACTAATCTTCATCACATGTGAAAACTTACACGCCTCATTTCATTGCCTCTCCCTTTTTTGAATCTCTTCGGGTTTCTGGACCTGATTTCCATGCTTCTGCAAAGAACTCTGCTGAAGCCATTATGAACCAGCCGGATATAGAATTCAGGTAACACAACAAACATCTCCTATATCATTATAAAGGATTGATTGCACAAAAGTAATCAAGTTTTATGCAATTCACGCTACTGCGTACAAATGTCTTGCATTTTGTTTAAGCACCATGTTCGGCATTTGAAAGATAATTTCATGCTTGGTTATATTATTTATTATATTTGGTTTTCCTGTTATAACAGTGAGGTGTTGAAAGAATATGGAGATAAAATGAGGAACTTATCCAAGAGAGTAACCGAGATACTATTGATGTGTTTGGGTAAAGATTTCGCAACAAAATTTGCATCCGAGTTTTCCAACTGTGAAGGTTATCTACGGATAAATAATTACTCCTTACCCGAAAAAAGAGCAATGGAAAAAGAAGTTGAAGGACTTGGTATGCACACAGATATGAGCTGTTTGACCATAGTTTATCAAGATGATGTTGGGGGACTTCAAGTGAGATCTAAAGAAGGTAAATGGTTGGACATAAACCCGTGTGAAGAAACATTAGTAGTAAATATTGGAGACTTGTTACATGCTTGGAGCAATGGTAAGTTAAGATCTTCTGAGCATCGGGTCGTGCTAAAAGAATGTAAAACTAGATTTTCGCTTGCTTTCTTTTGGTGTTTTGAGGACAATAAGATCATATCAGCACCAAATGAAGTTGTCGGTGACGAGTTTAGACATTATGAACCATTCATCTGTGGCGACTATTTGAAGTTCAGAGAGAATAGTGTAAGAGGAAAGTTTGAGAAGGTTGGTTTTACTGTTAAAGATTTTGCAGGCATTTGAGGAATAATTCTTTTTGGAAGTTATAATTCTTCATGTCATGGGGCGAAAAGCTAAAGTAAATGGTTAATAAGGCTTTGGGTCTTTTTACTTTTTCAATTTTAATACTTAGGAGGAGTTAGGACAGTTTGATTATTATTCTTCCATGTGCAAATTCTTCTTTGGATTTAGTGTCCCAATATATTAAATTCCTTGTGATAACATGTATAGGTTGACCTTAATGTACTGAATAATGATGGAATTGCTATTGGTGGCAATTTTGATTAGTTAATAAATATAACAATTTGAGCTGTATTTTTTCTTTTTCTAAACCAGTGACAACAGATCCATATTGGCTGCAAATGAAATTAAGCTCAGCTCATGAGCTTATTTATCTCATGTCGGAGCAAGTTGATAGGATCCACTTTTTGTTCATGCCTAACAAAGACATTGGCATGTTTGTAAGAAAGTTCAGTTTAAACAGAAACGAGTAGGAACTGTAAGTTCATATTCTCATATATCTTGCTCATTTACACCAAAAAAAGGAGTGCAGTTTACTAGGATCTACAAGAATCAAACTACGGAATGTGGTTTTTTGAACACCATGTGACCAGATTCATCTTTATCAAATAAATTCTCAATTAACTCGCCCCAGTTTCTTCCAAGTGCATGTTTCCTAAACGTTCCGCCACTGGAACCCTCCCCTGCTGAATCTTGAAAGGTGCCGTAGTGAGATGGTAAAACAGCATGAGGCACAGCTAATTTAACAGCTCGTCGTAGTGCAGCAGCATGCTCTTCACTGTGTCCTTTGGCCAAGGTTTGTTTTCTTTCCATTTTTTGTATTGCAGGAATCTCCTTGATCGGATCTTGTTCTAACATCAACTACAACGCAATAAATGATTTATTTAGGATGCATATAAAAATCACAGTTTTCTCTTTTGGAAAGTTTTCTAATTCAGAACATATAAACTGATGGTGTCGATCTGAATTGAATGGATAATTTATCCAATGCAATTTAGCTACCATCCATCTGATGAACTAATGTAGTTTTCGGAAAATATCCTTAGCAGATAACTACTAGTATACGGACACAACTCCAAGAGAACAGACATACCAAAACTTTCAAATTATATATTTAGTCGAATAGGTAGCAATTTTATGAAAGACAAAATAACGAAAATTAGTTCATCTTGATGCTTTGAGAATCCATGGTTGGCTCCCTTAACAATATGTAACTTGTGGTTCGGTATGATCTTTGCAAACTCTGATGCTTCATTGAATCGAATGATTGTATCATCAGACCCATGTACTGTCAACACCGTGTGTAGCAAACATAAGTTTTTGTTATATATTACAGGAATATCCTACCATCATCGCGTTAATGAAATGGATAAATTATGTTTTGATATAACAAATGAGTCAAAACAAATTTGAGTTTTCAGGGTCAAACACATTTGAGTGAAGTAATTCTATATCTTACCTGCAATCTTTGTCAATTTGCAGGCAAGCTTCATGCATGTTTGTATTCAACCGCTCCATCAAGCTATTCTCAGTCACACGATATAAGAACTCTCCTACGTACCAAGTATTTAAAAGTTAGTTGTGTGCGTTTAAGGCGTTGGGAATGAAAGTTTCAAAAGTTGATCAGCAAGAATACCTGTTTTGCCTTTAACATCTATAAAACCTTCTTTCTTCACTTTTTCCAGAAACCCTTTTCCCAATCGTTCTTGCACGCCCCCCTCTGTCTTATACCGTCCAGACACGTTGATGACACGGGGCACATCATGATACTTAGACGCGTATAGGAGCACCACATTCCCACCTGCAAGTAAATTAGATAAACATAATCTTCAGAATAGAAAGTGAACCGCTGATGTATAGAATCATATGTTAGAATACCTTTACTGTGTCCAAGGATTGCACTTGTTACACGGTTAGCTTCACGAAAGTGTTGAATTACCGAGTGCAAGTCATCAGCCTCTCTACGATAATTACCATACTCAAATGTGCCTTCACTTTCCCTAATAAGAAATATATGCCAAATGTCAAAAAACTTATGCGACTTATGATGGAAATTAAACACAAGTTGTAATCTAAATCTATTTCATGCCTACAGAAATCATTTCTTTGACATTTGCTGAACTTGTAACCAAAGTAAAAATCCACTGCTACAGCTTCAGTTCTTCGATAAGTGAAAAAGGTGGACGAAAACTAGTCCCTGCAAGCCATAAAAATTAAAATAGTTAGTACTACGTAGATTATTGTAGAGGTGGCAAACTGGATGGGTCGGGCCGGTTTGGCTTAATTGTCATACGGGTCATACTTTAAAAATGGGTCAAATGGGTAAAATATGTTGGGTCGAGTGGGGTCGACCTGTTACATTTCCTTTTGCAGCACGAACAATGCTTGAGTATATTAAGATACCACGCAGTGTTAGCCCAACAGAGACAGTCTTTATAAGATGCAATTTTCCTACCCATATAACGTGTCCACTTCCAGACTACTTATTCCACGAACAATATGTATGTTTGTATCTTCTACAGACACCCTCATACACGACTACATGTGCTTTCACATTCAAAAGTACGCCATTAGTTTTAGATTCAAACCAACAATAGAAGAAGTTCTGAATTTACTGGCGATCTTGTAAATTCAAAATCACTATCTCGTATCTACATAAACATAAACATTAAGGTATATAGTCCTGTTACATGCTTGAACATGCAAACTAGACCTCCATACACAATAGAGATCAACTGATCATTATGGGATTGAAGAATTACTTAATCGATCTATTTGACAAGCCTGAGTTTAAGATTCTTACGTACTGTTCAAGAACCACTATAATACCAATATGAGGTCATCCTTGTTCCAGTTACCCGGAGATGGCGAGTCTATGACTCAGATCCATTCCGAACCCTTTCCCTGGCCACAACCAAGATGTTTACCTAGTTACATTCGAACCTCAGCATACCTAACCACTAGGCCACTGTTGTGGTGCCAAATAACTGGTCGGTCCTCGATCAGTTTTTAACTAATTGTAGAGAGGATAGATACTGATACTGTTTTCCAAAGTTGAGTTATAAACAGTCAATATTAGCATTGGAATCTAACAACTGCCAACAATATTTCTTATTGGCTTATTGCTTATGTGTCAGTTGCCATCAAGCCTTTGTTTGACATTAATAACTTTACACCACAGAGAGGTTTAACTTAATAACTTTACACCACAGTAATCACGCTTCTGTTGAATTAATTTTGGTTAATGCAAGTTGCTATGAAAAACAGCAACAGCCTTCATTAAACTAATACACAGAATCACAAGTTAAGCAATAAAACAAGAAATCAAAGCATATGCAAATGATGAACAGTTAATGGAATAGCGACTCTATCCTAGCCTCCTAGGTGCATACTAGCCAGATTTGGACTTACTTTTAAGCAACTTAAAAAGCACTAAAACATGAAATGAGTTAAAACAGATTAAGCTTAACTGTATAACTACTAGTATACTGGGATTTTAACCTTTAAATCCTATTAACAAAGCAATGAACATTCTGATCGAAAACACGCAGAATCAAACACATATATCACATTTTGAATGCAAGTTCTAGTTACGTCAGATCCAAACATTCTGATGATGTTGATTTTGATCTAAAAGATTCCGACTATCTAGTTGGTATTAAACTTCATCAAAACTACGAGGAAGCGTAAAATCAGCATTCTAGATCTACTGTTGAGTACAAAATTGAGCATGCATTTCATGATAGCAGAAACATCATCCCCTTCGAAAACATATTTTAAACCCCTAAGAAAATTGCACCAGAAATAACTTTTTAATCTCTGTAGAGACCTTAATAAGCTGGGTGTTGCAGATCGCCTATATTGTCTACTTTGTCCTATATACTATAGTTATCTAATATGTCAGAATGCAATATTTACTTTCAGAGTATAGTCAATGAGCAAGAATAAAGAATAAAGATTCATACCAGTATGTGATTAAGCCATCCCATCCACAGGTGGCAACTTTACTTTGTTCCAAAGGATTCCACTCAGCACCAATGCACACCGACTGACGATGACACTCCAACTTTTTAACAAAATCGCAACTCTTCCAATCCCAAAACCAACAATTACCTTCGCTATCGCCAGACATAACATACCGACCATCTGGTGAGAAATTCACCTGACAAGCATACCCGGCAACAGGATGACCCCAAAACCTCTTTTTTTTATTAAGCTGAAACCTGTCACGTGTACTATAGACCAAAACTTGGTTATCCATACTTTGTGCTGCCAACCAGTTTCCATCTGGATGTACCGCAATAGCTGGCATTGAGTGCATATTGGGTTCACTTATATACTTAATCACAACAGGAATACCAAACTCCCAAACACGAAGAGACTTATCATCACATGAAGTAACAAACCTCCTGTTATTATCAACAAACGTGATCGTATTAACTGCACCCAAATGCTGATCATACTCCTGCGTAATCTTCCCCGTATTAACATCCCACTGAACAATCTTCTTATCACTCATACCCGCCAATAGTATATTCTGTTTATCATCATCCGGGTTCAACTTAACCATATACGGCATCTTCCCTGTCGAAAAAGTCGATATCACCTGCCCCGTCTCCGTATCCCAATACGACGATAAAGACGGATTAACAATATGAATGATCTAAAAAAATGAATTTGTCGTTGGTAATTTCTGGGTAACAGTTATGAATGGGGTTTAAGATGGTCGATGGATTCTAGGAGATGGATAGGTGATGTATTCTAGATCTGCATGGGCTATAATGAAAATGGGCTGGGGTATTAGCCAAATGTACAAGTCAATATTGTAAATGTACAACTTACTAATCCATTAGCCAAATGTACAAGTCAATATTGTAAATGTACAACTTACTAATCCATTTATTTTTATATTTGTTAAAAATAAATACTATAAAAAAAATTATTAATTTATAAATATTATAAACTTTTATATTTAATTATAAAAGTACAAGTCGCTTAAATTGTACATTTACACATTCTTACACAATAGTGACAAGTCGCTTAAAGAGTACAATGACACATTCTTACACCAAAAGCAGAAGTCGCATAAGTTTAATTAAAGTAGCATAATATTTTTAATATTTAAAATATAATAAAAATATGTTATAAAAATAATATAATAAAAAAGTTGCATAATAAAATATTCTGAGTCGCATAAAAAGGTACCTTACACAATTGTACTTGTTTCTTACACAAATAGTACTTTTTTTGAAAAAAACACAAGTCGCTTAGGTAGCATGGGTTGCATAGTGTAGCATAAGTCGCATCGGTCTATTTTGGGAAAATGTCAAAAACAAGGGTTATTTTGGCAAAGAGATTTAATTACAAGTCTATTTGGGTAATTATCCCATATATAAAACATAAATAGAGAATACATCAAGTACCTGTCATAGGTTTTTTTCCTGCTAGTTTGTATAGCTGGAAGTTTCAATCTGAAGCCACTCCTGCAAAATGCACAAGTTAGAGCAAAACAGGTTTATAGCATAGTCACATGGTTCGCCAAACCCTAAGCGAATTTCGATCTGGTACGAGCGATCCCAATCGCGGTACGGTCGCGATCCGGATCGCCATGGATCGCGAACCAAAACCCATAAAGTGTCGTTCCTAATCGTACCCAATTGGCGTTCCCAATCGTACCGGATCGCGATCCAACACTTTGCAAATCGGCGATTTACAGGCCTCGAAAACGTGTTTGATTCCTATCTAATACGAAGTGTGTTAATGGAAAGGCTCATAAATGTTTGTTTCAGATTTGAAGGCTCTTAAATGTCTTTTCATGGGAAGAGTAAATGTTTTCTTATATTACAATGCACTTTTCTTTCTTGCAGTATATAAACAACACTCCTAAAACATCAATACATATCTTCAGTGCATTACGAAAACAGTCATATCTTCGTGATGAGGAATGATATCATATGATTCCTTCTATGTTTGAATTTTTTGCAAAATGTTTTCCCTTCAATTATGTTTCCTTTCAATTATGTTTTTCCTTCTATCATTAAGTATTAAATCGAATGAAATGTTTTATGTTTTTATGTTTATTATTATTGTGCACGCTGTACCAAAGTATTTGGTACACCGAACCGAAATATATGGTACACCGACCCGAAGCGTACCCGAATGAGCCTACCCCCGTCGTACCGGATTTTGAGAAATAGCGAACCGCGATCCCGTATCGAAGCGATCCGCGTTCCATGTGACTATGGTTTATAGCAAGAGAGCATAATTGCCTACTAAAATATTAATTTCACTCAATAAAATGTCTACTAATTCTACTTTGTAATAAAAAATATTGCTTATGACTCGCACCTTTATAAAAATATGTTAACTTGTAGAGAGCTTGCAACAATTGCTTATGAAACTCATTTTCCGAACACATTCTTAGCTTCTCCTACAAAATCAAAAAGTGGTTATGACTCAAAATGAAGACATTATTGTTGAAGAGAAATATACAATCTGAAAATGCACCTCGCTAAACAAAAACTGATAACCCAAAACCTGAATGCTATTTGAGGCGCACAATATCTATAGTATAAGTAATACATACTACAATAGAAAAATGTAAAGTCAAATTTTAATTGTGAGATGAAATATTGAAAAAAATTTGTAGTTCACATCTGAATTTGATATTATCTGATGAAGAATTATGAGATTTGTATCAATACAATCCACCAAATAGTTGACTTAAAAGCAACATTTCAGTCAAAAGTTCCTTGCAATTCATTGACTAAAGTAAATATTTTCTCAAACAAAGACTAACAAAAGCTACAATTTACATAACAAAGACAATGAAACAAAAACTACAATTTTCAGAATCTTGTACCAGTCGTTCAATAAATTTTATAGTACCTTGTACAGTTTAAAAGGGAGAAGACAATGTACCTCATAGTCTCATGGATTGGAAACAATGTTTCATATTGACATTGTTTCTCAATACGAAGCATGTAAGAAATAAACGAAAACAAAATAATGGCATATTGACCTAGCAGTTTAAATATCATGCGGGATAGATCCAGTGAAAGTACATATTGCCTTTGTTGATGTACAGTTTGAACTATTACAAATCCCAATCAACTCCCCTACAGAGAGAAACACAAATAAGTCAGATATCTATTTCATTCTAATTGAAATTAAAACTTCTAACATATGTTTAAAACCTTGGCTAAAGTGATCTGGAAACAAACACATAAGCAAGACACCAATAATGTGCAGAAAATAGAATTACAGAAGTTCTTCCCTCTCGAAAGTTGCATCCTGAAATTAAAATAAACAAAACAAACATATCAAGTAAGACAGAACAAAACTGAAATCTTACATTTTGACTACAAGTAGATTGACAGAAGTTCTTCCCTCTCGAAGGTTGCATCGTGCTTTAAAAAAACAAAAAAACAAGCACTTGAGAAAACACCCACTACATCATTTGTGTTACTGAAACAAATTTAACCTAACCTAATCCACTACAAATCTATGGAAGGTATTGGAAGGGAGGAAGAAATATACCAACTTGCAATATCGATCGAAAAAAACAAATACAGACGTTGCTTCGATTGTATTTGTTTTGTCGAAATTATAAAGGAATGAAGAAGATGGAGTTCGTTAATCTTATGAATGCGAATGATTTAGAAACAGATAATCTAATTTTGAATTTGAATTTTCGACAAAACAGATAATCTAATACCTTATCAAAGAAAAGGGGCAACAAAAATGGTGGCCGGAAGTGTAAGATCTGACTTAAAATTAAAAGAAGATGGAGATACCTTGGAGAACAAATATTCAAAGTTAGAATTTGAAATTCAAATGCTGAGAAAAAGTTATCTTGGAAAATGTTGAATTGAAACTCGCAAAAGAAAAAGTGGGTGATCCCATGATGCATACAAAATACAGTCAAAGCACACTTATATTACGGAATTATATTATATGTATTAGAAAAAAAGTTAAATACAAAAATGATGTCATAAATAAGTATAATTATTTCAATTGAAGGGTTACTTGGTCGACACCTCAGCAACATGATGTCAGTCAAAACTGGCTTTTAATAGATAGTATAGATTATGAACTGTTACACAATTTCTTTCTTACCTATCCACCATTCCTTCATTTCTTTCTCACACACATACTAATAAAGTGTTTCTTTTCCTTTGATAGATCTTTGCTAGAATCACTCAAATATATCAACAAATCACTTGCGGCTTCAAATTTGTATTTGCAAATGCAATCTGAGTTACATTCATTGACACAAATTGTTAAAAGTATTTAATACTTTCTAGCAAGCTTGTTATGTTCAGGGACTATTGTGTAATTATTTTTTATATATCTTTCTTGGTTTGTATATTTTTTATTTATGCAAGGACCTAAGTGCAAACTGGTTATTGGGAGTTTTATATAGCTGGATCGTTGACTCATTTCATTCATTCATTCATTCCAACTCACACACACAAAGATATAATCTCTCTCAATCATTCGGTTACGACTTGGTGATTTCATGCAGTTTCTGATTTAGATCATCTTGATCTATTACCTATAGTTTGGTTAGGATGTTTGTAGTGTGAGTATTGTTTAGATTAGATAGGAACCACCTGGTGGGGACTATCATTGTTTCTTTTGTATTCGTTTGGTGAGCACCTGTGTTAGGGACTCATCTACTTGTGTTTATTGTTATAATAAATGTGATCACTAAGGCGTGGTTGGTTGAGTGATTAGATTGATCTTGCTGGTTTTGATATCATTTTTACATGATATCAGAGCCCTAGGTTGACTCTTGAGGCTCGATTGGTGTTGCTGGTGATTATTAGGGTTTTATCTTGAAACCCTATTTTTTGGAGTTTTTGGCTAATTGGTGGTTCTTGACGGTTCTTGAGTTGTTAATCGTTGATTAACGCGGTTTTTGATCGACTCTGAAGGTCAGTTTGAAGAAACCCTATTTTTTTAAAATTTTTAGGGTTTCTTGATCTGGTTGATCTGTGGAGTTCTTTGGGATCATTCTTGTTGTTCTTGGTATATTTCGCTGCTTTTTCGTTCTGTAAGTCTTCTTTTCTCTTAAGTGAATCTTACTTGGTCAACGGGGAGCAAACAGGCTGATTAACATCTTGACCTACCATCATTTGAGTGGTTTGGATACCTGCTCTGGTCAGTCCCATTCTCGTTGGTTAAGTTTTGAGGAGCTTGGGTGTGAGTTCTCTTTTCTGTTTTTGTTGTTGTTCTCTCTTGTTTCTTGGTTTGGTAGTTGGTTATTTCTGTTCTTGTTTGGTTGTTGGTTTTGTTGCTTTTCTTGATTCTTGTTTTGGTAGTTGGTTATTTCTTTTCTTGTTTGGTTGGTTTGCTTTTCTTTATTCTTGTTTTGGTAGTTGGTTATTTCTGTTCTTGTTTGGTTGGTTCTATTTTTCTCTTGGTTCTTGTTATTGTTTGTTCTTGATGGTTGTTCTTATTAATTCTTTAGATCAGAGTAATCCTCTTCATTTGCATCCTGGTGATTCTAATTGTGCATCTATTGTTTCTGTTAAATTGTCTGGTGTGGAAAATTATAGAATATGGGCCTGTTCCATGAAACTTGCTTTACAAATTAAGGGTAAGTTTGGTTTTGTTGATGGTGGTTGTGTTAGAGATACTTATCTTGCTAGCCCTGTGTTTCTTGCCCAATGGGATAAATGTAATGATGTTGTTTTTAATTGGTTACTTGGTTCTTTGACTCAAGATGTGTATCTTGGTCGTGTGTTTTCTGATAATGCTGCTAATGTTTGGGCTGAACTTAAAGAGACATATGATAGGATTGATGGTTCTATTGTGTTTAATTTGCTTCAGAAAATTAATTCTTTTAAGCGAGGTGGTTTGCCTGTTTCTGAGTATTATCATAAACTGAATTCTTATTGTAGAGAGTTTGATATCTTAACTAAGGTTCCTGATTGTACTTGTGATGCTGGTGTAGAAATTGCTGATCATAGAAAGTTGCTAAAATTAATGCAGTTTCTTATGGGTCTTGATGATGTTTATCAACCCATAAGGAGTAGCATTCTAACTAGGGAAGTCCTTCCTGAAGTTAAGAATGCTTTTCTTGTTATTTCTAGGGAAGAATCCCATAGAGGGATTCCTTCTAGTTCTGTTAAGATTGAAAAACCTCAAGTATTTGCTTTTGTGACTAAGACTGTTGATGATAAGAATAAAATTGGTAATTGGTCTGGTGGTGATACTGGTAATGGTAATAAGTCCAGTGGGAATAGTGGTGGTAACAAGGGAAATTATAATTCTTTGTTGTGTAAGCATTGTGGGTTAAAAGGTCATACTATTGAAACGTGTTTTGAGATTATTGGTTATCCTCCAGGTTTTAAAAAGAATCTTAATCTAAAACCTACAAATGTTTCTAATAACAACAAAAGTAACAATGTGGAGTTTAATAAGGATAACAGTAATATGTTTTCTTTGAGTAATGAGCAGATGCTCAAGTTAATGAGTCTGCTCAATGATAATGGTTCTTCTTCAAGGGTTCAGGCCAATGTGGCAGGTATTGGAAATTGTTCATTTTTTAATTGCAATGTGTTTTTTAATCAACATTTTTATAAGTTTTATTGTGCTACTGTTAAAACTGATGGGGTGAGTTATCACTTTGGCTGGATTATTGATTCTGGTGCCAATCAACATATGACTAACAATATAGAAAATATGTTTAATCTTGTTGATGTTTCTGATTTAAAACTTACCGTTGGACACCCTAATTGTACATTGGCTAAGATTACTCATGTTGGAAACTTGAAACTTAATAATGGTGTGGTTTTATTTGATGTTTTGGTTGTTCCTAAGTATTATGTTAGTTTACTATCTGTTAATAAGTTAATTAAAGATAGTAAGCTTAAAGTTAGTTTTGATGAATCTAAATGCTATATTCAGGATTTGAAACAAGGAACTGTCTTGGGGACTGGTAGTGAATTTGCTGGCCTATATTTGTTTGATAAAGTTGATAATGTTCCTGCTGTTAGCAATTGTGAGTATTTTACATGCTTTGTGTCTAAAGATGTTTGGCATAATAGGTTGGGTCATCCTGCTAACCAGGTTTTACAACTATTAAAGAATTCTTTGGAACTGAAATCTAAGTGTTTTGGTGAACTTGTTCATCTTGATGTTTGGGGGCCTTATAAAGTGGTTAGCAGAGATGGATTCAGATACTTTTTGACCATAGTTGATGACTTTAGTAGATCTGTGTGGGTGTATATGCTTAAAACTAAAGATGAAGTTTTTCAAATGTTTGTGACCTTTTATAATCTGGTTTTAACTCAGTTTAATAAGAAAGTTAAGATTGTAAGGTCTGATAATGGCACTGAGTTTGTGAATAAAAATATGGGTGATTTTTTTAATACTATGGGAATTGTTCATCAAACTACTTGTGCATATACTCCACAACAGAATGGTATTGCTGAAAGGAAACATAGGCATTTGCTTAATGTTACAAGAAGCCTTATGTTTCAGGGGGGGATTCCTCTTATGTTTTGGTCTGAATGTGTTTTAACTGCTGCTTATTTGATTAACATGCTTCCTTCCTCTGTTTTAAATGGTAAATATCCTTTCTGTCTTATGTATGGTAGAGAACCTAACCTTTCTCACTTAAGAAGTTTTGGGTGTTTGTGTTATGCAACTATTTTAAAAACTAATGATAAGTTTTTTGAAAAATCTGAAAAGTGTATTTTGCTTGGTTATGCTAGTGGAAAAAAGGCTTATAAACTTTTTGGTCTTGAAAATAGAGGAATCATATACTCTAGAGATGTCAAGTTTTATGAAAATGTTTTTTCTTATAAAATGAATAATGATCAAGTTTTAGAGTCTTCAAATAAGTTTCCACTTTGAATTTTTTTGATTATTTTGAGTCTAAAAACACTTTCAAAACTTCAAGACCCAATGATGATGAGGAAGGGGATACTCCTTTGTGTAGAGAGGGTGGTGGTTCTGCTACTCAGGAAATAGCTAATAATAATGATAGTCAACCAGATGTTGGTTTTAATCAAGCTGGAAATGACTTAGTTACTAGTTTACCAAGTAGCAGTAGGAGACTAACTACAACTCCCATAGGAGAAACAAATAGATCTGAGGGCAATTTTGGTTTAAACAATGAGGTTCTTGAAAGTTTTTTAAAATAATGAGACAGGAGAGGTTGGGCAGAGGAAGTCTAATAGGGTTACTAAGTTTCCTGCCAAATTGAATGATTATGTGCTTAATACTTCACTAAGATATGGTTTGTATAAGTTTTGTAATCATGCTATGCTTGATATAAAGAATTTTGTTTTACTTCTAGTCTTAATACGACTTATGAGCCTACTTGTTATGAAGATGCTTGTGATGATCAAAACTGGATTAATGCTATGAATCTTGAAATGCAAGCTTTATATGAAAATGGTACTTGGGATCTTGTTGACCTTCCTATTGGTAGAAAGCCTATTAAGTCTAAATGGGTTTATAGAATAAAGTATCTTTCAACTGGTGAAATTGAAAGATATAAAGCAAGACTTGTGGCTAAAGATTGTAACCAGAGGGAGGGTATAGACTATGAGGAGACTTTTAGTCCTGTGGTAAAAATGAGTACTGTTAGATGTTTGATTGATTTGTCTGTGCAAAATGACTGGAGTCTTTATCAGATGGATGTTAATAATGCTTTTTTGTATGGTGATTTGAATGAGGAAGTCTTTATGATTCAACCACCAGGATACTCTAAGCCCGGTGATAGAAGGTTTGTAAACTTCAAAAATCATTATATGGTCTTAAACAAGTACCTAGGAAATGGAACAACAAGCTTTCTGAAACTTTGTTTGATGCTGGTTTTGTTCAGTCTAAAAATAATCATTCTTTATATATCAAAACTGATGGAAAGGTTAAGTTGTTCTTGCTTGTGTACGTGGATGATCTTGTGTTGACTGGTAATTCTGAAGTTGAGATTGATAAGTTCAAAAAGTTCTTAAACAACAGATTTAAAATCAAAGATCTTGGAGAACTTAAGTATTTTTTGGGAATTGAAGTTCTTAAAACTGAGAAAGGTTTATGTTTAAGTCAAATAAAATATTGCTTAGAACTGTTAAATGAGTAAGGGTTGTTGGCTTGTAGACTTGTTGTTACACCTTTGCCAGAAAATATTGTGCTTGCTCCTAAGGAATCTAATGGTGATAGTTATTTGGTTAATATCACTAACTATCAAAAATTAGTTGGTAAGTTAATCTATTTAACTTTAACTAGACCTGATATTTCTTATGTTGTACATTGTTTAAGTCAACATATGCATGCTCCTTTACAGTCACATTTTGACTTTGGTTTAAGAGTGCTAAAATATTTGAAACTTGCACCTGGAAATGGTATTAGCTTTAACAAGAATTACTGAAGGTTATAAGGTTGTTGCTTACTCTGATTCTGATTGGGCTAAGTGTCCTATAACTAGAAGGTCAGTATCTGGTTATTGTGTTTATGTTAATGGTAACCTTGTAATCTGGAAAAGCAAGAAGCAAGTTACCTTGTTTAAATCCTCAGCTGAAGCTGAGTATAGAGCAATGACAGCTGCTACTTGTGAGATTATGTGGGTTGTCAAGCTTTTAAGTGAGTTTCGTACAACCAAGTTGCTTCCTGTCAACTTGTGTTGTGATAATAAGTCTGCTATGCAAATTGCTGCTAATCCAGTTATGCATGAGAAGACTAAACATTTTGATATTGATGTGCATCTTGTCAGAGAGAAAGTAAATTCAGGTCTTATTAGAACTGTTAAAGTGGATTCTAAAAATTAGATTGCTGATGTTCTAACTAAGGCTTTGGGTTCATTTCAACATGCTCTCTTGGTCAAGAAGCTTGGTATGGTTAATTTATTTGGCTTACAAGCTTGAGGGAGGGTCTTAAAAGTATTTAATACTTTCTAGCAAGCTTGTTATGTTCAGGGACTATTATGTAATTATTTTTTGTATATCTTTCTTGTTTTGTATATTTTTTTATTTATGCAGGGACCTAAGTGCAAACTGGTTATTGGGAGTTGTATATAGCTGGATCGTTGACTCATTTCATTTATTCATTCATTCCAACTCACACACACAAAGATATAATCTTTCTCAATCGTTCGGTTACGACTTGGTGATTTCATGCAGTTTCTGGTTTAGATCATCTTGATCTATTACCTATAGTTTGGTTAGGGTGTTTGTAGTGTGAGTATTGTTTAGATTAGATAGGATCCACCTGGTGGGGACTATCATTGTTTCTTTTTTATTCGTTTGGTGAGCACCTGTGTTAGGGACTCATCTACTTGTGTTTATTGTTATAATAAAAGTGAACACTAAGGGGTGGTTGGTTGAGTGATTAGATTGATCTTGCTGGTTTTGATATCATTTTTACACAAATGGATCTGCAAAAGATGTATATGTATTTTTTTAAACAAAGATCTATATGTGTTTATCGACTCTGTATTTGTAGATTTGTGTGCATGTTGACTATGTTAATTACATTGGTGTTGTTTTTGTAGCCAGAAAAGTTGTTGGAGATCCGTTATCGCCTTTGACAACGACGACTTGACCGGGTTGATTCTTGCGGCTTTTATTTGTTCCATTGAATAAATTTTATATATGGGCCCCATATATAAAATGTAACACAGCCTTCATAATAACACACCGGACTAAAAAAACAGCCATATTATGGGCATATCTATATCTCTTCTTCCTATATCTTAGTCCGGTGTGTTATTATTTTAGTTTTTGTGAAGGCTGTTTTTTTTATGATGATCGACATCGCAGGGGTGGATGCGGCTTAACGGTGGTTGTGTCATGTGTAGTAAACAGTAGTTGAATGGAAGATGGGTCGTGACTTGATAAAAGTTTAAAGATACTCATTGGATTAACAAGTTCTTGATGTTTATTGTAAGAAGAATATGGTGAAACAAACTGGAAAGCTAGATACGTAATCGAATAAGAAAAATATAAGATCGTGTATGACTTGTGTTTAGAAACATGAAGATATGTAAGGTCCACAAGATAATCTTAGAAAAAGGACTGTTATGTTAAGTTGTAGTAGCACACGTTGAATGTTGACTCTCTTGGTCAAATAGTATTACTCCGTAATTCATCTTTTCTCCTTCCTTCAATACAACTCATACTTTGTGCTTTCCTCACCTTCTCACACTTACATTGCAAGTTATTTTTTATTTTATTATTCACAAATACAACTGGAAGATGTAACTAATTGCATTTGCTTTGATTATTTTGTTTTTTAAGCTCAAACGGCTAGCATGTGAGATTAAAACGGTGGAGTGATTGGAGCTAAAGAGGAGCTTGGTGCTGGTATAAGTAATCTTAACGATGGCTCAAGAACCAATGTAAGGAAGACGCTCAAAGGACATTGGTGCGCATGATTTCGTTGAAAAATGATGTTTATATTTAAGTATATTAATTACGTGTTTAGTTTATAATGAGTTACGTATTATTTATGATAATGAAAGCTATGGTATGTTTAATTTTTGTTTTCAATATAATTGTAAGCAACTATGTATGTTCTTTGTTGCTCATTTTAAATATCTTTGCTATATGTAAATTTAAATTGCAAATTCAACTCAAGTTCACTAGAAAATATCATAATATTACTCCATTAGGATAATTGAATTTATAGTTTGGACCTTCAGCCTCTTTTTATATCCGATCATGAACAGCTCAGTCATATATATATATATATATATATATATATATATATATATATATATATATATATATATATATATATATATATATATATATATATATATATATATATATATATATATATATATATATATATGTATATATATATATATATATATATGTATATATATATGTAGTACTTAAAAGTCTTAAATTAGTTGTAGTTTGTAATGTGAATTTTCAGTCAACAGGAATATATATAATTTCATAAGCATTTTTAGATTAAAAATGAATATGACATGATTAGGGTGATTTGTAAAAAGTTGTAAGTTGATCATTTCAATGGATGGGACATGTTAGCAGGAAAGATTGGGTGGAAGAATGAGAGACCCCGGAAGAGGCCATACGTCTATTATTTATCTTTCAAGTAAGAGGTCATGCCATGACTATTAGAGGCCATACGTCTATCATTAAGGTTTAGTGTAGTTCTTATAAATAGAAATATGTGATATTAGAAGTTGCAGAACATGAAGAATATTACATGCATGTTGCATCTTTATTGCATATTTGTAATCATCATAGTAGATGTGTACATGGATAAAAAGAGAGTTGGCGTAGCAGCGTCGATAAAAAGCTTTGTATAGCACCTGACGTGTGACAATCCGTCAATTTATGATTGATATTTTTATTCTCAATATTTAATTGAAAATGTTATTTTAATGTTATATTATGAACTCACTTATTTTTGGGAAGTAATTTGGATTTACGTCTTGAAGTAGCATCGACTACGTCTAAACCGGAGGATTTTACGTTACGTGCTTACGTTTACATACACCGTTTTGGTGACAGTCCGACATTTCAGGAAATAAATTTATCCGTGAATATTATTTTGAGATTTTAAAATTGTGTTGGTTCATAAACTCACAAATTTACGAGAAGAGATTAGGACTTACGATTTTATTTTAACGTCCTTTACGACTAAACCGGAAACCTTAGGATTTCGTATTTACGTTTTCGAACTCCGTTTTTGATGAGACAATTTTTATTAGATTCGTTTTGTGCCGTTGAATAATAACGTTTTTCGTAAAACGACCCGAGGGCACGCAAATCGAGGAAACTAGAATCGAGGAATACCCGTAATTAAATGGGGATGAGACAAGATAAATCTTGCCCCACCCCCACTCATAACCGGCCACTATATGACACAACACCAAATATGTAAAATCCGTATTTAAAAATCAGAATATTTAAATACGCAGTTTAATTTAAATAAGTATTCAGTATTAAGTGTGTATCCGTTTTCAGAATAATAAATAAATTCATGACGGGTTAAATAATCGCAAACGCAAGTTATACGTTAATCGAAACGAAAAATTAAAACATCTTAGTATTAATTCCTTTGGGCCGCAGCTTAAAAAGAAAAAGAATAGGAAATGGGCTTTTAGGCCCGGTCTTGGCCAAAGAAAGAAAAAGAAACGGGGGGTTTCCCCTTTTTACTCAAGCAGTGAAAAAAAAATATAATAACAAGATTAGGGTTGTTATTCTGCCGACACTAGAGACAAAAAAAAGGAAGATGGCCGCCGGTTTATATCAACAAAAAGGAAGACCGGGATTTTCCTTCTTACACATGAATTCGTGTTCATTAGTTGTTCATCCAAATCAAAAGGTAATCAGTCAATTATTATTATTATTTTTCTTGTAATCACGAATTGGTAATCAAGAGGGTGTCGGGTTTTTGTGTAAATCATGAAAACCGAGAGCCCATGGCTCTCGGTGTGCCGCTGTTCGACCCAACCGAGACACAGCAGGTCTCGGTGGTGTTTCTTTTGCTCAGCCACGAGCAAACCCCAACAGGGGTGTCGGGTTTGCTTATGTAGGGAAAACCGAGACCCTAAGGTCTCGGTGTGTTTTGTTTCGGGACCAGCCGCGACCCTCGAGGGGTGCGCTGGTGGGTTTGTGGTTGAACTGCAGCGAACCAAAGAACCAACAGGGATGTTTGGTTTATAAACTGCGGGTATGGGCAGTTAAGGGTGTGTTTGGTTTGTAAAAATATAAATATAGAAAACAGTGGGAACCTTGTAATAACAGTGGGAACTGTATACGAGCAGTGGGAAGTTTTTAACAAACGGTGGGAACATAGTATATAACAGCGTGTATTCATTAAACAGGAAATTAAATGAATTAAAATCCAGATTAGCGACAGATTAGCGACGCTAAATTCTGTCGCAGTTTAATAGTGACAATTTTATTATTTTGATAGTTTTTAAGGACAGCTTTTAGCGACAGTTTTAGTGACTCAGTTTTCTGTCGCAGATTCATATAGGCAGATTTAATCATAGTTTGTTAATTTGTTTAGTGCGACCGAGATGGGGTATCTCGGTAGGCTCGGGACATTATTATAATAAATAATATGAATATTTTTATATTATACCTTTTTAATCTAATTGTTTTATAAATGTTTAAAATATATTTTAAATGTATTAAATTAAAATAGTTCTTTAATATTTTAAAAGGGTATAATTTTATTAAATGAATTAAATTATTTTGGGAACTTTCTAATTTAAGAAACTTTCTATTTTTAGCGGGATACTTAATATAGTATTACTATAGCGTCAGAAATACGCTTGTACCGTAACTAATAGTAGAACGATAATACATTAAAATGAATTATTATAAGATCAGATTTATCAGTTAATATACGTACAAAATTTCAGAAATAAAATAAATAAATGAAAAGCCAATAAGAACATGGAATTAAATAAGCGAATATCAGTTTACTTATTCACGTCCCTTATTCATGTAGCTCGCGTGAAATCAGAGTAGACTTCCTGTCAGTTGATCTCGGTCGGTTACTGGACACGAGGTACGGATTTTCGTCCTTTCAGTAAGGACTTCCTTTCTATGCATGATTAGGATTCCCCGTCTTCAGCCAAATGTTTTCCCCAGTATATGTTTAAGTTTATCAGTAATCATGTTAATAACTAAATAAATTGCCTGAGCATTATATACAAGCACGACCAGTTTATGTACTAGTTACGGAGGTACCGTAACCACGGCACTAGAGGCACCGGTGTCGTGACTCACATGCAGGAGAGTGATATCCTGCATCGTCCCACTCAGCTCAGCTTGGCCATTTTATCAGTATTATTAGTGGGGCGTATGGATGCATCCTAGGCTTATATGTGTTACAAGTTATCAGGGTGAATGTGGTGTGTGCTCTACATCCTTCACATTGGAGCTGATCCCTCCACCCAGCACAGTTATTTAGAGGTCACCCCTCTACAGCATGACGAGGTCACCCCTCCAGTTATTCATGCACGGTTGTTACAGCACGTGACCTATATAAGCTCTGGCAAATAAAATACAGTAAATGCATGTTTTCAGAATTAATAGTTATGTTTCAGTATCAGTATATATGAACCAGGTTTCTCAGAATTTTATGCAGAGTTCTACCACATGTTACATATCAGTCTTACAGCTTCAGTATTCTATCGCCTGTCTCATTCAGTGTATTCTTATCATGCTTATATCCGTTCACTGAGCGTTATGCTCAGCCGTAGTTCCTTTCATGTTCTAACGGCAGGTACACCGGGACGCTCTTAGGATTCTGAGAGCACGTGCATTTGGGATGGAAGCTATCCAGACTTCTTATTTTATGCACTTACATTATTCTGCTTATTTGGACATTGTTTAGTCCTTTCTTTCAGTATTTTATTTTTCATGTTTTGAGCTTAGGTTGGATTACCGATGTTTGATTCCGGTATTTCCGTTATGGTCATTTAATGTTTTAGTACATTTACCTTATGCTTTGATGACACGCCATAAATACACGTAACGGTCCACTTATCCAAGTGGGGTGTTACAATTATGGTATCAGAGCTATAGGTTCGACCTGTAGGCTCTAAAACTTGACCTGTGACTAGTGGGTAGTCACCAGGAACTTTCCAGATTTTGGCGTTGTTATCTTTCATGTTCCTCATGGATTATTCAGTCAGTTTTCTTCATTTATCAGTCAGTTTTCTTAAAGTTTTAACTAAGTAAAAGGTTGGTACATAACTAGCCATATTTAGTCGCATGTGCTTTTTAGCGAATTTTCGTTTTGCTGAGCTGACCATAGGTGTTCACCCTTGCCGTTCAGATTTTGTATTGGTAAACCGACCATAGGTGTTTACCCTTACTCATGACAGATTCATGTTTTCAGTCAAATATCACTTGGTGAACCAGCCATAAACGTTCACCATTTCTCAAGTCAAATTTCATGCTTTTCAGTCAAATGATGTTTTGTGAACCGATCCACAGTTGTTCACCTTTGTCATATCAGGACATTTCATAAATTTTGACAAGTATGGATTGAACTACAGCCATCCATATTTAGTCCGAAATTATAAATTTCTATACATGACAGTTCTCAGAAAATTTTGACCAGTATGGATCGAACCAGAATAGCCCATAATTAGTCTCATGTTTTCTTCTTTGAATTCTGTGGATTGAACCATAGCCGTCCACATCAGTTGATATTACACCTCAGTTGATTTGACTTTTTATGTTCCTTGTAACAGTCAAATTTTCATACCCTCACGTTGATGTCATGTACATGATGATTTAGTTTCATGTTTCCTTACAAGTATTATGTTTCAACAGAATGATAATGTTTCATGCTAAGATACAGAAGGATTACAGTAAAATACTATTTCATGATAAATCATGTTCTGGTCTTTAACAATCATGTCTTTATACTAAATGTTGATGAAACTCCGTTTAGTCATACTTTTTAGCCTCTATACAACCAGCATTAAGTCTACGCAGAAATTATCAGCCTATCATGTTAATCGTTTCAGTCCAGTTTACTACCGTTTAAATCAATTTATTCCTTTGATAATGTCAAACAAGCGACACCAGTATCGATCATCCCATAAAATTTCCACCAGCTCCATGTACAGTATTTCACGTGTACTCTACGTACAGTGTCTCAAATTTGCTCCATGTGCAATATTCATTTTGTGCTTCATGTACAGTAGTCCAAGTGTACTCCAGGTACCCTACTATATGGATATTTCTAATCGATCCTCAACCATCTCAGATGTTTCCACTTGTCGATATTCTACCAGGTGCTGATGCTGCTCGTGAGTTGAAGATTTTGCTAGATACTGATGCCGCTAACACTTTGAAGATTTCTCAAGATGCTGATGGTGATGCTGTTATACTATAAAGACACTGCAGAGCAAGGACGAAAACTATAAATGTGAAATTTCTGACAAGAATAAATTTCAACCATCAGACACTACCATTCCATTTCATACTTCTACCTTCTCAGTTAGATGTCACACTTAACTCAGCTAAACTTTTATTCAGCAGAGTGGGAACCGGAACTCAGGCGGCCACTCAGCAGAATAGGTACATGAATCACGGTCATGATAATGACCGTCATGAAATGACAGACAAAGCAATAGTGACAACCATCGTACTTATAATTAATCATTCAGTAACCATCAGAACTCCGGCACAGACGTGACCAGAAATACAAGAGGTTAGTAGTCTAGCGGTCTGCCAATCCTAGCAGCTACCAAAAATTTTCCGCCTTGTCCAGGTTCATCCACTAAAATACATGTCCAGACAACAGTCAAGACACAGTTCTCAAGTGTCGTTTCAGAAGACACTAGGACACCAGTCATGATATACGTCATACGAATATCTTTTCAGAGTACGAGTCAGAACTCCTAACTTCAGTATGTTTCCAAGCGAGACCCTCAGTAATTCAGGGTACCTTTTAGAAAGGGGTATACCCGTTCTATTATGCCACGCATGAACCAAATCATTTGAAATTTTAGCCACCACCACTAGAGTATGATTCAAGTTAAACACGCAGCATTCACTCTGTGAGATTACAGACGAACACATTCAGTGAAAAGTCGCCATGTTCACTTCACGTATTCCTATGTCAGCTTTATCTTAAATCAGGTGGTCACCTGCCTCTCAGCCAGAAAGGACTCAACAGTATCACCATATTTATTAAAGTTTTATTGTCAGTTAACGACGAGATCCGTCTTACCAACCCTGAACATATTTATTTTACTCCTGCCAGAAAAGAAAAATCAGTACAGATTGTTCCAGCTTTACGAGCACGTGAATTATTATCTTTTAGTTGCGAAGACTTCTGGTCACCATTCATGATACGAATTCTGAAATTCCTTAAATTCATGATCAACAGATTATCCCAAAGTTTCCAGATGTAATTTCAGAAGGTTTTCCAGAAATTCATTCCTGACTTCAAGACATAATTTAACATCGAGTTAGTCTCAAGAACGGAACCTGTCTTCAAAACTCTTTATTGCAAGGCTTAAGCTAAGTTAAAGAGTTGCAGCATTTGCTGCAATAGTTACCGGAACGAGGCCTTATTCACCCTAGCGCACCACTAGGAAGTGCACCGTGTATGTCTATCAGGAAGAAGGCCGGTATCATGAGATCATGTATCGACCACTAAATATTTTTTTACAAGATCACCATTCTTAATCAATGTTCATTCCATAAATAATAGGTTTATCTGACCTGCTATGATGTCTTAAACATTTTCCAGAACAAATTTCCGATCATGCTACCATCAGTGGTGAGAGAAAGAACATGATGTTTTCCAGACTGCTGTTGCACATATTATAGTCTCTCTAAAGATTTTGATTTTATACTTCTGAATTCCCTAATGCTCCAGCTATATTATGGAATTTATGAATAAATTTTCCTATAATTCTCAGACAAAATCATCAGCGTATTCATTGATCACATTTTTCGTCTGCTAAATTCTAGAGAAGAATACGAGAGTCATCTTCTCACAGTTGTATAGAATCTTCGATGGGAGTTATTTTATACATAGCTTTTCAGATATGAATTCCAATTGAACAAAGTGGCATTTCTGAGCCATTCTACCTTAGTAGAAAGAAATTTCGGTGAAGGCCATCACCTGATGGTCCCGACCGACGATTGTGAACGAAGTACAAAATTTTCTAGAACTCAATTGACTACTACCGCAGAAATTGCCGACAATTCTCACTAAAAATGTTTTATGACTATACAACCAGATTTCCACCAGAATGTTCCATAATCCCAGACAAAACTTTAATAGAATCCTCATCACACATTAATGCAGCTATGTTCATATCTAGATGCCTGACCTACTGCAGGTTCAAGATAGAATGTCGTCACGTTAGTGAGTCACTACAACCCTTAGAATTTCTGAACATAAATGAGACGAAATTCCATAAAATTGTCATCAGCTACCACAGGCTCAGAGAAAGTATGATACTGTCTAAGTTATCGTCAACCATGTAATCATCCTGCGCGTTCTTTCATCCGGAAGGATCATGCAGTAGCAAATCTGCAGAAAATTTTGAAATTCGCATTCCATTGACCATCATATCAGACAGAATTCATGTTCACGATCAAGCGTATGTTTACGCCCATTTTAAGTTCATGGTTATTGTCACTTACACGTTTACGTCTCATTCGCGGAATGATGCTGTCTCAGTTCAAAATTTTATGCTATCTCATAATTTAAGCTCACGTTGTGTTCATAACATTGTTCACGTTCAAGTTCGTGTGACATTTCATGATATACGTATTCTCAGTTTATTACCGTATACGATTACAGAAAGCTTGAGAAATTAGACTCAAGTTTAGCACAACCATTCCATAACCAGGCAGACGTTTCACAATCTCAGGCCGTAACGTTTGACATTCATTCCTCAATCAGCATACGTTCATGATATATCCTAGCATCACGTTCACGGTATGTTTCATGTATCATCGTGCACAATAGATTCTATCCCCAGCATTCCTAATATAATCTTGAACCACGTTCACAATCGCTCACGTAGCACGTTCACAATTGTTCACGTAGTTCGTCCCTATACATTGTCAGCAGTGTGCTCCGAGTTATGAATATTATTTTCAGGATATTTACACGTATCATCTCATGTATCATACATGCTATAGTTATTCAGCCTATCAGATTCAGAAAATCCATCTTAAATATGGAACCAGAAGCTATTCAGCATCATCAGGACAGGGTCATCAGGACCAAGATTCTATTTATTATGTTAGACCCTTAAAGAAATCGTTTCGAGCGGGAGGCCACTCGAAACGGAGGAGTCCATCCGGACCTCTCATCCTTTTCTTCAATAAATCCAGTTAAGTTCTTTCAGTCAGGTTACGTTCTATGTCCTCTTCAGCCATGTCACGTTGCATGATCATTTCAGTCATGTCAGGTTTACACCTATCAGCAGCATTATGTCTTAAATAGAAGACAATTCATCCTTCAGCTTAATTGTCTTTCAGTACGTGTTCTTCCAGTTCTTATAACTTCCTCAGCTTATTACCTTAATTCGAGGACGAATTTCTCCTTTTTAGAGGGGAAGAATTGTAAAACCTAGTATAGTCGTATCTTTAATTCGGGGACGAATTATTGTTTTTAGAGGGGAAGAATTGTAAAACCCGTATTTAAAAATCAGAATATTTAAATACGCAGTTTAATTTTAATAACTATTCAGTATTAAGTGTGTATCCGTTTTCAGAATAATAAATAAATTCATGACGGGTTAAATAATCGCAAACGCAAGTTATACGTTAATCGAAACGAAAAATTAAAACATCTTAGTATTAATTCCTTTGGGCCGCAGCTTAAAAAGAAAAAGAATAGGAAATGGGCTTTTAGGCCCGGTCTTGGCCAAAGAAAGAAAAAGAAACGGGGGGTTTCCCCTTTTTACTCAAGCAGTGAAAAAAAAATATAATAACAAGATTAGGGTTGTTATTCTGCCGACACTAGAGACAAAAAAAAAGGAAGATGGCCGCCGGTTTATATCAACAAAAAGGAAGACCGGGGTTTTCCTTCTTACACATGAATTCGTGTTCATTAGTTGTTCATCCAAATCAAAAGGTAATCAGTCAATTATTATTATTATTTTTCTTGTAATCACGAATTGGTAATCAAGAGGGTGTCGGGTTTTTGTGTAAATCATGAAAACCGAGAGCCCATGGCTCTCGGTGTGCCGCTGTTCGACCCAACCGAGACACAGCAGGTCTCGGTGGTGTTTCTTTTGCTCAGCCACGAGCAAACCTTAACAGGGGTGTCGGGTTTGCTTATGTAGGGAAAACCGAGACCCTAAGGTCTCTGTGTGTTTTGTTTCGGGACCAGCCGCGACCCTCGAGGGGTGCGCTGGTGGGTTTGTGGTTGAACTGCAGCGAACCAAAGAACCAACAGGGATGTTTGGTTTATAAACTGCGGGTATGGGCAGTTAAGGGTGTGTTTGGTTTGTAAAAATATAAATATAGAAAACAGTGGGAACCTTGTAATAACAGTGGGAACTGTATACGAGCAGTGGGAAGTTTTTAACAAACGGTGGGAACATAGTATATAACAGCGTGTATTCATTAAACAGGAAATTAAATGAATTAAAATCCAGATTAGCGACAGATTAGCGACGCTAAATTCTGTCGCAGTTTAATAGTGACAATTTTATTTTTTTGATAGTTTTTAAGGACAGCTTTTAGCGACAGTTTTAGTGACTCAGTTTTCTGTCGCAGATTCATATAGGCAGATTTAATCATAGTTTGTTGATTTGTTTAGTGCGACCGAGATGGGGTATCTCGGTAGGCTCGGGACATTATTATAATAAATAATATGAATATTTTTATATTATACCTTTTTAATCTAATTGTTTTATAAATGTTTAAAATATATTTTAAATGTATTAAATTAAAATAGTTCTTTAATATTTTAAAAGTGTATAATTTTATTAAATGAATTAAATTATTTTGGGAACTTTCTAATTTAAGAAACTTTCTATTTTTAGCGGGATACTTAATATAGTATTACTATAGCGTCAGAAATACGCTTGTACCGTAACTAATAGTAGAACGATAATACACTAAAATGAATTATTATAAGATCAGATTTATCAGTTAATATACGTACAAAATTTCAGAAATAAAATAAATAAATGAAAAGCCAATAAGAACATGGAATTAAATAAGCGAATATCAGTTTACTTATTCACGTCCCTTATTCATGTAGCTCGCGTGAAATCAGAGTAGACTTCCTGTCAGTTGATCTCGGTCGGTTACTGGACACGAGGTACGGATTTTCGTCCTTTCAGTAAGGACTTCCTTTCTATGCATGATTAGGATTCCCCGTCTTCAGCCAAATGTTTTCCCCAGTATATGTTTAAGTTTATCAGTAATCATGTTAATAACTAAATAAATTGCCTAAGCATTATATACAAGCACGACCAGTTTATGTACTAGTTACGGAGGTACCGTAACCACGGCACTAGAGGCACCGGTGTCGTGACTCACATGCAGGAGAGTGATATCCTGCATCGTCCCACTCAGCTCAGCTTGGCCATTTTATCAGTATTATTAGTGGGGCGTATGGATGCATCCTAGGCTTATATGTGTTACAAGTTATCAGGGTGAATGTGGTGTGTGCTCTACATCCTTCACATTGGAGCTGATCCCTCCACCCAGCACAGTTATTTAGAGGTCACCCCTCTACAGCATGACGAGGTCACCCCTCCAGTTATTCATGCACGGTTGTTACAGCACGTGACCTATATAAGCTCTGGGAAATAAAATACAGTAAATGCATGTTTTCAGAATTAATAGTTATGTTTCAGTATCAGTATATATGAACCAGGTTTCTCAGAATTTTATGCAGAGTTCTACCACATGTTACATATCAGTCTTACAGCTTCAGTATTCTATCGCCTGTCTCATTCAGTGTATTCTTATCATGCTTATATCCATTCACTGAGCGTTATGCTCGGCCGTAGTTCCTTTCATGTTCTAACGGCAGGTACACCGGGACGCTCTTAGGATTCTGAGAGCACGTGCATTTGGGATGGAAGCTATCCAGACTTCTTATTTTATGCACTTACATTATTCTGCTTATTTGGACATTGTTTAGTCCTTTCTTTCAGTATTTTATTTTTCATGTTTTGAGCTTAGGTTGGATTACCGATGTTTGATTCCGGTATTTCCGTTATGGTCATTTAATGTTTTAGTACATTTACCTTATGCTTTGATGACACGCCATAAATACACGTAACGGTCCACTTATCCAAGTGGGGTGTTACACCAAATAGGTGTCAAGTTACAAGCTTAATGCTTACACTTGTAAGCTAAGCTTACAAGTTAAGCTACCTTACCTCAAAACCATCTAATTGAAACCACTCCTCTCATTTCTAACATGCAAAACAAGCTAGAAACTCTCTCACTCTCCCCATATGTGCCGTCCCACTTCACCATCAAACACCACTTTTGATCAAAATTTACCATGAAATCTTATGTTATTTACACATAAGTTGAAGCCGTTTTGAAGCTCTATAGATTGGTGGTGATTATAACATCCAAGGAGGAGTTTCTATGGAGTCTTGGGGCTGATTTTCCACAAGGAGTTCTTGAAGAATAGTGGTCTTGAAGATGGTCTTGGTTTATCACAAGTTTCTCCATCCAAATCCATGTTTTGATCACAACCTACATCATCATGGTGGTATAAAGATAGTTCTTCCCATCCTCTTGTTAATTTTTGTAGAATATTGATAACCTATGAATCTATGAAGTGGGTTGATGTTTTCTAGTGAGAGAAACTAGAGAGAGAAAGTGAGAGAAAATGTGTATGATTTTATTAATATGAAAGTGAAATGTGAACAACAACCAACCCCTTTCCATGGTGGAAAGGGGTATTTATACTCCAAGCTTACAATGGGCTTGGGCCGGTCCATGACAAGCCCATGGACCGGTTCTTACTTAACTTAATAAGTAGCTAATAACTATTTGTTAACTACGAGCTATTACAACATAAATCATATTGTGGAGTGACCGATACTTCTAATATACGTTAAAACGTATTTCTAACAATCTCCCCCTAAGGGAGGTCACTCCACGTTACAAAGTTCTAAACCTAGCATACTATACTAAGTCTTCGTTCTTTAGCTCGTAGTCTTTTCTTCTTTTCTTTCTTTTGTTGTGAATATGTTGGTTTGATCTTTTCGGCTTTGGCTTGAGAGCATTGTTCTTTGGCCTTTCACGTGCGATCTTTGCCTTTCTTGTGAATTTGCCTCCTCGTGACTTCATGTTCCACACACTTATGTCTTTTTGTTGAATTCTCGAAAGCTTTAGAGTTTGGTACAGCGGAAGACTTCATCTTGTAATTTCTTGAATTTTTGCTGAACTTTGTTGCAAAAGACATAAGCATGTGGGAACGACTTCTACAGGTACACCGCAACACCACCGTCTTCACTGGTACACAGCTACGCCACCGTCTTCAACAGGTACACAGCGACGCCACCGTCTTTAACAGGTACACAGCAACGACACGAATAAAATGGCTTTGAACATTTTATTCTAATTCGGTAGCATTTTACCTCCGGTCGGTGAAGACCGTTGGACGATATTAGATATCGTACCCGTGACGGATAGTTTCAATTAAGTAACTTCCTGACAGGATTTCGCGGGTAAGCCCGTTCTCTTTATTCGACCGTCCAAAGCTGACTGCGAACATAAAGAGTGAATCACTTGGATAAATTATCCTTGTGTTTTGAAGCCGTCAATTCATGAATCCTGGAACAAGTGAATTTCAATTAAGATTTTCACCATCGTTGCTTTCCAGTTGTCACGAGCTCAATTCATAAAGAATCTTGCACGTCACCTACCAAGTGCTGTTTGATGTTAACACTAGAAGGATTTCCACTCGTCACTGTGATCAATAAAGAGTCACTCTGAGTGTTCTGGCAAGATCATATGATAATGCGTAGAGGCCTGGAACGAGTTTAAGTTCAATTAAGAATTAAACCACTGTTTCCTTCCAGTTTTTCACAAGATTGGTTCTAAAAGAACCGCACGTGTAACCTACCATGAGCTTGTTTGATGTTGGCTCAAGCAGGATTTCCATCTTCATTGTAATACTTGCGTATTACTCGGATGTTCTGGCAATATTACAAGAATACTGCATAGGACTCATGAAAATCTCTTACTTTTCACAGTGTGTGAGAAAGCAAGGAATAAATGAAAAGTGTCCTAATGAGACTTTTGATGATCTCTTAGCTCTAGACTCGATTGTGCGTTTTGATTTAGTGAGCGATGGCTGGAGAGGAGTGCCACCTTTTCAATACCAGTCTATTCGGAGTGAATAAACCAATAGATAACGTGTTGATCTCCGTGTGATTAAAACAAATACCTTTTGAGAGATATTTGAGTTAGCTGGGAAGGGTTGTGCATTGCATCACTGGGTCCATGATGTCTTTCTTCAATACCGAGAATCATTAGCAAAAATGACCTCAATAGCATATGTATTGACTCGGTTTCTGCCTAAAGTTGTAAGGAGGGCTTCTTTCTTTACACCCTTTATCTTTACAATTCTTTTTCATTCTTCAACCCCTTCAATGCTTACCAATACGTCATCACTAGCACCTTGTTGTGATTGTTCCAGTGCTAGCTTAAGTACTTGGTCGGCATTCAGCTACGTTCACATTCTTTCTCCATCTTTCCTAGGACTTCTAATTCTATCTAGGGAATTGTCCTTGGGAAGATTCCATCGGTTCTGATGAATCATTGGACTAAACCTATTCCTACCACCCTTTTGTCACCACATTCGTCGTGAATTAAGTGTGTTTTGGGAAGGAATTGCCACCATGAAAAATCATTGAAAATCACGTAAGGTACTTGTGATATTAAAATCAAAAGTTTTGTACCTTAGGTGTTTTGTTCATCAAAAACGCTCCCCCTTAACACGTGCTTTACACATATTAAGTTGGATAATCGTTAAGTCTTTTTCATCTTTTAGCCAAGTATCATTTAAATCTCCTTAATCCCATTTTCTCCCCTTATCCAAAATGTTAACCATTAATATTTGGGATATTGAATGGATTAACCGGTCTTTGGGTAAAAATGAAATCAATGTTTGGCCATAGAACATGGTCATGCTCCCCCTTAAGTTAATAAGGGATAGTTGTAGTGCTTTAGTATGATATATTTTGAAAGATTTAGAATCTCGTGAGAAATTCTTGAAAAATTATCATACCTTAACACTACATCAAGCCATTAAAGCACAATATTCACAAATATACATATTCACAATTAAAAAACCAATATAAAATGGACCTGAAATGTACGACCCATTAGATGGATCGTTGCAGTAGCTTGTGGTGCACTAAATATGGTCTACCACCCACGAATCTTTCCAAGCTCCTCATCAATCTACGTTCACGGAGCTTTTGATCGATCTTTTTGATCACATAATTCGCCATCTGCCTATAACCCTTATGCCAATCCTCGGTCATCTCTGGCAAAGTCCCACCCGAGTTCAGATGCTCCAACTTTCCTCTAACTTGTAGAAGAGTCCCATCACTGTACTTGTAAAGCTCACCCACCCTCATAAACTTCATTAAACCTCGACTGTTCAAGTAGAAAATGCCGCAATTCGGAACAGAGATGCCGGTATAGGGACATCTTTCTACATGTTGAGGTAGAACTTGATTGACTGGACGGGTTAAGTTGAGCTTCCTTTGATAGCTTTCGACTCCCAACTGAAGATCTTCAACTCTTTTCTTGATAACAACGCTTCGTGTGAACATACGAAGTGCTGTATTCAAGGCAATGAGGTCTTCACGAGGAATATGTGTGAGTTGATCTCGGGTCATCAGAAGCAACATATCTTCAATATCCTCAAGGCGAATGATAGAGAAATCTCCCTGCTGGATTTTGTATTCTCTGTCATCCTCCCTTTTCAAACGAATCTCCGTCACATGATAGTAGCCATTCTTGGCTTCAGTTTTCAACCCTAAGATGCTGGAGATGCGGATATCGGATCGAACGTTACTCCCTGAGTTGACTAGACAGCAGCCCCTGTACGCCCTTCGAACTCGTTCGTCCCAGTGTGATGCACCTATGACAACATACATATCATAATTATGATTTACCTTTGGGACCCAGAGTCGGTTTACCTTTTCCTCGATAAAGGGTATTGTCCCCCAGTTGGCAGCTTTCAGCAAGGTCAGGGATGTTGCGTACTTTGAGGACCCCTTCAGAAGATACACAAGATCGTTGGTGACGAAGAAGTCGAGAGCAATCTGATTATCTTGAGTAGGGTCAAGTGGAGGTGGGGCTCTTTCTGAGTCATGAAGACTTGGCCGTTGAACGGTGTTTAGAGCTTTCAGGATCTCATCGGCATAATACTCGAACTCCATTTGGTCAACCGGGTTTTGGCACGAAGTCTCTTATCCTTCAGTGCTTTCTTCACCAAAGATGGAGTAACCGAAGTCTTATACTCATGAGCAAGAAATGTACATAAGTCAATCGGACTGCGGATACGGAGATACAAGACATCTTTGTCAGCGTCTGTGATCGGATCATATTGCGCCGCTGCCGTAATCCAAGCCTGTGGTGGTGCAGTCTCGTCAATATCCAACGTGTCTGCCCAGTCCCTTGTGCTTGGAACAGTAGATTGTGGGTCTTGTTGTAGAGGAGTGGAGACGTGAACATCTGCTTGTTCTGATTCAGGCATGTCGGCAGTATCATGAACGGGTGAGTGTTGTGCAGCTTCAGGTTCGGTTACCGATTCTGCAATCACAGGAACAACAACAATAGAACTAATAGGGTTAGTGGTAACAGGTATGGATGCAGCGATAAATGTACCAGGAATAGATGACGCTGTAGTGGCATTCACATCGTGGCGCCACTTGGATCGTCTGGTTTCCGTGGAAGTAGATTTTTCCTTTGTTGCTGCATCTTTCTTGGACTTGGTGCCAGACTTAGCAGGTTTCTTTGAGCTGGCAACCTTATCCCCTTTCTCAGGCTGTTTACCCCCATCAGCATCCTCATTATCATCCCCGTTGCTCCCCCTAACACTCTCCTCATTACCATCACCGCCATCATCGCCATCATCATCATCGTCATCATCATCCTCATCATCATCATCACCATCCTTATCATTATCATCCTCATCATCATCATCATTCTGATCCTCATCATCCTCATCATCATCATCATTCTTATCTTCTTCTTCTTCTTCTTCCTCTTCTCCACCAGTACCCTCTTCTTCGTCACTCTCTTCCCTTTCTTCCTCAGGGAGAATGTGGTAGGGTACCACACTTCCAAACGTCTTGAACAACCTATCATCCTCCATGATAGCGTCATGCAGGGATTTGAAGAGAGCCCGTTGAATCCTCGATTTATCAAACGATCCAAGTTCCCTCATTCGAGCTTTGAGGATCTTCTTAAGTTCAAAATCCGTCAAGTCATAAGCAATCTTGTAGGCGGCTTCTGAAGGATTGGATGATTTGATCATCAAGTTATCAGCAGCGAGTGTCTTCAACTCATCACGCAGTTTAGGCATTAGGGATTCAACGGTGTCTTTCACTCTCTGCTCAATAGAAGCTTCAAGAGCTTCTTTCTGCTCTTTAAAGTCATCCTTAATAGCTTTAAGTCTCGTAATTCGTGCTTGATGCCTATCAGCTTCAGCCTTTTTAACCCGAGCAAGTTCTTCTGCATGAGCTTTACGTGTAAATTCCATATCTGCAGCGAACTTAGCAATCAATTCTTCTTGAGCTTTCTTAGATGCTTCTTCACTTTGAGCTCGTCTACGTAACTCTTGGCGAAGTTCATCCATTTCTCTCTTGTGATTATCCACATGTTTATCCAACATTTCAGCCATTACCAATGCGGCCATTGTGGACGTTGCAGAGCTGCTCTGGGTTGATGGAATAGGCTCGGTTGTAACTACGGTACTAAGGATGGGGTTTATTGGTGGTGGAAGAAATGGTGTTGAAACCGGTCTGGTTGGTAAGGGTTGAGTTGGTTGAAGTTGAGTTGCTAAAGGTTGAGTAGACTCTTTTTCAATACTAGCTGAAACAGGGGGGTGGATGTCTCCTTCGAAGTAGAATACTTTTCAGGTGATCCAAACTCAAACACATCATCTGGTTCCACGTACTCTTCTTCAACATTTACCCGTGCACCCGAACCACTACCTCCAGTGTCTTTCCTACTCCTTTCCATAGCTGTCTTCATCGCTTTTCTCTCAGCCTTGTTAAGAGCAGGATCATCAATATCTTCTTCATCATGGAGAACTAACTCATCAGCCGTACCCTTTCCCTTCTTAACTGCAGTCTTCTTCTTTTTGGCTTTGGGTTCAGGTAAATCTGTTTGCTTCCGTTTACCTTTGCTCTTAACCGTGGTGGAAGAGTCTTCACCTGCTAGAATGCTTGCTCGTTGATTCTCAATTTCTGTTAGCAAGTTCTTGTAATCATCAGATGCGATAATCTCATCGGTCAGAAGATGACTGGGAATGGGACCAGGAATAACCGTATTCGAATGAGTCTCCTGCCTTAAGTCTACCAAATCATCATCATCCATCGTGTGGTGACGACTACCTGCACGCTTATTAATGGATGCATCGTGTTCCATAAAGTAATGTATGATCAGCTTAATGAACCTAGGGTACTGGTAACTTTTAACCTTACCCTTTGTGTTTGTGAAGAGTTGAAAAGTAAACTCCTCTCACAGCAGTGATGCATAATCAATACCCATACCTTTAAACATACCATAAAACATCTTGATGATTGGTGGACGAACAGCATCAAACCCAGTTGTTTTGGGTGTTAAACATCGGCTTAGAATCCCAAAAATAGCTTTCCATGGTTGACCAACTTTGGCAGTAGTAAACTCAGACGGGGTTCGTATGTCAAGACATCTAATGGCGGTGAACATCTCCATGATCTGGTCCTTAGTCGGGTTGGCTGAGTATGATAGACCTTTGAGTGTCGGTCGAAATCCAAAGATCTTCCTGAAGTCTGACACAGTAAGCGTCTGCTGCTTGTTGTCCAAGGAAAAAGTGATTTTGTTCGACGTCCTCTCTTTGGTAGCCCAGAACTCGTAAAGGTAGTCATAGGGCACTGAAGCACTTCTCCTTAGCGCATGCTTGAGATGATATTTATCAAGTATGGCTGTACCTACCTTAAATCCATTATGGGTAGAATGAGATACCTCCTTCAAACGGAAGTTGTTTGGAATAAACTTTAGAGTCTTGGCTTCAGCAATGGCGGCGGCTTTGGTGTCTTGTATTTGTTGTACTGTAGGGTTAGTCATCGTCTCTGCTTAAGATAAAACACAAAGGTTGAAACATACAAACATGAATATCAATATGACTTTAAACCTAAGCATTGAACATATGACCTAATCCCTTAAGCTTGTAAACCATACAAACATCTTCTATATGGAATAATCATTCAATTCGGAAAGATCAGACTTATGCGGAAAAATTTCTTTATTCAGAAAGTATAGGCCTATGCGGAATAAACTTTCTATTCAGAAAAAAAATTTCTATGCGGAAAGACTTGTCTATGCGGAAAGATTTGTCTATACGGAAAGACTTGTCTATGCGGAAAGATTTGTCTATGCGGAAAGACTTGTCTATGCGGAAAGACCTTCCTATTCGGAAAGAACTTATCTATGCGGAATAAAAAGACTATTCGGAACATTTAGGCCTATGCGGAATAAATACTCTATTCGGAAAGAACAGTCTATGCGGAATAAATACTCTATTCGGAAAGAACAGTCTATGCGGAATAAAAAATCCTATTCGGAAAGAACAGTCTATGCGGAATAAGTACTCTATTCGGAAAGAACAGTCTATGCGGAATAAAGAATCTATTCGGAAAAACCTTTCTATTCGGAAAATGGCTTCTATGCGGAAAGATTTCTCCATGCGGAAAAATCCTCCTATTCGGAAAGTTTTTCCTATTCGGAAAAAATTCTTCTAAACGGAAAGTCTATTCGGAAAAATCCTGCTATTCTGAATACTATCCTATTCGGAATGTCTATTCGGAATAAACCTTATATTCTGAAAACCTTCCTATTCGGAATCCTTATTCGGAATAATCTGGAAAAAAATAGTCCGAGACTTGAAGAACAGCCTTAAATCCGATTTTTTGATCACAAACCACAAAAAGTTTTATGATTTTTACCAAAATAAGCTAAACCCAATCCTTATCAATCAATCCCAATAACAAAAACACCAAAAACAACAAGATTCAAGATTGATTTTTTCTAAAGATCACTAATTGATTCAAAAACTAAAAAAGCAACACAATCCATACCTTAAATCACCCCATAGCTCTTGATACCAAATGTAGAATATTGATAACCTATGAATCTATGAAGTGGGTTGATGTTTTCTAGTGAGAGAAACTAGAGAGAGAAAGTGAGAGAAAATGTGTATGATTTTATTAATATGAAAGTGAAATGTGAACAACAACCAACCCCTTTCCATGGTGGAAAGGGGTATTTATACTCCAAGCTTACAATGGGCTTGGGCCGGTCCATGACAAGCCCATGGACCGGTTCTTACTTAACTTAATAAGTAACTAATAACTATTTGTTAACTACGAGCTATTACAACATAAATCATATTGTGGAGTGACCGATACTTCTAATATACGTTAAAACGTATTTCTAACAATTTTGATTATGTAATCATGTATTTTATTCTTAAATGTATATATGTATGATGATATATGATGATAAAAATATTCTGTGGGGATTTGGTGTTGATAATCATGGGTAAAAAGATGAAAAACTATATGTAAAAATGGTTAATCTTGCTTAAATGGTAGGCTGTATAAAAAAAGTAACTAACCACATGTTAGACTGATAAAATGGCAAAATAGAATCAATATACAGTAAGTAATATGTCTTGTACACATGTGAGAGTTGGCCATGCAATGGAATCATTAGGATGAGTGAGATATGATCAAAACAAGTTTAGAGTGCAAATCTGAGTACACTGTTTTGGACGATTTTTAGAAAATACTTAGAGGCTGATTCAACAGAAGCTATAGAAGAGTTAAATGGAGCACATATCATGTAGTTTATGTCATAACTAGAACTCTAGATATGGCAGTTTTGGTGAACATGAAAATAAAAATCAGATTTTGGAAATTAAAGTATAATAGTATTATATAAGCACTCAAATAAAAATAGTATAAAATATGAATTAAAACCCACTAACTTATATAATACATTTATATAAATATGTATAAGAATAAATAAATGGACAGTTTATAAAAATGGTAGTTTGATAAGTTTTATAAGTTATAAAACTATAAACATGATTTTTACGACTTTTTCGGCTATTACCGTAAAATTAACGTTTTTCGCCAATTAAAACATAGACGGTTGGACCCGTCTAATGTAAACTTTTATAAACTCATATACTCATATATAAACATATATGACAAGTAAAAACCGATAAAACCCGAACTATAGGACATACGGACATTAACAAGCTAAGTAAACGTTATTGGACTAATAATACAACAAAATGGGCTAAAACACTTATAAACTTATTTATTGGGCTTAACCCATTTTGGCCCAACATGTAGAGTATAAATAATAATAATACAAGTATGAAATAGATTAATACAAGTTAATAAACTTACAATAGGCTTATTGGACCTAAAACACGTAAATAGGTAAAACTAGTAAACTAGTAAGAAGTTACCAATACATAAACACAAAAATGAGTGAATAAGAATATATAAACCCACTTGATCATCATATATATATATATATATATATATATATATATATATATATATATATATATATATATATATATATATATATATATATAATCATCATACGTATACATAATTGTTATTTTATAAAGTCATTGGACATGAGTCTAAGACGAGTATTATTTGTCTAGGTTTCCGTGATTGAAGCACGTACCGTACGTCCGAATTGCTGATAACCCGCCTTCCCACATCAACGTGAGTTCATAGCCTCACACTCTTTTAAATGTTTTTATGAAATGTTTTAGAAACCCGCGAGGGAGATAACATGTTAGTTTTTATAAAATAGGACACATTTGTCCCGATTGTTTGTTTATTGATTTGGACCCGAATGATTGTATGACCCGAAGAATGATTAAATGACCCGATAGATGAAATAAAATGGATTATTAAAGTTAGGTTATGTCACTAAAAGTTCCATTAGCATGAATTGTGAACTACCGGGATTTGGTAGACGCTTATGCATATAATAGTACTATTTGGGGACGATCACCCCAGTTCGCGCCTTGACGGTTGATCCCCGTCGTGCCACATGAATTGGTAAGCGAATTTATGTGTGAGAAGATTTCCATAGCGTGATTATTGTGACGACACGCTAACTTAGATGGGCAAATTGAGTATCGGGTTAGCTACCCGTTGTTTGTTGTAGTAAGGTAACAATGTCATGCGGCTTATAATAATCCAATTAACGAAATACTGCTATACGCACCGAATTATGATGTATTGCCTGACTAGCAATACGGGGTCATACTATTGATATTATGTTCGTGTTTGGTTTTATATAACCATATTCATATAACGGTTTTTATTTAATTTATACAACGTTATAAAATGAATTGTATGATGTTTTTATGACAATGGTTCGTATAATGATTTCTAAGGCAAATGCCTATATTATGATTTTTGATAACGATTTGTATAAAATGACTTTGGCTATTTTATGGCCTATTACAATGATTTGTACAAAATGATTTTCGGTAATAATTTTATACCGATGTTATATTGATGGATTTTATTAAACTCTATGAATTCACTCGGCGTTATCGCTGACCTTTTCTTTTAACATGTTTTATCTCAGGTACTTGAAGGTAATTCTCGGGAAGACGACAAGAATTCATGGCCCGCACTTAAACAATATTTTCCATTCAAATACTTTGTAAAACTTTGTATGAAATAATATGACTTGGGACCTATGTAACTTTGATATTTATGAATGGAAATGCTTTATTATTAAACGACGCGATTTTTATGCGTTATCTATGATGTGAGTAATGTGCTATCCCGTAACACCAACGAGTCTTCCGCTGTATTGAGTTGTATAAATTTGGGGGTGTTACAGTTTGGTACCAAAGCTCTCGTTATAGAGAACGAAAGATTTTTAAAACCAAGGTTTTGAATAAAACATTTCAAAATCTTTTAACAATAAACATTTTCTAAAAATGTCTAAAAATCTTTTGACTATAACGGTGCCGAAGAATTCCCGAGTTACCGACAAGGCCAGACTGAGAAGTGTTATTTTAATATATATATATATATAACTTGGATTATATATATATATATACATATGATGTAACTTGATTACATGATTGTTTGATGATTATTTTGATATTTATACGAGGTATTTATACGACGTAGATTGTCACAAGGAACCCTAAATCCCCTAGTAAATTAATCGAAGCTATTCTGGTAGGAATTCTAGCTATCCTAGATCTAAACCAAGTTGTGGATATTTATGATCCCAACAAATGGTTGATATTCGTAGAAATGTTGATATTAGTTGATTGTGATATTGAAGAAGAATTGGCGAGATTAAATCTGATATCGATGTTATGACGATCTTTCCTTATAGAGTGGAGTTTGACAAACGTTACCACCTGGAAAGATGTCATCTGAGTCGTTGTCATCCAATTCTTAAATTGAAATCGAAAGGGGTGAAAGTTGCACTTGAGGCTGTCATTGGAACCATTACCCAAAAGCCTCATGCCACTAGTACCTTTCCGAGAAGTCTAATTGAATGTATGAGTCATTTCATACTAGTGACTCATTTGATAATTGTTGTTGTAAGAGATATAGGATTGGAAATTAAGTATTGATTCATATCGAGCTTTTATTGCCCTATTAAGGTCTAAGAATAAGGTTGAAAGTATTGGAAAATGAGGTAGGATATTGCATTGAGTATAAGTTGGTTGAAACATGAATAAAGTAAAATTTAACTTGTATGGAATATGAGATTGTTAAGAGGAAGTTGTTGAGACCTGTGATTGAATTATAAGGTTTTAAATGATTGTTTGTTTGTGTTAAGGGTTGTTCCTAAGCCATTGTCCACTAACAAGGATGCCCAGTGTCCAATAAATAAATCGAAGAAATCTTCTTCTGAATTGAGACCGATGGATCTTTCGGGACATGTGGAACACCTAATGACTCTTGTATATTAGTATTTATTATGGTATCTTTTAAAAATAATCCCTAACTTAACTGAGACATCAGTTGGTAGGATGAGTTCTTGGAATTGTATGACATAGTGACACGTAATGTGTTATGGTACAATTTGACTTGTTTGTGATTAATGAAAAGACTACCTTTGATTGCTAAATTCTACATGTATGGATGATATCTATCTTATCTTGCTTCTTCCTAATGATCACATTAGTGATGCAACCATTGAACAAGTACTCATCTTGATTTGAGTTACGTTGTAGATTATTCTTTTTGAGTGCCATCGAGATCATGAACCTCATGATTAATAGGCTAAGCTCATTTCCTGATATATTGAAGTTAGTTCTTGGTGAACAACTTTTCATCACTCTTTTGCAGATCACTCATTGTTTTTAAAAGATAAAATAGTATCCCTTGATAAAGATTGAATTTTCATCACCGTAAGGATTATTTAAAATGAGATTTATAAGTAATCGTTATCGAAATAACGTTGTTTATGAAACACCTTGGAAAACTTAATTGTTTTCATAACAAAGAAAATCTTTGTAAATTATTTTTGATTCTTATTTAAGAATTGAGCATGAAAATGTTTTTATTATAAACATGACGATAAAATTTTGACGAACTGAGTATTGCATCGTTAATCTTGAAATTGTATATAGTTGCGCGCCTACATACAATTTGGAATGGACCATGCAAAGCTGATTAGTAGTGACCATAAAACTAATGAATGAACACTACATTTTCTTTGAAGATTGTGAAAGATTAAATTTTATGAGATCTGCAAGGGTTTTATGAATAGATGACTAGTTTTATAGTCAATATCTAGGGTTGGGATAACAAGCTTTTTGGTGGATCTATTGTAATTTAAGACTAGGTTCATGGGCTTATGTTTTTAGTGGGCTTTTTGTTTTCAGTGTTCTTATGATTCCTCAAGTGGACTCATGTTCATGTTTGATTTTCTTTTGAAATATCAATGACTACGTGTGTATGGTGCAGGGGCGTAGCCAAGATTTTTTTTTGGTGGGCCAAAAAGAGTTTAAAAAACGCTACCAAGTGTTAGAAAAATCGTGACGTATGAGTATGTAAAAATGTTACTAACAAATTTGTTCATAATGTTATAAGTTGGCCAAATACTAATGTATAATAATAAATTGGACTAGAAACTGCATTATGTATGCAGGTTTTATAGCGTCGTGGGTGTGTCGTGGCCCACCCTACCCTCCACATAGCTATGCCATTGGTCTCTTGGTTCGTGGATTCGTGTTTAGCATTGTGTAATGGTGTGTGTGTTAATGGTTTCTCTATTTTGAGGTTATTCCTTAACCATGAGCAACTAACACACCATTAGTTTTTTTAAAAAAAAAAAAACTTAGACTAATGGGTCCTAAAGTGATAGCAATCCAAGCCTAACAGCAGACCAGTGATAGTTTTCCAGATTTTGGTTTTGGCTAGTTTTTCCAACTTTGAGAATTCAGTCAAGTTATATGTGTGTCCCTGAAAGGTTATAGTTTCTACTACTATGATAATAATGAGAGGGTTACGGAAATCAATCCTGATGCGTTGTTCTCGCAGCATGCGGTCACTCTTATTAAGGTTTGTTACTTAAATATTTGGGAATATGAGTTGATCATGTAGGATGGAAAACGGGTGAGAATATGATCGGGTTGAAACAGGTTGAGTCATAAACTTTTTTGCCTATGCTTAATAGAGTACATATGTATACCCATAATCTGGTTTTGTTGCATCTGCAGCAGCTTTTCAGGAGCTGCGGTGTATTGTTGCTTGTCAAAGTACACTTCAACACAATCCGAGACTATATACTTTCAATAGAAACAGTGCGAGCAACATTAGTATAAGTTAACAATAGTGAAACAAGAAATCGATTAAAAGGCTTAGTGTTATACAGCGTATCTGATTAGAAACAAAGATGTTTTTATGTCAAACTGATGTTCATGTAAGAGACAGTGGGAAGCATAAGTTAGAGGTGGCAAAAGGGTCGGGCCACGGCACGTCGTGTAACGGTTCAATATGATGGATTGACACTATTCATTTATATTCATTAGCAGGTTAGTTTGAACCTCACGTGGTTTTTATATCCCTAATGTTGTGCATATCACAGTAGCGTTAGTTTGACCCTTAAAGACTACTGTATTTGCCCATTTGTAACAAGGTCAACGAAAAAAGATATACGCAACCATTTAAGTATCGTAACACTGGATCCATGTTCTTATGGTTGTGTTATCTAAAATATAAAAAACATAACTAAATATATGAGCTTTTTTATTTTCATATATGACTATTCATCTGATGCAGATCATCTTTAATGCGAAAAATTGCAAGAACACTGCACTCTACATGAATGAACAGTGTGTCATGTATGAATTTTCAAGCATTCACTTTCCAGATCTTGTCTAGATTACATATACGTGATCTTTTTCAAATTTTTAGAACTGGTATTTAACGATGGATGCATAACTTTTTGTCTACACTAGATTCGATGTCGGTGTTATTTGCTGTAGTGGATGTGAATACATACAACCGAGAAATCCAAAAACGAGCTAAAATTATCACCATACAGCCGCATAGTTCAACTTCTCAACCCACCAAATTGAATTTTTACCAAAGTACTAAGGAGCATGTAAAATGAGTGGATATAAAAATAGCAAAAGTCAAATGGGTCAAACTGTTTGAAAGTCATCCAAAGCAAAAATATTGTAGTTCATAAAAACCTCATGTATCATTCTACTAAAAAAAAGTTAATCATTCCCTAATTGTTTATAACAAAGATGGAGAGTTCAGTAAAAAAGTGCTCTGGACAACCCACTTCCCTATTTTGGGCATTCGATACAAGCAGTTTTTAGACGACCTTGACCAACAATAATTCCATTGTTATATACAACAAATCGCCATTTCTGACTTGTGAGTCGAGCATCCTATTGCAACATCTTTCACATTGAATTATGTGACACCTAACTTAGATTGAATGCTTGGTAACCTCTCTTTGTGGTAATCCACCGATCACATGTTGTCGTTATCCTGGATCGCACATTAGCGGTTTATGTCAAGGTTCTAAAGATCGGGATTTTACCTAAGATCGTTTTCGTCTTTACAAGAGCGAGATTGTAAAGTATGATCGGGATCATAAGATCCTAATATAATGTAATTTTTTAGTAGTCTTTGCAATATTTTGCAAATATACAAATTAATATAAATCGTAAATACAAAATTATACGAATATTTTATAAAAATGTGGTCCTAAATTATAATTATGAAATGAATAAGAAGATTTAGCACGAGAAAAGTAAGATTGTAATAGATTCTAAGATCTTATGATCAAGATCGGGATCCTATAAGATCTTAAGCATCTTAAGATTCTACGTAAGATCCAGATCATTTTGCTTTATAGTATCGTAAAATCGTAAGCTACTAAAATCAAGATCGGGATCTTGACAACTTTGGTTTATGTTATTACCAGATGTAATAACATGAGATATCATTAGTATTAATTAAGTGTTATCTAGTTAGTTGCGTTTCTGTTGGTTAGTCTTTTTTATGTCTTGTACGTATTAATTTAAAATGCGATTAATGTCTTCAAACGTTAAACCCTAAAAGAATGCATATGTAATTTTCCACTCTTTACCAATTCGTGTTTTTACTTTTGCCATTGCAAATGAAAAAACTAATCAAGTTGGCTGGAGACTTGATATATATAAGCAAATCTATTAATGTTGTTGTTATATGCCCTTGCAAATGAAACAAGTGTACTGAATATAAACTTAGGCAAAAGTTATTTTGCAAACTTGTTTTTTCTTAGAAACAAAGGGACACATCCATGCCTTTCATTTGTCTTTAATCCAATGGCTTATATTAATCTAAGATTTAATAAAAAAAGCCTCATTTAATTATTATATAATAAATTTTTTATTTATTTGCAGATTAGTCCTTCACTCCTTCTAATGTAAAAACACAGTAGCTGCGTAACCGACATAAACACTAGCAGAAGATCATAACCGCTGTCACATCTCCACCATCTCCGACGTCACACCACCACCATAGCTATCATCACACCGCCACTATCATTGTTGTCTCACCGTCACCATCTCCGTTTTCTCTTATTCATAATATCAGGTTAATCCTTATTTCTGTAATTTTAATTCTGATCTAATTTTGTGGTATATATTATGATTGAGTGGTATTTAATATCACTAGTAAAAATCAATGTATGATGAGCTGATTGTGTTGTTGTTACTAACGAGGTGCATATATAGTGTTTGATGAAATACCTTAACTCTATGGGGATTTTGGATATCGGTTAGTCTAGGATTATATAGCCGGCTTATGGTTTATTTGGGATTCGGCTTATATTTCATAATTAAACTCACTTTTTATGGCTTATGAGAATTTTTTGCTTATATAAGTTTCTAATGTCATAATGAACTTGTTCCAATATACTCTACAATGTTGTAGGGTGACCTTGGCATAGACGATGGTTACTCGTAAATAAGTGACTCAAACAGATAGTTTCTTTCAGGTATAGTGCGACCTTAATGAGCAAAAAACATATTACTGTAACTTTAAAAATGGCCGATATTTTGAAAATCACTGTCAAAGCTTTAATTCCTCTAGATAAGTTATCGTTGATAATGGAACAGAGTGGGAACAGTCGACTAGAATTAGTTAGATAGACATAATATAGTGCTCTATAATCTCTATGACAGGGCACTATTTTAGTTATGTTTATTTTTAGTTGCTTGTTGACAATTTGTGCACAACAAAATGCTTAAGTTCTTTGATCTAAGGATTATTCTAGGAGGAAATTATAGTAGGATTGGACAGAACCATGGGGATGCTCTTAATAGGTAGAGACGTTGAGACGTTAACTGATTTAATTGTTGATTTACAACAATGGTACTACAAAATCTAAGATCCCTGATAATATTCCTATTGCTTCTCAACCACTAGCAGAAGACCCAACTGAACTAGGAGTAGGGTTATCATTAGGGTCGGGTTGAACCGAACCCGATTAGGCTTATCGGGTCGTGTTAAGTCGGGTTTATTAAAATAGTCGGGTTGTTTTGACCCAACCCGTCAACCCGATTGTCTTATAGGGTCGGGTTGCGGGCTACGTAATTAATTTTATCGAGTTATCGGGTCAACCCGATAAGACCCAACTATCTTATTATTATATTCTTGTAGGAAATTTACTGCTGAATTTCATTTAGTAATTCTTAGAACTAGGATATATAATGTTTGGGATATATTTTGTTTCTACCATATATAATGCAAATAATAACAAAGGCAACATATGAACCCGATATTTTGGTCGAGTAACATATCTTGTTGATTTGGAAGCATCACAACCAATATTCACAATCTTAAATGGCCACCTTCATGTTGTTATACGTTACTCAGTAAGAGCGAAATACCAAAAAAATGCAGTCATACTGTTTCATTGCACCATTTGCAACATATATGCACAGTAGATATGCTTACAGTTCCATTACACCACCATTATTGCAATTTGGCAACTTATATGCAAAATGCAAATGTGTAATCCTTATGCCCTTAAAACATATTTGGCAATGCCTTTAGTAAATGAGTATAATTTTTTTTATTAGTACTGTACTTGCATCCATTGGTATAACCCGGTAACCCGATTCACCTGACCCGACAAAACCCGATCCGAATACCACCCGAATCCGATTACCCGATTTCCTATAGGTTCAAGTTGACCCTATAGACCTATAGTAGTAATCAATCTCCAGGGACTAGTAGTAATCAACAAAAACTGTTAGAAAATGATGATGATCAGAGTTTTAGAACTAATAAGAATCGTTCATGTGGTTGTGTTCAAATTGTGGTTAATGATCTTGTTATATTGTTCACTTGCGGTTTTTTCTGGGGAGGTAGTTTTAAAATTTTAACTTTGTGTTTTTACTTTTTATAGTGTTACTGTTTACTGTAGTTCTATATTTACTGTACCTTTTTCATATTACTTCAAGTTTATTTGATCAATATAAAGTTTATATAGTTCTAGAGCAAGTTGCTAATTCTAATGCTTCATCTTTAGTTATAGAATAGTAGCAATTAGATAAGAACTAGATAATGTTTTGTAGTAAACGCGGACGTAGGGTGGTTCTTGCGGTGCTTGTGAACCACAATATGGATTCGTCTTGCGTAGTGTAAAGTATAGTTGTGATCCTCGGTCTGCTACTCTTTTCAAGACAACCATCTGTTTGTGACAAATGTGCAAATTTAAGAACGATCATAGTGATAATGTATTAGTGTTTGGTTTATGCTGGAAGGTATAAAGAGCTTGAATGCATTCGTATAAGATCGAGCAGGGCAAGAAGAGATGCCAAAAGATATGACTTGAGGGGTTTAGTTTTATTCTACAATTTCAAAATGGATGTAGCAAGCAAACGTTTATTGCAATCGTTCTCAAAAACTGTAAAAGTGTATTGTAAATATGAAGATAAAGTGAAGACAACTGGACAATCTTTTGTTGTACATTTAAGTTCTTGAAAATACATTTCGACTGTAAAAGTGTATTGGATTTTTGATTATTTGATTTGTAGTAAAGAATAATTTCAACTCTAAAACGAGTTTTTTTTTTTGCGATTTGTAACTTGCCATCTGAGTATTACAACTTGAAGCAAATTCGCACTGATGACTGATATTCCAACTTCAGCAACTTCGCACAGACGTCGGAGGAGGATATGATGTCACACTGATGACTGATGACTGATATTCCAATTCCAACTCCAGCAACTTCGCTAAAAAAGCTATATGCACTACTTAAAAGGTCACCCGTGTCTATCACTTTATATTTGTTCACCGCGCCCTCTATATTTTTTCCCTTTCGTAATCGTGTTGGTTATTTTTATATTCATTGCTTAAAGCCTCCATATGGAGTAGTTTTCGTTGCCACAAGAAAACATTATGTTGGATTCAATAATGCAGCACGGCAGTAAACTACACTTGGGTTCCTAGATGATAGTTTATATAAAGCCTTTTATTCATTTTGATTGCGGTTTCATATAGTTCCATACATTTGCCATTTATTTGTATTAAGATGGTATTGGCTTGATAGAAATATATTTGGATAAGTGTGAAAGGCCTGATGCAGCAGCAGAGTGTTTCTTGTTGGCAAAGCGCTATAGTTATTCAGCCAAGGCATACGCTAGTGGAAATCAGTTTTCCAACTGTCTTATCAGTATGCAAAAGGGTGAAGCTATATGATGAAGCCATGAGGTATTTGGACTTTGGAGTACTAGAAAGAGCATCTGCTCCAATCGAAGTGTGATTTTGTTTTTTTGTAACTTTTTTCATACGTTTCTGATGATTGTATGTTTAAACTGGATTAAAACTCAAGTATTGCGAATTTGTTTTTTTTATATGTGTACTTATATTAATATTGAAGTTTTTTTTAATATATTTTTTGTTTTATATCTAGATATACATGTTCTATATCTAGATATACTTGTTATATATCTAGATATAAACAGCTATTTGTTTTATATCAAGATATAAAAATCTATTTGTTTAATTACCCTCTCTTATACAATTAAGGTGTTCTTTTTTTTATATCTAGATATACTTGTGTTATATCTAGATATACTTGTTTTATATCTCGATATATTTGTTTTATATCTAGATATACCTCTTTTATTTCTAGATATAAACAAGTAATGTAAACTTTGTGTTTATTAAAATCTAAATTTCCTTGTTTTATATCTAGATATAAATAAGTAAACTTGTTCTTCTCCAATATCTAAATCTCCTAGTTTAATATCTATATATAAAAAGCTTATTTTTTATATCTAGATATAAACAAGTAAGGTAAACTTGTTTTTTTTGTAAAATCTAAACCTCCTTGTTTTATATCTAGATATATAAATAGATTATTTGTTTTATATCTTGATATATTGTTTTATATCTAAACCTCCTTGTTTTATATCTAGATATAAACAACCTATTTGTTTTATATCTAGATATACGTGTTTTATATCTATACATAATTAGCCTATTTGTTTTAAATCAAGATATAAAAAACCTATTTCTTTAATATTTGGATATAAACATGTTGGTTATATCTTGACATAAAACAGTGTTACACTATTACTTGTTTAATTACACTCTCCTATATAATTAAGGTATTCTTGTTGTATATCTAGATATACTTGTTGTATATCTAGATATAAACACGTAAACTTATTTTTCTCCAATCTCAAAATCTCCTAAGTTAATATCTATATATAAAAAAAACTTATTTTTTAATATCTAGATATAAACAAGTAAGGTAAACTTATTATTCTGTAAATCTAAACCTCCTTGTTTTATTTCTAAATATAAACAGATTATTTGTTTTATATCTAGATATATTTGTTTTATATATAAACCTCCTTGTTTTATATCTAGATATAAACAGAATATTTGTGTTATATCTAGATGTACTTGTTTTATATCTAGATATAAACAACGTATTTGTTTTATATCAAGATATAAAAAACCTATTTGTTTTATATTTGGATATAAATAAGCAAAGAATTATTGTTTTATATCTAGATATAAAAATCCTGGTTATATCTAGATATAAAACACTGTTACACTGTTACTTGTTTAATTACACTCTCCTATACAATTAAAGTATTCTTGTTCTATATCTAGATATACTTGTTGTTTATCTAGATATAACCGTTTTATATCTAGATATACTTGTTTTATATCTAGATATAAAAAAGTAAACTTGTTCTTCTCCAATCTCTAAATCTCCTAGTTTAATATCTAGATATAAAAAGCTTATTTTTTTATATCTAGATATTAACAAGTAAGGTAAACTTGTTTCTTTGTTTATTTTATATCTAGATATAAACATTTTTTTATATATCTAGATATAAACATTTTTTTATATATCTAGATATACTTGTTTTATATCTAAACCTCCTTGTTTTATATCTAGATATAAACAGCCTATTTGTTTTATATCTAGATATACTTGTTTTATATCTATATATAAACAGCATATTTGTTTTATATCAAGATATAAAGAAACCTATTTGTTTAATATTTGGATATAAACATGTAAGGAATTCTTGTTGTATATCCAGATATAAACATCCTGGTTATATTTTGATATAAAACACTGCTACACTGTTACCTGTTTAATTACACTCTCGTATACACTTAAGGTATTCTTGTTCTATATCTAGATATACTTGTTTTATATCTAGATATAAAAAAGTAAACTTGTTTTTCTCCAATATCTAAATCTTCTAGTTTAATTTCTAGATATAAAAAGCTTATTTTTTTATATCTAGATATAATAGTAAGGTAAACTTGTTTTCTGTAAAATCAAAACCTCCTTGTTTTATATCTAGATATAAATAGATTATTTGTTTTATATCTAGATATACTTATTTTATATCTAAACCTCCTTGTTTTATACCTAGATATAAACAGAATATTTGTGTTATATCTAGATATACTTGTTTTATATCTAGATATAAACATCCTATTTGTTTTATATCAAGATATAAAAAACATATTTGTTTTATATTCGGATATAAACAAGTAAGGAATTCTTGTTTTATATCTAGATATAAACTTCCTGGTTATATCTAGATCTAAAACACTGTTACACTATTACTTGTTTAATTACACTCTCCTATACAATTAAGGTATTCTTATTCTATATTTAGATATATACTTGTTGTATATCTAGATATACTTATTTTATATCTAGATATACTTGTTTTATATCTAGATATAAAAAAGTAAACTTGTTCTTCTCCAATCTCTAAATCTTTTAGTTTAATATCTAGATATAAAAAGTTTAGTTTTTTATATCTAGATATAAACAAGTAAGGTAAACTTCTTATCTATAAAATCTAAACCTCCTTGTTTTATATCTAGATATAAACAGATTATTTGTTTTATATCTAGATATACTTGTTTTATATCTAAACCTCCTTGTTTTATACCTAGATATAAATAGAATATTTGTGATATATCTAGATATACTTGTTTTATATCTATATATAAATAGCCTATTTGTTTTATATCAAGATATAAAAAACCTATTTGTTTTATATATGGATATAAACAAGTAAGGAATTCTTGTTTTATATCTAGATATAAACATCCTGGTTATATCTAAATATAAAACATCGTTACACTATTACTTGTTTAATTAACTCTCCTATACAATTAAGGTATTCTTGTTCTATATCTAGATATACTTGTTGTATATCTAGATATACTTGTTTTATATCTAGATATACTTGTTTTATATCTAGATATAAAAAAGTAAACTTGTTCTTCTCCAATCTCTAAATCTCCTAATTTAATATCTAGATATAAAAAGCTTATTTTTTTATTTCTAGATATAAACAAGTAAGGTAAACTTGTTTTTTCTGTAAAATCTAAACCTCCTTGTTTTATATCTAGATATAAACAAATTATTTGTTTTATATCTAGATATACTTGTTTTATATCTAAACCTCCTTGTTTTATATCTAGATATAAACAGAATATTTGTGTTATATCTAGATATACTTGTTTTATATCTAGATATAAATAACCTATTTGTTTTATATCAAGATATAAAAAACCTATTTGTTTTGTATTTGGATATAAACAAGTAAAGAATTCTTATTTTATATCTAGATATAAACATCATGGTTATATATAGATATAAAACACTGTTACATTGTTACTTGTTTAATTACACTCTCCTATACAATTAAGGTATTCTTGTTCTATATCTAGATATACTTGTTGTATATCTAAATATACTTGTTTTATATATAGATATAAAAAAGTAAACTTGTTTTTCTTCAATCTCTAAATCTTCTAGTTTAATTTCTAGATATAAAAAGCTTATTTTTTATATCTAGATATAATAGTAAGGTAAACTTGTTTTCTGTAAAATTAAAACCTCCTTGTTTTATATCTAGATATAAACAGATTATTTGTTTTATATCTAAATATACTTGTTTTATATCTAAACCTCCTTGTTTTATACCTAGATATAAACAGAGTATTTGTGTTAAATCTAGATATACTTGTTTTATATCCAGATATAAACAACCTATTTGTTTTATATCAAAAACCTATTTGTTTTATATTTTGGTATAAATAAGTAAGAAATTCTTGTTTTATATCTATATATAAAAATCCTGGTTATATCTAGATATAAAACACTATTACAGTGTTACTTGTTTAATTACACTCTTCTATACAATTAAGGTATTCTTGTTATATATCTAGATATACTTGTATATCCAGATATAATTGTTTTATATATAGATATATTTGTTTTATATCTAGATATAAAAAAGTAAACTTGTTCTTCTCCAATCTCTAAATCTCCTAGTTTAATATCTAAATATAAAAAGCTTATTTTTTATCTAGATATAAAAAGTAAGGTAAACTTGTTTTTTTTGTTTGTTTTATATCTTGATATAAATATTTTTTTATATATATCAAGATATACTTGTTTTATATCTAAACCTTCTTGTTTTATATCTATATATAAACAGCCTATTTGTTTTATATCTAGATATACTTGTTTTATATCTATATATAAACAGCCTATTTGTTTTATATCAAGATACAAAAGACCTATTTGTTTAATATTTGGATATAACAAGTAATGAATTCTTGTTTTATATCTAGATATAAAATCCTGGTTATATTTAGATATAAAACACTGTTACACTGTTACTTGTTTAATTACACTCCCCTATACACTTAAGGTATTCTTCTTCTCTATCTAGATATACTTGTTGTATATCTAGATATATTTATTTTATATCTAGATATATTTGTCTTATATCTAGATATTAAAAAGTAAACTTGTTCTTCTTCAATCTCTAAATCTCTAGTTTAATATCTAGATATAAAAAGCTTAGTTTTTTTATATCTATATATAAACAAGTAAGGTAAACTTGTTTTCTGTAAAATCTAAACCTCCTTGTTTTATATCTAGATATAAACAGATTATTTGTTTTATATCTAGATGTACTTGTTTTATATCTAAACCTCCTTGTTTTATACCTAGATATAAACAGAATATTTGTGTTATATCTAGATATACTTGTTTTATATCTAGATATAAACAGCCTATTTGTTTTATATCAAGATATAAAAAACATATTTGTTTTATATTTGGATATAAACAAGTAAGGAATTCTTGTTTTATATCTAGATATAAACATCCTGGTTATATCTAGATATAAAACACTGTTACACTATTACTTGTTTAATTACACTCTCCTATACAATTAAGGTATTCTTATTCTATATCTAGATATACTTGTTGTATATCTAGATATACTTATTTTATATCTAGATATACTTGTTTTATATCTAGATATAAAAAAGTAAACTTGTTCTTCTCCAATCTCTAAATCTTTTAGTTTAATATCTAGATATAAAAAGTTTAGTTTTTTATATCTAGATATAAACAAGTAAGGTAAACTTGTTATCTGTAAAATCTAAACCTCCTTGTTTTATATCTCGATATAAACAGATTATTTGTTTTATATCTAGATATACTTGTTTTATATCTAAACCTCCTTGTTTTATACCTAGATATAAATAGAATATTTGTGATATATCTAGATATACTTGTTTTATATCTAGATATAAATAGCCTATTTGTTTTATATCAAGATATAAAAAACCTATTTGTTTTATATTTGGATATAAACAAGTAAGGAATTCTTGTTTTATATCTACATATAAACATCCTGGTTATATCTAAATATAAAACATCGTTACACTGTTACTTGTTTAATTAACTCTCCTATACAATTAAGGTATTCTTGTTCTATATCTAGATATACTTGTTGTATATCTAGATATACTTGTTTTATATCTAGATATACTTGTTTTATATCTAGATATAAAAAAGTAAACTTGTTCTTCTCCAATCTCTAAATCTCCTAATTTAATATCTAGATATAAAAAGCTTATTTTTTTTATTTCTAGATATAAACAAGTAAGGTAAACTTGTTTTTTTTGTAAAATCTAAACCTCCTTGTTTTATATATGGATTTAAACAGATTATTTGTTTTATATCTAGATATACTTGTTTTATATCTAAACCTCCTTGTTTTATATCTAGATATAAACAGAATATTTGTGTTATATCTAGATATACTTGTTCTATATCTAGATATAAATAACCTATTTGTTTTATATCAAGATATAAAAAACCTATTTGTTTTGTATTTGGATATAAACAAGTAAAGAATTCTTGTTTTATATCTAGATATAAACATCATGGTTATATATAGATATAAAACATTGTTACACTGTTACTTGTTTAATTACACTCTCCTATACAATTAAGGTATTCTTGTTCTATATTTAGATATACTTGTTGTATTTCTAGATATACTTGTTTTATATTTAGATATACTTGTTTTATATCTAGATATAAATAACAATTTATATTTAGATATATAACAATTTAAAAAACTATGACTTATTTTATAACATAAATGTTCCTGTTGTTACGATTTTCATAAAATTGAATTACGTTCTTGTGGCCATATCGTGGAGTTGCTTTAATTATGTACATTAGAAACTCTATAAAATAATATATTTGGGACCACCAAAATTTATTAATTAAAAGAGTTATTAATTAATCGATAAATTAATAATTATTAATTTATATATTAATTAATATTTTATTAATTTATAGTAGAATACTTAGTTTACAAACACCTTTCAAACTTCCACTTAATTATTGTATACAATGCACGTACGTATATCAAATGAACGGCCCAATTTGAAAGAAACATTCAATCTCTCACCTTGTTATGCTTCTTGTGTTCAATGTATCACTTTATGGACATTAAAAATATTTTCTAAATAAATACAAGAAACTGTAGTTGCACAGTTGTTGACTGATAAAGAAATTATTGAAATCGTTATTAGAATTAATAAAGATGACATCGATGAAGAAGATGATGAAAGTTCTACAATGGAGCCCCCTTCGCGAAACGAATCTATTAAAGCGGCAATCACATTAGACAATTTCTTGTTGAGCTATGAGAAAAACCAGAAGTTCTTACCATGCTAAGGAAAATTAGAGACGAGATTCAAGGGGAAATTGATTTCAACAAAAAACAATTGAGTTATTTTTCAAGAAACCTTCATAAATCATTCATGTAATATGCTATATATAAGGAATTATTAATTTATATTTTATATGGGGTCTAAAGAAATTATCAAAAATGTATTATCTTATAATTTTAGCGAATTATTAATTTAATACCCTATAAAAATATTATCTTAGAGTTTATTAAATAATCGAGTATTAATTTATCAAGTTTCTACCGTACTGAGTTTCAGTTTGTATATTACGACATATCTCTCTCAACCCCATACAACCTGTGTTATTTATATCTTACACCGTGCAAAATAGAAGCAAATACTCGCAACAAATTCCAATGGTTATTTTATATTCATTCAGTCATTCCTATAATATAAACCGGTATCATTCAGGAAAAAATAGTAGAACAATATGTAGATCTCTGAACCAAAAAATGGCATAGCGATTCAACAATCTATTGTTTTGCAAAGTAAATACAGTAGAATAACTTGCAGCGCTCAAGTATTTAGCTCATTTTCTAGCATGTTTGCCCGTCTAAGAGCATCTAACGCCTCTGCTTGCTTTCCTTCATGTTTCAACTGTCTAGATACGCAATCCCACCTATGCACAATACATATATGACATGAGTTTTCATCCCAAGAACACCGTTCTATGTGGAAGTAATGGAGTATGATTTCCAGTGAGAACATTTTACTAATAAAAAATGCTAAGATGCAAGATAAATAATGTGAAAGCTATGTTGCAGATTCTTGTGTTTGCTTATGTTACATGAATGGAATACAAAGCACACAAAGGTCTAGAAATAACATATATTTGAAGTCCTTACCAAAAAGTAGGACCGTTAGATATCAACTTAAAAAAAATAGATAAAAGAGAGCTTTTTGCATGGGAGTCTATGATTAAGGAAACATTAATCGTATGTTTGTCACAAAGAAGAGCTGAGATGTAATTCATAGGAAAATACTAGGGTATAAGCTGAAAAAGTTTCAAATACCTCTTCTTGTATCCCATTGATATAGGTTTCCAAGCCTTTAAAAGAAGAGAAAAACTATGTTGCCTAAAACATCAGAAATGGTGTTCTTCCCTTTCTCTTTAATGCTTGCTGCTTTCAACTTCTTGTATTTTAAAATTGTAGAAGAAATCGCCTAGAAACTAAATCAAAAGATATCTTGTTTAATAATCATCATTAATAAGAATAATCTCAAATAAGTTAACCTCCATAAGGAATTACCTTTTTTGCCTTAATCTGTTCTTCCAACTTTGTTCTGTCTCTGTTCGTGGTGTGAGTTTTGTTGTCCACTGCTTCAGCCTTAACTGTCTCGGCCTGAATCACAACAGGTTTAGCCCAAACTGACTCTGTCTTCTTCAGCTGCCTCACCAGCCCCTTAAATGACCAAAAATATTGAACATATTAACGGAATTACATCCGTAATCTCATAATCCGAACCACTTGAGCTAGGTATCGATATACTCACAGCTGCAAGACGTGATCTGCAGTAAATCCAAATCATTTTGTATCAAAAAATTAAATCAAACAGCAACCAAAAGTCCATTTTAGTTTGTAATTAGAATATTAATAAGCATTAGTAAGAAAATTGACATGTCACGACCATATTTTTTGACCAAATTCACAAGCAACCCAAGAATAGATACGAGAAGTCTAATTCTTGACAAGAAATAGGCTTACAAATGTCAATAAAGAAACACCTGTGCTTTTAGTAAATAATACACGTACAAATGTGAAGCAATATATGTACAAATGTCAAGAAGCAATTTCCAATCACATATAACAATAACGTTTTCTATAAAATGAGATTTCTTGGTTTGATAATGAAATTAGGTATATCAACTTTGTGATTGATTAATTAAGTACTGTACTACATATGACTCTTTAGACTATACGATGAATGGAATAATATTATAATGAAAAGTATTCAATTATTTGTGTGATTATTAGCGTTACAAAAATGTTTTAATCTGATAAATATATTTAAATAGTTTTTCATATTCCATAACATTATTTGATGAGATAATTTTAGGTTATTTAAGTATAAAGGCTACTCTGAAAACATATGATATAAAACATACCATGGAGTAAAAACTTGTTCCAACCAATGTGTTTTATATGTGCTAAAAGTGTTGACTAATTTTCTATGAGCTTAGCTATAATGGCACACATCACTAAAGTAACTATTAGTATGCAAAATGTTATTATCAGAAAGTAGACATTACAGCACTAAAAACTCGGTCATGTTTAATAAGATGTATTTAGTTTTTAACACTATAATGACATGTAAACTGGTCACATAGGTACAGGCCTAGCTAATCTCTAATATGCACCATAAAATTGTTGGATCAATTTTCTTCATACTTTGGGTTTCCAACATAAAAGTCTATTTGATTTGGACATTTGATAGGTGAAAGTCAATAGCAAGTAGGATGTATAATTCAAGAAAAAAAAGGACACGTTACCTTGTTTTGAAAATAATCTTCAAGGCCATGAAATGGAGCATAATGGACATACAAGATCTGCATATCAACAAATTAGGTTTGTCAGGACAAGTTTTTTTAGCTTTATTTTTTTTTGCACAACTTTAAGGCCATGATTATTTTTTAGATTTTTTTTTTCTCTTCTCACGACAAGTTTACTTTCTTTTACCTTTGCTTGTTTAAGCATGAAAATTTCACAAGGAAGGTAAACTTATCGTGCTGAAACAAACAAAAAACTAAAAAGGTAAACTTGTAAAATTTTGATCTTTTTGTTTTATATCTAGATAAAAACAAAACACTAATACTATTTCAAATCCAACCTCTCATTTCTTTATATTATATCTAGATATAAAAGCTTATGAAAAAAAATTTAGCTTTATTTTCTTTTCTCGTGTCACGACAAGTTTACCTTCTTCTAGATTTGCTTCTTTCCGCGTGACAACACACAAGGAATGTAAATTTCTCATGTTGAAACAAACAAAAAACTAAGAAGGTAAATTGTCGTTGTGCAAAATCTTAATCTTTTTGTTTTATATCTAGATATAGACAGCCTATTAATACTATCTGCAAATCCAACGTCTCACTTCTTTGTATTATATCTAGATATAAAAGCCTATTAATATGTTTTTTTCACTTGTTTGCGTTGAATACACACAAATCTAGATATAACTGACTAAAAAACTAAATTTGAACATAAAACAACTACTAGCTACACTAATTGGTAGAAGCATTTATTTGTGAATACAAGGGCGCTGTGTTCCATTCCTTTATACAGGTTCCTTTGTTTTGATTCATTCATTTTTTTTTCTTTGTAACAAAAACCTCAAGTTGCAACATATCGTACCATTAAACAAAAATAGAAAATATAAAATAGTAAGCTATGAAACAAATAGTAGTAAGCTGTGGAACAAAAAATACTACTAAATCAAGAGATCCAAGCATAAACATGAATCAAAATTTAACAAACATCAGTCCACCAATTATGACAGTTTCATCAACAAAACCACAAACCTGAAATCACAAATACTACTTCCTAACTAAGCGCAACACAAACATTAACATCTAAATCCATAACCGAATACATTATCACCAATTCAAAAACAACTGATAACATACCTCATTGCATAAATCCAAACAAAACTAGCTAAAATTAAAATCACAAATAACCATGTTAATTAGAAATGTAATACATATGAACTGATTCTAAACAAGAAGACCTTATCGGTGTTATCAACCGGGGTTCGTTTTGCACCATTTTTTTTCTCAGATCGGTTGATTTGCATGTTACTTCTTTCATTTATGCATCTATTTTGTAACTTGCACGGTTAATTTGTGTATATTTTTGGATTTTTTGGTTAGGGTTTCAATTTGTTAGAGATGAAATATGTTTGGCGAGAGAGAGTCAGATTGGGGGAAATGAAGTATGTGCAGTTTTTGTTTAATTTAGTAAATTTTACAATTTAGTCCCTCGTTTTACTTTTTGTTATTTGCAACATTAGTCCCTACGTTTTTTTAATCCTAAGATCTGGTCTTATCTAATCAATGGCCAAGATCAGTCCTTTAGTTTCTATGAAAATACAAGTTTGTATAATAAACCGACTCACTTAAGTTTGGTTTGTAAAATGAACACATTATAATCCTTTACAAACTATTGTGATAAACACTTAACAATGAAGTTAGACCAAAAACTAATAAGCACAAAAGTAAGCTAACCGATCACAAAAACTTGCTCAAACCCGTACTTATAACTAGTTATTTTTATCACATTACTTCCAACATTAAAATTCAATTATACCAACTTAAACAAAACAAAAAGACATAGAACATAACATACTTGTGTTTTTATAATTAAGATGTAGAGAAATTTATAAATTCATAACTTGTAGGATTCAGTGTTTGTCGCATGGGAGCACATAGAAAAACTCAGATCTAAAAAAAGTCTATTGTATGCATCTGTTTATCATATTTACAAGAATTTATTCAGATCTGAGTAATTGCATGCGCTCCCATAGGAGACACCTATCTGTGTATGTGCGACTTGATCAGTTGGGTGAAGGGTTCCATCGATATGTACCTGATGAAAGAAACATGCTCATCCAAGAAATGTTGTTCCGATGGGCATGTTTCTTTCACCAGGTATATATCGGAACCCTCTTTAGTAAGACGTTCTTATGTTTCACCAAATATTCATCATCAACAAACTGTCGTCTATGTGTTGATGGTTTGAAGAAAAGATAAGAGAGAATGATGTTTGACCAAAATTTCGGCTAAAAAAGAGCAGATGAAGTTGGTTGTTGTGTTTGTGTAAACTGTGTGTGGCTAGGGTTTCATCAATGTTGGATGGTGAGTTTTATAGTGGATTATTTGGGCTTTTTTTAGGGTTGTCATAATAAGATTTTTGGTGGATCTATTGAATGATGGCTTATTGGGCTTGTGTTTTAATTTTGTCTTATATTTCCATGGAGATGGCACTGTAATGATTCTGCAGCCTTCACTGTGTGCTTTTGCATTTTTCACTCTAAGATAACGTTACTGTAGTGGATGTGAAAGTCGAAAATCGAGCTAAAAATGTTACCTTGCACGAGTATAGGTCAACCTTTCAACCCACGAAAATGATACTTTTACCGAAGTATTAATGAGCAAGTCAAATGGGTAAAATTAAAAATAGCAAAACTCAAATTGGTCAAACAGGTTGGAAGTCATTTGAAGCAAAAAAAATATTAGTTCGTAAAACCTCTTGTATCATTTAAAATCATCGCGATCATCAAAATCAGAAAACCCACCTTCGCAAGATGAATCACTCATGTTTTGAAATTGAATTTTTAAAACTTGTGTTGAATGTTTTAAATTAAAAGGGGTATTTATACAAAAGAAAAGAAAAAAAGTTAAAAACAAAAAAAAAACCATTATATTACCGTTGCTTTTAAACATTCAAAACACGTGGGCCTGAATTAGTTTGTCTTTATTTTCGCCAGTTAACTGGCGAGAGTGCCCTTTGGCGGGGTGAGGCGGTGTGGCAACGAGGGGTGGCGAGCGACTGGCGAAGGCCATGTCATTTTGGCGAGCCTAGTTCGTCGCCACACCCAGCCTTCTAAGCGGCTTGAAACAAGAACTCAAATCGGATTGAGTTTGAAGGACAAACTTTGGAGTAGTAATTTATAAGTAAAACGATGAAAATCCAAGTTATGATCTTTGATGTCATAAAGGGCTATAGCAAATAAGCACGTACGTTTGTTACATCAAAACTCATTTTACATGGAAATGGTGCATTTTTTAAGTGTACACTTAAAGTTGGACCAAACAACTTTCTTCATCACATCTCTTAATTTTAGCGAAAATGCAACGTCATTGATTTGTGACCGCTTGGCATCCCTAAGGTTAATGTGTCCATTATTTAGGGTCCAAGTGTTCAAATATCACAAGATAGTGAACTTTGCATTTTATTTTTATGATTTTAAGCATCGGGTACAAAAGGCTTCCAGTGTGACTGCGGAGAAACAATTTTGTACCAAGTTAGTTAATGAACATTTTTTAGTACACATACTATTCAGTTTCTTAAGCCGAAATTAATGAAATGTAAGGATACCAAAATTGATCACATGAAAGTGCAAGGGTCACCGGAAGTTGAAATGTTGCAAGAATAATGATTTAACCATTTTAATTATTTGATCAAGTTTATCCGGGGATTTAACACTTAACCGTTATGTTAGATGCAAAGTTAACTCGGATTATTATTGAACTATTAGTTGTGATGCACGTTTTACATGCATCATTACTGCATCCATTTACGTTGAACACTACGAAGGAAACAATTTATAAAAACCCAATGCCTCGCACGGGCATATAAGAGTATTTATATTGCAAATATATCTATTCCTAAACCCAACTTAATTTCAACGCAAAACAAAAATGTTATTCCTAACCCACCTACAAATCAAACAGGCCCATAAATGTAATACGGTCCTAGTAAACCAAGTGACCTAAACTATTCACAGCTTGTGAGTTGTTACAAATAACTTGAGCAATATTCTTGTAGTAAATTCTTGACATTAGCATTCAAGTCATGAAACTTAAATTAGAGTCGAACAAAATTGTAATTTGATTTAGCACTTATTAATGAGGTTACACCAACAACCAATAAGTAGAAAATTAATGTAACCCATCACAGAACAAGTACTGTACTATGTTTAAGATTTACTTTAACATTAAAATTCATTTATATCAACTTAAACAAAACAAAAAGACATAAAACATCACATTAAAAACATAGTTAAAAATGTAACAGAATAGCGAAACTTGGAGACCATATAACTTGGTGAGTTGGTGGTGTACAAACATGATACTTAGCATTGGTTTTAATATAAGGAAATTTATAAACTCATCAGATAAATGCAATAATTAGGAACAATATATGTACTAGCAATGAAACATCGGACCCTCTTCACCATATTATTTACTCGTTATAAATGCATGCCTTTTCTAAGATTAGAAGAAATATACAGAATGCCGTCAGTTATTACGATAATGTCTCGGATCTTAATAGACGGCACACTATAGATTTCTTCGAATCTTAAAAAGGCGATCTCTGAGATACACAATTAAACACACCAGGAACAAAGTAATTTGTAAATGGTGACATGAAGAACATGTGTTTGTGTTGGTGGCTTGAAGAAAAAAAGTAGCTGAAATTGTGTTTTGTGTTTGTGTGACTAGGGTTTTATGAGTGTTGGATGATGGGTTTTATACTGGATTTTGGGCTCTTTTAGGGTTAGGGTGGTAGTAATTATTAGTGGATATATTGAAAGAGAGTTTATTGGGCTTATATCAATTTAACATACATCTAACTATTTAAGAATATAACTGTTATTATAAGCTCTTGCTACACATGTTTGAGTTATATTTATCGGATGCTGGTTTTACAAGCCAAATGTCTATGCATAGCCTATGCACGTCATTTTAAAATAGTACAAAGGTGGACATTTTGGTTTTGACCAAAAATTATCAAGAAGTGGCTTTTTCAAATGTAAACAGACAACTAGGGCTTAGCTTAACCAACCGGCTTAACTCAGTTGGCCACCAAAATTGCACTAAGTGCTTTCTTTAAGGAAGGATTCCTGGAGGTTTTGGGTTCAAGACCTGGCAAGGGCCTTTCAGGCGAAGCAGATAAGGAGTCTAACATAACTAGGCGAGGGTTCGAAGAAGAAATTCTTCCGCTTGGATGTCATTGCACGACTCGACCCACTAACCACTAACATTTGCCGTTCTAACAAAAAACAAAGGCTTAGCTTAATATAGACCGCGGAATGATGCCCAAATGTATATATTGTGAAATAAACAAAAGCGGCTACCATAATGTTATGGCCATTTCGCATGTTGTGCTTGTTAGGATATGCGATCGTTTAGCCATCGGAAATGCGTGAGCCTATCGGGGGCACACACTCAATACGGAGAACACACTTTTATTTACGTTTTATTGTTTATAATTAAACGTTAAATAAAAACTTCACGTTTATTTAATTAACGATGGTTAAATTAATTAAGGAGGTTAGTTAATTTATTGCGAGTGCCTTATTTAAATTTGGCAACAAAATCGATTCTAGATTACCCTAGGCCATAATCGGCCGAATATATTGATAGGGGTTCTAGAAAATTTTTTTGGTTATTGTTTTGGTAAGTAAATATTCTAGGATATTTGATTGAGGTAATATTTCCCTTAATTAGATTTCTTGGAGTAAGGAACAAGTAATTTGAGGAGGTGGAGATTAGTATAAATACAATCCCATACACCTCATAATTTTTGTTCTTCCCCTCTTTTGTGTGTTTCGTCCGATCGCAACACCCACAACACCAAAACCATACGATTTTCTCCATTAACCCTAAATTCACATAAAGTGTAAACCTTTGCAAGATCAACTACCTTTTGGTACTTACTTGTGAAGTTTCTAAACCTAATACTAAACCCTTGATCCTCGTACCAAGGTTTTAGTCCATTTGGTTTTTCCCCTTGTAGTTCGTTGACTACATAAACCCTAATTAGGGTTTATGTGATTTTGGGTAATCAATCTTGTAACATCTATAAACCGATCCTTACGTAATCCCAATTAGGGTTTTGGATTTAGGGTTTCTAATTACAAGATTATACACTTGTTGTTTGAAGAGTGAAGTTACTACTAGCATCGTAGTGATGTTCGTTTGACATGTCGTGTGAGCAAACGATGGAGACAGTAATTTAACCGTTGAAGTTCAAGATCAAGAAAAAGACGCATTAATTGATTTATTTAATTAATTTAAGGTTGGTTTTAAATTGTTTTTATTATGTGCTTAATCATGTACGTCATACTAGATCCATTTCGCTGCGCACTCGTAGTTAATGGTTTAACTAGTTTCAAAGTCCCAACAGTGGCATCACGAGTCAAATTGTATGGCATTCATGGGTTACACATAGAATGAACACGCTAGATCCGCTTGAAAACTCTCCTTATTTATTTTCTATCGCAATAACATGAATTCTTGCCATAAAGTTTTAATCTTGATCTAGATAATGGTTAAAATTGGGTAGGTTAAATTGAACCGGTTAATAATTACGATTCTTTTTAATATCCGTCAAAGATCTTTGCATCTCACTTTTGTCATACTTTGCACGTCATCACGTACCTTTCTCGAAAACTTGATGAGGGTCTTTGGTCCTCAATTTGGGGAAGACTCATTCGAGACTTGGATCTTATATGATTTATCGCTTTCATATAGAGTCTGTCTTCTGCTTCTACCCCCTTCTAGTATGTTTTTATGTGCTTATTTGTTTTCCATTATAAATTGCAAAACGTAATAATTCAAGATTCTAGGAATCATAAAAACGGATCTCTACTTATATCAAAACTATCTTTAAAAGTATGTCATATTAATACACTTTTTTCTTGCGAATCGGCTATGTGTTATTTGTTAAAACTTGTTTTTTTGAGCAAAGATTAATATGGACATAAGATCTATGAAACTTGTTTTTATTATAATCTAAATTGTTTTGTGAAATCATATTGTCACTCGAGTTGGGCTTACATACCGAAATGATGGCTTATAAACTATCTTCTCAACGACGTGATTTGCAAAATTAATTGGTTTATAATACTTAAAAACATCATTTTTTGTGATTTACTAATGGTGGACTTGCTATTGCACTACGTGCTCGAGTCAAGCTATCTAGGGTTTGAACGATCTTTAATCTTTTCCCGTGTCATGTACATGTTTTGGCATCTATATGACAATTATCCCAAGCAATTGCGCCCTCGGGCGCATGAAGAGTATGATATAGGGTTTGATCCTTCTTTAATCTTTTCCCCCGGTAAACACATCTAAACCAAAAAGTTAATAAAAGATTTTCTTAACTTGTTCTAAAAGATGATTGCATGCATCTTTAACACGTTTTTGACATTTGTTTTCTAAAACTTATGTGATACCTATTTGAATTTTTAAGTCTATGTCATCCAATTTAATAGCACTTGTAGTCTTTTTTCGTCATCTGGTCAGACCTAGGGCGAATCATGCACCCAAGGCGATCTTTGTCATTGGTCAGACCTTTGTGTAGAATATTGATAATCAATGAATCTATGAAGGGGTTTGTTGATTTCTAGAGAGAGAAAGTTAGAGAGAGAAAGTGAGAGAAACTATGTGAATTTTATTAAGTGGAAAACAAGAAATGACAACAACCAACCCCTTTCCATGGTGGAAAGGGGTATTTATAGTTCCAAGTCATAAGTGGACTTGGGCCGGTCCATGACAAGCCCATGGACCGGTTCTTACTTAAGTTAATAAGCAAATAATAACTAATTACTAACTACGAGCTATTACAACATAAATCATATTGTGGAGTGACCGATACTTCTAATATACGTTAAAACGTATTTCTAACAATCTCCCCCTAAGGGAGGTCACTCCACGTTACAAAGTTCTAAACCTAGCATACTATACTAAGTCTTCGTTCTTTAGCTCGTAGTCCTTTCTTCTTTTCTTTCTTTTGTTGTGAATATGTTGGTTTGATCTTTTTGGCTTTGACTTGAGAGCATTGTTCTTTGGCCTTTCACGTGCGATCTTTGCCTTTCTTGTGAACTTTGCCTCCTCGTGACTTCATGTTCCACACACTTACGTCTTTTTGTTGGATTCTTGAAAGCTTCAGAGTTTGATACAGCGGAAGACTTCATCTTGTACTTTCTTGAATTTTTGTTGCAAAAGACATAAGCATGTGGGAATGACTTTTACAGGTACACCGCAACACCACCGTCTTCACTGGTACACAGCAACGCCACCGTCTTTAGCAGGTACACAGCAACGACACGAATAAAATGGCTTTGAACATTTTATTCTAATTCGGTAGCATTTTACCTCCGGTCGGTGAAGACCGTTGGACGATATTAGATATCGTACCCGTGACGGATAGTTTCAATTAAGTAACTTCCTGACAGGATTTCGCGGGTAAACCCGTTCTCTTTATTCGACCGTCCAAAGCTGACTGCGAACATAAAGAGTGAATCACTTGGATAAATTATCCTTGTGATTAAAAGCCGTCAATTCATGAAACCTGGAACAAGTGAATTTCAATTAAGATTTTCACCATCGTTGCTTTCCAGTTGTCACGAGCTCGATTCATAAAGAATCTTGCACGTTACCTACCAAGTGTTGTTTGATGTTGACACTAGAAGGATTTCCACTCGTCACTGTGGTCAATAAAGAGTCACTCTGAGTGTTCTGGCAAGATCATATGATAATGCGAAGAGGCCTGGAACGAGTTTAAGTTCAATTAAGAATTAAACCACTGTTACCTTCCAGTTTTTCACAAGATTGGTTCTAAAAGAACCGCACGTGTAACCTACCATGAGCTTGTTTGATGTTGGCTCAAGCAGGATTTCCATCTTCATTGTAATACTTACGTATTACTCGGATGTTCTGGCAATATTACAAGAATATTGCGTAGGACTCATGAAAATCTCTTACTTTTCACAGTGTGTGAGAAAGCAAGGAATAAATGGAAAGTGTCCTAATGAGACTTTTGATGATCTCTTGGCTCTAGACTCGATTGTGCGTTTTGATTTAGTGAGCGATGGCTGGAGAGGAGTGCCACCTTTTCAATACCAGTTTATTCGGAATGAATAAACCAATAGATAACGTGTTGATCTCCGTGTGATTAAAACAAATACCTTTTGAGAGATATTTGAGTTAGCTGGGGAAGGGTTGTGCATTGCATCACTGGGTCCATGATGTCTTTCTTCAATACCGAGAATCATTAACAAAAATGACCTCAATAGCATATGTATTGACCCGGTTTCTGCCTAAAGTTGTAAGGAGGGCTTCTTTCTTTACACCCTTTATCTTTACATTTCTTTTTCATTCTTCAACCCCTTCAATGCTTACCAATACGTCATCACTAGCACCTTGTTGTGATTGTTCCAGTGCTAGCTTAAGTACTTGGTCGGCATTCAGCTACGTTCACATTCTTTCTCCATCTTTCCTAGGACTTCTAATTCTATCTAGGGAATTGTCCTTGGGAAGATTCCATCGGCTCTGATGAATCATTGGACTAAACCTATTGCTATCACCCTTTTGTCACCACATCCGTCGTGAATTAAGCGTGTTTTGGGAAGGAATTGCCACCATGAAAAATCATTGAAAATCACCTAAAGTACTTGTGATATTGAAATCAAAAGTTTTGTACCTTAGGTGTTTTGTTCATCAAAAACGCTCCCCCTTAACACGTGCTTTACACATATTAAGTTGGATAATCTTTAAGTCTTTTTCATCTTTTAGCCAAGTATCACTTACGTCTCCTTAATCCCATTTTCTCCCCTTATCCAAAATGTTAACCATTAATATTTGGGATATTGAATGGATTAACCGGTCTTTGGGTAAAAATGAAATCGATGTTTTGGCCATAGAACAAGTTATTGCTCCCCCTTAAGTTAATAAGGGATAGTTGTAGTGCTTTGGTATGACATATTTTGAAAGATTTAGAATCTCGTGAGAAATTCTTGAAAAATTATCATACCTTAACACTACAGCAAGCCATACAAGCACATTATTCACAAATATACATATTCACAATTGAAAACCAATATAAAGTGACCTGAAATGTACAACCCATTAGATGGATCGTTGCAGTAGCTTGTGGTGCACTAAATACGGTCTTCCACCCACGAATCTTTCCAAGCTCCTCATCAATCTACGTTCACGGAGCTTTTGATCGATCTTTTTGATCACATACTTTGCCATCTGCCGGTAACCCGGATGCCAATCCTCCGTCATCTCTGGCAAAGTCCCACCCGAGTTCAGATGCTCCAACTTTCCTCTGACTTGTAGAAGAGTTCCATCACTATACTTGTGAAGCTCACCCACCCTCATAAACTTCATCAAAACTCGACTGTTCAAGTAGAAAATGCCGGAATTCGGGACAGAAATGCCGGTATAAGGACATCTTTCTACATGTTGAGGTAGCACTTGATTCACAGGACGGGTCAAATTGAGCTTCCTCTGATAGCTTTCGACTCCCAACTGAAGATCTTCAACTCGTGACTTGATGACAACGCTTCGTGTGAACATGCGAAGTGCTGTATTCAAAGCAATCAGGTCTTCACGAGGAATGTGTGTAAGTTGATCTCGGGTCATCAGAAGCAGCATATCTTCAATATCCTCAAGGCGAATGATGGAAAAATCTCCTTGCTGGATTTTGTATTCCCTGTCATCCTCCCTTTTCAAGCGAATCTCCGTCACATGATAGTAGCCGTTCTTGGCTTCAGTTTTCATTCCTAAGATGCTGGAGATGCGGATGTCGGATCTAACATTGCTTCCAGAATTGACCAAGCAGCAACCCCTGTACGCCCTTCGGACTCGTTCGTCCCAATGAGATGCACCTATGACAGCATACATATCATAATTACGATTCATTTTTGGGACCCAGAGTCGATTTACCTTTTCCTCGATGAAGGGTATTGTCCCCCAGTTGGCAGCTTTCAGCAAAGTCAGGGATGTTGCGTACTTTGATGACCCCTTCATAAGATACTCAAGATCATTGGTGACGAAGAAGTCAAGAGTAATCTGATTATCTTGAGCAGGATCCATTGGAGGTGGAGCTCTTTCTGATTCATGAAGTGCTGGCCGTTGAACGGTTTTCAAAGCCTTCAGGATCTCATCGGCATAGTACTCGAGCTCCATTCGGGGTAATCGGGTTTTGGCACGCAGTCTCTTATCTTTCAGTGCTTTCTTTACCAAGGATGGAGTAACCGAAGTCTTATACTCATGAGCAAGAAATGCACATAAGTCAATCGGACTTCGGATGCGGAGATACAGCACATCTTTGTCAGCATCTGTGATCGGATCATATTGTGCTGCTGCCGTGATCCAAGCTTGTGGTGGTGCAGACTCGTCTATCTCCAACGTGTCTTCCCAGGCACGAATGCTTGGTTCAGGAACCGTAGATTGTTGTGCTTGTTGTAGAGGAGTGGAAGTGCGAACATCTACTGGTTCAGTTTCAGGCATTTCGGCAGTGTCGTGAACTGGGGAGTGTTGTGCAGCTTCGGGTTCCGTCACTGATTCTGCAATCACAGGAGGAACAACAACAGAACTAATGGGGTTAGTGGTAATAGGTAAAGATACAGCAATAGAGATACCGGGAGCCGAAGACGCTGTAGTGGCATTCACATCGTGGCGCCACTTAGTTCGTCTTGATTCCGAGGATGTCGATTTGTCCTTCTGTGCTGCATCTTTTGTGGACTTGGTTCCAGTCTTAGCAGCAGTTTTCTTGGAGCTGGTAACCTTGTCTCCCTTTTTCGGCTGTTCACCCCCATCATCATCCTGATTGTCATCCCCGTTACTATCCCTAACACTCTCCTGATTCTCATCACCACCATCGTCGCCATCATCATCATCATCCTCGTCATCATCCTCATCATCCTCATCATCATCACCACCCTCGTCATCGTCTTTATCCTTTTCTCATTCTTCTTCTTCTTCTTCCTCTTCTTCACCCGTACCCTCTTCTTCACTTTCTTCCCTTTCTTCCTCAGGTAAGATGTGATATGGTACCACACTTCCAAACGTTTTGAATAATCTATCATCCTCCATGATAGCATCATTCAGGGATTTATATAGAGCCCGTTGAATCCTCGACTTATCATACGACCCAAGTTCCACCATACGAGCCTTAAGGATCTTCTTCAATTCAAAATCCGTCAGGTCATAAGCAATCTTGTAGGCGGCTTCTGAAGGGTTGGATGATTTGACCATCAAGTTGTCAGCATCAAGTGTCTTCAACTCATCGCGAAGTTTAGGCATTAGAGATTCAACGGATTCTTGCACTCTTTCTTTCACAGATGCTTCAAGTGCTTCTTTTTGTTCCTTATATTTATTCCTCATCGCTTGAAGTCTGGTAATACGTGCAGCATGCTTATCAGCCTCAGCCTGCTTAACCCGAGCAAGTTCTTCTGCATGTGCTTTTCTAGTCAACTCCATATCTGAAGTGAACCAAGCAATCATCTCCTCTTGGGCTTTCCTAGATTCTTCTTCCCTCTGAGCTCGTCTTTGCAACTCTTGGCGAAGTTCATCCATTTCGCGTTTGTTAGTATCAAACATTTCGGCCATCACTAATGCAGCCATTGCAGATGTTGCAGAGCTGCTTTGGGTTGACTGGAGGGGCTCGGTTGTTACTGCTGTACTAAGGATGGGGATTATGGGTGGTGGAAGAAATGGTGTTGAAGCCGGTCGGGTTGGTAAAGGTTGTATGGGTGGAGGTTGAGTTGTTAAGGGTTGAGTTGACACCATGATCGTAGGAGCAACAGGTTCCTTTTCCACACTTGCTGAAATAGAGATTGATGGCTCCTTCGAAGTGGAATAGTGTTCAGGTGACCCAAACTCATAAACATCATCCGGTTCCTCGTACTCATCCTCGATATCTACCCTCGCACCTGAACCACTACCGCCTGTATCTTTCCTACTCCTTTTAATTGCTATCTTCATCATTCGTTTCTCGGTTTTATCCATAGTAGGATCAACAATATCTTCTTCATCACGTAAAGCCATCTCATCAGCCTTACCCTTTCCCTTCTTACCCTCTGACTTCTTCTTCTTGGGTTCGGGTTCAGGTAACGCAGCTGGTTGTTTGCGTTTACCTTTACTCTTAACCGTTGTCGATGAGTCTTCTCCAGTCTGAAGGTTTTCTTTCAGCCTTTTGATTTCTATCTGCAGTAGCTTGTAATCTGCAGAACCTTTGATTTTATCAGATAGAAGGTAATCAGGAACAGGACCCGGAATCACACCAATAGACGGTCCTTCATGCCTCAGATCTACAGTATCATCAGCTTCTTCAGTGTGATAGCGACCTGCTGTACGCCTATCAATAGTAGTATCAAGCTTCATAAAATAATTAATGATTAGCTTAATAAACCGAGGATAAGGAAAGAAGTTTGTCTTCAGCTTCTTGTTGTAGAAAAGTTGAAAGGTGAATTCTTCCCATATCAACAAAGCATAATCTGAATTTGCAGCTTTGTACATGCCATAGAAGAGGTTCATTATCGGACTGCGCAAAGCATCATGGCCACTCGTTTTTGGCGTAAGACATTTACTGAGAATACCCATCAATGCTCTCCAGGGTTGTCCTACTTTAGCAGTGGTAAACTCAGATGCAACTCGTATTTCCGGACATCCAAGTGCGTCAAATAACTCCACGAGTTCATCTTTAGTAGGATCCCTTGAGAATGACATGCCTTTGGGTGTATCCCGTATACCAAGTATCTTACGGAAGTCTGAAACGGTGAGTGTCTGCTGCTTGTTGTCGATGGTGAAGGTGATCTTGTTCGAAGTGATTTCCTTGGTTGCCCAAAATTCAAACATATACTCATAACGCACCGAGGCTGTACTCCTAAGGGCGTTCTTGAAATGAGAGTTATCAAGGATGGCTATGGCGACCTTAAAACCATGGTGAGTGGACTTAGAGACTTGCTTCAGCCGGTAGTTGTTGGGTATAAACTTAAGGGTTCGAGCTTTAGCAATATCGGCTTCTCTAGATTCTTGGATAGCTTGTACTGTTGGATTAGTCATTTTATCTGCTTAAGATAAGACATGAAAGGTTGATGCACAAAAAACAGATAGATATATATCATTCTTACTTCTAAGCATAACACATTTCATAAGATAAAACAACAAGTACATAGATAGCATGCAAACAATAATAATCAAACTCTTCATCCGGAACTTTTCCTCATTCAGAACATCTTCATCCGGAACATTTCCTCATTCGGAACTTCTCCTCATTCGGAACTTCTTCATCCGGAAGTTCTTCATCCGGAACTTCCTTCATCCGGAAGTTCTTCATTCGGAACTTCCTTCATCCGGAAGTTCTTCATTCGGAACTTCCTTCATCCGGAAGTTCTTTCATTCGGAACTTCCTTCATCCGGAAGTTCTTCATTCGGAACTTCCTTCATCCGGAAGTTCTTCATTCGGAACTTCCTTCATTCGGAAGTTCTTCATTCGGAACTTCCTTCATTCGGAAGTTCTTCATTCGGAACTTCCTCATTCGGAAGTCCTTCATTCGGAACTTCCTCATTCGGAAGTTTTTCAGAAGAAATCCTTCATTCGGAAGTTTTGAGCCATGTTCATCCGGAACTTTTGCCAACTAAACTCAGATGTTTGATCTAGCGCGTTTGTGAGTTTCTAAGGCAAACTAAGGCACATAAAGCATCATATCTTACAAAACCGCATAAAACCCACCACAAATCCTTAGTTAATTAACCCTAATTTAATCATACACCCTAAATGGATTAAACTGATTAATTGAGCATGTTTAACAGAATTATATGATAAGAAATATGGATTTAGAAGTTAACATATTGATGAATATACCTTATTTAGTCGAAGGAACAGGATCTTGATGGATTAAGCGAGTTATTTGATTTCTTGTGTGTGTGTAACAATGGCGGCAAATGAATATAAACAGTGGAAGTGAATAGTGAGGGGCGGGGTGGTTTATGTTTTGACTTAGGTCAAAAATTTGCCAAGTTTCAACAAGTGACACTTTTAATCCCTTAGTTATCTATTCATTTCCTTTTTGTTTCCAACTTTTTCATTTCACTTAACCCTTGTTAAACTTATACACCACTTAGCAAACGCAATCTATTAGCATATCTCCAAAATCTAAAAGCAATGCCTATCACTTAGAACGAACACAAGTCATATTCTAAAGCAAAACCACTCAATTACCATGAAGCCCTTAATTTTCACAATAACTTTTGAAAATCAATTTTAATGACGAAGATGATTTTACTATTTTCTCCCCCTTAAACGATGACCCGTTTTCTATTTAAAGAGCTGTAGTCATTGTTTAAAGAGTCAAATAGTGATGAAAGCATTTCCAATTTATCTCTTGAAAAATTTTGATTCGTGGTTTTAATAAGATTTCTCTTATTTTAACAAATTAATGCACTGAGACGTACACAAATTCGTGTCAGACCAAGTTATAAAGTAAACTTGATCCCTTTGCATGATTTGGCTTGTAAATCACGCCCGAGAAAATGAATTCCCGTTTTGAGCCAACGTTTTCCAAGGAAATACGTGACTTTAATATGAAAACCGGGTTGCAGTCTGAAATAACTACAAGCCATAATGGGCATGTTTTAAAAATGTACAACTTTTATACGGACTCTATTTATGGCACCGTGTCAATATTGATCGACATTTCTAAGGCCGTAAATATTACCGTACTAAAAGACATGCCCGTTTTAAAACGAAAAATATTTTTGGTTTTTCTTGGTTTTATATTTTTTATGGTTTTTCTAGGTTTTATATTTTTTATGGTTTTTCTAGGTTTTATATTTTTGTATTTTCTTTTTGTGGTTTATATATTTACGATAATATACATGATCACAACCAAAGGATACTCTGAATAGTTTACCACGACTATTCAGCTGATTCTTCTGCCAACTCTTTGAGAGTCGCTGGAGTGAATGATTTCATGCCAAGCTTGTCGATCAAAAACTCAATTCGTCCTCGATCTAAGGCTTTGGTGAACATATCCGCCAGCTGATACTCAGTAGTGACAAAATACAGCTCGATCACTCCGTTCTCCACCTGCTCCTTAATGAAATGGTAGCGAATGTCTATGTGCTTGGCCCAGGAGTGTTGAACATAGTTGCAGCAAAGGGCAATGGCGCTCTTGTTGTCACAATACATCGGGATTTTGTTAAATCCAAGACCGTAGTCAGTTAATTGTGATCTCATCCAAAGGACTTGAGCACAACAACCGGACATGGCGATGTATTCAGCCTCCGTGCTTGATATTGCAGCGCTTTTCTGCCTTTTTGAAGACCAACTGATCAATCTATCTCCTAGGAGTTGCACAGATCCAGAAGTGCTACGCCTCGTATCTTGACATCCAGCATGATCGACATCTGCGTATGATATTAAAGCAATCGAGGAATCTTTCGGATACCATAGACCACGATGAAGTGTTCCTTTTAGATACCGAAAGATCCTTTTAACTACATGTAAGTGCTTTTCGGTAGGCCGAGCCTGATACCGGGCACACATGCATACAGCAAATTGCAAATCAGGCCTGCTAGCAGTCAGATAGAGAAGGGTGCCGATCATTCCACGGTAAAGTTTCGGATCGACAATAATCCCATCCCTATCTTCATCTAACTTGGATTTCTCCACCATTGGAGTGTCTACGGGGTCACAATTCTCAAAGTTATATTTCTTAAGAGATTCTAGAGCATATTTGGATTGATTAATAAAGATGCCTCTGGGATTCTGAGAAATCTGTAATCCTAAGAAAAATGAAATTTTTCCCATCATCGACATCTGAAAGCGTGTGGACATTATCTTCTCAAATTGTTTAGACAATTCTATGTTAGTGGCAGCAAAAATTATATCATCAACATAAATTTGTACCAGAAGCATGTCGTTGCCGTCTTTGAGAGTGAATAGAGTGGGGTCCACTTTGCCTTTGGAGAAGCCTTCCGACATGAGATATGTTGACAGGAGATCATACCACGCGCGTGGAGCTTGTTTCAACCCATAGAGAGCCTTCTTAAGCTTATACACATGAGTAGGAGACTCCGTACTGACGAACCCATCCGGTTGACTAACATAAACCTCTTCCCTTAGTTCACCGTTCAAAAATGCCGTCTTCACATCCATTTGATAGACGATCATGTTCATATGAGCAGCAAACGCAAGGAATAGTCTAATCGCCTCCAATCTAGCCACAGGAGCAAAAGATTCCTCAAAGTCTATACCCAAGGCTTGTTTATATCCTCTAGCGACCAATCTTGCTTTATTCTTCAATACCACACCCATCTCATCAAGTTTAACCTTATAAACCCATAACAAAGTAAGGATGTTAACTTTGTCAGGGCGAGGAACCAATTCCCATACTTCTAGTCGTTTGAATTCATTGAGTTCCTCCTGCATAGCTTCGATCCAAGATGATTGGGTCATAGCCTGCTGCCAATTTTTGGGTTCAACTTCAGAGAGAAATGCATCAAAGTAACAATAAAGTGCACTCTCTTGTAATTGATGGCGTGTAGAGACTGGTCGATCTAGATCTCCAATAACATTCCTAATTGGGTGATCTTTTGTCCATTTAGTGCTATGGTTTTCAATCCTAGGTGGTCTGGAGTGAACAATAGATGGAGCTTCTTCTGAGGTAGACGCGGCTGAAGGGTTTTCAGGGATCGCTACACCAAAGAAAGGAAGCTCTTGCAAGTGAGCATATTCTAAGTCGTGATCAGTAGAATCCTCTTCCACATCATTAGGCACAAGTAGGGGTGATGATTCAGGTGTAGTTTGAGAATCACTTGGTGAAGGTGCATCCGGTTCAATGTGAATTGTAGATGCATTAGATAAAGGTTCATTAACTTGAGCAACCACTTCAGGTATTGGAGCAATTACTACAGGTGCTGGAACTTCATCAGTCGGGGGATCGAAGAATTCATCAAACAACGGTTGAAACAGTTTATCCCACTCGGGCCTTGATGGTGGTAAAAATGATGTAGAAGTAGGATTGTTGGGAACTAATCCGGAACTTATAGCACCGGGTCCCATCTCATGAAGCGCGGGTTCAGAGCTGTGTTGCTCAGAAGCCATCGCTGTCAGCTCGTCGAAATCTGCGTCCATAGTTTCTACAATCTTGCCAAGACGACGGTTATAGATTCGGTATGCTCTTTTGGACGGTGAGTAACCAATGAAAATACCTATGTCGGCTTTTGGTTGAAGCTTACCCAAGTTCTCACTATTGATGTTTGGATAACACAGAGCACCAAACACATGGAAAAATGAAACATCGGGTTTGCGGTCATGTAGAAGCTCATAAGGTGTTTTTCCATGGCGTTTCCGAATGATAGAACGGTTTTGGGTGAAACATGCAGTAGAAATAGCCTCTGCCCACAAGAACAATGGAGCGTTCGCATAAATAAGCATGGTCCTAGCAGCTTCCATAAGTGTGCGATTTCGTCTTTCAACGACACCGTTTTGTTGTGGAGTGCGTGCAGCGGATGTTTCATGTGATATACCAACTCCTTCATAATAATCACGAAGAGTCTGGTTGACGAACTCTGTACCATTGTCTGTACGAATACGGCGGACAGTGGTATTCAAACGTACCTGAATGAATTTCAGAAAAGTAATGATAGCTTTCGGAGCTTCATCCTTTGTACGTAGAAATCTAACCCATGTAAACCTTGAGAAATCATCCACAATGACGAGAATGAATTTCTTACCGCTCACACTTTCAGTTCTCATCGGTCCACAAAGATCCATATGCAAAAGATGAAGTTTTTCTTGATTAGTGTCTTCAGCTTTGGGTTTGTAAGATTTCTTGGTGCTTTTCCCCCTTGAACATGCGGAACATAAATGATCCTTGTGAAATTTAAGCTTGGGAAGACCACGAACTAACTCGTTTTTAGCCAGATGATTAATAGCATCAAAATTAAGATGAGATAATCTGCGATGCCATAACCATGACTTGGTCTTAGAAGCTTTAGAGAGAAGACATACTAGAGAAGCGGCCATCATGTCTTGTAGGGACAATGTATATAGATTTGCACCACGAGATCCCTTCAACAAATCTTTTCCTTCCAAGTTGCGGATGAAACAAGTGTGTTGTCGAAAAGCAACCTCAAGGTTGGAATCACAAAACTGTCCTACTGAGAATAAGTTATGACCAAGACCTTCAACATAGTATACCCTAGAAATCGTCACGTTTCCAATCTGATATTCACCATACCCCATAATCTTTGCTATATGATCATTCCCAAATTTAACCGTACCAAGAAACTTGCTGACGAAATTTCGGAGCATCGAGCGATTTCCGGTCATATGTTTTGAACAACCGGAGTCCAAATACCACAGGATGATTTGGACCACCTGAAAATATCACCACACAAAGACAATGTAGAGGTATCGGAATCTGAGTGTTCCTTGTTATTAGCAGGTACAGATTTAATAATCTTAGATTTGCTAACTCTAGGTTTCTTAGATTTCCTAGCCTTCTTCTTCTTAATTGGTGGTGTAGATTCTAATTGGCTCAAATCCTGAGGTATTTCTACACTGATAGGCACTATAGTGGGGGCTGACCTAATTAAAGGGCGCTGTTTCCTTACTTGAGTGCGAGTGTTCCTAACTAAAGGACGCTCAGACCTAACCTCAATGGATGCATTCCTAGTTAAAGGGCACATTTTACCATCGAGTGTAAAGGTCCTACCAGTGGGACGCCATTGCCAGCCAACTTGGGCACGAGTTCTACCCGTTGGCTTCCATTCAAGACCATTCTTAATAGCATTCATTTCATTAACGTGATCAATCAGACACAAATCATGACGCTGGGAAAACATACATTCATTACAATTCCAACAATTTAAATCAGAATTCACGAATGGTTTAGGCTGCTGCACAGGCGCAGAGCTTTTAGTCTTAACATGATTCGTTTTATTTAAAACTGAACTAGCATTCCTATTGTGGACTTCTACTTTCTTCTTTGTGGCACTACTAGTGGAGGGCTTGATCTTATCTTTCTTGAGTGGCGATCCTTTAGCCTTAGTATTCGCTTTTAATCCTGTAGAAGGCAAAGTGGGAATATTAGCAACAGATTTTAAAGGTGTCTTACTTGATTGTGCCAATGACGGTTTCGCTCCTGGAGTCTTATTAAATGGAGTGACAGCAATGGGGCTATTATTAAGTAGTGCAGAACCTGGTGTACCTATGTATTGTAAATAAGCCAAGCAATATTGAACTCGCTTAACATATTCATGAGCCGAATAATAGTCGCTACTTGAGGGATCTAAGGCATAAAGATCGTCTAAAATATCCCTAAGAAGATCGACATGCTTAATGGCATTCCTCATATAATCATCATAGGTAAGCTGGTTTCTCTTATGAAGCGGATTCTTATAAAGCACTACTGATTTGGTTGTTGGAGCACTAGTGGACGGTGCAGAGTCGGTAGCTAAGTTATCAACAACTTCTTGTCGGGTGAGAAGAAGTGTCTCCTTTAACTCAGCCAAAACCATATTTTTGTCTATGAGCAGGATGTTCAAGTCAGAGATTTCCTCGCACTTTTGGTTCAGTTGTTCAACATAATAATGTTGTTGTGCCGCATTAAAAGCGAAGCGTTCTTCTAGTGAACCATAAAGAGCGGATAGTCCCTGCCTTGTCCGATCCATCTCCCCTAGAACAGTTGATAGTCTAATTTCTAAGACCTGGTTTTTAGACTCTGCAGCCTCTAGTTCCATTCTTAATGTTTCCTTTGATGATACCTCTCTCTTCAATCTCATGATTTCTTCCTCTAATGTCTTAACAATTGCAATCATCTTGTCACTTGTCTCAACACCGTTTTCACAAACATTTGATATCAAAAGATTTTCATTTTGAGCTTGTTGTTTTAATTCTAAAGATATACAATGTTGTTCTAGTTGATTAAAGCGTTGAGAAAGTAAATTATAAGAATCTTGTAGCTTTAAAAACTCAGCGTTAGATTCGTGACAAGAATGATTATCTACCTCATTTACAGTTTCAGCAACATTTACAGAAATATCACAAACATCATCACAAATATCCTCACAAATATTCACAGCATCACAATTAATCGCAGCAGATGTAAGCTCATTCGAATAATTAACATTTACAATAGTAAGCACATCACACGAGATTACTTCGGACAAGAATCGGTCATATTCGGTTAAAATCTTTTCTTTTTCAATTAGTTGCAGTTCGTAAGCTGTGTCCATTTCATAAAACACTTTTTGAACTTCACCAATTTCAAACTGAAGATTTTCCTTAAGAGATGCAAAACTTCTTTTTAGACTTTCGACAAACGGATTGATCTCAGTTTTAAACACCTCGTTCATGTGTTCGAAAGCCCATTCTCCGGCGTTTAAGCCATTTGAAGTCGTACATTCCAAGATGACCTTGTCAAAGTTAGTAAAGTATCGGTTAATCTCTTGCAAGTTTAACCATACAGTGCTAACAGGTGGAAGATTCTTTGGAATTTCCTTAGGACCTTCCATGTTGACAAGTGTAGGAAATGTACTAGGGCTTTCTTCCTCTATCATGTAGGTTGGTGCTGTGATGAGATCCTTATCCATATGGAAGCGAACTCTAAAATCAGTTTTTGCAAGCTCCTTATTCATCTTAAAATAATCACAATCGGGATATTTTGCTGAATTGTATGACCGATCCTCATCAACTAGAACCTTACTTGTTCGATCATTGGGAAAAACAATCGGGTCTAAAGCCAATCCTAATTGAGTTGCATTATAAAGTCTAGGACTATGTCTTAAAGCTTGTTTTGCATACTGTGGATTAGGGGGAAGGCCTTTTAGACGTGATAAGTTAAATTCTCTAAATGAAGCATCAAATAAGTGAACTAGTTGTGAAGCAGCGTATTGTCTTAAAAGCAAGTAATCTAGACTTCTAATCTTATTAGTGGCATTAATCTCCATTTCATTCTTCTTAGATTCGAGTAATTCAAAATCAGTTTGAAGTTTTTGAAAATTAGTGACCACTAACTCCTTTTCTTTAAGTTCATTAGACAGATTTGCTCTTAAGTTTTCGATCTCTTGCAAGTGACCCATTTGTTTGTTTCTAAAATGATCATATTCGAGATTTGTGAGAACACTAGATGAAGGCACTAGTTCCAAAGTTTGTACTTTCTCATTGCTCAAGGCAAGCTCATCAGACAAATTCTTATTCTTAGCTAAGGTTTCTAAGAGAGCAGCATTCATTTGGCTAAGTAATGTAGCAGGAACCATGACCAAATCTTGTTGAGCAGGAGTAGGCGTATGCGAAATGGATCCCGGTTGTGATTCACTCAAAATCTGGGGACTCACATTGATATTGCTATCATTGTTTGTCTCCTCATTTGAAAAACTCACCACCGAAGATTCATTCGAATCAGCACTCTCTTGCCCAACTTGATGTGGTTGAATACTAGCATCAGTGGCATTATCGGTGTTATTAATAAGTACCTCAGATCTCTTATCTGGCCCTAAGCTGGAGAAAGTTGCCATGAAAGCAGCCTTTGCAGTTTGAAAGTCATCACAGTCGGAATCATACGCATCAAGATCATCGGCTTGGTAAGCTGCATTCTGCGTAGTGACAACGTCTTGTTCAGCAATCCCTGGGTCAGCAAGAAATGCAAGCTCCTCTTCATCAAGTTCCCTTCCTTGCGCCTGAGCATTCACCAGATAGATCTTTTCTGCAAACCACTGTCCATCCCTTCTCCTCTTGGGTTTCTTACAATCCCTGGACATATGACCCTCTTCCTTGCAGTTGTAACATGTGATCATTCTCAACTTGCCTGTATTAGCCCGTGGAGGATTGTTGACCATTGGAACAGGAGCAGGATTGGCGGTGCGAACATTGGTTGATGTGGAAGTTCTCCCCTGATATGGCTGAATTGGCTGAACCATTACCCTGCCATTCTCAATTGTAGCTTGTTGGCGAGAATTGGATGAATTCCTCAACTGATTGTTGGTAGGAGCTGATCCTCTGTATCCTCGTTTGCTTAAAGTTCTTGTGAGATAAGCAGACATAGTAGTTAGCACTTCAACTGGGTCAGCTCCTTGTTGGAAAACAGGAACGGGGACTTCCTCATCATCACAATATAGTGCTTGATCTGGATGAACTGCATAATCAGTAGAAGGAATACTCATTTGATCAGGGTAGCTTGATGGATATGCTGCATAAGGTGCAACATTTGCTGGATGAAGTTGTGAAGCATACTGTGGTGAAGGTGCATTGAACCGATATTGTTGCTGATGTGAGGTGGGTGGTTGTGGTAGGATCGAGTATTGGGGAAAGGCTGGTGTCATGTAAGGTGATTGATGATAAGCTTGATGTCCCAAGATATAAGGTGTGTTGTTGTGAGACAAGCTTGGTTGATTCGCCATCAAAGCTAAGGAATCTGGATACATACCGCGAGGAGAACGGTGCATAATCACATGCTTCTCATGCTGCTGAAGGAAGGCATAGATTTGATCTAAGTTGCACTTATGCAAATCCCGGGTTAACTTCACATCGGTAATATACTCACCCCATTCAGCTTGAGGTAGAGTATTCAAGAATTTGGTGTTAACCTGGAATGGTGCAATCACAAGATTGTATACATTCAGATCATTCATGAGTGTGGTGAATCTGAAGTAATAATCGTGAAGCGTTTCCCCTGGGTTGTAGGTGAATCTATCAAACAAATCATACAGCTGACACTCCCTTTCTTGTTTGGTGAGAGACGTGCCTTGTAGCAACACCTTAAGACGTTCCCATAGATCCTTTGCCACCGTATACTGACTCACCATCCTATAGATGTCATAGGGAAGAGCTTGGAGAATTGTTTGAAGAGCTTTTTCATTTGCATCTGCAACAAGTTGTTGGGCTGGAGTGAGTTCTTCAAATTCTCGTGGTCTAGTCACGTTGTCAACCGTAATGGTACCATAGTCGAGTGGACCATTCAAAATCGATTTGACCATAAGCCTTCCGTATGTCGGTTTCCCCTTTAGATATTGCATCATTCGTCCTTGCCATGCCTCAAACACCTCTTTAATAAGCATCGGTGGACGGCTATCAGTTCCCGTTATGATTGATATGTCCGTAAGAGATGTCATCTGAGGCATTACTGAATTTGGATTCATTTTGTTTTCTTCAAAGAAACAGAGATTATCGGTTGATCGAGCAGTGAAGTAAAGCTTGTGAATTGTGTTGTGTTTTTGTTGTAAGAAACCAAGATTAAATCCTCTAAAAAATCGTCGAAAAAACAAGCAAAATAACCCTTGATTCGGAACTTTTTGTTGATTCGGAAGTTTGATTCGGAAGATTACCTTGATTCGGAACTTTTTTGTTGATTCGGAAGATTACCTTGATTCGGAACTTTTGAATTGACCCGGAACTTCTTGGTTCGGAAGTTCTTGGTTCGGAACTTTGGCTTGATCAGGAACTTCTTGACTCGGAAGTTCTTGGTTCGGAAGTTTGGCTTGATCCGGAACTTCTTGACTCGGAAGTTCTTGGTTCGGAAGTTTCTTGATCCGGAACTTCTTGACTCGGAAGTTCTTGGTTCGGAAGTTTCTTGATCCGGAACTTCTTGGTTCGGAAGTTTCTTGATTCGGAACTTCTTGACTCGGAACTTCTTGATCCGGAACTTCTTGATCCGGAACTTCTTGATCCGGAACTTCTTGATCCGGAAGTTTTGCTGAATGAACAGAAACCTTTCCCGATGAACAGTCGAACAGTAACAATGAAGATTAAGCCCAGATTTTGACCAAATAACCCAAAAAGTTTTGTGCTTTCGACTAAAATAAGTAACAACTAATACTTATCCACTAATCCCAATCACAAAAACACCAAAAACACCAAGAATCAAGATGATTTTTCTTAAAGAACACTAATACAATCAAAAACTAAAAAACCACACAAATCACTACCTTAAATCACCCCATAGCTCTTGATACCAAATGTAGAATATTGATAATCAATGAATCTATGAAGGGGTTTGTTGATTTCTAGAGAGAGAAAGTTAGAGAGAGAAAGTGAGAGAAACTATGTGAATTTTATTAAGTGGAAAACAAGAAATGACAACAACCAACCCCTTTCCATGGTGGAAAGGGGTATTTATAGTTCCAAGTCATAAGTGGACTTGGGCCGGTCCATGACAAGCCCATGGACCGGTTCTTACTTAAGTTAATAAGCAAATAATAACTAATTACTAACTACGAGCTATTACAACATAAATCATATTGTGGAGTGACCGATACTTCTAATATACGTTAAAACGTATTTCTAACACTTTGCCAATTATTGCATGCTTTAAATTGGTACGACTTAAGTCGAGTTCCCGGTCAGATTCGGAACCGAGGCATAAGATGAGATGAAACATACTCATGACTTTATTACATGTAGAACAAGTTTGTTTGAGATGTTCATTGGTACTCATTTGATTTGTGAGAACATCCCATCCAAACACTCTACAACAATAAACTTCATGAATCGTCTCATAATTCTAAGAGTTGCACTTGTAATGCAATTAACGCTCGATGCTTACCTCTTGCCCTACTTGTTATTAGATGGTCAGACCTCTAATATTGAGTGGGAGTGAAAGTAGGATCTTTGTCTTATTAGTAATTAATTGGGTAGTTAATTCTATTAAGAATTTAATTATCGAAAATACTAAATTGAACTTTCTATGTTCCGATTAATTGTGTTATTTCAACATAATTCGTAAACTAAAGTTGTTTTCTTATAGAAAACAAACATAGTCTCTTTTCCTGGTAAGAAAAGCGAGACTTACTCCTATATCTTCTCATTAGTTGACAAGAATAAAATAGGATCATAATCGAATAATTATCGATTGTATTTAAACTCACTTCTAATATTTCATTATCCCAATATGGTTCTGAAATCATTGTAAGATAACATACTTTGTGTATCTAGAGTACTTTTGTTATAGCTACCAAAATAAATGACATCTTGCACTTGTCACAATGTATGAGTTTAAACCGCAAAGAGTAAAGAATTTACTAGCACTTCTCTAGGTATCTTCCTTGGACTCTTGTTATTCCTTAAATTGCTAAATACCCTTGTGGCTATGTAGACGATAAAGGAGGAATTGCAAGCTAAATAGTCAAGTTAATTGAAAGCATGAACGGCTAGTCCCTCATCCACACAAGTAGAATTTAATATACTTTGTTCAAATACCTAAGTACATGTATACTTGTAGGCATTTTTTAGAGATAAGGAAGTCAATAAATTGTTTTTTTCCTTCTACTGGTGATGTAACATTTATAATGTTGACAAGTCCAGTAGGAGCATTGTAGTTTATTACTGAAATAATATCCATGTAATATTGTCAATTTCAGTAGGAGCTACAAGATTTATTTTCTTGCTTAGTCATCCATATTATTTCGAACTTGCATTGAAATAATTTATCACTTCCAAATATAAGCGACCATTGCTTAAAGGAAAATTACATTTTATTTTATATGATAACACGTTGCCTTTTCGTGTCGCCTTCTGAAACGTTATCTATAGAATAATAATCCACAATTCCTTATCAAACGTTATGGTTCTAAATCTACTTATTATATCCATGACATTATCATATTGTTTACACAATCAACCACACGTTGTATTGATTATCTTCATAATATGATGTTGTGCCTTACACAAGTGGGAGAAATTGAAAAGTGTGTGTAAGGAACAACATATGATTAGTTTCATTTTCCTAAACAATAAGGAAGCTAATAATTCTACTAGGACTTGAACACGCAAGATGTTTGTTGCCCTACTACATTCAAATGTCATGATATAGTGAAAAGTTGCTTCAACATTTTTACAACATGTTTAGTAAATATTATTATGGTTATGATATAATAATCATAATTTTGAAGTATAAAAATTAACTTGAAATTACTATTGAACTCAAGAGTTTGCGTTCATGATTACTTTAGTTAGTATAATTATGTTTTCTTGATAATACATAATTATAAAGTCCTTGAATTACGCATCGACTTATAACATAAAGTATGTAGTACATAGTTATGTCTTCTTGTTAACACATAAACATAAGATCTTTGAATTATTCAAAGACTTATAATGTATACTTGATATGTTCTGTTTTCTTGTAAACGCATGAACATACAATTCTTGAACAGTTATGTCTTCTTGTAAACACATGGTTCTTGTATTATTCAAGGAATATACATTATAGCATGCACCTGGATTTAAAATACTGATATTGTAATTTGGTACACGATCTAATTGACAAGTATTTAATCTAAAGAGTATTAAGTTATCTATGGATTTCTGATGTAGCCTCACAATTCCAATACTCATAAAATACCAAAATATTATGGTATGTCTAAAGAGTTGAAACAAATTATATTCTTATAGTTTGATTTATGATAACTTTAATTATTCTACCTACATGATCTATCAAGGTTAGAATATTGCGTGTGTCATTGATACACTCAATATAGTTCAAACCTAGAAGGTATTCAAGACAACCCACAATTGAAAACCCCTAATTTATTAGGGATTTTCGGTTGTTCCACTCAAACCAATCTAATCTTAAATATCTTGGGGTTTTTCGATTCCTACACTTCCTAGCTTGACGATTGTAGTTTTCGTGTTCCTCCTAGCTTGACATAACACAAACCTTTCCAAAGGTTATTGGTTAAAAGTGATGCAAGAATTAGGGTTTATACTACAAACCCTAATTAGGGTTCTTGGGAGGAATCCCAATATGTCTTGACTAAATTCTTTAATTTGTTAATATCTTATGAAGCATACTATTAACAAACTTGAGATAAGAATTTAAAATGTGTTTTCGTATCTCTCTATTAAGAACGATTTATTGTTTCTTAAATACTTAGTATTTAGAGAATGATCTATACTTACAAAAGTAAGTGGGAGTTATAACAAATCTTGAAGATATTCAAGATCAAAAAAACATCACCTTCAAAATCTACTTGTTGATGTCATATTTTGGTTAAGCATGGAAATGTCAAACCAAAGTAAATGTTACTCTCATTCATAAATCTACAAAGATACCTCATCACTTGATTGATATTTTAATATCAAAATCTGATGAATATAAGTTAGGAGATCTTTGTAATATACTAACTGCAAATAAATATAACCATATCTTAAATCTGATAAATGTCTTAGAAATATGAATGATAAGATGCAGTTCTTAAAGGGAAAAACAATCTCTTAAATTTGATTGATGTTTCTTCTAACTATAAACCTATGAGGTTGGATGGAGTTTATTTTGAAGAAAGACTCACAAGGAAAAAATGGTATACATAATTAATGCATGGCTAATAATAGGAAGCTTTTAATTATACTCAAGAAATTGACTATGATTAAATCATTCTTCCATGCACGCATTGATTAAATAAAGATAATTGATTGTCATATATGTTTCTTTGTATATGGAATATGTCAATTAAGCTTTATAGTTCTCCTTTATGATTGCTTTTTGCAAGAATGGTATGTAATCAAAAGGTTTATGAGTCTATAAAATCTTTATTGAGTATACATGATAAATAATCCAAGTATGGATTGAATCATGCATCTAGAAGCTAAATCTAGAATTTAATTACAATATGATTTTGATTAAATTTAGATGAGGTTGAGTACACTTGATATTAAGTGGGAGCACTATGTTTTCTTTAAATTCATATGTTGTATAACATATTGAAGATATCATTCTATTTAAGCTAGATAATAATCCTTAAGATTGGAATGAAACTTCATTTGAGAACTTATGGAATAAAACAAATGACTTTGGAATAAATGTTTATTGAAATAAACATATGCGATTATTAAGTCCAACACAATACATCATTGAAGCAAGTCTTGAATGATATATTTCACTAGACATAATGTTGTACATGAATGGAAACTTTATGTTTTTAACTAAGGATTCATTATGTATATATTATATTGTGTATATGACTTGTTGTCATTTTTATTCAAGAGCAAAGTGAGATGACAAAAACAATATCTAATTGAGAGTATTTAGATTATTGTTAATAATGTTTACGAATTATAAAGCATAATGTTGTATGTGTACACTGATGCTAGAGGATAATCAATTCTAGTAAAGCAATATTTTCTTATTAATGATAAATCTGCTAAACTAGATGTACTCACAATGAGCATTGTTGCATTACACATTAAGGAATAAGAATACTTTACATTTTAAGAAAGTGTAAAGATGACTGTCAGTATGTCATTGATTTCAAATACCTTATACAAGGTATGACGATATCCCCTACTTTGAAACTTGCAATAGTATGAGCATGTAAGAAAAGACACTCATCTTGTTTTTCTAATCTTTCATAAATTGGGAAATTTGAAACAAGTATTCGGAAATTTTACTTAGATAACTATTTACCTTTCTTGTTAAAGAATAGTTGAGAATGTTGGAAACATTTTAATTAAACTTTCTAAATTAGTTTCAAGCATATCTATTTTAGTATTCGGATAATTGAGATGGTAAGACAATTATTATTTTTTGATGAATAAGATAGTTGGTATTTGTTATTCATTCATATAATTATTGTTGTCCTATATTTGTATGTTTAAATCCTTGATTATTTGATTATTCTTAAATATGTCCATTGTCGGTTAGCAATAAGGGAATATTGTCTACATTAAGACAAATGTGAGTGTTGGTTATATTCGTTGAATATATGGACGGTTCCCGCCAAACTCACGGTTATTCATAAGGGATGCATATTTGACACCCCGAACTTTCGAATCGTTACTTTTGAATCCTTCTCATGAGTAAGATTTCGAAAATGGTGATTAAGTCATCCTTAGACTTGAGTTGCAAACAAGTTTGTGCATGTGTGAATATCACTTTTTGAGTCTATGTCCAACGCTAGTTCGCGAGACCTAGTTATAAAGACTTTAATTGGAAGTATTGTGAAGCAGCATCCACAAACACTTGTAGTCAATATAGAATTTGTTCCTCCACTTGATATAATGCAGATTAGTTACTCTGGGCCCTCTCCAGAATTAATCAGATAATTGTGTGGCCGCACCCAAAGAGTAAATCAAGATGATACTTGTTTACATTTGGTATATCTGAATTAACTTCTATAACGAGAAACTAAATTTTAAAGTACATGGAATGAGTTAGGATCCATATCTATGGTTTAACGGTACTAGTAACAAAGGGATGATTATTAACAAGTCACATAATCGTATACCATTTATACTTTTGAGATATTCTTCTTGAAACTATTCCTCAGTCATTTCTGGTTATAATAAAGTATTGCTAGATATTTTATTATGGACGCTGTATGTCTAAACTCTCACAAGTGGGAGCTGTTGGGATATGCGATCGTTTAGCCATCGGAAATGTGTCATCCTATCGGGGGCACACACTCAATACAGAGAACACACTTTTATTTACATTTTATTGTTTATAACTAAACGTTAAATAAAAACTCCACGTTTATTTAATTAACGGTGGTTAAATTAATATAGAAGGTTTAATTAATTTATTGCGAGTGCGTTATTTAAATTTGGGAACAAAATCGATTCTAGAATACCCTAGGCCATAATCGGCCGAATATATTGATAGGGGTTCTAGAAGTTTTTTTGGTTATTTTTTGGTAAGTAAATATTTTAGGATATTTGATTGAGGTAATATTTCCCTTAATTAGATTTCTTAGAGTAAGGAACAAGTAATTTGAGGAGGTGGAGATTAGTATAAATACAATCCCATACACCTCATAATTATTGTTTTTCCCCTCTTTTGTGTGTTTCTTCCGGTCGCAACACCCACAACACCAAAACCATACGATTTTCCCCATTAACCCTAAATTCACATAAAGTGTAAACCTTTGCGAGATCAACTATCTTTTAGTACTTACTTGTGAAGTTTCTAAACCTAATACTAAACTCTTGATCCTCGTATCAAGGTTTTAGTCCCTTTGGTTTTTCCCCTTGTGGTTCGTCGTCTACATAAACCCTAATTAGGGTTTATGTGATTTTGAGTAATCAATCTTTTAACATCTATAAACCGATCCTTACGTAATCCCAATTAAGGTTTTGGATTTAGGGTTTCTAGTTACAAGATTATACACTTGTTGTTTGAAGAGCGAAGTTATTACTAGCATCGTAGTGATGTTCGTTTTGATGGTTTATGACATACATAACAGAGATCAAAGCATGTTATAGTGGAAGCGATTTAACAAGATCATTAATAACACAATTATAATTAATCGATTAGGGTTACATTTATCCTAGAAAAGATCCACAAGAACACCGACGAATCACCAATTAGGTATTGTAAAGAATAATGCCAAGATATAGTTTAAAGCAAAACTATATTACGCTCTTGTACACACGTAATGAAACGAGCTAACCGTGAGTCTAGCACTTGCAAACCGGAACTTCAATGCTTGTGGAATTTAAGCAAAATCGAAAACCAAAGAACCCTAAGGTGCGTTTGGTTTGGTCGATCGCAAGAGAGATAGGGGAGAAGGGATGGAGTAAATTATGAGGGGTTATGGGTGTTTATATAGTGCTTAACAAAACTTGACCACCACGTAAACACAAATTAGGAAACAAAAGTTTCCCTTTGCCCCCTCCTTTGGCCGCCGGTCGAACCACACCCAAAGGGTGTTTTCGGAACTTTTCCGCTTTCCTATTCCTTCTATAATTCCATAATGGTTATTTAACTTAACTCTTAATTTATTTAACCATCGTTTACTTAAGTTCGTTTTGATTTAATAAATATATAAAACATATTTAAAAAATAAAATTAACCCTTTACGTGTTGTGTGCATTTCTGTAACCCCGAGTTAGATCCTATCACACGAATACTAATTTTATGTCCATAAACTTTCAGCTCCCACTTGGACAAAATTGAATATCGTGATTACATTTACTAGCGTCTAGTTACACTAGCAATGTCACTAGCACAACTCGAGTAAGGTCTCCTGGCAAAACCTTTTAAATGATTCATCATTTATTATTATCCTTTCATTTCAAATACAACGTTAATAGGATATGGATCTCAGTCATTCCTTCATTAACCATTCTGTTTCTCGTTGCAAGATTACCAAAACACATTTAGGTGTGGCCACACAAACATCTTACTACTCCCACGAGGGGCCAAGCTGTATTATACTTCAAAATAATTTGAAGGAAACAAATCCCATTTTGACTACAAGCGAAACTTATAAACTTTGCAACACTTCTGAAAATAACCCTTATAGCTACCAGTTACGTTTAGCGTTAGGTTACCTTACAGAAATGCACTACATTCTATTCAGTTTCCTGGTATCTCAGGTCTAAGGATAACTATTTATGATTTACGTAAGACTTAAGATCCATATAGTAAAATCATATAGTTGGGATAAGTCCAATATTTGACCCATCAAATATCATCCAAAATTGACCAATATACTTTCAAGTATACTCTGTCACTATTTTGATTTGCCTTAATTTAATAATATTCCCATATTATTAATCGACAACAGACATTTAGAACATAACTATTATTCATGGATTAAAACATGTAAAATAGGATACAAAATTAAATAACAGCAAATAAACGAAACTCTATCTTTATTTCGTCAATTCAATAATGTTTAACATACCTTATCCAAATACTTATCAAAAGATTTATTGCATGAATTCGCTAGCTAGTTGCAGGCCAATCGCTTTGGCGTGCTTAACTACCTTTGGTCTAGGCAAAGCCTTAGTAAAAGGATCAGCTACGTTATCATCTATGTGAACTTTTATTAATTTTATTTCACGAGCTTCAACTTGTTCTCGTACGTAGTGATATCTACGTTTAAAGTGTCTGGCGCCTTTCATGACTCCAGGATCATTGGCGAATATTATTGCAGCAGAGTTGTCGCAATATATATCAATAGGTTCTTTAATTGAAGGCATCACTCTAACATCTTCAATAAACTTCCTAATCTAAACAGCTTCCATTGCAGCTTCTGAAGCAACCATGTACTCAGATTGAGTCACATGCATAGCAATGGTTGTCTGCTTTTTGCTCTTCCAGTCAACTGCTCCTCCATTGATGACAAACACGTAACCCGTCTGAGACTTCGTATCGTCTTTATCACATTGCCAGGACGCATCATAGAAACCTGTAACTTTCAGTTATGTGTCTGGTTTACCTCCAAATACCAAAAACATATCTTTCGTATTCCTCAGATACTTTAGTATACGTTTAACATCAGTTCAGTGAAGCTTCCCTGGATTCTGTTGGTATCTACTGACCAAGTTCTGAGCAAACGCCACATCAGGCCTTGTGCATCTTACATCATACATAATAGATCCTACAGCCAAAGCATAAGGCACCTTCTGCATGTAAGCCACCTCTTCGGGTGTTGATGCATCTAACTCATGACTTAATCCATGCTTAACTTCCATAGGTTGAAAAACTTTCTTGGAATTATGCATGCTATTCTTCTTCAATATCTTATCAATATAAGCATCTTGACTAAGACCAATTAACCGTCTTTTCCTATCTCGATAGATTTTAATTCCTAGAATATATGCAGCATCTCCCAAATCCTTCATAGAAAAACATTTACCAAGATAATCCTTAACTTCCTTAAGTCTTGGAATGTTACTTCCCATGATTAATATGTCGTCGACATATAAAACTAGGAACACTACATCACTCCCACTAGCTTTGCGATATACACATGGCTCATCACGATTTTGAATAAATCTGAACTTTTTGATCTCTTCATCAAATCGTTTTATTCCATTGACGTGATGCTTGCTTCAAACCATAAATAGATCTTTGAAGTTTGCACACGCGTTTTGGATATTTAGGATCAACATACCCTTCCGGTTGTTGCATATAGATTTCCTCATCTAAGCAACCGTTCAAGAAGGCAGTTTTAACATCCATTTGCCATATCTCATAGTCATAGTGTGCTGCTATAGCTATGAGAATCCTAATAGCTCGTAAGTCTGCTACAGGGGAAAATGTCTCCTCGTAGTCTACGCCAAAAGTTTGAGTAAAACCTTTAGCTACTAAACGTGCTTTATAGGATTGTACTTCACCATCCATGTCAGTTTTCTTCTTGAAAATCCACCTATTTTTCACTACTTTAGCATTTTTAGGTGCATCAACAAGAATCCAAACATCGTTGAGTTTCATGGATTTTATTTCCTCATTCATCGCAACTATCCATTTCAACTTTTCTGGATCAAGCATTGCGGTTCGATAGTTAGCAGGTTCACCAAGAACCCTTACCTCCTCCTCATCATCCTATATGTTAAGACATAGTTTGCTTAGTGCACAGACGGTTCTTTTAGACCTACGTGGAGGAATTAATTCCGGTGGAGCTCCCAGACTTTCTGGCTCTATTAGAATTTCTTCGTTAGTATTTTCAGAAGGCAATGTATCTTCTTGAATTTCTTCAAGATCATAATTTCTCCCACTGAATTCTTGATTTACAAGATCATTTTCAAGGAAGTATCCATACCGAGCCACATCAACTTTGTTCTTAGGTGGATAATAAATGTAGTAACTCATAGTTTCCTTAGGGTAACCTACAAATATACACTTTACAGAGCGTTGTTGGAGTTTATCTCCAGAGTCACGTTTCACATACGCCTCACAACCCCAAATCTTTAAATAAGACAAATATGGCTTTTTGCCATGCCATAGTTCATATGGCGTCTTATCAACCTTCTTTGTGGGAACCAAATCCAAAATACGAACAACAGATTCTAAAGCATAATCCCAAAAGGATAAAGGTAAAGTTGTAAGATTAAACATCGATCGCACCATATCCAATAATGTACGATTTCTCCTTTCAGATACACCATTTTGTTGTGGAGTATATGGAGAAGTAAGTTTCTGAACAATTCCGTTATCACTTAAATAATCTTGAAACTCTTGACTTAAATATTCACCACCTCGATCAGAATGAAGAGCTTTAATCTTCTTTCCTAGTTGCAATTCTACTTCTGCTTTAAACACTTTGAATGTTTCAAATACCTCATGTTTATGCTTAAGTAAATAAACATAACCATAACGACTATAATCATCCGTAAATGTTAAGAAGTAGCTAGCACCTTTCATTGACACATGTCTAAGTGGTCCACACACATCAGTATGTATCAAACCAAGTAGTTCAGTAGCCCTTTTAATATTGATATTAAAAGGTTTCTTGGTCATCTTTCTAGAGATACAAGACTCACATTTATCAAATGATTCATCATTGACATTTTCCAAAAGACCATCACGTTGAAGCTTTTGTATGCGAGTCTTCCCCATATGGGCATGTCTACAATGCCAAAGATAAGAAGAGTTCTTGTCTAACTTCCTCTTCTTATTCATGCTAAAAACAGAATTAATCTTTCTCTTAGAATTATTATCATGCATGTTAATTTCAGAAACACCATTCACAAAAATTACATCAAAATAGAATAAACCATCTTTGAAAACAGAAATTCTATTATTATCAATAATGTGAATAAATACAAGATCCAACATACATGAAAAGGAAATAACATCCCTAACAATATTAGGTGCAAAATGACAATTATTTAATCTCAGTACAAGACCCGAAGGTAAAACTAGATTAAATGTTCCTTTAGCTTCAACCGCTACTTGTGCGTCATTGCCCACATGCAGAAATTGTTCCCCATAGGTAAGCTTCCTCTCCAAATCAAATCCCTGCACGGTATTACAAATGTTAATACCACACCCCGTATCATATACCCAAGAATTTGATTTGTATGTAAGATTAAATAACTCTATCAAATATAAGTTACCTGAAGATGCTGCAGCACTAAGCCCTTCTTCTTTATTTCTCGCAACTCCTCGAGATAAAGAGGGCAGTTCCTCTTCCAGTGTCCACTTGCCTTGCAATGGAAACAAGTCTCATCCTTCTGAGATTGATTCTTCTTGACAAAGTTTTGCTTTTGTTTAGAATAAGTCACAACTTGTTTGCCCTTATCACCCTTGCCTTTGCCTTTGCCTTTCTTGTTGTTCTTGTGCGGTTTTGCCTTACTCACTCCACCCTTATGTACATACAGCACAGGAGGAGTAGAAGTGGATGCCTTGTCCTTTAACCCCTTTTCGTAGTCAATGAGCATTGCATGCAAATCATTAATTGTCTTCCCCGTGCAATGCATATTATAGTTTCAAACAAAATCATTGAAGTCCTTGTTAAGCGACCTATTGATCAAGTTGATAGCCATATTATGATCATAGGGTTGTCCTAGTGCAATGACATGTTCCATATAACCCCTTATCTCCAAATAATGGGCACTTACAGACTTTCCAGGAGCTTGCTTGTAACTATGCAGAGCATCTACCAAGTCGTAGATTTCCACAGCTTGCGGCTTTTCGAACATAGCCTTGAGCTCATCAAGCATTCGCTTAGGAGAACATAACTCATACTTCTATTGAAGTGGAGGAGCCATTTTTCCTAACATTAAAGCAGCCATCTCAGAGTGCTTCTTAACATTAGCAGCGTGTTCAAGCCTTTGCGCATCAGATGCTTCTTCAGCAAGATCCTCCGGATAAGGAGTAGTCAAGATATCGATAGTACCCGCTGCTCTCAGAACTATTCTTATTGAGTGATACCAATCATTGAAGTTAGGGCCAGTAAGTTCAGGACGATCAAAGAAACCTTTGAACGCAGCACTCATAGTCATATTGTTTTCGGGTTGAGCCATTTCTACAAAAATAAGTTCAAACAATAGTATTTTTTATAATACCATTAAAGAAAATAAAATTACCCCGATAATAAAACCATAGTATTTTCCTTGAAACTAGAATCCACATTGACATAAACTTATCACATCAGTTGATCTGCTAGTGATAAATGTACTCAACATGGTAACTTGTCGAACAATAATTGACAAACATATTTGCAATTTCTAGATATTTTAGGGATTTACGTTGCCAAAAGTCTCTTTGCATCGTAAACATGTTTCATCCCTACTTTATGCCTTAAGTTTCCAGATCTCACTGAGTAACTCAATCAAGTCGACTAATCTAAAGAACGCAAAACCTTCATGTGAAATCTCATTCAGTCATGAAGTTTTCTCTCCATTAGAACATCGTCCAAGATCTCATTTAACGACAATTATAACTTCTAGTGTTCGTCAATTAGATGGCATAAGACTTAAATTTAAGGTTATTGATTTTGGTGTCAAAATCATATATGCAGAAACATGCATACATCTCCATAACATTAGTTTAATAAAAAAACTTTTAATAAACCTTTTGGTGAGACTAAAAATTTCGTCACATATTTGCAAGTTGAGGTATTGGTTAAACCAATTAAAGATTTTACCCACAACGATTCACGCCTCACGTTCCTAGAACTTGGCTAAAGCACAAAGCAATAACTTTATTCATTGTGTTTCGAATGTGAATTTGTTGTTAAATCATCCTTAAGGAATTATATAAATAATAACCGTAGGTAATTCCAACTTTGACGCACAGGCAAGCCGGGAATTTGGTCAGCGCTGAAGCATAACACCTCCTTCTTTAACCGGGTACATGACCAGCGGTGTGTTATACCCACTTTATAGTTTGTCAAAATTGATTAGGCCGTTAAGTTATTATTTCAATTCCAATCAACGCAAATCATATGAAAATTAGATCTCAAAACAATTCATTAATTTTTATAGGGTTAAGTCCATATATCACCAACGTACTTTCTAACTTTTACACATATAGGCAACCAACGCAAGATATTACTAATATGGTGATTACATATTTAAAATTTATAAAAATATAGGTAATATTACCGATTTGGTGTCAGTTGCAACCTTAAAATGACTGACACGTCACTTTTTTATTTTCTTTATCTTTGTTGGATATTCCACCTCACATTTAACTTTATTATTAAAATAAATACAATAACTGTTTATATCACAAACCCAGTTCCATCTCTGTCACCCATATTCTCTTAAAACTCAGATCTCATTCACCATTATCCTTTTGAAACCCAGTAAACACAAATCCTAAACTTATAAACGCAAACCGAGGGTCATAAACATAAATACCATCATATATCAAAATGCACCTTACAAATTTCTAACATAAAGAATAAATTGAAGAAACTATATATGTCAAGTATACACAAACTAAAATCCTTACTAATTAATACATAGGTATTTATCTTGGTAATCAAGAAGAGAAGCTGTTAAAAATTATAATGTTTTTTGTATCTTCTACATAACCATCGATTAATACATCGGGATCTGAAAGTGGTTAGGAAGATGACCAAAAGGTAGATATAACATTTTAAGGATGGAGAAGAAGTGAATCACAAATCAAGAAGGGATTGATGACAAATTGTTTAATCTTTGATGCTCGATTATGATAAAAAGGAATTGATGATGAATTGTATTCATGTTTGTTTTGAGAAGATAAGATAGAATGGAAGAATTGTGTTTATGGATTGTTCCAACTTTCATAAAGTAGTAAAACTTGTTGTATCTAATTAATCACGGTTGTAGTTTATTCATGGATAGAGGTAAACAAACTTAATTTTGTAGTAGGCATACAGTGACAAACCGACCTACGTGGGAATAAAGAAACAGTGGAAATAAAAAAGTTATAAATGTGGAATTAAAAAAAATTATTTATCTAGTTGGATAATCAGCCGGTTATCTTACTTATATTTCAAAAAACTAGCCGGTTTTAATTACCATATTAGTAATATCTTGAGTTGGTTACCTATATGTGTAAAAGTTAGAAAGTACGATCGTAATATATGGACTTCACCCATTTTTATATGATTTAGTCCATATTAATTTTCTTGGAAAAATTTACCCTTGTTTACAACATACAATTAATATAAAACGTATGAAAACAAGTAGTACAAAAAAAAACTAAATCATATAGCCACATGCATAACAATTTATTCAAAGAACATAAAATCTAGGGTTTTTATAAATTTAAAAAAGTCTTCCCTAATTTTAAAACTTTGAATCAAATAAAGCAAATAGCATATAAAATCCCATGATCCGTGAAAAAACATGCACGTTCATCACGGATCTCCCACATATTCTTAACAATTAAAAAAACTACGGATCGTAACCATACATGACATAACAATTAATTCATGCAATAATCTAAAGATTTTTACCATATAATTTTAGGATTAATTTTTTTTTAAAAATTCGGCTAGGCCGATTTTAAAAAACAAAAAAAACAAAACCCTAATTTTTTGTTTTAAAACCTAAAAAACAACATGTAATTTGAACTCAAATCACCATTAGTTAAAACACCTTTAGATCTTGATAATTATAACATGTTAAAACAGCTCTCGATGTCACTGATGGTTTATGACATTCATAGCAATTATATTAATCATAACAAAGATCAAAGCATGTTATAGCGGAAACGATTTAACAAGATCATTAATAACACAATTATAATTAATCGATTATGGTTACATACATTTATCCTAGCAAAAATCCACAAGAACACCGACGAATCACCAATTAGGGATTGTGAAGAATAATACCAAGATATAGTTTAAAGCAAAACTATATTACGCTCTTGTACACACGTAATGCAACGGACTAACAGTGAGTCTAGCACTTGCAAACCGGAACTTCTACGCTTGTGGAATTTAAGCAAAATCGAAAACCAAAGAACCCTAAGGTGCGTTTGGTTTGGTCAATCGCAACAGAGAAATGGGGGAAGGGATGGAGTAAATTAGGAGGGGTTATGGGTATTTATATAGTGCTTAACAAAACTTGATCACCAAGTAAACACAAATTAGGAAAAAAAGTTTCCCTTTGCCGCCCTCCATTGGCCGCCGGTCGAACCACACCCAAAGGGTGTTTCCGGAACTTTTCCGCTTTCCTTTTCCTTCTATAATTCCATAATAGTTATTTAACTTAATCCTTAATTTATTTAACCATCGTTTAGTTAAGTTCGGTTTGATTTAATAAATATATAAAATATATTTAATAAATAAAATTAACCCTTTGTGTATTGTGTGTAATCCCGTAATCCCGAGTTCGATCCTATCACACGAATATTAATTTTATGTCCATAAACTTTCACGTTTGACGTGTCGTGTGAGCAAACGATGGAGACGGTAATTTAACCGTTGAAGTTCAAGATCAAGATAAAGACGCATTAATTGATTTATTCAATTAATTTAAGGTTGGTTTTAAATTGTTTTTATTATGTGCTTAATCATGTATGTCATACTAGATCCATTCCGCTACGCACTTGTAGTTAATGGTTTAACTTGTTTCAAAATCCCAACAGTGCTCATGGGCGGACCTACATAGGTGCCGAGTGTGGCACGGGCTACACTCATATTATTAAGTATGCGTTGGTTCCTGTTTTAGATTGCTGGTGGAATGAAAGAATTGAAATGTTGTTCTTGTACCATATAACATGACAAATTGCTTGTTTGGACTGGACCGAAGACCGAACCACCCGGAACGACCGCTCCGAGTTTTGTCAGTGCTTCTTCAAATGTAAAGTGATATGATTCTACCAAAATTTATATTAATAGAAACATTCATGATTTTGACTAAAAATTATCAGCAAAGAAGGATAAGTGGTTGAAGGGCTCGGACAAAGACTCGATGAAGGTATGATATCTTAGGCTACCCACAACGCTACTAGGTCGCGACTTAGTTTTTCGGCCGGCGACCTAGTGCGACCTATTTGCCACAACCCGACGACCTAGTGCGACCTAGTTCAATTTTTTTTATTTTTATATTTAATAAATATAACATTTTATATTTAACAAAAATAACATTTTATTACAAAAAAAAAACATTTTATTCCATACAACACGCATTACACTAAAAAAACATTACATAAACTAAAATACGAAAATTAGAAGTAAAGAGGGTATAATGCATTAGCTAAAACTAACTCCAAAAATTGTCAAATTAATATATGTTGTGAGGAATTAAACAAAGCTCAATATATTAAAATTTGGAAATTTTTTATAAATTTTATATAATTAAAACACGATTAAAACATATTAAATTTAAAAAAAAAAGTTTTTTATTTTAAATAAAACACATAAACACAATACACAAACACATGAGACCGAATATGAAAATCGATCGTGCCTAAGGTCGAATTGTGTCCGACCGAGTCTAGCAACCGAATCGCCGCAACGCAGCGACTCGGTCGCGACCGACTGGCGACCTACAAAAATTTGGTGCGTTGCGGGTAGCCTTAGAAATGTTGTTCCCATGGATACATCAAAATTCAATTATACGAACTTAACAAAAAGACATACAACATCCCTTGTTAATAGAAGTGCAGTAACTTGGAAATTAAACCATATAAAAAGTATTGCACAAGCATTATAATCTGTTTATATATAATTCTAAAGTGGTTAATTCGCTACAACAAAACAAGCCCTTAGGATCGATTATTTCGACCCTAGAAAACAAAGTGAATCGACCCAAAATTCCTGGCTGTTACGCAGTGAGTAGATTTGACAGAAAAATGTCATTATACAAAGCAAATTATTTTATATTACGGAAAAAAATAGCTTTTAATAGCTCAATTTTGAATTAGGACATGCGTAATATTGTCCACCATAACTCCAAAGTCTGCTTGATGTTCGCAACACCACATCTCCTTTTTTACCCTTTCTATATACCCATTTATACATGTTTTAATATATTTTTCTGGTACATTTTTACATATCCTTTTATGCATGTTTTATATACGGTTTTGTACACATTTGAAAACACCTATCGCTGTTTCTTGTTACTGTTTCAAAAATATAATGTAAATATTTGACAATACAATGAAGGTATTGGCTATGTCAATTTTTTGTCACTAATGTTTGTCTATGTTTTAAAGTGAACAAATGACAATACAAATATACAATGAAGTTATGGGATGTGGGCTACTTCAGTCCTTTAGGTTTAATGTGAAATGATTATATTTCGTACTACTTTAAATTGTTTAAACTTGCTTGGTTTAATGTGGAGTTATGAGCTACTACCAATTGGTGAAATAATATCAGTTTCTACATTAATGGATAAACACGCATCAGGAAGAAACAATGCAAGAAATGAAAATAAGATTAAAGCTTGTGCATCAATGGCTCTGGTTAAAGAAATGCTAGCTAGTCATTGCATTCTAGTCAGTAGTCACTGTTATCAGGTTAGATAGCTGTGTAGAGAAGCCTCTTTTGCTTAGGTTATGAGTGTTCATCAATGGCTATGGTTAGCTCAGACTTCACAAACATTAACAAAAGCAATGGCTATGGTAGACTAAACAGGATACACCAAGGAGGGTAAAACGGTAGGAGTTAAATGTAGGGTTTAACCATTGTGTAATGTGTTTTCGACACGTGGCAAAGATCTATCCGTAGGAATATTTGTCCAGTCAGAAATGAGAACTTGGTAAGGATATCCGAGAAAAGTGGATCTTATTCACTTGATTATATTGATGGTTTTCGATACAACAGGTGATAAATCTGATAGGTGTTAAGTGTTTGGGTAATAACTTCATCAACTTTTGAGTAAAACACAGTAACAATGTTTTTATTTCTCAATATGATAGTGCATAAATCTTGAATGCCCATTCAGTAAAAGGGCCTTTTCTTTAATATGATGGAAAAAATGTAGTAGTACATTTTTATCAAGAAAAGATTGATGTAACAACACAGTAACTATTTATTACTAACACAACATCTCACATAGAGAAGGTCATATAAATTACCTTAGGATACCCCCCAAGGCCCTAGGTCTACATGGAAATAACTAGACTGTAAATACTACTATATAAAAAAGCCAAAAGATCTCAAATCATGTCTACATATCACCAAACCAATGACATAAACATGGTGGAGATCTGTCAATGGCGTGTTAAGTCTCTGATGGCTATTAATGATGTCAGAGCTGCTGCAAATGTATTTACTTTTCGAATTTGGGAGCTCTACTACATACTGTGTTTTTTGGATGACCATTGTGTTTTCTAACTTTAACCATCTCTCTTTGAAAACCAAGTAAACTATAAACACCCAAGATTAAAACCAACGTAACCAGACCATTATACTTTGATATATTATATTATTATGTCTTGATTATTTTACATTAGTCCATACTCTAGATGTTCGATTTAAATGTGATTCCACATAATAACATAACATTATAAATAATAGTTTTGTGGTGCTAATGTAGAATCAAGGGACCATTGTTTTCGCTCTTGCCCTATTATCAGATTCTATGGTTCAAGATTTGGGACTGGTGGAAGACGCCACCCCTATTCAACCCTTGTTTAGAAGACATTATAATAAGAAATTTTAATTCTTTTTCCGATAAACGGGTGGTGGAGTTGTTTCATGCGCTTTGTTTTACTTTAATTTGGAATATTTGGGTTTGGAGAAACAAAATCATCCACGCTTGTGTTGGAAATTTAGTGCAATTGTGGGAACGGGTAATACTTGTAAATGGGTTTGGAGGTACGGAGTGTACACCCATTAAGTCCCTTACCTCCCTGGACTCAATATAGTGGTTGTGATATCAGTAGGAAGCTGCTCCTGGTCAGGAAGTTGCTTCTGGTCAGGAAGTTGCTCCTGGTCAGGAATCTGCTCCTGGTCAGGAAGCTGCTCCTGGTCAGGAAGCTGCTCCTGGTTAGGACGTTGCTCCTGGTGATGCACAAAGTCTTTGTAACCTCTTTGACCAGTTAATGAGGGTTGAATATTAACTTGATGACCAGATTTCTGGTCATGTAACCACTATACTTTTTGAAGGTTATTATGAGATTAATAGGCCGATTAATGCTCTTAATACCTTTGACTAGGAGTTACATTCCTTAAAGGAATAGGATCACTATAAATAGTGATCATATTTTGCATGATGAAATACAGAAACAAGAAACACAGAAACGCATAGAGTTCTTGATTTGTGCCTAAAACAAGAACTAACTCTTGGTTTTATCCCAATGAGGTATTCGTGTTAACCCAGGCATAGGGTCGAATAATCTTCTTTGGAAAGTGATTACACGACTCCAAGAGATATCCGGTAACCATTCATTGGTACGTAGTTAGGCTATTGATTATCTTCACCCTGTTGGAACGAAGTAAACCCCAACAGCTTGTTCAGTTTCGGCTGCAGCTGCTTATCTCGGCGAAGATATTTTTCCTTCGTTCAGAGAATGTCTCTTCTATGGGTCACTAACCCGGCTTTCAAGAACAGCTTTTCGTGGGACAATTGGATGCATAAACCTTACAAAATAGACGCGTCTTAGTTCTGATAGGCTGCTTTTGTACATACTTTTTGGTGCTCTTGATTAGAGTGTTTCTTTTGTTCTTTTTTTTGGATTAATAATATATTTGACTTTTCCAAAAAAATAAATAAATAATAGTTTTCATTATCTTATAAAAGGAAAGCACTAGAAAATCACATACATGCATGCTGCAAAAAATTCATGTGTTTAAATGTTTGTATTCGTTTATTTGTCTGTTTAAAATTAAATGAACGGACATAAACAAGGATCTATTCATATTCGTCCGGTTCGTTTACAGCCCTAATTACTCGTACAAGAATTTTGTTAAAACTCAAAATATATCTTTGGATTATATAGAGTTTTTGGGGCTCTTCAGGTGACGTTGTAGTGAATCTAAAAGAAAACATTGATGAACTCTAAAAGGTTCAAGATGGTAACTTATTGTTTCGAATTCATTTCTATTTGCTTATGTATCTTATATTTATATACGTTTACTCATTTGAGACACATTTATTTTTCATTAATTTCTGGGAGATGGGAACCACCTTAAATGCTTACAATTTAAATTTTACTGGTCAACACTTCAAGATATGGCTTAGCATTTTGCATCAACTAACTGCTGCCGTTTGGTTTTATATTTTGAATGCGGCTTTCCCTCAATCTCCTTTTTGTTTTATATTATGCTTATGTCGCATCACATTGACTATACCCAATTCCATCTGGTGCAAGTATTTTCCGTTCAGTCCGTGTTTAAGATTCGTCGACCTGACCGACAAACTGGACTGCACATATTTTGGTCCGGTTTTCCATCCATGCTTTCTTTAAATTTTTTCCTCGGTCCGGTCGACTTGGTTTTCGATCCATGCTTTTTGTTGAGTTCGGTCATCGGTCCGCTGCTACAAAACCCGACTGTTATGCGTGTAGGATTGAATCAGACCAAAAACCAAACCGGATTAACCCGGACCAAACCATTTCTTTCGAATCGATCAAATGTTTCAGACAATTTCTTTCGAATGTTGGTCCGGTCTAGTTTTTTTTTTCCGTGATTACCCTACTAAATCCATAATTTTAACTTTGGGCGAGTGGCGGCTTACTTTTTAAATTTTTTATTTTAATTCTAACTTTTTCCTAGTGTAATATTTTAAGGAGACTGTTGTCAATTGAAGTGCGTAGAAAATACCTTTTTAAAATTACTAGTTTTTAAATTGATTTGGTCAAGTTATCATGTCATTGGTTGTCGGTTCAACTAGAATCAATCCACGTTAACTCAGTTTTAAAAAATTATATTTTCAAAAACTATATATATAAATAATGAAATCTTTCATATATTAAACATATAAACTACTTTATATATTTCATTTTTATTGTTCATGTTTCTTTTTTGTATGTCCTAATTTAATTGTTCACTAATAAAAGTTGATAAGAAAGTTTTGATCAAATTTAATATATTACCTTTGTTTGAAAATCTAATTACTATATTTAAATAAGACTTAATTAATAAGGTAAAACTGTCATACTATCAACAGATAAAAAAAAAAAAGTAGTAATAAATATATTAATCTTAAACTGTGTGTTTTTTATGGAGAAAATAATTTTGGGACGGAGAAACTATTTGAACAAATATATTATGTAAATATAAAATTACATCGCAAATACGTATAACAAATATATTTTGAGACGACGGGCGATCATGTGAAAACTGGTTAAATATGACCTATTATTCGACCAGGACCGGGTCAATTGGTTTTCAAAATATTGCTCGCTTCTGTAAAATATTTAATTTACTCGTTTCATAATTGTAAAATAATAATGTTAGATTATGAAAAAATTCTCAAAAAACAAAAAAGCTGAGGTAGTATTGGCAGGTATCGAAACCCGTTCATAATTGTAAAGAATGCTCGTTACCATGCCGTTCAATCCAACCTGTGAAATACTTCAGTTATGAGCTCGAGCTTGATGCCCCAAAATCAGTTAGATACGCTAGCTAAACAAATATTGGAAATATGTACTCAAAGAATATATGCACATAAAAATTTACAATAACACGCTAGTTACAATTACAAATTACTGTAACATGCATTGTTATACTCTAAATCTAAAGTTTTGAACTCAAGGGTGTTTGGCATTGCTACTTATTTAACCTTTGAATAAAAGATTAGTCAAAGTCAATTATGTATGCAATTTGCCTTAATATCAAATTCCAGTTTGGATATCTTTTTCCACCGAGTTTCTCATGCCTGAACAGCATACCAATTTTGCAGCCTAATGGCTACGTTCTTTTACGGGATTTGCTATTGGGGACTATGCTCAAGCGAGGTTCCAAACTTCTTATGGCAATGTTACTCAAATGTATATATTGTGCGATAAAAGAGAGCGTTTTCCATACTTTTATGACTATTTTGCAGGCTATGTTAATGAACAAGAATCGAGTTATTAGTGAGAAATTCTATTTTCGTGTGGATGGAACTGTAAATTTGTAAGGATTCTGTATACTTTTGGTCTGCATTGTATTCATTTACATGCTTCTTGTAATGTACTTATGTTAATGTTATTATCACAAATTTTGTACAGTTTCGTACTACTTATCAGAAGATTTTGTCGTCAGAGTTTTGTAACCGCTGGATTCACTGTAGTTGATGTAAATACATACAACCGAGAGATTGATCATCTATACAATTTTTCCGGGCTAGAACCGTCCTTGTTTGACCACAAACGCAAAAATGGAAGCAATCAACTAATCAGGAAGATGATGCAGCAGCTTCTGGTCAGGACAATGTTATCAAACTGACGGTTCTTTATGATGGTTGTACATTATTTCAGACAAATTTTAACACATTTGACCTGTTTTCCTCTAAAGTAACTTTATTCATTTTGCGACTTTAACCCGTGTATGACCAAAACTGGTCCAAAATTGTGAAAAAGGTCAAAATGCATGTCTTGATACTTACATAATTAGACTTTAATTTTTCTGCAAAATGTGATTTTAGCAAATAGGACGTTAAAGCACGTCAATAGCAGTAACAAACTTAACTGAACACGTATGTATGAGCTCAATTTTTCGCTGTTGTAAAGTAACGTCTGTAGCGTACAAATAGCAAAGGAACACTAGTTTTGATGAACAAAAGATGTACTAGATTGAATTTGCCAAAATAACTAGTTAGGTCACTGATAAAACCATAATCATTTCTTGCTTAGCCTGTAACATTTGACAATGCCGAACTTTCGAGGCCTGCAAAACATAAATCCCAAACTGACGCAGCTACAGACCTAGTTATAAACAGGTAATTTTTTAATTTCTCTTGTTTACTTTTAGGATTCACCTTAATTGAGTATGCCCTTTGTTGCTCATACAATGAGCAAGTTTGAGCCCTCGCCAATAAACTTATGCATATTAAAGTGACTATATATGACACCAAAAAAATATATTTTCCGTGCTTCCTGGTGTGCCTTTAATATGCACAAGTTTAATACGTATTTTGCAGCCTAATTGCTACATTATTTTTCGTGATTACGCTATCCGGGGCTATGGTCAACTGAGTTTCCAATCTTCTTTTGGCAACGATATGCCCAAATGTATATTTGAAATAAACTAAAGTTACCATAATGTTATGGCCATTTTGCAGGTTGTGATAACTAATGAACAAGTATCGAGTTATTAGCGAAAACTTGTATTTCTGAGGAGATAGCACTGTAATGATTCTGCGAACTTTTCGTCTTCACTGTATTCATTCACGTTTTTCACTTTATGCTATAATGCTAATATCATTGTCAAATAAGTTTCAACAATGTTCATTATTTGACTTCTCAGAAGATTTGTTGTCGGTCCGTATTACAGTATTTGTTTTAAAAATAAAAAATCCAAGTAAAATTATCACCATAATAAGGTGACATAGTTCAACTTCTCAACCCGTGAAAAAGTACTAATCAGGAAGTCAAATGGGTTGGAAGTAATTTAAAGCAAAAATATTACTCCTTAGTTCGTAAAACCTCTTGTATCATTTTACTAAAAAAAAATAAAAAGTTAATCATTAACAAATTGCTTATAACAGAGTTGGAAAATTCTGGTAAAATAACCCACCGGTACTAATGTCCCTTTAAGCCCATTTTGCTAACTTTAGGCTATGCCACTCCCCTATTCTAAGTCACTCTTTTTTCACCCGTACTATAATTCCATTTTCAAAAACCACACATTGCCATTTCTAACTTGTTGGTTGAGTGTCCTTCTATAACTTAAGTTGAATGGCTGAGCAGGGCGGAGCCAGAAAGTAAGGTTTGGAGGGTCAGAATTTGATATTTTTTTAAACTACGCTACAAAATGGTTGTTAAGGGGTCAAATTTTAAAAAAATCCAAAAATTTTCAAAAATTGACACGATACTTTCGCTAGGGGGTCACGTGACCCTCTTGACCCCATGCCTCCCCCACTGTGGCTGAGTGTCCTACCAAAGTTGTGAGGCAGTCATTGGTAAAAGTCTGTCTCCAATGCAAAAAACACTTTAAAGACTAGTCATTCTAAAAGCTCCCATTATGAAGGCTCTAATAAGCACTTATTGATAAAGTTAGACAAAAAACCAATAACACGTGAAAGTAAGCTAACCCATCACAAAAAACTACTCAGACCCTTACTTATAATTAGTTACTACTTAATTCCACATTAAATTTTATATAGACCAACTTACACAAAACAAAAAGACATAGATAAAAACAAAATGTAACAGAAGAGCGAAACTTGGAAACCATATATATTTATCGGTTCACAAGCATTATACTTCTGTTTTTTTTTTAATATTTGGGGAAATTTATAAAATCGTATGATGAATCCAACAACGACTAGAACAAAATATTACTATGTACTAGCAATGAAAAACATCATACCCTCTTCCCCATAACGTACTGGTTATAAATGTGAATTGGTTTACTTGTTGTGTGTTCTATGGGAGAGAATGCCTTTTTCAAGATCTCAGGAAATATACCGGATGCTGTTACTAGTTTTATTAGGATGTCTCAGATCAAAATAGATGGCATTCGGTATATTTCCTCACATCTTATAAAAATGCGCTTCTACCAAATACACAATTATATACAGGAACAAAGTAATATGTTCCTGGTGGTTTAAATAAAATATAAAGAGGAGGATGTTTGTATTAAATTTCGGCTGAAAAAAAGTAGATGAAGTTTTCTGCTTTTGCAAGTGTGGGTGGCTAGGGTTTTAACTTTTATGAATGATGGATGATGGCTTTTATAATGAATATTCGGGCTTTTTTAGGGTTGGATAACACATAATTCTAGTGGATCTATTGAATGAGGGATTATTGGGCTTGCGTTCTAGTGGGCTTGTGTTTCGAGTGTTAAACAACTCAGTTACAAAAACATGATTCAAGGTCCATACCAATTTATCTACCACTATTTTGAAAATAAATTGTTAAAAGTTAAAAATACTTTGAAAAAAGTATTTTCCATAATCTTCTAAAAAATTGGTTCAGTACTCCTAATTATATTCCCCATTTTATTTACAAATAAAAAAAAATAAACTTAAAGATCTAAAGACATCTACCGTATGCCTTTGTAAATCAAAGGGTAAATAACATAAAATAAGTAACGGGTAAAATATGACCTTTTTAAGATGTATAAGACATCTGGTTTAATTGCAAATAATAGTACACTTAAATAAAGCATCGTCAAATAATTGGGTTTTAGCTCGACCATATTATACATCTTTGTGCAAAATTCAAATGAGTTTTGGACCAGCTATCATATGTATATTTAGAGAAAAATTCAAACGGCGTAACCTTAAAAAATTTACACGAACCTAAATATATATTATTCATCCCGTGTGTTGTATTGAAAAAAAAAGTGTAAAACTACAATGTTATGTATGTATGAGATATGGATTAACATTTTCATAAAGTGAATTGCAAAACTAGCTTCAACATCATTTAGTATGTCAGCATTTAGTATGTCAACAACCCTTGTTGATAGGTATAAATTAACTATCTTGAAAGGGAAAGACATGGACATACAAAGTAATGACATAAAGATGCAAGTTTCATTTTCATACAAAATCTTATCACACTTTCTGCATCGATGTCTACGTGTGTATTGCATTTAAGGCTACATGCAACAGCGACCTAGTGCGATCTTGAATTTTTATCTTGCCACCTAGTGCGATCTATTTGCCTCAAGAAGGCGGCCTACTTCAATTTTTTTATATGAATGTTTTTTTTTCAAATAATTTTTTAAATAAAACAAACAATAATATTTATACTTAAATATCGTTAAAAAATGATTAAAAACTTATTTAAAAATAAAGGAGATAAAATGCATTAGCTAAAAGTAACTCAAAAAATTGTCAAATTAACATATATTGTGAGGAATTAAACAAAACTTAATATATTAAAATTTGGAATTTTTTTATATATTTTATATAATTAAAACATAATTAAATCTAATATAGTTTTATCAAGAAAAATATAAAACAAAAAAAAACGCGACGCGTTTGTGAATTAGGTCTTACCTACGATCTATTTGGGGGAGTTGATTTGGTTGACCGAGAAACGACTCGGTCGCGACCAACACCGTTGCGGGTAGCCTAAGGTACCATCATTAACACAAGAGAGTGAGAAACACCAAAGCCAATATATCACACCAAAGAAAACATTAAATGAAACACAGGAAAAAAAAGACCAACGTCACATTTTGAACAGAAAACAAACTAAACTTGCAATTTTGTATTTTTGACTAGTTTAATAGAACATTTCTTGTTACATTTTCGAGCACATCGAGCGGGAAATGAGCGAAGGCTAAAAAATGTAAATTCAAATAGTAATAGATAATTAAGTAAAACATCTTAGATGTCTTCCTAATTGAAGGACGATACCCGTAAAATTTATTTTGGTTTGTAATTTTATTTAGTTCGCATATTTTTTTCGTTTTTTTATGTCTTTATTTATTTGTAATGTTTTAATTTATTTGTAATTTTTTTTTATTAATAAAAATTTAAATTTTATAAAATAGTTTGTTAAAAAAAATATGGTGGGACCTTTATAACACCAGAAATCTAGTGTTAACCATACCGCCTGATTTTTGATGTTATAAAGTTCTGGTGTTATAGAGTGAATTACTGACGTGACAGTCACTTTTTCCATAATACCAATTCTAGTGTGAAGTGTACCTTAGGCTCTTAGTATGTCAGCATTTAAGTATGTCAACCACCCTTTGTTGATAGGTATAAATTAACTATCTTGAAAGGGAAAGATGTAGAGATACAAAGTAATGACATAAAGATGCAAGTCCCATTTGCATTTAAGAGAGTGAGAAACACCAAAGCCAATATATCACACCAAAGAACATTAAATGAAACACAGGAAAAGAAAACCGACCAACGTCATTGGACAGAAAACAAACTAAACTTGCAATTTTGTATTTTTGACTAGTTTAAGAGAACATTTCTTGTTACATTTTCGAGCACATCGAGCGGGAAATGAGCGAAGGCTAAAAAATGTAAATTCAAATAGTATAGACAAATGGTACACTTTGAAATACAGTAATAGATAAATAAGTAGAACATCTTAGATGTCTTCCAAATTTGGTCTTCGTAGTCCACTTAAGGTCGGTGCAGTTTTAGGAGTCAAGGGACGAAGGGTTGCAGGGGGACAATGGTTTAATTTACTCTTTTACATATAACGACTTCTAATGGTTAGAGAAAACAGTGGGATCACTTTCATTGTCCTATATGTAATGTTCGAGTTCAATTGGCAAGTGGCATGCCTTTCCGTAGACCAACCTAAATGGTGTGCAAATGAAACCTATTTTTGTTGTAACTTTTAAGACTCGTTGAGCAAATCTATGAATGTTGTTACATGCATGGTCTTGTAGAATTAAAAAAGTGTACTAAAAAGTAAAAACAATTTCATATCCGCACTTATCGATGGAGTAACCTAACCCTTTACACGCTCGTCCCTTACTAACATAAACAAACTCTAAAGATCTATAACTACGAGTAGGTTTAAGAAAATTTATGAAGAATGCAAGACTAAAATTTCAGCCGACCAAAACTACATAAACAACGTGTGTAGTGTACTTTGTGGAAAAATTGTTGTTATCAACAACGGTTACCCGAAACAAGTGTACTGAATATAATTCGAGCTTGGTTTGTAAAATGCACAAATTATAATCCTTTAAAAAGCTAATGTAATAAGCATATAACAATGAAGTTAGACGAAAAACCAATAAGTATTGTCTCATGGAAGAGATAAGTATTGTCTCATGGAAGAACATGCAAAAACCAAGATCTAAAAACATGTATTGTAGGACTCTGTATATCAGATTTACAATAATATCTTCAGATCTTAGTCATGGCATGATCTCCCATAGTAGACACCTATTTGTGTGTGACTTGATAAGTTGGGTGAAGGGTTCCATCGATACGTACCTGATGAAAGAAACATGCTCATCCAAGAAATGTTGAACCGATGGGCATGTTTCTTTCACCAGGTATATATCGAAACCCTCTTTAGTAAGACGTTCTTATGTTTCACCGATATTCATGATCAACAAACTGTCTATGTGTTGATGGTTTGAATAAAAGATAAGAGAGAATGATATTTGACCAAAATTTCGGCTAAAGAAGTAGATGAAGTTGCTTGTTGTGTTTGTGTAGACTGTGTGTGGCTAGGGTTTCATCAATGTTGGGTGGTGAGTTTTATAGTGGATTATTTGGGCTTTTTTTAGGGTTGTCATAATAAGATTTTGGTGGATCTATTGAATGATGGCTTATTGGGCTTGTGTTTTAATTTTGTCTTATATTTCCATGGAGATGGCACTGTAATGATTCTGCAGCCTTCACTGTGTTCTTTTGCATTTTTCACTCTAAGATAACGTTACTGTAGTGGATGTGAAAGTTGAAAATCGAGCTAAAAATGTTACCTTGCACTAGTATAGGTCAACCTTTCAACCCACGAAATTGATACTTTTACCGAAGTATTAATGAGCAAGTCAAATGGGTAAAAATAAAAATAGTAAAAGTCAAATTGTTCAAACGGGTTGGAAGTCATCCGAAGCAAAAAAAATATAAGTTCGTAAAACCTCTTGTATCATTTAAAATCATAGCGATCATCAAAATAAAAAAACCCACCTTCGTAGGATGATCACTCATGTTTTGAAATTAAACTTTTAAAACTTGTGTTGAATGTTTTTTATTAAAAGGGGGTATTTATATAAAAGAAAAGAAAAAAATAAAAACAAAAAACCGTAATGTTAATGCAATAATGCCTAAAAACGTTACCTGCATTTTTCGGTCTCGCTTTGTTTTGATTACGACAATATGTAAAAACAAGCATTTACGAAAACAACGAAAAACGAATTGTTGAGTTCAAGTATTTTTCATTTTACCCATTTTCACTTAAGGTATGGATAAACAAGTACTAACCTTAATCAAGTGATCAAGTGATTTAATCTTTTCTTAAAACTAACTTTTTATTAAGTGTGACAAGTTTTTATTAAACTTTCTTTTTAAGAAAATGTTTTATTAAATTAATTATTTGAAAATTTGAAAATGGCATATTGTTATTTGGTTAGGAATATTCTATCAGGATATTTTTTAAGCCAGATATGACCTCCACTACTAAAGGACAAAAAGAGAGCGGAGTCTAGTCCAGAGGTACCTTAGCTCCTAGGCGGTTCCTTATCGATAAGGTACCGCGGGCTAAGATAAGGTACCGCGGGCAGATATAGCCGTTGGCCCCTTTGTCCTATAAATAGTGGACCATTCTCATCTTTTCAACTCACCTCTTTTGCACTTCCATTTCCAGATTCAAACTCTCTTCTTTAAACACTCAAATCTTTGATCATTTGTTTGATTACTACTTGTTTAAGAAGTGAATCTTGTTCTTCCATCCCTTCCTCTCTAAGTGCAAAGAGAAGAACACTATCCTTGTGAATTGTTGAGTCCACCACCAAAGATCCATTGAAGATCTAATTTTATACATTTGTAGTTGTGTCATAGTTGTGAAGATCCAAGTAGTTGTGTCTATTTGTAAGTTATGTATGTACTAAGTATAGTTGTGTAGATTGGTCCTACCTACGATTAGGGCTCGACTTTTAGCTTAGAGTCGGAAATTGGTTAAGCGACGTGTACGGTTTTCTCCACCAGAGCTTGTTGTGTAGTGAACTCTCGAGTAAGGAGTACTCGAGGAGTGGAGTAGGAACGAGGAGTGAGCTTCGTTGCCGAACCACTGTAAATCCTTGGTGTTCGGTTTGATCTTTCTTTACCCTTAACTCTTTACATTCTTTATTCTTTGTGCATATACATTTGCTAGTATTAGCTTAGTTACACTATCATTCTTTATTCTTTGTGCATATACATTTGTTAGTATTAGCTTAACTACACTATCATTGTTCATATTGTGCATAAGCAGATTTCACATATTTCCTGAAGCCTAAGTTTTTGAAAAAGGATTTTTGGAAACCACATTTTAACAAGTAAATATAAGAAACTATTCAACCCCCCCCCCTTCTAGTTTCTACAATTGGTATCAGAGCGGGTTGCTCAAGAATTTTTAAAGTATATTGTATTTTAAAACTTGAATCGATCTATGGATTCCAACAAATACCTAGAAGGGCAATCTATGCAAAGACCACCACTTTTTGAAACCGATAGTTTTATTTATTGGAAAAATAGATTTGAAACTTATGTGAAATCAAAAGATTTAGATCTTTGGCATGTTATTACCAATGGTGATTTTTACCCTTTCAATTTAATGAAGTTTCTAAAACAAAAGAATTGGTCACTTTTGACAAAGCTAATGATGAAACTAAAAAGAAACTTTCAAAAAATAATGAGGCTAAAATGATGATTTATAATGCTTAACCTAAGAAAGAGTATGAAAGGATTTTTATGTGTGAAACCGCTAAAGATATTTGGAACACTCTTTTAGTAACCCACCAAGGTAATAGCCAAGTCAAAGAAAGCAAAATCGATCTTCTTGTCCAACAATATGAACAATTTGTCATCTTAGAAGATGAAACTATTGATAGTGCATTCACTAGGTTTAACACTATTATTACTAGTCTAAAAGCACTTGATGAAGGTTTTTCTAGCAAGAACAATGTTAGGAAGTTTCTAAGGGCTTTACATCCAAAGTGGAGAGCAAAAGTCACGGCGATTGAAGAGTCGAAAGATCTCTCAACTTTATCACTCGATGAACTCATAGGCAACTTGAAGGTTCATGAGATGATAATTTTGAAGGACTCGGAATTAGTAAAAACCAAGATTGAAAGGAAATCTCTTGCAATTAAAGCCAAGAAGGCACAAAGTGACCATGATAGTTCCTCGGAAAGCGATGACGAGGAGTATGCATTGGCTTAGAACCTTTCTACCAAAATAGAAGTCATCTTATCGGAACAACGATGCAACTTCTCACCAGGACAATGTTTTTCAAGCAAGCCACATGGCAAATGGTATGGTACCTAGCGAGGTGAAAAGTGATGATAGATCGGGAGATACAGTACCATTGAACAAGATGGTAGACACAAATAGTAAAATTAGTATCCATTCACTAACTAGCGGTTCAGTCAAGCTAAAACATGTTAAAATAGTGATTTACATTGCCAATACATTGTTCGACAAATAGTAAAATTACCAATTTAACCCATGTCTAACCAAAACTTATCCAAAATTGAGTAACAGGTCAAAATAGTGAAAATACATATGTCTTAGTAAGAAACTTAACTGAACATGTATGTATATATGTGGTAAATACGTAGTAGCAAAGAAACGCTAGTTTTGATAAACCTGAACACATATATACTCGTTAACTTGACGGATTGAGTGTTGGTCTCATGAGAGCAGATGTCATTGCCAAGATCTAAAAGAATGCCTTTGTTTATCAGAATTCACATCTTAGAAATGACATCAGCTCCCATAGAAGACACCTGTATTCCAAGAAATGTTATACGGCGTATCTGATTAGCAACATTAGGATAAGTTAACATTAGGAAAAGTTAACAATAGTGAAGCAAGAAATCGAATAAAAGGCTTAGTGTTATACGACGTATCTGATTAGCAACATAGATATTTCTGTGGCAAACTGATTTGCATTTCAGGTAAGACAGTGGGAAGCATAAGTTAGAGGTGGCAAAAGCGTCGGGCCTGGCCACTTCGTGTAACGGGTCAATATGACGGATTAACACTAGTAATTTCTATCATTAACAGGTTAGTTTGAACCTCACATAGTTGTCATATCCATTATGTTGTGCATATCATAGTGGCAGGTAGGATAACGGGTCAGTGTCGGTTGTGTAACAAGGTCTACGAAAATAGATATACGCAACCATTTAAGTATCATAACACCGGATCCATGTAGTTATGGTTGTGTTATATAAAGTACTCATGAGCGAGTCAAATGGGTAAAAATAAAAATAGCAAAAGTCAAATGGGTCAAACGGGTTGGAAGTCATCCAAAGCAAAAAATTTGATCGTAAAGCCTCTTGTGTTCTACTTCAGGTGGATACGAGAAGTTTTCAGACGACCTTGACCATACATGATTGCACCGGAAAAAACCACAAATGGCCAGTTCTGACTTGTTGGTCGAGTGTTCTACTACATCATCTTTCACATTATGTGGCACCTAACATGATACGGAAGAAGTAAAGAAGGATGAGTCGCATTCTTATTCTGATGAAGATGACTTGGGGGGGTTTAGCAAACCTGATGATGCGAGTCACATTCTTCTTCAGGTGTGCAGGAAGGGACTCATTGCCTGCAGATAACGACTGTGTAGAAAAAAAATATTCAAGAGGTGACCCGATTCAGCTCCCAACACGCTCTAAATTCAAACACGTTTGTCCTTGTCCATTGTACACATAGCCATAATCAGAGAGGGTATATGATTCTACGTTTTCTTGTAAGGTCAGAATCAATCTCCCTCACAGAGGCGATAAATAGGTTTTCTGAAGCACGTCCACCACGGACATACAAGCAAGTTAATTGATCATCTAAACAATTTTTTTTGGGCTATAACCTGCCTTTCTTTGACCACAAACGCTAAAATGGAAGAAGTCACCTGATCGTGACGATGATGCAGCTTCTGTAATGTTTATCAAACTGGCGGTTCTTTATGTTTATCAGATTTACAATAATTTATTCAGATCTTAGTAATGTCATGGCATGATCTCTCATAGGAGACACCTATCTGTGTGCGACTTGATAAGTTTGGTGAAAGGTTACGATAGGTAATGATGCATGTAAACGATCTTGAATACAAACTGATCATCGTCGTGTGTATTAGCTAGAGCAGAGTTCACGAGATAAGCTGCAAAGGAATTTTCTAAACGTTTATGTTCTTAATGTTTATGGGCTTGTAAAAACACTTCTGTTTATGAGTTGTCTGTTCTTATATAGAGTTAAGACGTTTTAAAATGTTATATTGGTATGAATATAAGTTGTGTAATAATTTGCGGTAATTTATGACAAGAAAAAGAATTGCATAAAAAGCCACACAAGATAGGATCACAACTAACTTTGTGAATTATCTGATTTGACTTATGAAACAGAATTCCATTTCCTTGAAATTAAAGAGACCAATCCTATTATGTGATCTTAATCAAGACAAGTTGTGAAACAGAAAGAGTGAGCCTAGCATCAATTAAGATCCTTCTAATGGAAGGCTTCCATCCATGAGCTGCTCTAATGGTCTTCTCGGCTTTGCCGTTATTTTAGTTGCTCAAATGGACTCCAAAGCTTTAGCCGTCTCCATATGAATACTGATACACGACTTTTGCCCGTATAAAAATTAAAGATTAATAAGTTCGTGTTCTCGGTATCTTAACGAATTGATCTAGGCTCCTATGTGTGACTAAGTTGATCTTTGGTGAAAAAGAATATTTTTGGGTGATTTTAAAATTAAATGCAAAGACTTAAAAGTAAAAGTGCTCTTAACGTAAATCTAAGTCTAATTAAAGCAAAGTGCAAGTATTTAAAAACGTGACTAAAATTAAAGGGCACTAAAGTAAATCGACGTAACCTTAAATCTATCTAAGGTAAACTTAAAGTGCGACTAAAACTAAGGCAAGTAATCTAAAAGTGCAATTTAATAAAAAGGCAAGTAAAATTAAGCTTGAAGATAAAAATCAAAAGACAAAAGCTAATAAGAACCTGAATACAGCTCATTCGGAATAAACCTTCGTTTGGAATAATCACTCGACCTAAATGTCACCTTTGGTTGAAATGACTCTTCTTTACTTGGAATATTACCAAAATCCTTGATCCGGAACAAATTTGTCTGAATATGTCACTTATCCAAAACAATCCTTCGTTCGGAACTTGCTGATTCGGAACTTGTAAATCTTGCCTTGATTCGGAAGTTTTGGTCACCCCTTGATTCGGAACTTTCCGGATGAAGCTCCTTTATTCGGAACTTTTGAAGTTCCGAATGAAGGCCCTTGGTTCGGAACTTTTGGAATTGGTTCGGAAGTTACTGATTCGGAAGGTTCCGAATGAAGAGTCTTGGTTCGGAAGTTTTGACTTCCGAATGAACAAGTTTGGTTCGGAACTTTTGAAGTTCCGAATGAGCAACCTTGGTTCGGAAGTTTTGACTTCCGGGTGAAGCTCCTTGATTCGGAACTTTGGACTTCCGAATGAAGCCTTCTATCCTTTCCTTGGTTCGGAACTTTTTCTGGAAACACAGAAACAAAGCAAAACTCTTCCGAAGAACAAGGAAGATGAGTACCAGCAGATATAAACACAAATTAAGCAAAATCAACACAACGAATTAATAAAAATAGTGACGAATCAACAAATAACATCAACAAACAATCAAAAACATGAAATCAAACAACTTTTACCACAATAATCAACAACCACTTAGATCAAAATAAAGCATGAACATGAACATAACATAAACTCATGAATCAAAGAATAAGAAAGGTAGATAAGAGATTGACAAGATAAAGTAAAGATTGACAATAATTAAATGAAAACTTACTTGAAATTAAATGAATTTAAGGTGCGAGACAATGTAATTAAATTGACAATTAATGTAAATGACAAGTATTTAAATGGTGGAAGAACTAGTGTCACCCTAGCCAACAAAATGAAATGTTTACATCTTAATCTATTTATAGGGGAGGATTAAGGAAGCTTCCTCCCCTCTTTCCTTTCTTCTTAATTGCATAATTAAGTCCCTCCTTCTTTAATCTTCATTTAATTACATACTTAGTCCTTTTCTTCTAATCTTCTTTCATCTTGGACTTAAGGGACGTTTGACTTCGGGATTTCTTTTGAACTCGTCTTTAAATTCTTCAATAAAATAGACTTGAATTCTTCGGCTTTTGATAAACTTCCGTCTTTTGACTTTTTCTTCGATAAATCTTCAGAATTGGTCGTGGACTTCTGTTCTTTTTGCACTCTTGACTTCTTTACTTCGTCTTTTATCCTTTTCTTCAATAAAAGTCCATAAATGCCCGTGAATGTCCGTGTTTTATCCATTTTCCACTTTTTCATCCTAAATCACAACAAAAACACAAACCACGCATAATTCCGACATAAAAGACATAAAATACACGTTTTGGTCCGGTTATTATTGTAATTAAATGGTAGAAAAGATGGGTGTATACACACCTATCAAATCCCCTACACTTGACCATTGCAATGTCCTCATGCAATACATTAGTTACAAAGCAAGATTACACTTTTCATCATAATCAATCCACGTTGCCCTTTATTAAAGAGATAGAAAATTGAAAACACATAAAATAAAGAAATCAAAAGCATACCTTGGGTTTTGAAAATGTTATGAAAAGTCATCATCCTCAAGTTTTCACTTTCTCCAAACCAAGCTTAAAAACGAGATCATTGTTATTATAAGTTAGTAAACTATCACGAACTCATGTGGGCCAATTACTCACTTAGACTCCCTTATTCCTAGGTGTATCTCTTATATTTTATTATTTGTCTTGAATGATCACGAAGATGCATTGTTTGACTTATTTCGATAGTTATTTAGTCTGAAAATAAAGTGCATGATTTAATCAATAGTTAGCTAAAGGACCAAATCTTTTAAAACTGTTTCTCGGGATATCAGAAAGTTCATATCTTGGCATAACTTGGTTCGCGATTTGAGACCTTTCTCGGGCCGATATTTGGCAGCAACTTCATACTTCAAATCTTGAGAGACGTTCATGAAATAATGGTCTTCTCTTCATAATTGGGATTTCTTCACTTGAAGTTTTGAGAGATTCATACTTGGACCACGACTTCTTCATTTTTCTCCAATCTTTATTTTGGATTTTGATATACAACGATCCGCCTCCTTTTATGACTTGGATCTATTTATCCTCATACCTTGTTAGGGTCTTTTCGGATACACTTCTCCATGACTTTTGGGGAGTTTTGCTTTATGTCGTGTGTCTCGATCCTTCATATTGATTTTCGATAAATGATTCTTCACATCACTTTGGATCTTTAGCAACAAAACATAGCCCTCATGCCTTGTTAGGGCCTTTTCGGACTCGCCAATCTTCGCGCCCCGCTTCATAAGTTATGCCTTGGCTATGAACTCTCGTCATTACCGAGCAACTTTTAAACGATCTGGGGCTAGAAACTAAGTAACTTTTCAAATCGTACAACCTTATTTATTAGCAAATAAATTATCAGCAAGCGATGGGAGAATAGGCTCATAATTAACTCACATAAATTCATGAAAGAATACCGAACTTATAATTGGCTCTATCATCTCTCGTTCTCCACAGTTTAAAATCTCAAGTAATGAGACTCGTGGATACTTAGCCTATTAAATCAACGTTTTGGGTTTTCGAGTCGCCTATAGGATCTTGCAAATTCTTAGACTCTTTCAAGTTTAGAAATCGCATCTTAAAGTTCCCTTGATAAACGACTCTCTAGGATCAATTATAGGAACTTGCGAAAAGTTCTTGTTCTTAACCCGTGTGAGTTAAGACTTTCGCGTTTTATAGCTCCCTATATAAAAGCCTAGCAAAACTTGACTTAAACACGTTAAGGATACTAGCTAGAGTAAACTCGGGTTGAGTCAAAAGATTCACAACGTTTGAAAATTAAAACCACTTATTAAACATTTATTCTAGCAAAGAAAGAAAATAACTATACAAAGATAACAACTAATAGGCCAAAATAGATCAAAAATTTTGAAAAATGTCGAAAAATTGATTTTCCGGTTAAAATGAGGACAAATACAAGGAAAAGACCACTTAACTTCGATAGAAGTCCCCCCTACACTTAAGATAAACATTGTCCTCAATGTTTAAGCATGTGGGAGTAAGCTCCCCTACACTTAGGACATTGTGCACGTTGTTTAAATCTCGCTAAGGAAAGGATAACTAAAGAGATTCCTATTTTAATATTGAGAAAATATAAAATAGTGAATCGAAAAGAGTTTAGGATAGAACCGGGAAGAAGTAGAACACGGAATCACGGGTCGTCAAGAATCATCAAGAGTGGATCATTGGAGCTCGAATCCCTGATTAAGAAGTGAGGAGAGGAAATAGCAATCCAAAGGGGTCCCCCCTACACTTATGGTAAAGAAAGCGGAAAGATAGATGCATGGGTTGCCTCCCAAGAAGCGCTTGATTTTTGTTAACCGAGTCGTGAGCATGACTCGACCTTGATCATCAACGGAAGTAGCATGAAACAAATCCACCAGGATCAAAGACATAGTTTTCATCCATCAATAAGAACGAGCTTAAGGCGAACAAGGCAAGCCAAAAGAGAAATGGCAAGGTTCCCTTAAGCAGCGATGGAGCACGGTGGAAGCAAAGTTGAAGTGGAGCAAGCATGTCTTCAAAATTTCCAAAGATATTTCCTTTTATTTCATCAGGTGGATACTGAGATGGCTTAAAGACTTCAATACCGGGGTCGAACACCTTTTCCTTTAGGGGAAAATAGCACTCAGGCTCAGCCGAGTGGGAAGAAGATCCGCAAAGAAGCACAACCTCGTCCTCAGAAGTGGGACAAAGAGGTGTCAAATCATATGTGCAACGGATTTCGGTGTCGACCGGTTTCTTCTCCTTGGACAAAATGCTCTTCAAATCCAAAGTAGGATCAAGACGATAATCTTCAAAGTCCAAAGGAGGTGCATCACTCTCATGAGGGAAGTATGTGTTGAGAAATTCAGAGAAATCTTCCTCGAATGAGTAATTGTCCAAAGTAGGATCGAGTGATGGCGGAGGATCTTCATCATGTGAAGAATCGCTCGAGAGAGTATCAGCCTCATCAAAATCATCGAATGTGGGCAGCTCGGGATACTCAGAAGTACAATCAAAATCATCCGAATCTGAGCTAGAATCATCATCATCATAAGCATCAAAGATCGGTTGAGAATCATAAATGGGAGAAGCGTCCAAAGTAGAGTGAGAATCATCCACATTATCTTCAAAGAGTGGATTATCAGTGGAAGACTCGAATAGAGGATTGTCATAGACGGTAAAGTCATCGAGCACATTTATCATATTCACTGATGCTCGGCTTCCAAAGGATTTGCCTGTAAGCTTCCCCATTTTAAAAACTTTAGAATCATCCCCGACTCGTAAGATTAACTCACCTTCGGCCACATCTATTAAAGCACGTCCGGTTCTAAAAAATGGCCGACCAAGTATTAAAGGAATACGAGGGTCCATTTCATAATCAACTACGACAAAATCGACCGGGAAAGTAAATGTGCTAACTTTAAGAAACACATCTTCGGCTATACCAACGGGGTAAGCGAGAGTGCGGTTTGCAAGTTCGAGAGTCATCTTTGTTGGAATGAGATCGGGCAATGATAGTGTTTTCCAAACACTGAGTGGCATCAAATTAATACTAGCCCCGAGATCAGCGAGGGCAGTAAATTCTTCAGTTTTGTTGAACACGCAAGGAAACACAAAACGACCGGGATCTCCAAGCTTTTCCGGAAGTTCTCTAAGAAGGACTGCAGAGCAGTTTTCATTTAATCGTGTGTTGGCGAGTTCAATCAGCTTCTCCTTCTTGCTAAGCAATTCCTTGAATGCTTTGACAAATTTCGGCATGTGGCAAAGTGCTTCAACAAGGCTAATGTTGATGGTCATTTTAGATAGCATATCCACATATTTCATTACATTACAGTCATTCTTGGTTAGCTCGTTGGTCTTGCCTATGCGAGAAGGGTATGGGATTCTGGGCTGATAAGGGTTAGGTGGAGGTGTAGTTGTTGAAGGTTGTGATGTTGAAGGGTCCTTTCGAGATACATCGTCATGACGAGGCGGAGATGGTAATGGTGTGCTATCACTAAGTGTAAGAGGAGTAGGGATACATGGTGGTGGAGGGGGTGTAGATGATGGTGGTGAATCAGGTGGATTGACAATGGTAATTCCACTACGCGTAGTTATAGCACTCACATTAGCTCGCGGATTGGTGACGGTGTTTGAAGGTAGAGAACCCGAAGAAGAAGAAGGTTGAGCTTCGGGCAAGAAACTAGCCAACAGATTCTTTAATTCAGTTGTTTGAGTGATGAAAGAAGATTGAAGGTTTTCACGAACCTCGGTTCTGATGTCATTACCTTGCTTCAAGATATCTCCTTTCAAATTGATTATTTGGCTCTGTAGATTCTTGATTTGCTCACCTTGAGTTCTCATGATTGTGTCAACATCGGGGTTAATGGGTGGGTGTTGTTAGGTGGGTGGTTGATAAGGGTTAGAAGCACGAGGTGGGATTTGGTTGCTTCTATTGTAGTTGTTGGCGGGGTTTTGGTTTTGAGGAGAAAAACCGGGTGAAAGGTAATTGTTGGAACGGTAGCTCAGCAGGTTTCTATCCCCTTGTTGTCTAGCTTGGTAATTTTCCGGTGAATAATTACCGTAAGCTGCATACACATTTTCCGGATTTCCTTGTGTCGAAGGACAATCGGTGTATGAGTGAGGACCGCCACATGTTTCACAAGGATTAGCGACCGCTTTAACTTGATGTTGTTGTTGGTTTGAAGCGAGAAGCGTAATACTTTTGCTCATTTCAGCCATCATGCGGGTGAGTTCGGTCATCTCAGGGTTTGCTGAGGTAGATGAAACATTGACTCTCGTGTTGTTTCTAGAAGAAGCAGAGGAATCCCAGTTCTTATGATGAGTAGTCATGTTCTCTATTAACTCTCTACACTCCTCGGGTCTCCTTTTCATGAATGTGCCACCGGCGGCTGCATTAATCGTATCACGATCACGAAAAGTCAATCCGTTGTAGAAAGTATCGATCAAGGTGACCGGAAGCATGTTGTGGTTTGGACAACGGTCGATCAAGACATTATATCTCTCCCAAGCGTCGAAAAGAGATTCATCAGGGTCTTGCATGAAACCGCTGATCTGATTGCGAAGGCTTGTGACCATGGATGGTGGAAAGTAGCGCGAAAGAAAGCGTTGAGTCATGTCATCCCAAGTGTGAATAGAATTCTTCGGGAGACGATCAAACCATTTCTCGGCATGATGGGATAAAGTATGTGGGAAGAGTTGTAGGCGGAGTACATCCATTGTGGCCCCAGGCAACTTCATGCTTTGGGTGATTGTAATGAATTTGTCAAGGTGTTTGTTGGCATCATCATCAGGCAATCCTCTAAATGGGTTTGTTTGTACTTGCTGAATCATGTGGTGCTTCAACGAAAACTCAGGAGCGTTGATTTGCATCGGCGCAATCGGTCCTCCTCGTCCAAACATTGTTGGTTGACAAAGTTCCTCCATGGTCCGAAGATCGGGCTGTGGAAGAGCATTGTTGTTATTATTAAGGTGCGGTGGTTGATTATTGTTGTTAACACCTGCCATATCTAAATCTTCTTGAGGCTCGGGCTCTTGATAATTAGAAGATCTAGTACGCATACACCTGAAAATGCAAAAGAAAAAGAAACCAAACACAAAGACAATATATATACACAAGAAAGATAAAATCTTTTTGTATTTTTGAAATTTTTAATTTTTATGGTTTTTTATCAATTTTTAATTTGTATGATTTTTGAATTTTTTAGGCAAGAAAATTAACGTTCACAAGTGAACGGATCCCAAAAAGCAACGTGTCTAGCACAGAAAACTGTTGATCTTAACGAAAATCCCCGGCAGCGGCGCCATTTGATACACGGCTTTTGCCCGTATAAAAATTAAAGATTAATAAGTTCGTGTTCTCGGTATCTTAACGAATTGATCTAGGCTCCTATGTGTGACTAAGTTGATCTTTGGTGAAAAAGAATATTTTTGGGTGATTTTAAAATTAAATGCAAAGACTTAAAAGTAAAAGTGCTCTTAACGTAAATCTAAGTCTAATTAAAGCAAAGTGCAAGTATTTAAAAACGTGACTAAAATTAAAGGGCACTAAAGTAAATCGACGTAACCTTAAATCTATCTAAGGTAAACTTAAAGTGCGACTAAAACTAAGGCAAGTAATCTAAAAGTGCAATTTAATAAAAAGGCAAGTAAAATTAAGCTTGAAGATAAAAATCAAAAGACAAAAGCTAATAAGAACCTGAATACAGCTCAGTCGGAATAAACCTTCGTTTGGAATAATCACTCGACCTAAATGTCACCTTTGGTTGAAATGACTCTTCTTTACTTGGAATATTACCAAAATCCTTGATGCGGAACAAATTTGTCTGAATATGTCACTTATCCAAAACAATCCTTCGTTCGGAACTTGCTGATTCGGAACTTGTAAATCTTGCCTTGATTCGGAAGTTTTGGTCACCCCTTGATTCGGAACTTTCCGGATGAAGCTCCTTTATTCGGAACTTTTGAAGTTCCGAATGAAGGCCCTTGGTTCGGAACTTTTGGAATTGGTTCGGAAGTTACTGATTCGGAAGGTTCCGAATGAAGAGTCTTGGTTCGGAAGTTTTGACTTCCGAATGAACAAGTTTGGTTCGGAACTTTTGAAGTTCCGAATGAGCAACCTTGGTTCGGAAGTTTTGACTTCCGGATGAAGCTCCTTGATTCGGAACTTTGGACTTCCGAATGAAGCCTTCTATCCTTTCCTTGGTTCGGAACTTTTTCTGGAAACACAGAAACAAAGCAAAACTCTTCCGAAGAACAAGGAAGATGAGTACCAGCAGATATAAACACAAATTAAGCAAAATCAACACAACGAATTAATAAAAATAGTAACGAATCAACAAATAACATCAACAAACAATCAAAAACATGAAATCAAACAACTTTTACCACAATAATCAACAACCACTTAGATCAAAATAAAGCATGAACATGAACATAACATAAACTCATGAATCAAAGAATAAGAAAGGTAGATAAGAGATTGACAAGATAAAGTAAAGATTGACAATAATTAAATGAAAACTTACTTGAAATTAAATGAATTTAAGGTGCGAGACAAGGTAATTAAATTGACAATTAATGTAAATGACAAGTATTTAAATGGTGGAAGAACTAGTGTCACCCTAGCCAACAAAATGAAATGTTTACATCTTAATCTATTTATAGGGGAGGATTAAGGAAGCTTCCTCCCCTCTTTCCTTTCTTCTTAATTGCATAATTAAGTCCCTCCTTCTTTAATCTTCATTTAATTGCATACTTAGTCCTTTTCTTCTAATCTTCTTTCATCTTGGACTTAAGGGACTTTTGACTTCGGGATTTCTTTTGAACTCGTCTTTAAATTCTTCAATAAAATAGACTTGAATTCTTCGGCTTTTGATAAACTTCCGTCTTTTGACTTTTTCTTCGATAAATCTTCAGAATTGGTCGTGGACTTCCGTTCTTTTTGCACTCTTGACTTCTTTACTTCGTCTTTTATCCTTTTCTTCAATAAAAGTCCATAAATGCCCGTGAATGTCCGTGTTTTATCCATTTTCCACTTTTTCATCCTAAATCACAACAAAAACACAAACCACGCATAATTCCGACATAAAAGACATAAAATACACGTTTTGGTCCGGTTATTATTGTAATTAAATGGTAGAAAAGATGGGTGTATACACACCTATCACATACCTCCATAAAAACTACTCTGTACATCTCTAAAAGCGCTTCTTCGGAAGTGACGAAAAACTTAGTCTTTGTAGTTTTAAACTTCACCTATTGTCACTTTTAAAAGAACCCCTGAACCCCAAACTAATCACACTTTGTAGCTTACCCGACCCAATTTTTCATTATCCTGTTGAGCCTATGACAACAGAAATGTTGGGAGCTGCGTGTTTCTCCAAAACAAACAACAGCTCTCTTTCCGTCAACAGTGAACAAGAAATGGTAGTTGCGATGCAAAATAATAACCAGTAATCTAACACATCAAATGTTGGCTTAATGCACATTTCAATATCTATGGTCTAAAAATAGTTTAACCAAAAGTCAACAGACATAACATCTCGATCAGTTGCAAATAAGAAATATATCAAACTGTTTATTTTTGAGTTCCAAACGCGCTCAGCATGAGATATGTCTGCTAGGAAACAAACACGTCTCTAAACATTCATTTTCTAGCCAAATTTTACATCAGCAGTCCAATACTCAGTTTACGTACTCAGAACCCGTTCCGTGTGCGTAGATGATGCAAATAAGTTGAGTTCATTAGTGGTATCCTTGATGTGTGACAGAACCAAGTTTGACTTCCCCCAGAACCGTTTCACTAATATGGTTCCATACCCGTTAACACCTGAATTGCAGTTTTCAACTGTGTGTGCGAAATCAAAAGCAAATGAGATTTTTTTTCAAGAATCTAAGTCAATAAAAGCGACATAGGTGACGTACTAATTGGGCAAACCAAATACTACCCAAATTGGTCTATAAATGGTAGAAAATAACAATCAAAATAGCTTTATTGTTTTGAAATAGTATTAGCATCTTGTATCCTCATTAACTGAAACCAAACCGAAACAACTTTGGGTCGTTTTTAGTATAGCGTATCATTAACAGATTAGGCTTTTATTTGTAAATGGATATGTCATTAGTGGATCATGCATATCATGTTTTCGGGTATAAAGGGTTACACGGATTGATTAAGCCCGTCACTTTGGCTACAAAAAACAAACAAAACATTTGAACAATTTAGATCCATGTAAACCGAAACCAACCACACCACAAAACAACATACTTTCCTTTGGAATTTATGTTTTCATAAAGTCATTATGTAGATCAGTTAAGGATCAATGATCACGACCAATGGATCATCACCCTTCTCTACTACAAATTTCTTGACAGTTTTCTTAAAATCTGTAACCACAACGGCCTAATACGTGCATGGAAAACCATGAAACTTGAATTCCCCTTGCTCATCGACATGTCCATGAGCATGACACATTCATTCTTTCTTAAGCTGAAGAAGCCGATTGCCAGCTTCATTAACATCATCTTTAGCATTTACCAAATCAGAGTTGTCCCGACACATAAAAACTCCCAAAATCCCCATATTATTATACCTTCAACAGCCGGATGAGCAAAAGCTTCACGAAACATCAAGCTACCAAATGTGGAGTCCAAGAATTCCAAGTTTTTCGAGAGCAGAACAAACAGCAGGACCAACTGGAGCACTGGACTATCAATGTGTCATTGTATCCCAATGCCGCCAACTGGAACACCCTTTTGTTGTAGATGAGGGATTTGGGTTATGTATTTCTCTGGGGTTGATCTCGTATCACATCCGTCCTCAATGTGGTAACCATTTACAAATAATATGGCTAATGAGTCTATTTGGTTTGCGGTTATGAACATGGTTTGCGGTTATGAACATACTGGGTCGTGTATCCTGGCTCTTAATCGGTCAGGGTAAATTGAGCCATGAAGCATTACACTTTCGATGACTATCTTTAGCTTATGCCTGATATGACAAAAAACACGGTAAGTGTGGCTGCTGGGATTCGAGCCCAGGTCTCCACGGCCACAACATGGAATTCTTACCACTAAACTACAGCCACAAGATGTTATCCGTTGTGAAAAATTATTATCTCATATAAAAGTTTCTATTTTTTACAAATGTTTACAAATTCTTAGGTGATATTCGAAGTTGCCATATTGCGTTTTAATATGTATAACAAAAAGGAACTCGATTGTTAAAATGTATTCAGATTCAATATGCATTTCAATCATATGTTTGTCCATAGTCGTCTACTTGGAAGGTGGTGGAGCGAGGAAAGGAATTTGATGAATACTTGTCGGAAGGTTTGGAATGGTAGGCATAGAAGGAGCGAAACTTTTGGCATGTTGGGCATAGTAGGCAAGTTTGGCAATGTCGGGATGGTGGAAATCTGAGGTTGTGGCATGTTCGGGATAGTGGGCATCTGAGGTTGTGGCATGTTTGGAATAGAGGGTATTTGTGGTAAGTTTGAAATGGCGGGTATTTGTGGTTGAGGCGTTGAAGTTGCTTGTAACAAGTTGCGTGAAGCATAACACATCTCATTTCTCGTGAGAGAGATTAGCAGCACTAGGGGAAAAATGCAAATGTAGCTGGTGGATGCCATAATTACGATTATTGTTTGCTAAATCAAGCGTTTAGTAGGGTGGGAAGAGTTAACTAAACTAGAATTAGTTGTGAATGAAAATGTGCTTATATGAAGGTATACCATTTTCAAACATACTCGTTAAATATTAGAATTCATTAGCAATGACGCTAATGGCATTATCTGTAATGTTCATGTCACGAAGATCTAGAGACGACAAGGTCTTGCCAATTTTCCCTTCACTTCAAAAATTTAATCCCTTTATCGGTTACCCACTTGGAGCCTCTTAAACATAGACATGAAATGGGAGCATTCACTTTACCTAGAATAGCCATACCATCGTCCCGGATTTCGGTGCCCCCTAAGTTTAAAGACGTCAATTGCGTAAGATGTGAAACACTGCTAATGCAAAAATCCGTTACTCTTTTGCAGCCAAAAAAATCAAGAACCTCTAATGCAGTACATGATAAGTCACGCACTCCTTTACTCGTTATAGAATTGCATGATACCAACTTTACTGGCCTCTACAAGGGACGTGTGAACCTTACTGACATTTTTTATTGTCAAGTCTCCCAAACCCCAAATATTCTGAATCTCAAATTTCTTCGAATTTAAACATGCAGTAAGAACTGATGTCAAGCGTGCATTACTGACACTAGAAAACCCATCAAGTACAGCTGATTCTAGTCCATTGCAACCCTTTGAAAGTACGTAAAGTTGTCGCAAATCGGGTACAGGTATTTTGTGTGTTTCGTATAAGAGAGATTTGTCAGATGCCTACGCCTGGCACCTGAACTCCTACGTTAGATAACCCATGAGACCAGGATGTGCTGGATGTTGGTGTGTCTATAAGCTCCAACCTCAATCAATAGAGGGCAAGAGTTTACGATAGTGGAAACAATAATATCGGTAATCATATCTAAGACTAGAGATATGTGTGGCAGTGCTGGTCCAAAAGTTGGGGTGCCAAGATGGACTCTCATATCAAGCTTAAGCACCTTGAGGGTTTTGGGAAGCGTGCAAGACGTACCACAATGTATGCATTTGCTTTCAAGTTTGATGGTTAATTTTTATTTTTATTTTATTTTGTTTCACATGGATAAAAATTTATTACTACTTCAATCAAATTTGCAAAAACATAACAAAAGATTGTTTGTTGTGTTTCATATGACAATGAATTTTGTTTAAATCAAGAACAAGCCTATACTTGGGTATTGAGGTCATGAAAATGGAACTTATATAGACATGAAATGTTTTTAAATACAATGTTACAACAAGTTTTTTTATATGAGGAATGCTATATCCACTCAATTCTTACAAAGTAAAATTCACACATACATGTGTCAATCAATTATTGCTTGAAAAAATAAGAAAGAGAAAATGAAGTAGAACATGATTGGTCCACCACATTTGCCACATCATTGTGTGGAAGTTTGTTTGTAAACATTGTGTAGATATAATATTTCTCTTTTTATATAGGGTACTTTGTGTTTTTGTATAAGTGTACAATTTTTAATGTTTTGGAGGCGCTTATACGAAGTTAAATTCACAATTGTTATTGTCTCTTTGACGGGTGTTGAATATATTTGGATGTCGATTCAAATGATGAATTGAGTACATCGGTTTCTATATTCTAAATCTACATGTTACATGTAAGCACGCATTTGCTTTCATGTCTTATGGTCAAATTTCATTTTGTCTCACATAGATAGAAAGTGAGAGTTGTAAAATCTTTATACCTCAAATTTTAACTTAATAACTCAGTTAAATCCATCTTATGCATAACCAAAATTAGTTGCTTGCGTCTTTGGTTTTTTGTTTTTTGAATGTCTACATGAGTATGAACTTATTTTAGCATGTCTACTTTTTTCTTAATGGGCTAACTAGAGGTGACATTTTCAACTCACTGACGCTAGATAAGTCGATCTGAGTTTATTTCATCTCTACAAGCCACCAAACTTTTTTATTAATAAGAGAAATACAATATTTTGGAACCAAGTAATTTGTGTCAACCCATCCTACCCTACTTACCACCAAACTTTTACGCTTGAATTAGTCGCATGGCTGGTTTTGACCCTTTATGTCTAAAACTCAGTTTACCACCTCATTGGTGATGGTGATCAATTAATCTTAAAATGTATTAGTGCAGATTAATATAATTGGGTATGTTCTGATCTTAAATGGTCAAGTACTCTCATGGGTTCCTCAATTTGTTTACTGGAACAAAAAAATTTCATGCCTTCTCTTTTTCATTGAAGTTTTCAAATGTTAATCTTGTTCACTCTAGGTCGTTCAATCTGAAATATTCAATCTACACAAAAAAACCGATGTGATTTGAGCTTACTTCTGGTTACATCAAGTGCTAAGTTATCTTGCCCAAACGGTAATAGAGTTGACGAATCATAGCACAAAAAGTCTTAGGATCATGTCCTCTGCAAGTTTGCGTGTAGAATTGCTAGATCCAAAAGTGTCGTTTACATTTTTTTCCGTCCACATGTTCTTGTTCTTTTGCTAAAATCTTTTCATTGTCCTTAACTTTCACATATATAACATGCATATACCATGGTCTTGTGCTCCGAAGTGGGTATTGTGTATATCTGTTCTTACACAATTGTTTGTGTTTATTTAAAAGGTGTCGAATATATTTGGATGCATATTCAAAGATTCAAATAATGACTCTCAGTACATTGGTTTGTAACATTCTAAAGCTACATGTTACATATACGCATTTGTTTTAGTGTCTTATAATCGAATTTCCATTTGTCCCAGATAGGAAATGAGAATAGTGAAACTTTTATAACTCAAATTTCAATCCAATAATTCAATAAAAAGTTTCAAAGACCTAATCAAATATAGCTTACATGCCTACTAAGCCTTGGACTTTAAACGATTTTAATTTGGTGGCACATATTAATATCATCGTAACCATGCTTATTAATCAGTACCAAGTATTTACTTTCATAATCGACAACTAAGCAACCAATTATGAATCATCTTTCATACCCGTCACACTATATACAGTGGCGGACGTAGAATATTAGACAGTGAGGGGAAACAAATTTTTTGACAATAGCAAGCAAAAAAAACTAAAATCCGAATAAAAAATCGAGTATTTTAACGTAAAAATGGAAGATTTCTAGGTTTTACAGTGTAAAAATGTGAGTGGGGCCAATTTACGTTGGGGGCATTCAAAAAAACTATCAAAATTAAAAAAAAAATTACAGTATAATCTCGTCTTTTTAGTCGAACAATAGAGGACGCCGCCACCCGTACCCAACACATACGTCCGCCCCTAAGTATATAGAGTGTTATTAACACATTAATACACGTTTGGTATATTGCTTTCATTATTATCTCATATCGCAATTAAATTCGAACCATAAAAGTTTTAAGTATAATGCTACCTTGATCATATTATATTATCTTATGATTTAAAAGACTCGGATACCTACTTAAGATAGTTGCTGGTAAAAAAATTTTTAGTGTATATCAATACATTCGAAAAAAAATACACATTTATTAGGGTTGTTATTCAAATTAACGTGGTCGGGTTCGAATCAATTTGAGCTAAAGCTAAGAACCTATACTTGAACCTGATCTTATTTAAAACTTGAGTTAGTTAGGCTTTGATGAATTAGGCCGGGTCAGATCGTGTCGAGTTAATTCGTGTTCGGATAGCCCGAATATAGGTAAAAAGTAAAAAAAAATCCCTTTTTCTCTATTCGGGTTACATGAGTTGACCCGTATAACCTTGAATCTTTTAGACCCGACAAACACGAGTCGCATGTACTTATTCGTGTTCGGTTTAAGTTTAGGTCTAAGTCATGTCGGGATTTTTTACACTCTCGCAACCATGCATAGACATCTGTTTAAAAGATGTTAGAGATGCTGTGAATTGTGTGTCTTCTCATTATCACTGAACATCCATATATACAAGGTATGAGAGCATGGGCTAAGCCTGTGATTATGCATGTTACAACGAATACATTAAACGTATGACTAATAACCAGCTAATGATTTGTACAGCTAGCAATATATGGTCCATTAATACGCCCCGCAGTTGGAGCGGGATTTTTGCGGACGCTCAAACTGGATCTGAAATCAGCAAACAACGGATATGGGAGACCTTTTTTGAAAATATCTGCATACTGAAATCGAGAAGGGACATGAAGAACCCGAACATGACATACGGCTACTTTGTCGCGAACAAAATGAATGTCAATCTCTATATGTTTGGTGCGCTGATGTTGCACCAGGTTTGCAAACATGTATATGGCACTGACATTATCACAGTAGACTAAGGTCACTGTAACCAGTGGAGTATGAAGCTCACGAAGGAGGTTGCGAATCCAAGATATATCGGCTACAGCATTCGCAACCCCTCGGTACTCAGCCTTAGCACTAGATCGAGACAACGTGTCCTGACGTTTGGAAGACCACGTCAGGAGGTTGTCACCGAGAAAAACACAGTATCCAGAGGTAGACCGGCGCGTAGCCGGACAACCTGCCCAGTGAGCATCAGAGTAAGCAATAAGTGACCCAGTATTCAGGAGGAAGACGGGCTTGAAAGAGAAGAGAGCGTACAACATTATTGATGGTACGAATCATGCGTTCAGACTTGCCGTTTTGTTGAGATGTACGTGGGCATGAGAAACGAAATTGAATGCCATTGGTGGCAAATAATTCATGAAGGGAGTTGTTGTCAAATTCCCCACCATGATCACATTGGAAAGCTTTGATTTCACAATTGAATTGGGTTTTTACAAATGCGCGAAAATGAAGGAGTTTTGATTGCGCATCAGATTTTCTGTGAAGTGGGTAGACCCATAAAAAATGTGAATAATGATCTAAAAAAAGAACATAATATTTGTATCCACTCATGCTAGAGACGGGAGATGTCCAAAGGTCAGAGTGAATAATGTCAAAAGGAGATGTAATAGTTGAGGTAGATCGTTGAAAAGGGAGTTTTGTTTGTTTTCCTAACTGGCATGCACGACACAAGTGTTGAGTATTTTGTTTATTATAAGACACAAGGCCACGGGATGACAGGGTTTGGATAACAGAGTTACCGGGGTGACCAAGACGTTGATGCCAAAGAGAATGGTTATTAGTAAGTAGAGTAAAGGCTGAGCCGACAACTTGTAGCGGGTATAGGTCACCCGCGCTGTCACAACGAAGAATGGTTTGACGAGTCTGATAATCTCGAATAGTGAAACCATATGGATCAAAATCAATAGATCATTTATTATCGGTGGTGAATTTACGTACCGAAACAAGGTTTTTAATTATATTAGGTGTGACAAGAACATTTCGAAGGTGGAGGGGCCGATATTGGTTAGGAATTTGTACATGGCCAGAGTGGGTGACAGGTATAGATGATCCGTTCCCGACAATAACAGAATGAAAATTAGAATTAAGAAAGGAGGTTTGAAGGTTACCAATATGAGATGAAAGGTGAGAAGTAGCTCCAGTATCCATATACCACTGTTGATTACAAGATGCCATAACAATAACTTTTACTTTTTTTTTTTTTTTTAATAATGATAAATAAAATCCCTTTCGAAGAACAGCAGTTTCTTGACCAATTTAAACAATTGATACCAAACAAAAAAGTCAAGAATGTTTGCTGCGGTAAAAAATCACTTTCCAACTCCTTCGCCTTCCTGTTCCTCTTTTTCTTTCCCTTTTTTTTTCTTTTAATTTATCCAATCAATTAAAGAAAAAAAAACATCAATTAACAAGGAATCAACAAAGGCAGCAGCCGAGGGAAAAAAAAGGCTATATATTTAGGTGAGAGGAGGGAAGAAAATAACAAAGGATTTGAGATATGGTGGAAGATACAATGTGGGTATCGTGAGAGATTTGGAGAGGAGAATTTCAGATATATATCAAATGGCTCTGATTACCATAAAAGATGTTAGAGATGCTGTGAATTGTGTGTCTTCTCATTATCACTGAACATCCATATATACAAGGTATGAGAGCATGGGCTAAGCCTGTGATTATGCATGTTACAGCGAATACATTAAACGTATGACTAATGACCAGCTAATGATTTGTACAGCTAGCAATATATGGTCCATTAATAATCTCTAACATCTTTTACTGTTATGTATGTATATTAGCATTTTGATGAGGACCGTGGGTTTTAAAACTTAGAGCTCTGCTCATGTATGCTTAACGGATCACTAAATCAGATTGATAACTAAATAACTCCACATTTGTGATGAAATGTTGTCACCTATTATTATCCCACATCGTTTAGACAAATGAGATGTTGTATATGCTAATATACTACATTGTATGTGGTCTGTTCTCAAAATTGGTTTAAAACTTCGATCTTATCAAGCTAAATTTCGAAAATGTCTCTAATTCTATAGCTTTTTTATATTTCTTACTCGATACCTCTTTTGTAAATCTTAACGCAACGCATGTTTCAGAAAGAAGTGATCATAAGTTCCTTTGATTTATGATTTTACTACATACTATGGAGTAGGACTTAGCATCTTTCCGAGACCGGATTGGACCGACCAAATCTGGACCAAGGACCGAGAAGACCATATCATAATAATCGAGACCGGACCAAAATTGTCTTGTCCGATCTTACAAGGCATAATCTTCAGGTCTTTTGTAAGATCGAACCGGACCGACCGAATCGAGGACTGAATATAACGAAAACCATGGACCGAGGACGAACCGAAATACGTTCAGTCCAGTCTGGTCTGGTCCGGTCCAGTCGATGGTCGAAAATGACAATGGAGAACGTGAGATTGGTGAACTGATTGCAAGAGCTATGAAGCTGGAAAAATGGCTTAATAGTATAATACACTTTGTGTAAGAACATTCATAATTTCAGTCCCTGATCATTAGTTGGTTACCACTGATTGTTTATTTAAGAAACAACTAAAAGAGCTCCACAAACCGATAGGATGAACGCTAGCACAGTTGTGGGACAAGCCACGATGATGATAAAATAGATGTTATCGATGAGAAACTTGAGAATATAATGATCGAGCAACACAAAGAGTCGAATGAATCTCAAGAAGCAGCATGTTATCCTACATTGATTAAAATAAGAAATTTTGCTAGTAAATAATCCTACTTTTTACATGAACAGAAACCGAAAGCTCAAACCAACCTAAACTGGAAGAAACCAAACAGGATTTGTAAACGAATCCAATTCAATATTTGGTTTCTGGATCGATTCAGGTTTGCATCTAGTCTGAGAATTGTTTTAAACGATTTACCCGAACCAAATAACCTGTTTCCGAACCTATCAACACAATAAAGTAGTGATGATGTAACCAAAAGTAACCGAACCGTATAAACGAAGTTGAATCAGTTTTCGATTTAGGTTGTGAGCTTTTGCATCAAAACCGATGTGATTTGAGCTTACTTTTAGTTACATCAACTGCAAAGGCATCTTGCCCAAACGGTATAGAGTTGATGAGTCATACAACAGAAAGTCTTGGGTTCATGTCCTCTGCAAGTTTGCATGCAAAACTGCTAGATCCAAGGGTGGCATTTACGCTTTTTTTTTCTTCGACTTGTTCTTGTTCTCCGCTAAAGCATTTAGACGTGACCAAAATTATTTGGTCGGATCTTTGGTTCTTTGTTTTTCACATTCTTACATGAGTGGTGAACTACGTGTTTAATTTAAAAGCATTCTACAAAGTTAAGTTCATACTTTTTTTTCCCGTTTTCCTAATCACATTACTATATGGTATAATGCATTTTATTAATGCTTTCGGTATCATAAACACATTCATATACTCTTCTTAGATCGCTACATATACATGTCGTGGATCTGACGTAATGATTTAAAACATTTGCCGCTAAAAAAAGTTTATCAGTATATAACAATACAAACAACACAAGTAATTTTTAATACACGTTCTATAATGAAACATTTGAAAAAATTACACATTTATTATACAACCGTGTCCGGGTCAGTTTTAGTTGAGGTTAAAAAATCTATACACGAACTTGACTTAATTTATAATTAGAGTTAGCCAAATTCGGGTTAATTCGTGTCTAGTAAAATCAGGTCGGGTTAATTTTGGTTTGTATCAACCTAAATATGGGTAAAAAATAAAAAGAAAAATCTCTTTTCCTCGTTTAAATATAAAATACAGAAACTTTATATATAAAACTAAAAAAAACCTAATTTGGGTCAACCGAAACCCGAGTTAGGAAAAACAATTCTACCGGATACCCGACCATATCAAGTATCTGGGTTACATAGGTTAACCCGAATAACCTCAATTTTTTTTTACCCGGCTAGCCCGACTCGAATATGCATAATCGGGTCCGGGTCGGGTTCAAGTCCAAGTCAAGTCGACTTTTTTTGACACTCCTGTAACCATGCATAGACTGACTAAAAGGTTCAAATCCAAGTCAAGTGGACCTTTTTGACACTCCTATAACTATGCATAGACTGATTAAAAACTTTCTCGAGATTGGTTTAATGAGAAAAATGAAAGAAAGTGAAAGAAAATACAATGAGTTGTTTTTTTTGAAAAGATAAGAAAATTGAAGAAAATGTAATGTTATTTTTCTAATTTTAAAAGTAAACTGTTTCTTTTTAAAAATGTAACGAAACTCTTTAATTTCAATTACTTTACGTTTTTACTAATCAATCTTGAGAACACGTGCGATTGATTTTAACGAAGTTAGGTAAGAACTTGAACTTCGGTATTGCAACATAACTACTGCAACTTCAATATTATTGACTAACGAGAAGGTTTAAAGAATAAAGATGTTGAATGTAAGACACTAGTTGAAAAATGAATCGTAATTTAAATTACTCCCTCTATTTTAAAAATTATTACACTCTTACAAAAAATACACGTTTTAAAAAAATACATTTATTAAACAACCACGTCTTTGTTAGTAACCTAGGTCCTAGGGTTGTTATTCGGATTCACCCGTCGCTTTGAATCAATTTGAGTTGAAGCTAAAAAATTCAATACTCGAAACTGATCTTATTTAAAATTCGGGTTAGTCGGGTTTGAGTAAATTCAACCAGGTTAAATCGCGTCGGATTAATTCGGCTTGGGATCACCTCGAATATGGGTAAAAAGTAGAAACTAAAAAATCTACCTTTTCTTTTTTAAATACAGAATATAGAACTTTTATATTAAAAAATGAAAAAGTCCTTATTTGAGTCAACCGGAAGAGTGAGCCAAAAAAAATTCAACCCGATATCCAACCATACCATACTTAGTACTCGGGTTACATGAGTTGACTTGTAGAGCCTTAAATCTTTTGGACCCGCCTAACGCGACACAAATGTACTTATTCGTGTCCCTCTGGAATTCAGGTCTAAGTATAGGGTAGGTCTTTTTTACACTCCCGTAACCAGTTATCCCACATCGTTTAGACAAATGAAATGTTCTATCTTTATATACTACATTGTATGTCCTCTGTTCGTCAATAGATGCCTAGATGGTTTCGTTTCATGAGATTGAATGCAAGAATAAGACTTCAACCTTGTCGTAACAAATTTCGAAAGTGTCTCTATTTCTACAGCTTTTTAAGTTGTAAAAAAATCGCTTCATTTTTCTTAAAGAATAGATTGAGGCTCATAACTTGTTTGTGTTTTGGTACTTTTATTAAGAAAAATTAACATGCCTTTATCCCACTGTGGGATGAGCATTTGGACCCGAATCTCGAAACCGTACCGGAACCGTACCGATTCCCGGTACCCGAATCCCGTTCGGTACGGTACCGGTACCACGAAATAAGGTGAAAAAAAATTCGGTACCACTAATTGGGTACGGGACCGGTACCAAATCGGGAAATTCCCAAAAAAAGGGGAAAATCCCGATTTCCCCGGTACCGGTACCGATACCGGTACCGGTACCGATATCCGAATCCCGTTCGGTACGATACCGGTACCATTAATTTATGCTCGGGAAAAATTCGGTACCATCAATTCGGTACCGGTTCGGTACGGTACGGGTACCGTGCTCATCCCTAATCCCACATAACATAGGTTGAGGAAAGGAAATCCTGCTAGCTGGAATAATGCTTATACAAGTTGATATTAGCAATTTGTTATTCTCATTGGCTCCAAGTGTGTGATTGTTAGCAAAAATTTGAAACTATTACCCAGTTGCGGAAAATTGAGAATAATTTGGTGCAAGTAGTTGACTTTTTTGCTCTTCGAAAAGAAATTAGTTAAGAGAACTAACAAGATGCAAGATATTAACAACACGTGAAAGCATCCCTTAAGCTACCTTCACAAGACAAGATAAAGAGCACTGGCAACCATCACTTGGAGTGATGGGTTTTTCGGGTGCCACGTCACCGAAACTCACCCACTCACTCACATGAAAAAAAGTGGGGAGTCATCACTCCAAGTGATGGGTGAATGTGGGTCCCACAATACCCCCTTTCTTCTTCCCCAATACACACACAAAAAAAAAAAAAAAAAAAAAAAAAAAAAATCACAAACAAACTCACGCAAGTGAGTTGAGTCACGCCGGGGCTACACGCCGTGAGTTTTGTGGGTTAGGGGAGTCATCACGCGAATCGCGCCGTGGGTTTGGCACCCCACGGCGCCATGGTTCCCAGTGCTCAATGAGATGAATTGTGTTGGAATGTATATATACATTTGCTACAACAAGAACCATTTCGACCAACACATGTTTTGACCCGTTACCAAACCCGTCTGTCATGCCACTTTATCCTAACAAATGATTAAATATTTTTTGTGGGCTAGGTACTATTCGAAACATTCATCTCCCATTCGATATGCAGGTTGATACAACAACTGTATATCTTTAGAACTGGGTGAAAGGTCCTCCTGAAACTAAGACATAAAAGTTTATTACAGTAAGATATTCGAGACCTTGAAACTAGAAAACATGCTATTTTGACAAGTATCACTCCGGTTCTGACCATTTTTTGGGCATGTAAGTTTTACCATCTTCGTAACTCACGGGTTTAATGTATGTCGGAATAGTGTTGAGTGATTTCAAGGAGTATTGACAATGTTTAAGAGTCTATCAGGTTAGATAATTCATTTTCCATTCGATATCCAAATCAATACACCCACTTGAGTTATAGACAAGATGTTGGTAGCACATCTAATGTAAACGATCTTGAAAGTATGTTAGTACTTTGATAAAAAATGCACATTCAATCATTTGTTTGGCATATAAGGTTTACTGTCTTCTAAAAAGTTGAAATTTCCATCGATATACTTAGAAATGAGTTGTTTGATATGTTTTTTTTTTTTTATATCCAATTAGTAATAAAATTTACTAATGGTGGAACTTGGTCAAAAGGCTCATAACTTGTTGTTTTTTGTACTTCTTAATAAAGAAAAGTATGTGTGTTTTTTCATCCCACATAGTTCTAAGAAGAAACATGTTACTAGGTAATATACTAAACGGAATTACGTTAATGCATGTAGATATGTGTACATTGTTATTCTCAGATAAGTTGCCTACTTTTTTATTTATGAGGATAATCATACATACTTAAGTTGTTTGTTTTATGCTTCTCCAACTTAATTAGCAGGGCTTATAGGTTCTTATAAACGTCGAGCGACACCCAAATAAATAGAGCTCTCTCAATTGAAAGAACTACGAGACGTTAATCTAAAAGAGCTCCACAAGCCGATAGGATGAAGGCTATTTAACACAGTTCTAGGTCGAGTCATGATGATGATAATGTAGATGTTATCGAAGCAACATATAAAATCCCACATTGATAAGAGTAAGAAGATATTGCTATTTAATGACCTACACTTTACAGAAATCAAATGTGTCTAGATTAGTAGTATTCGAGGGTGGGATCAAAGTCGACTAAACACATCGGCTAATTGATATATAAAATTTTAGTTTTTATGCATAGAAAAGTTATGAACAAATTTATTAGTACGAACAAATTTAATTATGAGTTACGTTTACTGTTTTTTCATTTTGTAGCTCGATCTATAACACGTACTCAGTTCATTTTTGGTGTTTAAGTTAATTTAATATCAGGAAAATAAAGACAGACACTAACAAACATATCTTTCTATTTAATTCAACGAGAATATAGTTATTTATCATACCGAAGAATAGAAAAGAAAAAACCCGGAATTTGGTATAAATTTGGTGTATTTTTGTGTGATTTGCTTTAAATTTACTATTTACGCCAATAGCTATTTGTTTTATTTTCGTTATCTTGTACACTTCATTCTTTCGTAGATTAAGCTAACAACTCTTGGGTAGACAACCAGCTTTGGAGAAGTTTTAGGATTAATTATAGTGTTTCCATGAAGGGTGGGCACTCTAGGTTTGTTCCTGAGATTGTTTCTATGGTGTTGACTGTTCTTCCTAAGACTTCTTATGGCATCCTCTAACAAGGTCCCTGTAAACGTGTCATGTAAATTGGCTCGTTGGGTTGTCACGTGGCAATGTCAGAATATGGGCAAATACAAAGCATGTGTTGACTATAATGAGGCTATCAAGCCTCCCTGCACGTTCGTTCCCTTATCATTCTGAAGATTGCCCACATTCGTATAAACATCTGGATCTGATGGGCTACTTTTGTCATCATGATTGAGAACGACAAGGTTGGTGCTTTACATTATTTAAAAGATTTTACCATCTTAGGCTTACATTTTTTTATAATGCAAACTAATTTGGAAACATGCATTATAATTCTCAGATGAGCAAATTCAACTGTGAAGGGTGTTTTCAACATAGCGGGTCATGGGAGGTCATGGTGACCCTAGTTGCAAGGTGAAAATGGGGGACGTGATTAAGCTAACACCAAGAATACCCGGGAAGTCACTAACAATTTACAGGGAAGAGATTCAACGTATGTATGATAGGGGTCACTCGGTGACAAACTCCACCAAGAGGCAGACTAGTGGTAGCACGGTGGTCGGGTAGGGAAGATGAATTGCACAACTTCGTTGCAAAGGTGCCCATCCATGGTAAACATGTATGTAGGTATGTATAGGTTTAGATAGATAACGATTTCATTATTTCTTGTAAAATGTAAATACATCTATGTATATAATGCATATTATGCTTTCTTTATCGCGATACGATATAGTAATAACTTGTCACCCGACTTACTTTTATATGTTTGCTTTCATGTCTTATGATCAAATCATTTTGTCCCACATGGATAGAAAGTGAGAGTAGTGAAATCTTAATAAATCAAGCTTTAATTTATTAGTTAAACATAGCTTATGGGATGACCAAAATTAATTTGTTGTGTCTTGTTTGAAAATGTTTTGCAAAATATGGTTTCTGCAATACTTTGGACATAATTTTATATATGTATATGTTATATATATTCGTAGTACTTATTAGCTTTGCGTTCTCCTCGAAGAGAGCTTCGCAACGAGCTAAAGTATGTCCAATATGGAGTTAATATGAATGAGATATCGTGTCTCAAAGTGAGTCACGTGAAACACAATATTTGGAAAAATATTTGTCCCACATCGCTTGAAACATGAAGTGAAAACATGTTTATAAGGAAATCCTAGTTTCTACCCTACAATATTCATTTGTTGGTTTTTACTCCCACGCCTACGCGCGCGCAGGGGGGGGGGGGGGGGTGCAGAAAGTGGGATTTCTAGGCCAAAAACGGGTTCGAAGCTACTGAACTTGTGCAGGAGCGCGCGACCTGCGGACACGAATGCAGCTCCGAAAACTGGCTCGGAACCCATTCTCATTCAGTTTTCACATCAGAAAAAACGCAGCTTTTTCCTTACTCCATTATCAGACAGTTTTCCAGCAGGTCGTCGATCAGAAACACGCAAGGCTTCTGTGATCTTTCAGGCAAGTTTGTTAAGTCCGGCTGTACAACAGCTTTAGACGTTGTACCCTGGGAAACAGACGACGAATCTGTTTTAAGGGAAGCGTGTTAAACACGTGCCTCGTCTTTGTTTTACTGCTTTCTTCATTACTGTTAATTACTTTCTGTCATTTAGATTATGTCAATTTAATTTCTGTTATTTTATTATAAATTCGATTTTATAATAAAAGTGTACACCGTTTCCTACAATCTTAAAACAGATTCTGTTTAACAGAATTAAAACTTTTATTAAAATCGGATTAATAATTTTATCAGATTTATTTATAAACTGTTTCTGCCGAAACCAGGATTGAGTTTCATTGGAAATCAGTTTAAATTACAGATTTTTATTAACAGTTAACGTTTTTTTTAGCAGTTATTCTAATCAGTTTATTGAAACCAAGATTGTGTTTCTGTTAAACTGATATTTTTAATAATTGCATCTGATTCATCGAAACCAAGATTGAGTTTCTTTGAAGCAGATCTTCTATAAGTATATAGAGATAACGATTGAATTTCTTATATACAGATTTATAACAGTTGTCTAACTGTTTGTGTTTTGATCTTGTGTGATCTTTCAGAATGTCTACTAGCACTCCTGAAATTCCTGCAACTACTACTGTGAAAGTAACTGCTGTGCCAGTTACCCACACAGTTGCTAATCATGCTGAAAAACCAGAAAAATTCAATGGATAGAATTTTAAGAGGTGGCAGCAGAAGATGTTCTTCTATCTCACTACTTTGAACCTTGCGAAGTTCTTAAAGGAGACTGTACCTCAGGTGGAACCTCCTAAAGAAGGTGTACCCGAAAATCAAATAGCCGTGCAAGCTGTTGAAGCATGGAAACATTCAGACTTCTTGTGTCACAACTATATTCTGAATGGTTTGGTGGACTCTTTGTACAATGTGTACTGCAAGACTAAGACTGCCAAAGAATTATGGGAGTCGTTGGAACGCAAGTACAAAACTGAGGATGCTGGTACAAAGAAGTTCGTGGTAGCTCGCTTTTTGGATTACAAGATGGTTGATTCAAAGAGTGTAATAACTCAGGTTCAAGATCTGCAGGTTTTGCTACACGACATTTATGCTGAGGGTATGACTTTGAGTGAAAGTTTTCAAGTTGCTGCTATCATTGAAAAGTTACCTCCAAGCTGGGTAGAATTTAAAAACTACTTGAAGCATAAGCGAAAGGAGATGACTGTTGAAGACTTGGTTGTTCGTCTTCGTATTGAAGAGGACAACAAGCTGGCTCAGAAAAACACTTATACACCTGATTCTGCCAAGGAAAATGTGGTTGAGCATGGTTCGTCTTCTTCAAAGTCTAAAGGCAAGAGCTTTGGAAAAGGGAAGAATGACAAGAAGATCAAAGGGAAGTCTGAGTACCTTGCTCCTAAGGTTGGAATTGCGAAGCAGAAGTTCCAAGGAAATTGCTTCAACTGTGACAAGCCAGGTCATCGTGCTGCTAATTGCAAAGCGCCAAAGCGGGTGACTCCACGCGAGGCTAATATGGTGAATGATAATGTGGACATGATTGCTATGGTGTTTGATGTCGTTACCATGATCTCTGAAGTTAACGTGGTAGGTTCTAATAATAACGATTGGTGGGTTGATACTGGGGCAACCCGTCATGTGTGTGCTGACAAGAGTATGTTTCACTCTTTCAGAGCGGTTGACAATGGAGAGAAGCTGTACATGGGCAACTCTGCAACTGCTGATATCAAGGGCGAAGGAGATGTTATTTTGAAGATGATATCCGAGAAAGAGCTCAAGTTGACTAAAGTCTTGTATGTTCCGGAGATTCGTAAGAATCTTGTGTCCGGATGGCTTTTGAATAAGTTTGGTTTTCGTCTTGTTTTTGAGTCTGATAAAGCTGTACTTTCTAAGAATCAAATGTATGTTGGTAAGGGGTATGCCCTGAATGGTATGTTTAAGCTCAATGTAATAGTTGTTAAGAATGATATCAATAAAATGAATTCTTCTGCTTACTTGATTGAGTCTTCTAATGTGTGGCATGGCCGTCTTGGACATGTTAATTTTAATTCAATGCGTCGTTTGATTAAATTTAATTGCATACCAAATTTTCATATTGATTCAAATTATAAGTGTGAAACTTGTGTCGAAGCCAAACTTACAAGATCATCTTTCAAATTGGTTGAACGAAAAACCGAACCACTTGATATGATACACACAGACATATGTGATTTGAAATCACTACCCACAAAAGGTGGCAATAAGTACTTCATCACGTTTATTGATGATTGCACAAAGTACTGCTACGTTTACTTGTTGAAAAGTATAGATGAAGCTATAGACAAGTTTGTTCTATACAAAACCGAAGTTGAGAATCAACTTGGTAGGAAAATCAAGGTTGTACGAAGTGATAGAGGAGGTGAATATGTGTCTCCTTTTGCTGATCTATGTGCGAAACATGGAATTAGACATGAGTTTACTGCTCCTTATCCACCTCAGCAAAACGGTATTGCCGAAAGGAAGAACCGTACCTTGAAAGAGATGGTTAATGCCATGTTGTTAAGTTCTGGTTTGAGCCGGGACATGTGGGGGGAAGCCATTCTAACGGCTACTTATCTTTTAAAAAAGATACCTCGTAAGGAAAAAGAGGAAACCCCATATGAACTGTGGATGGGAAGAAAACCATCATACCAGTACTTACGAGTGTGGGGGTGTCTAGCCAAGGTAGCTATGCCGACACCTAAGACCCAAACGATTGTACCTAAATCTGTGGATTGTATATTTATTGGATATGCTAAGAATAGTAGTGCGTATCGTTTCATTGTACATGATTCGAAAAATCCAGATATACACAAGAACACAGTTATGGAATCAAAGAATGCGTCCTTCTTTGAAAACATATTTCCTTGTTTAAAGAAGGAAAATGGAAGCACATCTAGAATAGATGCAGTTGTCCAAGATAAGAGACAACGCGATGATAATGATCTCCAAGATGAGAGACAAAATCAACCCGAGGAAGAAGAGGTTGAACCTAGAAGAAGCAAACGGGCGAGAACCGAGAAATCATTTGGACCCGATTTTGTCTCTTTTATGGTAGAAAATGAACCCACTTCTTATCAAGAAGCTGTAAATTCCTCGGAAGGGCCTCGATAGAAAGAAGCGATTAATAGTGAAATAGAGTCTATTTTACAAAATCATACTTGGGAGCTCGTGGATTTACCTCCTGGTTGTAAACCACTAGCCTATAAATGGATCTTCAAGAAGAAGATGAAAGCTGATGGCACCATTGATAAGTACAAAGCAAGATTGGTGATCAAAGGTTTTAGACAACGCGAAGGTCTAGATTACTTTGATACTTATTCGCCTGTTACGCGAATAACTTCTATTAGGATGATTCTTGCTATTGCCGCATTAAGAAATTTAGAAGTTCACCAAATGGATGTGAAAACGGCTTTTCTAAATGGAGATTTAGAAGAAGAAATATACATGAACCAACCCGAGGGTTTCATGGCTCCTGGACAAGAGAGCAAAGTTTGTAGGCTTGTTAAGTCATTGTATGGCTTAAAGCAAGCTCCAAAACAATGGCATCAGAAGTTTGATCATGCCATGCTAGAGGGTGGATTCAAAATTAATGAATGCGACAAGTGTGTTTATGTCAAAGACACAAATAGTGGATATGTAATCTTGTGTCTTTAAGTCGACGATATGCTTATCGTTGGCAGTAACGACAAGATGATCAAGTCTACTAAAGATATGTTGAAATCAAAGTTTGACATGAAAGATATGGGTTTGGCTGATGTGATCCTTGGAATAAAGATCATACGAACTCAAAGTGGACTTGCATTAAGTCAAGCACATTACGTGGACAAAATTCTTAATACTCATAATGCGGGGGATTCCGGCCTAGCTAGAACTCCAATAGACACCAGTTTGCATCTATCTAAAAATAGAGGCGTAGGTGTTGCCCAATTAGAGTATTCAAGAATTATTGGCATGTTAATGTATTTGATGACATGTACCCGACCTGACTTAGCATATGCTGTTAGCAGGCTGATGGAAATCTATAACTAGGGTACTTTATTATTTGAGATACAGTCGTGATTATGGACTGAATTATGCTAGATATCCATCTGTTATTGAAGGATACAGTGATGCAAATTGGATATCTAACATAAAGGATTCTAGATCGACCAGTGGATATGTGTTTACACTGGGAGGGGCCGCTATATCTTGGAAGTCTTCCAAGCAAACTGTAATAGCTAAGTCCACGATGGAATCAGAATTTATCGCGTTAGATAAATGCGAAGAAGAGGCGGAATGGCTACGTCAATTCGTAGAGGACATACCCAGGTGGCCTAAACCGGTAACGACCATTAGTATACATTGTGATAGTCAATCGGCAATTGGCAGAGCTCATAGCACAATGTATAATGGAAAGTCTAGACATATCCGTGTCGACATAATTCGGTACGACAACTACTCTCAACAGGAGTTATCTCAATTGACTATGTGAAGTCAAAGGATAACATCACGGATCCGCTTACGAAAGGCTTAAGCAGAGAGTAAGTTAGTTAGTCGTCTAAAGGAATGGGACTAACGCCCTTAAAGGAATGAGTTTCTATGAAGGAAAACCTAACCCAGTTGACTGGAGATCCCAAGATCTGGGTTCAATAGGACAACCTAATCATAGAAATGTGGGGGAAGTCACGTCAATGTGGGGGAGTTACTTAATACAGTAACTTTTCTAGTCCATTCCTAGAACAATGTGACATGTTGAGAGGTTAAACATATGGCTTAATGATTCAGGATGAAATCATAAAGCATAATGATTCAAGATGAAATCATAAAACATATGTTTTTAATGATTCAAGATGAAATCACCTATGTGAGAGAGAAGTGAGGTCGCTTCGAAGGAAATTGTGGGGGCGCAATTTCTAAGAGCTCTTGCAGAACCAGGCGAGTGTTCATGACCATAACGAACAGGACTATGAGGACTTGACAAGGTCAGGGAGAGTCTTGTGTGAGTGTGTATTGTCGTCTACGTAAACAGAGGCTGAGTTCAAGGACATCGCGTCTACTCAGATCTAGGAGACTAAGTGCATCTCACAAGGGAAGGTTCAAAGGGTTACACCTACCTATCCTATGCACGACTTAACCGCAGAAATTTTGCCGAAACTTTCGTGTGTTTTCGACCGATTCCCATTTATGTGGGGGATTGTTGAAAAATGTTTTGCAAAATATGGTTTTTGTAATACTTTGGACATAATTTTATATATGTATATGTTATATATATTCGTAGTACTTATTAGCTTTGCGTTCTCCTCGAAGAGAGCTTCGCAACGAGCTAAAGTATGTCCAATATGGAGTTAATATGAATGAGATATCGTGTCTCAAAGTGAGTCACGTGAAACACAATATTTGGAAAAATATTTGTCCCACATCGCTTGAAACATGAAGTGAAAACATGTTTATAAGGAAATCCTAGTTTCTACTCTACAATATTCATTTGTTGGTTTTTACTCCCACGCCTACGCGCGCGTAGGGGGTGGGTGCAGAAAGTGGGATTTCTAGGCTAAAAACGGGTTCGAAGCTACTGAACTTGTGTTAGAAAGACAGACAGGAAATCTGTTTTAGTTATAACAGATTTTCCTGACTGTGGTATATATATATTTTCTTTGAGAACAAGTAAAGTTTTCAGTACAAATATAACCCATTCTCATTCAGTTTTCACATCAGAAAAAACGCAGCTTTTTCCTTACTCCATTATCAGACAGTTTTCCAGCAGCTCATCGATCAGAAACACGCAAGGTTTCTGTGATCTTTCAGGCAAGTTTGTTAAGTCCGGCTGTACAACAGCTTTAGACGTTGTACTCTGGGAAACAGACGACGAATCTGTTTTAAGGGAAGCGTGTTAAACACGTGCCTCGTCTTTGTTCTTCATTACTGTTAATTACTTTCTGTAATTTAAATTCTGTCAATTTAATTTCTGTTATTTTATTATAAATTCGATTTTATAATAAAAATGTACACCGTTTCCTACATGTCTTTGGTTCTTTTTTTTTCGCACGCGTACTGACATATACGACCCACATCACCAAAAATCCAAAAAGCCACATCACCAAAAATCCAAACGCTAACCGAGTTGACTTGTTGGCTCACAGTGGGATGCGTCGGACAAGGGTCGACCCGCGTATTTCAATCTTGTCATTATAGGTAGCCTTAAAAGCATACGTTGGCCTTTTTAGCCGACTAGTTTATAGGGTTTGAAATCACCGTTACACAGACCTAAACCGGCTAAGAGATAGCAGGTGGTTTGAATATCTATAACTAAAAAAGATGTATAATCAAAATCAAAATAATTTTTCATATTTCATGCCATGAATGACCTTCAATTATTAAACCAATAGTTGAACGTTAAATACCATCAATCAGTTCACCTTTTCTGAATGACAAAATACCCAATCCCATTGTCAAGATCAAGGCTCGAGTTTGACTTATAAACTCCAGCCAAACAACCTCTTTATCAATCGAGCAGACTCTTAACTCTCTGCTCGAATATGCCCTTATCTAGGCCCTTAGGCCTATTTGTTGACACGTTTTATTAGTGGTTAAATATCTAACCCAATTTATATAATCTAATTAAGGGTCGAGTTTGAATGTGAAAGTCAAACACGAGCTAGTTAATGGAGTAGAGACTCTACTGATACCGCAGGGCTCGAGTTTGTCCGATGTTTTATACAATTGGCTACTTTACAATTAATAACACATTTATAATACAATAAGCTAAATACGAACGGACCCATAACGCACGAATTCATGAACGCGGTTCAAACCGATGCACTATTTGGAATCTCACAGCACGTTATACCCGGCTCTGAACACGGTGCAAGAAATTCATATGGCAAAACACCTGCACCACGCATACTCTTTAAACTCATGTCATGGTTTCGCCGATCCTTTGAATATCTGACGCAAAACTGTAAAATGCTTCCACCATTTCAGCATTACCAGACCACGTGTCTCATTGTTGTGTTTTGCCAGTATATTCCTCGTCGGGTGAATGAGTTCACAATGTATCCACCACTGCCATGTAAAGACCTTTGATCGAGACTTTACCCATCCCATTTCACGTCATATTTACGAATGACCAAATTTGTTTTTACGGGCCACTTTACATTTTGTTTTTCAAATGGATTTTACAGTTCGTCAAATTCAACCGGGCACTTTACACTAGATCGGTCCAAAAGGTTTAGACTTCAGAATTTTAACATTTGTGACTGTGAATCCTCTCCTAGCTTTTGTTGTACAATCTATTTTCCGAATTCAGTTTTATGTCCGATTAAGATACGCAGGGCTTTATAAAAACCACCACCTATGTACAGATATTTACATAGAATGAGCATAGTAGAAATGTTTATGATTTAATATTTCATGCGATGTAATTTGAGTGTTGATATAATATAAACTATGCAAGTGTTGGCACTTGGTACGTGTGTAGGTAATTTAGTGAGGACGTAAATACATGTAGTTAATAGACCTTTTAATTGAAAACACTTTTGGACGGGTCGTCTTGACCAGGCTTATTCGAAATATACTAAAAGCTACCCATTTTGACCTATTACTCGAACCGTGCAAATTCCCACTTTTACGTGTTTGATGTTTTAATCTTATGATTCTGAAAGGTATATTTGTAGGAATAAGTTCACACTTGCACCAAAATGTATGCTGCAAACATAGGGCCTTGTTGTATTTTAAGAATCGATAGAACTTATTGGATAACATTACTGAATAATTTTGGCATGTAAGTTTTACCTTAGTGCAACTGGAAATTTATGTCAGTTGATTATATCATCTTGAAATGTCGCACTGAAGCATTTGGTAATCAAATTGAAGAAGTGAAGCCGTTGATAACTGAAATATTGTGTGGATAACACAACCTAGGTGAGATGGTTTTTAGTCCCACGTAGGTCAGATTAAGGAAATTTATTTACTTAATATACCAGATCGGTACATGTATCTACAATTGGGAGTATGTCTAGCATCTACATATATATATGATATATATGCTCTATATATTCTGAATTTTTTAGTTCGTAGTCTTGCCACTATTGCCAACTAGTATTATATGAGGCGTCACTCGGGTTGACAACTTATTCAATAATCGTTGATATCTAATAATAATATCGCGAGTTAAAATGCAAACAGCTTAAATGAATTAACAACATAGTTTGATCTGAGCTGTTTGGTGAAGCACATCATCAAGCTACGTTTGAGTCGATTATCTAAAACCTATCAATTTCAAACTTCGCATGTTTGATGTTTCCATCTTTCAAATAGAAAAGACCAAAATTTTCCTGCACTAGTTAAAGATATGCATATTTGCCCGTTGATTTGAAAGATGGACATTAGCAAATATGGCTATTGCTCGTGTTTTGAGAACTATAGTGTGGGTTTGTGACCTTTCAAGTTACGTGCAATTCAATGGGTTTAAGTGATGTTTGAATGGTTCGATGAAAATTTTAAGTTATGTTTTTAACTTTTGTGTATGGATTATATTTTTTTCATAAGCAATTACAAATTTTCAACATCAACGAATACAAGATACAAAAATTTACTATTAAATTTTTTAATGCCATATGTTTATGTAGTTTCACTTTTCAGTATAATATACATGTTCTACTTAATGCTATGAAATTTAAGAAAGATATATTCAACAAATAAATTTCAATAACATTTTTGTAATAAAGGAACAAATTTATCAATAACTACTCAAATCCATTTTTGGGTTTAAGGACACAAAAAAAACATCATTTATGTCAAACGGTTACGCGATCATTCAAATGACTATTTGTCTTATTTTCGTTGTGTTGTATATTTCATCCTGTGGTAGTGCCAAAAGAGAAAATCAATCTTCTATCCTATTCCTTTATGGCTAATCATAGTCTGAAAATCAGACCGAATCAATGCAAGACTAGGTCGAATAGGATCCGAAATCTACTCTTTTCAAAACACCAAACCTAAAAAATGGTCCGTGGTCGAGTCAGTTTTGTCCGTTTTTTAGTTCAATACGATCTAGTCAAACAAAGTATAATCAGTACTAATAACTTTTTCCGATTATTAAATCAAAAATCCGTGTGACCTATTTACCTTCTTACGCTTTAGTTTGCCTCTTCAAGTAAAACATTTTTTATTAATGCAAATTAATTTGGAAACATGCATTGTATTTCACACATGTAGGCAAAAGAATTTCTAGCAAATTCAACTGTGAAGGATGTTTTCAACATAGCTAGTCATGTGACCTCATCGAGGTGAAAATGGTTGCTTCATCCCGAGCTTAACGGTTGTTTCATCTGAAATATTCGATTTACACATCAAAACCGATGTGATTTGAGTTTACTTTTGGTTACATCAACTGCTAAGGTATCTTGCCCAAACGTTATAGTGTTGACGAGTCATAGAACAGAATGTCCTCTACAAGTTTGCGTGTAGAACTGCTAACATATTGAATTTTCATATACTTAACCTTCACACATATGACTTATATATATATACCATGGGTTTTATGTATATTTGGTCTTACACAATTGCTAGTGTCTATTTAAAGGGTGTTGAATATATATTTGGATGCAGATTAGAATGATAAATCGGGTACATCGGTTTGTAACATTCTAAATCAAGCAAATATGGATCTTGTTATATGCCCTTGCAAATTAAACAAATGTACTAAACTATTTACTGTTTGCTTAAATTGGTTCACGTTTTAATCTGAAGATTAATTACGAGATATAAGCATATATGATCTATTGCTTGCATGAGTTTGTTCGAGCTTAACTTGATAGTCTTGAGTTAATTTTAGGTTTTTCATGAGTAGATAAGTCACATTTGAGCATGATTTGTAAAATGCGCACATTATAGTCCTTTAAGGCTCAAGGGGTGGGTTCTAACCCACGAGCTAGTATGCCAAGTCGCGCGCTAGTCCCATTACTGTCCCCAAAAACTCGCGCGCGAGTTTCTTTTGTGCAACAAAAAACAGGGGCAAACTCACCCCGCGTGAGTTTATTTTTGTGGGCCTGAGTGGTTTTATTTTTTTAGTTAGGTTTATTATTTGGTGTTTTTTGTGAGTGAGATGTGTTTAAATAAAAAAAAAAATAGGTATTATAGGTGAGCTATAGTGAGTTTGGGTGAGTGTCATTATCTCCAAAGTGAAGTTTGAGTGAGTTGTAGAAAAACTGATATGACGCTGACGTGACGATGAATGTGTTTCTTACCACTCTCCTAGTCTAAAAAGCTAATAAACACTGTTAGATGAAGTTACGCCAAAAACTAATTATTTATTAAAACTTACTTAAACCCTTTACTTATAACTAGTTATTTATTAAAACTTACTTCAACATTTGAATTCATTTATACCAACTTTAACAAAACAATAAGACATAGCACACATACATGTTTAAAGGCTAGACATGGGTTTGTATTTGTTTTAAGAGGAGGAGGAACGGTGGCGCTAAAGCATGCTGTGAAAGAACGACACCACTTTTGACAACGGCGCATCACTCCGTGGTCTGGCGCCAAAGGTTTCGCGTCGTCGGCATCAGCCCACGCGGTTGGGTTTAAACTTTTTTTTAATCTGGTAGGTATACCCTCCATTTTTATATCACATATCCTATTTTGACACCACGAAAAGAAATCTAAAAATAGAAAAGAATTCTAGAAATAGAAAAGAATGTTCAGAAATTTGAATGAAGTCGAAATTTGTAATAAGAGTCTTTGATTACCACAAATCACTTTCATACCCAAATTAGATATTGTAAGGGACCCGAAGCTAATAAGGTATTTCCCCGTAAAAAAGATTAAAATAAGGAAAAAGGGCGTCCCGCGGCCCTCTATGGCACCAAAATTACCCCCATGGCATCAAAATCATCACTCCCTCTAAAAGGTGTTGTCATAGTCTTTTTCGTGCCATAGCCTAGTTTGTTTACGTGTCACCAATTTTTAACTATGACACCACTTCTCTGGCACGATGACTCCCTCCCTGTGCTCTAAACGTTTGGTTGATGGTTTAGATTAATATAGACCCATTCAAAAGCAAATATATAGGGTGTGCATGAAAGTAAGCAAAGGGTTGGTGGTTGGTATTTTGACTAAAACATATTTATGCCTTTGACAACTAAAGGTGGAGCAATCATAGCCAATTTAGAGAGGAGGGTGTGGCAACGAGCTTCTCTTCGTCGAGCTGATATGGAGGCTCGCCGGCCCTCGTCGAGGTTCTTCGCCACACCGACCCCCCACTATTCGCCGTGTGGATTTCACAAATGCTAAATGTTGACGACGAGGGTGAGTGGGCAAAAGAGTCGTTGGAGTGGAGTTTTCTTTTTCTTTTTTCTTCACCTTTCTTCTTTCTTCTTATTTTTTCTTTTTTTACAGGAGGATGTGTTGTGTTGTGTTGTATTTTTATTTTCGTAATGTATTTTTTATTTAAGTATTTGTAATTTTATTTTTAATAAAATGAAATTTAAATTGTATGAAAATGAAAAAAAAAGATAGTGGTGGGGCCCAAATGAAGAGGGTTGGGTGTGTTGTGAGTGAAGGGTATTTTGATTAGTTGTGTTGGTATGATGTGACGCTGAGTTGGCAGGTGAGTAGGCAAAAATTTGAGGGGTGGGCTTGTCACCACACCCTCCTCTCTTAGCCATCAATGCAATTTTTTCTTTTTAAGTTTTAAATCAATGTTTATTTATTAAATATTATTTATATTATAAATATATATATTCTTTTTTCTATAATAAATTCAATTTTGAACTTAGATTTAACCCATAAACCAAACGGGCCCATAATACAAACCAAACGGCCCCATAAATGTAATACGGTCCTAGTAAACCATGTGACTACTGTTAAATTTGGTTCACGATTTCAATTAAAGACTAATCAAAGGATATAAGCATACTGCATATCTAGCAAGGTTGCATAGCTCAACATGATTGTTTTTAGTTAATTTTTAGTAAGATGCAAACTTGAATGGTTGAACAATATTCTTGTAGTTAATTCTTAGCATTAGCATTCAAGTCATGAAACTTAAAAACAAAATTGTAATTTGATTTAGTATCAAAGGAGAACCCAATTATGGATAGGTTATTAGAGAAACTAAAAAAGAACCTAGAGGGCTCAAAAAATCTAACTTTTTGAAAGATGTACTAAAGCACACGTTATACTAGTACTCTTTTAAAAAGCTTATTAGCATTTATTAATGAAGTTACACCAACAACCAATAAGCACAAAAGTGAGTCAACCTATTGATGAAGTTACACCAAAAACCAAAACATACATGTTAAACATCTCAATTGTGCTTGTTTTTAATATACGATGAAATTTATTAAATCAAAACATTATATTACTAGCAATATAAACATCGTACCCTCTTCTTCCCCATTATAAATGTGAGTTGGTTTACTTGCAGTGTGTCGTATGGGAGAGCATGACTTTTTTAAAGATCTCAAGAAGCCTACAGGATGCCATCTGTTATTAGTTTTAACAGGATCGATGTCTTCAGATCTTAAGGGAGGGTGACATATGGCATACTATAAACTTCTTCAGATCTTAAAAAAACGCTCTACCAGATACACAATTATTGTTGTTGACATGAAGAAGAAACTGTGTTTTGTGAAATTGTGTGGCTAGGGTTTTATGAAGGTGGGGTGTTGAGTTTTTTTTAAACAAGGGTGTCGAGTTTTATAGTGTATAAATGGGCTTTTTTTAGGGTTTGGGATTGATAACAAACATTTTTTGTGGATCTGTTGTATGATGGGCTTGTGCTTAAGTGTTGTGTTTTTAACTTGGTGTGTATATATTGGTTTGGTTATCGGTTTACTCGTTTCGTTTATTTTTTCCGGTAAAACCGAAAAATAAACCGTTAAGTTTTTGTCGGGTTGAGTTTTGACTACTTTTGAGTTTGAGTTTTAGAATTGAAAATGAAGTTATCAAACCTTAGAACATGGAGCGAGAAACTTTGTTCAAGCGTAGAAATCTGTACTATAGATATGACTCGGAAGTTGGAACTATTTCGGTTTAGAAAGAAAGAGTTTTTACCTAGTTTATGATGTACCTAAGCTTCCAATTTTCCAGTTTCCACGCCTTTCACATGCATCAGATGTTCTAATTTTCCAGCATTGGGACTATCCAGACGTGATACATGCCTCACACACATGAGCGTCTTTTGAAGTGGAAGTATGCAGAAATAAACTTCGTTGATTTTCTGCTTGAGGTGGGAAACAATAATGGCCGCATGTTTTGTTTGAATCATTGTGGGAAGAGGAGAGTAATAGATGGAAGTCACGCAGCTTCTATAGATCCATCAGTAGATATATTTTCATTATCCGGGAAGAAAATAAAATATTCATGGGATGGCCAGGAAAATGCGTGGGTCTTTATGAGGGGTACTTGAAATTACAATGAATATATAAAGTTTTAATTAATTGTATAACGGTAAGAGTGTTATTTTGCAAAAAAGTAAGAGAAAATGCAGTGATAATAATGTTTTCTAAACAATGTGTTTTTTGTCGGAGGAATACTAATCTGGGACGGAGGGAGTACTAACACAACATCTCTCATAGAGAAGGTCATAAAATTCTTGAAATAACCAAAAATGTCACAATTTTTCCTTTATGCACCAACCAAATGAGAATTTCACAAAATTTCTTATGCGGCTTTTTCAAAAATAGGAAAATTTTGAAAAAATTTAAAACTTTTTTTATACTTTTGAAAAAAATCGTATAGGTTGCCTACTAAGTTATTTTGAAAAAATTTCATTTTTTGATACATTTTTGGGAAATTGGGTGAACCTTGAGGCATAAGAATTTTCCTTATAAATTACCTCAGGATACTTCCCAAGGCCCAAGGTCTACATGGAAATAAGTAGACTGTACGTACTAGTATATAAAAAAGCCAAAAGATCTCAAATCATGTCTACATATCACCATACACATGGTGGAGACCTGTGAATCGCGTGTTAAGTCTTGATGGCTATTCGATCTACACATTAAATTCAATGTGGTTTGTGCTTACTTTATTCAATAGCAGAATTGATAGTATGCTTTATTGTTCCATTCGTTTATTACCCATGCATGATTAGATATAAACATCGCATTGATGAACTATTCGATCTACACATTAAATTCAATGTGGTTTGTGCTTACTTTTGGTTACGTCAACTACTAAGGTATCTTGGCCAAACGGTATAGAGTTGACGAGTCAAAGAACAGAATGTCCTCTGCAAGTTTGCTTGTAGAACTTCTAGATACAAGGGTGGCGTTTACACTTTTTTTTCCTTCGATGTGTTCTTGTTCTTTCGCTAACATCTTGAATTTTCATATGCTTAACTTTCGCATATATAACTTACATGTACCATGGGTCTTGTGTACATCTGGTCTTACACAATTTTTAGTGTCTATTTAAAGGTTGTCAAATATATATGGATGCAGATTCAAAGAGAACGCATTTTCTTTCATGTTTTATGGTCAAATTTTTTTTTTGTCCCACACGGATAAAAAGTGAGAGTAGTGAAACATTTATAACTCAAATTTCAATGCTATAAATCAAGCAAAAAGTCAAATAACACAACTAAAATTAGTTAATTGTGTCTTTAGGCTCTTTGTTTTTAACATGGGAACAAGCCTTGATTTTAAGCGATTTTAATTTGGAGACACTTATACAAAGTCAAGTTCATACTTTTTCCGATTTATATTAAATGTTTACTTATAAAACGTTTACGGTTCTACGAAATTTCAATGACTACATCCTTTATCAATCAAATAATATCTTTACGATTACACATATTCATAAAACGTAATCACTTCTTAGTTTTGCGTAACATTAATTTTAGATGATACGAGCCACAATTATAAAATATATCATGAAACCGTATCATGGAATTATTAAATTAGTATCAAGTATTTAGCTTAATTTATACACTCTTCGCAACTCGGGTTAGTCAGGTTTGGGTTCATTCGGCCAGGTCAGTTCGTGACGGATTAATTTAGTTTTAGATCAACCCGAATATAGGTAAAAAAACAAAAAGAAAAAATATTTTTTTCTTTTAAATATTTTACTTAGTAAGACAAAACGTCATGTGAGATATTTGTATTACAAACCCTTCACTAAACCGCATTAATAACTAAATAACTTGATATATTTGGTTTCATGTTGCATACAAACTCCACACGCGAATGGTCCTATTTGTGATAAAATGTTGTCACCCATTATTATCCCACATCGTTTAGATATAAGAAATGTTCTATCCTTATATACTACATTGTGTTTGGTCTGTTTGTGTCGATAGATGGTTTTCGAAATTGGTTTCATGAGATTGAATGCAAGAATAACACTTCAATCTTGATAAACTGAAATCCAAAATGTCTCTAATTATATAGCTTTTTGATATTATAATTCAAACTTTACTAGTGTCATACTCATAACCCCTTTTCCGACAGCTCATAATCAACTCGCTTTATACCAGCACATTTGCTTCAAACTTCCCACGTGGGTCTTGTGTACGTCAGGTCTTGGCTTCAGCTTATTTGTACAAGGCCTGATCTTGCTGAGCATGAAGATCATTGCAATTTGGTTGCTTATTCATACAAGGCCTTATAAGGTTGTATAACTCAGTTCTACCTTCCGAAGTCAATATTCTCAAATAAAGAACCGCTAACTTGAGGTTCCCAACTCAAGTCAATCCCGATTACGACTTTAGTTCATGAAGTTTAAGTTTCCTTTGGATCACAACATTCTAATATATGTTTATTTTTTCTGTTCTTCGTAAGCCACACTAACAGCTGGAATGAACCATCGTTTTTCTAGAAAGAAAGACAATGTTTCTCTGAAACGCAGAAGATCTCCACCGTGGTAGGCATCGAACTATTGAATTTTTTCGCTTCATTTTTTCTAAAGAAAAGATCGAGGCTAATAACTTGTTTCTGTTTTGGTACTTTTATCAAGAATAAAAAACATACTATTATCCCACATAGGTTAAGGAAAGGAAATCCTGCTAGCTTATATCATAATGGGAATAATGCTTATACAAGTTGGTACTAATACATTACTAAGTATGTCACCAAAGTATAACCCTAAGCTATATTTCGAGGAATAAGTTCAGACCTTCACAAAAGTATGTCACCAAACATTGGGCCTTGTTGTATTTTAAGAAACGATAGTGTGGACTTATTAAACAAATCTTGAAAGGACGGTACTTTGTATAACGAGAATACAAATTAACTAAATTGAAGTAGCTAAAGCCGTAGATAACTGAAATGTCGCAAGGATTGAGCAATCTAGGTGAATTCTGAACAAAGAGATTGTTTTTGTTCCCACATAGGTCAGAGAAAAGAAAATTTTCTACCTAATATATTGGGATTGGTATGTTCATCTGAACTGAGATTAATATTGTGTTATTCTCTAGGTTAATTCATCAAAAGTTCCACAACCTAAAACATTTTCACCAATTATTTTCGTGTCTTGTTAATTATTCCACATTAACATAAAAAACAATTTTCAATAAAGATCCTATTCTATCCGACTTTGACTTTTACACTATTCGACTTGTACTTACAGTTATAAACACAGAGAATATTCTCTTCGTTTGTAATTTTTAATATTCGACTTCTTAGCAAATATTTAACATTTGTAACCCACTGTTAACACCAAATCTTCTAACCCGTAGAAACGCAACCATTCGGATGGGATACAAGCCCTTTGGTAGCAGTTGACCCAACCTATAAGATGCAGCTCCAAAGTTCAAATGAGATTAATTTTTTTTTTTGTAACCGTGATTCCCGACTCATTGGTCGAGCCCACCCGCCACACAACTCAAACCAGGTGAAGCCCTCTCTTTTAAGGACAAATGAGATTTGTTTGAAAGCCGTAGAACAGTTTGACACCCCAATAAAATATCAAAACCTTGTTTCTCTTATTTGAGTATAAGATGAGTTATTATTTGGGTAGTTTCAAAATTCTAGCAAACCAAACACCTCATAGCAGACGTATATTTACCGTTAGACAAAAACGTGTATATACACCCTAACTCCTTTCGATCTGCTATTGAAATAGAATTATACTCTCTCGATTTACAAAACCCCTAATTTTTGAAAAAATTAGGGTTTGACTTTTTTTGGGATCTTTTGATTCAAAGGTTCCGGTGGATTATCTTTGGTATTTTGGCACTTGTGTGACATTATCTTACTCATAAGTGGTAAACCCCTAATTTTGTTCTAAAATGAGGGTTTACTATTTGTGATCTGTTGTTGAGCTCTCTTGGGGTTCTTTGGTTACTTGGTGACGTTTCTTGTTGGAGAAGTTGATTTCCCTAATTTTTTCCATGAAAAAAATAGGGTTTGTCACTTGGAGGTTCTGATATTTTCTAGACTAAGTGAATCTAGAAATATCAGATCGATCGTGCTTGCTATTGGGTATCACTGTAACACCTCTCATCTCTCTGTTTTTTGATTGCTAATTGGTTTATTTGTTTTATTATTTATCTGATTTTGTTGGGTTGGGTGTTCTTATTTTTCGACCTCGTTTGTCTGGATCCTCACTCATTGCTTGCCCTTGACCTGCCACCCTTGAGTGATTTGGAATCCTGGGAACTTTGTTCGCTGTGTTGTGAGTTCTTTTCTAACCCTTGTGACCCTTCACCATGTCTGAACATGGTGATGATGATGTTTTGAGTGTGACTGATCCAGTCACACTCATTAGCAAATTGGACTTAAGTGACCCCTTACATCTACACCCCAATGATACTGCTGTTTTGACTGTTGTGAGTGTTAAACTTAAAGGCACTGAAAATTATCAAGTTTTGGCTAATGCTATGTAATTAGCTTTAGAAGGAAAGAATAAAATTGGTTTTATTGATGGGTCTTGTAAAAGATCTATTACTGATGACATTTTTGAACTCTATTTCTGAGGAATTATTCCTCGGTCAAATTTTTTCGAAAAAGGCTAAGCATGTTTGGAATAAACTTAAAGAAACTTACCATAAGGTAGACGTGTCTGTTATATTCAATCTTCATCATAAGATTAATACTCTTAAGCAAAATGGGTCGAATTTGTCTGATTACTACCATAAATTGAATGCTTATTCGAAACAATATAATGCTATGATTAAGTTTCCTAATTGTGGGTGCTCTGCTTCTGGTGAATTTAAAAGGCATAATCAGTTGTTAAAACTCATGTAATTTTTGATGGGATTAGATGATTCTTATATGAGCATTAGAAGCTCTATCCTCTCTAGAGAAACTTTGCCTGATGTTCAGGGTGCGTATGCTATAATTTCCAGTGAGGAATCTCACAGGTTAGCATCTGGAACACTTGTTGGATCTTCTCAGAGGACTCAGACATCAGCTTTCTTTTCTAATGGGTTGCTAGAAACAACTCTCAAAGGAATCAGACCATTAACAATGGCAATTTTAGACCCAACTTTGGCAACAATAGGAGTTTTAGACCTAACTCTCCTACCACTGGATTTAGACCTAATGCTCCTACTAATTCTGTGTTTAGACCTTATGGTAATAGTAAATCAGAGATTGTGTGTAAGTATTGTGGGTATAATGGCCACACTGTTGATAGATGTTTCAAGATTATTGGTTACCCTCCTGACTTTGGTAAGAAAAAGAGGGGTCAAGGTAACACAGGTAAAAATGTCTCCAACAATTTTGTTGGGACATCCTCTTCATCTGGTTTCAGTGATGAGCAACTTGCTACTTTCATCTCCATGTTTAAAGAAAACAAGGGGAGCACTAGTGATTCTGGAAAAACTCTTCATGCTAATATGGCAGGTACTTACTTTAACCATAGTAAGATTTTTAATAATAACTTTGAGAAGTTTTTTGTTGTAACACAAACATCAAGTCCAAACTTGGGTAAAATGGGAAGGTTGTTGATTCAGGGGCTAATCAACATATGACCAATGATGATACTGAATTGGAAAATGTTTTTGATATTTCTCATCTTAACATTAAGGTGGCTCATCCCAATGGGACAGAAGCCATCATTTCTAAAATTGGGAATCTAAAGCTTTCAAATGGACTCGTTTTGTTTGATATTCTTGTTATACCTGATTATTGTGTCACATTGGTCTTAGTTCATAAGTTGGCTAAGGATAACAAAATATTGGTTGTTTTTTATGAGAACAAATGTTTCTTTGTGAATCAGGATTTCAATCTCAAAAAAATATTGGGGATTGGTAGACAATGTGGTGGTTTGTACTATTTAGATGTAGAAGGTACCAATTGTGTTAATGAACCCTATGTGCTTGTTTGCTCTTTGTCTAAACATGATTGGCGTTGTAGATTAGGTCACCCTGCTGACCAGCTCTAAATGTGCTTAAAAACTCTTTGAAAAGTAGTTCTACTGACCAAAATGAATTTTGTGAAATCTGTCAAAGAGCTAAACAGACTAGAGAACCTTTTCCATTAAGTGACCACAAAACTAAATATCTTGGTGAATTAGAGCATTTAGATATGTGGGGACCTTATATGGTGACCAGTCATACTGGTCATAGGTATTTCTTGACCATTGTGGTTGAAAGGACACATAGGCACCTTCTTAATGTTACAAGATGCCTTATGTTTCAGGGGGAATTCCCTTGAGATTTTGGACTCAATGCATTCTAACTGCTACTTATCTTATCAACAGATTACCCTCTTCTGTGCTAAATGGTAGATCTCCATGTGAGATGATGTATAACACATCTCCTAATCTCTCTCATATTAGGACTTTTGGATGTCTTTGTTTTGCTACTATCTTGAATAGTCATGATAAACTCACCAGTAGGTCTGAAAAATGTGTTATGATGGGTTTTTCTAATTCTCAAAAGGGTTATAAACTTTATAGTCTTGATAGACATTAGTTCTTTGTTTTCAGAGATGTTAAGTTTTTTGAATCCATTTTCCCTTTTAAAGATGTTGTTTTGAATAAGAAGAATAAGAATGAAGATGTTGATGTTTTTCAAAATAATAAAGTTTTAACCTTTTTTGATTTGGAAAATCCTGAGCTTCTTGATGATGATGAGAGTGTTACAAATGATCATAATGGTGACAGTCAGTCACCAAGTGCTAGTAGCCCACACTTGGGTCTAGGTGACAGTGGATACATTGCATCCAGCAATGATACCACAAATGCCAGTCCAAGTGACACTGAGGCTGCCACACTTGATGATAATCAAGTATCTGAAGGAAATTTAGAAATTCAGCCAGGCCTTCCTTTACATGGACAGAATTTGGGTGGTATTTCTAATATCAATGCTCAGGATAACCAAGTCTTGAGAAAGTCTTCTAGGCCTTCTGTTTTTCTAAAAAAATGTTAATTCCAAAGTTAAATATGGGATTGAAATGTTTGTTGGGTATTCCAAAATTTCAGGAGATGTGTTATGCTTTGTTACCCAGTTATACAAGAGTAGTGAGCCTAGGAGTTTTTTTGAAGCTTGTCAAAGTCCTCAGTGGATTGATGCTATGAATGTTGAATTTGCTGCTTTACTTGAAAATGATACTTGAGACTTAGTTGAATTGATTGTTGGTAGAACTGCTTTAAATTCTAAGTGGGTATGGAAACTTAAGTTCAAATCCAGTGGTGAAATAGAAAGGTGTAAGGCTAGACTTGTTGCCATGGGTTGTGGTCAAAAGGAAGGTTTTGATAATGCGTAAACTTTCTCCCCTGTTGTGAAAATGGTGACTGTTAGATGTCTCATTAACTTAGCTGTTAATCAATCTTGGCCTTTATACCAACTTGACATTAACAATGCTTTTTTATATAGGGAGTTAGATGAAACTGTTTACATGAAACCCCCTCAAGGTTTCTACTCTGATAACCCTAAGCTTGTTTGTAGGCTTAAGATGTCTATTTATGGTCTTAAGCAGTCTCCTAGATAGTGGAATGCTAAACTCACTTCTGTTCTGATTGAAAATGTTTTTGTGCAAAGCAAATCTGACTACTCTCTTTATACTAAGTGTTGTGATAAGTGTTTCATTGTTGTTCTTGTTTATGTGGATGACATTATTTTCACAGGAAATAATGAGAAAGAAATTGACAACTTCAAAAAAAATTTGAAAGGTAATTTTAAAATTAAAGACTTGCGAAAATTGCAATATTTTTTGGGAATTGAAGTTGTTGACACCAATGATGGGATGTGTATAAATCAAAGGAAGTATGTCCTTGATCTTTTTTCTGAATATGGAATGCTTGCTTGCAAACCATCCAAGACATCCTTAATATCAAAGCTGTCAATTAATAATGAACCCTCTAAAAATGACCCCTTGTTGGAAAATATTGTGGATTATCAGAATCTTATGGGTAAGCTTATTTACATGACCAATACCAGACCTGACATTTCATATGTTGTTCATGGCCTTAGTCAATTTATGGACTCACCCTTGAGGTCTCATATGAGGATTGCCTTTAAGATTCTCAGATACTTAAAGGGTTCACCAGGTCTTGGTATTCATGTTAAAAAACACCCAGGTGTGTCTCTTAAAGATTTTTTTGATGTTGATTGGGCTAAGTGTATTGTGACTAGAAAGTCTGTTCCTGGTTATTGTGTTTTTTAAAATGACAATCTTGTTTCATGGAAAAGTAAGAAACAAATTACTCTCTCTAAGTCATCAGCAGAAGCTGAGTATAGGGCTCTAGCTTCTGTGACTAGTGAAGTCATTTGGATCCTAAAATTTTTGAAAGATTTGAGTTGTGATAATGTTTTGCCCGTGGATCTTCATTGTGACAGTAATTAAGCAATTAATTTTGATGCCAATCCTGTGTTCCATAAGAGAACAAAACACCTAGAAATTGACCTTCACTTTGTGAGGGAAAAAATCTTGAGTGGAGTTGTTAGAACTCAGAAGGTGAAGTCTGCAAATCAAATTGCAGATATCCTTACCAAAGGATTGGATACACCACAACATCATTTCCTGGTTGAAAAACTAGGGATGATTGACCTGTATAGAATATCATATTAAGGGGGGATGCTAAAATCCTCTAACTAATCTGATATTCAAAGTGTTTAGGGACTAAGTTGCTCATGTTGATATTTCAGGGACTACTTGTGGACAATTGCTAAAGTGGTGGTGGACTGGACGTTTACATTGGATGCATTGGGCTTCAAGAGTGATAAGAGCCCAGTTGTTGGGTTGGTCTTGTAAAACCGTTAGACAAAAACGTGTATATACACCCTAACTCTTTCAGAGTTAGGTTGTGAGAGTTTTATGTGTGTGTGTGTGTGAGCCGTCATGGTTTAACACATCTCCTCTCTCCACCATTGTTGATTCATCAGTTTCTTATTGTTCTTGTAAGACTATTATCATTTTAGATAATAGATCCATACCAGTTTAGAATGTGGTAGATTTTTACTTTGTAAACTCTCTCTTGGTTCTTGATTTGTTTGAAGTGAATAAAAGTGTTTTGAATCATCATATCTTGTTTTTCTACACTACTCGTAAAATGTAGTAACTGAAAAATATATCATTGCCTAAATAAAGTTCAACAAATGATCCCCTACATATTTTAATTCCAACTACAAACTTTTTAAATTCATATAAGTCTATAAACACTAAAGAAAACTCAAAAATCTTCCAAAGTTAATGGTAGAATTCAATCCCTAAGAACGACTACATAAGCTAATTTCATCGAGGCCAAAAATTTCTAGCAAATTTTAACTAAAGATAATAATCAATCAACTCAAAAGTCTAAACCATGACCATATTACATTTTTCAAAAGCCCATAGGGTTCTCCTACTTCTTTAGTTCTTTCAAGTTTTGACATGCATTTACTAAAGAACTAAAAATTATGTACCAAGAAAAAATAAATAGGGAAAATTACAACAGAGACACTCAGTAGCTATTTTGCTGAACTAATGAGGTCAAATTTACTTACATTAGCGTTGAATCTTAAATTTCCATCCATCCACATTGCTTAGTTTTCATCATCTATATTAAGTCTCCACCTTCATAGCTTCCATATTTGCTCCAAACAAATAAACACCACAAAAAGAAATCAAACATTTAATAAAATAATTAGATAGATACAAACCATTAAGTAACACAAAAATTTACCTTAAGAATTGGTTAGACGCAACAATTTTTTGACATCTCCTTGTATCTTCGCATATATCATTCTTTTATCTTCAATTTCTTCACATTAAAATTCTAAAAGTACTTAAACACATCAAACTTTAATATAAATAACATATTTAAAAGAATAGAAAAAAAATCTATGACATCTAAGAACATAAAACAACAAACACACACAGAACTTATAGTGTACATACCTTTTGATAGTTTTTGTGTTCGACACATGGTTCATCAACATCGCCAATACAAAACATGATCATGATCATATCTCTTTCCACCTAAAAAAGTACGAGGTCAAAGAACATAAAAAAAGCCCGAATCACATAAATAGGTTTGAAGAAATTTAGTGAAATAGAAGCTTACCCATATCGTAAATCCTTGAAGAGGTATCCTTACACGCTGCTCGAAACACAATAAGCCCAAACAAAGTTCTATGCTAGAGTGACTGTCAAAGAAAGACAAAATAAAGGAGATATATTTATTTATCAAGAATCCACCACATCTAACCCCAAAATCAGCCAAACCCGTAATTTGAAGATAAAAAAATAAAAACAAAATCAAATCAGATTCATACCAACAAATATTATATGATCAATTCATAGAATAATTTCTTTGGATGATTGATTGTGTGGTTTAGATATTTATTTATACAAAGATCAAGAAAGTTCGAGATAGATCAGATGAGAGAGAGGGTACTGGGATTTTTTTGTGTGTGTGTGAGAAAGGGTTGTGTGAGAGTGAGAGGATGAAAAGAAATTTTTATTGAGACTGTGAGAGGGGGACTGTTCATTTGAACAGTAATACTCATCTATTATATATAGTATAATATCGTGAGTTAAACTGCAAACAAGTTAAATGAATCAAGACATCGTCTTATAATTATTGGCAATTAGTATTATACGAGGCGTCACTTGTGTTGGCAACTTAGAGCACAGGGTATGGTGCTGAGCCGTCGTGCTGAGCCGTGGGAAAACACCAAGTTTTTCAAGGGGTATGGTGTGTGGTGGGTAAATGATCCCACAACACCAAAACCTCCACAACACCAAAAATGGGGCTCCTTGGTTGGCTTGAGCCGTGGGGTTTATGTGGGCCCCATTAATTTATAAAAAAAATTATAAAACAAATTTGTTAAACAAATTTATTAAACATTTCATTAAGATAAAAAAAAGTACATAAATTAAAAAAAATACGAAAAAAAATTAAAAAAAAAAACGAAAATACAAAACATAAATTAAACTTAATTTTTTTTCCCGAAATATAATTCTCGGGTCTTCCTCTTCAACTCTTCGATGCTCTCCGCGTCTTCTAGGGACATTCCGGTAGTGTCGAAATTAAGGATTTTTAAATCCTCATTCCGTTTAGCAATATCGCAAACCGCGAGTCTTGCGGCTAACTCACGATTCATGGATTCTTTTTTCGCCTCTCGTTCAATCAAGATTTCTTCTTGCATCATTTCGGCAACCCGAGCTTTAGACGAAGAGGATGTGGCGGACGAGCTATTCGAAGATCGTTGGCTTTTTGTTCTTCGTGGAGCCCCCGAAGGACGCGGGATTGTGTCGTCTCCAAACATTTCCGGCTCTTCGTCGACATCGGTTACACGACCCCAGGTACGACGAGCTTGTGTTGACTCGGGGTTTTGCCACTTGTATTTGTCTCGCAAAAAGATCCACGCTTCACGATGCCTAAACTCGGTCTTGTATGTTTCCTTAAACATTGTGCAAACCCGCGAGTACATAAGCTCGTCATTCTCACCACTTGCCAACGTGGTAGCATCGTAAAGAGCATTAAACTTGCCAACAAGTCCGTTCATCGGCGTCCACTTACCCGTTAACATGTTCTTGTTACGCTTTTTTTAATCCTTTTCCGATGCAACCTTGTTATACTCGGCCATAATCTTGTACAAAAAAGTATCCTTCGATTGATCGCTTCCGTTTCTCGGATCCTCGGAAATTAGGATAAAACACTCGGCCAAAAGCCGTTCCTCGGCTTGAGTCCAATAAGTTCGGTCGGTTTTTGGCTCACGTGGTTTTTCCCACTAGCTTGTTTTTTGGCTGTAGATTTTTTTCGGTTTCTTTTGAGTGGTTCGTCCTCCTCCTCCTCCTCGTCTCCCACGGTATTGTCATCTTCGTCACGAAGCTCGGTTTGTGGTTGAGATGAATGTGTTGGGTAAGTTGAAGGTACTTGGGTTTGTGAGGGATTACATATACCTTGTGTTTGCATCCACATTTGAAATTGCTCCGGAGAACAATTAACAAACGGGTTCATCATCAAGGGTGGGATTTGGATGTTGGGTCGTGAAGGTGTAGGAGAATTAGAGTTAACGGAAGATGGTGTTGTAGGGTTAGACGAAGACCCGGCGTTGGTGTTGTTAAAGTACTCGTACACCCAATTGTTCAGATGGTTCGGATCCATCACTAGTATGTTTGAGTTTTTGTTATGTATGGTTTTAGTTTAAAAATGGGATGTTTTGGGGGGGTTTATAGTGTAAAAATAGGGTTTTTTTGAAAATTTCGTGCCTCCCCCCGCTCCTCAAACGGTCACATTTTTAAATGCAACGGCTATTTTTTAAATTTTCAAAATTTTAAAAAAAAAGTAAAAATAAATTATATATGCACGAAAACGCGCGCCGTCCACTCGGCGCGAGGCACGAAAACGCCACACGGGGTGTGGTTTCTCGCGCCGTCGTGTCGTGTTTTCGCACGGCGTGAGCGGATAAACTCCCGTACCCTGTGCTCTTATTTAATAATCGTTGATATCTAATAATAATATCGTGGTTTAAATTGCAAACAAGTTAAATGAATCAACACGTGGAAAGTCAACTATATGATTTTCAGTTAAAAGTTTTGGGAACTATAGCATGGGTTCGTGACATTTCAAGTTACACGTAATTCAATGGGTTTAAGTTATGTTTGAATGGTGGTGTGAAAATTTTAAGTTATGTTTTTAACTTTGGTAGATTAAATAGTATGGATTATATTTTTTGCATAAGCATCAACTAACACAAACACATTAGATACCAAAAAAACACAAGATAATATGATGTAGACAGAATTAGATCTCTTAGACGCCTTTGAGATCGGATAATGTAAGTAGTATGTTTCCTCGCACGTACCCTCACCGAACCTTGTCCATCGAAACAGCTTCATTTGATATACAGGTCAACCGTACCTAACCTATACTACAACATGAACCATTTCAACCGACACTTGTTTTGACTCGTTACCAAACCCACTCGTCATGCCATTTTATCCACACGAATGATTAAATATTTTTTTGCAGGCTAGGTAATATTAGGAGCACTCATTTCCCGTTCCATATACAAGTTGATACACCAACTTCTTGATAAAGAAAAGTAAGTTTTTTTTCATCCCACGTAGATCTAAGAAGAAAAATCTTACCAGCCAATATAATAAAGTGAACAAAATTAACAAGGAACGACTTTAAAATTTGTAGCACACGTTTATCATCGAGGATAGTGTATTTTTACCTTGTTTTAGCACTTACGCCTATGTTGTTTTTCTAAAAAGAAGGAAAAGATTTCTTAAAAACGCAGAACATCTTCACCGTCGTAGGCATCATAATATTGAATAAGTTAAAAAAAATTGCTTCACTTTTCCTAAAGAACATATTGAGGCTCATAACTTATTTGTGTTTCGGTACTTTTATGAAGAAAAACATGCTTTTATCCCACATATGAAAGAAAGGAAATCCGACTAGCTTATATACTAATGGGAACAATGTTTATACGTACTAATTATAGGTGGCAAATTATGTCCATATGCTTAAATTTGGGTTATTTGGACTCTTTTTTTTTGAACTAATGGAATAAATGGGTATTGACTTTTATTTTAGTTGGACTATTTGGACAACATAAAAGCATTGAGTTAAATAAATGGGTATTATGGACAATATGTGATGGTTATTTTTTGCCATTTAATTAATCTTGAATCTATTTGTTTCTCATTTAATATTGTCCATTTTACCCAAGACCATTTGGTCCAAATATTAAAAATTGCCCATTTAGTCCGCGTCCATACACCAACGTCTATTTAACCCATTGCCCATACTCGTCCAGTCTATCCATTTACCACCCTTAGTACTAATACATTGTTATTCTTGTGAGACTGAAGTGTGTCATAGTAAAAATCTAAAACTATTTACATGCTTCTTGACAACAAGAATAATTTATGTAAATAGTTGACTTTTTTGCTCGAAGAAGGATCCCTTAAGCTGCCTTCTCGGAACAACACGAGACATCCCGTTAAGATTACCTTAAACGGGAGATGTTTTCTCTAACCGATATATCTTGTTGACACTTGTTACCTTATTTTTCTATTGTTAAGTAAGTCGCTATTTGGCGTATGTGCTCCTTTTATGGATAAAGAAAAATTACACAAATAAATTGAGCTCTTTTAATGAAAAGGAAAGTAATCAATTGACTAAATAACGAGACGGGTACAAAAAATACTCTAATTAAACATAACACGGGCGTATGGGTTATAGTCCTCATGTGGGTGAAGGTCAGGATTTCGACTCTTGGTTGAAGCGTATATGGAAGATTTATTTCTGAACGGATGTCGGGTGCGAATCCCAGTTGATGCCTTGAATCTCTTTATGGAAACTAGATTACTAAGCTGGGGTGGTTATTCTCGTTAGAGGGGTTTCAAAATCGAAGCGTCGTGTCTTGGTGCACAAGATGACACAAAGAAACTCCGTTGTACCAGCAACCGTTAAAAAAACATAACAACGCATCCTTTAAGTCGCCTTCTCGAAGCAACACATTAACAATATCTCCGATAGCTTTCTAACACAATCTAAAAGAGCTCCACAAGTCGATTGGATGAACGCTGACACAGTTGTAGGTCAAGCCACGATGATGTTAAAATAGATGTCGTTTTCCATGAGAAACTTGCGAATATAATGGCCGAGCAACACTAAGTCGAATGTATCTTATGATAAAAGTAAGAAAAAATTGCTAGTTACTAATAATCCTACATAGCACATGATCCAATGTGCCTAGATTAGTATTATACGTAGTATTATATTACACACAATCAGATTATGAAGTTTATAAATTTAGAATGACCAATTGCTATAAAAGTAAAATTTCCTTGTAAATTTTCGAATACAAAGATTTTCATGAAATAGATTTTTAGTGGTTTCACTTTTCAGTATGATATACATGTTCTACTTAAAGACAAAAAAAAAGTTTATTTTATCAAACTCATAAAATATGATGATGTCGAGCATCTCTTTATATTCGACGGGAAAATAGGTTTAATCCAAAAAGCATACTTAAAGAACCACATGACCGATGAAGATAAAGTACGACGGCGATAACCTGATAACATACAAATCAACTAGTGTCGCAACTCAAAGAAAGTAAGGTAAATCATATTGATGGGAAAAAAGGAACATCGGTTTCTAAAATTCTAAATTTAAATGTCACATGTACGCTTGCTTTCATGTCTTATGGCTAAATGGTATGTTGTCCCATATTGATAGAAAGATAGAGTAGTGAAACGTTTTTATAACTCAAACTTTATTCAATAATTCAAATATAGGCAGTACACAACTAAAATTAATTGGTTGTGTATTCGATTCTTATGTTTTTCACATGCGTACAACTTGGTTATGTGCATATAGCTGTTTAAGCTATTCAACCAAACATCAAATCTTCTTGCATATTCATTACACTATATAAGGTATCAGTAACATATTTATACACTCTTTGGCAACTCGAAGAAGTTTCTCAATCAAATTACTATACGGTATAACTAGTTATAAGTCCTTTACACGAACATATTTACAAATAAATCAAATTAAATTTAACATTTTAGTTTAATAAACGATATGATATATAAAAAATTTCGTGTTTAATATTTTGTAATTTTGATATTATTAGGTTACAACGTGTAAGAGGGTATTTGTTAAATACTTTTAAATTTATTGAAAAAATATAAAAAATTATAATTTTCACTTAAAATCATCTAATTTATTTAAATTTTAACCACTAAAATTTTATTTATATTCTAGCCTTTTTTAAAGATTTTTTTCTTCCAAATTTGACCTCTAAAAAAATATAAAAATAAAATGGATTAAATTTAAAAAGAATACTTCTTATTAAAAAAACATTATTCTCAAAAAATTCCAACTTTAAGTTTTACTTAAAAAAAATGTATTTATAATACTTCATATCTCATAATTTAGTTGGTGTGAACTTTCAAATAAATAAAGTTGTAGTCCGACTAGGTACATTTCGATCATTTATAAAACCTATACTACAAATTGTTTCTAGCGAAGGCAAATTAAATTACAAGGATATTTTAAAAGATATCTGCAACAATTTTTTTCGCTAGGGGGCAGTTACCCCGAGCCCCCGCCCTATTTCCATCCATGAGTCCAGCCATGAAAGTTTCGGGTATGCTCGCTCTCGTGCTCTTAACAAAAGGGTTTGTGTCTTAATGTTATTCACTGTTATTGTTATGTAAGAAAATCATCAACCAAATGATTGTAGCTCCATGTTCTGTTTAAGACATGTAAAATTAATTATTTTATACGTATTAAGTTGAAACTCGGGTTAGACGCGTATAAAACTCGGGTTAGACACGTTTCGGTCAGTTCGGACGGGACTTTTTTTCTTTTTCTCTTTTAAATACAAAATATACAAAATTTATATTTAAAAAATAAAAAACCCTTATTTGGGTCAACCGGAAGAGTTAGGCAAAAAATTCTACCTAATATCAGACCATGTTTAATATTCGGGTTATATGGGTTGTCCATCTGCCATCCAACACGCTATGTAAATAATAGTAAATTCACAAAAAAAACATAAATTACAAATTCAAATTATATACACGTATAACTTGAATTTGTATATCAATAAAAAAACTTAAATTTGTTCGACCTGACTAAAGCAAGTCGAATGTATTTATTCGTGTTCGGTTCGAGTTCAAGTCTAAGTCGGATCGGCCTCTTTTACACTCGTGAGACCTCATGTATGCTTAACCAATTACTAATGCGCATTGGTAACTAAATAACTTAGATATCTTTGGTTTCATATATGGTTCTAGTTGTGATAAAATGTTGTCACCCATTATTATCTCACATCGTTTACACAAATGAAATGATCTATGCTAATATACTACTTTGTATGTAGTCTTTTTTGTGTATAGATCGATACATGGTTTTCGAAATTCATTTCATGAGATTGTATGCAGGATTAAGACTTCAACATTGTCGAAAAGAATTTTGAAAATGTATCTAATTCTATAACTGGACAGGCTTTAGCCAAATTTTGTGTAACCTGGTATATAAAATAGCATTTATATGAAACCAATACCTAAAAAGGTTCAGAATTAAACATTTTTATCTATATCATCCACATCCAAAATACATTCAATTTAAAAGCCATGTCGAACCAATAAAAAACAGTATACAAAAAGAAATTAAAATATACTCCGTATAATGCAAATATTCATATTAAAATATCCAAACTAATAACGGGATGTGGATTGTTGAAGTTCTTATAGATCTAGCTAGTGGCATTCCTCTTTCGCTGCCACTCACTCTCTCGAGCTTCTTCATGATGCAAATAGTCTCGTTCATGCATAATCCAAAATTTGCACCTACATTGTATCAAGTTCCATTAATGCGCTTAAAACTTGTATAAACACAATATTCGAACATATTAATCAAAGACTTTGACACTTGCTAAACTCTCATATGTCAGCCTAGTAGTCAAACTTGTCACAGCCGGCAAACATATGTTTTTGTATAACAAAACATAGTTAAATATACACATTAACAACAGACATCTGATAAGCAGCTAATTTTTCTACCAAATATATTTTTCGGTTCTCAGTTACTTACCTTTTCAGAGTCCTTGCAAATAGTATGGGGACCAATGATCACTGAACATAGCTGCAAGTATCGAATGAGGCTCCCACTGAGTTAATATCCACTGACCACGGTTTTGCATAATTTCCCCCTGCTACACAAACAACCTCCATTAAACAACTATTATAATCCGAATCCTTATAACTACATAATCTAGATAATAATTAGCTAAACTCTCACATGTCATTTGCAGTTTTCTAAGTTACGCACTAGTCCACATATACTAATCTATGGTGCAAATCACTTGTTCAAGACCTTTTTCTGAAAGCAACTACATTCATGCAGCCCTGCATATACTTTGGCCAAAGTTAGTTAATTTACGCAATTGTCCACACTACTGCTTTGAGATCATGATTCATGAAGGCTATGACAATCAAGATACTTTTGGAAGCGAAGCCAGAAAGGTAGTGCATAGTTATTATATACTTTGATAAGTATATAATGAATATTTTATTTTCAAAATCTCACTAATTAATTTTTTTAAATCATTGTTGTTAGGCATAAGTAAGGAGGGCACATGTGGGCAATGAGTATGAGTACCTCAAACCCGTCACCCACCTACGTAGATTTTATCTCCCACCACCCCTCCGTCACCCACTGGTAGGTATAACTTTCTACCCATACTTATCCCCGTGGGTATTTGTTACCCATAGATAAACCCATGGGTTGATGTAGGTATAACAAAACTTGGCCACATGTACCATGTTTTGGCTCCACATCATCCAATTAATGGGAAATAGCCCGTGAATGTGCGGAATTTGGAATCAGAAACAGATCTAAAAACCGCCATGTTGCAAATGAATGAATTGCGCGTTAGGTATTACAAGTAGAACGCACAATAACAAGGTAAAGGTACCTCAAAACGTATATTCTTATAAACGAGCTCCTCGACATTGATGCCAACAGTGGGATGAGGTAGTAACGATCTCGTCAAGATGCAACATATAAAGAGTGGTTGTCTTGCCAGCGTTATCTAGTCCAACAACAATGATCTTGTATTCCTTAGCGGGAAATAACATGAACCAAAACCTAGACATAAGTGTCCCCATAGTCTGCTGCTACACAAACAAGATATTATTATAACAGCTTTGATCCTCTACAAAAAAAAAACAGCTTAAAGATTTCCCTTTGAAGAATTGAAAGACAAAAGAATAAGTTAGTGATTTTCAAAATTATGATCCAGAAGATCGTTATGTTATTATGACACCCATCACACAGACAAACTTTGTTATGAACCTGATTGTAGAGATCGATTGATTAAGCGATGAGTGATACAAAAGCAACCAAGACCTTCCTTCCTGTTAATTGGTATTCAATACTATGATGAATCAACACCGATGCTGATAAAGGGAATAAACATTTTTTTTTCTTTTTTTTACTTCGAATATTATTATAGTAATTTTTATAGGTAAGCATATGATTCCTATTAAGGCCGTTCTAAAAAAAAGTAAAAAAGAAAAAAAATGATTCCTATTATGGGTTTCAGTGGGTGTCGGACACTGCAACTCCAGCTACAGCTCACAAAGGGCTCTAGCCATGCTCAAGGTCCTCGAACACCTACAATGGAAATATAGGTTATGGATATGTCAAGATAACAAAAATGGGCAAGTTGGGTCACGGGTAAAAACTACAACTTTTTAGTCCATTTTCTGTTATGTAATAAGTATTAGATATGGTTCTGAAAACCATATCAGTATAACAATTATCAGAATCCTAAAACCTATGTAAAGACACACTACACTTATACAGATAGCAAATATTGTTCAAAAAAAAATACATATAGCAAATAGACCTTTAGTTCCTTAACTTCTAATGTTACAAATCAGCCTATAACTGTGCTAAAAGATTTATGATCACAATCATAATCATAATCATAATAAAGAGTAAAATCAACACATCACAAAATCCAGCTTTATCTTAATTTCAACGATCTCTTTTGTATTTTGTAGATAAACACAGAACCCTTATGAATACAAAATGACGTGCATGTCCGAAATTCTATGATAGAGGAATTAAAGCGAACTAACTAGAAATTGCAGACACTGATGCTCTTAACCATGTCTTCAAGTTGCGTCGGAGACCTGAAGATTCTTCCAAATATCGATGCTTTAGCTTAACTATATATTTCTTGTCCTCACATTGTTATCTTTAGTCTCATATAGTCACATCATTCTCCTCAATAGTTCCTGTAATCCAATCCAAGCGCACAAATTATTTGCTAAAAACACCAAAATACATTCCAAACTCCCAAACGATAGAAGCCACATTCACATTCATTTCATATTGTCAATGAATGTGTATAGCAATTACTAGTTATTCCTCGAACAATTGACGCATTCAAAATTAGATAGTTCTAACTTATACCCTCAAATACCCTTGTCATTAAATCTTTCAAGTTTTCCTAAATATATTATAAGTAACCATATTAATATGTCCCGCAAATTTTTTGTCAATTTTAAGAATTAAAAGTCGCACATTAGTAATTTTCAGATTTTCCAATCACAACCAAAATTACCATCCTCACGTGATCTTATATGTTTTGCTACACTATTTCCATCGTAGTTAACTGACACAAGTTAAAGTCAATATAGTATCCAATCTACATATCTTAAAATGTGTGGTTTGTTAGTGAAATTATTTCGGGACAAGGGATGTAAGTATCTATTCGCATTTAAATTAAATTGGTAAGGACTAATGTCACATAATACCAACATACTTAAGACCCGACTTAGTCAGTATACTTTCATGAAATAAACAATGATTTTAACACGTATTATCCAAAGTTTCTCCAATGCTACAGATTTCAACCAGTGCCACCTTAGCTTTATATAAACAACTACTGTAACTCATAAAACTATCAAAATAATACATCTTAATAAATGTACTTATTACTAAACCAACTCATTAAGAACAAGTTCAGTATATAATTACCAAACTAGCGTACCTTCTTATAACGTAGGTGATTTGCACACATAATTTTATATAGTAAAGCATCACCCAATGTCCTAGTGGTAACGTCTTTGTTTTCTTTACAAGAGGTAAGGGTTCAGGGTTGTCTAGCCCTTAAGCCAAAAAATAAGCTCAAAAATTAAGAACATAATTCATTGTCGAACACATTCTGTTTACCTAATTTTTAAAGCATACGAATATATTTCGACTCGCTACTTGTTGTTATTCTCTATTAACCACCACGTCAACCGCCCCAACCACCACCGATATCCTTAAACAAGCTAAATAAACTTAAACATCATTTCGTTCAAATCAAATCAAATCAAATCGTCGAGATCAAATCATCAAATAAAATCATCAAATCAGATCGATAATTAACTACGAAACTCAATCAACACATCTAATCAGATCGATAATTAACTACGAAACTCAAATCAACACATATAATCAGATCGATACTTAACTACGAAACTCAAATCAACAAATTTAATCAGACCGATACTAAACTACGAAACTCAAATCAACAAATTTAATCAGACCGATACTTAACTACGAAACTCAAATCAACAAATTTAATCAGACCGATACTTAACTACGAAACTCAAATCAACAAATTTAATCAGACCGATACTTAACTACGAAACTCAAATCAACAAATTTAATCAGACCGATACTTAACTACGAAACTCAAATCAACAAATTTAATCAGACCGATACTTAACTACGAAACTCAAATCAACAAATTTAATCAGACCGATACTTAACTACGAAACTCAAATCAACACATTTAATCAGACCGATACTTAACTACGAAACTCAAATCAACAAATTTAATCAGACCGATACTTAACTACGAAACTCAAATCAACAAATTTAATCAGACCGATACTTAACTACGAAACTCAAATCAACACATTTAATCAGACCGATACTTAACTACGAAACTCAAATCAACAAATTTAATCAGACCGATACTTAACTACGAAACTCAAATCAACAAATTTAATCAGACCGATACTTAACTACGAAACTCTAAATCAACAAATTTAATCAGACCGATACTTAACTACGAAACTCAAATCAACAAATTTAATCAGACCGATACTTAACTACGAAACTCAAATCCACAAATTTAATCAGACCGATACTTAACTACGAAACTCAAATCAACAAATTTAATCACACCGATACTTAACTACGAAACTCAAATCAACACATTTAATCACACCGATACTTAACTACGAAACTCTAAATCAACAAATTTAATCAGACCGATACTTAACTACGAAACTCAAATCAACAAATTTAATCAGACCGATACTTAACTACGAAACTCAAATCAACAAATTTAATCAGACCGATACTTAACTACGAAACTCAAATCAACACATTTAATCAGACCGATACTTAACTACGAAACTCAAATCAACAAATTTAATCAGTCCGATACTTAACTACGAAACTCTAAATCAAGAAATTTAATCAGACCGATACTTAACTACGAAACTCAAATCAACAAATTTAATCAGACCGATACTTAACTAAGAAACTCAAATCAACAAATTTAATCAGACCGATACTTAACTATGAAACTCAGATCAACAAATTTAATCAGACCGATACTTAACTACGAAACTCAAATCAACAAATTTAATCAGACCGATACTTAACTACGAAACTCAAATCAACACATTTAATCAGACCGATACTTAACTATGAAACTCTAAATCAACACATTTAATCAGACCGATACTTAACTACGAAACTTTAAATCAACACATCAAATCAAAGCACAATAAAAGAAGTCTATATGAAGCAACCTGAGGGTTTTGTTGATCCAAAGTATCCAAACCGTGTATGCAAGCTTCAAAGATCCATTTATGGACTTAAGCAAGCATCAAGGCAATGGAACAAGAGGTTTGATGATGAAATCAAGAAATTTGGTTTCAATCAAAATCCTGATGAGCCATGTGTATATATCAAAGCTAGTGGGAGTAGCGTAGTGTTTCTTGTCATGTATGTCGATGACATATTGTTGATGGGAAAAGACATTCCAATGTTGCAAAGTGTAAAAGCTTACCTTGGAAGGTGTTTTTCTATGAAGGATTTGGGAGATGCTGCGTATATTCTTGGAATGAAGATCATACGTGATAGACCTAGACGGTTAATTGGTTTATGTCAAAGTGCTTACATAGATAAGATTTTGAAGAAGTATAACATGGACAATTCCAAACGTGGTTTTGTTCCTATGCAAACTAAATCAAAATTATCTGAGACTCAAGGAGCATCAACACCTGATGAGGTGAGACGCATGCAGAGAGTTCCTTATGCTTCGGCAATAGGATCAATCATGTATGTTGTTAGATGTACGAGACCTGATGTTGCGTTCTCTCAGAACATGACTAGCCGATTTCAGCAAAATCCTGGTGATTCTCATAGGACTGCTGTTAAGAACATTCTGAGGTATCTTAGGCATACCAAAGACATGTTTCTTGTTTATGGAAGAGGTATGAAAAGAGAGCTCAGGGTTGCTTGCTACACTGATGCTGGATATCTTACGGATGCTGATGACACGAAGTCTCAGACGGGATATGTTTTCATGCTGAATGGAGGTGCTGTAAGCTGGAAAAACGCAAAGCAGACCATCCATGCAAACTCATCTACAGAGGCTGAGTATATAGCCGCTTCGGAGGCTGCTAAAGAGGCAGTTTGGATTAGGATGTTTATTTCTGGGCTTGGTGTTGTTTCCACAAATAATGAACCTATGACGATGTATTGTGACAATACCGGAGCCATTACTATAGCTAATGAACCAGGAATCACTAAAGGTGCGAAACATTATCGTTCCAAAGTTCACTACCTTAGAGAAGTGATTAAACTTGGTGATATTAGTCTGGAGAAAGTTCACACAGACGACAATTTAGCTGACCCCTTCACAAAGGCGTTAGACCTCAAAAAGCATTCCATGTTAACTCATGGAATTGGTTTGCTTCCAGCTAATAGTCTCATGTAATCTGTGTTATCGTAAGTATTTAGATAATTTGGGATTGTAAGACAATTTAATTATTTTCTAATGAATAAAGATATTTGATGTTTGTTATCTTCATATAATTGTTGTTGCCCTATGTTTGTATGTTTAAATCCTTGAATATTTAATTATTCTAAACATGTCCATTGTCGGTTAAACAATATGGGAATATTGTATACATTAAGACAAATATGAGTGTTGCTAATATACTGGTATATATGGTGGACGGTTTCCAACCAAACTCATATGTTATTCATTGATATGAATATTGGACACCCCGAACTTTCGAATGGTTACTTTTGGATCCGCTGTCATGAGTAAATTCGAATACATAAATGGTGAGGATTAGGTCATCCTTAGACTTGAGATGCAAACAAGTTGTGCATGTGTGGATATCGCTTCTTGATTTTATGTCCAACGCTAGTTCGGAAGATCTAGCTATAACGACTCTAATTGGAAGTGTTGTGAAGCAGCATCCACAGACACTTGCAGTCAATATAGAATTCGTTCCTCCACTCTGATATAGTGCAGTGAAGTACCCTGGATCCCCTCCAGAATTAATTAGGTAATTGTATGGCCGTACCCAAAATGTAATCAAGATGATGCTTGTTACAATTTGGACTATCTAAATTAATTTGTAAACGAGGAATTAAAGTTAAACTATATGGAATGTGTTAGGATCCATATCCATGGTTTAACCGGTACATTGAAACGAAGGGATGATTATCAGCAAGCTCAAATAATCGTACACCATTACTAGTCTTTAAGATCTTATTCTTGAAACTATTTAACTCAACATTTTCCGATTATAATGAAGTGTTGCTAGATGCTTCATTATGGATGCTGTATGTCTAAACTCTCACAAGTGGGAGCTGTTGAGATATGCGATCGTTTAGCCATCGGTAAATGCGTGAGCCTATAGGGGGCACACACTCAATACGGAGAACACACGTTTATTTACGTTTTATTATTTATAATTAAACGTATAATAAAAACTTCACGTTTTATTTAGTTAATGGTGGTTTAATTAATTATGGGTTTTAATTAATTAAAGGCGAGTGCGTTATTTAAATTTAAGGAAGGAAATCGACTTCTAGAACCCTCCAGTGCCCTATAGGCGGCCGAATTCTACAAGGGGTCTAGAAGGATCTTTTGTTTGTTGATCAAGTAATTAGTTACTTAATTTAGGTGTTGGGTTGGGCCTAATTAATTTTGAGGAGGTTCAAGGATGTGTATAAATACAATCCCATACCCCTCACAAATTCTTGTCTCTCCCCCTCTCTTTGTTTCGTGCGATCGCAACACCCCCAACACCCGAACCGAACAAATTTTTTCCTTTAACCTAAAATCACACCTAAAGGTTTAACCTTTATAAGATCAATCATTCTTGGTGGTTTTCTTATAAAGATTTAAGCTTTATAACTAAACCCTAGATCTCATAATCTAGGTTTTAGTATTCCCTTGAGGTCCGATTTATATAAACCCTAATTAGTGTTTATTGGTGATTTTCCAAGAATCTTGTTATTATCTATAAACCGTATCCTTACGCAATCCCAATTAGGGTTTTGGATATTAGGGTTTCTAGTTGCAAGATTATCGAAGTGAAGTTACCACTAGCATCGTGGTGTGTTCGTTTGACGTGTCGTGTGAGCAATCGTTAGAGGACGGTTACTTTACCGTTATAGCTTCAAGATCAAGATCAATTAATTGATTTATTCAATTAATTAAAGGTTGGTTTTATTATTGTTTTATTATGTGTTAATCATGAATATTATACTAGATCCATTCCGTTGCGCACTCGTAGTTAATGGTTTAACTAGTCCTAAATCCCAACAGTGGCATCACGAGTCCAATCGTATGGCATTCATGGGTTACACATAGAATAAAACACGCTTGCTTCGCTTTAAAATCTCTTTTATTTATGTTTTTATGACAATTACATGCATACTTGTCATAAAGTTTTAATCTTGATCTAGATCTATTAAAATTGGGTAGGTTAAAATTGAACCAGTTAATAATTACTTTTGTTTTTTATTATCCGTCAAAGACCTTTGCATCTCACTTTTGTGATACTTTGCACGTCATCAAGTACCTTGCTCGAAAACTTGATGAAGGTCTTTGGTCCTCAATTTGGGGAAGACTCATTCGAGACTTGGATCTTATATGATTTACCGCTTTCATATAGAGTCTGTCTTCTGCTTCTACCCCCTTCTGTCTGTTTTTATGTGCTTATTTGTTTTCCATTATGAATTACAAAACGTAATAATTCAAGATTCTAGGAATCATAAAAACGGATGGTACTAATATCAAAAGTAGCTTTAAAACTATGTCATATTAATACACCATATTTTCCTTGCGAATCGGCTATGTGTTATTTGTTAAAATCTTGATTTTCTGAACAAATATTAATATTGACATAAGAACTATGAAACTTGGTTTTATTGTATTCTAATTGTTTTGCGAAATCATATTGTCACTCGAGTTGGGCTTACATACCGTAATGATGGCTTATAAACTATCTTCTCAACGACGTGATTTGCAAAATCAATTAGTTTATAATACTTAAAATTACAACACCGTTTTGTGTCTTTTCCAATGAAGGACTTGCTATTGCACTTAGTGCTCTAGTCGAGCTATCTAGGGTTTGAGAAATCTTTAATCTTCTCCCGTGTTCCATAGGTGTTTCGACACTTATGGAATAATTATCCCAAGCACTTGCACCTTCGGGTGCATGAAGAGTAGGATATAGGGTTTGATCTCTCTTTAATCTTCTCCCGCGGTAAAACACGCCTAGACCAAAAAGTTAATAAATTGTTTTCTTAACTTGTGCTAAGAGAATGAATTGCATGCATTCATTTACACACTTTGACATTTGTTTTTCCAAAACTTATGTGATACCTATTTTAAATTTTTAAGTCTATGCCATCCAATTTAGAAGCACTTGTAGTTGTTTTTCGTCATCTGGTCAGACCTAGGGTGAATTACATACCCGAGGCGATCTTTGTCACTGGTCAGACCTTTGCCAATAATTTCATGCTTCAAATTGGTACGACTTAAAGTCGAGTTCCCGGTCAGATTCGGAACCCGAGGCATAAAGATGAGATGAAACATACTCATGATTTTATTAAGTGTAGAACAAGTTTGTTTGAGATGTTCAAAGGTTCTCGAAAGAGATGAGAGAACATCCCATCCAAACACTCTACAACAAATAAACTTCATGAATCGTCTCATACAATAAGAGTTGCACTTGTAATGCAGTTAACGCCCGTCGCTTACCTCTTGCCCCACTTGAATACTAGACGGTCGGACCTCTAATATTAAGTGGGAGTGCAAGCAAGGATCTTAGTCTCAACATGATTAATTGGGTAGTTAATTCTTTGAGAATGTAATTATCGAAAATACTAATCGTTGAACTTTTATTTTGTAGATGAATAATCAAAACTCTTGCTTAAACAACACGGTTGTTAAGTCATTCCTTGAAAAGATGAAATTGACTGAGAATAACTTTGTTGATTGGTATCGTGCTCTTCGGATAGCGCTCGAAACTGATGACTTGGTTAAATACCTTGAGCAACCAATTCCTGATCAACCACAAATTCTGCCCCATGGTCATGAAGGACCAGAGCAAGACCCGGATTTACATCCAACTTGGGTCAAAAGTTCTAGAGAAATCGCTGGCCTTATGCTCATGACTATGTCCCCTGAACTCCAGAAACTTTTGGAGGGTCATGGTGCATGGTCAATGATGGAAGAATTGAAGACCATGTTCACTGAACAAGCTGATCAAGAACTCCTTGATGTTGCTCGTGCCTTTCAAGCGTGTAAACATGAGGATGGACAATCTGTGAGCTCCTATGTCTTAAAGATGAAGGGGTTCATAGAGAATTTGGAACGTTTGGGTCACCCCATGTCCTTGAAACTTTCGGTTAGCCTAATTTTAGCCTCACTGAATAAGGGCTATGATAGGTTCGTGCAAGACTATAACATGCATGGCCTAGGGAAGACAATACCAGAATTGCATGCCATGCTTAAGCTACATGAGAAAACGTTGCCAAAGAAGGTTGCACCTGCTACTCCTAATACCATTAATGCTATTAGGGCAGGAAGGGTTCAGAAGCCTAACAAGGCTAAAGCGTCTAATGCTGCGAAGGGTAAGAATCGTGGTAAAGGGAAGAAATTAGCTAACTTTACTCCCAGAGCCAAGATTCCCCCTCCACCAAGAAGAGAGAATCCTGCTAAGGATGCCATTTGTTACCAATGTGGTGACATTGGTCATTAGAAGAGAAACTGTCCAGAGTATCTCGCTGAGTTGTGGAAGAGAAAGAAGTCCTCTCAAAGAGCTAGCACTTCAGGTATCTTCACGATAGAACTCTTTACTTTTCCTAATAAATCTTGGGTTTATGACACTGGTTGTGGTACTCACATCTGTAATACTACTCAGGGTCTAAGGATAAGTAAGAAGCTGAAGCCAGGAGCTTTGAATCTGTACGTGGGAATGGTCATCGTGCAGCTGTTGAAGCCATTGGTATTTTTCAATTATTTCTCCCTAGTGGACTAGTTGTTATTTTGAATAATTGTCATTACGCACCTTCTATTTCTAGAGGGATTGTTTCAGTTTCATGTTTGTATGACGATGGATTTGTTAATCGTTTTGAGAATAATGCAAGTATTTCGGTTTCGAAAAATAATATGTTTTATTTTAATGCTATTCCTAGTAATGGTATTTATGAAATTGATATGTGTGATTCTAATGCAAACAATAGTTCTATGTATGCTATAAGCAACAAAAGGGCCAAATCTAATTTGGACTCTACATTGCTATGGCATTGTCGCCTTGGCCACATAAGCAAAAACCGCATTAAGCAATTACAATCTGATGGATTGCTTAAGTCAAACGATGATGACTCCTTTGACAAATGTGTTTCATGCTTATCTGGAAAGATGGCACGTAAACCTTATTCACATCAAGTGGAGAGGGCTAAAGATCTACTTGGACTAATCCACACCGATGTATGTGGTCCATTTAGAACCGTGTCAAGACAAGGTGCAAGTTACTTTGTCACTTTCACTGACGACTTTAGTCGTTATGGTTATGTTTACTTGCTAAAGCATAAACATGAAGTGTTTGACACATTTAAGGTGTTTCAAAAGGAAGTAGAAAATCAACTCGGTAAAACCATAAAGGCACTACGTTCGGATCGTGGAGGTGAATTTATGAGTTATGAATTTCTGGAGCATCTTAAGGAACATGGAATAGTTTCCCAAAGAACTCCTCCATATACACCACAACACAATGGTGTTTATGAGAGGAGAAATAGAACCCTACTTGATATGGTTCGTTCCATGATGGCCCAAACAACTCTTCCTAAATCCTTTTGGGATTATGCTCTTGAGTCTGCTGCTCGCATACTCAATATGGTTCCAACTAAGAAGGTTGAAAAGACTCCATACAAAGTATGGTATGGGCAAGCCCCTAAGTTGTCTTACTAAAAGGTCTGGGGATGTGAGGCTCTTGTTAAGCGTGACACGCTTATCAAACCTGACAAACTAGAGCCCCGATCTGTTAAGTATATATTTGTAGGTTACCCAAAGGAAACGATGGGTTACTCCTTCTACTACCCACCCGAGAACAAAGTATTTGTTGCTCGTAATGCTGAATTCCTAGAGAGCAATCTTATGAATCAAGAAGCAAGTGGGAGTATAGAGGATCTTGAAGTGATTCAAGATGAAGATATACATCCTTCTGAAAACACAAGCAATCATGAAGAGGATGATCAAGAAATTGATGAACCTATAAGTGATATAGCTCCCATTCGAAAGTCTACGAGGACTAGGCGTGCTCCTGACCGTATGTGTTTATACATTGACGCTGAGGAACATGAGTTAGGGGATCATAATGAACCCACTAACTACAAAGCTGCATTGGCAGATCCTGAATCTAACAAATGGCTGGATGCTATGAATGTGGAGATGCAATCCATGAAAGACAATGATGTCTGGATCTTAGTAGACCTTCCCCCTAACGCTAGAAATGTTAGTGGAAAGTGGTTGTACAAGAAGAAGACCAACATGGATGGCAATGTACACACCTTTAAAGCTCGATATGTAGCGAGGGGCTTCACTCAAACCTTCGGGGTTGATTATGAAGAAACCTTCTCTCCTGTTGCGGATATCAAAGCTATAAGGATTCTTTTAGCCATAGCCGCGTTCTATGACTATGAGATTTGGCAAATGGATGTTAAAACCGCTTTCCTCAATGGATTGCTTTACGAAGAAGTCTATATGAAGCAACCTGAGGGTTTTGTTGATCCAAAGTATCCAAACCGTGTATGCAAGCTTCAAAGATCCATTTATGGACTTAAGCAAGCATCAAGGCAATGGAACAAGAGGTTTTATGATGAAATCAAGAAATTTGTTTTCAATAAAAATCCTGATGAGCCATGTGTATATATCAAAGCTAGTGGGAGTAGCGTAGTGTTTCTTGTCCTGTATGTCGATGACATATTGTTGATGGGAAAAGACATTCCAATGTTGCAAAGTGTAAGAGCTTACCTTGGAAGGTGTTTTTCTATGAAGGATTTGGGAGATGCTGCGTATATTCTTGGAATCAAGATCATACGTGATAGACCTAGACGGTTAATTGGTTTATGTCAAAGTGCTTACATAGATAAGATTTTGAAGAAGTATAACATGGACAATTCCAAACGTGGCTTTGTTCCCATGCAAACTAAATCAAAATTATCTAAGACTCAAGGAGCATCAACACCTGATGAGGTGAGACGCATGCAGAGAGTTCCTTATGATTCGGCAATAGGATCAATCATGTATGCTGTTAGATGTACGAGACCTGATGTTGCGTTCTCTCAGAACATGACTAGCCGATTTTAGCAAAATCCTGGTGATTCTTACTGGACTGCTGTTAAGAACATTCTGAGGTATCTTAGGCATACCAAAGACATGTTTCTTGTTTATGGAGGAGGTATGAAAAGAGAGCTCAGGGTTGCTTGCTACACTGATGCTGGATATCTTACAGATGTTGATGACACGAAGTCTCAGACGGGATATGTTTTCATGCTGAATAGAGGTGTTGTAAGCTGGAAAAGCGCAAAGCAGACCATCCATGCAAACTCATCTACAGAGGCTGAGTATATAGACGCTTCGGAGGCTGCTAAAGAGGCAATTTGGATTAGGAAGTTTATTTCTGGGCTTGGTGTTGTTCCCACAAATAATGAACCTATGACGATGTATTGTGACAATACCGGAGCCATTACTATAGCTAATGAACCAGGAATCACTAAAGGTGCGAAACATTATCGTTCCAAAGTTCACTACCTCAGAGAAGTGATTGAACTTGGTGATATTAGTCTGGAGAAAGTTCACACAGACGACAATTTAGCTGACCCCTTCACAAAGGCGTTAGACCTCAAAAAGCATTCGATGTTAACTCATGGAATTGGTTTGCTTCCAGCTAATAGTCTCATGTAATCTGTGTTATCGTAAGTATTTGGATAATTTGGGATTGTAAGACAATTTAATTATTTTCTGATGAATAAAGATATTTGATGTTTGTTATCTTCATATAATTGTTGTTGCCCTATGTTTGTATGTTTAAATCCTTGAATATTTAGTTATTCTAAACATGTCCATTGTCGGTTAAACAATATGGGAATATTGTATACATTAAGACAAATATGAGTGTTGGTAATATACTGGTATATATGGTGGACGGTTTCCATCCAAACTCATATGTTATTCATTGATATGAATATTGGACACCCCGAACTTTCGAATGGTTACTTTTGGATCCGTTGTCATGAGTAAATTCGAATACATAAATGGTGAGGATTAGGTCATCCTTAGACTTGAGATGCAAACAACTTGTGCATGTGTGGATATCGCTTCTTGATTTTATGTCCAACGCTAGTTCGGAAGATCTAGCTATAACGACTCTAATTGGAAGTGTTGTGAAGCAGCATCCACAGACACTTGTAGTCAATATAGAATTCGTTCCTCGACTCTGATATAGTGCAGTGAAGTACCCTGGATCCCCTCCAGAATTAATTAGGTAATTGTATGGCTGTACCCAAAATGTAATCAAGATGATGCTTGCTACAATTTGGACTATCTAAATTAATTTGTAAACGAGGAATTAAAGTTAAACTATATGGAATGAGTTAGGATCCATATCCATGGTTTAACCGGTACATTGAAACGAAGGGATGATTATCAGCAAGCTCAAATAATCGTACACCATTACTAGTCTTTAAGATCTTATTCTTGAAACTATTTAACTCAACATTTTCCGGTTTTAATGAAGTGTTGCTAGATGCTTCATTATGGACGCTGTATGTCTAAACTCTCACAAGTGGGAGCTGTTGAGATATGCGATCGTTTAGCCATCGGTAAATGCGTGAGCCTATCGGGGGCACACACTCAATACGGAGAACACACGTTTATTTACGTTTTATTATTTATAATTAAACGTATAATAAAAACTTCACGTTTTATTTAATTAATGGTGGTTTAATTAATTACGGATTTTAATTAATTAAAGGCGAGTGCGTTATTTAAATTTAAGAAAGGAAATCGACTTCTAGAACCCTCCGGTGCCCTATAGGCGGCCGAATTCTACAAGGGGTCTAGAAGGATCTTTTGTTTGTTGATCAAGTAATTAGTTACTTAATTTAGGTGTTGGGTTGGGCCTAATTAATTGTGAGGAGGTTCAAGGATGTGTATAAATACAATCCCATACCCCTCACAAATTCTTGTCTCTCCCCCTCTCTTTGTTTCGTACGATCGCAACACCCCCAACACCCGAACCGAACAAATTTTTTCCTTTAACCTAAAATCACACCTAAAGGTTTAACCTTTATAAGATCAATCCTTCTTGGTGGTTTTCTTATAAAGATTTAAGCTTTATAACTAAACCCTAGATCTCATAATCTAGGTTTTAGTATTCCCTTGTGGTCCGATTTATATAAACCCTAATTAGGGTTTATTGGTGATTTTCCAAGAATCTTGTTATTATCTATAAACCGTATCCTTACGCAATCCCAATTAGGGTTTTGGATATTTGGGTTTCTAGTTGCAAGATTATCAAAGTGAAGTTACCACTAGCATCGTGGTGTGTTCGTTTGACGTGTCGTGTGAGCAATCGTTAGAGGACGGTTACTTTACCGTTATAACTTCAAGATCAAGATCAATTAATTGATTTATTCAATTAATTAAAGGTTGGTTTTATTATTGTTTTATTATGTGTTAATCATGAATATTATACTAGATCCATTCCGCTGCGCACTCGTAGTTAATGGTTTAACTAGTTCTAAATCCCAACAGTTATTAGCACGAATAAATGCCATTGCAAAACCAAACACATATCATGAGTATCATATATATCTTTTTTTTAATGTTATCGCAAGTAAGATCTCTGACCCCCGAGTTAAATGAATAGAGTTACAACTTACAACACAATGAGCAATATCACAATGTACGAATGCTTCATTATTACATCAGCACAAACTCTCAATAGAGTTCATCGGTTCGGTTTCGGGTTTGTGGGTTGTATGGTTCGAGTTAATCGATTTGGAAATTTTCAAAGTTGGAATCAAAACCAAGCCAAACCAATTATAGTATTGATAAAACCAAACCATAAACCAATTTAAAATTCGGTTTGGTTTCGGTTTAAACAAAGAAACTCAAATTCATGTAAACTCCAACATAAAATCTACAAGTCACAAACAAAAACCTAAAAATTTAAGTAAAAATAACAAATTGTAAGCTCGCTCAAGCAAATCAACAAATATTTTTAGAGAAATATATACGGTTTAGAACTTAACAAAAATAAATGGAGGCGAAATAAGGTAATTTTCTTTATAAAAACTCTACAAGATTCTCATTAACTTGAATAGTTCCACGCATCTAAACACATGTGCAACTTCAAACTTACTACATATATGAGAATTTATTTGAAGTAGGCAAAGCCTTGCTCAGTTACTCGGGATATACATCAATATTTAATCTGGTGAATAATTTGTTTGAAAGATAACTACTTAGAGTGCTACGTATGGTGAACCAAAAACACCTCCTCACTTAGGTCCCACGGGGTGCCACGTCATTTGACACACAAAACCCATGTTACCATGGCATACAACCCCCTCCTCACTTTGGCCCCACCACTTCCTATTTTATTTTTCTTTACCCTTTATTTTTAACCAAAATTATCAAGATTACAAGACTGAACCAAACATGAAAACTCAAATAGAAAAAAAATCCATTGTAGAGACATTCTACGCAAAATTTGTTCTTCTTTTTCTCTTTTCGACTTGTTTGTGCTGAAAAGCCAATTTACACTTAGGGGTTATAATGATAAGTTTATTGTATCATTTTTCTTTAAATTGAAGCTGACGAGTGGGAGATTTAATGACAACCTCTGCAAACGAGGAACTTGCACCAATAATGTAAGTGTCAATGGTGCGTCTGTCATCCATTCTTGAAACTGAAAACGTATACAAGACCTGTATACCGTATAGCAGATTACTTTAATAGTTCGTATTGTACAATCGTATCTTGTTAGGCCATTCTCCTATAACTTCACATATTATTTCAGAAATATGAGCTATCTTGAGGCACAATGAAATGCTCACATGGTCAGAGAAAATAGAATTTCCAATTGGGCTTTTGCAAGTCTTAAATTTCCAATTGAGATACTCCATTTATATTGAAAGAAAATAATACAGTAGCAATTACTATCCAGCCATCATTTGGTCCAACACCATTCATTTACTTATTCCAGCAATTACTACATTACTCTTAGGTTGGATGGTGATATAGAGAATGTAAAGCCGTTGTTTGATTGCTTACCTACTCTAAATCATCGTTGAGAGGTAATTGTGGATCACTCATCAATCATGCATGTATAATATAGTCTAGGAAATTATTGAACGTTTAGTTTGTTTGTTTGTTGACTTTTAATCACCGGTGTAAATGTTTTTTCGGACAAAATATTAAAGCTTGTCGTCCAATGAACGAGCCTTAAAGCTAAAATGGTTATTTGAGATTTTATCTCATAATTGAGAATTGATGTAATGTTTCACTTCAAGTTTTATTAAATTCTTTTTATATTAATGGAGATAATGCTTGTTTGAGATTATATCTAAACTTGAATTATTGTATCATACGAGTATTTCATTTCATTTTAATCTTACCTCGAAATATGGTGTCGTTAATTATATGACGCCGAACACTTCCGTAGCTACCACATCAATGATGCAAGCATGATACCTGATATTGGTCCTTATGCCCAATATCATGCTAAAACATCGTGGAAACTGTCAAAGATGCGAAGACGTCTGATTGTTTTTTACATACATTTACTTAGGGTTACATGTCTATAAGATCAACTATAACATTTACTTAGAGTCGGAAATCAACCCATGAAGCCGCATACTTCTATGTATTACACGTTTGTTATTCAAACTTCCAATCTTTGCTAGGACTATAACTATATTCCCAGATATATATATTTAGCTAAATTATACCATTGAACAATCACTAAGTTTTTCTATGAAACAATCAATATGTGGACAAATTTGTACATATAAACAAATTTGATCTATCTTAAATTGAATTACCGCATATTACACCGCAATTACAATTTTATCTTACCACGATATATCATAACGTTTATTTTCTCCCACCAGACCATTCCGCCGCTATGCGCGGCTAATCGCCTATATTATATAATAGATCTATAAAATTGTTGAATGTCAAAACTTTTCAATATTTTTTGAAGGAAAAAATTGAAATCTATCTAAAATACATAATAAAAGAGTTATTCCGATGGTTGAAAGTGAGTATTTTGTGAACTGTTAAAACTTTAAATGTATAGTTAATGACATCTATTGATTAAATTGTTGAATACTGAAATTAATTTTGGAAATACTTTAAACAGTTTTTGAGGAAAATATTAATGGGCAATATAAGTAAGAAAATAATTGAAGGTTTTGGCGGACAATGCTGAAACTTTTGGAACAATATTACCAACTAAAATGAACACTTTGACAACATTAATGATATGTTGATTAGCTGATTTTCCGGTGAAGAGGAGATTTACTAAATTTTTGATAAAGTGGAAGACGACACACACACACACACAGCTACTATACTCTTGAATTCTTAAACTCACTCAACGTGAGCGGATTACCACCACTTGCGTTTGAATATTGAATGCCTAATTATTTTTTTGAGGAATCTCGATCCGACAAATGGTTTATGTAATGGCACGAGACTGATATGCAAACGCTTCATTTTAATGTCATTAATGTTGAAATTGATGACGGCAGCACGCTGGAGTTAGAGTGCTCTTGTCAAGAATATCTCTTTACTTTATTTGAAGAATACATGTTCCCTCTCAAGCTAAAGAGAATACATTTTTCTATCTGAATTTGCTTTGCGATGACTATCAATAAAGCGGGTGTCGATTTGCCTAACTCTAATTTTTCACATGGCCAGCTTTATGTTGTGTTGTCTATAGTCATATCACGTTCAACTACCAAGGTATTAGTCAAACCAGTCAAAGAGTTTTATGAAGAAGGAGTCTATAATTCAAATGTGGTGTACCAAAAAGTTTTACGCGATAAGTAACGTTCGTTGTTTAGACTTTATCTTATAACTTAATAATTGATGTAATGTTTCACTTTCATTTTTACTATATGTTTTTATGTTGTTTGGTACATGATTATTTGAGATTTTAGTTTAATTATCGTTTGTGAAGACACTTTGCAATTAGAATTTGTTCTAACCACAATATAACGTTTCGCAAATTATCTATCGCCATGTAATTCGCACTACAACAATTGTGAACCCTAGGGACGACTTATTCGTCCCTAGGGAAGCACTTATTCGACCCTAAACTCCTAGGGACGACTAAGTCGACCCTAGGAGGTTGTGCCTAAAAATTCGTCTCTAGGATCCTAGGGACGAACCCCTCTTTGTAACGTAGGGACGACTTAGTGGGTCCCGCAACCCACTACGTTGAAAAAATTGACTAATCCTAGGGACGACCTTCTTTGTAACCTAGGGTCGACAAAGTCGTCCCTAGGTTATAAATAAATAAAATGTTTTTTCAAAATTTTCTTAAAAATTCTTTTTTTTATTATTTTTAATAAAATCTTTTTTATAAATATTAAAAAAAACATTTTTAGAAAATAAAAAAAAAATAAATTTATTACCCTAGGGACGACTTAGTCGTCCCTAGGTTTAAAAATGCCCAGGTATTCAATACCTAGGGACGACTAAGTCGTCCCCAGGTATTGACACCTGGGCATTTTTAATCCTAGGGACGACTAAGTCGTCCCTAGGGTAATAAATATGTTTTTTTTTTATTTTCTGGTAATATCCTAGGGACGACTAAGTCGTCCCTAGGTGTACCTGGGGGTGAAAAAAAAAATCTGGGCTATTCTGCAGTTTCCAGATTTTTTCCGGAACTTTTTCCGGACAAAATCCACAATTCAAAATGGCAGAATTCGACAAATACAGAATAATAACAAATCAATAAACGTTACAATACCATATTACGATAAATTATCCAACGTCACGATACAATATTCATCAAATACACTTATTCAATCCTAAATCAAATGTTTCAAACGCTACAAGTCTCAAACTTTATTAAACATGCATAATAAGAAAAACACTACCACAACCTCTACTCCGCATCCTCGTTAGGTGAAAAGTCACCTTCCCTATCGTCACCCTCCTCGTCACTCCCCTCGTCATTCACCTCGTCATCGCCTGATAAGTCGTCACCACTGTTTTGTACATTCCTATCTCGACCCAACTCGTCAACGGACCGGTAATCGTGCTCATGGGGATTTGAGATTACACGAGAACCTCCGGGTATGGATTGTGAAGTAGAGCCGATCTCATAAGCCGAGTGTGTGGTGGGACGATAACAATAGTTAAATGTGTTATTGTTGGTGACGGGAGTAATAGGATAAGTGCCGGTATAGGGAGGTTGGAGTGGTTGGAGATTGTCGGGCAAAGATGGTCGGTATGCGTCGATAGAAGGAGGTTGCACTGGTTGTGCCCAAGGATAGGGGGGTTGGACTAAATGAGCCCAATCAGGAGCTAGGGTGGGCATAACAAAGGGTCGGGGCGGGGGTACAAAAGTAGGAGGTCTAATTGGGTGATCAGTATTTGAGTTGTAGTTCTGGAAAAACTCACCCAATTGACTCTGATATTGCGCCATTTGCTCGTACGACGTCTGACTATATTGTTGCGCCGCATCTGCCTTTAACGCTGCCAAGTAAGCCCGTTGCTGCGCCGCCTGATTCTCTCTCCTCAGCAGCTCCATCTCTCGCTCATTTCGTTCTATCAATTCTTGAAATTCACTACGAGAGGGAACATCTGGTCGACGTGGAGCACCCCGCCTGCGATAAGTTACAACAACAATGTTTCATTATATACAACAAGACATAAATATGAACAATTGATTTACATTTTGTTTTATTGAGGATATATAACCTGCGAGTTGTGTTATTGGCACCACCCGGTAACTTTCTGCCTTGTCCCGACACATTTTGCTTATTTTGACTTGGCATGATTTGAGCCACTATTTCTTTATCAGACATGTGCGAGACTATACCGGCTCTCACTTGGTCCCTGAGGGCTTTCATCTTTTCCTGGGAAAAAAAAAACGATTTAAAAGAAATGAAATTAGTTACTAAGGCATGTAAAGAGTTATATATTACTTACATATCTTTCCTCGTTTTCTTTACTTTGAAACGTGCCACCACTTGAGTGCCCCTTCCTCCATGTTTCAACCAGGTCCTCGTAAACCCCTTCCTTGACTTTCTGTAAAATCTCAAATAAATTAGTAACGAGCTATAATAAATAAACAATATAAACGCTTTTAAATAAATCACAAAAATTATAAAGAGTCTTACGTATTCATTCCTTCCTCGGGCGAATGGTTTTTTGCCTTGAGTGGTCGGTACCGTGTTTTTGGAACGATTAACAGTATTAACCTCACTTCTTGCCACCCTCTTTGGGTCTGACCACCACTGAACCAATTCACCCCAATCACCTTCGGTTCTACCGTCCCACACACTCTCAGGCGGTACATGTTCTTGTGCCAGTGCGGGCGTCTCATATTTCGAATAATAATGTTTCTTGATCCTGTTCTTGTATTTTCTATACAGCAACCTCAGCTGATATTCCAACACAAGCCTAACCCGAGTACCGACCTCATACACACCTTTGCCACACACCACCTGAGTACGATCATTGTACCATGGCTCGAGGTCGAAATATGTCTGCATAAAAACATATGAATTTAAATAAACATAACACACATATCTAAATGTCGATAACAATAACAATATAAGTAAAATAAACAATTTTCACCTCAATTGTAGGATAAATATGAGCTTTATCAGACTCTGGAATTTCGTCCCATTCGCAGTTCAGGGGAAGTGACCGGATTAATTCCCCCAAAAGATGAGTCAACAATGATGCATAATCGCCCAGAAAATGGAAGGTTTGCAGATCTTTAAATTCAAAGCCAATTGTCAAAGGTTTTTCGTTATTATTTCTGTACGCCCTCCTTAATTTATCTAGGTTGGTCACAAAGCGTTGATTTGAACCTACAAAAGATATGTTATTTACTCGTAAAAATTCAAGTGACATAAATTATAAATATCAGTGTTATAAAAAAATATAATGATTTCTTACGCTGACACTCGGCCGGTACAGGACGTGTGGGCCGTCTGGGTGGACTACCACCAGCATCCCCACCGTGTGACCTAGGAGCTACACATGCCATCTGTAAAATAACAAGTTCATATCAGTATACACATTTTATCAATATACACATTTTAACATATAAAAACATTTTCATTAAAAAACAAAATTACACAATTTAATTAACCAATTAATACTAATACACAAATTCATATCAATATACACATTTTAACATATAAAAACGTTTTCATTAAAATACAAAATTACACATTTAAACAAATGAAAACAACTCATCATCATTTAAACGTATAACAATTGTTTCATTCAAACAACAACTTAAGCATATAACAATCATTTACAAATAAAAAATTACACATTAAAGCATATAACAACTGTTTCATTCAAAATACAACTTAATATCAATTGTCATCATCTTCAGAATCATCGCTAGATAAAACTTCTTGAACATCATTATTATGGTTCACTTCATCATCATCCGACACTAAATCATCATCATCAACATCACCAATGACGTGTGCAACTACTTCATCATCTTCAATATTAATAATATCATCATCAACCGGTGGGGCGTCCACTTCCGTTGGTTGAGTATTTACACTCAAATCCGTAATACCCAAATTAGGCAAAGCAACAGACAGTGTAACATCTGATGAACTGCTACCATGTATAACATCTTCATCGGACTCTACCACATCTCGATGATAAACCTGTTCGACGACCTTCCAATGAAGCGGTCGTCTAGCAAGGTCTTCAAGGTAGAATACTTGTGTTGCTTGTGTCGGGAAAATGTATGGGTTATTTTGGTGAAATAGCCTATCGGTCAAAATATGATGTATGCCTTGCTCAGTGTAAGAACGTCTGTTGCGTTTGGTGCAATTGGTAGGGTTAATTGTGTCAAACCATTTACATCGAAACAACAAAACCTTGCGGTTGCCGATATAAGTGAGCTCCAGAATTTCTTCGAGTTGACCATAATACATCTCTCCATCAACCCCGGGTGTTGAAACTCCGCTGCATTGAGTGGTACGAAGTATATCACGTTCACGTACCACAAACTTCACACCGTTCACTATGCAAGAGGGGTATGTACATGAACTAATAGGTCCACATGCCAAAGAGAATAACTCGTCACTACAGCCCACACTCACTTTTTTTTCACGAGTCTACAAAAATGAGATACAAAAAGGTTTATTAGATGAGGAATAACTCCAAGGTAATATATCTAATGTATTTACCATGTTATTAAACCACGCAGGAAAACTCATTTCCACATTATCAGGCACCTCTCTGCAAAGGTTCATGATATTAGCAGAAGTTATCGAGAAAGAATAATTTTCAAAATTATAAAAAATAGGAAGAAACATACTCGCTGTAAGCTGAGATGTCGGCTTCGACTTCAGGACTGTTGTTAAGTATAAACCACGTAACTGCCTGCATGTCGTCATTAGTCATACGAGTTGGTTTGATTCCACCCGTCGGTGTGCATACGGTCCGGAACACCTCAAATTTATCTGGTTGTCCAGGCAAATCGTCTTCATTTCTGCCAAGGCGGTTAAATCTCGTCTCGACATCCTTAAGGTAACGCGAACAAAAAGTTAATGCCTCTTCTGCAACATAACCCTCAGCAATAGAACCTTCAGGCTTTGCTTTATTTCGTACATAATTCTTTAGCTTTTTCATGTATCTTTCAAATCGATACATCCACCTGCCGCGAGTAACGGAACCTAGAATAGCCTCATCGGGTAGATGTATAACCAAATGAGTCATTATGTCGAAAAAAGCAGGAGGAAAGATTTGCTCTAAATTAACCATCATAATGATCAATTTGTTTTTAGCTTCTTTCATGTCCTGCACAGTCAAACTTCGAGCACAAAGTTGCTTAAAGAATAAGCAAATGTCGATTATAGGTTTTGCAACGTCTTTGGGCAGGTATTGTTGCACTCCATAAGGAAGTAACCGATGCATCATTATATGACAGTCATGAGATTTCAAGTTCGTTATATTGTCATCATCAGCGGTCACTTTTTTCTTGAAGTTGGATCCAAAGCCATCAGGTAGTCTGACTCCTTTAATGAATTTACAAAAAAGTTTTCTTTTTTCTGGAGTGAAAGAGAACTTTGGATGAGGCTTATCGAACTTCCCGTTATCTTTTTTAACTAACCACAACTCCTTTCGAACTCCCATTTTTTCTAAGTCTAGCCTTGCCTTTGGCGTGTCTTTGGATTTGTCGTTCTGTAACAGGGTATTCAGTAAAGCCTCAAGGAAATTCTTTTCGATGTGCATGACATCGTAACAGTGTTTTAGTAGAAGAAAGGGCCAATACTCAAGATCCCAAAAGATAGAACGCTTACTCCAGTTCAATTCAACATCTCGATTTTTGGGGCGGTTCTCTTTGAGAATTGGTTTATGTTTCCCCGGTTTACGTTTAAAGACTTTACTAATCTGCAATTGAATATCAAGTTCTGAAAACTTTCTTGGTTTAGGCTTATTTTCGGGAAAACCGTAGAATTCCTTGGATTTTTTCCGATCAGGATGATTTGTTCTTAACCATCTTCTGTAACCAACATAAACGATTTTGCTGTTGATACGCATCGATGGAGTGTCAACATTACAAGTAGGGCATGCGAGGTACCCTTGCCCAGTCCACCCAGACAAACTACCTCGAGCTGGAAAATCATTGATGGTCCATAAAACCGCCGCTTTCATTTTGAAATGAGTACCCGTAGCAGCGTCTTTCGTCCAGACTCCCTCCCATAAATCTTTGAGTTCTTTAATTAGAGGCTGCAAGTAAACATCAATGTCCTTTGCAGCTGATTTAGGGCCGGGAATTAACATCGTCAACATTAAAGAAGTTTCTTTCAAACACATCCACGGTGGTGTGTTGTATGTTGTCAATATAACCGGCCACATGCTGTAAGTTTGGCTCATCATGCCATAAGGATTAAAACCATCAGCAGCCAACCCTAATCGAACGTTTCTAGGGTCACAAGAGAACTCAGGTTTCATCATGTCAAAATATTTCCATGCTTTGCCGTCACAGGGGTGATTCATTTTACCGTCTTCCTTAGACTGTCCGGTCGCATGCCAAGTCATCCACTTTGCTATGTCTTTTGTGTTGAACATACGTTGTAGTCTAGGTGTTATCGGAAAGTAACGCACCACCTTGTTGGCAACTAATTGCGTCCCCTTTTTCTTCTTTGGGTTTTTCCATCTGCTCGCGTTACAGATTGGACAAGTTTGCCTCTCCTTGTTTTCCGGTGATCCCCAATATAAAAAACAATCATTTATACAAGCATGGATCGATTCGTATCCTAACCCGATCTTTTTGTATGTCTTTTTTATTTCATAGTATGAAGACGGGAAATTGTATCCTTTACTAGGGGAACATGCCTTTTGGAGAAGAGCTAGAATTTTGTTAAACCCGGCATCAGTTATTTTGTGTAAAACCTTGATGTGCGAAATCTCTGATGTAAATTCCAATGTGGTCATATCACAACCCGGGTACAACTTTTGGGCAGACCTAGCGAGTAACTCTTCAAACTCGTTACTAGGACCCGATGTTTGGGTTGGTTGAGGACCGGTTGTTTGAGTTGGTGGAGTTTGTGAGGGTGGAGTTTCAGATGGTGGATTTGGAATATTATTTGCAGAAATATCTTCGAAGAACGCATCCATGTGAATTCGATCAGGTGAATGTGGTAATAGTGGAGGTAACGGAAGAATTGGTTCACCGTGATATATCCAAGTGGTGTAATGTTTGTCAAACCCGAATCTGGATATGTGTGCCTCAAGTTGGCCGAGGGTAACCAACTTTTCACGGTTACAACAATGACTACATGGGCAACGGAGCTTTTGTGAGATGGGGTGCAAAAATTTCTCACAATCCTGGATGAATCCAAAAAGACCATCTAAAAACTCATTGGAATTACGATTGTTTACAGTGGTCCAACTCTTATCAATTGTCATAACTGCGTTGCAAATAAACATACTCAAATAAATTATTTTTTTTATACGTAAAATGTCATACTAACAAAATGAATATGAACTCTTTTTTATCTTCCTAGTGCAACTATGGAAGGCAATCCTAACCCACCTTTTGAATGTTTCGTCCCATATATGAATGCGTATAACCGGTTTACTATTTGAGTAAATTTCGGCAGCATTTCCCCTCTACTCCCCAAATATGTGTTTAAAGACATATTCGTAGGAGTAAAGGAGAAACACTGTCGAAATCATCTCAAATAATAAACCAGTTATACGCATTCATATCCTAAATGAGACGAAACATCAAAAAGCAGTCCCAAACAGGGGACTTTCCGAAATTAATTCCTAATAAATTAATTTCGGACGGGTTTTCTATAGGTTGATTAACTTCGGACGGGAATTTTCCGAAATTAATCGATAAAATCCTAAAATATTCCTAAAATTATTTACTACAAAGACTAACAATCATATATCATATATATATAATATAATAAACATATGCATAATATTAATTACACACCTCGGTCACGACTGGAATAAGCAAAGATATAAAGATAGAAAAAGAGGTCCGGATGAGGAAGTTGTCCCGACTGTCCTGGTGCTAACCAAACACAAACATAAAATAAAGAAAACCTAAATTAGTTGGTTTCCAAAAAAATTTCTAATTTGAAACAAACAACACCACAACAATTTAAAAAAAAAAACATTACCTTTTTTCGGCTGAAACGGGTCTCAGTTCTCGGCTCGGTTCCCCGCTAACTCGGCTGTGACTCGGGTCTCGGCTACGACAAACATATAAAAAAAATTAAACTTATGCCTATATAAGCTGAAATCTATTAAGCCTAAATCAGTTAAGCCCTAAATCAAATAAGCTCACAAAGATACACCCACCTTGGTGGTGATGCTACTGCCGACAGTGGTGGTGGTGGCTACTGCTACTGTCAACAGTGGTGGTGGTGGCTACTGCTACTGTCAACAGTGGTGGTGGCTACTGCTGCCGCGGGGTGGTGGTGGTTTCTAGTCAATAAACTTAAACAAAATTAAACCTAATTAAAAATTAAACAAAATTAAACATAATTAAAAATTAAATAAAATTAAACATAATCATTTACCTTTAAATGTATGATAAATGTATAAGTGGAAATCATATAAGCTCATAATTAGTATAAGTGGAAATCATATAAGCTCATAATTAGTCCCTAATTAATAAGTAGAAACAAACACCCTACATAAGCTTATGTATAAGCCGAAATCAAATAAGCTCATAAGTCCTTAATATAAGCAGAAATAAACATCCACCTGTGGTGATGCTACTGCCGGCGGTGGTGGTGGTGGCTGTTGCTGCTGCCGGCGGTGGTTGCTACGTGGTGGTGGCTGCTGCCGGCGGTGGTTGCTACAAAAATTAAACTACAAAAATTATAACCATTAATCCCTAACAATTAAACTACAAAAATTAAACTTCAATTACCTACTAAAAAATGCCGGCGGTGGTTGGATTGATGGTGGAGAAGAATTGGTGTGGTGGGATGGATTGGTGTGGTGAAGATAAATTGGTGTGGTTGGAGATGATGGATTGATAAATTGATGGTGGAGAAGAATTGGTGTGCCGGCGGTGGTTGGATAAATTCGTTCTCCCGATTTTTTTTTTAATCAGTGAGTGAATGAGATGAAGGATAAGATATCAAACTGTTATTCGTCCCTAGGGACGACTTATTCTTTGAAACTTAGGGACGACTAAGTCGTCCCTAGGTTAATTAGATAATTTTTTAATACATAGAATCCTAGGGACGACTTAAACAGCCTAGGGACGACTTAGTCGTCCCTAGGTATATACCGGGAAAACAAAACCCAAAGCGGGTTATTTAAATTTTGGCGAAAATTTTCAGTTTTTCCAAAATTTTGCTAAGTGTTTTGGAGGATTTTTTAGGGACGACTTTTCTTTGATATTTAGGGACCACAAAGTCGTCCCTAAGTGTTTTTCAAGGGATTTTTACATTACACCTTCTATATATGTAATAAAATTGATAATATAAATTTATAATAAAATCAAATTAAATTATTATAATTAATATTAAAATATAAGATGAGTCCATATGTTACGGTTATACGTTATGGGTTCAACCGGTGAGTCCATATGTTACGGTTATACTTTATAGGTTCAACCGATGAGTCGATATGCTATGGTTATACGTTATGGGTTCAACCGGTGAGTCCATATGTTACGGTTATACGTTAGAGGTTAAACCGACGAGTCCATATGTTAGGGTTATACGTTATAGGTTCAACCGATGAGTCCATATGTTACGGTTATACGTTAGAGGTTAAACCGACGAGTCCATATGTTAGGGTTATACGTTATAGGTTCAACCGATGAGTCCATATGTTACGGTTATACGTTATAGGTTCAACCGACGAGTCCATATCTTACGGTTATACGTTATAGGTTCAATCGATGAGTCCATATGTTACGGTTATATGTTATAGGTTAAACCGATGAGTCTATATGTTAGGGTTATACGTTATAGGTTCAACCAATGAGTCCATATGTTAGGGTTATACGTTATAGGTTCAACCGATGAGTCCATATGTTAGGGTTATACGTTATAGGTTCAACCGGTGAGTCCATATGTTACGGTTATACGTTATAGGTTCAACCGGTGAGTCCATATGTTACGGTTATACGTTATAGGTTCAACCGGTGAGTCCATATGTTAGGGTTATACGTTATAGGTTCAACTGACGAGTCCATATGTTAGGGTTATTCGTTATAGGTTCAACCGATGAGTCCATATGTTACGGTTATACGTTATAGGTTCAACCGACGAGTCCATATGTTAGGGTTATACGTTATAGGTTCAACCGATGAGTCCATATGTTACGGTTATACGTTATAGGTTCAACCGGTGAGTCCATATGTTACGGTTATACGTTATAGGTTCAACCGACGAGTCCATATGTTAGGGTTATACGTTATAGGTTCAACCGACGAGTCCATATGTTACGGTTATACGTTATAGGTTCAACCGACGAGTCCATATGTTACGGTTATACGTTATAGGTTCAACCGACGAGTCCATATGTTAGGGTTATACGTTATAGGTTCAACCGATGAGTCCATATGTTACGGTTATACGTTATAGGTTCAACCGACGAGTCCATATGTTAGGGTTATACGTTATAGGTTCAACCGACGAGTCCATATGTTAGGGTTATACGTTATAGGTTCAACCGATGAGTCCATATGTTAGGGTTATACGTTATAGGTTCAATCGACGAGTCCATATGTTAGGGTTATACGTTATAGGTTCAACCGACGAGTCCATATGTTACGGTTATACGTTATAGGTTCAACCGATGAGTCCATATGTTAGGGTTATACGTTATAGGTTCAACCGACGAGTCCATATGTTACGGTTATACGTTATAGGTTCAACCGACGAGTCCATATGTTACGGTTATACGTTATAGGTTCAACCGACGAGTCCATATGTTAGGGTTATACGTTATAGGTTCAACCGATGAGTCCATATGTTACGGTTATACGTTATAGGTTCAACCGATGAGTCCATATGTTACGGTTATACGTTATAGGTTCAACCGATAAGTCCATATGTTACGGTTATACGTTATAGGTTCAACCGACGAGTCCATATGTTACGGTTATACATTATAGGTTCAACCGACGAGTCCATATGTTAGGGTTATACGTTATAGGTTCAACCGACGAGTCCATATGTTAGGGTTATACGTTATAGGTTCAACCGACGAGTCCATATGTTACGGTTATACGTTATAGGTTCAACCGACGAGTCCATATGTTACGGTTATACGTTATAGGTTCAACCGACGAGTCCATATGTTACGGTTATACGTTATAGGTTCAACCGACGAGTCCATATGTTAGGGTTATACGTTATAGGTTCAACCGATGAGTCCATATGTTAGGGTTATACGTTATAGGTTCAACCGACGAGTCCATATGTTACGGTTATACGTTATAGGTTCAACCGACGAGTCCATATGTTACGGTTATACGTTATAGGTTCAACCGACGAGTCCATATGTTAGGGTTATACGTTATAGGTTCAACCGATGAGTCCATATGTTACGGTTATACGTTATAGGTTCAACCGATGAGTCCATATGTTACGGTTATACGTTATAGGTTCAACCGATGAGTCCATATGTTACGGTTATACGTTATAGGTTCAACCGACGAGTCCATATGTTAGGGTTATACGTTATAGGTTCAACCGATGAGTCCATATGTTACGGTTATACGTTATAGGTTCAACCGACGAGTCCATATGTTAGGGTTATACGTTATAGGTTCAACCGATGAGTCCATATGTTACGGTTATACGTTATAGGTTCAACCGACGAGTCCATATGTTAGGGTTATACGTTATAGGTTCAACCGACGAGTCCATATGTTACGGTTATACGTTATAGGTTCAACCGACGAGTCCATATGTTAGGGTTATATGTTATAGGTTCAACCGACGAGTCCATATGTTACGAGTCCAAATATTGGCGGGAAATGTTGGCGGTAAATGCTGGCGGGAAAATGTTGGCGGGAAAGCTAGGGTCGACTAAGTCGTCCCTAAATGTGTCGACCCTAAACTCTTATCTTTATTTATGGTAGCTCTTATCCTCACAAACTCTTATCCTCTCATACCAAACTCACCACCACCACCACCCGATTTTGCATAATATGGATCCGCTTGAAGCTTATAAGTGTACATGTAGAAAGGGATATATTGTGTTGAGACAGTCACATCAACCTCATAGCTTTGGTAAACTTTACTATGCGTGTCCTCTTTCGAAGGTAAACAATCAAATGTTTTAGTTATGTAATACGTGTGATTATTAAAATGACATGTCATGTTATTTGTTTACTTTGTAACAGCCAAAAACAAATGATTATGGATGTAAATATTTTAAATGGAAGGATGATTTTGATCTCGAACTCCGTATAAGATCTTTCCCTGGATCTTCAACACCTCAAGGTTCACATCCAAGTTCTTATACAGGTCCTTCTCAATCTGCACCAACTGAGTGCTCTAATTGCAAGATCAAAGATCTAAAGATAAAGATGCTAGAGACAAGACTAGAAATGGAAAGGCATCCTGAAGACCACGCATGTCAATCGGCTGCAATACTTCATGAGCTTTTAAATGATATGGAAAATCTTAGCTTTGAGTAGTAATCTATTTGTTATTTTAATGTGTTAATTTGTATTTTATTATTATGTGTTAATCTGTACGTTTAGTTTTAACTAGTTTGTGATGTTTTTTTCTTATTTATGAATCTATTATCGTTGTAATATATATTTTTAATTAAGCGCGTGTTTAAGTGTTAAATATATATCTAAAGTTTTTTTTAAATAAATATAAAGTTTTTTTAAATATGTATAAAGTTTTTTTTAAATAAATATAAAGTTTTTTTTAAATATGTATAAAGTTTTTTTTAAATATGTATAAAGTTTTTTTTTAAATATGTATAAAGTTCTTTTTAAATATGTATACTTTTTTTTCTAAATATGTATAAATTTTTTTTAAATATGTATAAAGTTTTTTTAATATGTATAAAGTTATTTTTAAATATGTATAATTTTTTTTCTAAATATATAAATTTTTTTTAAATATATATAAAGTTTTTTTTTAAATAGGTATAAAGTTATTTTTAACTAAATATATATATTTTTTTAAATATGTATAAAGTAATTTTAAATAATTTAATTTTAAAATTATTTATATTTATACGTTTTTTAAACGTTTTTTTAAATAATATTTATATTAATTTTAAATAATTTTAAATAAATAAAAAAGATAAAAAAATAAGTTTATTTAACCTAGGGACGACTAAGTCGTCCCTAGGTTTTCTGGTCCCCACTTTCACTTTAAACTTTTTAAATAAAAAATATTTATATTAATTTTAAATATATAAAAAAGATTTAAAACGGAAAAAATAAGTTTATTTAACCTAGGGACGACTAAGTCGTCCCTAGGTTTTCTGGTCCCCACTTTCATTTTAAACTTTTTAAATAAATATTATTTATATTAATTTTAAATATATAAAAAAGATTTAAAAAGGGAAAAATAAGTTTATTTAACCTAGGGACGACTAAGTCGTCCCTAGGTTTTGTGGTCCCCACTTTTCCCCACAGCCCTTTTGACCAAGAATTTTTTGATAAAGTGGTGGGTCCCCCCTTAATCTAGGGACGACTAAGTCGACCCTAGAAAAAGGGCGACCCTAAACACTTGTTTTGTTGTAGTGTCGGCCGCTTTACGCGGGTAATCGGCTAGTATACCCAAATTGGTGTAGGCATAATTATTTGATTATTAAGAAGGATGTGACATTTCATATTTTATTTTTCAATTATTAAAAGTGATGAAACGACATATGACTGGCAGTTTCGGTGATGTAAAAGTAACTAGGTGGGCATATGAAAAAAAAGAAGTTAAAGGCTACAATGGGATGTTATTATTAATTTAATTTTCTAAATACCAATTCATTGTTGTATATTAAAGCAAAATACTGAATAACATGTGCTTGATTAATAACAACATCAAAGTACATAGATCCGCAAAAGAGAATGATTAGAATGGTAACTTTTGAAGATAGTACATTATCTAGTTAATAATGTGACCGAATGTTAGTAATAACTTTGTGAAGGCGCACAAGTTGTTTAACTATGTTCATAGTGATTTCGACACTAGACATTAGGATTCAGAATTCGGATCAAACATGAACATCACAACGAGACTTCGGCTCAAACTTGTTTGATAATTGATGCCATTCGCGGGTGATCAAAGGACTCAAAACCGCCCATAAAACATCCAAACCAGAAAATTTACAATCGTTTATTTGGTTTAAAACAAAAGAAAACTAAAACATGTTTAGATCGAGTGGCAAGTGCCAAGATGACACCAATAGGACTAAAAGGGGTCATGTACGTTTAGTGAGGTATCCATCATATTATTTGACACCATCTCCTGTCCCCCTTTTATCATTTTCTCAAAAGCTCAATAAACATGCACATGCAATACCTACACAATGTTGGGTCGATCGTTGTACCTCAGCTAGAAAACCTTACACGTGATTAGGTTAGAGTACTACATTTTCATTAAAACTTGATGGCCATACGACATACGTTGACCCAAGTTATGTACATACTTTATCTAGGAATCGTTAACGGGAACTCGAGTAAGGAACTTAGCTTCCAAAACGAAATGGTTGATCAATTTCAATCCCTGTCATGGTTAGAATATATCGCATCATTAGACGCCCATATACATGAGAAAATCTACAAATTAGAATTTGAACATTCCAAGCACTAGAACTGTTACTCAAAAGAACAACATATACATGAGAAATTCAAGCACTAACAGAAACCAATGCCTCCCCTCCATCTCCGTCTTTGGTTCTGTATCCTGATGTCCTTTAGCGTAGGTAATCGTTAGGTTCATACGAAACTGAATATCTCATATATGAATTGTACCACTTTTACACTAGTGATGATGGTCATATTGTTCACTGAGCAATCTTTCTCCTTGTATTCACCCGAAGTTGACTTCGCATCGATCCACTCTGCCAATGACGAATGACAGTCTGTTCTGTGTAGATAACGAACTAACGACATGGTGTCGTTGAGAAGCATTTAATCATATGAGATGCGTTGGTCTATCCGTTGCACGTACTTTCTTGCACACATAGAAGGGCGACTACGTACACTACCCCAAACGAACTTTTCTCGGACAACAGGTGTAGGAGATGTCCTGGCTGGTAACAATAACAACACAATGGAGGACGTGGAAGAGATAACAAATAAACAATAGTTTCATTGTATCAGGTCCGGTGAAGGTGGTAGAGATGAGAGTGTTTATATAGCACACTAAACCTGAATTTGAATCCTAAAACAGTTTACAAGCTGAAGGAATATGTACACGTAAATAATATATGTCCGAAAGTCGTCCCGAGCCTAAGGAGACGCACGCGTTAATACGTAAAACAATTATACGTTAATATGTTAGACGTAATATATTAATTAGTGATAAGCTATAATAAACGTTAATTAATTAGTTAGTTAACGGGATTTACAAATAATAGTTAAAAGTTAACTATTAATATTTTGTATGTAAAACAAATAAAAAGGAAATTTGTATTATACCTTTTTTTTGTCTTTAGACCAAATCTTGTTTCCTAATTGGTTATGAATTGGAAACCGACATATGCTATGTGTTATATATATAATGAGATCTTTCATTAATCATGATATAAGATATATCATACATTGACCTACGGCAAAAAAACAAGAAAAATAAATTGCGACTTGTTGGTTCCTTGCGATCAACTAATACATCAATTTATTTAGGGTTTTACTTGATTTAAGAAATCAAGTTTTATTAGCTTATCATTATTGGTACTAGCATACTTAATTGTTTGCTATAGCGTATTGTGTGCGTAATCTTAGAGAGATCATTGTTTGATCTTTGGGTTTTCGTTTATATTGGTGGTTCGATAAAGGTGTTCAATCCATTGCTAAAAGGTACGCAATTCTTTATCGTTTATGTTAATTACTTGTCTATACGTGATCCTAAATTCCGCTGCGTACTCGTGATTATTAATGTGTTAATATGATAAAGGTTTTTATAAATTCCAACAGTGGCATCACGAGCCGTTCGTATAGCTTTTAATTACATTAAAAATAACGAAAGAGATAAAATTGTGTAAACTTACTATGATGGCGTTTGAATTATTTTATTTGATGATTAGTTTTTCATAAACCCTAATTAGGGTTAATAAAATTAATTAGACAAACCCTAAGTTGTATGCAATTTTTGTTGATAAATATGTTGTTAATTGTTAATTAGTCGTTGTTAATTGTTAATTAGTCGTTATTTATCACGTTGTTAATTGTTAAATTTTTGGTTCGATCCATGGGAATCATGCAAGTTTACCATGGATCATGTGTTCTTAATTAATTGATTTAATTGAAGTCATGATAGATGTGGTATGCATGAAGTATGTGATTAATTGTTAATTGGGTATATGTTTTAGGTTAATGTTTATTTGTTTTGCTTTTGATTATAATTGTTGTATATCATGGTTCAAGCAAAGGGTTTTTTTCGGAAAAATAAAAATAAACCGGACTAAAACTATATGAAATTTGATTTATTATAATCTTGTTCTTGCACGATCATATGTGGCAACAAATGAGTCGCCCTTACATGGTTTTAAATCTAACTCACGCCGTGATTAGCAAGAATCAAGTTTATAATTTGTTTTCTACTTTAAAGTTGTAAAATTTTATTAATGACGTAATTTGCAAAAGTACTATCTAGTTGCAAGGCTAAGGTTCGGGAAGACTCATCAAGACTTCGGTCTTGTAGATACCATTGCCCTATAATGCCTGACTACTTGTAGTCTCCTTATCTTGCATACTATTTAGGAAGCCGCAAATGGTCTAGGGTTTGAATGATTTTAATCATTCTTTAATCTTTTCCCGTGATAAAATTAAACTTCTTTAAATAGAATACATGTTGAATCGTCAATTTTTATGATATCACTATTTATACAATTGAATTGTAAGTTAAATAAGTGATGTTTATAATTAACGAATTGAGTAAATTTTATAAATTATCATGATACAAAGATGTTGCATGCTTCTTTGTACATGTTTTGAATTGTCAAAATTTATACCCTTTGAAATAAGTTTATTTGCCATCCAACGTGTAAAAGCACTTGCACTTACTCTTTCACCATACGTGAGACTGTGGTGATTTTGTAACCCAAGGTGATATAATACACTTGATTGTGAGACGTCGGTGCTATATAATCACAGTTTTTGGTTGGACGACTTAAACAAGTTAAGATAGGTGAGACCTTAACTCGTGGGAATAGATGGGATAAACATGCTCACTTTTTCACTTTTGAATTGTCACAAGTGATGGATATAAAGTTGAGTCCCATAATTCTAGAAGTTGTATTAGATGCAATTATTGAACGTCAATTACCCCTTGAATATCATCATCACTAGCAGATCAACTGATGCGGTGGTGGTATGTCTTGGTGGATTCTAGCTTTTAGAAAATTAATTGTTTATTTATAAACATGGGTATTTAATTTTCTATAAAGGAAGTATTATCGAAAATACTAAATTATTGAACTTTGTTTATTTGTAGATGGCAACGAACAATGCCCAAACCAAACAAAACAGTTCGGCTTTCAGGTCGATGCTTGAGAAGCAACAACTTACTGGTCCTAACTTCAATGAGTGGTTACGCGCGCTCAAACTAGTTGTGCGTGTGGAGAAACTACAGGATGTGTATGACAATCCTTTGCCTGACCATCCTGGTGCTACTGCTACTAATGAACAATTAGTAGAATGGAATGCTCTTTATGATCGTCATAATGAAGTTGCTTGTTTAATGCTTGGAACTATGTCTCCATCGCTTTATCAGCAATTTGAACACAAAAGTCCTAAGGACATGATAACTGAGCTCCAAAAGATGTATGGAAAGCCTCCTGGTGTCGAACTACAAGAGTTAGTACACACTTTCCATTCATGCAAGCAGGAAGAGGGTCAATCCGTTAGCGATTATGTTCTATTGATGAAAAGCTATTTGGATCATTTGGCAACTCTCAACTATGTTCTTCCAGAAGCTGTCTCTGTCAGCTTGATCCTCAATTCACTTTCAAGTGATTTTGAGGGCTTTGTGCAAAATTACAATATGCAAAGCATGGGGAAGACAATTAGTGAAGTTCATTCTTTGCTTATTGAATTTGAGAAAGGAGTTAAGAAGAACAAGAAATTAAATGTTGCATCTTCTTCTACACCACAAGTGATGGCGATCCAAGGTGGTAGGGTCCAGAAGTACAAACCGCAAGGAGGTAAGGCTAAAGGTAAAGGTAAGGATAAGGGTCCTAAAAATTCTTATCCTCCTAAACCTAAAAAGCCTCAACCTTATAAGAAAGAGCATCCGGCAAAAGATTCCATATGTCACCACTGCAAAGAGGTTGGACATTGGAAGAGGAATTGTCCTGTTTATCTAGCTGAGTTGATGAAAAAGAAGAAGCAAGTTGGATCGTCCACTTCTTCAGGTATTTATACTATTGAATTATTTGCTTGTTCTAAAAATTCCTGGGTGTATGACACTGGTTGTGGTACTAATATTTGTAACACAAAACAGGGACTTAGAGGAGCAAAGAAGCTGAAGCAAGGTGCTGTCTACTTGTATGTTGGAAACGGCGTACGTGCTGAAGTAGAAGCTATTGGAAGTTTTGACTTAGTTTTACCTAATGGTTTAATTCTTGTTTTGGATGATTGTCATTATGCACCTACTATAACTAGAGGTGTTGTTTCAGTTTCTTGTTTGCATAATAAAGGATTTATTCACAAATTTACGGATTCTGGTATGACCGTTTCTTTTAATGATATGATTTATTTTAATTGTATCCGTGTTAATGGTATTTATGAAATTGATATGCATGATCCTACTTTGCAAATTGTGAATTCAATGTATTCAATTAGCAATAAGAAATCTAAAGCAAGTTTAGATTCTACTTATCTTTGGCATTGTCGACTTGCTCATATTAGCAAGAAGCGAATTGAAAAGTTGCAACATGATGGACTTTTAAACTCAACGGATAGTGAACCGTTTGATCAATGCGTTTCTTGTATATCGGGCAAGATGACAAGGAAATCTTTTTCGCATAAAACGGAAAAGGTGAAAGATCTACTTGGATTAATCCATACCGATGTATGTGGTCCACTTAGACATGTGTCAAAGCAAGGTGCTACATACTTCATTACCTTTACTGATGATTATAGTCGTTATGGTTATGTTTATTTGCTTAAACATAAACATGAAGTCTTTGAAACATTCAAGGTATTCAAGAATGAAGTAGAAAATCAACTCGGGAAGACTATTAAGGCCATTCGATCAGATCGTGGTGGTGAATATATTAGTCAAGAATTTAAAGATTATCTAAAGGCTAGTGGAATTGTCCAACAGCTGACTCCTCCTTACACGCCACAACACAATGGTGTTTCTGAGAGGAGAAATCGAACTTTGCTAAACATGGTTCGATCAATGATGAGTCTTTCTACTTTGCCACTATCCTTTTGGGATTATGCTCTAGAGACTGCTGTACGCATTCTCAATATGGTTCCAACCAAGAAGGTTGACAAGACTCCATATGAACTATGGCATGGAAAAGTCCCTAACTTGTCTTACTTAAAGGTCTGGGGTTGTGAGGCACATATGAAACGTCACACGCCTGACAAACTTCAATCAAGATCGGTTAAGTGTGTCTTCATAGGTTACCCTAAGGAAACTATGGGTTACTATTTCTACTACCCACCTGAAAACAAAATAGTTGTTGAGAGGTATGCAGATTTCTTTGAAAAGAATCTCATAGTTCAAAAAGAGAGTGGGAGGATTGTAGAACTAGAGGATGAAGATATTTTACCTTCTGAAACTACTAGCGAACATCCAATTGAGGAAGAAAGTCTTGCACCTGATGTAACTCAAGAAGAGGATGTTGTCCCCATTCGTAAATCAAAAAGAACAATCAAAGCACCTGAACGACTATGTCTAAATGTAGAAGTCGAGGAACATAGTTTAGGGGATCTTAATGAACCCACTAACTACAGAGATGCAATATTAGATTCTGAATCCGATAGGTGGATTGTTGCTATGAATGCGGAAATGCAATCTATGTATGATAATCAAGTCTGGAGACTTGTAGATTTACCACCCAATGCGAAGGTCGTAAAGGGTAAATGGATTTACAAGAAGAAGACGGACATGGATGGCATTGTACACACCTATAAAGCTCGATTTGTAGCAAAAGGGTTTACACAAACTTATGGTGTTGACTATGAGGAAACCTTTTCTCCTGTTGCAGATTTGAGAGCTATTAGGATTCTCATAGCTATAGCAGCGTACTATGACTATGAGATATGGCAAATGGATGTAAAAACCGCGTTCTTGAATGGTTACTTGGAAGAAGAAATCTATATGGAACAACCGGAAGGTTTTGTTGATCCTAAGCATCCCAGAAAAGTATGTAGGCTTCAAAGATCCATTTATGGACTTAAGCAAGCATCAAGAAGCTGGAATAAAAGATTTGATGAAGAAATCAAAAAGTTTGGTTTTGATCAAAATCTAGATGAGCCATGTGTATATCAAAAAGCTAGTGGGAGTAATGTTGTTTTCCTAATCTTGTATGTTGATGACATAATCATTATGGGAAATCATATTCCAAGTTTACAAGAGGTAAAGACCTATCTTGGGAAGTGTTTTTCTATGAAAGATTTAGGGGAAGCGGCATTTATCCTTGGAATCAAAATCTATAGAGATAGATCGAAGCGGTTAGTTGGACTAAGTCAAAATGCATATCTTGATAAGATCTTGAAGAAGTATAGAATGGATAATTCCAAGCGTGGTCTCATTCCTATGCAAGTGCACACTGACTTAAATAAAACACAAGGTGCTACTACATCTGAAGAGATGAAGCGTATGCAAAATGTTCCTTATGCTTCGGCTGTAGGATCGATTATGTATGCTGTGAGATGCACAAGACCTGATGTTGCGTTTGCGCAAAATATTACAAGCCGATTTCAGCAAAATCCAGGTGAAAGTCATTGGACTGCTGTGAAAAATATTCTTAAGTATTTAAGACATACTAAGGATACGTTTTTGGTTTATGGTGGAAATCTGGAAGCTACTGAGCTACAAGTTAATTGTTATTGTGATGCTGGATTTGAAACCGATAGAGATGACACTAAATCTCAAACTGGGTATGTTTTCGTTTTGAACGGAGGCGCGGTAGTATGGAAGAGCTCCAAACAAAGTACTACTGCACAATCTGCCACAGAAGCTGAATATATCGCTGCTTCTGAAGCTGCAAAGGAAGCTGTTTGGATGAGGAAGTTTATTGGAGAACTTGGCGTAGTTCCTACCAATGAAGAACCTATTAAGATGTATTGTGACAATTCAAGTGCAATCATCATAGCTAACGAACCGGGAGTTCAGAGAGGCGCCAGACACTATCAAAGGAGATATCACTATGTTCGAGAATGTATCGAATTGGGTGAAATTGATCTAGTTAAAGTTCATACAGATAATAATCTAGCAGATCCTTTTACGAAGGCTTTACCTGGTAAAAAGCTTACTCAACATGCTAGGAGCATGGGACTTCGTCCTGCTAGTAGTTTCATGTAATCTGTTTTAGTATTTGGATAAAGGATATTGTTAAACAATATTTATTTTATGAATTGAAGTATTGGATATATTCATTTTCTTTAATATTTATTGGTCCTATTTTTGCATGTTTAAATCCTTGAATAATATGTTATTCTAAATTGTCTATGTCGATTGATTATATGGGAATATACTTAAATTAAGACATATATGAGAGATGGTAATATTCGTAGAATATGTAAGAACGGTTCACCAACTCATACGATATCCAAAAGTTGTATATTGGACATCTCCTACTAACAAGTCAATCACTTTATGGATCGGCGTCTTTAAGTGAAACTTGTAAATGATTTACATTACTAAATCCTTTGACTTGAGATGCAAGCAGGTCTTATATATGTGGATGGTACTTTTTGCTATAGATCTAACGCTATCCTGAATAAGGTAGTAATAAAGACTATAATCATTTGTATCTTGAAGCATGTAAGAGGCACGTGTAGTCAAGATAGAATTTGTTCATTCAACTAGGATTGAAGAATAATGCTACTGGGCCCCTCGTTAATTAATTAGATGTTTGTATGGCCATACCCAATGGTAATCTAGATTGTCTCGATTAGATTGGTAATCTATATTAATTATGTAATGCGAGAAACAGAATAGTTAAAATGGAATGACTATGATCCATATCCATTATTAACATGGCATTTGAGAAACAAAGGGATTGTAAATGTTTAAGTCATTTAAATGTACTTTATGGAAAACTACACTCGAGAGTTTCCGGGAGCATTGACGTGTTGCTAGACGCTAACCAATGTTATTATATTATATTATTGTACATGTCCAAGTGGGAGCTGAAGGAATATGTACACGTAAATAATATATGTCCGAAAGTCGTCCCGAGCCTAAGGAGACGCACGCGTTAATACGTAAAACAATTATACGTTAATATGTTAGACGTAATATATTAATTAGTGATAAGCTATAATAAACGTTAATTAATTAGTTAGTTAACGGGATTTACAAATAATAGTTAAAAGTTAACTATTAATATTTTGTATGTAAAACAAATAAAAAGGAAATTTGTATTATACCTTTTTTTTGTCTTTAGCCCAAATCTTGTTTCCTAATTGGTTATGAATTGGAAACCGACATATGCTATGTGTTATATATATAATGAGATCTTTCATTAATCATGATATAAGATATATCATACATTGACCTACGGCAAAAAAACAAGAAAAATAAATTGCGACTTGTTGGTTCCTTGCGATCAACTAATACATCAATTTATTTAGGGTTTTACTTGATTTAAGAAATCAAGTTTTATTAGCTTATCATTATTGGTACTAGCATACTTAATTGTTTGCTATAGCGTATTGTGTGCGTAATCTTAGAGAGATCATTGTTTGATCTTTGGGTTTTCGTTTATATTGGTGGTTCGATAAAGGTGTTCAATCCATTGCTAAAAGGTACGCAATTCTTTATCGTTTATGTTAATTACTTGTCTATACGTGATCCTAAATTCCGCTGCGTACTCGTGATTATTAATGTGTTAATATGATAAAGGTTTTTATAAATTCCAACACAAGCACAGCACACTAAACCTAAGCCATTCACTTGATATATCTAAGCATGCATGATTATGTGCCTATAGATTTATTGAAGGAATTAGGTCAAAAATGTAGCCTTAGGGTTTTCAACTTTTCATAAGTGGTTTAAGGAGGATGACTTAGATGATGTGTTTCATTTGATTGTGGTGGACTGGTCCGATACTTATAGTGGGTAGGAGATAAAGGTAAAGGTAGCTAGCTGCGGATGTGGCCGTTGGGATTGTGACACGAAACTACAAGATGATCTCTAAAAGGATAAAGAAACTAATGAATGCAAAGTGTCTGTATATTATATAACCGTTACTTTAATGACATTTGGATATGTCACGGGCTTAAAAACTTTGTTATTATAAATGAACTAGGTTAAAGACCTATCTAACGTCGAGATTATTTTAAAAAGTGATTTTTGTAAAATAAAATGAAAGGATGTTTATATTTAAAAAAGTGAAACGTCTTTTCGTAATAGATGAGGATAATAAAAGAAAGAAATGTAGCATTCGTGGTTATATTAAATTTTGTGACAATAAAAAAAACATTCAATCCGTTATGGTTTTCACGTATGATGTATGTTAGTCCCAATTGATTGAAAAGAAGGTGTCCAATACTTATAGTGGGTGAGAGATAAAGGTAAAGTTAGCTAGCTTCGGATGTGGCCATTGGGATTGTGACACGAAACTACTTTAAATGACCGTTACTTTAATGACATTTGCATATGTCACGGGCCTAAAAACTTTGTTGTTATAGATGAATAATTGAATATGTATTTTGAAATATCAAAGTAATTATAGTAGTGATTATTCTTTAAAAAAAGTGGATGAATTTTAACCACCAGGAGAGCTATTGGAACGTAAAAAAGATGTGTGCCCATGAGTATAAGTGGGTATATTTTATGACAAAACAAAGTAGTAACTATGAAACGTGTTTATTTAGAGTGATGGTCAACATACGAGGAAAACTTGAAACTCAACCGATATCTTCTTTGAGTAAAGGACTTGGACTTAGAAATGAACTACTGCGATGAGCTAGACAAAAAACAGAATGCACTTGGTCATCGGAACTCGAAATATTTTCACTCGGTCATGAGAAAGAGTAGATCAAAGAATAATATGAGGCGGGTTATTGGGTGCCCACAACTTCTATTGCTAAGCGGGATATATAGGTCCAAAAGCTAATATCGAAAACCTAGACATTTTTTGAAAATGTTGGTTACCATTGTGACAAGTGCTTAAACTTGAGGGACTGGTTGTGAAATTGTTTTCTACTAATATAGCCGTTAGGCTTTACTTTCATTGTTTTGTATTGTGCAGGGGGCTTTGTGCAAATATTGGTTTGACTGTTGACTGAGTCTTGGTTATAACGTTGCACTTGGGAAACTTAGTTTGTATCGCTCCATCACTTTCCTCTCACCAACCACTCTCTCAAACACACACATCCATCTCTCATCTCTCATCCAGACACACAACTTCACAGCTTATATTATCCATCATATAAACCCTAATTAGATCCAAACATCAAAGATGTAGATGTTTGGATCATAAGTAGATTAGTAGCTTATTGTTTTGTTTGTTCTTGATGTATTTCTGAGATAACATCCGTTTGGGGACTATCTATTTTGGTTTGTATGTTGAACAGCATCCATTTGGGGACTGTTCTTGATGTTTGATTAATAAAACATTTTGGGAAAAATACTGTTTTATTTATTTCATTTTTTAACATGGTATCAGAGCTTATGGCTCTATTTCTTGGATAAATCCTTTTTGTAAATCTGTTTTTTGCTATCTTACTTCCGATCTATAATTTTAATTTAATTAATTAAAATTAGGGTTTCAAACTTTTTTTTGGGGATTTCTTATTTTTTGGCTTGGGGACTATTTCTTTGACTATTAATCGTTGATTAATAGTCTTAATTTACATAGTCTTTAATCTATTTTGAAAAACCCTAAAATCAGAAATTAGGGTTTTTTCATTGGTAAGTCCTATTTCATTATTTATCTGCTTCTAACCTTTTGTGTTGCCTTTTTTTGTCACTCTGGGTGTTGGATTGGTTACTTTTCTGAAAGTTTAAAATTAGGGTTTGTGAAACCCTAATTTGTAACTTTTGGGGGTTTTTTGTTTGGTGACTCTCTCATTGCTGGTGATTTGAAATTAGGGTTTGTGAAACCCTAATTGTTGATTATTGGTCTCTTTGCTCTTGGTAACCTTGTTGTTACTTCCACCACCTGTGTCTCTTGACTAAGTGAATCAAGAGCACAAGTGGTGTTTATCATCCTTTTACTCCGCTGTAAGTCACTTGTTTCTTCTTGATCATTGATCTAGTGAGGTGGGTGCAAACGGGTTCGGTTAACACCTTGACCCTCCAGCTTGACTGGTGTGGATACCTGCTCTGGCCAAGTGATTCTTGAGTTTCAAGTCTCTCTCTCTCTTTTTTAATTGTTTTTAGTTTTCTTGTTCTTGTTTGGTGTGCTTTTTCTTTGTGTATTGTTTGCTTGTTATTCATTATGACTACTCCTGTTCCTACTCCTGTTTTGATTAGTTCTTTGGATGTTGGTAATCCTTTACATTTACAACCTAATGATCATCATATTGGGACTCTTGTTAGCATTAAACTTACTGGTTGTGACAACTATTGACTTTGGGCTAATGCTGTCAAAATTGCTTTGCAAGCTAGAAATAAAATGGGTTTTGTTGATGGTACTTGTGTTAAGTCTGCCTATGCTAATAGTGAACCTCTTTCCAATCAATGGGATAGATGTAATGCTGTTGTTTTATCTTGGTTGTTAAGTTGTATATCTGAAGATCTTTATTTGAGTCAAGTGTACTCTGAAAATGCTGCTGAGGTTTGGAATGAACTTAGGGACACTTATGATAAACTTGATGGTTCAATTCTGTTTAACTTAATTCAAAAGATTAACAACTTTAAACAAAGTGGATTGTCTGTTTCTGAATATTATCACAAATTGAATTCTCTTTGGAGAGAATTTGATATTCTTACCAAGTTTTCTCCTTGTACTTGCATAGCTAGGGCTGAATCTAGTAAACATCAACAATTAATGAAATTAATGCAATTTTTGATGGGATTGGATGAAGTTTATCAACCTATAAGAAGTTCTCTTTTAACTCAACCTGTGTTACCTGATGTTAAAGATGCTTTTGTGATTGTGTGTAGAGAAGAGTCCCATAGGGGTCTTAACTCTAACTCTGGGGCTTCAAAACCCCAAGTTTCCTCTTTTGCTGCTAAGGCTAATGATTTTCCCAAAAATCAGAATCATAACAGATCTTCTAACAATAGAAACCAGAATCAGTTTTTTAATGGTAACAATGGGGGAAACAGAAATCATTCTAATCAATTTTCCAATAGCAATAACAGCAATGTGGGAAACAGGAATCAATACAATTCCTTGTTATGTACTAATTGCAATATGAAGGGTCACACTATTGATAGATGTTTTGAGTTAATTGGGTATCCTCCTGGATATAAAAAGAACTCTAATACCAGTAACAATAGGACTCCTTTTAAAGTGAATAACAGAGTTGGTTCTAGTAACAGTGTTGATACTCAGATTTCTAACACCACTTTACCTTTTTCCAATGACCAAATTGCTAAACTTATGAGTTTAATTAGTGAAAAAGAGAATTGTGGTGGTCAAGACAATATGGCAGGTACTGAGTTCAGTTTCTTTAATGGAAATGTGTTTTTTAACAATCATTTTTACAAGTTTTTTGTTGCTAAGATTAATTACAATGGAATTAAAGTTAATTTTGGTTGGATTATTGATTCTGGTGCAAATTAACATATCACTAACTCAACTAAAAACATGAAAAATGTGATTGATATCTCTGACTTAGACATAACTGTGGGTCACCCAAATGGGACTGTCGCTAAAATCACTTGTGTTGGTAATTTAAAACTTACTAATAATGTGATATTATTTGATGTTTTAGTTATTCCTGATTATACTGTGAGTCTCTTGTCTGTTAACAAGTTAATCAAGGATAGTAAACTTCATGTTGGTTTTAACGAACACAATTGTGTTATTCAGGATTTGAAAAAGGAAAATATTATGGGGATTGGTAATGAGTGTGATGGCCTATACTTGTTTGATTCTGAATGTAAGTTACCCCAAATTAAGAGTAACTTGTCTGTTGTCTGTTATCATGCTTCTAAGAATGTTTGGCACAATCGTCTTGGTCACCCTTCTGATAATGTGTTGAAAACTTTAAAAAATTCTCTCAATATAAGCAGACCCGAACACTTCAGTCCTTGTGAAATCTGTCACTTCTCTAAGTAAACCAGAGAACCGTTTCCTTTGAGTGACCATAAGTCCAAAATGGTTGGTGATCTCATCCACCTAGACTTATGGGGACCCTACCGGGTTACATCAAAGGAAGGGTACAAATATTTCCTTACCATTGTTGATGACTTTTCTCGTGCTGTTTGGGTTTACTTGATAAAGTCTAAGGAAGAAGTTTTTTAACTATTTTGTGGACTTTGTCAATCTTATTTTGAACCAATTTAAAGGGATTGTTAAGATTGTTAGATCTGATAACGGGACTGAGTTTATAAATAGTAAAATGGATAATTTTTTGAGAGAAAAAGGGATTGTGCACCAAACTTCTTGTGCTTACACTCCTCAGCAAAATGGTGTTGCTGAGAGAAAGCACAGACATCTCCTTAACACGGCTAGAACTCTTTTGTTTTAGAGTAGTATTCCTTTGTATCTGTGGACTGAGTGTATCTTAACTGCTACCTACTTGATTAACAGGCTTCCATCTTCTGTCCTTGCTAGAAAATCTCCTTTTTATATGCTTTATGGTAGGGAACCATCCCTTTCCTATCTTAGATGTTTTGGGTGTTTGTGTTTTGCTAGCATTTTAAATAATCATGACAAATTTTCTCCTAAGTCTGAAAAATGTGTTTTGATAGGGTACTCAAGTACCAAAAAGGCTTATAAAGTTATGAGTTTAGAAAACAGAATTCCTTTATTTTCTAGAGATGTTAAGTTTTATGAAAGTGTTTTTCCTTACAAAATGAGTTCTAAGAATAAAGTTTTGAATAAAGAGTTTGATAATAAAACCTTTTTTGATTTTTTTGAGTATGAACACCAAAATGTTTCAAGACCCAATGATGAAGGAAGGGGACCATCTGGTGATGCAGGTGAGGTAATTATGGATCATTCTTCAACTGATACTGCAGAGGAGCAGCCAGTTGGGAATGATAACCATACTGCATCATCAATGGATGATACTTTATCTATTTCTGAGGGCAACTTTCAAAATCTTGTTCCCACCTTTGATTCCAGCAACAGGGCAGATGATGATAGCCCTCCCATTAGTCCAAGAAGGTCTAGCAGGGTCCCTAAATTACCAGATAAGTTAAATGACTTTGTTTTAGATAACTTGCACAAATATGCTAACCACACTAAACTCTCTGAAGTCAATAGATGCTTTATTTCCAATCTTAATAGGACTGCTGAACCAACTTGTTTTCTTGATGCTGTTAAAAATGTTAATTGGGTGCATGCCATGAACAAAGAAATGGAGGCCTTATACTTAAATGACACCTGGACTCTTAACCCTCTGCCCATTAATAGGAAAGCTATTCCCTCTAAATGGGTCTATAAAATCAAATTTAAACCTGACGGGGAGATTGATAGATATAAAGCCAAATTGGTGGCTAAAGGTTGTGGGCAGAGAGAGGAGATTGATTATGATGAAATTTTCAGCCCAGTTGTTAAAATGAGTACAATTAGGTGTGTTTTAAACCTTGCTGTTCAAAATACTTGGAATATTTTTCAAATGGACATCAACAATGCCTTTCTTTATGGTGACTTAAGTGAGGATGTGTACATGATGCCCCCTCCTGGTTTTTTTGATAAGAGTGAAAAAAGAGTTTGTAAACTAAAAAAGGCTCTTTATGGTCTAAAACAGGCTCCTAGACAATGGAACATAAAACTTGTTGAGTTTCTTAGTAAAGCTGGTTTCTTACAAAGCAAAAATGATCACTCTCTGTTCACAAAGAACAAAGATGGAATTTTTCTTGTTTTGATTGTTTATGTGGATGATATTATTGTTACTGGAAACAATAACGGTGAAATTGATAAGTTTAAAATGTTGCTTAGTCAAAGTTTTAAAATCAAGGATTTGGGTGAACTAAGGTATTTCCTTGGTATTGAAGTTTTAAAGCTTAACAATGGTTTGTGTTTAAACCAAAGAAAGTATTGTATTGAACTTCTTCATGAGTATGGTTTACTTGGTTGCAAACCTGTGTGTACCCCCATGACTGAAAATGCCATTTTGGCTCATAAGGAAAGCTTTAATGATAAATTTCTTTCCAACATCACAAGTTACCAAAAGATTGTTGGAAAACTGATATATTTGTGCAATACTAGGCCTGACATTTCTTACTCTGTTCATTGCCTTAGTCAACATATGCATGCTCCTCTTCAGTCTCACTTTGATGCTGCTCTTAGGGTACTTAGGTATCTAAAAGGTGCCCCTGGTGCTGGTTTAACTTACTTAAAGTCTAATTCCAAAACCATAAAAGTGTTTTCTGACTCTGATTGGGCTAAGTGTAAAATGACAAGAAGGTCAGTGTCTGGTTATTGTGTTTTCATATGTGGTAACTTGGTGTCTTGGAAAAGCAAGAAGCAGGCCACCTTATCCAGATCCTCTGCTGAGGCTGAATATAGGTCTATGGCATCTGCTGTGTGTGAAGTTATGTGGCTCAACAAAATATTGATGGATCTTAATGCTCCTAGTTGTATCCCTGCTTGGTTATTCTATGACAATAGCTCAGCTATTTAGATTGCAGCTAACCCTGTTATGCAAGAAAAAACTAAGCATTTTGATATTGATGTTCATCTGGTAAGAGATAAAGTTGCTTTTGGTCTTATTAAGACCCTAAAGGTGTCTTCTGAGAACCAAGTTGCAGATATCTTGACTAAAGGACTTGGGAGTTATCAGCACAATGAATTGTGCTACAGGTTGTGTTTGAAAAACTTTTTTGGTTTATGCACTTGAGGAAGGGTGTTGAAAATGTTGGTTACCATTGTGACAAGTGCTTAAACTTGAGGGACTGGTTGTGAAATTGTTTTCTACTAATATAGCCGTTAGGCTTTACTTTCATTGTTTTGTATTGTGCAGGGGGCTTTGTGCAAATATTGGTTTGACTGTTGACTGAGTCTTGGTTATAACGTTGCACTTGGGAAACTTAGTTTGTATCGCTCCATCACTTTCCACTCACCAACCACTCTCTCAAACACACACATCCATCTCTCATCTCTCATCCAGACACACAACTTCACAGCTTATATTATCCATCATATAAACCCTAATTAGATCCAAACATCAAAGATGTAGATGTTTGGATCATAAGTAGATTAGTAGCTTATTGTTTTATTTGTTCTTGATGTATTTCTAAGATAGCATCCGTTTGGGGACTATCTATTTTGGTTTGTATGTTGAACATCATCCATTTGGGGACTGTTCTTGATGTTTGATTAATAAAACGTTTTGGGAAAAATACTGTTTTGTTTATTTCATCTTTTAACAACATTCCAGCGTTGCACGATAACGAATTGGTTGCGAGAAATATGCTAGATAATCCCATGAACGCGTTTTATGTGGCATTCAAAACCAGATTACAAAACCGGTCTCTATTAAGTGGGGATTTATTAGGTTTTTTTTTAGTAATGAAATGCAAAGATATGCAAGTTTTCTAATATGGTATATGTAAACAATCCCATCTAACTTTGTAAAGTTGTTTCAATATGATCATGCAGTGCTTCGAGACGTACAAGACGTTAGGATTCAAAATTTGGCTCAAACATGAATATCACAAAGAGAATTCAACTTTATTACGGATTAGTAATATTCTATGTATCATTTAGTGAGGAATCTACCATTTGACACGTGTCTCATTTCTTTCTCAAAAGCTCAATAAACATTTCATATGCAATGATTAATGCATCTATAAAGGTAAAAGAAAAACATGTGCATGCAAACTACAACAATTTTCAACCCTAGGGACGACTTATTCGTCCCTAGGGACGCCATTTTTCGACCCTAAACTCCTAGGGACGACTAAGTCGACCCTAAGAGGTAGTGCCTAAAAAATCATCTCTAGAATCCTAGGGACGAACAATGCTTTGTAACCTAGGGACGACTTTGTGGGTCCCACAACCCACTACGTTGGAAAAATTGACTAACCTAGGGACGACTTGCTTTGAAACCTAGGGTCGACAAAGTCGTCCCTAGGTTATTAATAAAAATAATCTTTTTAAAATTTTTCTTAAAAATTCTTTTTTTTATTATTTTTAATAAAATCTTATTTATAAATATTAATAAAAACATTTTTAGAAAATAAAAAAAAATATAATTTATTAACCTAGGGACGACTTAGTCGTCCCTAGGTTTCAAAAATGCCCAGGTTTTCAAAACCTAGGGACGACTAAGTCGTCCCCAGGTTTTGACACCTGGGCATTTTTGAAACCTAGGGACGACTAAGTCGTCCCTAGGTTTATAACCTGGAGGAAATTTAATAACCTAGGGACGACTAAGTCGTCCCTAGGTGTACCTGGGGGCTAAAAAAAACTGGGCTGTTTTGTAGTTTCCAGATTTTTTCCGGAACTTTTTCCGGACGAAATCCACAATTCAAAATGGCAGAATTCGACAAATACAGAATAATAAAAAATCAATAAACGTTACAATACCATATTACGATAAATTATCCAACGTCACGATACAATATTCATCAAATACACTTATTCAATCCTAAATCAAATGTTTCAAACGCTACAAGTCTCAAACTTTATTAAACATGCATAATAAGAAAAATACTACCACAACCTCTACTCCGCATCCTTGTTAGGTGAAAAGTCACCTTCCCCCTCGTCACTCTCCTCGTCACCCCCCTCGTCACTCCCCTCGTCATTCCCCTCGTCATCGCCTGATAAGTCGTCACCACTGTTTTGTACATTCCTATCTCGACCCAACTCGTCAATGGACCGGTAATCGTGCTGATGGGGATTTATGATTACACGAGAACCTCCGGGTATGGATTGTGAAGTAGAGCCGATCTCATGAGTCGAGTGTGTGGTGGGACGATAACAATGGTTAAATGTGTTATTGTTGGTGACGGGAGCAATAGGATAAGTGCCGGTATAGGGAGGTTCGAGTGGTTGGAGATTGTCGGGCAAAGATGGTCGGTATGGGTCGATGGAAGGAGGTTGCACTGGTTGTGCCCAAGGATAGGGGGTTGGACTAAATGAGCCCAATCAGGAGCTAGGGTGGGCATAACAAAGGGTCGGGGTGGGGGTACAAAAGTAGGAGGTCTAATTGGGTGATCAGTATTTGAGTTGTAGTTCTGGAAAAACTCACCCAATTGACTCTGATATTGCGCCATATGCTGGTACGACGTCTGAGTATATTGTTGCGCCGCATCTGCCTTTAACGCTGCCAAGTAAGCCCGTTGCTGCGCCTCCTGATTCTTCTTCCTCAGCAGCTCCATCTGTCGCTCATTTCGTTCTATCAATTCCTGAAATTCACTACGAGAGGGAACATCTGGTCGACGTGGAGCACCCCGCCTACGATAAGTTACAACAACAATTTTTCATTATATACAACAAGACATAAATATGAACAATTGATTTACATTTTGTTTTATTGAGGATATATAACCTGCGAGTTGTGTTATTGGCACCACCCAGTAACTTTCTGCCTTGTCTCGACACATTTTGCTTATTTTGACTTGGCATGATTTGAGCCACTATTTCTTTATCAGACATGGGCGGGATGACGTTAGCTCTCACTTGGTCACTGAGGGCTTTCATCTTTTGCTGGAAAAAAAAAACGATTTAAAACAAATGAAATTAGTTACTAAGGCATGTAAAGAGGTATATATTACTTACATATCTTTCCTCGTTTTCTTTACTTTTAAACGTGCCACCACTTGAGTGCCCCTTCCTCCATGTTTCAACCAGGTCCTCGTAAACCCCTTCCTTGACTTTCTGTAACATCTCAAATAAATTAATAACGAGCTATAATAAATAAACAATATAAACGCTTTTAAATAAATCACAAAAATTATAAAGAGTCTTACGTATTCATTCCTTCCTCGGGCGAATGGTTTTTTGCCTTGAGTGGTCGGTACCGTGTTTTTGGAACGATTAACAGTATTAACCTGACTTCTTGCCACCCTCTTTGGGTCTGACCACCACTGAACAAATTCAGCTCAATCACCTTCGGTTCTATTGTCCCACACACTCCGCGGCGGTACATGTTCTTGTACCAGTGCGGGCGTCTCATATTTCGAATAAAAATCTGTCTTGATCCTGTTCTTGTATTTTCTATACAGCAACCTCAGTTGGAGTTCCAACGCAAGCCTAACCCGAGTACACACCTCGTACACACCACTGCCACACACCACCTCAGTACGATCATTATACCATGGCTCGAGGTCGAAACATAAAAACATATGAATTTAAATAAACAAACAAATTAAACATAACACACATATCTAAATGTCGATAACAATAACAATATAAGTAAAATAAACAATTTTGACCTCAATTGTAGGATAAATATGAGCTTTATCACACTCTGGAATTTCGTCCCATTCGTAGTTCAGGGGAAGTTACCGGATTAATTCCCCCATAAGATGAGACAATAATGATGCATAATTGCCCAGAAAATGGAAGGTTTTCAGATCTTGAAATTCAAAGCCAATTGTCAAAGGTCTTTCGTGATTATCTTTGTACGCCTTCCTTAATTTTCCTAGGTTGGTCTCAAAGCGTTGATTTGAACCTACAAATGATATGTTATTTACTCGTAAAAATTCAAGTGACATAAATTATAAATATCAGTGTTATAAAAAAATATAATGATTTCTTACGCTGACACTCGGCCGGTACAGGACGTGTGGGCCGTCTGGGTGGACTACCACCAGCATCCCCACCGTGTGACCTAGGAGCTACACATGCCATCTGTAAAATAACAAGTTCATATCAGTATACACATTTTATCAATATAGACATTTTAACATATAAAAACATTTTCATTAAAAAACAAAATTACACAATTTAATTAACCAATTAATACTAATACACAAATTCATATCAATATACACATTTTAACATATAAAAACATTTTCATTAAAATACAAAATTACACATTTAAACAAATAAAAACAACTCATCATCATTTAAGCGTATAACAATTGTTTCATTCAAACTACAACTTAAGCATATAACAATCGTTTACAAATAAAAAATTACACATTAAAGCATATAACAACTGTTTCATTCAAAATACAACTTAATATCAATTGTCATCATCTTCAGAATCATCGCTAGATAAAACTTCTTGAACATCATTATTAGGGTTCACTTCATCATCATCCGACACTAAATCATCATCATCAACATCACCAATGACGTGTGCAACTACCTCATCATCTTCAATATTAATAATATCATCATCAACCGGTGGGGCGTCCACTTCCGTTGGTTGAGTATTTACACTCAAATCCGTAATACCCAAATTAGGCAAAGCAACAGACAGTGTAACATCTGATGAACTGCTACCATGTATAACATCTTCATCGGACTCTACCACATCTCGATGATAAACCTGTTCGACGACCTTCCAATGAAGCGGTCGTCTAGCAAGGTCTTCAAGGTAGAATACTTGTGTTGCTTGTGTCGGGAAAATGTATGGGTTATTTTGCTGAAATAGCCTATCGGTCAAAATATGATGTATGCCTTGCTCATTGTAAGAACGTCTGTTGCGTTTGGTGCAATTGGTAGGGTTAATTGTGTCAAACCATTTACATCGAAACAACAAAACCTTGCGGTTGCCGATATAAGTGAGCTCCAGAATTTCTTCGAGTTGACCATAATACATCTCTCCATCAACCCCGGGTGTTGAAACTCCGCTGCATCGAGTGGTACGAAGTATATCGCGTTCACGTACCACAAACTTCACACCGTTCACTATGCAAGAGGGGTATGTACATGAACTAATAGGTCCACATGCCAAAGAGAATAACTCGTCACTACAGCCCACACTCACTTTTTTTTCACGAGTCTACAAAAATGAGATACAAAAAGGTTTATTAGATGAGGAATAACTCCAAGGTAATATATCTAATTGATACAATGATTTTATATGGGTTCAGATTAAATCTCGGAATCCTCTCGAATTGATCTCGGTCTTTAGTGGAATGATTGTTCTTGGTTACTAAATAAAAGGGTTTGGTTTTCTAATCTAATAAAAAGTGGGAATGAAAATTTGAATCAAAGATAGTTACTTTAATGACAATTTAACAAAGACTTGAATTAAAATTGAAATTAAGATTAAAATTAAACTTAAAGTTAAAGTTGAAGTATGAAAAGTAAAGGACAGATAAACAGTAAAACAGAAACACTAACAAGAAATTGATTCGGAAGTTTTACTCTTCATTCGGAAGTTTTGACAAAGAGATTGATTCGGAACTTAAGTACTCATCCGGAACTTTGCCTTCATTCGGAAGTTGTAGACTCATTCGGAAGTTTCTGATTCGGAAGTTTTACACTCATCCGGAACTTACTGATTCGGAAGTTTTGGACTTCCGAATGAAGCCCCTTGATTCGGAACTTACTGGTTCGGAAGTCTTTGGTTCGGAAGTCTGAAAATTGGTTCGGAACTTTTCAAAGTTCCGATTCGGAACTAATCGGTTCGGAAGTTTTTAAGGAAAGTGGTTCGGAACTTTTAAGAGACAAACTCATTCGGAACTTATGCTTGATTCGGAAGTTCAAGCTTCATTCAGAACTTTTAACTGACTCAGAACTTTTGAAACAAAACTCATTCGGAAGTTACTGTTCACTTATTCGGAACTTCTGGGAAACCCAGATACAGAAACTAAACCGAAGAACAAGGAAACACGATTTTGATCCAAAAATCACCAAGTTTTTCACCAAAAACTAAAATAAATCAATCACAAAGCATCTACTAACCATAAACTACTAATCCCATCAATAAAAACACAAATCCCAACAACTTTTGAAGATCAAATCAAGAAAAATAAAAACTTAAAAACTTGAAGATAAAGATGATGATGAACAAGATAAAATAGAAAGATTAAACAAGAACTTTGTATTGAATGATTAATGTTTTGACAAGATAAATCAAAGATTAAAATTACAAAATGAGGAAATTAAAGATTAAAATCACCAATCACCCTAATGGTGATGGTGATGAAACGGAACAGATAGAAGAAGTGGGGAAGAAAAAAACTAAAAACTTAAACTAAATGTGTGAGGGGAGGGCTATTTATAGCCTTGTCTTTTGGTTGGTGAGTGGGCTTTCTCCCGTTCTTCTTGTCTTTTCGTCTTTTCAGAAGAGTTTCCGTTTTCGATTCTGATTCGGGATTTGTCGATGATTAAATTCAACTCGTGTTTTAATTTCTTCGTTTAATAGACTTAAGTTTCTTCGACTTATATAAATCTTCCATCTTTGGTCCTTTTCTTCGATAAATATTCGAATAGGCCCAGTGACTTCAAATCTTTTGCATCTCTTGGACAATAGACTTTATCTTGAGTCTTTTTCTTCAGTAAAACCCGTGCAATCCCATGTTTTCTTCAATATTCATCCGGTTGGCTCTGAAAATACAATAAACACAAAAACCACGCATAATTCCAAACAAATGATATTAAATACGTGTTCTGGTCTCGTTTTAGCCCGAATTAAGTGGTAAAAGGATGGGTGTTTACACACCTATCAAATCCCCTACACTTAACCATTGCCATGCCCTCATGCAATGCTTAGTGATAAAGTAATTTTACACTTTTCTCATAATTAATCAACCTTGGCCTTATTTAAATTCTACTAAACAAAAATTAAAGAAATAAAACTTTAAAGGTAACAAAGGGATAGAAAACCATTTTCACTTGAAAATAGCTACATGGAAATAACTTGCAAAGAAATCGATGACTTACATTAGGGCTTTGGTGCTGCGAAGATTTATCACCCTCAAGTTTCACGTTCCCCAAACTAAGCTTAAAAACGAGATCATTGTTATTATAAGTTAGCAATTCAAACACTTACACACATGGCTTAATTAAATGCTTAAACTCCCTTATTCCTAGGTGTATCTCTTATATTTTATTTTTGTCTTAGAATGATCATGAAGATGCATTTTTGGACTTATTTCGATAGTTTATTAGGGCTGAAAGCAAAGTAGGACGATTTGATCAATAGTTAGCTAAAGGACAAAATCTCTTAAAACTGCTTCTCGGGATATCAAAAAGTTCATATCTTGGCATAACTTGGTTCACGATTTGAGACCTTTCTCGGGCCGATATTTGGCATGTACTTCATACTTCATATCTTCGAGAGACGTTCTTGAGATAATGGTCTTCTCATCATAATAGAGTTTCTTCACTTGGAGACTTTTGAGGGGTACTCCAACTTTGTTGACCACGACTTCATGATTATTTCTTCGATCTCTATTTAGGATTTTGAGATACAACGATCCGCCTCCTTTTCGGACTTGGATCTATTTATCCTCATACCTTGTTAGGGTCTTTTCGGATAGACTTCTCCATGATCTTTATGGGAGTTGATTGCTTTTCGTCGTGAGTCTTGATCCTTCATATTGATTTTAGGAATAATGCTTTTCACATCACTTGGATCTTCAGCAATAAAAATGAATCCTCATGCCTTGTTAGGGCCTTTTCGGACTCGCCAATCTTCGCGCCCCGCTTCATAAGTTATGCCTTGGCTATGAACTCTTATCATTACCGAGCAAATTTTAAACGATCTTGGGCTAGAAGCTAAGTAACTTTTCAAATCGTACGACCTTACTTATTGCAGATAAATTATTAGCAAGTGATGGGAGAATAGGCAAATAATTACACCAAGTGAGCTTGTGCAAGAATACCGACTTATAATTGACTCTATCATTTCTCGTCCTCCACAATTTAAAATCTCAAGTAATGAGACTCGTGGATACTTAGCCTAATAAACCAATTAAGGTCTACATGGTTAAGGATACTAGCTAGAATAAACTTGGATAAGTTTATTCGGGTTGAGTCAAAATAAACGCAACGGGCCTTATATGTCAAAGACTTCTAAACTAGCTACACCACTTTATTAAGAATTTTTTGACTTTATTTGCGGGATATATACATATGAAAGCAAAGATAAAAATTTAAAAATTACGACTAAATGGCCAAAGTTAATAAAAAATTTGAAAAATGTTGAAAAATATGATTTTCCGGTTAAATGAAGGCATTTTCATGGAAAAGTCCACTTAAAACTTCGATAGAAGTCCCCCCTACACTTAAGATAAACATTGTACTCAATGTTTAAGCATGTGGGAAAAGTTTCCCCTACACTTATGACATTGTGCACGTTGGTTAACTCAAGTTAAGGAAGAGACGACTAAAGTGATCAATTTCAAATGTGAGTATGAAGAAAATTGAATCACGATAGTTGAGAGATAGAACCGGATTTCGGATAACACGGGAGCACGGTTCTTCAAAAATTCCAAGAGTGCACTTATCCCTGTAATCACACCACACAAAGACAAACACGTATAGAAGTCCCCCTACACTTAGGGGATTAAAACATAAAAGGATAGATACTCGGGCTGCCTCCCGAGGAGCGCTTGTTTTTGATAACCGAGTCACGAGCCTGACTCGACCCAAAATTAGTTCATGGGGAACGTGGTGAGGGATGGAATCACCTCCTGAGAGGTGTCCTCACCAAAGTACAACTTCACTCGTTGGCCATTCACCTTAAAATTTGGTCCATCAGGTTGAGCAAGCTCGAGAGTACCATATGGAAAAATTTGGGCAATGGTGAATGGGCCGGACCAACGAGATTTGAGCTTGCCCGAAAAGATTTTCAACCGAGAGTTAAAAAGTAAGACTTTGTCTCCGACATGGAACTCTCGGTTTTTGATCTTGGAGTCGTGAATGAGCTTAGTTCTTTCCTTATAGATCAAAGAATTTTCATAAGCCTCATTACGGAGTTCATTGAGCTCATTGAGTTGGATCTTGCGTAGGTCACCGGCTTTGTTTATATCAAAATTAGCCCACTTCAAGGCCCAATAAGCCTTGTGCTCCAACTTAATGGGGAGGTGGCATGCTTTCCCGTACACAAGACGATAAGGCGTACAGCCGATCGGGGTCTTGTAAGCAGTACGGAAAGCCCACAAAGCATCATCAAGTTTATCAGCCCATGAGGCACGATGCTCTCCCACGGTCCTTTCAAGAATTCGCTTCAGTCCTCGGTTGGATATTTCAGCCTGGCCATTAGTTTGTGGGTGGTAGGCTGTGGAAAGACGATGGTTTACACCGTACTTAGCCATGACTCGAGCAAATTGGTCATTGCAGAAATGAGTCCCACGATCACTAATAATGGCGCGAGGCACACCGAATCTAGCGAAAAGAGCTTTCAAAAAGTTACAAACCACCCTTGCGTCATTAGTAGGTAAAGCTTTGGCTTCAACCCACTTTGAAACGTAGTCAACGGCTACAAGGATGTATTTGTTTCCTTGAGACGAAGGGAATGGCCCCATAAAGTCGATACCCCAAACATCAAAAATTTCACACTCTTGAATGAAATTCTGAGGCATCTCGTCTTTATGTGTGATTTTGCCTTGCTTTTGGCAAACATCACATTGTTTAACCATATCGTGAGCGTCACGATATATGGAGGGCCAATAAAATCCGGAATCAAACACTTTTTTGGCGGTGAAGTTGGGACCAAAGTGACCACCGGTGGGTCCTTTGTGGCAAGCATCAAGGATTTCAGACGCTGCCGGTCCGTCAACACATCGGCGGATAATCAGGTCGGCACATTGTTTGAATAGGTAAGGGTCGTCCCAAAAGTAAGTCTTAATGTCGGTGAAAAACTTTTTCTTTTGTTGGGACGTCAACCCTTCCTTGAGAATTCCACCCGCCAAGTAGTTTGCAAAGTCCGCAAACCACGGGGTTTCATTTGACTTCGAGTTTATAGACAATAAGGTCTCCAAGGGAAAAGAATCATTGATTTCTTTGGTCGGATGATCCCCTTGGTAAGGATCCTCAAGTCTGCTAAGATGGTCCGCGGCTAGGTTTTCTGCTCCTTTTTTATCGCGAATTTCGATTTTAAATTCCTGGAGCAACAAAACCCAGCGAAGAAGTCTTGGTTTGGAATCTTGCTTTGTCAACAAGTACTTCAGCGCGGAATGATCGGTGTACACAATGGTGGTAGAAAGGACAAGATAGGGGCGAAATTTTTCAAAGGCATAGACAACAGCTAAAAGCTCTTTTTCGGTTGTCGTATAATGCAATTGTGCCCCAGTCATTGTCTTGCTAGCGTAATGGATTGGTTGGAAGTGTTTGTTCACTCTTTGTCCAAGAACCGCTCCAATAGCAAAATCACTAGCATCACACATCAACTCAAAAGGCAGCTCCCAATTAGGGGTAACCAAGACGGGTGCCTTAGTTAGCTTATCCTTAAGCGAGTTGAAGGCTTCAAGACACTCTTTGGAGAAGATAAAAGGAGTATCTTTTTCCAAGAGGTGGGTCATCGGGCGAGCGATTTGCGAAAAATCTTTGATGAATCGACGGTAGAAGCCCGCATGACCCAGAAAACTTCTCACACCCTTCACGGTTGAAGGTGGAGACAACTTTGCGATAACATCGACTTTAGCACGGTCTACTTCAAGACCGGGCTTTCGAGATCTTATGTCCAAGCACGACGCCTTCTTTTACCATAAAATGGCATTTTTCCCAATTTAGAACTAGGCGAGTGTCTTCGCACCGCTTAAGCATACGTTCCAAATTGGCAAGGCAAGAAGAGAAGGAATCCCCGAAGACCGAGAAATCATCCATGAAGACTTCCATGGTTTGTTCAACCATGTCATGGAAGATAGCTAATATGCACCTTTGGAACGTCCCGGGCGCATTACATAAGCCAAAAGGCATTCTTTTGTAAGCAAATGTGCCATAGGGACAAGTGAATGTCGTCTTCTCTTGATCTTGGGGATCGATGGGTATTTGGAAATATCCCGAGAAACCATCAAGAAAGCAGTAATATTCATTACCCGCTAATCGTTCAAGCATTTGGTCCATAAAAGGTAGAGGGAAATGATCCTTTCTCGTGGCATCATTGAGTTTGCGGTAGTCTATACAAACTCTCCACCCAGTAACGAGACGAGTGGGAATCAACTCGTTGTGTTCATTGGGAACAACGGTTATTCCGCCCTTCTTGGGCACACAATGGATTGGACTAACCCACGGTGAATCCGAAATAGGGTAAATCATACCCGCATCAAGAAGTTTGATAACCTCTGTTTTGATGACTTCATGGATTTTTGGATTCACCCTTCGTTGGCTTTGAATTGTGGGCTTGAAGTCGTCCTCCATGAGAATTTTGTGGGTGCAGAAGTGGGGATCAATTCCACGAATATCAGAAATCTTCCAAGCAATAGCCTTCTTATGATCTTTCAATACAGCGACGAGGCGAGTCTTCTCTTCATCTTTCAAATCCGTTGCAATAATGACGGGCGACTTCTTGTTGTCGTCAAGGAACACGTACTCGAGATGAGGCGGCAACTCCTTAAGTTCCAAATCCGGAGGATTTTCGACGGGAGGCGTTTTCAAAGTCGTGGCATCGATAGCAATAACCGTGGGAGATGGAGGCGAAGGATTGTCTTCGGTGAGAAGATTGTCAAAGAAATTCATGTCTTCATCCCCATCGATAGGAGAATCATTAGTAGCTAAATTCACATCTCCCATGGTATCTTCAAGATTGTTCCAAAATAAATCACTATCTCTAAATAGAGACAATGATGAATCAATGAAGGACACGGTCTCAACATTGGGAAGAAAGGAAGGAATACTTTTGCAAGCATCAATAAAGTGTGCTTCACAAGCCTCATCCAGAACGTCAATACAATTAACACTCTCGTTGGAATAAGGTTGTTTAGACAACTTCCCCATGTTGAAGACTACTTTATCGTCACCCACTCTCATGATAAGCTCACCGGCTTCAACATCAATAAGAGTGCGACCGGTCCTAAGGAATGGACGACCAACAATCAGTGGTACACGGGGGTCCATCTCGTAGTCGACGACAACAAAATCAGCAGGGAAGGTGAATTTGTCGACTCCTACAATTACGTCTTCGGCTATCCCCACTGGATAAGCAACCGTACGGTTAGCTAATTCCAAAGTCATTTTGGTGGGGACTAGCTTTGGGAGAGATAATTGCTTCCAAACACTTAGAGGCATGAGATTAATACTGGCACCTAGATCGGCTAGGGCCATGCAATTCTCTACTCCCGGGAAATTGCAAGGGATAAGAAAACGACCCGGATCACCAAGCTTGGTTGGCAATTTCCTTAAGAGTACTCCAGAGCAATTCTCATTAAGTTGGGTGTTGGAAATATCGAGGAGCTTTTCCTTGTCGCTCAGAAGATCTTTAAACATTTTTGCATACTTGGGCATGTGAGCGAGAGCCTCAGTGAAGGAGATATTGAAATTCAGTTGTTTGAACATTTTAAGGAAATTCGAAACCTGAATATCATCCTTGCTCTTTTGCTTCTCTTTCCTCAACCTTGAAGGATAAGGTATATTGGAAGAAGAGGAAGGCTTTAGGGGAATAGGATCACTCACAAGCACGGGTGGAGGAGGGGTAGAAAGAAGAGGTGGAGAAATTGGGGAAGGAGAAGGGTGAGGAATAGGAGCAGGTGACTCGTTCTCCTTAGTCACAACCACCGGTGGAGGTATAGGAAGCTCGGGTTCCTTGGTACCTTTGCCACTTCGAGTGGTGATTGCTTTCATCTCCCCTCTTGGATTCGCAACGGTGTTACTCGGAAGAGTACCCGAAGAAGAGGGTTGATTACCATTGAAGAAACTAGCCATCATGTTCCTCAGATCATTAGTTTGGGTATCCAACGTATTTCTCATGTTGGCTCTCAAATCATTTCCTTGCTTGACCAAGTCTGCTTTCAAATTGCGCACTTCCTCTTGGAGATTTCCCACTATCACATCATTAGTCCTCATGTAGGTTGCAACCTCTTGGTGTAATGCAGTGGTGGCTTGGTTGGGAGGAGCATTGTATGCAGGTGGTTGGTAAGCAGGTTGTTGGTAGACTTGATTGTTACGTTGAGGTGGTTGTTGTTGCTTGTGAGGTGGGATGTATGGTTGTCGAGGTTGTTGTTGTTGTTGAGGAGGGCGGTTAAGGTTTTGTTGTTGGTTTGGGTTGGTAGGAGGAAAACCAGGTGGTGAAAGATAGTTGTTGGATCGATAGCTAAGCAAGTTACGGTCACCTTGAGGTCTGGCTTGATAAGCAGGTTGAGGATAGGTGCCATATGCTGCATTCACATTCTCAGCAGGGTAATCTTGGGTGGCGGTACAAGTTGTGTAAGAGTGAGGACCACCGCATATCTCACAAGGTTGGCTGACAGCGTTCACTTGAGCGTTTTTGCGTTGTTGCTGTTGTTGTTGCTGACGGTGTGGGTGACAAGCGATTCAAGAAGCGTAGTGATTTTGTCTAATCGCTTGTCGCTGTCATTAGTGCTAGCACTAGCGACATTGGTCCGAACACTCTTGGTTTGCACACGAGATTTATTCTCAATGATGTCCCAAGCAGCATTGGAAGTCTTAGCCAAAAGATTACCCCCTGAGGCACTGTTCAGTGAATCTTGGTCACTCATGCTTAAACCATTGTAAAAAGTATTGATTTGATGTACTTTGGTAAAACCATGTTGTGGGCATTTTCTTAAAAGATCTTTAAAGCGATCCCAAGATTCACTGAATGACTCATCGTACTTTTGTTCAAAATTTATGATCTCATTCCGCAAAGCGGTAGTACGAGAGGGTGGAAAAAAGTAGTTGATAAACTTTGTTTCCAAATCCGTCCACGAGAGAATACTCTGTGGCGGTTCCTTAGCAAGCCAATGCCGGGCTTGTCCCTCTAAAGAAAAGGGAAAAAGTTGTAACCTTATAACCTCTTGTGGAACACCATTGAATTTGACCGTGTTGGTGAGTTGCAAGAATCTCTTGATGTGGTCGTGTGGATCATCAATGGTTCGTCCCAAGAATGGTTGAGCGGAGACCATCTGGATAAAGCCTGATTTTAGCTCGAAATTGTTGGCGGCAATTGGTGGTATAACAAATGGATCCGTGTTGCCATCGACATGAGCTTGTAGCAATTCAATCATCGGGCGATTATCCGGAAGGTGGTCATTGTTGTTGTTATTGTTCATGTTGTTGTGGTTATTATTGTTTGGAGGTGGTACACCGGCCATGTCTAAGTGATCGAGAGGCTCGGGCTCTTGATATGACGTGGATCGAGTGCGCATACACCTGCAAAAGAACGAACAAAGAAAAACAAAGCAAAAATATTTTTGGTTTTTATGTTTTTTAAGTTTTTTTTTGTATTTTTGAAAATTTTATATTTTTTAGTTGTTTTTGAAAATTTTTGATGAAAAAGAACGTTCACGGGGAACGGATCCCAAAATCCAAGTTCTCACAAAAAACTTTTGATCTTAACGAGAAGAGCCGGCAGCGGCGCCATTTGATACACTGATTTTATATGGGTTCAGATTAAATCTCGGAATCCTCTCGAATTGATCTCGGTCTTTAGTGGAATGATTGTTCTTGGTTACTAAATAAAAGGGTTTGGTTTTCTAATCTAATAAAAAGTGGGAATGAAAATTTGAATCAAAGATAGTTACTTTAATGACAATTTAACAAAGACTTGAATTAAAATTGAAATTAAGATTAAAATTAAACTTAAAGTTAAAGTTGAAGTATGAAAAGTAAAGGACAGATAAACAGTAAAACAGAAACACTAACAAGAAACTGATTCGGAAGTTTTACTCTTCATTCGGAAGTTTTGACAAAGAGATTGATTCGGAACTTAAGTACTCATCCGGAACTTTGCCTTCATTCGGAAGTTGTAGACTCATTCGGAAGTTTCTGATTCAGAAGTTTTACACTCATCCAGAACTTACTGATTCGGAAGTTTTGGACTTCCGAATGAAGCCCCTTGATTCGGAACTTACTGGTTCGGAAGTCTTTGGTTCGGAAGTCTGAAAATTGGTTCGGAACTTTTCAAAGTTCCGATTCGGAACTAATCGGTTCGGAAGTTTTTAAGGAAACTGGTTCGGAACTTTTAAGAGACAAACTCATTCGGAACTTATGCTTGATTCGGAAGTTCAAGCTTCATTCGGAACTTTTAACTGACTCGGAACTTTTGAAAACAAAACTCATTCGGAAGTTACTGTTCACTCATTCGGAACTTCTGGGAAACCCAGATACAGAAACTAAACCGAAGAACAAGGAAACACGATTTTGATCCAAAAATCACCAAGTTTTTCACCAAAAACTAAAATAAATCAATCACAAAGCATCTACTAACCATAAACTACTAATCCCATCAATAAAAACACAAATCCCAACAACTTTTGAAGATCAAATCAAGAAAAATAAAAACTTAAAAACTTGAAGATAAAGATGATGATGAACAAGACAAAATAGAAAGATTAAATAAGAACTTTGTATTGAATGATTAATGTTTTGACAAGATAAATCAAAGATTAAAATTACAAGATGAGAAAATTAAAGATTAAAATCACCAATCACCCTAATGGTGATGGTGATGAAACGGAACAGAGAGAAGAAGTGGGGAAGAAAAAAACTAAAAACTTAAACTAAATGTGTGAGGGGAGGGCTATTTATATCCTTGTCTTTTGGTTGGTGAGTGGGCTTTCTCCCGTTCTTCTTGTCTTTTCGTCTTTTCAGAAGAGTTTCCATTTTCGATTCTGATTCGGGATTTGTCGACGATTAAATTCAACTCGTCTTTTAATTTCTTCGTTTAATAGACTTGAGTTTCTTCGACTTATATAAATCTTCCATCTTTGGTCCTTTTCTTCGATAAATATTCGAATAGGCCCAGTGACTTCAAATCTTTTGCATCTCTTGGACAATAGACTTTATCTTGAGTCTTTTTCTTCAGTAAAACCCGTGCAATCCCATGTTTTCTTCAATATTCATCCGGTTGGCTCTGAAAACACAATAAACACAAAAACCACGCATAATTCCAAACAAATGATATTAAATACGTGTTCTGGTCTCGTTTTAGCCCGAATTAAGTGGTAAAAGGATGGGTGTTTACACACCTATCACTAATGTATTTACCATGTTATTAAACCACGCAGGAAAACTCGTTTCCACATTATCAGGCGCCTCTCTGCAAAGGTTCATGATATTAGCAGAAGTCATCGAGAAAGAAGAATTTTCAAAATTATAAAAAAATAGGAAGAAACATACTCGCTGTAAGCTGAGATGTCGGCTTCGACTTCAGGACTGTTGTTAAGTATAAACCACGTAACTGCCTGCATGTCGTTATTAGTCATACGAGTTGGTTTGATTCCACCCGTCAGTGTGCATACGGTCCGGAACACCTCAAATTTATCTAGTTGTCCAGGCAAATCGTCTTCATTTCTGCCAAGGCGGTTAAATCTCGTCTCGACATCCTTAAGGTAACGCGAACAAAAAGTTAATGGCTCTTCTGCAACATAACCCTCAGCAATGGAACCTTCAGGCTTAGCTTTATTTCGTACATAATTCTTTAGCTTTTTCATGTATCTTTCAAATCGATACATCCACCTGCCGCGAGTAACGAAACCTAGAATAGCCTCATCGGGTAGATGTATAACCAAATGAGTCATTATGTCGAAAAAAGTAGGAGGAAAGATTTGCTCTAAATTAACCATCATAATGATCAATTTGTTTTTAGCTTCTTTCATGTCCTGCACAGTCAAACTTCGAGCACAAAGCTGCTTAAAGAATAAGCAAATGTCGATTATAGGTTTTGCAACGTCTTTGGGCAAGTATTGTTGCACTCCATAAGGAAGTAACCGATGCATCATTATATGACAGTCATGAGATTTCAAGTTCGTTATATTGTCATCATCAGCGGTCACTTTTTTCTTGAAGTTGGATCCAAAGCCATCAGGTAGTCTGACTCCTTTAATGAATTTACAAAAAAAATTTCTTTTTTCTGGAGTGAAAGAGAACTTTGGATGAGGCTTATCGAACTTCCCGTTATCTTTTTTAACTAACCACAACTCATTTCGAACTCCCATTTTTTCTAAGTCTAGCCTTGCCTTTGGCGTGTCGTTGGATTTGTCGTTCTGTAACAGGGTATTCAGTAAAGCCTCAAGGAAATTCTTTTCGATGTGCATGACATCGTAACAGTGTTTTAGTAGAAGAAAGGGCCAATACTCAAGATCCCAAAAGATAGAACGCTTACTCCAGTTCAATTCAACATCTCGATTATGGGGGCGGTTGTCTTTGAGAATTGGTTTATGTTTCCCCGGTTTACGTTTAAAGACTTTACTAATCTGCAATTGAATATCAAGTTCTAAAAAGTTTCTTGGTTTAGGCTTATTTTCGGGAAAACCGTAGAATTCCTTGGATTTTTTCCGATCTAGATGATTTGTTCTTAACCATCTTCTGTAACCAACACAAACGATTTTGCTGTTGATACGCATCGATGGAGTGTCAACATTACAAGTAGGGCATGCGAGGTACCCTTGCCCAGTCCACCCAAACAAACTACCTCGAGCTGGAAAATCATTGATGGTCTATAAAACCGCTGCTTTCATTTTGAAATGAGTACCCGTAGCAGCGTCTTTCGTCCAGACTCCCTCCCATAAATCTTTGAGTTCTTTAATTAGAGGCTGCAAGTAAACATCAATGTCCTTTGCAGCTGATTTAGGGCCGAGAATTAACATCGTCAACATTAAAGAAGTTTCTTTCAAACACATCCACGGTGGTGTGTTGTATGTTGTCAATATAACCGGCCACATGCTGTAAGTTTGGCTCATCATGCCAGGTCACAAGAGAACTCAGGTTTCATCATGTCAAAATATTTCCATGCTTTGCCGTCACAGGGGTGATTCATTTTACCGTCTTCCTTAGACTGTCCGGTCGCATGCCAAGTCATCCACTTTGCTATGTCTTTTGTGTTGAACATAGGTTGTAGTCTAGGTGTTATCGGAAAGTAACACACCACCTTGTTGGCAACTAATTGCGTCCCCTTTTTCTTCTTTGGGTTTTTCCATCTGCTCGCGTTACAGATTGGACAAGTTTACCTCTCCTTGTTTTCAGGTGATCCCCAATATAAAAAACAATCATTTATACAAGCATGGATCGATTTGTATCCTAACCCGATCTTTTTGTATGTCTTTTTTATTTCATAGTATGAAGACGGGAAATTGTATCATTTACTAGGGGAACATTCCTTTTGGAGAAGAGCTAGAATTTTGTTAAACCCGGCATCAGTTATTTTGTGTAAAACCTTGATGTGCGAAATCTCTAATGTAAATTCCAATGTGGTCATATCACAACCCGGGTACAACTTTTAGGCAGACCTAGCGAGTAACTCTTCAAACTCGTTACTAGGACCCGATGTTTGGGTTGGTTGAGGACCGGTTGTTTGAGTTGGTGGAGTTTGAGAGGGTGGAGTTTCAGATGGTGGATTTGGAATATTATTTGCAGAAATATCTTCGAAGAACGCATCCATGTGAATTCGATCAGGTGAATGTGGTAATAGTGGAGGTAACGGAAGAATTGGTTCACCGTGATATATCCAAGTGGTGTAATGTTTGTCAAACCTGAATTTGGATATGTGTGCCTCAAGATGGCCGAGGGTAACCAACGTTTCACGGTTACAACAATGACTACATGGGCAACGGAGCTTTTGTGAGATGGGGTGCAAAAATTTCTCACAATCCTGGATGAATCCGAAAAGACCATCTAAAAACTCATTGGAATTACGATTGTTTACAGTGGTCCAACTCTTATCAATTGTCATAACTGCGTTGCAAATAAACATACTCAGATAAATTATTTTTTTATACGTAAAATGTCATACTAACAAAATGAATATGAACTCTTTTTTTTCTTCCTAGTGCAACTATGGAAGGCAATCCTAACCCACCTTTTGAATGTGTCGTCCCATATATGAATGCGTATAACCGGTTTACTATTTGAGAAAATTTCTGCAGCATTTCCCCTCTACTCCCCAAATATGTGTTTAAAGACATATTCGTAGGAGTAAAGGAGAAACACTGTCGAAATCATGTCAAATAATAAACCAGTTATACGCATTCATATCCTAAATGAGACGAAACATCAAAAAGCAGTCCCAAACAGGGGACTTTCCGAAATTAATTCCTAATAAATTAATTTCGGACGGGTTTTCTATAGGTTGATTAACTTCGGACGGGAATTTTCCGAAATTAATCGATAAAATCCTAAAATATTCCTAAATTTATTTACTACAAAGACTAACAATCATATATCATATATATATAATATAATAAACATATGCATAATATTAATTACACACCTCGGTCACGACTGAAATAAGCAAAGATATAAAGATAGAAAAAGAGGTCCGGATGAGGAAGTTGTCCTGACTGTCCTGGTGCTAACCAAACACAAACATAAAAAAAACCTAAATTAGTTGGTTTCCAAAAAAATTTCTAATTTGAAACAAACACCACCACAACGATTTAAAAAAAAAACATTACCTTTTTTCGGCTGTGACACGGGTCTCAGTTCTCAGCTCGGTTCCCCGCTAACTCGGCTGTAACTCGGGTCTCGGCTACAACAAACATATCAAAAAAATTAAACTTATGCCTATATAAGCTAAAATCTATTAAGCCTAAATCAGTTAAGCCTTAAATATAATATGAAATCATAAGCTTAAATATAATCTGAAATTAACTAACAAGCGCATATCGTGATAAGCTTGAAACAAACACACTTTTCAAACACACCTTTCAAATAGGTGACTCGGGGCTCGGGTCTCGGCTGCGACTCGGTTTCCCTCTAACTCGGCTGTGACTCGGGTCTCGGCTATGACAAACATATAAAATAAAATCAAACTTGTGCCTTACATAAAGAAAATAAATTGCTTTCTTATGTATAAGTTGAAATCAAATAAGCTCATAATTCCCGAAATCAAATAAGCTCACAAAGATACACCCACCTTGGTGGTGATGCTACTGCCGACAGTGGTGTTGGTGGCTACTGCTACTGTCAACAGTGGTGGTGGCTACTGCTGCCGCGGGGGTGGTGGTGGTTTCTAGTCAATAAACTTAAACATAATTAAAAATTAAAGAATATTAAACATAATTAAAAATTAAACAAAATTAAACATAATTAAAAATTAAACAAAATTAAACATAATCATTTACCTTTAAGTAGATAAACAATCCAAAATTAAACAAAATTAAACATAATTGTGCTCGTGTGCGAGTGTGGTGAGTCGGATTGGTGGTGGTGGGTTGGATGATTGATGGTGGTGGGTTGGATGATTGATGGTGGTGAGTCGGATTGGTGGTGGGTCGGATTGATGGTGGTGGGTTGGATGGGTGTATGATGATGGTGGTGGAAATAAACAAAAATGGTGATGGTGGTGGGTTGGATGGGTGTATTGATGAAGATGGTGATGAATGGGAGATAGAATGAAGATGGGTTGGATGAAGATAGAATGAAAATGGTGATGAATGCGACGCCCGGTTTTTTTTTTTTTTGTTTAGATGAATGAGAGATGAAGATAGATAAGATGTTACTGGAAATGCTTCCTAGGGACGACTCTTTCTTTGTAACCTAGGGACTACTTAGTCGTCCCTAGGTTAATTATAAATTATTATTTTTTTCGTTTATTATAGTAAATTAGGGACGACCAATTGTAACCTAGGGACGACTTAGTCGTCCCTAGGTGTAAACCGGGAAACCTAAAACCCAAAGCGGGTTATTTAAATTTTCACCAAAAAATTTCAACTTTCCCAAAAATTTGCTAAGTGTTGGAGGATTTTTTAGGGACGACTTTCTTTGTAACCTAGGGACGACTAAGTCGTCCCTAGGTGTTTTTCATACATTTAAAATACATTTTACCTTCTATGTAAAAAAATTAATAATAAAAATTAATAATAAAAATCAAAATAAATTATTATAATTAATATTAAGATATACGTTATACTTAATTTGTAATAATTAATAACGGATGAGTCCATATGCTACGGTTATACGTTATAGGTTCAACCGATGAGTCCATATGTTACGGTTATACGTCATAGGTTCAACCGATGAGTCCATATGTTACGGTTATACGTTATAGGTTCAACCGATGATTTCATATGTTATGGTTATACATTATAGGTTCAACCGATGAGTCCATATGTTACGGTTATACGTTATAGGTTCAACCGATGAGTCCATATGTTACGGTTATACGTTATAGGTTCAACCAATGAGTCCATATGTTAGGGTTATACGTTATAGGTTCAACCGATGAGTCGATATGTTACGGTTATACGTTATAGGTTCAACCGATGAGTCCATATGTTAGGGTTATACGTTATAGGTTCAACCGATGAGTCCATATGTTACGGTTATACGTTATAGGTTCAACCGATGAGTCCATATGCTAGGGTTATACGTTATAGGTTCAACCGATGAGTCCATATGCTAGGGTTATACGTTATAGGTTCAACCGATGAGTCCATATGTTACGGTTATACGTTATAGGTTCAACCGATGAGTCCATATGTTACGGTTATACGTTATAGGTTCAACCGATGAGTCCATATGATACGGTTATACGTTATAGGTTCAACCGATGAGTCCATATGTTAGGGTTATACGTTATAGGTTCAACCGATGAGTCGATATGTTACGGTTATACGTTATAGGTTCAATCGATGAGTCCATATGTTAGGGTTATACGTTATAGGTTCAACCGATGAGTCGATATGTTACGGTTATACGTTATAGGTTCAACCGATGAGTCCATATGTTACGGTTATACGTTATAGGTTCAACCGATGAGTCCATATGTTACGGTTATACGTTATAGGTTCAACCGATGAGTCCATATGTTAGGGTCATACGTTATAGGTTCAACCGATGAGTCGATATGTTACGGTTATACGTTATAGGTTCAACCCATGAGTCCATATGTTACGGTTATACGTTATAGGTTCAACCGATGAGTCCATATGTTACGGTTATACGTTATAGGTTCAACCGATGAGTCCATATGTTAGGGTAATACGTTATAGGTTCAACCGATGAGTCGATATGTTACGGTTATACGTTATAGGTTCAACCGATGAGTCCATATGTTAGGGTTATACGTTATAGGTTCAACCGATGAGTCCATATGTTACGGTTATACGTTATAGGTTCAACCGGTGAGTCCATATGTTAGGGTTATACGTTATAGGTTCAACCGATGAGTCGATATGTTACGGTTATACGTTATAGGTTCAACCGATGAGTCCATATGTTAGGGTTATACGTTATAGGTTCAACCGATGAGTCCATATGTTACGTTATACGTTATAGGTTCAACTGATGAGTCCATATGCTACGGTTATACGTTATAGGTTCAACCGATGAGTCCATATGTTACGGTTATACGTCATAGGTTCAACCGATGAGTCCATATGTTAGGGTTATACGTTATAGGTTCAACCGATGAGTCCATATGTTACGGTTATACGTTATAGGTTCAACCGATGAGTCCATATGCTACGGTTATACGTTATAGGTTCAACCGATGAGTCCATATGTTACGGTTATACGTCATAGGTTCAACCGATGAGTCCATATGTTATGGTTATACGTTATAGGTTCAACCGATGATTCCATATGTTACGGTTATACGTCATAGGTTCAACCGATGAGTCCATATGTTACGGTTATACGTTATAGGTTCAACCGATGAGTCCATATGTTACGGTTATACGTTATAGGTTCAACCAATGAGTCCATATGTTAGGGTTATACGTTATAGGTTCAACCGATGAGTCCTTATGTTAGGGTTATACGTTATAGGTTCAACCGATGAGTCGATATGTTACGGTTATACGTTATAGGTTCAACCGATGAGTCCATATGTTAGGGTTATACGTTATAGGTTCAACCGATGAGTCCATATGTTACGGTTATACGTTATAGGTTCAACCGGTGAGTCCATATGTTACGGTTATACGTTAAGAGTGTAAGACAATACTAAGCTTAAGCATGTTTAAGTGATCAAATATTGGCGGGAAATGTTGGCGGTAAATGCTGGCGGGAAAATGTTGGCGGGAAAGCTAGGGTCGACTAAGTCGTCCCTAAATGTGTCGACCCTAATTTTTTATCTTTATTTATGGTAGCTCTTATCCTCAGAAACTCTTATCCTCTCATACCAAACTCACCACCACCACCCGATTTTGCATAATATGGATCCGCTTGAAGCTTATAAGTGTACATGTAGAAAGGGATATATTGTGTTGAGACAGTCACATCAACCTCATAGCTTTGGTAAACTTTACTATGCATGTCCTCTTTCGAAGGTAAACAATCAAATGTTTTAGTTATGTAATACGTGTGATTATTAAAATGACATGTCATGTTATTTGTTTACTTTGTAACAGCCAAAAACAGATGATTATGGATGTAAATATTTTAAATGGAAGGATGATTTTGATCTCGAACTCCGTATAAGATCTTCCCCTGGATCTTCAACACCTCAAGGTTCACATCTAAATTCTTCTACAGGTCCTTCTCAATCTACACCAACTGAGTGCTCTAATTGCAAGATCAAAGATCTAAAGATAAAGATGCTAGAGACAAGACTAGAAATGGAAAGGCATCCTGAAGACCACGCATGTCAATCGGCTGCAATACTTCATGAGCTTTTAAATGATATGGAAAATCTTAGCTTTGAGTAGTAATCTATTTGTTATTTTAATGTGTTAATTTGTATTTTATTATTATGTGTTAATCTGTACGTTTAGTTTTAACTAGTTTGTGATGTGTTTTTTTTCTTATTTATGAATCTATTATCGTTGTAATATATATTTTTAATTAAGCGCGTGTTTAAGTGTTAAATATATATCTAAAGTTTTTTTTAAATACATATAAGTTTTTTTTAAATAAATATAAAGTTTTTTTAAATATGTATAAAGTTTTTTTTAAATATGTATAAAGTTTTTTTAAATATGTATAAAGTCATTTTTAAATATGTATAATTTTTTCTAAATATGTATAAATTTTTTTTAAATATGTATAAAGTTATTTTTAACTATAATAAAGTTTTTTTTTAAATAAAATAATTAAATTAATTTTAAATAATTTTAAATAAACAAAAGTGCCAAAAAAACGGAAATAACAAATTTTCCTTCACCTAGGGACGACTTAGTCGTCCCTAGGTTACAAGGACCCCACCTTTGTTTTAAACTTTTTTAAAAAAAATATTTATATTAATTCTAAATAAATAAAAATATAAAAAAAGGGAAATAAATTTCGCTTAACCTAGGGACGACTTAGTCGTCCCTAGGATTAGTGGGTCTCACTTTCGCTTTAAACTTTAAAAAAAAATTATTAATATTAATTTTAAATAATTTTAAATAAATAAAAAAGATAAAAAAACTAGGAAAATAAATTTCCTTAACCTAGGGACGACTTAGTCGTCCCTGGGTTATGTGGGTCTCACTTTCACTTTAAACTTTTTAAAAAAAATATATTTATATTAATTTTAAATAATTTTATACAATTAAAAGAGAAAAAATATTTATTTTTCACCTAGGGACGACTTAGTCGTCCCTAGGTTTCAAGGGCCCCACGTTGTCCCCACAACCTTTTTGACCAGGATTTTCTTGTAAAACATGTGGGTCCCCCCCTTAATCTAGGGACGACTTAGTCGACCCTAGAAAAAGGGCGACCCTAAACTCAATATTGTTGTAGTGTTGGGGCCATTTCATAGTAATTCAACTACAAAACATAAAACATAACACATGATTAGACTAGAGTATACACTTTCAATAAAGTGGTAATATAAGGTAAAAAAGAAATTATTTATCATTTGACACAAACATTGTCCTAACCGCTTGTCGTCTCAAGTGTTCAGTATTGGCCTAAGTTATGTGCATATTAGATCTAGGAACTGTTAACGGGAACTCTGAGCAAGGAACATAGCTCCCAAAACGAAAACCATGGTTGATCAATTTTAATCCCGCCATCTTGCCATCCCCATAAGTGCCTCTCGTGTTCCTAAAGCTTCCTTTGGTTATCGCAACATTAGACGCCCACATCAAGTAAAGACGTCTACAAAAATCCTCCTCTTGAGCACAGATACATTACCAACTCTGTGTGAAATATACATCTTCAACCTATGGACTTATTTCACAACAATCGCGCTTGCCACAACAAAATTCGCGTACACCACAAGTCACTCTCCCGATCAAAAGAATAAAAAACAAAAACACTACTAATATTAAGAAGTTGTATATATCATACCAAACTTTAATATGTATTTCTAACAACCAACTTTTTACAAATTACAAATTAGAATCTGGGCATGTCCCAAACACTAGAACTACATATACATGAGAAATTCAAGAACTAACAGAGATTTATGCCTCCCCTCCATCTCCATCTGTGTCTCCGTGTCCTGATGTCTTTTAGCGTAGGCACAAGTGCCCTTGTAGATGGCATCCCCGTCAGCAATGTGGAGGCTATAACCGTTTCCTCCACACTCCCGACGGGATTCACCATTTTCAGCTATTTAACAAGCTTTTAATAGTATATGTTCATGTTTGTAGCTCAAACTTGACATATGGTAACTTGCACGCAGCTCAAAACGGACAACTTCAAGCTCCAGCCTTCCTGATTCAATTTTCGCCTGATCTAGAACCTCGTTAATTAACTTGATTTATGTCTTTTCCACGTGCATGGGAACTTTGTGCAAAATCCAAGTACTTTGCATCTAAATTTGTGTCCAATAGCATCTGCAGCATAAACAATAGATCAACTCAATCAGGCTCTTAGAGCTTCAATGGATAAGCTATTAGCTTGATACTATGAATGGGGTTATGTAAATAGTCTCCCTTAAAGACATAACATAAACCATATTGTTTGATCTAAGCGAAAGGTGTGGGCCTCCTTGGATACATCGGGTGTACACTCTACGCTGCATAAGTGCGTGAATAGTCTTAGAATCGGGCCCCATTCACCGTCAGCTAAGAGCTTTTCCATCAAGGCTATAAATGTTGGAGTACGAGATATCCTCGCTGGTAACAATAACATCACAAAGGAGGAGGACGAGATAACAAATAAACAATACACTACAAGAAAAAAGGGCTTTAGTGACCAAAAATGAGTGACCACATTTTTTATTTCGTCACTAAACAATGACGATATAATTTATGGTCACAATTTTTCGTCACTAGTACAAAGTCAGTGACGAAACTTATAAATGGTCACTATGTAGTCACTAAATTACATATAAAGACATTTATGTATAGGGTGAGCATCAGGTCCGGACCAATCAACACCGAACCAGACCGAGGACTGAAATGGTTCATAATCCCGGACCGAGATTGGTCCGGTCCAGATCGGTGTTCAGTCTGGTCCGATCCTATTAGGCATAATCAACGAGTTTTGGCAGGACCAGACCGAGGACCGAATTAGTCTAAAACCCTGGACCAAGGACCGGACCGAAATTATACGGTCCGGTCCGGGTTGGTCTGGTCCAGTTTTGTAATTTGGTCCGAGTCACCGGTCCAAATGCTTAGCTCTATTTACGCAAAATTAAAAATAAAAATAATAAAAACATTTACGCATCAGTAGAAATTTCTTTTCATGAATATCTAAAAAAAAACCTTAAATATTAAACCACATATATTTTACTTTATAATTTGCACTGAAAATAACAATATCGTATTTTTTTATTCAGTGTAAAACGGAACCATTACCTCCATCCTTCACACACACTAAGAGCACATGGTGTGGTTGAGCCGTCGTGCTCGTGTCGTGGGCAAAAAGTGATGTCACGTCACTTTTTACTCCCACGACACCAAAACTCCCCACGATGGCTCAACCCCCCTCCCTAGTTAACACGAGAATTCTCGTGTCGTCGTCACCCAACTTTTTTTTTTATCAACAATTAATTAACATAAACTTAAATTTTCATTAATAAAAAAAAATACAATTACTACTAGAAAAAAAACAACACGAAATTAAAAAAAAAATTACCGAATAAAAAAACACGAATACGAAAATAAACTTAAAAATTAAAATATTTTGCACGCGCCTCGTCTTTGAGCTTCTCGATCCTCGCCGCGTCTTGTGGACTTAATCCGGTAGTGTCGAATCGAAGGATTTGCAAATCCTCATTCCTTTTTTGAAGTGCAACCACTTCTAGTCTAGCCGCCACATCTCGGTCCAATCGCTCCTTTTTAGTTTCACGATCGGATAACATTTGTTGTTGTAGCATATCCACCAATTGTTCTTTTTGAGACCCCGAAGTGGCGGATGAGCTTGTCGAGCGATGAACCTTGGCCTTTCTTGGAGCACCGGATGGACGAGGGATCTCATCGTCATTGAAAAGATCCGGATCTTGATCGGCTATCTTCGCTCGTGCCCGGCGTGTTCGAGTTGAATCGGGATTTTTCCATTTATACTTGTCTTTCAAAACAAGCCAAGCACTTTTGTGTGGAAACTCCTTGTTCCCGTTTTCATCTCGATACAAACTCATCACACGAGTCATCAAATCGTCTTGATTTTCGCCACTCAAAAGTTTGGCGTTTTCATAAATCGACTTGTTCTTCGGGTTCTTCGGGTTCATTGTTTTGTTCGGGTTCTTCAGGTTCTTGTGAAGAGTGTTGAGGAAAGGTTTGGAATTGTTGTGATTGTTGGAAGATTTGTGATTGTTGGGAATGTTGGAACCACATATTAAATTGCTCGGGTGTACAATTAAGAAACGGGTTTTGTTGTGATTGTGGGAAGTTAGTGAACGGATTTGGGAGTTGATTATAGTTGGCGAATGTTCTTGATGTGCTAGATGTTGCGGATGAGGGAGTATTTGGGTTAGACGAAGAAGACGAATTCGGTAGTTGAGTAGAAGGAATTTGATTTTGAGGATCAGAAACGTAATTGTTTAACCATTGATTCGGATATTGGTTTGGATTAGGATTTTGACTCATGGTGGATAGAAAAAATTGAGAAATTAGATGAAGAAGAAGGTGTGATTTGTGTAAATTGGGGTGGAATTTATAGGAAAAAAAGATGAAAAAGGGGGGTTTTTTCCCCTTCAAACGATCAAAAAAATGTTCAAAAAAAAAACCGTTACCCAACGGTCAAAAAACGGTAACTTTTTTAAATTTTCAAAAAAAAAAAAAACTAAAAAACCCGACGACGCGAGCCACGGTGTGGTTGGCGCCGCCGTGGCCCCGCGCCGTCACCATGGCGTCGGCTGGTAGTAACCAGCCCAAAACCGACGACGCGAGCCACGGTGTGGTTGGCGTCGCCGTGGCCACGCGCCGTCGTGGCCAACCAGCCAGCAGTTTACCATACCGTGCCCTCTAACAATTCCGTCATAACGATTTCTCCATAACTACACACACTAAAAACACATAGTCACCCATTCCGCCATAACGATCTTCTCATTCTAATTTGCCCTAATTTTATTAAAGGTTGTTTCTAAACTTTGTGGTTGATTTGCTTATCTAATTGCTTATTTGATTGCTTATTTGATTAGCTTGTTGATTAGCTTGTTGATTAGCTTGTTGATTAGCTTGTTGATTAGTTTGTGTTTGATTTATTTATTTGATTGCTTATTTGATTAGCTTATTCGATAAGCTTATTTGATTGGCTTATTCGATTAGCTTAATTGATCTTAACCTTATTTCTGTGATAACTAGGCCGAATTTTATAATAACTATGGTGATTTGAGTTTAAAAAGTTTAGGCTTAAGGGATCTAAATTTTGGTTGGTAAAATGCTGCATACCAAGTGTTCGATAAAATGTATAACAAAAGTAACATCATTTTACATGCATATTTTGTTTTGTAGAGGCTTAACTTGCGTGTGGTTGTAACAAAAAGTAAGTTTTATTTTAGCAATTTCGTGAGCTTGCCTAGTTTCCATTATGGAAGGGATTTCAATCATTTCGACTGATCAGAGATTAGCGGTGCCATGATAGTATGCTTTATAGAGTACATTTTAGTAGATATTTATGTTGTTCAAAGATTAGATGGTGAGAACACCATTATTGATTGCAGTAATAAGGATATCTAGATGGTGGCCACTAATTCTTTTGCAACACATTTTAGATCGGCTAAATTGTCAAAAAACGCTTTAAGATACTAGTGTTTGTAAATCATTATGAAAAGTAGCATACGAGTGTAGATTCGAGAAAATGGTGGGTTATATAAGTTGACTAAGGGATAAAAACGGGTTCATTTTGAAAAGGTCAGTTTTGGTATGGGTCAAAGTAGACAAGTTTTGGTACGGGTCAATCCAGATTCTTCTTTGTACCAATCTACTTTCAATCTACTTTCAGTACCCGCCTAAGTATGGACGTAAACTATTGAAACAGACCCAACAGAGGTGAAACAGACCCGAACTATAATTTCACATGGATTAGTAATAAGATAATTTTATTTGTTTAAGCAGTTGCTCAATTATAGCTAGGGTCTTATCATCTTATTTTACCGACCCGACCCGACCCCAATAGACAGACCCAAGTATAATTATGTAAGAAGGCATCACTGATGTGAAAGATGGTGGAACGTAGATACTTGCACCACTACTGTCTAGGATCTTTAATCCGGCTAAGTTGTTGTATTTGTGTAAGATCACATTATAACAAAAGTATGTATTCCATTAGCTAGATGAAAATAAGATATTTCGAAGTATATCCTCGTTATGAACTTTTGTATGTTTACTTTGGTTTGTGAATAATTTTTTCCTCTTTTAAGGTTCATGCCAACCTACTGATATGACCCGGGTAATTCGAATTATGCTCCATTTATTTATTTAGTTTCCTAGATGTTGTATATTTTTTAAGGAGCATGATTTGTATGTTAGTATTCACTTCTATCGAGCATAAGGTACATCTTTGTTTTTTTCTTTACTTGTCTTTTTTCTCATTCAATTTAATTAATTTATGGCAATATGCAACTGGGTATCATTAAAAAGAGTATGTAATGTTATGCACATTAAATTTTTGACGCAATGCCATTTTCATTTGATCTTAAAGTTAAGATTGTTATGATTTGGAGAAAGATTTTCAGTTTAGCTCTTTAAAAATGAGAAATGTGTTTACTTTGATAAGTTGTATACTTAAGTTATAGTAGTAAAAGTCTCTCGTGTAAGAAATTGAGTCATTAAACTACCTAAGAGTTAAATAACTTAAGATGTAGTTTGTTACCATGCTTAGTACTTTGATGGTACTACAAGTCTCGAGTTTTATTCCCCGACTATACTCTTTTATCATCTGTGCTAGTGTGCTACCTAGCCATGTGCAAGAATTGTTGGACCTTCAAGGATATTGGGTTTATCACATATCAGATTGATTTACTCATGATAATGAGTTCAATGTATATATACTTATGTGTGCTTCTTTTCTCGATTGGCAATTATAGTTTGGATCTTAGTTGTGAATTAACTTTCAATTGTGTTTATTTTTTTTAGCTGTTAGTGGCCTTAAAAAAGGAAAATGCTACTGTTATGTATTATTTTGTAGTTAAACTCCAATCTTCGTTGTGTAATGAAGTTAAAGTTGATGTCTAAAAATATCTAGGAATACAATATACATGCATTCACTGTTGTGAAGTTTGCTAGGAAAATATATCATGTTTGTTTGAACCTTAGTGATTGTGAATTTTTAAGAGGGCCAGACTCCATAGCAAAGCTACAACGGTCTGTATTGTGCAAGCCTTAAAAGATCAAGTTTAATGTGTGTAGAAGATATATAGATTTTGTTTTTTCATAAATTTTGTACCTTTTTCTTACTTTTAATAACACCTTTTAGTTTTTGCTTTTTCGAGCTCAATTTGGGATACATTGTTAGAATATCTTATATTAACATCAACTATATGTTGTTTGAAGAGATCTTATTATTGTGGTTACTGTGTTTGATCAATCACTCGTGTTAGATTTACAAGTCTTTTTTGTTTTGGTTTATTCATTGACCTGTGTTCATCTATATTATGCAGCACCATTAAGTGCTTATAGGAGCTATTACTTTCTTATAGTCAACTTATTAATTTTCATTTGATGTCTAATGTTTCTGTTAGCTTATATTATATCTATGTATGCAGGGTACTGGTAAAGTTTTTCCGTCCCTTAATGGTTCATTGATTGGAATGTCCTTCAGTTTCCCGAATTTGATGAGTGAGTTAACAAGATTCATCTTTATTTCAGACTATGCTATGTTGTAGGTGCATATTTATGACAGAGAAATGAAAAGTCATTGAAGTATTGGCTTGGTCATGAAGTGGAAGTTATGGTGAGCTTTCATAAAGTTTGTCATGAATACAAAAAACAAAGTCAATTGTAAGTACATTTGTATCTACTAATACTTTTTATGATTGTGTGACTCTTTCTATCAGTTATGGGCATGAGATCTGCTCAAGAAGATGATACTGATGCCTTCATGTTACTTGAAACATTTTAGGCCAGACTCTCAACAGAGGAAACATGTGAAATTGATCATATACTCAACGGGCCTCCTCAACCAATAATATAGTTGTTATGTATCGTCATCCTGCATAGACATCCTGGAATCAGGTAACTTCATATACTCAACGGTCATCCTCGACCAATTATATATCGTACCCCTTTTGCTTAATGTAATTCGATAACAAAAAGCGGGATTGTAATGTGTAACCAGTTCTCGATATCTAAAGGCAATGACATCAGGACCCTAAAGTAGAAAAAACCTAGAACCAAGTTTGGTTATGTGACTTGCAGGAAGTAAACCCGGAAAACTATCATGTAACAAAACTCCTTTTTCTACATGTTTACTTTATAATCAATACAACGGGCCGGCGTAGGTTCAAGGCGAGCATATCAGATCGACTATATGAACAACTCCGTATCTCATAATTACGCCCATGTTGCTCATCCAAATACCCTCTTAGAAAAACCAACCAATATATCTCTTTTTATTATAATGCTAATCCCCATCAATACTTTTTGTTGATTTATTTTACGAAATTTTTGGTAAGGATATGATGTTATTATGAAATGAAAAATGGATCTCGTGATAATGAGTTGAAGGGAAAATCTTTAATTGTTTATAAACTAAGATCATGTTTAACTTGAAATGAGATGTATTGTATCATATGAACATAACCAAAATTACAATACAAAACTCTATTCATTAGGTTGCTACGTGAAGCGTTTCTACAAGAGGGTTAAATAAAACAACTAGAACAAAACATAAACATAATTTACAGATCTATAAATACAAGTAGGTATAACTGTTGTACTTTTTAAATTTTAAATACAAATCATCAGCAATGAAGCATAAGTGGGTGAAGGGTTCAGATAAATACTTGATGCAAAAATCAATCCTAGAATGTTTATGTGATGGTGGTTTGTGTAAAGTAGATGAAACTTTTTTTTCTTTTGTTCGTTTGTAAAGTATGTGTGGCTAGAGTTTTATGAACGTTGGATGATGGTTATATGTAAGTGATATTTGGTCTGATTTTATGGTTGGGATAAGTAAGTTTTTTGTGGATCTTTTGAATGAAGAGTTATTGGGCGTGTGTTCTAGCGTTGTGTCTTGTGTTTATTTGTTTGGTTACTGGGTTCACGAAATTTCACAAACTACACCCATTATCAATCAAATATCATCTCTACGGTTACACATATTCATATATCACGTAATCACTTCTTAGTAATTAATACATAACATTTATCTTGTAGAGCATTGCTATATCCTACTATAACATATGCCTACATATCCTCCTACACACACAATAATATTAAATACTTTTTTTCCACTAATTCTCTCTCCGCATCTAAATCGTCCGTTCTAACACTTGTCAGGATCCTGTGAGTAGGAAGATTTGTAGGTTGTTTTTGTAGGAGGATATAGCATTTTTGTATCTTGTATTAGTACCAAACAACACGAGGAGTAACTTTTCAATACACGTACTATCACGAAACACTTGAAAAAAGTACTCGTTTATTGTACAACCGTGTTTTTATTACTAATCACAAACATTTGGTTAGATAAGAACTTTCTTTTTGTAGTTCTAGCATAGTTGGTTCAAAATTTGGACTTTGGCATTGCAGAACCCTTTGATGTGATAGCGGTAAAGTTGTGCCTATTACATAACTACTACTGCAAATTCATGAGAGTTCATAGAGACGGTAATTTTATATATTTGGTTTCATGATTAGAATCCAAAAGTTTGGCGAAAATCTAAACTAGCTGCGATAAAATTTTGTGACCCATTATCCCATATCGTTTAGAGATATGAAATGTTGTATGTTTATATACTACATTGTATGTTCTCATACATTAGTTGTTTGAACGTAAGAAACATTTTCAGAACACAGTAAACTATTCTCTTTTCATATAAGCTTTTTGCACTTAATTAATCATTAAGATGTTTGTTTAACACATTGAATCAACTACAATCATATATACATTTGCTTCAAACTTTCACTAGGCAACAACATTTAAATATTCACAAGTTTCATACTCACAACCTTCTTTTCCAACAACTTATACAACGTTATTCATATTAATAACTTGTCACCCAACTGAGAGCCATTTGTAAGGTGTCTCACCGCTTATGTCGTGGCCATAACGCAAGCCCCACGACGCAAAAGACTACATCGTTGGTGGCGTTATGGCTCTTGCGTCATAGTTGCCAAAGGATAATGATGGTCATAGCGCGAGGCCACGACGCGAGACACTACATTGTGGCTCGTGTTATAGTCTCGCGATATGTTTTTATTTAATTTGAAGTTTATATAACAATAAAAAAGAAAGAGAAAAAACTGGCGGGGCTAATATATCACTAGAATTATGGTTTTAACCACTACAACATTTTTTTTGTTATGGTGATTCTGGTATTAGTCGTATCAAGTAATCTGATGATGACGTGACATGCATTTTTTCTACGATACGTACACACTGCTCATCATTGTATCTAGTGCTCGCAAAAATGTTCGTTTTTCTTTTAGTGAAGAGATTCTATTAGTGAAGAGAAAAGTGAGTCCATATTTTTTCTCGTTTCTCTTTCTCTGTCGTTAACAATTACCCACTTACAAAGTTCACATATGTAACTTTCTAAAGGTCTAATTACCCAAATAGACCAATGATGAAGTCCATTTGTCAAAATACCCTTAAGTTACTTATTTATTTCAAAAGTAGAGCAAGCGACCGTAAGTTACCTTAAGCTACCTTATGCAACCTTATGATACCTTATGTTACCTTATGCAATTTCTAACAAATTTACCAAAATATCCTTATTCACCATAAATGTGTAAGAAGCAAGTAAAATTTGTGTAAGAATACGTATGTGTACTTTTTATGCGACTTTTACTTTTTTTTAATAATTTTTTTAAATACTTTTATAATAAATATATTTAAACTACTTTTTATTCGACTTTGTGTTTTAAAAAAAACAGAGTATGCACACACAATTACTAGTGAGTTTTTTATACTAGAATTTCTGGTTGGGTTTTGTGAGTCGGGTTTTTTCAAGTCACTTTTTTTCGGGTCAGTATGCAAGTACCACTTTACACCATTAATGATTACAAATGTCACACACTCTCACATCTCCCCCCCACATATCAAACCCACCACCGAAACTGCTGTTATCATAATGGCTTACATTTTGACATTTCGTGTACAGATTGTTAGTGACCGAAGATGGATGGAAGTGATGGTTGTCTTCAAATATGGGCCCACAATCACCAACGCGTCTTTTGTCTTACGCAAGGCGTATTTATCCTTGCTCTATCATTTTGAGCAGGTATAGTTTTTCCGCAAGAAATCCTCCAATATCCTTGCAGCTGGTAGCATGGTAGGTTATTTCTCAACATGTTTTTTGTGTTTCATATATTACATCTATTTAGCATAAATTTCTTATAACATTGATACCCTTCCAACAGATTCTGCAAACAGACTCTCTCATGGATCAGTGGCGGGTTCCGTCAAGTATGTTATCTAGGTTAGGTTACTGTGTGCTTTGTATATTTTCTCATCCTATGAAAATTAATTTGGATATGCAAAAAAAGAGACACTTTATCAAAACAAATAACTTTTTTTATGTGGTGCAGCAAGGCAAAAGGTTGAGGTTGGTGGACAAGTGACTGGAACATATTCATAACCGATCTGAGCAAGGTTATTTAGTTACTGTGGATTTGGGGTCTTGGAGAATGAGAAGTTGTCGGGGTTTATATACATCTGCCATCCGATTCTTCAATGGGAGAAATATTATTTAAAATAAAAAAATAAAAAGAAATTTAACAGAAAAAAGTCGCATAAAATAGTTTAAATATTAATTATAAAGTATAAGACAAAAAATTATTAAAAAAACTAAAAGTCGCATAAAAAGTACATTTACATATTCTTACATAACTTGTACTTGCATCTTACACATTGGTACATAGGGACATTTGGTAATTTTGTTAAAGTTGCATAGGTAGCATAAAGTAGCTTAGTCGCATGGTCTATTTTTAGATATTTTAAATAGCATGGGACATTTTGATAAATGGACAAAGCATTTGGTCTATTTGAGTAATTAACCCCTTTCTAAAACTATATAGTACATGTATGCATTTGCTTTCTAGATTGATGGTTCAATTTCATTTTGTCTCACATGAATATTTATTACTTCAATCAAAGCAAAAACATAACAAGGGATTGTGGTTGTGTCTTTGGTTTCTTTGATTGTGTTTCATATGACGATGAATTTTGTTTAAATCACGAAGCCGATACAGAATGTTTTTAAATACATAATCAATGTTAGGACAAGCTTTTTAATTTAGGATATTTTGTGTGTAAAACTATGCATTTTTAATGTTTCGGAAGCACTCTGCACTGATAAAAAATTAAATTCACAATTGTTAGTATCTATTTAATAGGTGTTGAATATACATGGATGAACATTCGAATGATGAATCGGGTACTCGGTTTCTAACATTTTAAATCTACATGTTACATGTACGCATTTGCTTTCATGTTTTATGGTCAAATTCATTTTGTCCCACATAGGTAGAAAGTGAAAGTCGTGAAACCTTTATAACTGAAATTTTAACTTAATAACTAAGGCAGAAATACAAATGCGCAACCAAAACTACTTGGTTGTGTCTTTGGTTCTTTGCTTTTTGCATGTCTACACGAGTGCAAACTTTTTTTTTACACTTGAATGAGTCGATCTGGATTTGTTTCATCTCTACGAGCCGCCAAACGTTTCATTTTGTGATCGTGAGCAATTAAGATCCTTTATTAATCAAGACAAGTTGTGAAACAGAAGGAGTGAGCCAATCATCAATTAAGATCCTTCTAATGGAAGGCTTCCGTTCATGAGCTGCTCTAATGGTATTCTCGGCTTTGGCATTATTTTAGTTTCTCAAATGGACTCCAAAGTTTTAGCCGCCTCCATATGCAAACCTCCAAAAAAACTAATTTGTACATCTCTAAAAGCGCTTCTTCAAGAGCGACGAAAAACTTAGTCTATGTAGTTTGTAAATGTCCCCTATTGTCACTTTTGAAAGAACCCCTCAAAACCAAACTAATCACACTTTGTAGCTTACGCGGTCCCATTTTTCATTATCTTGACGAGTCTTGTTGAGCCTATGACAGCACAAATGTTGGGAGATGCGTGTTTCTCCAAAACAAACAACAGGTCTCTTACCATCAACAATGAACAAGAAATGGTAGTTGCAATGCAAAATCATAACCAGTAATCTAACACATCAAATATTGGCTTAATGCAAAATGGACATTTCAATATCTGTGTTCTAAAAATAGTTTAACCAAAAGTCAACAGACTTATAACTTCTCGGTTGCAAATAAGTATTTCTTCAATATTTAATCAATTTCAATTCATTACATCATTCAGAACATGAAGAAATATGCCAACTGTTTCTTTTCGAGTTCCAAACGCGCTTTGTTTCAGCAAGAGATATGACATTAATTTTGTAGCCAAACTTTCCATCACAGTCCAATACTCAGTTTACAAACTCGGAACCCGTTGATGCAAATAAGTTGAGTTCAGTAATGGTATCCTTAATGCGTGACAGAACCAAGTTTGACTTCCCATAGAACCTTTTCACTAATATGGTTCCATACCCGTTAACACCTGAACTGCAGTTTTCAACCGTCTGTGCGAAATCAAAAGCAAATGAGATTTTTTTTTCAAGAATCTAAGTCAATAAAAGCGACATAGGTGACGTACTAATTAGGCAAACCAAATACTACCCAAATTGGTCTATAAATGGTAGAAAATAACAATCAAAATAGCTTTATTGTTTTAAAATAGTATTAGCATCTTAATTGAAACCAAACCAAAACAACCATTGGTCGCTTTTAGCATAGCGTAGCCTGTGTGCAAAGTGGTTGCGGCAACATTAGACACTGCCGAACTTTCTACGCCTGCAAAAGATTAATCCCAAATTGATACAGCTACATACGGACCTAGTCCTACAAGATGTGTATAAATGTTATACCCTTGATATGCGGAATTAGCATAACTTATTTGACTTACTTTTAAACAGGTCATTTTTTAATTTCTCTTGTTTACTTGTAGGATTCAGCTTAATTGAACAAGTTAAATGTGAGATGGTTGAGTGTTTAACCAAGGAGTCAAACTTGGTCAAGATCCATACTTTTTTATATAGGGGATATTTTGGCCTCCTTTAAGCCTAATTTATGGTTGTTTAGTGGATGATGACTAGTTTGATTCAGGGGTGTTTGGAATTATGTTTTAACATATGAATTCAAGTTATACAAGTAATTTATAATCTTTCAAAAATCTATTAAACAGTTATTGATGATGAAGTTACACAAAAAAAACAATAAGCAAAAAAGTAAGGTAACTCCTCACAAAAACATACTGAAACCCCTACTTATAGCTAATTATTTTTTTAAACCTACTTTCTATATTAAAATTCAATTATACCATAGAAAATAGAAAACTGAACACATATATAGTGTTTATGTGTAATTAAGTACTGGTTAACTTGACGGATTGAGTGTTGGTCTCGTGAGAGAAGATGTCATTACCAAGATCTAAAAACATTTTAATGTATGTATGCCTCTGTTTATCAGATTTGAGATCGACACCTATCTGTTTATCAGTTGGGTGAAGGAAGGGTTCAGATAGGTACTTGATGAAAATATGCCGCTCATACAAGAAATGTTGGTCCAAATGGTCGGTATATTTTCATCAGGTATGTATAGGAACCCTCTTTAGTAAGGCCTTCTTTGTGTTTGACCAAATTTCGACTGAAAAAAAGGGAGGTGAAGTTTTTTTTTTTTGTTTCTGTTTATGTAAGTGTGTGGGGTTAGGGTTTTATGAAGATTGGATGATGCTTTATATAATGGATTTTTGGGCTTTTCTTAGGGTTGGGATGAAAAAGTTTTTTTAGTGGATCTATGCAATGAGAGTTAAACGGCTTGAGTTTATTGGGCTTGATCATAACTTATCATCTTATTGACAAGTGACAACATGTAAAAGGTGTTAAATATGTTGATTTTGGTTCCTTAAGTTGCAAAATAAATTATAACCGTTATCTGTTTTACATCGTCGTCGATGCGGCAGAGGTGAACCCGAGATTTGTAACAGGATGTTGTACTAGTTCTTTTGATGATTACTAATAGGGGTGCAAATGAACCGAGCTTTTATGAAGCAACTCAAGCTTGACTCGATCGAGCCGAGTTTTTATCGAGCCCAAGCCCGAGCTCAAGCCCAATAACATGGCTCGAAACATATAATGAGCCGAGCTCGAGATTTTAATAGTTTGGCTCGAGCCTTTGTCGAACTTTTCGAGCCCTTGTCGAGCTTTTCGAGCTTTAGTATAAATATACCTTTATATAAGTAAGCAAATGTTGACTTGAGTATTAGTCTTCTTATAAAAAGTACCTATATAAAAGATTAAATAATTAATTGATAGTCGTTATCATATTTTCACTACAAACATATAATTTCTGGTTGTGTGTATACCTTAGTGATATATTTGTTTCATATATATAATTTTGAGCTTTTCAAGCTACGCTCGAGCTTTGCTCGGATTCTAATCGAGTCGAGCTCAAGCCTTAAAGGTAAAAGCTCGACGATCTTGAGCCCACTATTTTTGTTTCAAGTCGAGCTCGAGCCCTGTTGAGATCAGGCTTGGCCCGGCTCGTTTGCACCCTTAATTACAAGTACTAAAGTTGGCTCAGAAAGAAATTTATTAGGTAAAACTCACGTGTTCAAAAAACACATATTTTAGTACAAATAAATACACTTTATGACCTAAAATAGGGTGTGACTGATGCTACACCTGACTCTTATGTAAGTCCATACCTGAAAGGCTGATACGACATTATTATTTAGAAAACTTGGCAGCTTTACAATCTCATAGTTGCTGGTAAAAAAAAGTCTTCGGGTGTATGAATACAAAACAACATGAGAAGTAATTTTTCAATACACATGTTATAACGGAACACTTGAAGAAAGTGCACCTTTATTGTACAACCGTGTTTTTTTTAAAAGTTTTTAATAGAGTTACTTTAGAAATTGGGCTTTTGCATTAGAATTCTTTTATAGGCTAACGGTAAAGTGGCGCTTCTTATGCAACTACTACCGCAACCTCGTGACAGAGTCCACAGAAAGGTCCTTGACATCAAAAATTTATAGGTTCCCCAAAATAGGTTTAGAGACAATGTTTAAGTCGATATGTCTAACCCGTTTATAATCGCGTCATGTTTGGGTTAAAAATAAAGGTTAACATGTTTAAGACTTTTTATAAAAATTATACAAGATTTGTTATATGAGTTAAATGAGTCAAATGTGGCAAACGAATCAAACCACAAACCTGTTTAACCTACATAACTTATGTTAATTTTTTCTAGATAATTCGTATTGAATAAGTTAAAATGACCGGACCGGGCCGACACTCAAAGTTGAATTTTGGTTTTCATTTGAGTGTGACATATTTAACCCATGTATTTGAATTTTGGTTTTCATTTGAGCCCACCAACCTAAGGGTGATCACAGTCCAATGACCGGACCGGGCTGACACTCAAAGTTGTCTAAAACGTCGGATCGAAATGGTTCAGTTCGGTCCGGGTTGGTCGATATTCTGTCTGGTATTAGACGCATAATAGTCAGGTTTTTTTAAGACCGAACCGGACCAGACCGATCAGATTGAAAACTGAATTTAACGAAAAACACAGATCGAGACCAGATTTAAATACGTTTGGTCTAACCCAGTCGGTCTCGGTCCAATTTTCCATCCCGATCCGACGGATGGTCCGATATGTCCAGCTCTACCCAACCTCACAAACCCTAAACTTAAGTTATTTTAGATATTGGTTATGTTTGGTAAAACTAGTTGTAAGCTGTAAGTTGTTAAACTGTAAGCTGTAAGCTGTTAACTATAAGTTGTAAGTTGTTTACTAAAAACTGTTAATTTTAATAAAAGTGTTTGGTATATTAGCTGTTGACTATAAACTTAAGATGTAAATTGACTAAAAAGAACATATTTAAATAAATTATAATATGGTTGGAGGTTATATTAGTAATTTACAGCTTTAACAGCTCTTGACAATTAAAAAAGTTGTATGGATCAACTTTTTATTTAAGAGCTATTTGTTTAAAATAAAAAGTTAACAGCTCTAAAACAATATTGTACCAAACAGAGCTATTAGATTATTTTTTTAACAAAAACAGCTAACGGCTCTTAAAAAAATCTTTTAAAAATGCTCTTACCAAACGACATATTATCTCAGTTCTGCATATGTATCTTCTTCTTATTCTTCTTTGTTTTTTAGTTTTCGAGACGGAAATACCCGCAAAACGTTTGTAGCCGGATCATATCATGAATTTGTACTAGTAAAATGTTTTACCGGTGTCTTCACCTCTAAAACTAACTCAACAACTCACAACTTGTTAACATTTCTTATCCACCAAAGTCATTAATAGGTATTATGTTGTTTTCTTTCATTTCATTCTTTTTAATTCCTAATTTCAACCTTTATTTGCTTGTTGTTTAGCTCAATAACCTTAGTTTACCTTCAATTATAATACCCTTTAACCAATTTCACCAATTTGCCCTAAATAAATTACCCCCAATTTCATTAAACCCTAATTAAGTTTTTTGGCTTAATAGCATTAGTTTACGGTCAATTACAATACCCTTTAACCAATTTTATCAATTTTCTATGAATAGAAACCCCTAATTAGCTTTCATTTTATAAAAATTTTAAAACCCCCAAATTATATATATAAACCTTTATTTTAGTAATTATGGCAGTACCTACAATAGCACTATACACATCACCAACTTACGACTTCGATCAAACCGATTGTCGGTGGTCGATTAGGACAGGAAATGACCACTTAGGTAGCTCGTTTGCTTGTTCGCCTTTCGGGTCGTATTTGAAGCATGGTCATGTGGATCAGAGTCCGGTTTGGTCTCGAGTAGCTCGAGTCCGTCTCGTGACGGTTTGGCTCGCGTAGGGAGTAAAAGGCTGTTGAAGGACTTGTGTTGTGTCACATGCTTTGCGCACGCGTGTGGATTATAATGAGCCGTTTGTGAGTTATAATGATAATGTTGAGCTTACGTTTGTGATGGATGATCGTTTGAGTGAGTAGTGTCACAAGGAGTTGTTAACAGATGCGCAAATGAAATGTACGGTGCATAATGGTCGTTTGGTTGTTTAGGCGTTTTACGAGGACAAAAAGGCGCATAGAGGACATGTATAAACTAGCAGTTATGTTGGCTTGTATAAGTTTATAAGTATTAAATAAGCTTCTCATTTATGAGCTTATTATGATTCAAATAAATTCATAAAACAGAATATAAGCTAAAAACTAATTGAAAAGCTAATAAACGCATTTTGGTCATTTTGTGGGTCTACGAGCTTATAAAGTCCATAAACCGGAAAATAAGCTAAAAAGTAATTGAAAATCTAATAAGCTCATAAGCTCATTTTGGTCTTTTTTCGGTTTACGAGCTTATAAAGTTCATAAACCGGAATAAAAAGCTAAAACTAAGCCCAAGTTATGTTGATTTGATGGGCCTAGGAGCTTACTGAATTTCTGATAAGCTCGCAAGCGCATTTTGGTATTTTTGTGTTTACGAGCTTATAAAGTTTATATGTATAAAAGCTCAAAAATTGAGCTTATCAAATTTTTAATAAGTTCATAAACCCATAAAAATAAGATTAAACAGATGCCCCCTTAAGTGCCCTAATGAAATATAAGCCAAAATCGCATAGGATGGTAAGTCAGTATGGAACCTCCAATTTTGGTAACTTATTTATAATATACGAGCTTTTAGTTTATAAATTATATGTACTTGATATTCGGTGGATATGAACTTGTTTGTTTGCTTGTATTTAAGTTACATGTCTAGTAATTGTGCTCGTGCAGGTGTCCAAGCTAAGCCATCTGAGCAAGCTTGCTCGTGAAAGACACAGCCAATAGAACAACGGACGCAAATCATTTTTATACAATGTTTCTTGCAATGACAGATGTGAAGGGGGTGCTCATAAAGCTGGCTGACAGACTGCATAATATGACGACGTTGGATGTGTTCCCTTTGAGTAAGAGTTGCAAAGGAGACTCTATCTTTCAAGTGTTGCAATAGATGCGAGGGCAGTGCTCATAAACCTGGATGAATATTAAAGTGATTTCTCTACGGGGGAGTGATTTCTCGCAGCGTCCCATTTATTTCAGCTTGGCCATTTTGTCAGTATTATCAGCGGGGCGTGTGGGTAGATCCTAGGTTATCAGTTACAACTTATCAGGTGAATGTGGTGTGTGATCTACATCCTTCACATTGGAGTTGATCCCTCCACCCGACACATTATTTAGAGGTAACCCCTCTATAGCATGACGAGGTCACCCCTCTACGTATTCATGCAGACGTTGTTACAGTACACGACCTATATAAGCTCTTGGCAATTAAAATACAGTAAATACATGTTTTTAGATTTAATAGGTATAGAACAGCTTTATCATTTATAAACCAGGCTTTTGAGAATTTACACAGTTTCCGCTAAATTTTTATATATCAGTCTTTACAGCTTCAGTTTTCGTCATCTGTCTCATCCAAGTATTACTTATCATGTTATTATGGCCGTTCACTGAGTGTAATGCTCATCCGTAGTTCCTTTCATGTTCTAACGGCAGGTACACCAGGACGCTCTTAGGATTCTGAGAGTACGTGCATTGGATGGAAGCTATCCAGACTTCTTTACTTTATGCACTTCATATATTATTTACCTGTTTGGACATTGTTCAGTCCTTTCATTCAGTATTTACTTTTCATGTTTTGAGCTTATATTTGGATTGCCGATGTTTGATTCCGGTATTTCCTTTATGGTCAGTTAATGTTTTAGGACATTTACCTTATATGCTTTGATGACACACCATAAATATACGTAATGGTCCACTTATCCAAGTGGGGTGTTACAATACTAGAGCTGTTTATGATTTCATATATTGTGCGATGTAATCTAATCTTGATGGGACATCTTGGTACTTAATTGGTACGCGTGTAGGTAAGTTATAGAAGACGCAAATACATTTAGTTAATAGTGGATGTGATTATCATCTTTTAATTGATAGCACTTTTTGACGAGTCGTTTTGACCATACTTATTTGAAATGTACTAAAGGTTACCCAGTTTAACCTATTACCCGAACCATGCATATTTCCACCTTTACTTAGCTTGTTAGATGTTTTAATCTTATGATTCTAAAAATAGAACGGGAACCGGTGAAGCGTACCTTTTATCCACACGTCGAGAGGTTCAACCTGTTAATATTACCATCAGCGTCGCAAGAAATTCAAAACCAAGAAGGGCATGAAGCGGGTGCCCTAGTAGGTGTCCAACACGATATAATTCGAGAGTTTTTCGGGATTTGAAGGATTTCTGTCCATTTTAGGAGAGCATTTTCTTCGTCGAAAGAAGAACAAGTAAAGCTTGGTATGAATGAGAGAGAAATAAGTAGTAATAGAGATAGAGATGAAAGTATGAACTGTGAAGAAGCCATTGCTGGCTTTCTCATGTTTGATTCAATATTATGCAGGCAATCTCTTTGTATAAATCCCAATAATAGGAATAGTATCTATATATTTTTTTTGAAAAACTAATTCAAGAGGTGACCCAATTCAACTCCCAACATGCTCTAAATGAAAATAACTTTTGTCCTTGTCCATAGCCAGAATCGGAGGGGGTACATGTGTAATCAAATAATCAAGTGTATGAAGGATTTTTCTATATTCACATTACAGGAGATATACATGAATATATAGGACTTTGTACAGAAAGAGATATGCTATTAACTACACCCTATAATTGATCTTGTCAATACTACCCAAAGATATATTTATTCGTTCTTATCTTCACTCTCACCAACACTCCCCCTCAAGCTGGTGAATGGATGTCGATGATTCTCAACTTGTCCAGAGAGTCACTAAATAACCTTGCATTCACCGCCTTAGTTAGATTGTCAGCTAGCTGTTCATTCGAATTAACAAATGGCAAATTAATTGTCTTCTTCTCGAGGTGGTGTTTAATAAAATGGACAAAATGGACATCTCTAATATACCTCTTTTGGTTACCAGTTGAGACCTCAGTTATACCTTTTCCTTCAATTTGTAATTGTTTATTATCACCAAGCCGCACCTGTGACTTAATGCTTTCATCGAGATCCTTAAAATTTGAGCGATCACCTGTCATATGATTCGAGAAACCGCTATCCAGATACCATATTTCATTAATCTCCTCTTTGGTGGTAGATATTGCCATGATTAGAAAATTATCTTCATCTTGTTCAGCATAATTAACACCCTCTTATAGTTTGTACCAACAATAGTTATCAGAATCCCCTGGTTACTTACAATGTAAGCATTTGAGTGTAGTATTCCGACCTCGTCCCCTTCCTCGATAGCTTCATCGTCCCTTCCTCTTACACATTGATGTGAGGTTTCAGACTTTCCTCTAGTCTGAAAAGCTCTTTCTTCGTCATGCGTGTTCGACCGATTGATCCTTGCTTCATGTGCTTGAAGTGAGCCCATTAACTCATCAAAAGAGAAAGTGGACAGATCCTTGGATTCTTCGATCGTTGCTACCACGTGATCAAATTTGGATGGTAGGATCCTTAAGACTTTAGCAGTGAGACCCCCAAAATCAGGCAATGAAACAACTAGGCAGCAAGGGGATTCTACGTCATGGTACGAGAAACAATGAAATAATGTTCACACACAATTGACGTAATAAAACATTTACATTACATCATAAAATATCAGAGTTTTTAAACAAAGGTCCCAGAGTTTTATATGCGGAAAAATCTATTATTTAAACATGATTTTGTAACATATATATACCAAGAATATAGGATAAGCTTCTGACAGTTTTTACCAAAACCAAAGTTTAAATGTAACACAAAAATTTCCAAGCTGTGATAATATCCTGTGGGCTCCCATCCAAGCAAAATTAAGTATTATTACCTGAGATTAAACATGTAAAAATCATCAACACAAAGTTGAGTGATATTCATACGTTTAGTAGTAAAGTTGTGGAACACGAGCATTCATTTATAAAACAAGTAAATAGGAAAAGTGGTTATGATCGTTAACCATAGTTCGAAACCATTATTATTGCTATTTAGCTCATGACACCGAAGCTTTACAAAATGTAAGTTCCCCTAGTGAGTATTCAACCTAAATACTCAAGAATAAACAAATGTAATGCGTCAAGGTAATACGGGACGGGGATTGTCAATCTCGATGGATCCACCCACAACATTCGCGCTTAGAAAATGTAACACTAGAAAATTAACAGTGCATGAAATGGTAGGGAAACTTAGTGGCTATGGAAACTAAAAGCAATAATAATAATGGTAATATGTTCTGGAAAGCATACAAGTTCTAGAAAGCATACAAGATCTGGACAGCATACAAGTTTTCGATAGCAAACAAGTTCTGGATAGCATACAGTTTTAAATGAATGTGTTCCACCATGTAAAATCTCACCCCACGTTTAGAAACAATGTGCAAGTAGTAAAAAGGGGCTATGAACTCACCTTATCGATAACGATAACAAACTCGGATGTATATAACAGCTAGATGTGACCCGAGTCCGCTGCGTAATAAACTATATCCCTCGCTTAAACAAATACGAGTCTTGCATCCCCTAGAATAAATCAGCCTAGGTGCTACAAAATGATGAAAATTGATTTGGTTTATGGTTAAATTAACCCAAAGACATGTAAAAAAAATACTAGCTCTACAATCCTTCAAATAAGGTTTTGGAAAAAAAAAATTGGTTATGGTGTCTTTAGAGTAGTAGTTGGTTCGATCTAAAAATGAAAGAAAATAGAGCCGTGTTTCATATGATAAGAGTTATGTACAAAAATGCCAATTTGCATATATTTGTATATTTTACAATCTTGATATTAAATATAATAAAAATAACGGTGACGTTTTGGCGGTAGACATATAAGAGTGACACATAATCAATGTGTTGACAATTAAATTTCCTATGTAATAGACACATATAAAATCAGCCCTTATCTTCATTTTACATTTGCCATACTTATGGTCTAATTATTTTAGGCAAGCCATAACAACAAAGATCTATATAAACATATTTCATGGTACACTAGTTTAACAAATAATGGCAAAATTTACGAATACTTAGTTTGATAGTTGATGTTCATGTAATATTTTATATTGTAGTAAACTTATACTTTGTAATAAAATACTAGTACTTAGACGTGTAGAATGTGAGTGGGATAAGATTAATATAAAATCTTGCTCATAATCTGTAAAAGCAGGTATTATCGAATTCCGATATTTTAAAAGTTACGCGATATAAAAGATACGCGTTAGACACGAAAAATAAACACTCAATATAAAATAAAAACTTTAGAATTCGGAGAACGTTGATATTTTGATATAAAAATGGAGGGATTGTATTTAATAAACGTTAACGCGACACTTAAAATTTTATCATAAATTTATGAAGAATGTCTGTAAAACGAATAATTAAAATAATGACAAGAAAAATATTTTTATGTCATATCGAGGATATTTACGGTCGATGACGGTCATCGACTTCGCCAATAAATAATAAAATGACAAGTAATCAAAATATTATTAATGATCAGAAAAATAATTAAAATATAATTTAATTAAAATTTTGGAGATCTCAGAATTTACATATGAAAAGTATATAGAACAAGTAAAACATTGCAAAATCAAAAAGTAAGAATAAAAGAATAATTTAATTACTGGGAAAAATACGAGTTCTCACAGTCGGCCCCCTAATGGAACTCTGCTCCCTTAGAGTTCCACTGGGGACAGAAGAAGATGCAAACAAAAGGCGATACATAGTTTAGAACTGATTCATTGTTTCTCAGGTAATTTCTGCACCACGGCGTACCTTAACAACTAGAATTCACTATGCTTCAGTTTCTTAACTCCTCTCCGAATAAATTTTCAAACTTGGATTATAATAATGACCTTTCAGTACGGAAAAATATTAAGAGATAGAATGAACACAAGAATTGCTTAAACGGACAAGGTGCGCTAAAATGAATCAAGATTGTTAATCAACAAGGGATCGCAAATCGTGCAAACTGTAAAACATGAAAAATCTTAAAATGTAACAATCTATTTACTGGCGAAATAGAGGGGAAATATGAATTACATATAGACATTTGAAATACAATTTGTCATAATTATATGTCTAGAATTTGGTATTACTTTCAAATTTAGCTTAAGTATTTTCTTGATTAAAATAAAATTTACAAGGTTTAGTGATTTGAAATCAAACTATATATAATTAGTGACTAAGCAGTTGATAAATCTTTTTCTTGATCAAGATTTCAAAGTAAAAGTAACTCAGCTTAAGAGCCTTTGGATGACTGTATGTAATTATTGTTAAAAAAACTCAAGTTTAACGTTAATATTAGAGAAAATCAAGTTTCCAAATTATTTAGAATCATTGTTAGAATTTATAAATTAGTTTGATAATTTCATTAGATTGAAAGTAAAATATGGTATATTCAAATACTTTAAAATATACAGTTTGGCATCCTTTTTAAACACTAGTTATAAATTTACCAAAGAGGATGTATAGGTCCGACATTAAACTTGAAACGGGTATTTTGGTAATTTAAACATTTGATAAAATGTGTAAAACGTTCTTAAAATTTTGTAACAATTTTTAGAAATCCAGATAGGTGATTAAGGTATCAAAGATAAACATAGGACATATCCAAGTTTTCAAAAGGTGACAAGATAGCAAACGAGTATGAAACGAATAATAATTAACAATTAATATGCAAGCATAAACACAAGGGGATAAAACGTAATTCGTACCAATTCTTAACGAACATGATTGGATAAATGCATCGATGATAAGGACAATAAGAAACAAAGGATTATAACAAGTCATCACTTCTTGAGTGCAGTTGGTGTCACCAACAACGACTTATTAAGTTCTCGATGATCGATACATGATCGAAAGAGAAAAGCCACACAACAAATTTTCGAATCAAATAAAATTCTTAAGAAGTCACTTGAGGGTATTCCAGTAAGATGAACAACATTAGCAATGAGAGGCGAAATCAACATATGGTTCACACGAATGAATTTTAAGACAATAGAGTCTAACACACATCATGACAAATATACGATAACACTATTCATGTACAGTCATAAATCATTATTCTCGTCTAGAGACATTTCAAAGGTATACCAAAATTTACTCAAAGAAAGTTGGGCGAGGAGAAAGTATAAAAACACTAGAACTCCCAAGTATGATATGAATAGTCAGTAACTAGATGAGCGGTAAATAGAATTGTATCATGAGAGAAAATGAGGTAACAAGTAGAGCAAAGCTCGTTAAGTAAAGAAAAATAGTTTGTACTCGCAGACACGTAATTCGTTCAAGAAAAGATAACGAATCATATACATTTGTCATGAACTTGTACTACTTACATAACGCATAAAAGTTTTCATAATTTTTTCAACAGGATTTTAAAGTGACTACTATTCAGCCTCACATGGCTCCTTCTAGATTACACATAGGTGATCAGGCCATGCATAATGTAGGTCTAGCAATGTGATGCACAGTTCGTCAAATCAGTATTACATGTCATATATTTAAAATACATATATGATACCAAAAATAGAAATCGGAATGATTTATGAAACTCTTCGCACGTAAGTAACTAGCTAGATATTTAATTCAACGAATTTAATGTTACAATATTTCTTTATAAGACCAAGGTAGAACAATTTGTGTACTTTAGTCTTTCTGGAAGACACATTGAGCTACGCAATGGTATATAGACAAATTTTCAAGACATCCAATCACAAATGGTCGGAAGGCAATTTGGATATCTAAACTGATATCTTAAAGAAGTTAAACAACGAAAGCAACACGCACGGTAGAAATATGAATACCAGAAGTTTCATCGAAAGCAACACTTATTTAATCCCAAACAATGATATCACGAGAATACACACGACATGTAACAGTGAGTCGAGAAAAACAGACGCTTCAAAACGAACGAGTATATGAGGTCAGTCGTATCACGCATAAACAAGATAAAAATAGTACTCAGAATAGTGAATATGAAAAGTCGGCAGCATACGCGCTCCGAATGCACGTATGTAATGTCATAATAATATAAAATCTTCGTAACAAGATCAAGTTTACATGAACAAGAATTCAAGAAATACACTAAGGGCATATGTAACCAAGTAATATCCAATGATAATTCATTAAGCACAACTGCTTTGAAAAGAGATGGTAATTATCGTCATTAGGGTAATGTAATATTTTAAAATGTAATCAAGAGATGAAATACTACAACGATAATCAAAAGTAAATAATAAGGATTAGAGAGTTACTCGCGCAGATATCGAACAAACATGGCAGATTCTAGGTTTGACACTTAGAAACATAAAACATTTGAACTTTCGGATATAGACTAACTTTTGAAACGACTCAGTTTCCCTATAACCATCGCTCTGATACCAATTTGTGAGACCCCCAAAATCAGGAAAGGAAACAACTAGGCAACAAGGGGGTTCCACGTCATGGTACGATAAATAATGAAATATTGTTCACATAAAATTGACGTAATAAAACATTTATATTACATCATAAAATATCAGAGTTTTTAAACAAAGGTCCCAGCGTTTTATAAGCGGAAAAATCTATTATTTAAACATAATTTTGTACCATACAGTTACCAAGAATATAGGATAAGCTTGTGACAGTTTTTACCAAAACCAAAGTTTAAATGTAAACACAAAAATCTCCAAGCTGCGATAATATCCTGCGGGCTCTCATCCAAGCAAAATTAAGTATTATTACCTGAGATTAAACATGTAAAAATCATCAACACAAAGTTGAGTGATATTCATAGGTTTAGTAGTAAAGTTGTGGAACACAAGCATTCATTTATAAAACAAGTAAATAGGGAAAATGGTTATGATCGTTAACCATAGTCCGAAACCATTATTATTGCTATTTAGCTCATGACACCGAAGCTTTACAAAATGTAAGTTCCCCTAGTGAGTATTCAACCTAAATACTCAAGAATAAACAAATGTAATACGTCAAGGTAATACGGGGCGGGGATTGTCAATCTCGATGGATCCACCCATAACATTCGCGCTTAGAAAATGTAACACTAGAAAATTAACGGTGCATGAAATGGTAGGGAAACTTAGTGGCTATGGAAACTAAAAGCAATAATAATAGTGGTAATCTGTTCTGGAAAGCATAAAAGTTTTAGAAAGCATACGAGATCTGGATAGCATACAAGTTCTGGATAGCATATAAGTTCTGGATAGCATACATTTTTAAATGAATGTGTTCCACCATGTAAAATCTCACCCCGCGTATAGAAACAATGTGCAAGTACTAAAAAGGGGCTATGAACTCACCTTATCGATAACGATAACAAACTCGGATGTATATAACAGCTAGAGGTGACCCGAGTCTGCTGTGTAATAAACTATTGCCCTCGCGTGAATCGAAGCTTAAACAAATACGTGTCTTGCATCCCTAGAATAAACCAGCCTAGGTGCTAAGAAATGATGAAAATTGATTTGGTTTATGGTTAAATTAACCCAAAAACATGTAAAAAAAATACTAGCTCTACAATCCTTCGAATAAGATTTTGGAAATTTTTTTTGGTTATGGTGTCTTTAGAGTAGTAGTTGGTTTGATCTAAAAATGAAAGAAAAGAGAGCCGTGTTTCATATGATAAGAGTTATGTACAAAAATGCCAATTTGCATATATTTGTATATTTTACAATCTTGATATTAAATATAATAAAAATAACGGTGACGTTTTGGCGGTAGACATATAAGAGTGACACATAATCAATGTGTTGACAATGAAATTTCCTATGCAATAGACACGTCTAAAATAAGCCCTTATCTTCATTTTACATTTGCCATACTTATGGTCCAATTATTTTAGGCAAGCCTTAACAACAAAGATCTATATAAACATATTTCAAGGTACACTAGTTTAACAAATAATGGCGAAATTTACGAATACTTAGTTTGATAGTTGATGTTCATGTAATATTTTATATTGTAGTAAACTTATACTTTGTAATAAAATACTACTCCCTCCGTCTCAAAATTATTGCCCCCTATTGACTTTTTTGGTCTTTCTCTTCTAACTTTAACCGAAAATATTTTTGTTTGCATTATAGAATATTTGATGAAAATTATAACAAATGAATATACATTTAAAAACCAACCAATTCATGCATTTTTTATTAAGTATTACATAACACAAATAAAAATATTTACGATCAAAGTTGGAAGAGAAAGACCGAAAAAGTCAACAGGGGACAATAATTTTGAGACGGCGGGAGTAGTACTTAGACGTGTAGAATGTGAGTGGGATAATATTAATATAACATCTTGCTCACAATCTGTTAAAGCGGGTATTATCGAAGTACAATATTTTAAAAGTTACGCGATATAAAAAATACGCGTTAGACACAAAAAATAGACGCTCAATATAAAATAAAAACTTTAGAATTCGGAGAACTTTGATATTTTGATATACAAATGGAGGGATTATATTTAATAAACGTTAACGCGTCATATAAAGAATGACACTTAAAATTTTATCATAAATTTATGAAGAATGTCCGTAAAACGAATAATTAAAATAATGACAAGAAATATATTTTTATGTCATATCGAGGATATTTACAGTCGATGACGGTCATGGACTTTGCCAATAAATAATAAAATGACAAGTACTCAAAATATTATTAATGATCAGAAAATAATTAAAATATAACTTAATTAAAATTCTGGAGATCTCAGAGTTTACATATGAAAAGTATATAGAACAAGTAAAACATTATAAAATCGAAAAGTAAGAATAAAAGAATAATTTAATTACCGGGAAAAATACGAGTTCTCACAGTAGCTACTACCATTTCATCCGATATTTTATCTCCATAAGCCTTCATTTGACCAACAACCGATGACACTCTTGCAAGAAAATCTTGCACAGATTCATTATGTTTCATAAAAGAGGTTTCAAAATCGCGCCTTAATGATTGCAATTTGACGGTAATTACTTTGGAGGAACCCTGGAATTCGGTTTTTAGTGTTGTCCAAGCTTGATTGGCTTTGGTAGCTGCTGTTATCCTTGGAAAGATCGAATCATCCACTGCTTGTTGGATGAAAAATAATGTTTTGGCGTCTTTCTTGCGATTCTCTTTGTTGCGGGCTTCATCTTCGCCATTTTCTTCATAACCTGTTTTAACATACTCCCATAATTCTTATTCTTGAGACTTAAACAACATCGTCATTTTGATGCTCCAAAATTCATTGGAGTCACCTTTGAATACTGGGATTTGTGGATGAGAAATGTTGAGATTAGTGTTACTAGCCATTACTTGTGTGTAAAATGAAGTATAAAAAACTTGATTCCTATAAAGGAACCTGGATCTTGATACCACAATTGTTGGATGTTTCACACAGGAAACAAAATATAATCAAATTGGCTATTGTTTTCTTGATATTGATAGATGAAGAATGCCTCTTAAATAGGCAATACAAACAAAGAAGACTTCAAGAGTCAAAGATATCAAACGGTTCTTAGCCAAGAATATCTCCAACTACTTAGACTACTTCTAGTGGCTTATTATTAGCCAACAAGACTTATTCAAATAATACATATTCCAATAACTAGTAGATAATAAAAGTGAGAATTAAATATATTTCAACACACCCTGTATCTCTTTAGCAGGGAAAACTTATAGTTGACTTCATTAAGGGAGACATTTGGTTCAAGAGTTGAAATCCGTACTATAGATATGACTTCTATTTCGGTAAAAGTGTTCATTCCACGCCTTTCACATGCATCCGATGGTCTCATTTTCCATCCTAAGGACGACCCATACGTACTAACTGGCGGTTCTTTATGATGGTTGGACATTCTACAGGACAATTTTTAACACATTTGACCCATTTTCCTCTTGAGTAACTTTACTCATTTTACCACATTTACCCGTGTATAATACCAAAATTGGTCCAAAATTTCGAAAAAAGTAAAGATGCAGTGTAAAGTATTATATGCGATGTACAGACAACAAAGGTTCGCCACGCTAGTTATGACAAACAAAATATGTACTAGATTGAATTATATAATAATTCCACTGACTAAAATCCATACTTTAAGATCCTATCAGACCGTCGACCGGACCGGAAAATATCGTCTATTATGCGTGCAAGACTAGACCGAAGACTGAACCAAATCGAACCTTTTTTTGGTAAAGGAACCGAACCATTTCAGTTCGGTGTTTTGAACAATTTCGGGTGTCGGTGTGGTCTGATACGGTTTTTAGACTGTGGTCATCCCTTTTAAAACCATAATTTTAACTTTTGGGCAAGTGACGACTTACCTTTTCTTATTTTTAACTGAATAAGGGAAAAAACTCAAACTGAGAACCAAGTATAAAATTTGAAACCGAATCGAATAGGTGTGTTTTGAACCGTAAAAACTAAAAATCAAAATGAATATATAAAATCGGCTTATTAGGGACGTTTGATCGATTTGTCGGTTCAGGTCGATTTTTGGATTGGTTTCTCTTCCTTATATCCTAAAGTATATGCACTATCGTCTCATAATTGGCAGTGGGCACATATATCTTCTATCTTCTTCTGCTTTTCTGGAACATGTTTCTCAGTTTTCGAGGCAAAAATACTCGCAAAACGTTTTTTTTTCATAAACATTTTTAGAGTTTTAAAGATAACTAAAGTGATTGTGACTATTATTAGTTAAAATAAAATAAAAAAACTAACTTAAAACATAAACTAGTATCGTTTTGTTATGGATTAATACAAATTATAAATAAAAATTAATTGTTTTTCATACATTTGTTATAATGTTATAAATATTAAACTAAAAAAGTATATATATTTCATCTATTTAACTTGACGTAAAACAAGTTATAAAATTATAATTATTATGTATTTAAATATTTATAAAAAATATATATATCTAAAACCAAGTTGATGAGACGTTTCAAGTGGTTGAACCGGTTAACCTCTGAACCGGTCACTAGACCGGGTTAATTAAAAACCCGGGTTTCTCTACCTTACCCTAAAGTATATGATGCACTATCATCTCAGGCACTGAGCACCACACATCGTTTTACTGTTTTTTTAGTTTTCGAGGAGAAGATGCCCGAAAAACGTTTATAGTTAGATAATATCATGGATCTGTACTGCTAGTAAAACGTTTTACGGGTGTCTTCACCTCTATAACTAACTCAACATCATACAACTTACTTGTTCACATTTCTGGATGGAAACCTCCTATGAACATCGTTAATGGGTAATTTCTTCCATTTCAGTTTTTTTTAATCCTAATTTGAAGCTGAATTTTCGTGTTTTTTTAGCTCAATTGCAATACCCTTTAACCAATTTCACCAATTTGCCCTAAATAAATTACCCCCAATTTAAGTAAACCCTAATTCAGTTTTTTTACTTAATAGCATTAGTTTACGCTCAATTACAATACCCTTTAACCAATTCGTTCAATTTTCTATGAATAAGAAACCCCCAGTTAGCTTTTATTTTTATAGAAAATTGAAAAAGCCCCAAATTTTATATATAAATCTTGATTTGATAATTTATGGCAGTACCTACAATAGCACTGTACACATCACCACCTTACGACTTCAATATGAAACCTTCGTTATCTCCAACAGATATTCGATTATTCGGTGACCTTTCGTCGCTCTGTCCGGAGATGAGTTGTCATCCATTAGGACATGAAACGACGACTTAGCTAGCTCGTTTTTGTATTCGCCTTTCATGTCGTATTTGAGGCGTGATCATGTGCATCAGAGTCGGGTTTCGGCCTTTCAAGGTCCGGTTTCGGTCTCGAGTAGCTCGAGTTGTCTCGTGATGGTTCAGCTTGATTAGGGAGTAAAAGGTTGTTTAAAGGACGTGACGCATGCGTTGTGCACATGTGTGGATTATAATGAGTCGTGTGTGAGTTCTAATGATAATTATGACCTTACGGCTTACGTCATTACGCTTGTGATGGATGATGGTTTGAGTGAGTCGTGTTATAAGTTGTTAACGAATGGGCAAATCAAACATTTGGTATTTAATGATAGTTTGGTTCTTAATATGTTTTTTGAAGCCGAAAAGGCGCATAGAGGACAGGTATAACAACTAGTTATGTTGGTGTGTTTATATGGCTTTTGGTAACCGTGATTTCCGACACATTGGCCGACTAATCCACGGGGTTTAAATCCATCGCCACGCAGACTCGTCCCCTTCCTCGATAGCTTCCTCGCCCCTTCCTCTTACATATTGATTTGAGGATACAGACTCTCCTCTAGTCTGAAAATCTCTTTCTTCGCCATGCGTGTTCGACCGATTGATCCTTGCTTCATCTGCTTGAAGTGAGCCCATTAACTCATCAAAATAGAAAGTGGACAGATCCTTAGTTTCTTCGATCGCTGCTACCACATGATCGAATTTGGATGGTAGGCTCCTTAAGACTTTAGCTGTGAGATCCCCAAAATCAGGCAAGGAAACAACTAGGCAGCAAGGGGGTTCCACGTCATGGTACGAGAAACAATGAAATACTGTTCACACAAAGATGACGTAATAAAACATTTACATAACATCATAAAAGATCAGAGTTTTTAAACAAAGGTCCCAGAGTTTTATAAGCGGAAAAATCTATTATTTAAACATAATTTTGTAACATATAGTTACCAAGAATATAGGATAAGCTTATGACTGTTTTTACCAAAACCAAAGTTTAAATGTAACACAGAAATCTCCAAGCTGCGATAATATCCTGCGGGCTCCCATCCAAGCAAAATTAAGTATTATTACCTGAGATTAAACATGTAAAAATCATCAACACAAGGTTGAGTGATATTCATAGGTTTAGTAGTAAAGTTGTGGAACACAAGCATTCATTTGTAAAACAAGTAAATAAGGAAAATGGTTATGATCGTTAACCATAGTCCGAAACCATTATTATTGCTATTTAGCTCATGACACCGAAGCTTTACAAAATGTAAGTTCCCCTAGTGAGTATTCAACCTAAATACTCAAGAATAAACAAATGTAATGCGTCAAGGTAATACGGGGCGAGGATTGTCAATCTCGATGGATCCACCCACAACATTCATGCTTAGAAAATGTAACACTAGAAAATTAACGGTGCATGAAATGGTAGGGAAACTTAGTGGCTATGGAAACTAAAAGCAATAATAATAATGGTAATCTGTTCTGGAAAGCATACAAGTTCTAGAAAGCATACGAGATCTGGATAGCATACAAGTTCTGGATAGCATACAAGTTCTGGATAGCATACATTTTTAAATGAATGTGTTCCACCATGTAAAATCTCACCCCACGTTTAGAAACAATGTGCAAGTAGTAAAAAGGGGTTATGAACTCACCTTATCGATGACGATAACAAACTCGGATGTATATAACAACTAGAGGTGACCCGAGTCTGCTGCGTAATAAACAATAGCCCTCGTGTGAATAGAAGCTTAAATAAATACGAGTCTTGCATCCCTAGAATAAATCAGCCTAGGTGCTAAAGAAATGATGAAAATTGATTTGGTTTATGGTTAAATTAACCCAAAGACATGTAAAAAAAATACTAGCTCTACAATCCTTCGAATAAGATTTTGGAAATTTTTTTTGGTTATGGTGTCTTTAGAGTAGTAGTTGGTTCGATCTAAAAATGAAAGAAAAGAGAGCCGTGTTTCATATGATAAGAGTTATGTACAAAAATGCCAATTTGCATAGATTTGTATATTTTACAATCTTGATATTAAATATAATAAAAATAACGGTGACGTTTTGGCGGTAGACATATAAGAGTGACACATAATCAATGTGTTGACAATGAAATTTCCTATGCAATAGACACGTATAAAATAAGCCCTTATCTTCATTTTACATTTGCCATACTTATGGTCCAATTATTTTAGGCAAGCCATAACAACAAAGATCTATATAAACATATTTCAAGGTACACTAGTTTAACAAATAATGGCAAAATTTACGAATACTTAGTTTGATAGTTGATGTTCATGTAATATTTTATATTGTAGTAAACTTATACTTTGTAATAAAATACTACTCTCTCTGTCTCAAAATTATTGCCCCCTATTGACTTTTTTGGTCTTTCTCTTCTAACTTTAACCAAAAATATTTTTGTTTGCATTATAGAATATTTGATGAAAATTATAACAAATGAATATACATTTAAAAACCAACCAATTCATGCATTTTTCATTAAGTATTACATAACACAAATAAAAATATTTACGGTCAAAGTTGGAAGAGAAAGACCGAAAAAGTCAACAGGGGACAATAAATTTGGGACGGAGGAGTAGTACGTAGACGTGTAGAATGTGAGTGGGAAAAGATTAATATAACATCTTGCTCACAATCTGTTAAAGCGGGTATTATCGAAGTACAATATTTTAAAAGTTACGCGATATAAAAGATACGCGTTAGACACAAAAAACAGACGCTCAATATAAAATAAAAACTTTAGAATTCGGAGAACTTTGATATTTTGATATACAAATGGAGGGATTATATTTAATAAACGTTAACGTGTCATATAAAGAATGACACTTAAAATTTTATCATAAATTTATGAAGAATGTCCGTAAAACGAATAATTAAAATAATGACAAGAAATATATTTTTATGTCATATCGAGGATATTTACAGTCGATGACGGTCATGGACTTTGCTAATAAATAATAAAATGACAAGTACTCAAAATATTATTAATGATCAGAAAATAATTAAAATATAATTTAATTAAAATTCTGGAGATCTCAGAATTTACATATGAGAAGTATATAGAACAAGTAAAACATTGTAAAATCGAAAAGTATGAATAAAAGAATAATTTAATTACCGAAAAAAATACGAGTTCTCACAATAGCTACTACTATTTCATCTGATATTTTATCTCCACAAGCCTTCATTTGACAAACAACCGATGACACTCTTGCAAGAAAATCTTGCACATATTCATTATGTTTCATAAAAGAGGTTTCAAAATCGCGCCTTAATAATTGCAATTTGACGGTAATTACTTTGGAGGAACCCTGGAATTCGGTTTTTAGTGTTGTCCAAGCTTGATTGGCTTTGGTAGCTGCTGTTATCCTTGGAAAGATCGAATCATCCACTGCTTGTTGGATGAAAAATAATGCTTTGGCGTCTTTCTTGCGATTCTCTTTGTTGCGGGCTTCATCTTCGCCATTTTCTTCATAACCTATTTTAACATACTCCCATAATTCTTATTCTTGAGACTTAAACAACATCGTCATTTTAATTCTCCAAAATTCATTGGAGTCACCTTTGAATACTGGGATTTGTGGATGAGAAATGTTGAGATTAGTGTTACTAGCCATTACTTGTGTGTAAAATGAAGTATAAAAAACTTGATTCCTATAAAGGAACCTGGCTCTTGATACCACAATTGTTAGATGTTTCACACAGCAAACAAAATATAATCAAATTGGCTATTGTTTTCTTGATATTGATAGATGAAGAATGCCTCTTAAATAGGCAATACAAACAAAGAAGACTTCAAGAGTCAAATATATCAAACGGTTCTTAACCAAGAATATCTCCAACTACTTAGACTACTTCTAGTGGCTTATAATTAGCCAACAAGACTTATTCAAATAATACTTATTCCAATAACTAGTAGATAATAAAAGTGAGAATTAAATATATTTCAACACACCCTGTATCTCTTTAGCAGGGAAAACTTACAGTTGACTTCATTAAGGGAGACATTTGGTTCAAGAGTTGAAATCCGTACTATAGATATGACTTCTATTTCGGTTAAAAGTGTTCATTTCACGCCTTTCACATGCATCCGATGGTCTCATTTTCCATCCTAAGGACGACCCATACGTACTAACTGGCGGTTCTTTATGATGGTTGTACATTCTACGGGACAATTTTTAACACATTTGACCCATTTTCCTCTTGAGTAACTTTATTCATTTTACCACTTTTACCCGTGTATAATACCAAAACTGGTCCAAAATTGCGAAAAAAGTAAAGATGCAGTGTAAAGTATTGTATGCGATGTACAGACAGCAAAGGTTCGCCACGCTAGTTATGACAAACAAAATATGTACTAGATTGAATTATATAATAATGCCACTGACTAAAATCCATACTTTAAGATCCTATCAGACCGTCGATCGGACCGGAAAATACCGTCTATTATGCGTGCAGGACTAGACCGAAGACTGAACCAAATCGAACCTTTTTTTGGTAAAGGAACCGAACCATTTCAGTTCGGTGTTTTGAACAATTTCGGGTGTCGGTGTGGTCTGATACGGTTTTTAGACTGTGATCATCCCTTTTAAAACCATAATTTTAACTTTTGGGCAAGTGACGGCTTACCTTTTGTTATTTTTAACTGAATAAGGGAAAAAACTCAAACTGAGAACCAAGTATAAAATTTGAAACGGAATCGAATAGGTGTGTTTTGAACCGTAACAAACTAAAAATCAAAATGAATATATAAAATCGGCTTATTAGGGACGTTTGATCGATTTGTCGGTTCGGATCGATTTTTGGATTGGTTTCTCTTCCTTATATCCTAAAGTATACGCACTATCGTCTCATAATTGGCAGTGGGCACATATATCTTCTATCTTCTTCTGCTTTTCTGGAACGTGTTTCTCAGTTTTCGAGGCAAAAATACCCGCAAAACGTTTTTTTGCATAAATATTTTTAGAACTTTAAAGATAATTAAAGTGATTGTGACTATTGTTAGTTAAAAAAAAAAACTAACTTAAAACATAAACTAGTATCGTTTTACTATAGATTAATACAAATTATAAATAAAAATTAATTGTTTTCTCATACATTTGTTATAATGTTATAAATATTAAACTAAAAAAATTAAATATTTTTCATCGATTTAACTTGACGTAAAACAAGTTATAAAATTCTAATTATTATGTATTTAAATATGTATAAAAAATATATATCTAAAACCGAGTTGATCAGACGTTTCAAGTGGTTGAACCGGTTAACCTGTGAACCGGTCTAGATTAAAAACCCTGGTTTCTCTTCCTTACCTATGATGCACTATCATCTCAGGCAGTGAGCACTGAGCACCACACATAGTTTTATTGTTTTTTTTTAGTTTTCGAGGAGAAGATGCCCGAAAAACGTTTATAGTTAGATAATATCATGGATCTATACTGCTAGTAAAACGTTTTACGGGTATCTTCACCTCTATAACTAACTCAACAACATCCATACAACTTATTTGTTCACATTTCTGGATGGGAACCTCCTATGAACATCGTCGTTAATGGGTAATTTCTTTCATTTCAGTTTTTTAAATCCTAATTTTTACCTTAATTTTCGTGTTTTTATTAGCTGTAACGTGCATAGATCAGAAACCCCAATCGGAATGAGAACTATGATTTTACAATGCAACAATTCAACTAGAGTTCTATAACAAGAAACAAGAACTGAAACTGAATCGTTATTGGATTAATTGAATGATATGAACCATTACAATAGAGATGTGAATTAGGAAGAGAACAGTTATCAAATCATAAGCTAACTTCTAAAATGAGATGGATAGGTTCTTATAGGCTGAGTGCCTGTAACAACTTGCTAGTTATCCAAAGTTTATACTTTGGGTCCTCCATCTTTTAATAGTAGTCATAACTAGTCCCTGCGTTATTCTGTCACGTAACAAACCATCCCCCTTAAAAACGATTCTTGACCTCAAGAATCGGGTTTGAATTGTAAGAATGAGTGTTCAATGTTCATTGTCATGTGTTCACGTCAGGTTCACCCAAAACAATAGTGTGTTTGTTCAGGTCATGTACTCAGCAGCTCCACAAAAGAAACAGCATCAGCTTAATTATCCGAACAACTCCTATCTATGTTTATTCTATCCGAGCTCACTTTATCAGCTATTCCAGGATGTGTTTATCAGCTTAATACAAACACCTCAGCTGTTGTAGCACTCTAAAAACAAGAAGTTCCTAAGTCTCAATGTTCAACAACCAACACCCATCTTCCAAACACCCCTTTAATCAGACCTGTAGTTATGAGATACTTTCATATATCAAACTCAAGCAAGGGCCGAACTTCACAGTTCAACATAAGTTGTCCTATCATGTTTCGTCCTAAGTCTTTCATCTCTCAAATCCAAACACCCTCTATTCAGGTGACTGATGTATCACAACCCAATCAACACAGAAATTTCTTCTTCTTCCTGTTGGGCCACTTCCATATATCAAACATCACCCGCACTTTCTTCCTTCTTTTCCACTTCCATATATTCGACTTCCAATACCCATAAACAATAGTGACTCCACTCCATTTAACGCCTATGCAAGTCATTAACAAATACTTTTCATCTAAATCGCCCATCCTCCTTTTACCCTCTTCACACTTTTCTGAATCTTCCCATTTACCTTTCTGAAACAACTCGTTATCACCATGAAGAATACTTTTACCACTCTTTTTGTCACCTTCAAAAACATTTTTATCACGTTCCTCCAGAAAATACCATGTACTACCTTTAAACACCACCTTCATTTCACTTATATCTTCACTAAACACAGATTCATTGATGCCAATATATACATATTCTGCATCTCCATTGTTTTTTGCCATAATACTCCCATTCATCCGCATTTTCACCAACGGTTTCCATGGAATTTTCGATACTCCCCTGTTTGCACACATAACATACTCACTATCCATCTTCAACTTATCTAAGCTATAACCACTAGCTTTAGGTGATTCATTTTGGTTCTCAAACCAACCATCATGCTTCTCTTTAAAACTTAGAGAATCATTTTCTTTACTTCCATCGGCTTCATTCCTCATGTCACTAGATTTTGACCACTCACCACCACCTTCTTTACACAACCGACTACCACCTACCAACCTTCTGGTCGTATCACTCACTCCACCACTATTACCACTACCATTTTCTAGAACATTTACACTTCTTTGCTTGGCACCTATACTCACTTGATACTCATCATTCTCACTCATCTCAGACGCATTCCAAACTTGAGCTATGTTATACTCCCCGTCATCATATTGACCACCTTCCACTATTTTAGTAACATTCAATCCATCTAAAGCATTAACCTCTACATCTTGAGCTATGTTATACTCCCTGTCATCAGATCCAACACCTTCCACTATTTTAGTAACATTCAATCCATCTAAAGCATTAACCTCTACATCATCACTCTTATTTCCAACCTTTCTTTCATGTTGCTTAGCTAAAGTTCCAATCTTTCCTTCCCAAGCATAATCATTTTCACTGGCACTTACCCTCTTAGCATCAACACAGTAACCTGGAGTACCTAAACGCACTACTTTCTCACCCTCCTCCAACACAACCTTTACAACCACATCCTCAAATCCTTTCTTCTTCACACAATTCATCGCAAACCTTTCCATCCCTCCTATGGCTCTTAGTTGAGTACTATAACTACCAACAATCACTTCTTCATCGAACCCGCCATAATCAGAATTTCCATCACGAAAACATATTACTTTTTCCTTTTCTCGTTCACATTCTTCCTTAATTTCGTCTAGTTCTTCAAATGTATTTCCATAATCCATTACACTTACTCCCAACTCGTTTTCTTTACAATCATCATCACCAACTGAGACATGATCATTATCCTTTTCAACCCTACTTGAACCATCGATAATTCCCTCACAAGATTAATCAAAACCATATTCTTCTATACCATATTCAACATCGTGGCTCTGATTTTTAATTTCAAGTATACCCATATCAGATTCATCATCCAAGTATTCCAACTCAACGCTATTTTCCATTACTTCTTTCGAATGAGTAATATTATTCACCAACTCTTGAAACTTAGCCAATTGATACGCAACTAACAAGGTTTTGGGTTGATAAAATCTAACACTATTTCCAAATTCTAATGGCAGCCCACAAATAAAAAGATCAACCAAGAACCATTCCTCTAAATCCAACCTACTGAACCACGAATTAAACGCTTCATAATACTCTTGAATAGTATCATGTTCAAGGAAATCACCTACTGTCATTTTAACAAGCATCTTGTGCGCGTTGCTATTATGACCGGTTCCTTCACCATCGATTCTTCGTTGTAACGATGTGCAAGATTGTGTTAGTCGGATAATCTTGTCAATCTCTGTCTCCATCGGAAAACCAACAAACTTCGCCGAAAAATTAACAAACTTCGCCGGAAAATTAACAAACTTCGTCGGGAAATTAACAACTCACCGAAAAGCTAACAAACTCGCTGGAAACAATGTATGAGTTGCCAGGAAGGCAGCTCTGATACCACTGTAACGTGCATAGATCAGAAACCCCAATCGGAATGAGAACTATGATTTTACAATGCAACAATTCAACTAGAGTTCTATAACAAGAAACAAGAACTGAAACTGAATCGTTATTGGATTAATTGAATGATATGAACCATTACAATAGAGATGTGAATTAGGAAGAGAACAGTTATCAAATCATAAGCTAACTTCTAAAATGAGATGGATAGGTTCTTATAGGCTGAGTGCCTGTAACAACTTGCTTAGTTATCCAAAGTTTATACTTTGGGTCCTCCATCTTTTAATAGTAGTCATAACTAGTCCCTGCGTTATTCTGTCACGTAACATTAGCTCAATAGTCTTAGTTTACCTTCAATTACAATACCCTTTAACCAATTTCATCAATTTGCCTTAAATCCAAAACCCCCAATTTCACAATTGAACCCTAATTAAGTTTTTTTTTGGCCTAATAGCATTAGTTTACTGTCAATTACAATACCCTTTTACCAATTTCATTAACTCGCACTAAATAGATCACCCCCATTTTCATTAAACCCTAATTAAGTTTTTTTTGGGTTAATAGCATTAGTTTACGGTTAATTATAATACCCTTTAAGCAATTTGATCAGTTTGCCCTGAATAAAAAACCCCCAATTAGCTTTCATTTTATAGAAAATTGAAAAACCCCCAAATTCTGTATATAAATTTTGATTTTATTAATTATGGCAGTACCTACAATAGCACTTTACACATCACCGACTTACGACTTCGATCAAACCGATTGTCCGTGGTTGATTAGGACAGGAATGACGACTTAGCTAGCTCGTTTGCTTGTTCGCCTTTCGGGTCGTATTTGAAGCATGATCATGTGCATCAGACTCCGGTTTGGCTCGCGTAGGGAGTAAAAGGCTGTTTAAAGGACTTGTGTTGTGTCACATGCTTTGAGCACGCCTGTGGATTATAGTGAGCCGCGTGTAAGTTATAATGATAATGTTGAGCTTACATTTGTGATGGATGATCGTTTGAGTGAGTCGTGTCACAAGGAGTTGTTAACAAATGCGCAAATGAAACGTACGGTGTATAATGGTCGTTTGGTTGTGTAGGCGTTTTATGAGGCCGAAAAGTCGCATAGAGGACAGGTATGAACTAGCAGTTATGTTGGCTTGTATAAGTTTATAAGTATTAAATAAGCTTCTCATTTATGAGCTTATTATGATTCAAATAAGTTCATAAAACAGAATATAAGCTAAAAACTAATTGAAAAGCTGATAAAACGCATTTTGGTCATTTTTGTGGGTCTACGAGCTTATAAAGTCCATAAACCGGAAAATAAGCTAAAATGTAATTTAAAATTTGATAAGCTCATAAGCTCATTTTGGTCATTTTTTTTTCGGTTTACGAGCTTATAAAGTTCATAAACCGGAATAAAAAGCTAAAACTAAGCCCAAGTTATGTTGATTTGATGGGCCTAGGAGCTTATTGAATCTTTTATAAGCTCGCAAGCGCATTTTGGCATTTTTGTGGGTTTACGAGCTTATAAAGTTTATATGTATAAAAGCTCAAAAATTGAGCTTATCAAATAAGATTAGACAGATGCCCCCTTAAGCGCCCTAATGAAATATAAGCCAAAATCACATAGGATGGTAAGTCAGTATGGAACCCTCAGTTTTGTCAACTTATTTATAATATAGGAGCTTTTAGTTTATTAATTATATATGCTTGATATTCGGTGGATAGTGATGAACTTGTCTATATTTGCTTGTATTTAAATGACATGTCGTAATTGTGTTTGTGTTCATAAGATGAAAAGCTGCTCACAAGCGATTGCATAATTATAGGTGTCCTAGCTAAGCCATTTGAGCAAGCTTGCTCGTGAAAGAGACACAGCCAATAGAACAACGGAAGCAGATCGTTTGCATGCCATGTTTCTTGCATTGGCAGATGTAAGGGCGGTGCTCATAAAGCTGTCTGACAGGCTGCATAATATGATGACGTTGGATGTGTTGCCTTTGAATAAGAGTTGCAAAGGAGTCGATGGAGATATTTGCTCCTTTGGCAAACCGTTTAAGATCACGAGTTGGAAGGAGCAATTGGAGACTCTTTCTTTCAAGTGTTGCAACAGATGCGAGGGCAGTGCTCATTAACTTGGATGAATATTAAAGTGACAGTGGATGCAACCTTGGTGTTGCTTGGTTCGTTGGAATACAGTAGGTTTAGAAAAAGACAGAATGGTTAGGACGAATCAGGGTTAGAAAGAGGGGAAATGGAAGGAGCGATTGGAGTCTTTCTTTCAAGTACATCCATCCAGAGAAATACGATGATCTATCTTAAGTTTTGAAGTCGTCTGATGAGGCAATGGTCACATCTGCTGCAGATAAATTGTAGCAGTCTCTTCGAGAGGGATCAATCTCTTATCACGTGTTGTATGGACGGCACAAAAGCTTGTATTGCATCCACTGCAAAATGCTAAAGTATGTCTCTCTTTTTCCCTTGTATGAACTATTTTTATCATGATCTTTTGTAAAGTTATGTGGTATAATTGTTAATTCATATACATCAAACTAGATCCATTCGATGTGTACTCGTAGTGTAGTGGTTACATTAATATCAAAGCCCAACAAGATGTTATGGCCTGTGTTAGTAACGGGTATTGATTTCCCATCACCAACAAGAACATATGGATACAGACAGTTATTTGAATTAGAGTTAAGTTGAGATAGGCACCTGTATCCAAGTTCCGAGTGAGGGTCTTGAAGACTCATGGTACTTAAAGCACTCGGGAGTAACCAAGTATACCGGGTTTATTGGTCATACATGAAGCATATCTAGGGGCTACAAGGTGACAGTGGATGAATAGTGCAACTTGGTGTTGCTTGGTTCGTTAGTTACAGTATGTTTAGAAGAAGACAACATGGTTAGACGAATTAGGGTTAGAAAGAAGAAGAGGGGGGGGGGGGGCAGTGGCTTTAGATGAACTTATTGGGAAAAACTCCGACTGAAATAATTGCCGATAACCTCATACTCGTTAAGATCTTAAGAGATAAACTCATTGGAATAAGTGAGGACATACACATCCTCTTAACAAGAAAGGCGAAATTAATGGGAATGGAGCCTGAAGAGGGATTAACAAATACAATAAAGTCTTGTAATATTCTTTGTTTATGTATTAATATTTATCCTTCTTGGTATCAGTTTAGTATTTACTTTAATTCGTTTATAAGAAAAAATTGTATTGCCCACTTATACTCTAACACTCCTAAGATTTATTTATATTCAAATAGGGGGAAACTATTGCGCTATTCAATGATCTTTAACTTGGAATTAGAATGCATTGTATAGAGATCAATAGATCGAAAATGACGTTTAACAAGCCTTCAATTAAATTATCAGTAACTATGCTTTTCATACCAATCGATGCATCATTTTATTAAATCTTCTCTCCTTGAAAATTTTGAAGTCAACCAAGAATATCACATGAATGTGTAGGTTAAATGAACCATAACCAGAAAAATGTTTTAAATTTGTATCAACTATACCATTAAGCTAGCTGTTATTGTTTTATCACGGATCCTCTTCTGTGTGATCAAGCATGGTAGGACATTTTCAGACCGGGATATAGGACAAGTCCCAAGTACGTCTTAAAGATCTTCTAACAGGAGGTGTTTATGGAGAAAGCGTCAGGTACCCCGTGAAGACATCGTCTAGGGAGATAGGAGGGGGAAATCATCCTGTCACATACAATATCGTTTGGTGAGAACGTCATCGATATGAAAACAATAGAACCTGAAAAGAAGGGACAATCTGTAAAGAATGGGATGAAAGAAGTGGCTAGGGAAGCAGTTCACTTTATGTTTAGCAGTTGAGCTCGTCTTTGCAAATGTGCAATTCATCCGTAGTGTGTATATTTTTGAATAAGCTCATAAACCCACAAAAATGAGCTTAGACAAATGGCTTTGTAGGTGGGTTAATGAAATATAAGCCAGAATCACATAGGATGGCAAGCCGGTATACAAGCTTGAACAAATACCCCTAATTTTGTTGTGAATGTTGTTATTGATGCTGTAGATGCGAGAAAGTGGTGATCCGTATCTGCAACATTGTGTTGAAACAGTGCATCTGGTGGCTAAGATAGGTGTTATTGCGACTCTTGTTGTGCAGGGTTGTTACATGGTACACTTGATGATTCGTTTATTAGCTATTTTTATATTCTTCAAACGTTTGGGGCTGGTGTTGCTGATCTTGGTCAAGGTTTACTGATGCGTTTACTTATTTATAATATATGATACACGAGATTTTAGTTTATTAATTATTATTGATGATCTCATCTGTTTGCTTGTTTTAAAGTGAGAGATGTCTAGTAATTGCATGTGTGCGAGTTCATTAGACGAAAAGCTGCTAACACGTGACTGAATATTTACAGGTATCTAAGCTTAGCCATCTGAGCAATCTTGCTCGTGAAAGCGGCACAGTTAATGAAAAGCTGCTAACACGTGACTGAAGCAGATCGTTTGACGACTTCGGATTAAATCCATGATATTCACGGGCTACTTCTAGTAGTTGAAAATTTAGGATTGGTATAAAGTGTTGCAGCTTGTTCACCAGTTATGGTCTGAACTACCTGGAAAGTTCAAGATTACATAAAACATCCCAAGTGTAACGGGTATGTCTATGTGTTTTCATTTTTATTTCTATAATTCATCCACATCTATATACATTTTTCTCATTCTATGCGTGTGATTGATTTTACAGGCATTAGTTCTTGAACACAGTAGTAATGGGAGGGGGATTGGTTCCACTTGAAGCTCAAATAAAAACAAAATTGATGCATTCACAAGCTGAATTTGGGTTTGCTGCTCACTGGAGATACAAAGAGAGTGCTTGCAAACACTCTACATTTGTGCTCCAGATGGTTGACTGGGCTCGTTGGATCGTCCCGTGGCAATGTGAGAATATGGGTGAATACAAAGCATGTCTTGACTACATTGATGCTATTAAGCCTTCCTGCACATTCCTTTTTCATTCTGACAATTTCCCACAGTCGTATAAATATTGCTCTGGATCTGAGAAAGACAAGGTTGGTGCTTTACAAGTATAAAAGATTTTACCTTCATATGCTTGAATTTACCCTTCTTTATAATGCAAACTAATTGGAAACATATGTTATATCTCTCAGATGTCAGTGCAAGAATTCCCGGCAATTTCAACTGTGAAGGATGTTCTCAACATAGCTGGTCATGGGACCGTATCGAGGTACTCTCCTTACAGCTTTGAGTTAAGGCCGAGGCTTAACCACGAGCCTGTGACTGATCCTAGGTGGAAGGTGAAAATGGGGTATGTGATCGAGCTAACACCAAGAATACCGGACAAGTCACTAACATAGTACATGGAAGAGATTCAACGTATGTAGGGGTCACTCAATTCCAAACTCTAACAGGAGCAGACTGCTGGCAGCATGGTTGTCAGGTGGGGAAGATCAAGTGCATAGCTTCTTTTCAACGACATAAGTATGTCAGGCGTCGTTGTGGTATCAAAATCAGGTGGGGAAGATGAAGTGCACAGCTTCGTTGGATCGGGTCTCTCTACGATTCATGGTAAACATGTATGCAAAGTATGTATAGGATTGGGTAGATAACAGGCGTTTTTATGTACCAAAGGCCTCTTGGTCTAGCGGTATGTGAGTGGCCCTCTAACCTTACATCGTGAGATAGAATTTGTGAGAGTTAGTTGTGTGAGTTGTAAAAATTGCCGTTCTAAAAATAAAAAAACAGGCGTTTTTATGTTTATTAGCAGAATTATGTATTCTTTCAGCTTTTTTCAATAGCAGAATTTATATTATGCTTTCTTGTTCCGTGCGTTTATTACCCATGCATGATTAGATGTAGGAAAACGATATGGTTCTTAAGCATAAACATCACTTTGATGAATACTTTGATAGGTGCTGAGCTTTCCGGTTCTTTCATATGAAATATCCTATCTATACATCAATGATTTGAGCTTACTTTTGGTTACATCAACTACTAACATATCTTGTCCAAACTGGTATATAGAGTTGACGAGTCATAGAACAAAAAGTCTTGGGTTCGTGCCCGCTGCAAGCTTGCATGTAGAACTGCTAGATCCAAGAGTGGCGTTTACGCTTTTTACGTACAGTCCATGGGTCTTGTGCTTCCCAAGTGGGTCTTGTGTGTACATATGTTGTTACAAAATTAGTGTCTATTTGGATGCAGATTTGAATGATTTGAATTTGTGTACATCGGTTTGTAACAATCTAAATCATTGCTTTCATCTCTTATGGTAAAATTTCATTTTGTCCCATATCGATAAAAAGTGATAGTAGTGAAACCTTTATAACTCAAATTTCAATTTAATAATTTAAACAGAGAATTGAGGGTTCTAACTAAAACTAGTTAGTTATGGCTTTGGATTCTTTGTTTTTCACATGCCTACATGGTCATGAGTGTTAAGTTCATACGGAGTATTTTTTCCTGGTTTTATATTAAATGTTTACAGTTTTATAAGATTTTACCAAGTACATCCTTTATAATTCAAATATCATCTTTACGGATACACATATTCATATTGTGAAAGAGTATCTCCTCCCTCTAGTAGGTGCTCCCACGCAAATTCAAACATACCACACCCATGTAAGTGTTCATCACGGAACATCTCATCAGCCGTCGCCCCCTTTATACTTATGTGTGGAGAATCCACAGCAAGAACATTGTCTTTCAGAACAGCGCAAATTAGTAATCCACAAGTCATTGCGCCAGTTCGCTGGAAGAGGCAACGCACATCGGTTCCCATAACACATCTGTAAACTTAGCATTTCCCTAATTTATCAACACTTATTCGTTATATTTTAATTAGTGTATATGATTACTATTCAAGTTAGACATAAAAAAGCAGAGAGCCATCCTTAAGCATGGATTTTACAGTACTCCCATACGGTGAGATATGGCATAATCATTCACAGTTTTGATTCAAATCTCTTATGGTTGTAAAAGTTTGTCACATCCATCATCTGCGGTGAGAACAGCTATATTTGATGGAAGCTCTGGCAATTTTACAAGTCTTTTACAACCCGACGGTTTGAGGATTTTGAGCCGAGTATGTTGCGAGAGGCTAAAATGTAATTTGAAAAAATTATTATAACTTAGATTTAGATCTTGTAAGTTTGACAGCTCACCAATATCATACTGGAATTCTCCATCTTCGAAACAGCAGTAGCTGAGATCCAACTTTCTTAAGCTACATATCTACGGATGATATGCCAAGTAAAGTGGTAATGGATTTTTCTCAGGTCGTTTGAAACCACAATTTCTGAAATCTTATAAACATTTTAGCCCCTCAAAATCCATATACGACTCACATCACCAAAAATCCAAACGCCAACTGAGTTGACTTGTTGGCTCACAGTGGGGACACACATTGGACAAGGGTCGACCCAGGTATTTCGATCTTGTCATTATAGGTAGACTTATAATCATTGTCTCTGACCTTTTTAGCCGACTAGTTTATAGGATTTGAAATCACCGTTACACAGAGTTAAACCAGATAAGGGCTAGAGGTGTGAATATTTATAACACATGCTCTCCTAAGACGCCCTAATGCAAGTCCTTAGGTCTATTTTAGACACGTTTTATCAGTGGTTAAATATCTAACCCAATTTATGAAATCTAAGGAACCCGAGCTAAGAGGACAACTGGACCCATAACTCACGGATTCACGAATTTGGCTCAAGTCGATACACTATTTGGAATCCCACGGCACGTGACACTCGGTTCTAAACTTGGTGCAAGACGTTCATATGGCAAAACACCGGCACCACACCTATTCTTTAAGCTCATGTTCCGGTTTCGTTTCTCAATTTCACTATGTATGTACAGGAACCCGTCCCCGCGGGAGTTGAGATCTACTTAGACCATCTAAGTAGTATAGACCGAATGAACCAATCTTCACCATCTATTCAATTTTTATTCAATGGTTAAGATTACATCCACCCTTCACCTTAAAAGGGCAAAATAGTCAATTTATATAAAATTTATACTATTTTACACACACATCACTTTTTTTAATTAAAAAAATAGACCGTGCTCCAAAACCCACCTTCTACCAACACCTCCCCAACTACCTACCTTTTTCTGGCGAGCTGCCAACCATCCACTTTTTTCTGTCGAAGCTTGTCGTTGTAAGCATCTCATTGTCGATCAGATCCGCTTTTCACATTCGAGATCCAAGATTCATATTATGTATGAAGAGATGTGAGAAAGGAAATGATTGATATGTGAATGTGTGCAAGGATTTTTATGGAAAGTGGGTAGGATCAACATCATCCGATGAAACAATCAGAATAGCTGGTGTAAGTAGGTGTAGGCAGTAGTTTTAATTCTCAACAGCTTGCTACTTTGAAACACCACAACGGTCTGGTGTGGAAGGTTTCTTGGGTACACTCCAAGTTTGGCTCACTTCTTGCAACATGTACTTATGACGGGCGTGATAGTTTGGATAGAAAGCCATTTAAAGAATGAACACAATGCCACATTATGGGAAAAAGCTGTAGATGGCGAGGTGACAAATGTTTTAATAGGCCATGTTTCATTTTTATAGTGACTTTTATCTTTTGATGTATTTTTGGATAATTAAGAATGATGTATGTGATTAGTCATGTAAGGTATGTCAAAATTTGAATTAATATTGTTTTGTAAGTTTGATTTTTTCGTGTAACCCTTCTTTCATCGGAATGGTAGACTCATTATATCAGATCCATTATTGTTGTGAGCTTACTTTAATTTTGATCTATGATAGCCCGTTGATCTCTTAACTTTTTCTGGTTGTCTCCACCAAAGAACTTGGTCCCTAGTTATGTGTGTTGATTCATACTACTAAATCGTATATGATTCTACAGGAATCATATATGATTCGTGTAAAATCATATATGATTCGCGTAAAATCATGTATGATTCTACACGAAGAATCATATATTATTCTACACGAATCATATATGATTCTACAAGAATCATATATGATTCTACACGAATTATATGATTCTACACGAATCATATATGATTCTACACGAAGAATCATATATGATTCGCGTAGAATCATATATGATTCTATTCTACACGAAGAATCATATATGATTCGCGTAGAATCATATATGATTCTACACGAATCATATGAATCTACACGAATCTACAAACAACATATGATTCATTATGAATTTCATTTTATTTATGCTAAGTTTTTTTAAATTTGTGTTAGTATTTACAATTGATAATTTGCGAAAGTGTGATCCATGAATCGTTATATGATCTTGCACGAAGAATCATATATGATTCTGCATGAATCATCAAGCATTTGGCAAACAAAATAAGAATACAAATGTTAAAAAGTTCAACATACACTACAACATTAGAAACTTTTTGCTAAAACCCATGTCATAGCCAAAAGTGGTAATATATCGTCACAAAATGTTTTCGTGACATCGTGTCGTAGCCAAATATGTTGACACCAAAGGTTCATCGTAGAAAGTTTTTGTGACGGCAAAGGGGCAACATTTAGCGATGACGCGGGGCCCACCAAAAAGCAACCAAAAAACAAGTTGCTGACCTGGCATTGCACTTTAGCGATGACTGCAAGTCGTCGCTAATCACTTTTCTTGTTTTAATTGTTTTTATTATCTTTTATTAGATAAATATAAAAACATTATTTAAACTTGGCGGGAAACACTTGGAGACGACGTGGTTGTCGCTAAAACCGAGTCTCAAAATTGGTTGCTATAACTTATTTGTGACGACAAATGTAGATTTAGCTACAGTTTTTGTCGTCGCTAAGTTACTAGTTAGTAAAAAAAATAGAGCTGAATGCTGCAATGATTTCTGGAAAAAATATACAAAACAAAAGCTGGAAAACTTTAACACAAAATGCATCTGTCCATTCATTCATTGATAAACTACCAAAGTGATAGTATTCGTTTATAACGATACACATAAGCTAATACATAGAATAGTCTGATAATTAAAAAAACAACGGAGAGATGTCGATAAAAATACTAATAACCTACATACTCCCTATTCACCATCAGAATTATCAATTATCGATATCATACTCACGATTACCATCTTCACTGCCATTATCATCTTGATCACCACTTTGGCTAGTTTCGCGATCAAAGGTTGGGGTGTAACAATTATCAAGGTTTAGATGCGTAGAACTAGGGGCGGGAGAAGTAAAACTAGGGCCGCCAGGGGTAGAGATAGAACCGGGAAACACTTGAGGAGTGTATAAGTCAGGAATCTGAAACTGTAAAGGAGTACCTTAATGACGGTTGAAGAAATCCACAAATTGTTTAAAGGCATTTTGTTGACTTTCAAATGCTTTTCTTTGCTCCTCTTTTTCCAAAGCATGTTGCCTCTTAAGATCTTCTAATTGCTCCCTGGTACAGTAACCTAGGTCCAGTTGTGACGTCCCAGAATCTAAATTTCCCATACCCTCCAAGTTCCTGCCTACACCCGCTATATGTGCACGATTTTTGCTCTGAGTGACTTCAGCCAAGATTTCTCTATCCGTCTTGGGCGGGATGGTTCCGGCTAGGGATAAGCATTTGGACCCGAATCCCGGAACCGAACCGAAACCGTACCGGAACCGATTCCCGGTACCCGAATCCCGTTCGGTACGGTACCGGTACCACGAAATAAGGTGAAAAAAAATTCGGTACCACTAATTCGGTACGGCACCGGTACCAAATCGGGAATTTCCCGAAAAATAACGGGAAAATCCCGATTTCTCGGTACCGGTATCGATACCGGTACCGGTACCGATATCCGAATCCCGTTCGGTACGGTACCGGTACCTTTAATTTATACTCGGAAAAAATTCGGTACCATCAATTCGGTACCGGTTCGGTACGGTACCGGTACCGTGATTGCATCATGGATTGCCTTCATTTGTGCCTATATAGTTAAAAAAAAGTTAAATATAACAATGTCGGAAAGCTGTTTGGTAATTGGTGCAGTAGTTACCAAACCCATTTGACACTCCTACTTTTCTCTATCTGGTTATTGCATTGGTTATTTTATACAGCTATATCTTTTCAAAGTAAAGGAAAATTCAAACACTATTTTCTGAATGCTTATTTGCTTTTGCTTACAAGCACAAGGAAAATCACCAAATCCAACATGCCCTCACAATCAGATTTCACCAAATACATTCATTTCATTACACCTAACTGTTCGAATACCCTTTTGGTCATGGATACCCTTTTGGGCTCCACATATCCATAGCAAACAAGGCGATACTTTACGTTTGTGGTGGTCACGGACATTAATGTGGGCTATCCTAATCCCTACTTAAGATCAGTTTTTAAAGGATAAGAAAAGTAATACCTACTTCTAGTATATAAGTATCAGCTAAATGTAACATAAACAAGTTTATAGCTTATAGAAAAATGTGTAACCATCTCCCCCCATGACCATTTAGACTTAACTGTTTGAATCACACCAACAAATTCTGATACAAATCAAATCCAACTTTGATTTAAACTAGTAACTACAATATATATCATTCTCAAACACGCATAAATCCACAACACCAAACCTTCATCCAAACGTACAAATCTAACGCAACACGAACACCTATACATACCATCTGGATGCACAAAATTAATAAGCAAAGAAACTAAATAACCTTTATCATAACCAAAACGAAGACCACATATGCCAACAACATTTAAAGTTGACAAAATTACTTACATAGAGCGTTTCGTTTTCCTGAGTACGAAAATTGCCGTCTTTATCCGTATGACGACGCCTCAAATGATCTATCAAGCCCTTGTAACGCTCGTTTTCTTTGAACTATATATATATGAACAATATAAACAAATTAATAATGAACTATATCTAAACAATATAAATTCCTTTTAGATATTATAAGAAATAAAAATAATAGAGTCATTACGAATTCGTGTCTTCCTTGTGCGAAAGATTTTGATCCTTGGTGGGTTGTCACTTTGTTCTTCGCTCTATTAGTGGCATTCCTCTCCGATTGTTCCATCCGATACGGTTTGGACCAGAAGTCAACAAGTTCTTGCCATTTAGCATCTCCAGCTTCCACTTTGGCGGCTTCTCCCGCCTTGCCTGTTCAACTGTCTTCTTATTAAACCACTTATCCTTGAACTTGCATTTGTTGTCGCTATATGCACGTGCAAAATCCCTCTGAAGCCCAGCCCTGACCAAGCTCCCCACTATCTTATCTTCACCATTAATTTTGATTACACTCTTGTCATCTAAGTGGGGTTGCAAGTCAAAATAGGTCTGCAAATAAGTATACACATTTAAATGAACACACACTTTCAAATTAGAGAATTGATATACATGCCTAAACGTTTAGACCTACAAACGGGCCTAAAACTACTAGATGAACACGTGTGCTTGTTGAAAAAATCAAATGACATTTTACATTATTCCATACAAAAACACATGCTTAGATCAGATGTCACGATCTCCTTACACTACTAGAACGTTTATTGTAACTTTAGTTTCATATTTAGGTCCATTTAAGTAGGACTCTTTGTCGTTTTTCTTTAAATAAACACAAATATGTAAACATTCGATAACAATTAAAATAGAAATAATATAAACAAGACCTGGAGTCGTGGGATTAACGGAACCTTATCCGCTAGGGGGACTTTCTCCCATGAATCATAATACCGTGGAATTTCCCTGATTAGTTCCCCAAGATAGCCAAAGAAGTGTGCGCTATATGGACCTACTGGTTTGAAGGTCTTTTGATCCTTCTCCTCGAACACTATCTCCAGTTTGCAGTTGCCATTTTGTTTAAAGGCCTTTTTTAACGCCTTATGTTTGCTTTCCCCACGTTTCCCCGAACCTACAAATATAAGTACTAAGTAACAAGTAATTAGGAATTCATAGAACAATTTACAGTTTCTTACCTTCACACTGGTGTGGTAGCAACCTAGGCCGCCGATCGTCGGGTGGATCACCACCTGCATCCCCGCCATGTGATCGTGGAGCTACACAGGCCATCTAAAAAAATTTAAATACAAGACCATACAATTTTTATTGACCGATTAATACATATACACACTAAATAGATATACACATTCATGTAAATATATATGCAGATTTAAACATATAATGGTAAAATTTCATTAAGAAGTGTTCTTTTGCAAATTTCAATTTAAGATCAGTTGTCATCTTCACTAGAATCATCACTAGAAACGAAATGAACGTTAGCGGGGTCATCGTCATCACGTGCGTCATCATCTTCGTCATCATCTTCAAGAACATGACCAGGGACATCCTCTTCATCACCGATAAAACCATCACCTTCTTCGTTAGGATCGTCATTATCAGGAGGGGCATCCACTTCCGTTGATTCATCATTTGTACTCAAATTCGTATACTCCAAATCTCCCAAATTAGCGGACAGTGCAACATCTGATGAATTGATGTCATGAATAACATCTTGATCGTCCTCTACCACATCCCGGTGCCAGATCTTTCGATGATGAACATCTTCAACGACCTTCCAGTGAAGTGGTCGTCTAGTCGGGTCTTCAAGGTAGAAGACTTGTCTTGCATGTGTCGCGAGAATGTATTGTTGGTCTCTATAAGAATCCTTATCAGTCAAAATATGGTTTACGCCTTGTTTAATGTAAGAACGCTTGGAACGATCAGAGCGTACGAAAGGAGGGTTCCTCGTATCGAACCATTTACATCGAAACAACACAACCTTGTAGTTGCCAATATAAGTGAGCTCTAGAATTTCTTCTAGCTGACCATAAAACATATCTCCATTAGGCCCAGGTGTTGAAACTCCGTTGCTTTGAGTTGTACGATGTTTGTCGCGGTCGTGTACCAAAAACTTTATACCGTTTACTACGCAAGCGGTGTATGAGTTTGCAGTCAATTCAGGTCCACAAGCCAAAGAAAATAACTCAGACTCGGGTTTACACCTTGGGTTATTTTCAACGCTCTTTTAACGGATCTACGAGAAAGATAAAAGAAGATTTAAATGATGAATGGTCAATACTTTTACAGGGAATATATAGAATGCCTTTACCTGGAGATCAAACCAGCGGGGAAATTCTACTTCCATGTTATTGTTAGGAAACTCCCTGGAAATGTTCGGATATTAGAATAAGAAATAGGAATACACTACAACAAATAACCAACTCAAGATGCAGACAAGCACAAGCATGAAAACAAGATAATATACACCTCCGGACTTATAGCATATGCACCAATCCATTATTGTTCAATTACCTTCGTTTTCTTTCACTCTAGTACATAACAAGAACGCTAACATAGAACCAGAGTAAAGTCTTATACCCTACTATTCATATGGCATCTTCACGCAATAAATCTCGAGTCAATAAAAAGGGGGTGTTTATTTTGGCTTATATATCCGGCTTATGGCTTATTTGGTTTTGGGCTTATGTTTCATAAGCTCACTGTTTGTGGCTTATTTCAAAACTTTTTGGCTTATATAAGCTTATTACTCCGTATAACATAAGAAACTTATGTAAGCCGAAAAGTGTCAAAATAAATCATAAAAATCGAGCTTATGAAACATAATCCAAACACCAAAAAAGCCATAACCTGACTATATAAGCCGAAACAAACACCCTCTAAACATCACATAAAACAAAAAGCCAATTATAAAGAAACCTTCAATTGGTGGTTTGGCTGTGATGGTGGTGGCAGACAGCAGCAGCAGTGCTCCGGTAGTGGCGAGCTTAGACACTACCTACACAAAGAATAAAACCTAAAAACATAAACAAAAATAAATTAACACAAATTTACAAATAAAAAAACAAATTTACCTAAAGTTAAATCAAGTAACAGTGGTGGTTTTGTGTGTGGTGTGATTAATTTATAGGGTTAAAGGTAGTAATGGCGGGAATGAAGGTGCTGATTTTGGCGCCAATCAAGTAACAGTGGTGGTTTCGTGCACACGACCCAGGTAGTTGCCATAGCAGTTTTGAAGAAGGGGCAAGACCCATTCTTATCCATTGAAGGAGAGAGCTAGCAGACCCCCAGTTAAAAAATATTAGTTTTATTTGTTAATACCTTTACTATAATTTAATTCATTTTTTTTTATTGTTTTCTACCTTTTATTTTTAACATCGTCGTTTATAACCTTTTAGTAGACAACGTCATATCTACTAATTATTTGGCGGGACAAAGAAAATAGAGGGAAACATAATTTGTTGTTTCTAGCTTTATAAATGATTTTAAATAATTTTATTCAGTATAAATAATTTCAAAATGATTTAAATAAACTAGAATGTTACCCGCGCAATGTGGCGGCGAGTACCAAAAAACGAATTTTGAGACTAATAAATATTAATCTCTTACTCATTTTAAAGTTATAAAAAATCGAATTAAAAAACCCACTAAAATTGAAAAAGACTAAAAATTAATAAAAATATATCAAAATAGATATCGAATTAAAAAGCACAAAATTTTAAAAAAGATAACGAAATTAGATTACAAAAATAATAAATAAATAAAAAGATTTTTAAATTTAAAAGAAATATATTATTTTAAAAGGTTGTTACAAAAGTTTATTACATAGGTTGTTTGAAAAAAAGGTCCCAAAATAAATTAAAAATTATTTAAATTTATATAAAATAAAAATTACTTAAAATATTAGAAAGTTATTTAAAATATTTTAGAAAATTGATAATAATTTCAAAATAAATTAAATTTGTTGCAAATAATTTGAAATTACTTAAGTTACTTTTGCACTAGATGATGAAACTAGAGGTTGACGGTGTTGAGTTAACTCTTTGTGCTACACGATGAAACTATCAATGGAAACGATTGTTTGTACATTTGAGACCTGACTGAAATGCATAACTGTTCTACTATGGTTGCAACATTTTATTTAAATAGGCTCGCAAACTAAAACAGGCCTCAAAAAACAAACGAGCCATGAGATAAAACATAAACAAGTCTAACAAAAAGTGTAAAAAAACATAATAATGTAAATAACTCCTAAAATATAGTGTTCTTTGGGCCTCGAAAATTCCGTAACCAAACAAAGTTTATTTACAAGTGTGTTCGTATTGTTTATGCACTCATTTTGGCTGGTTGTGGGCCTTTTAACTCCTCTCGGGGCTTAAGTTATGCTTAAGATCTCATGTATAGCCATATTATCTCGACTTATGCGTTCAATCCTTTTAAGTATATCAGTATCACATTGACTCATTCTTTTACATCTCATGTATATCCATATCATCTCGACTCATCCGTTTAATAGATCTTGTGTATTCATATTATCTCTTTTCATCGTTTTAACATTTCTTGTGGATTCGAGACGAAGGGACAACGGTCACATGAAAAATACGAGTAGTGATCTTGTATTGTTTCAATTAAGAAGTTAGATATGAGTCTGACTAATATCCCGCCTGGTTCTTCTCCATCGCCACTTGTTCATGCAATTGGTACTTGTTCATGATATTGGTACTGCTCATACTCATATTCGGAGTGTGGTTGTTGATCACACTAATGACGAAAGTGATCCGACTATTTGTTATGATGGTATGATGTTATGATGTTATGATGTTATGATGTTAAGAAGGAAGCTACATCATTTTATGTGAATAATCTTAGCTCACACTCTTTGACTAAGACAAATCTTAGAAAACTTGATGTTAATGTTCCTAATGATGACGATTTGACGTATGGTTGTTAGCTTTGGTTCATGAGGTAAATGATAAAATAAAATTTTTTACTTTATGGTTACTTTATTGGTAAAAAAACATGATTTTTCTAGCGTGGAATGGTATGTTCAAAATAAATGGAAAAAAAATTGGTCTAGAGAAAGTCACATGTGTGAAATGTTTTTTCTTGTTAAAGTCGATGGTGCTGGTTTAGTGCTTAGAGATGGACCATGGATAATTTATGGAGTCCCTATATTTCTTAATAATTGGTCTCGTTATATTAGCCTTATTAAAAAAGAATTGTCTCATGTTCTCGTTTGGATGAAATTCTATGATGTCCTAGTGGTTGGCTAACACGCTAGATGAATTAAGCCTGATCGCCTCTAAGATAGGTAACCCAATTATGCTTGACTCGTAAATGAAGCGATCGTTCATGGATGAAAAGTTTTCTTTAAAGTTACATTTATGATTTATTGTGGTGATGTGCACACCTCATTTGGATTCAGCTTGCTTAGTTATAATGATTCAGTTGTGTTAACCTAACTATTAGGTACCATAAATCATGTCATGAAAGAAGTGCGCATTCGCGTTACGAGAAAGCATATCAAGGATTTGGAAGAGATTATTTGGTCGGCTATTGAAAGAAAAAGCTTGCATCTGCTCTCCTATGATACAAGTGGTCGTATCTCTTCTTAATAGTTTTTGTTAATTAAGTGTTGACAAGAGTTCGACTAGTGAGAGAGTTTCAAAGTGAGCTCTAGTTTTGTTGGATAAAAACCTATGCACGTTATATGACTTGTTATTTTGCGACTTAAATGCAGAAAATATTTATGTATTGGTATCAGTATTTTTATGTGGATTGTGATTTTGTAGACTTATTAATAAGTAATGTTTAGCATTATATGATGCGCTCTCGATAAAAATGCATCGACGATAATTAATTATATTTCCAACTTAAACAGATTGCTTTAGAGCAGTTGGTCACATGGGCTCCTTTTGGAGCTTAGGAGGGGATTTGGTCATGGGTTCAAGTCTTGTAACAGACAAAAATCAATAATATTCCTCCTTAGTACAAAGCTGTGAGTTCTAAGGGTTTCCTTCCGTGGGTCCCTCCTAGTGGTTCGGGTCCCGGGGCCTGCCCATTATGGATGGTATAACTCGGGTGTCGTATTTCAGTCGATATTAAGGTGTCATTCTAAAAAATCTATAAACATAATTTTAATAATTTAATAAAGAGTAAACTGCGAAATATATCTTTGTGGTTTGATTTTTTTCACACAATACATCCCTCGCTAAAAGTATTGGCACTATACACCACTCGTTAGGCAAATGTTTGCCACAATACACCCCTTAGGACTAACAATGCAAGTATTTGTTTGTTACCTTCTGACGAGGGATGTATTTTGAAAAAAAGGTTTAATTTTTTCGAAAAAAAAGTTTTTTTTTTCGTTTTAATTTTTTTTCTAAAAAAGGTTTATTTAAAAAAAAGAAAATATGTTTAAATTTATTTTTGAAAAAAGTTTTTAAAATGTTTAAACATTTAAATTTAAATTTCAAGATTTTTTTTAACATTTTTTAGAAAACTAATCGTTTAAAGAAAATTGTTTAGAATTTTTAATTTTTCTTAAGATAAAAGTATCTTTTTTTAAGATAAAAGTTTTAAAATATTTGTATGTTTTGAATTTTATTTTATTTTGAAACTTAAAAAATTTTCATTTATATTAAAAATAGATAAAAATATTTAAACACTTTTAAATATTTTTTAAAAAGAATAACGTCTACTTTTAAAAAAAATAATTAACTTTTAAGATAAAATAAAATTTAAAACATATAAATATTTGAAAACTTTTATCGTGAAAAAACTTACTTTTATCTCTAGAAAAGCTAAAAATTTTAAACAACTTTTTTTTTTACTTTTTGAGAAGATAACGTTTATTTTCCTAAAAAGATGTTTAAAAAAATTTTAAAATTATTAAATTAAAACATTTAAACAAGTTTAAAAAGTTTTTTCGAAAAGAAATTTAAACTCATTTATTTTTTAAATAATATTTTTTTCAAAAAAATTAAAACAAATTTTTTTTCCAAAAAAAATATTTTTTTTGCAAAATACATCTTTCGTCAGTAGATAACAAAAAATATTTGCATCGTTAGTCCTGAGGGATATATTGTGGCAAACGTTTGCCTAAACGAGTGATGTATAGTGCCGATACTTTCAACGAGGGATGTATTGTGTGAAAAAGTTAAAAAATAGAGAGATATATTTTGCAGTTTACTCTTTAATAAATATCAGTGTGTGAATAAATTAATTAATATAGTTTTTAAAATTAATTTTAGAAATTATAAATAACTTTTCAACCACTTTTGAATAGAACTACACGTTAATACTTTTATTAAAAGTAATTCAACAATTATAAATAATTTTAAAACACTTTAAATGAAATATACTTCTAGCAACGGCATATGTTGTTGCTAAAAGAGTTAGACAAAGTTTTTAATAATTAATTAATGGTGTAAAACAAAATTTTAATTAGCCTTTCTTCAAATGCACCTTTTGCCATGACCCTCTTTGATGTTAAAAGGGTGGGTCCCATTACTCAATGTTTGACCATATAAAGTTGAAAACTGTGGGGCCCAATTGGTCTTTTAGCGACGAGTTAGGTTGTCACTAAATTGGCTCCCTAGCAAAAACCTTTTATTGGTGTAGTGATAATAACAAGTAAAATACAATGTCATACTTTTTTCTACAAAGATAAAACAGATTAAAATAAAATGAGAAGTTATTTACAACAGAAATCCCAAGCGAATACTAGATAGGACAAAGACCCTATAAAGCCCAAACTTGACATGTTATAGCCCAAACTTGACATGTACAGTGATGTTCTGGAATTGATTCATTTCCATTTTGCATCTTCATTAAGCAATCCTACAGTTAGCTTTGGTTTGCAACATAACATGTTAGAATCACTTTTCAAAAACTTGACTCCAATAGTCTAATCCTAGATGCGCACTGAGGAGGTATTACACATAATCGATGGTGCGACGCTCTAAAAAAATTAGATGGATGATCTTTCCACTGTGATTCTTGACGAATATCTACATCGATCCCGGTAAGGGTGTCCTATTAAACGGGTAAAGAACAACTTCATTTTGTCTAAACCTGGCCTTGAATGTCTCAAAGGTGTCTGAATCCTTAAGCTCCATACTGCTGGTCTTATCATCAGGGGTCTTGGCGAAAACCTCCTTCTGAAAACTAGAAAAACCAAAGAAACAAGAAAAAGTAAGATACCAGATTGAGTAACAAGCATCGCACGAGATGCAATCAGGTATGATTCTGTGTGTATGCAACTCTAGAGTAACCCCTTTGGGACGTCAAAAAAAGAAGTGAATATATACTTCATTTGGTCCATATAAACTCAGGTTGTTTTGCTCAACCAAAAGATATCCATCACATTAGAAGGTAATGGTATACATCACGGATCACAAACCAAAAAGCATGACCATCAAAATACATTTTTATAATCTTATATTTAAACTAGAATTCAAATAGTAGGTAAATATGATTTAGCATAACATGTATCATAATCGCCCAGTGAGAACCCAGATATGTATACTACCTAAGGATTTTTAAATCAAATACACACCCTCTCGGAAGCAACCCGTATAAAATAATTATACCACTCGTGAACTAAGTACAACGATATATCATACCAGAGCATCAAAACAAGTACGATTAACCACGGATTAAATATAAAAAACATACTAATATAGCCACGTATGGTAAGGAGATATAAAGAAACACTTTGATGATAAGTCGCAACAAAGCTCACACATACATCATGCGAACGGTTGAATCAACACAAAGTTACGAATCAAGTACACCATAGATTTTGGGAGCATTATAAAATTAAGGATACTTTCATTCACACCAATCAAAAGCATATAATTTAGTATTTGTCGATTTGAGAGGACTAACATAATAGCAACATGCTAGTTGCAAATTTTAGTTCTTAGCCCAGTTTTTTGTATTTACTTTGTATGTATTCAATATGTATTCACTTGCCCCTAATCAACAAGGTCCAACTAATACTACTTACATAACCAGTCAACTAATCGAAAAATAGCCTACCTACTCGCCAAAAGTGCGTTAACAAGCATTCACTCTACCATCAACCAATTAACCCTAACATTACATCAAACACACAGAATACCTCAAAATTAAGGCACAGTCTGCTTCGATAAAGGCGCGAGAACAAGCAACAGCGAGACGACTTTACTCGAAACCACTTTCTCTAGAAAAGTTTAGGCAGTCGACATTATTCGACCAACAGATATGCAAACAAACATTTCTGCTAGTTTCACCGACGGAACTGACTCACCAGATGATAATAGAACAGAATAGAGCTCAATTGACCATGTTAAAAGGATCTGTTGTTGTTGTTGTTTCGAGCTGATCTGATCTTGTTAAGTCTGTGTAATGGTATCCATGTGTTTGTGGTTGTTGATGGTAACATCATCAGAAACTGGGTGGTTATGAATAATGCCGAGGTTACCCATCATGTATTAAAATCAATTTAATAAAAAGAAAATATTGAATAATGGGAACCGTAAGATGAGACGCAGATGGACGGGCTAGATTAATTCAACAGGTCTATGATAAAAAAGAAGTCTATACCGAACTTTTTCCTTATCAATATAGAAGAGACATAAGATCAGTTGAGGAGGTTTTGAGAGAAAACGCCTACAATTCTAACAGCGGAAGGCTTTTCTCAAAAAAGGGGACGACCCAACCACCATCACCACCACCATCCCTCAATGTTCAACAATCGCCCCCATTGCCACCTTTGACATCATCACTATCATCCCTCAGTATCCGAGAACTGGTTAAGTTACTGGTTGAAGAACTTGCAAAACTACGTGACCCATCTGCTCCAGGACTTGAAAGACAGACAGAGGTATATGTAACCCCATCACATATTTCACCATCTTAGTTTTAACTTGGTTTTTATTTATCTTACGTACGTGTTGAATGTCTCACACCTTGCACCCCGCCATGTAAGTCAGCTCCAATGCTTCATGAGCTTTTGAATGACAAGAATAATTACCATTTGACGACTATTATCTCTCCACCTCTACATTCTGATCGAATGTTCCTAAAACTAGATTGTATTTAAATGTGACTTAGCATTTGTTTAGCTTGTACTGAATGTGACTTTGAGTTTGTTTCGTCTTGTATTTGCCCTACAACTCCTGTAAATGTTCATCTTTCAGCTATATATATTTCTCCCTTATGGATTATTGTCATGTTCTCTTTTGTTACCACATTTATATATATACTTAAACCACAACGATTCAAATGTTGCACCAAGTATGTCATGAGGTTTGATTCGGTCGATTGGGCCTGGTTTTGGATATATAGTGGGCATGAGGCGGTCTACCCTTAACCCAACGTCTGGGTGACTGGGTCATACGGATACCTAGGCTTGTTCACTACAAAAAAACAGCCTTTTAGTGACGTGTTTAGTGACGTTATTAGCGACATATTTTGACCTTTGTGACATGTCAAGTGACATAGAAAAAGGAGTCGCTGTAAATGAGTCGCAGAATTTCGTGACATCAATGATATGTCGCTACATGTAGAGACACATGTAGCGATTTTTTTCGCTTGTCACTATGTCAGCTAGTGACATCTCTTTATATGTCTTTAACTAGGTCGTTATTTGTAGAGTCACTTGTATCGACTTTTTTTCCCATGACGTTAATCTAGCTAGTGACGTCTATTTATATGTCCTTAGTTAGGTCACTATTCGTGTCACACGTCGCTACTTAGGTCGTTATCCGTGTCACTATCGATTTATTGGCCGGGTCACTACCAATATCGCTACTCAAGTCGCTACAACTAGCAACCTACCATAGCTATTTGGGTCACTAGTTTTAGCTACAGTAACTTATTATGTTGTTATCTGTGTCGCTACAAGCGCGTTGACCTGGGTATCACGTTTGTTATTTAGTTCACCATCAAAACCAAACAGTATGCTATTATTATGTATAACAAGAGCACTCAAATATTTCGAATATGATTTACCATATCAATAAAGCATGAGCAACATACGTATGAAATGTTACCATATGAAGTAAACTAAAAAGCTCAAACATCGAGCACATCATCTACTTATCATATTAAGTACGATGAACACCTTATTCAAGAGTGTTTTAAATGTCTACCGAACATTTATCAAGAACGTTTTCGGAGGGCTTCTAGAAGCTAGCGATTAGCCTTTGCAATTTCATAGCAACGATCTTTCCCACCTCTTGCGCAACTGCCCTTTCCAAATGGTTGTGATGCTACGCGTCACGATATAAGAAGGAATAAAACTACAAAACGGAAGGATTCGTCATAACTCATGACCATGGAAATAGTGAAATACAACTTAAGTAATATGAAGAAAACTGCTAGATTTAATTGACACTAATGACCCATATGGAATAATTTATCACAACACAGACGGATGAAAATATTGCATCTCTCTCAACATCAACCACCTCTTTGACAAATGATTTCGTTATGGAAGGTTCAACCACAGATGTGCAAAATGAGGAACATAAAAAAATGATGATCCCTCTACTAGTGTGGCTTTTCATAGGGCAGAAGGAAGATGAATATGAGGCAACTGATATATTTTTAGAATGGCTACAATTGGGCATGAAAATGAGATTTTCAGATTTCACAAAAGGTTCAAGTCAAATGATGTGTTGAATATGCTATCAACTAATGTTTTGAAACCCGGTTTTCAAATTGACTCGTTCGAGTTATCGGGTACGGGTTAACCCGGGTTTCTAAAAATTATTTTATAATAATAAACAAAAATTATATATAAAAACCATAACAATTTTGTATATTAAAGATATAAATTATTTACCAACTAATACAATATGTAAAAATAAAATTTATCGCAAATATATAAAATTTACATATAGATTTTTTTGAAAACCCGAAAAAATCAAAACCCGGTCGGATCTCTAAAACAGGTTGACCCGCGTCACCCCAAACCCGGCGGGCCTAGTAGAGTTTCGAAAATGTGAAACCCGGGTTAACATGACCTCTTTTTTTTGCCAGAACCGGGTCAATCGGTTAACCCCGGTTTGGAAACATTGGTGTAAACATTTCATAATTAGTGATGTTGCTATCGACTTGCCTTAAAGAGTCGCAAAATTAGAGACATGATTATTGACATGTTGCAAGAAGTCATAACTATGTGTCACGAGTAGCGATATGTTTTTAAAGTGTCGTAAGCTAGCGACTTCTTTAGCGACTTTTTTTGAGATGTCACAAAATTAGAGAGATAGTTAACAACATATTGCAAGAAGACACAATTTTTGCGACACTATGGCGATGTGCTTCCTATATGTCATAAGCTAGCGACAAGTTTAGTGACTTCTTTTAAGCTGTCACAAAAATAGAGACACCGTTAGTAACATGTTGCAAGAAGAGACAACGGTTGCGACACAATTAGCAATGCGCTTTTTGTATGTCACAAATTAGCGACACGTTCAACGACATGATTGGTGACATCGTATTTTTTGCGACTTTTTTGTTGACTTAGGAGGCATCTAAGTCACTATACATGTAGCAACTAGGGTCGCAAATTTGTGACATAAATTACCGAGTCGCTAAATATGTCACCAAAAGACCTATTTTTTGTAGTGGTTACAAGCGTTGGAAACGGAATTTCGTCCGGTAGTTTTCACTCTTGAAAACGGAAATTTGTCTGGTTGTTGCATGGGTTTCGAGCTCAACTTGGTAGTCTTGAGGACTTGAGGTAATCATATTTCCGCTAGCTATCAAATTTTTGTTTATGCATGTGGGCTGTAAAATGGGTCAAATAGTTTTTATCTTTGTATCGAAGTGTATATATGAATCTCAAGGGTGTTTGGGGCTGCTAATTTGTATCTGATTTTTCAAGCACATCAACACTTTTGATGAATGTGTGAAACTGCTTCTTTTAGTGTAAATAAGCTTGTTATTAAGTAGGTACATACTTTTGAATATGCAATCGGTTTTTGAATGAATTAAGACTTGAGTTTGGGTGTCTTCTAACCTGATTGACAGTTTGACACATTTGAGACAATATACAAGCACATCATGCAAGCTATGCTAATGACTAGAATCGAGTTATTAGATCTTCAATTTCCTCGAGATGGCACTGTAATGATTCTGAAATTTTTTGGTCTTCACTGTATTCGTTTACGTTTTTCATTCTGCTAATTATATTGTCATACTTTTCTACAGTGTTCATTTTACTTCTCAGTAGGTTTTCTGTGAATTATTTGTAACAGCTGGACTCACTGTATACATACAACCGAGAGATCGAAAATCGAGCTATAGTTCATAATTCATAGTTTTACCAAAGTACTGATGAGCAAGTCAAATAGGTAAAAATAAAAATAGCAAGAGTCAAATGGGTAAAAGAAGTCATCCAAAGCGAAAAATATTACTCTGCAGTTCCTAAAACCTCTTGTATCATTCTACTCAAAAAAACGCTGATCATAATTTGACACACTAATCTTTATAACAGAGTTCGAAAATTCGAGTTCAAAGTGCTCGCGTCAACCTACCCATACTAAAATGACCCATTAAATCCATTTTTACTAACTTTAGGCTATGCCACATCCCTATTCTAAGCCACTGTTTTGTTCTACTTTAGCTTGGATACGAGCAGTTTCAGACGATCTTTAATTCCACTCTCTAAAAACACAAGTTACCAGTTCTGACTTGGGGAATGTCCTACTGCAACATCGTTGGCATTGAATTGTGTGACAGCTAACTTGATCCATCTAATTGTCGTCATGTAAGTGATGAACAATAGATATTTTTAAATGACAGTTTGCTCTAAATTTAAATAAGTCCTTGTCCAATGTACACATGGCCATAACCGGACAGGATATATGATTGTTCATTATCTTATAAGGTCCTAATCAATCTCCCTCACCGAGGAGATTGTTAGGTTTTTGAGAAGTACGTCCTCCGGGGATATACAAACAATGTTATGTTGATAATCTATGCAATTCTTTTGGGCTTAGAACCTTTGTTTGTCCACAAAGGCCAAAATGAAAGAAGTAGTCTGATCTGGACAATGATGCAGCTTCTCGTCAGGACGATGTTTTTCAAGCAAGCCACATGGAAAATGCTATGGTACCTAGCGAGATGACAAGTGATGACAGATCGGGAGATAGAGTACCATTGAATAAGATGGAGTCAATGAGTATGTTCTGCAATATGTCTTGATGAGGGAGTTTATTTGTTTTAGAAAAAATTTCAAGAATAGTCCCTATCGTTTACACCAAACATCAAGTTTGGTCCCTATCTCAAACTAAGTGCACAAATCGTCCCTATCGTTTACACTTTGGATCAAAATTGGTCCCTATCTTAGATGAGGGTTAATTTTGGCTGTTAAGTCTTGAGAGAGGAGGGGCATTTCGGTCATTTACTTGTTATATTTTTATATACTTAAAAATCACAATTTTCTTTTCTTTTATATCTCATCTCTCTCTCTCTCTCACACATCTCCATCTCCATCTCTCTATCTCCTACCCTGCTCCTCCATCATCCATTAACCTCCCAATCATATAACAGTGTCAGAGATAAATGGCATCCTAAACGAAAAATTAGATGTCAATAAAGAGTCATATCGCTTAAAATTGGAGGTCCATTACAGGACTGGATCTCCTTGGTTTCCTATCATTGAAATTCGAAATAATCAAGATCTGTTGCAGTTCATCGCAGAAGCTTCAAAAACACGAGTTCCTTTATGTGTCACCCAGCAGCAAAATTTAATAAAGATGTTGTGTGTGACACTTTGCTGCTCTTATAATATCAACTTCGAGGAAGAATGAAAAGAAATGAGATGTATGGTTTCGACACCACTGACTATACAACACTGACAAAATTGGTACTATGTGGTCCAAAGCAAAAGTTAAAGCCAACAAAAAAACTTGTTATCTCTCACATAGGCACACTACTAATGCAGTAATTTAATAAGTACTGTACTTCTTTTCTTTCTCATACTCTTTCTCTTTGCTAGACAAATCAATTCATTCAAACACCATCAACATCTCAGCCAACCACCACCAAACACCAAATTATATCCAACATCACCACCATCAAACCAAGCAATACTCGCCACTACTTCCGGTCAACTCACCACAACGGTTGCAACTTCCGATCAAACAACCACAAGCGCCGCTGCCTCTCGCCTAACCACCTTAGCCACAGTAGCTTTCCCAAAATCCACTTACTTTTTGTTCTAGATGTGATTTGAGGACAGATCTGAGATTATAGTCTTGAATCACATCACAAACTAAAAGAACAAATCTGAGACTATAAATCTACCGATATAGTTGGAACATAGATCTGAGACTATAAATCGCATCACATGAAATCGTGGTTTTCCGGCGATGAACCGTAGCGGTCAGCCGGATTTTTAAAAAGATAAATTTGTAAAAAGGTGTTTGTGAGTGTGAGAGATAAAATTCTAAACAAATATGTGTACGAAAATTATAACTTGAGAAAATGTGAGTATGTTACTGATCAAATGTACTTCATTACCACTTGTGATGTTTACATAACAAAAGAGAAGGACATAAATCTGATTGATAGGTGTTTGGATACAGAATGATGGGGAGAGAGAGAGATGGAGTATGTTAATGGATGATGGAGGAGCAGGGTAGGAGAGAGAAAGAGATGGAGATGGAGATGTGTGAGTGAGAGAGAGAGATGAGATATAAAAGAAAAAAAAATTATGATTTTTAAGTATATAAAAATATAACAAGTAAATGACCGAAATGCCCCTCCTCTCTCAAGATTTAACAGCTAAAATTAACCCTCATCCAAGATAGGGACCAATTTGATCCAAAGTGTAAACGATAGGGACGATCTGTGCACTTAGTTTGAGATAGGGACCAAACTTGATGTTTGGTGTAAACGATAGGGACTATTCTTGAAAATTTTTCTTTGTTTTATAGTGATTGCATACAGTCACCAATTTCTCATTTGTACAGAGATTATTTGTTTCAAGCCATTGTTTCGAAAACACGAAGTAATCATGTTTTTTTCTTTTGTGAATGAAAATTTGTGTACTTTCTGCAATATTTCAAATTATGTTCATACACATTTAGTACCTGTATTAGAATCATAATTATTCAGTGCCCACGATGGCAGAAAGTCAGAAATGATTTAGTGTAAACTAACTGCGGAATGTTTGCTAATAAGAACTTAAACAAAACAAATCTTATAATCCAAATAAGCAAATCTTAAACTGCTAGAAACAGGTTAATTCGCTCTAAAAATAAATAAATAAAAAAAAGGCACACACAAGCATTTTAAACATGATATGTGATGTTAAGTATGAAATGTTTGGAGATCATCAAGTGCTAATTATGTAAACATGAAATGCTTAAACAAACCAATAGCCTTGTTATTACCAAATCCCTATAAATAAATAGAATTACCACACAATGAGCAATATCAGAATGTACGAATGCTTCATTCTTACAACAACACAAACTCTCAATAGTGATACACAACAACAAGAACTCCCAAGTAAAAGTACCAACATAGACTGCCGTTCTTAAAAGAAAAAAAGTGCCAACATAGACAAAGCTGAATGAGGAACGATAACCGTAATGATGCATGTAAGCGATCTTGAAAATATACTGATCATCGTCTGACGTCTTGTATATTAGCTAGAGCAGAGTTCACGAGATAAGCTGCAAAGGAATTTGCTAAAAGTTTATGTTCTTAATGTTTATGGACTTGTAAACACACATCCTGTTTATGACTTGTATGTTCATATAAGTTTTGTAATAATTTGTAGTAATTTATGACATGAAAAAGAATGAAAAGGAATTATAAAAAGCCAAACAAGGTAGGATCACAATCAAATTTGTGCTCTTACCTTTAAAGACTTGACAAACAAATGATATTAGAGATTATAAAGAGTACTCTATTTATACTTCCTACCGATGTGGGACAATGTATTGACTTATTCAAACAAACTAACAAATCATGTTAGACATGTAAGAAACATTATGCTGGTTACTATGGTCGTCGACCACGTGGTGATGTTGCCCACAACGCGCCAAGAACTTTGGTTGCGGGTCAATCATTGTTGGATAATTCAAACGAACAAAACGTGTGAGTTATAATGATGATGATGAGCTTATGTTTGTGATGGATGATGGTTTGAGCTAGTAGTGTGTAGAGTCATAACATTATAAGGAGTTATTAACGAATGCGCAAATGAAACATAAGGTGTTTAGTGATAGTTTGGTTGTTAAGGCATTTTACGAGGCCCAAAAGGCGCATAAAGGACATGTATAAGCTAGTTACGTTAGTTAGTTTAAGTTTTTAAGTATTTAATAAGCTTCTCATTTAAGACTTACGAGCTTATTACGATGAAAAATAACTTTGTAAACCGGAAATAAGCTCATTTTCTCATTTTGGTCAATTTTTTCGGTTTATGACCTTATAAAGTTGTTAGGTCAAGTAAATAAGCTCAGAAAAATATTAAATGAGCTTAAATAAATGCCCCTCTAGTGGGCTAATGAAATATAAATAAAATCACATATGATGATAACTCCGTATATAAGCTTGAACAAACAACCCCTATTTTGTTGTGAATGTTGTGTTTGATTCAAGGTTGTTATTGATCTTATAGATGAGAGCAAGTGGTGATCCGTATCGCAACCATTGTGTGGAAAGAGCGGTGTTGTTGGCTTCGATAGGTGCTAATGCAATTGTAGTTGCTGCAGGGTTGTTACACGATACACTTGATGATTCGTTTATGGGGCTGGTGTTGCTGATCTTGTCCAAGGGGTACTGATTTGTTTACTTAGTTATAATATGCGAGATTTTATTTATAATCTAATTGGATCTTTACCGTGAAATGTTCTTAACACGTAGTTCAATATTTACAGGTGTCCAAGCTAAGCTATTTGAGCAAGCTTGCTTGTGAAAGCAATACAGCCAATAGAACAATGGAAGCATACAGTTTGCCTACGATGTTTCTTGCAAAGGCGGATGCACGGGCAGTCCTAATAAAATTAGCTGATAGGATGCATAATATGATGACGTTGGATGCGTTGCCTTTGAGTAAGAAACAGAGTTTTGCAAAAGAGACAGTGGAGATCTTTGCTCCTCAGGCAAACCGTAGGAATCACGAGTTGGAAGGAGCAATTGGAAACACTTTCTTTCAAGTACCACAATTCGAAGCAACACGATGATGTATCATCTCAACTTTCTGAAGTCATTTGATGAGGCAATGGTCACATCTGCTGCAGATAAATTGGATCAGCCTCTTCGAGATGGGTCTATCTCTTACCATGTTTTGTATGGACGACACGAAAGCTTGTATAGCATCCACTGCAAAATGCTAAAGCATGTCTCATTTCTCGCTTTCTTTTGTACGAACTTATTTCTGTTTTGGCACTTCAACAATTATATCGACTTACCATTTCTGCAAATCCTGTTGGCAAGTCCTTACCCTTTAGCTCTATACTTCGTATATAACATTCTATGAATTCATTAGGAAAAAGCTGGCTATGAATGAAATCCTGTTGGCTACGTCTCCTTGTTGAAAATGAAGAGGACTGCTATAATTCGTTACAGCTTGTTCACCAATTATGGCTTGAACTGGAAAGTTCAAAGATTACATAAAACATCCCAAGTGTAACGGGTATGTATGTGTGATATTGTAATGTCATTTTTTATTTCTATAATTAGCAACATTTATATACGTGTCTTCTCGTTCTATGCGTTATTGATATTACAGATAGAGTCCTCTGACTAGAATGATGGTTGAATGGGATGGTTGGATCGTTATGTGGCAATGTGAGAATATGGGCGAATACAAAACATCTGTTGACTAGAATGACACTATTAGTCTCCCTGCACGTTCCCCCTTTTCATTCTGAAGATTGTCCACATTCGTATAAACATTGCTCTGGATGATGGGCCTGTTTTGCCATCATGATTGAGAACGACAAGGTTGGTGGTTTACAAATATAAAAGATTTTACCTTCATATGCTTGAATGGCAAGGTTCGAGTGGGACATTTTTTATAAAGCAAACTAATATGGAAACATGCGTTATATATCTCAGATGGTGGTGCAAGAATTCCCAGCAAATTCAACTCTGAAGGATGTTCTCAGCATAGCTGGTCATGGGAGCTCATCAAGGTACTCTCTATACGGGTTTTCTCTAAAGAGTTTAGGCCAAGGCTTAACCAGGAGCCCGTGAGTTAACCTAGTTGCAAGGTGAAAATGGGGGATGTGATCAAGCTAAAACCAAGAATACCCGACAAGTGACTAAGATAGTACAGGGAAGACATTCAACGTACGTATGACAGGGGTCACTCCGTGACAAACTCAAGAAGGAGGCAGACTGCTGGTAGCACGGTTGTCGGGTGGGGAAGATGAAGTGCATAGCTTCATCGCGACATTGTATGTATGTCACGGGTCACTTCTGTACCAAACTCGAGCAGGATACAGGCTGCTGGTAGCATGGTTGTCAGGTGGGGAAGATGAATTGCACAACTTCGTTGCAACAGGTGCCCTCTATTGTTCATGGTTAAAATGTATGCAAGTATGTATAGGCTGATATAGATAACGATCTGTTTATAAGCAGAATTAGAAAATCCAAAAAAAGTAAAAGAACAATTATATATGTATTTTTTCAGCTTTTTTCAATAGCAAAATTTATATTATGCTTTCTTGTTCCGTATGTTTATTACCCATGCTTGATTAGATATAGGAAAACGATATGGTGTTTAGGCATAAACATCGCTTTGATGAACTATTCACTGCTCTTACTTGATAGGTTCTGACTTTCCGGTTCTTCATATGAAATATTCGATCACATGAAAGCCGATCGATGTGATTTTATCTTACTTTTGGTTACATCAACTACTAAGGTATCTTGCCGAATCGGTATAGAGTTGATGATTCAAAGAACAGAAAGTCTAGGGTCCATGTCCTCTGCAAGTTTACGTGTAGAAATGCTAGATCCAGTAGTGGCGTTTACTCTTTTTTTTCCTTCGACTTGTTCTTGTTCTTTCGCTAACATCTTGAATTTTCATATACTTAACCTTCTCATATATAAACTTACAGTCGGGTCTTGTGCTTCCCTTGTGTACATCTGGTCTTACATTCTATGTCTACATGTTACATGTACACATTCTTTCATCTATCTCTTATGGTCAAATTTCATTTTGTCCCACATCGATAAAAAGTGATAGTAGTGAAACCTTTATAACTCAAATTTCAATTTAGTAATTCAAACAAAGAAAATGAAGGCTCAACTAAAATTAGTTAGTTGTGTCTTTGGGTTCCTTGTTTTTCACATGCCTACAAACAAGTATTTGGGTTATAAATGTCTTTAATTTAGAGACACTTGTAAAAAGTTAAGTTCATATTTTTTTCATTTTATATTAAATGTTTGCTTTCAAAAAATTTACAGTTTTACAAAATTCATAATTCAAATATCATCCAAACAGTGAGATATGACATAACCATTCACAGTTTTTATTGAAATCTCCTATGGTTGTAAGTTTGCACATCCGTCTGCGGTGAAAACAGCTATATTCGATGGAAGCTATGGCAATTTTACAAGTCTTTTGCAACCCGACAAGGTTGTGGATTTTGAGCGAGTAAGTTGCGAGAGGCTAAAATGTAATTTGGAAAAATTATTATAACTTAGATTTAGATCTTGTAATTTGGGATAATTCCACATCTCTGAAACAGTAGTAGCAAAGATCCAACTTTCATAAGCTATGTGTCATTCGATCGATGATATGTAAACCAATGTGTGGACCGTTTATCCGTTGTGCTGTTTAAAATATTATTATTAGGCTAAAATGTAATTTTGAAATATTATTATAACTTAGATATAGATCTTGTAAGTTTGACAGCTCAAAAATATCAGACAATAATTCTCCATCTCCGAAATAGCAGTAGCTGAGATCTAACTTTCTTAAGCTACGTGTCAACCGATGATATCCTAACCAAATTGGTAATTGAGTTTTCTCAGGCCGTTTGAAACCACAATTTTGGAAATCTTTCAAACATTTTAGCCAATCAAATTTGACTTCTATGCGGTTGAAAATAAAACAGTTGTGCAAACTTTGAGAAATAAGGTTGGTAAATTGATGAGAGCAGAGCGTCTATCCGAATGCATACAGATCCAACTTTACTAAGCATTCCATGTTTGCTAAGATTGCTGGAAACTCGAAACTTTTGTGGCAAGAACTGATATGAAGAGACTCAGAGTTGTTCCATCCGAACCATGATGGGAAACATTCTAATCTTGTGGCAGTATGATACATCTACGTATTTAAGACTTTTATGATTTCCAAGTGACGGGTGAATCTCTTTTAATACTTTACAATTCCTGAGTTCCAACTTTTGAAGACACGGGAGTGCATTGAAATCTGGTGAGCTAACTAGTGTTACCAAATGATGGAGTTTAAGCACTTTCAGTTGTGGTAGATGCTAATGTATACAAACATAGACATGTTAGAATTGTCAAGAATCAAGATGTGAGTTAAATAAGAGTTTATGACAGTGACATTTTGTTTATACTTTCGGATCATTATGTAGTCTAGTTAGGAAATCTATAGAAATATTTAATGTCACCACCACGTGGTTGTATTGATACATCTATGATAAAGCTACAGTTAGAATTAGTCTGTGGGGGTTTACTAAACTATAAATTAACAAGAAGAACTGAATCACCTTGTAACCCTTCCAAAGTTTGTTTTGCGCGCTGTGAGTCAATCTTAAAAAACAAGATTGCTTGAAAACTGTCTGGAAATGGACGTGCAGGATAATAACTCCGACCAATAAACATAATGAACCGTGGCAAGTGAATTATGACCAATTTTTATGGCTTCAATCTGGTCATTTTCCTGCAATAAAAGAGTAAACAATGTGTTGGGAATACATCTTATTAGTATACATATATAAAGTATAAATTGAAAAGCTAGATAGCTTAATCATTACCTCTGTTGCATCTGCAAAACACATGTTACTGAATTCTGCATGTTTCCACACTCTGCCATGTTTTTCGGGATTGTTAGGATAATCCCTTCTAACAATGTAGTGTCCCATTTCGGGATTGTTAGAATTGATAGTTATGAGAGACTTTCGTATCAACACCTTTATCCTTATTTCAGGGCTAATGGGAGCCCATCAACATAAGACACCACTTGTAATGAAAGCTTTTCAGTCTTTTACGTGATTTCGTCAAATAATAGCAACTACACAGACGGTCATATGAACGCAGCATGATCACCCCTAGTAAAACGCCTTATTATCATTGTCCCAAATTAATAGTCCCTCGATAAAAAACACACTATTTTATAAAACAACATTATCACTGCATCCTCTCTATTACTTTTTTGCAAAATGACACTCTTACCCTTATGCAATTAATTAAAACTTTATAAATAGTTTGTAATTTCTAATACCATTAGGTGCAATATGGTAAATTCGTTACATTACTTACATCTATTTTTAAAGGGGACTATAATTTTGGGACTTTCCAAAATGGTGTAAGGGACTATAAATTTGAAACGGAGGGAGTATCAGTTTTGTTCCTGATTAATCAACGCACTAAAAAAATACATGATTAACCCATATAACTTGTTTACGTGTTCCAGATTCAACCCTAAAATCTTCCATGTCAGTGCAATGTAGGATCCACGTATGCAATTTTTACACATCATCACTTCCACGTAAGCTTGGGTCACTCCATTAAACCACTTTAATCCCACAACACTAACTATGTCTCTTAAAGATTTGCCCCATTTTTATAAATCCTAACACTATCAATTTGTAGCAACAAAAGATGGCGTTTTCTTCTTCAACCTAATCTAGTAGACGAAACCCTATCATTCCAAGTCATTCCAAATATGATCTGCCATGACACTTTTTTTTAGACAGAAGGTTTATTGTTTGTCCTAATCGTTACCTAAGTTTATGTTGTGTAGAAATATGAAATTATAATTAGGGTTGGAGTATATATGCAATATATAACGGTTGGTAGAAATAAAAAAATTCCTACGTGGAAATTATAACCTGTAGCAAGTTACAAAATTGAGCAATTTAACACATAATTTGCAATTAGATTGATTAATCATGTATTTTCTTGAGTGTGCTGATTAATCAGGGACAAAATCAATGGTACATTGCTAATATGTAGCTTTTATTAAAAAAACCGTCTACTATCTACATAATCTCAAAATAATAAGAAAACGCCACCTGTAATTTCATTTCAATCAACGGTCGAGATCTTTTCAACTAAAAAATTTGGTATTGAATGCTAAGGACAAACCCCTCACCACCCCTTTTGTTGAATCTGTAACATTGTTTTTCAATCATGTATAGGTTTATTAATGGAATAGAGTTACCTGATCAGAGAGCCAACCCCTTTTTAAACCTTTTTTTGCCGGCCAAAGCTTCCCAAAAAACACAACCAACATCATGACCATTTTCAAGCCATGGGAATGTCCATCTCATTGTGTTGAAATTTTTATCAGCCATCAATGCGCCTAGTTCATTGGGAATAACTACGGTCTTGGCAGGTGCTTTTTTATCACGACTCAAATCCTATAAAATAAATTATAATATGAGATTACTTTATTTAGCAAATTCCAATACATATAAGATGTTTTGAAAATTATTACCTCTTTCCACGGCGTTACTAGGAACATGATTCCACCACGGCGAAAGAAAACTTTATTATCATGTTCCTTTTCAGAATTGATTATCTTGCGGCGCCTTTTCTTACAATGAGGATCGAGGTTGCTGGATAAATGGATCCTGTAGAGCCGGACCTGGTCTCTTTTGACGGTCAAGTGGAGTAGCAACAGTTGCAGCAGGTGAGTTCGGCTCCGGTTTAAAATCACCATTTTCCTGCACCAAGATCTATTCGTTTACCTTTTCTTAAGTAATTTTAGCATCTTTTTGTTTACCCTTTTTCATGTAAGAAACGTGCTACCTGACCTCTACTGTATGCGTTTTCATGGGCATTACTATAGTCAATAACGGTCTCTAAATAACCACCCTTTTCTTGACTGTAGAATGGTCGAAGTTTTTACTTCCCATTTGTTAATTTGGACACTCCATTAGGAATAAAATATTTCTGGTCATGACTAAGAATACGACCACTTTCCATTTGTGTTTCAGTATCGGAATATAATCTAAACATGGAACAATCAAGAAACTCAATGCATGACACGGACCACACAAGCGAGAATCTTGATACTCAAAGAGTATTCGGATACTGAAACATAAAATATCATTCCCCATGAAGAGCTAAGAGTGAAAACTGGGAAGTGAAAACATCGACCAATCGACATAAAAGAAAAGGGCGGGTATTTATAGGCCGTTATTGACTATAGTGTTGCCCATGAAAACACATACACAAGAGGTCAGTAAAAACGGTTCTTAAAGAAAAATTTGGTCCGTGAATGCTTTCACAACATAATGTGGCCGTGAATCATTCAATATTATACAGAGTTCATAACTATACGCAATATAATCTAAACATGGAACAATCAAGAAACTCAATACATGACACGGACCACACAAGCGAGAATCTTGATACTCAAAGAGTATTCGGATACTGAAACATAAAATATCATTCCCAATGAAGAGCCAAGAGTGAGAACTGGGAAGGTAAAGCATCGACCAATCAACATAAAAGAAAAGGGTGGATCTTTAAAGACCGTTATTGACTTTATTTGACACTTACGAAAACACACACACTAATGGTAAAGTAAAAGGTTCTTAGATAAAAAAAGGGTAAACGAAAAGATGTTGGTGCATGTATACGTATTGTATGGACAAAAAAAAACACTAAACAATCCTTAATGGACATTACCTCATGAATCGGTGTTAAAACGTCAGCACATAAAGCGTTCAAATCTTGAGTAGAAATATCCTCGTTTTTGTCATCAAAAGTATGAAAAGGAGCAGGAACAGACCCGTCATTGTAAACATTCAAAGTCGGATTCTGGGACAGACTATTAAGAGCATGAACAGCACCATTCTGGGTATCCTGATAAATTTGTCAATTAGGAGTCATATAAAATCTGTATAAAGGGGAAAAGACGTTCATATTATATATAGAACACAAATACCATTAAGTCATCATCTTTGACAGTGGATTCAACAGCAGAAAAATTGGGATCATTGTACAAATGTGTAAGAGCATCAACAGCTATATTCTCGTGATCATTCACATCAAGTCCGGTTGAATATAAATTCAACTACATATAAATAAAATGACACATATTACAATTGGAATAAAAAAAGGCAGGAATGTATATTAAAATGAGGTAAACTAATGACTTTATAAACACTAACCTGATCATCAGGCTTGTCATATGTGGCAGGAATGGTTTGATTATGGGGCAAACTATCAAAATTAATTTGCGGAGACGGTGAATCATGCGAAAAACCATTAAACTCCATAGACAAACCGCTAGTATCAAAATTCTGCTAAGTTGAAAAAATGAATATATATTATTATTGGGATAAACAAATGTAAAAAATTATATTTAGATAAACTACGACTTTAGTACCACCCACCGTATCATCTGGCTTGTAATCTGTGGCAGGAATGTTTTGATCATGGGCAAACTTAAAAATATGATTTTCTGGATACGGTGAATGATTCGAATAATCATTAACCTCCATAGACAAACCGATACCAGTATCAAACTTCTGCTAAGTTTAAAAAATGGATATATATTATTATTGGGATAAACATAGGTACGAACTTAAATTTAGTACCACCAACCTTATCAGTGGGCTTGTCATTCGTAGCAGGAATGTTTCGATCATGGGCCAAATCATCAATATCATTAAAATCCATTGAATACGTGTTTCATTTAATGTGCTTCTCCTAAATTGAATAAAAAAGGATACATATTATAAATAAATGCATAGGGGTAATCAAATTTATATTAACATCAGTCTCCGGTGTTTCAATGCCCACAAACCTTATCAAAGGGGTTGTCAATCATATCCGAGACACTAAACGCATCTCCATCAACCTTAGCAACATCATCTGGCTTAAGTTGTTGTGAAACAAAAGAGAGGATAAACGTTAAACAAATAAAGCACTCGAACAATGTACTAAATAATGAAAAATTCAAAACAAACCTTGACAGATTTATCAACCATAACTTTGGAATCATTAAACATTTCCTCGTCCGCAACCTATATAATTATTTAAACAAATCAAATTCTATACATACTTAAAGTGGAGCATTGGTTAAGATAAAGAGTAAAACACAAACCTTAAAAGAATGAGACGGAGGCAGATCACCAACAGTGGATAAAGGGTTACGTTGAACATCAACATGTTGTTAAACATGGGATTTAGAATGGTCATCAAAAACACCCGATTTCTACACAAACAGGTATAAAGATCTGTCAAGACAAATACAGTTACAGGAATTAGGCATAATCAACATTTTAAGAAACACACAATCAAACCTTGGAACTTAGATCAACAGCAGCGTTTTCAGATCCAAACTCGTTCTGCAAGATACAAGTTAAGGTAAGGGCCTTTGAATACTAATTTTAAGCTAAGATAAATTAAGAACATTGTGACAAATAACAAACCTTATCATTATGTTTAAGGATAGTTTGATGGATCATAAAGTTCTGAATATTTTCTAAACATCCCTTGACCATATGCTTGAGTTCATCAATCTGATTTGCTTTGCGCACTAATCTGAGATGCTTGTGCACTAATCTGAGATGCTTGTTGTTTAACAATCTGCTTGAGTTTAATATCGGGTTGAATTGCCATAATTGCTTGCTGATTAGTCTGAAGTGACACCGGTTTATCCACATCTGGTCGAGCCTGAAAAAAAGGTTCGGTTGTCGCCGCTTGCTGATTAGTCCGAGTTGTCACCGGTTTCTCCACATCAAGACGAGGCTGCTAATAGGGTTCAGTTGCAGCATGTTTCTCCACATGTACCTCATGATGAGTCGCAGTACGACCACTTGATCTAGTATTACGAACATTCTTAGTATTACGGGAGGCAGCTCTAGTATTATGAACATTCTTAGATAGACTATGGATAGTTCTTTTGTTGAAATATTCCAAGTTAGACCTCCACCAAGGTGCATTTTGTTCTTGAGGCAAAGGAGTTAGTGTGCTACAACGTGATGTAGAAAACAATTTCTTATAATTGGCTTCAATCTTATCAAACGGAATGTTATCTCGCCACGCAATAGCACGGGGAAACAACTTTGTATTTTTGTACCACCAACAACCAGAGTTGGAAAAAATCTCCAAAACCCATATCTGGGAAGAATATTAAAAAAATATATGAACATTAAGATAATTTAGTTTTAACTTAAATATAAATAATGAGTAATATGCATATAAAAATAGAACAAACCTTTAATGAAAAACAAATCCATACAGACAATATGTGGCCAAGTAATTGGGATCAGCCTTTAGCTTTTTCAAGTGATCCTCCCTGTGTTTGTGGACAATGTTATACGCCCTGCTGTGGAAAAGTGGCCAAACATGTTCACCCCATGGAAATGCATTCCATTTAAAAAAATCATCCACCAAATTAACTATAGCTGCAGGGAGTACGTGCTTAAGCTCATGACCCATAAAAACGTAGTCCAAAGATAATAGCAAGCATACACGAACATCATCATCATCGGTTAACTCATTGAAGCTTTCTTCGTTTCCAACAAGGAATTTCAAATCATAACCACGTATGTTTCTGAAATCGGGGAATACACGTGCACGGAATTCAGATTTATCATTATCTTTAAAATTCAACATTATTTTTCCAAACTGGAACCCGGTTAATAAGAAAAATTCTTTTCGACCATATTCATATGTCTGGCCACCAATATCAAAAACAAAAAGGGACCTCCGGACCAGCGTCTTCTATAAAACGTTGGTGTTGTAGTAAATAATTCAACATGTGATTATCATTGTATGTTGTTTGAACATCTAACCAGTGACCGAAAACAGTCCGTCTAAACATATTAAAGCGTTCAGGCTTCAAAACCAACTGATCACGCATGGTGTGAAGAAAATGCAACCTAGATCGAATACTAACTCTAGCATCATAAACCTAAATACCAGTGGAATCCAAGTTTACAATCATGCGATAATTAATCAGACAAAATTTAATAATTAAGGATTCAATTAGAACTTACAATCGGTTGTTCCATCGATAATATAATGCGCCGGGAGGATGTCTGGTGGCGTTGGTGAATAATGAATAATGTGATTACAATGTAGGACTTGGTGTATATTAGGATCAATGGGAGGTTTGGATGAGGTTTAATCAGATAACATTGGTTGGATTTGTGTTTAAACTGGAAAAAAAATTTATGGTGGCCGGAAAAATCAAAGCCGGAAAAGTGTGTGTGTTAAAAATTTGTGTGTTAAATATATTTTGAATTTTGTAAAGTCAAACCCCTAAAAAAATACTGTAGTACTCACATAAATCGATGCAAAACCTTTTTCTGAAAAGGCAACAAGTTCCAAGGTCGGGTAGAGCATATTAGTAGAGCATGTCTAATAGAGCATCCGACGTGTACTAGTGTACAAAATGCTAGATTCGATAAAGTGATTCGGTTCAAAGATAAGTGGGCCTGGTAGAGCACGCCACGTGTCCATCTCTGGTATGGGTAGAGCGAGTTTTTGGTAGAGCATGGCCTTAACAGGAAAAACAAAAATGTTTGAATACATAATGTCTACATCATAGGGACATGGCTGCAAACAGTAATTATCTTATGAAATTAATTATAATTTTAACGGGAAATACGAAATTCACCTTTAATAATGGCATCTTCATCTTCTTCTTCAGCTTCTATGGAACGTATTTCTTAGTTTTCGAGACCCGGAAAACGTTTGTAACCTGATGATCTGTACTAGTAAAACGTTTTACGGGTATCTTCGCCTCTAAAACTAATTGTTAACATTTCTGGATGGGGGAACTAAGAACATTGCTAATGGGTAATTTCTTTCATTTCAGTTTTTTTTAAATCCTAAGTTCAACCTTAATTTGCGTGTTTTTTAGCTCAATAATCTTAGTTTACCTTCAATTACGATACCCTTTAACCAATTTCATCCATTTTCCCTAAATCAAAAACCCCCAATCTCATAATTAAACCCTAATTAAGTTTTTTTTTTTGGGTTCAGAGTGTTGTAATTGCCTTATATTTCATCCATTTGACCTTAATAAAAAACACCCAATTTTAGTTTCAACCCCTAGTTAAGTTTTTATTGTTCAAAGTGTTTTAGTTTGCTTTAATTTCATTACCCTTTAACCAATTTGTTTAAATGCCTGAAAATATAAAACCCCAAATTTCAACAAATTCCACAATTAAAACCATCAATTTGTTTATTACCCTTTATCCAGTTTCATCAATTTGCCATAAATTAAAAGCCCCGAATTGCATAATGAAACCCTAATTAGCTTAATGTTGTAAGAAATGAAAAAAAAAGCTAATTCAGAAATTCCACCTACGGGTTATGATGAGGTGATTAGATCTAAACGTGCTATAATTCTAATAGTGATAGACAAATTAGCTCCCAAATACGTTAGCCAGCTGTGGGTAGTGGTAAAAAGTGTTCCAAAAAAGGTAGGAATTTAATGATATGGAGTAAGAGGATGATGTTAGCAAGGATTTGGAGGAAAGTCAGGAACTCCTGGACTGATGAAATGATTCAACAGTTGGAAACACTGGTTGGGTAGAAGGTTGATGACATGATCAAGGAAAGGTATGAAGACGAGAGTGTGGACTGTCTTAATGACCAAGTTGCAGTGCAAACAAATGGGAAATCAGATAGACTTATGGGTAATGGGTATTTCATTGCTGGTAGCACGGTTTCGGGTGAGGAAGATGAAGTGCATAGCTTCATTGCGACGATGTATGTATGTCACGGGTCACTTGGTATCAAACTCGAGCAGGACGCAGGCTGCTGGTAGCATGGTTGTCAGGTGGGGAAGATGCAGTGCACAGCTTCGTTGCAACGGTGCCACTATTATCGGTAAACATGTATGTAAGTATGTATAGGTTTAGATAGATAACGATTTGAATATTTCTTGTGAAATGTAAATACATCTATGTACAGAACTGGATTTTTTATGTCTATTAGCAGAATCAGAAAATTCGAATAAAAAGAAAAAAAAACTGAAAAACAATATATGTATTCTTTCAGCTTTTTCTTAATAGCAGAATATATTATACTTTCTTGTTCCTGAAGTATTAGTTCCGTGCGTTCGTGCCCCATGTATGATTAGATCCATGAAAACGATATGGTACTTAGACCTAAACAAAGCTTTGATAAACTATTCACTATTCACTACTCTTAGTTTTGGTTTGTAATGAAGAACCAATCTACATATTAAGTTATGAACTACTACTAGTGTTGCCCAAACGGTATAAGAGTGTACGAGTCATAAACAGAAAGTCTTGGGTTCATGTCCCCTTCACTACAACTGCTAGATCCACGGGGTGGCGTTTATGTTCTTTTTATTCGACTTATTCTTGTTCTTTCGCTTATGTCTTGATTTTTCATACCTTGGGGTTGTTGCCTTTAGTCACTAAACACTTCAACTTAGTCTATGTATAGAATTCAAGTGTGCAAGGCAAGCAAGTATAGTATGAAATTTTAATTCATAGCTTGTGCATATTGTTTCTTTATTTTGTCGATTATCTTGAGGTGTCGACTTTTCTGGTTGGATTTTTGATCAATTTCACGCTAACTCTAATGTTTGTTGGAGGTTTTCTCCAACAACTTTGCAATCCGGTTAATCAGTAAATATGTACATGAGTTTATCAGTCTTTCTATAAACAACAGTACAAGTTTACAACGGATAACTTGTTGCAAATATGTGTATGTCCCGGTGGATAATTTATCAGGAAAGCTTAGCTAGAAACGTAAATTTACTGACGAAAACGTAAAATTTTCTGACGAAAACGTAAATTTACTGACGAAAACGTAAATTTACTGACGAAAACGTAAATTTAGTGACGAAAACGTGAATTTTCTGACTAAAACGTATATTTACAGACGAAAACGTAAATTTACTGACCGAAACGTAAATTTATTGACGAAAACGTAAAAATACTGATGAAAACGTAAAAAAATCGATGAAAAACGTAAAACAACTGACCAAAACGTAAAAATCGAACGAAGACAGATAAAAACATTTGAACATGTTAAAAGATAGGAAAATATTGTAAGTTAGTGGGTTGACCAGACCCAAACCATTTGACCCATAACCCATTTGACCCATTATTAAATGATAACCCATTTGACCCATAACCCATTTGACCCATGACCCAAACCCAACCAAACCAACCCATTTGCCACCTCTACATCTCATCAACCGTCGCCTCCTTTATACTTATGTGTGGAGAATCCACAGCAAAACATTTTCTTTCAGAACAGCGCAAATTAGGAATCCACGATTGTCATTGCACCGAGTTCGCTAGAAGAGGCAGCGCGGTTCCCATAATAAAGACCATCTGTAAACTTAGCATTTCCCTAATTTATCAAAACTTATTCGTTATATTCTAATTAGCGTATATGATTACTATTTAAAGATAGACATAAAAAAGCAGAGAGACATCCTTGAGCATGGATTTTACAGTACTTCCATACACTGAGCTATGGCATAAGCATTCACAGTTTTGATTGAAATCTATTGTGGTTGTAAGTTTGGCACATCCATCATCTGCGGTGAGAACATTTATTGAACATCTATATTTGATGGAAGCTCTGGGAATTTTACAAGTATTCTGCAACCCGACAAGTTGAGGATTTTGAGCCGAGTAAGTTGCGAGAGGCTAAAAGGTAATTTGGAAAAATTATTACTAACTTAGATTTGGATCGTGTAAGTTTGACAGTTCACCAATATCAGACTAATTCTCCATCTCCGAAACAGCCGTAGCTGAGATCCAACTTTCTTAAGCTCAACCAATGATATGCTAACCAAAGTGGGAATGGAGTTTTCTCAGGTCGGTTGAAACCACAATTTCGGAAATCTTTCAAACATTTTAGCCCCTTAAATTCGACTTCAATGCTGTTTAAAATAAAACAGTTATGCAAACATAAAGAAATAAGGTTGGTACAAAGTTTCCCAATTGATGAGAGCAAAGCGTCTATCCGAATGCCATACAGATCCAACTTTACTAAGCATTCCATGTTCGCTTGGATCTCTGGAAACTTGGAACTTTTGTGGCAAGAACTGATATGAAGAGACTTGAGTTGTTCCATCCGAACCATGGTGGGAAACATTCTAAGCTTGTGACAGTATGACACATCTCATATTTAAGACTTTATGATTTCCATGTGATGGATGAATCTCTTATAATTCTGTACAATTACCGAGTTCTAACTTTTGAAGACGGGGGAGTCCATTAAAATCTGGTGCTGACTAGTCTTTCCAAATGTCGCAGTTAGCGCTTCCAGTTTTGGTAGACGCTATAGACATGTTAGAATTGTCAAGATGCGAGTTAAATAAGAGCTTATCACATGATTTGGGATCATTATGTAGTCTAGTTAGTAAAACTACAGAAATGTTCAATGCCACGACCATGTGGTTGTATTGATACATCTATGACAAAGCTACAGTTAGAATTAGTCAGTGGGGTTTACTAAACTATAGTTTTATAATTGCTTAAACATATTAAGAACATAGTTTGTCCGAACTGTTTGGTAAAGCACTACAAGGAATTGCTGAAGTTTTGTGAACTAACGCGTGGCCTCATGACATTTCAAGTTACACATAATTGAAGGGGCTTAAGTTATGTTTGAATTGTGCTGTGAAAATTTTAAGTTATGTTTTTTACTTTTACAGATTAACTAGTATGGATTATATTTTTTACCTAAGCATTCACCCACACAGAAGATACAAGAATTCCACAAGACGATATGATGTAGGCCAAATTAGCCCTCTTACATGCCTTTGAGATCGATGATGCAAAATATTTCCTCGTACCTTCGCCAAACCTTGTCCATCGACACCCCTTCATTTGATATATAGGTCAACTATACATAACCTAACCACTCAAGGGTGGCCTAGTGGCAAAAAGATTCGTGGCTATCACTCCAAAGTGTGTGAAGTCTCAAGTTCAATTCCCACTAGGTGCAAACAACCTTGAAGTGGCCACGCCAACCTCCTGAAAAGGGAGGGCTTTACCTGATTTGAGTCTGTGTAGCGGTGGGCTCAAACCCCGTGGATTAGTCGGCCAATGAGTCGGAAATCACGTTTACCAAAAAAAACAAGACATAACCTATACTACAACACGAACCATTTCAACAGACACCTGTTTTGACCCGTTACCAAACCCGCCCAACAGGCCACTTTATTCTAACAAATGATTAAATATTATTTGTGGGCTAGGTAATGTATGGAGCACCCATTTCCTGTCCGATATACAAGTTGATACACCAACTGTGGTTGCTAGGGAAATGTCTCGGCAATTTCCGAACTGATTGGAACCGATATTCGTTAATGGGTACTAACTTATACCACCAATGAAGTTGACTTTTCCAATGCAGTTGGCTCTGACATTTGACCTCAGTTCAAATCATTGCCCTCATCAACAAACAAATTCATACTAATATCTCTGCAATTTCTGAAACCACGACAAGAAGTTTATTGCAATTATAAACTCAAGACCTTGAAACTTGAAAGCATGCTACTTTGACAAGTATCACTCATTTCTGACGACATTTTTAGTTTATTGCAATTTGGGTATCTAAATTGTAACCGAATCGAAATATTTGGTTTTATAAAATAAAAAATTTGGTTCTCGACGACATTTTTAGTTTTTAGACGATTCTCGGTTTTTAAAAAAATAAAAAAACTAACCATCGAAAACGAGATGGTAGTATCGAACTCTTTACATCAAAGATACGCCACACCATAGACACTCTCACAATATATTTCTCAAGATAGAATGACAACTCCCTACCAACTCTTACATCTCGCGCTTTCAGTGGTTTGAAAATTGGTTTCTAAATCGATTTAGTCAAGTCATCGGGTCACCGGTTGCCGGTTCGACCCGAGTCGATCCGGGTCAACCTCTAAAAAAATATTTTCTATGATTAAAAAAACTATATATATAAATCATGAATTATTCCGTATATTAAACATATAAACTATTTACCAACAAATTTAATATGTAAATATATAATAGCAGGCTTCCCTCTGAGATTTAATATCGCTTAGAATCCGAGCCTCTGTACCCAGTATCCAGGCGGGATAAAAGAAGAGCGAGGTATAGTGAGAAAGCTCACCCCTGCCGTTAGACGATAAATCGTTCTTTTACATCCCATCCCCTAAACAAATCAACAGGAAATGATACAAGCCATTGTTGTTCTTTTGACGTTGAACCACTCCGGTACAACTAGAAAACAACAATATTGCTAGTAAGATAGCGATCCAGGCAAGCGCTAAAGAAAGAAGGGGCACAAGCACGCGCAAGAATCAAAGCAGGGCAGGATCGAAGAGCTTAGACAACAAGCAAGCGAGAAGGAATCCCTCAAAGGCAGTGGGGCAAGGGTTAGACCGTAGCTTGCTTGCTGCTGAAAAACGTAATAGGCTACTTTATTTGTAAAAAAGCATGAAAAAAGCAAAATCTGACGGGTTTAACTGAGTTTCGGTCATATGAAACCCGGTTTAATAATACATGTTTTTCGACCAAAACTGGGTCAACTGGTTGACCCGACCCGATCGAACCGGGTTTCAAAATATTGCTACCTTGTATAAAATATTTAGATTATTCGTTTTATATTGTTAACATTGTAAAATAATAATGTTAGATTATGAAAACTTCTCAAAAAATAAAAAAGCTGAGGTAGATTTGGCAGGTATCGATACCCGTTCCTTTCCCATGTCAAGAATGCTCGTTACCAACCCATTCAACCCCAACGTGTGAAATATTTCAATTATTAGATTTATATAGAAAACATAGTATCAAGTGTACCCATTTGACATGTTAACATGCTCGAACGATTGTTCTGGTTATAGGTTCATTCTGAAAATTTACATGTATTACAAAATGAAGTTGGTTTGAGGCATGGAATAACGAAGTCTGACTATTATTATACACCCTTGCTGAATGAACGAAACAACTGTACTTAATTTAAGTAAGTGTATTAAACGTAGTTAATCTTTTAAATTGAAGATTATATCAGAGACATAATCATATCTAGATAGGTTGCAAAATGAGCCGACCTGGTTTGAGCTCAACTAGGTAGTATTGATGTAATGTTAAGTTCAATTTTTCAGATATATGCTTCAGGTTAGATATATTCATCATTTATGGCCACTTGTGAAAGTTTTGTTACTAGATGTGCTAAGGTGAGTAGATCATGTTGGTTGTAAAACGGATGAAAATAGGTTCGGGTTCAAATGGACGGGTCAATACTTTTTTGTCTGTGCCTCAAAAGAACATGCCTTTTTATACTTATAATCTAAAATTTTGAACTCAACGGCGTTGGGGATTGCTGATTCATGTGTGTATCTGATTTTTCAAGAACATCAGCAGTTTTTAGTGCAAATAAGTTTGTTTTAAGTAGGTACATACTTTCGAATAAACAATCCCAAACACCCCCAAAAAAGCAATTTAGTTGGCTGTAGAGTGTCTGGGGGACTTCCAACAGTTTGAGACAACTTATAAATAGCCAGTTCTCAGACGACCTTCACCATACTATAATTCCACTGTCAAAAACCACAAATAGCCAGTTCTGACTTGTGGGTGGAGTGTCCTACTGCAACATCTTTCACATTAAATTATGTGGCACCTAACATGATACGAAGTATGACTGAAGTAAAAGGAAGAGTCGCATTCGTCTTGTGACGCAAGATGACTTGGGGGTTAGCAAATCCTGATACGAGTCACAATTTTCTTCAGGTGTGTAGGAAGGGACTCGGTGTCCGCAGATAATGGAAAAATTTATTCAAGAGGTGACCCGATTCAGCTACCGACATGCTCTACATTCAAATAATTTTGTCCTTTTCCATTGTACACACAGCCATAATCGGAGAGGGTATATGATTGTTCGTTTTCATATAAGGTCAGAATCAATCTCCCTCCCAGTGGCGATAAATAGGTTTTGGGAAGCACGTCCACCTTGGACATACAAAGAAGTTTGTGTTGATCCTGTATACAATTTTTTCGGGCTAGAACTGGCCTTTGTTTGACCACAAACGCCAAAATGGAAGAAGTCACCTGATCGGGACTACGATGCAGCTTCTGGTCAGGACAATGTTTATCAAACTGGCGGTTCTTTAAGATGGTTGTACATTCTTACAGACAAATTTTAAAACATTTGACCCGTTTTCCTCTAAAGTAACGTTATTCATTTTACCACTTTAACCCGAGTATAACCAAAACTGGTCCAAAATTGCGAAAAATGTCAAAATGCATGTCTTAATACTTACATAAGAAGACTTTTATTTCTATGCAAAATATGATCTTTAGCAAATAGGATGTTAAAGTACGTACATAAAACACAGTAACAAACTTTACTGAACATGTATGTATGTAGAGCTCAAATTTTTGCTGCTGTAAAGTAATGTATGCAACATACAAATAGCAAAGGAACCAGGAACGCTAGTTTCGATAAACAAAATATGTACTAGATTGTATTAGCCTAAAGTTATGCCACGGATAAACGTCCATAATATAAGATTCTTAAACCATAATCATTTCTCGTGTAGCATGTCTGTGTGCAGTGTGGTTGCAGCAACATCCGACGCCCTGCGGATAAAGCCTTATAGGGTCAAATAGATGCGGGTCCAACTTAAACAGCTTATCGAGTCAATCCGATAGACCCGATAGCGTAATAGAGTCGGGTTAGGGTCCTAGTTAGGTTTATATCGGGTCAACCGGATAAATCCAATGTTACGAAAATTTGCTGACAAGTTGAAATGTTGAATTGAGGGGTGTTTGGGGTTGTGTTTTAAGATTGTGTATGTGAGTATACATAGTTAAACTGATAATATAGTCTACCTAATTTGATTTTTGGAATCAGTTATTTTTTACATATAGCGGCTTCTTAATGACCTTGCCACTTATCATGCGGTTTGAGAGAACTCGGTGATCACCGTAGCTACACAATATATTACAGCAATAAAGAAACAAGAAGAAAACCATACCAAGTAAACCCCACTTTGTTAGTACATACCAACATAGACAAAGCTGAATGAGGAGCTAGGAAAACCGTAATGATGCATGTAAACGATCTTGAATACAAACTGCACATCGTCGTGTGTATTAGCTAGAGCAGAGTTTACGAGATAAGCTGCAAAGGAATTTACTAAACTTTTATGTTCTTAATGTTTATGGGCTTGTAAACACACATCGTGTTTACGACTTTATGTTCTTCTTTGAGTTAAGTCCATTTTAAACTTTTATCTTAAAGGGTATGAATATAAGTTTTGTAATAGTTTGTGGTAATTTATGACATGAAAAAAAAGGAATTATAAAAAACAAACCAAGATAGAATCACAATCAAATTTGTGATCGGATCTTTAGAGGCTTAACAATCAAATGATACTAGAAGTTATAAAGAGTACTCTATTTTTACTTTCTAGCCATGTGGGACAAGGTAATAGTATCTTATTCAAACAGACTAACAGATCATGTTACACATCAAAGAAACATTACGCTGGTCACTATGGTGGTCGTCGTCGACCACGTGGTGATGCTACCCACAACGTGCCAATAACATTGCAGAGGCCATCCACCACATGCCAAGATCACCACCTTACATGAAAAAATGGATGTGGATTTGTTGTACCATAACCACATGCCAAGATCACAACGCGCCAGCCCCCGGCTCGAGTTTGTACTATGTTTTATACAACAGGCTACTTTACAGATAGTAATTTATAACACTATAAGCTACATACGACCGGCATATATAACGCAGGGGTTCATGAATGTGGCTCAAATCGATACACTATTTGGAATCCCACGGCACGTTACACCTGGTTTTGTTTCTCAATCAACTTCTCGATCCTTTGAATCTCTGATGCAAACCCGTAAAACGCTTCCAGAATTTCGCATCACCAGACCACGTGTCTCATTGTTGTATTTCGCCAATATATTCCTCTTCGGGTGAATGAGTGGACAATATATCCACCACTGCCATGTATTTTGTTTACTGTAACATACATGGTACGTAATGCCAATATGAAGTAATTTTGACGGTCTTCGAGAAAGTTTGTGTATTCAGGATCATTTTCGTCAGGAATTAGGTGATGCATTCTTGGTGGTCGATTTGGTATGTAGCCACCTTATGGGTATTGGCCAAAGTTAAGTGCTGCATGCTCGTCTCAAGCGAGCCATATGGTGATTAGGATGGCAGTGAGCTGAGGTCTTCAGCATTGGTTAATGTAGGCCACCAGGTTTTGTGGCGAATATCTGTGTGGACCACATTAATTACCTCAGCGTACCAGGCTTGAAGCTCTCTGTCATTGCAAACATCTAGTGACGGGTCAGGGTGGTATCAGTTTACCTAAGTTTTGACCCAGTTTTGTATAGCTTCCCAAATAAAAGCCCATCAGAATCATATGGGTAGTCTTCGATTAGAAGCTTTACTCCGTGCCTTTGACTCAGGTCTAGAACTGCCATACCCCTGTAAACATCATGAGACCAAACACGGTCAGGATTATAGGTGAAAAATTATATGGCTCGGATAGTTCAAGTATTATACCTTCTAATGAGATCAGCAGGGAGGCCTTCTAAATCAAAGCGCCTATGCTTATAGGCATCAACGCTTATTTCCATGCAGTAGCGTCCAGGGGTAAAGCCTTTCTCCATGACACCATCAGCATTAAGGAGGTTCCGGCGAGCAATGACGTTAATCTCAAGCGTATATCTCATGTGTGGGTCCAAAAGCTTATAAATCGGGTGCATCGCACTCAATTGCCTATGTGCCGATGATATAAATGGTTCCCATGGCTGCATCGTAACCTATACATATGTAAAACGGAAAATATGTGAATGGGCCGAGCATGAAAGAATATAAATTTCAATGGTCTTAAGAGTGCCTGATGGGGTCAAGAAAAAGATGGTTCGGGTTGCGCATGCTTTACGCTCATCGAGTGTGTTTATCCTGTCAAGAAATGGTAGGTATATGTCGTGGTAGTCTAATATATGAATAGCTTATTTTCCTCGCTAGCCTGTCAACATGGACCAAAATAAATTTACCATTCATCAGTTACATGTCTAGGTTAAATATTTATCTCCAACAGAACAACATTTTAATGAAATAAGAACGGGTCAAAAGTCGTATTTTTAAAGGCTCGCCTGATATGAAGAATGTTAACTGTTGTACAGTCATGCCGTTAAGATAGCCCAAAATATGTTCTTTGAGGGCAGACTCTTGTGGACCGTATGGTTTAACAAATATGTAAATTGGTTTATTTTTTGGCAGACTCTTGTGGACCGTATATTTCAGTGTCAAGTTGACTCACGGGTGGGAAGACTTTTAGTTCTCTATGCTGACGGGGCTGACCCCTACAACTCTGCAAGTGCTTGGCGAGCAAAGTCATCATCATGCAACCATGAGAATGTCCACTGCACATTTAAAATACAGATTATAAGAATAAAACGCGACCCCAATTTGCTATCTCTAAATGCATACTTACAATCAAAAATTTTGAACTCAAGGGTGTTTGGGATTGTTGATTCAAGAGTGAATCATATTTCAAGGGCGAATCTTATTTCAACCACATCAACACTTTTGAGGAATGTACGAATGACTTATTTAACTTTTGAATTAAAGATTAATCAAAGGTAATTACTTTATGCAATTTTCCTTTCTATCAAATTCAGTTTTGGATATCTTTTTCCTTCGAGTTTCTCATGCCTGGACAGCATACAAATTTTGCAGCCTAATGGCTACGTTCTTTTACGGGATTTGCTATTGGGGACTATGCTCAAGCGAGGTTCCAAACTTCTTATGGCAATGTTACTCAAATGTATATATTGTGCAATAAACGAGAGCGTTTTCCATACTCTTATGACTATTTTGCAGGCTATGTTAATGAACAAGAATCGACTTATTAGTGAGAACTTCTATTTTCGTGGGGATGGAACTGTAAGTTTGTAAGGATTATGTATACTTTTGGTCTGCATTGTATTCATTTACATGCTTCTTGTAATGTACTTATGTTAATGTTATTATCACAAATTTTGTACAGTTTCGTACTACTTATCAGAAGATTTTGTCGTCAGAGTTTTGTAACCGCTGGATTCACTGTAGTTGATGTGAATACATACAACCGAGAGATTGAAAATCTAGCTAGGGTTATTACTATGCAGCGGCATAGTCCAACCTTTCAACCCAACAAATTAATACAGTAACTTTTACAAAAGTACATATGAGCGATCCAAATGGGTAAAAATAGAAACAGCAAAAGTCAAATGGGTTGGAAGTCATTCAAAGCAAAAATATTACTATCGTCAAGCCGCTTATATCATTTTACTCAAAAAAGTTAAATCATTATATGACTCACTAATTATTTATAACAGAGTTGGAAAGTTTGGGTAAAAAGTGCTCGGGTCAACCCACCCGGTACTAAAGTGACTTTTTCAACTTAAGGCTATGTAACTCTATGATCGACGTCAGGCATTGGATACAAGTAGTTTTTAGACGACCTTGACCATACTATAATTCCACTGTCAAAAACAACAAGGTCTAGTGTCCTACTGCAACATCTTTCACATTAAATTATGTGGCACCTACCATGATACGACAAAAGTAGTCACCTTTTTATTCTGATGAAGATGACTTGGGGTGTTTCGCAAACCTGATACGAGTCACATTCTTCTTCAGGTGGACAAGAAGGGACTCAGTGCCTGCAGATAACTGTAGAGATTATTATTCAAGAGGTGTCCTGATTCAGCTCTCAACACGCTCTAAAATCAAATATGTATGTCCTTGTCCATTACAAGGCACTACAAGAAAAAGGGCATATAGTGACACACTTTTTAATGACAAACAACAATAAGTATAAGTAAAAGTATATATTTACTTACACTTTTGAAAAAAATGTAAGTGAAAGTCTAACTTTCACCTATACTTTTCAAAAAGGTGAGCAAATGGTTAACTTTCACTCACACTTTTTAAAAAGTGTGAGCGAAAGTCTATCTTTCTCCCACACTTTTCAAAGAATGTGGGCAAAAGTTTAACTTTCACCCACACTATTTTAAAAGTGTGGGCAAAAGCCTTACTTTCACCTACACTTTTTAAAAAGTATGAGCAAAAGTCTAACTTTCACCTACACTTATTAAAAAGTATGGGCAAAAGTCTAACTTTCACCTACACTTATTAAAAAGTATGGGCAAAAGTCTAACTTTCACTTACACTTATTAAAAAGTGTAGGCAAAAGTCTAACTTTCACCTACACTTGTTACAAAGTGTGGGCAGAAGTCTAACTTTCACCTATATTTTTTTAAAAGTGTGAGCAAAAGTCTTTTTTACGAACTCGCCGTCCATAGAGAGTATTGGCTAGCGTTGAACATTTCGGACCAGACCGACTTGAACGAATAAATCACCTCGACCCTGAACTTGAGCTAACCTATTTCAGTCCAGTCTTCTGTCCACACTTGCCTTAATATTTGATATTCGATTTGATTAGGTTTGATGTTACGCACTATCGATCGAACTACTAAAACAAGACTAAACACTTTAGGTTTAGTCCTCAAGTCGAGGTTTTGGACTAAATTATTCTTAACCCAATCTGATTTTTAAGGTTCGGTTTCGATTTTTATCTGATCTTTGGTCGACACTTTAGTTTATGTTTGATTATCGGTATGGTTTAGTCGATGAGGTTTAGTCTTAAGCACATGTTTTGGACAAACAGATCGAAAAATCGGACCGTACCAAACACATTAGGTTTGATCCTCAGTATCATGTTTTAAGCTAAATCGCTTTTGATCCGATTTGACCTGGTTTTGGCTTTGACCTAAGAAACCCTTTAAAATTCCGATCGAGAGAAAAATAAAAAGAAAATAAAATTAATAGAGAATGATATTATTTATAGTTTCATACTGTACATTACAATATTTTATGTTCAAAAAATACATTACAAAATTTGATAATAGAGAGAAGTGCAAAAATCATCCCTGTGATATGTCGAAAAATCGAATTACATCCTTCGTTAACTTTTTGGACAACAGCCATCCCTCCGTTAGTGCGCGATGCACAATACATCCCTCATGGACTAACGGTGCAAATGTTTTCTTGTTAAAAATTAACAAAGTTTAAAAAAGAGGGTGTTCTTGTCTTTTTCCTTTCCCAGGGATGTATTGTAAACCTTATTATAAATAGTTTCAAAAAAAATAAACTATTTTTGAAAAAAAGTTATTTTCAGAAAAATTAAGTTTTATTTTTTCTCGAAAAAAAATTTATTTTCGAAAAAAAAAAATTATTTTCGGAAAAAAAAATTTATTTTCTAAAAAATAAGTTTTATTTTCGAAAAAAAAAGTTTTATTTTCGAAAAATATGTTTTATTTTCGAAAAAATATGTTTTATTTTCGGAAAAAAAAATTTATTTTCGAAAAAATATGTTTTAATTTCGGGAAAATTTTTTTTTAGCGAAACAAAAGTTACTCTTTTTAGCGAAACAAAAATTCTGAAAAAAGAATTTAATTTTTTTTCGAAAAATAATTCTTTTTTTTCGAAAAAGAAGTTTCATATTTTGAAAAAATGTTTGTTTCGAAAAAAAATAAACTTTCTTTTTAAAATTTTTTGTTTCGAAATATTTTATTAATTTTTTTTTTTAAAATTTATTTTAAAAAAAAAATTTCTTGAAAAAACTTGTTTCGAAACAAAAAATTATTTAAAAAAAAAAGTTTTATCTTTTTCTCGAAAATTAACCATTTTTTCGAAAATAAAACATATTTTTCCGAAAATAAAACCTTTTTTTTTCGAAAATAAAACTTTTTTTTTTCGAAAATAAAACTTATTTTTAAGAAAATAAAACTTTTTTTTTCCGAAAATAACTTTTTTTGAATAAAACTTTTTTTTTCGAAAATAAAACTTTTTTTCCGAAAATAAAACATATTTTTTCGAAAATAAAACTTTTTTTTCGAAAATAAAACTTAATTTTTAGAAAACAAAACTTTTTTTTTCCGAAAATAATTTTTTTTTTCGAAAATAAATTTTTTTTCGAGAAAATAAAACTTAATTTTTCTGAAAATAAATTTTTTTTCAAAAATAAATTTTTTTTTTGGAAACTATTTATGATAAGGTTCACAATACATCCCTGGGAAAGGAAAAGACAAGAATACCCTCTCTTTTAAACTTTGTTAATTTTTAACGAGAAAACATTTGCACCGTTAGTCTATGAGGGATGTATTATGCCCCGCGCACTAACGGAGGGATGGCTGTTGTCCAAAAAGTTAACGAAAGATATAATTCGATTTTTCGACATACCAGAGTGATGATTTTTGCTTCTCTCTTGATAATAATACAAAATTTATAAAAAGAAAACAAGAATTTAAAATAATTACTGTAGATGAATTTTACCAACTCAGTAAAACGAACAAACATATCCCTAACTCAAACTCTCTCTCACATACACTCATTCGTTAAAAAAAAAAAAAAAAAAAAAAAAACTCTCATCTCATCTCACACACTCGATCGCTCCTAACAAACTCAAAAACCGGATCGGCAGTATGATGGGAAGTTTGAATCGGCTCATCTCACACACTCAATCGCTCCTCAGTTTTGAAGTCGGCAGTTAGGGTTTCGAAGTCGGTTTTGAATCGTTCAATCGATTTAGTTTGAATCGGCAGTTAGGATTAATCAGTTAATTGTCAGTATGTATCGCAATACAATTGAAAGTAAGTCCTCAATATAGATGTTAATGTGATTTTGATTCAGTTTTAGATTTCAATTGATAAAATTAGTTTCTATGAATTTTTAGTTGAAGTTAGTTGATGTGAATGTGATATAAAGTGATAAGATCATAATGTTTCGATCTATTGTTTAGTTGATGTGATTGTGATATTAAAGTGAAGTGTTATACTTTCCAGCGAGTGTAAACTAGAGCTTTCATAGGCGAGTTTAGAATACATAGGTTATACTTTCCAGCGAGTGATAAAATCAAGATGTTTCGATCTGTTTCTTTTTTCCTTGGCAAGTATAAACAGCAAGTGTCGGTTGGTAGGAGGTTGTGCTTTTGAGTTGGCGGTTGTTGTGGCCGCTTGATAGTTTTTGTAGCCTGAATTTATAAATTAAGAGAAATTGCCTCCGAAAAGGAAAACTTGTAATTTGTTATGGCCTGGGATAATATATCATTGAAGTTGTTGATGACCAATCACTAGAGCATTTGGTTCCTCATCTTTCCCAGTTGGGTCGATCTGGTGTTGGTTTCAATACTAGGTAAATCCCGTTTAACATTTAAGTATAAAAAGATTACATCCTCCTTTATGCATACTGATACGTATGTATTGATGTTATCATACATAGATAACATCATGTTCACCATATAAACTTGCATAGTTCGATTATCATACATAGATATCCTGAATATTCTCTACATTGGTAAATGCAAATATATGATCAGATCCAAAGCATCTAATGGCTCCTAAAATGCCATATGAAAAAATTTGTGGTATTGGTTTGGGACAGCGGGTAGTGCATTTGTATTGATTAAACTGATATTTTAATTGCTTATACATTTGTGAACAGGGTTGGTGTTGCAAGCTTTATTAGCCAGTTAGTTCAAAAACTTGGTGATAGTATCAAACCTTTCACAGTAGTTGGTACCTATGAATTTTGATTTGCATTTTGTTTAGATGGCTAACTTATACAGGGTTCTTCAAACTTAAGGTTAGCTTCTATTGAGCAGTTTTTAAGCCACCATGATTCATTGTAGGTAGCATCGGTTCCAGGATACTCATTAAGTTAATCTTGCTGTTGAAAGTACATCTTAAATTGTTTTTCAATTTATGGTGTGAGCTTTTTTGCGTGAGTTTGAGATAATTCATATGATTAGATGAATTTAGCTACTGTAGGCTAAATCTCACTCATAGTCTCACACAAGGTTGTCAAAAGCGAGAAAAGCGCTCGCATAAGCGACAAAGCGAAGCGAAGCGACCCAAAACGCCTTGATCCTATAGAAGCGAGGTGTTTTACTAGAGCGAGTAAGGCGACCAGAAAGCGATCAAAAAGCGACCTAAAAGCGTTCGCTTCTGTGAAAAAACGGTTGATTTCTAGATCTAAAAATGGAGATCTGAAAATGGAGATGGTTTTTTTTGGAAGAAGATAAACACGGGGAGAGAGAGATATATTTAATGTGTTTTAAAGTACCCACCTGATATGGGAGAGAGAAAATGTTTTTTTCTTGTTTTTCACAATTAATACCCTTTAAGTATTATCAATTTACATTATTAGTCCCCGTTTAAGCATTACAGTAGATATCATTCTGCAAAGATGATTTCCTTAAAAAAATATATATTAAATGTAATCATTTATGATATAAAATGATTTTAATTTCTAAGATTTTTATACTTTTATCACTGTTAAAATGATTTTTTATATTGAAAATGGGAATTTTCAAGATAATTATGCTTTTAATCAATTATTGATTCATACTACATCACTATATGCATAAAGGATATTAAGTTAACTGAAGCGCTCGCTTTTCTCGCTTCTCGCTTTTCGCTTTAAAAAAAGACATGTCGCTTTAAGGTCGCTTTCGCTTTTAATTACCTTGGTCTCACACCTTGATCATGTATTATGAACCTATTTCCTTGCAATATAGATCCAAAGAGAGCATCTGTTGATATTTCGAAAGATACATCATGTATTAATATTGGTTTGCCCTATAAACACATTAACAAGAAGCCAATAGATATTGGACAAACTGAATGAGAAACAAGGGGAGGAAGATCAATGTAAACAAGTAGCGAACAAACTCATGTTAAAAAGTAAATAAAAACAATTGGTCGAAAGAAGTGGACCACATAATGTCAGTTTTCCGGTTCCTATAGACGTTAGGAGGATGTATATGCTGAGTCTTAGCAATCATACTTGTTAGATGTCTCCAATGTTGAAATGTTGTGTTTCCTTTCTGGATCCTTGATCATGAACTGAAATGACATAAATATGATCTTAGTTCTCTACAAAATATAGTTGTCGTGTCTAGTTGCACTTGTTCGCCCCCACTGTTTTTTTATTATTTTAATTAAATAAATAGTTGCACACCTGGTTTAACACATGGCAGCCCCCAAACCTGACTCATATATAAATTTTTGTGGATACAACACCAGATATGGATGCTTGAATGCTTGATTGGATGTGGATTTTTGCTTATTAACAGGGTATTGGCAAAATAGCATGATGCTATTGCTTTCTTTGATTCAAACTTAGGTCTTTGGCATAGGTAAGCAGTTATGGTATTAGACACGGGTTGTAAAATTACATAACGTGTAATCGGTGGGTTTTTGGCCCTGGTTTGGATGAGACGTTTCCCAGAAAAATAGAACAGAGGATATTTTTTTAAATATATTTTGTAGTTCTGCTAGGTGTTTAACTCGGTTCTTGATTGCTTTGTTGATTCACTATATCTGTCATCAATCATGGGGTACATTGTGTATACTTTCAACTCATATATAGTTTTAAGATAAGTATTCGACTATGTGTTGAGTTTTTAAAATAGTATTCAACAGAAATGAAACACATAAACCTAATGGACATAAATTGACTCGAGTTACGTGAAATAATAATATAATTGTATATATGTATTATTCGAGTTATCAAGTCTTCAGTTACATCTTACTCTTGATATATTGTACATGTAATGATTTGTTTATGAAATAAAAAATGCATCACAGTAAAGTGCAAACTCAAAACAAAATTGATATGTTGCTGGAGTCTCTAAGGAATGCTTTTATCTTGAATCAGTGAAAACTGGACCAAGCATCACTGATGCTGCTGTTGGGAGAATTGCCCAGGGGACCAAAGCCCTTGCAGAAAGTGGGTATGAGAAAATCTTTGCTACAACTTTTGAGACTGTTCCTGATGAGAAACTCCTGAAATATTATCCCTGCTACCTGTCCACTTCTTATGCGGGTCCCGTCGTGGGGATGCTATACATGTCAACTGCAAAACTCGCATTTTCAAGTGATAATCCACTTTCCTACAAAGTTGGTGAAGAGACACAATGGAGCTATTATAAGGTGATATATCTTTCTCACAAGCATTTTCTTATTAGTCCTTAAGTCTTTATTTGCTAATAAGCAACAGTAATTTTTTACACTGGTTGGATGATGAAGATGATCGACTCGATATGGTTAAAAAAAAGTTGTTCTGACTGTTAGTCCCGTTCAACATACCCTTCTACCAAAATCAAATCACCAATAGAGTCATAGAATGGACATGTAGGCAATTCTAGCTTTAGAGGTTTGCTAAAGAATAGCTATTGTTAGTAAGGAACACTTGGAATGGTGATTGTTTTTGGTTTTTGTGAGGGTACAATCTATAATTTTGGAAATTAGGGAAAACTAGTAAACTCCATGTTCAAAAAGAATTGCGCAGGCTGATGTTGATTTCAAATCATGTAGCTAAAAATCTAAAATACCCGTAAAATCGTAGATTGCAAAGTAAAGGAACTTTGTTTGATATAAGTGAGTACTTTGTAATGTTCACCGTGACAGGATCTCATCGAGGTTTTGTGGGGCACCAGCGAAGTATGCAAATATCCATCTTTGCTTAATAGTAAAAAAAGCTTGTGAATCAAATATCAAATAATTATAAGATTTCGTGGTGATTATAGATAGGTATCACAACATCTTAAAAATAGTTTTGGTGTCATAAGTTTTTTTGTAATTGGAGGAGATGCAGGCATGTTAAGCAATTGAGTTTATTTAACGTTTTCCGATCAGCTAATTTTCTGATTATAACCGGCTCACTTTTCACAGGGATATAGCAGTGGAGACCCTTTTGGTGCTTACAGTAATTATTCTTCAGGACGAAGTGGTGGTTCTGGGTGAGTCTTTGCTTAGTATCTGTTTTGTTTATATCTTATTTGGTGTTTGGTATAACTTATATGGGTATTCAATGATCTCGAGAGATCACGTCTGTGCATGTTTAGTGCCTATAGATGTAGCACTAGGTAATAATATTTCACCTTACATTAGTGACCTGGTCTCAGAAAGCTAGTTAACCTACCCTTTGGACGTTGACCAAGTTAACAGGTCCACTGCTGTAAATGTCACATTGAGTAACTGCAGTTTTATCTTCTATTTATAGGAAAGACCTCATGACTCGTGATTTTGTTGTTGATATTTGAGAGCCACGTAGTTAACATTTGAGGGCCACGTAGTTGACATTTATACTATCTGTAGATTGGAATTTTGTGAAGAGCTCCCAACAAGCAGTGCCTTAGGTCCTTTTATCTTATTATTACGAACTTTAAGAAAGCGAGACTTTGTTTAACTACCTATAAATCTCTTTTGAGACAGTAGAACGATTTGTGAACTTCTGTAGAACGAGACAGAAGCATCAGTATACAAAAATGACAAATAGCAGAGCGGTGATTGAAATCTAGTTTGAAAAAAAGGAATTCTATGGTAACACAGGGTATGATAAAACTGCTGGTAACACAGGGTATGATAAAACTGCTGATGTAAATAGGTTGTATGTTGGCTATAAGAGAAAATGTAAATAGGTGCTATGACGTAAGCTGTGCAACAATAGGAATTAAGTGTCAGAAAAGGGTGTCACTATATACTTTTACCAGCAGGACTTTAACTCACACATTTTATAACTGTAGGTGAAAAAAAAGTCTTTTAGTGACACTTTTTTGGACATACGCTGACACTTTGTGTCTGTCATTAAAAGACCTTTTTCTTGTAGTGAGGCCATAATCGGACAGGATATATGATTGTTCATTTTCTTATAACGTTAGAATCAATCTCTCTCACGGAGGCGATAAATAGGTTTTTTGAAGCACGTCCACCACGGACATACAAACAAGTTTATGTTGATCATCTATACAATTTTTCCGGGCTAGAACCGGCCTTGTTTGACCCACAAACGCCAAAATGGAAGAAATCAACTTGATCAGGAAGATGATGCAGCAGCTTCTGGTCAGGAATGTTATCAAACTGGCGGTTCTTTATGATGGTTGTACATTATTTCGGACAAATTTTAACACATTTGACCTGCTTTCCTCTAAAGTAACTTTATTCCTTTTGCGACTTTAACCCGTGTATGACCAAATCTGGTCCAAAATTGCGAAAAAGGTCAAAGTGCATGTCTTAGATACTTACATAATTAGACTTAAATTTATCTGCAAAATGTGATTTTAGCAAATAGGACGTTAAAGCATGTCAAGCACAGTAACAAACTTAACTAAACATGTATGTATGAGCTCAAATTTTCGCTGCTGTAATGTAACGTATGCAGCATACAAATAGCAAAAGAACGGTAGTTGTGATAAACAAAATATGTACCAGATTAAATTTGCCAAAATTTATAGTTATGGCACTGACTAATATTCATAATTTAAGAACATTAAACCATAATCATTTCTTGTGTAGCCTGTGTGCAGTGTGGTTGCAGTAGCATTTGACAATGCCGAATTTTCGAGGCTTGCAAAACATTAATCCCAAACTGACGCAGCTACATACGGACCTATTCCTAAAAGATGTGTATAAATGTTATACCTTTGATACGGCTTACTTTTCTTTTAAACAGGTCATTTTTTAATTCATCTTGTTTACTTGTAGGATTCACCTTAATCGAACAAGTTAAATGTGAGATGGTTTAGAGCATGCCCTCTCTTGCTCATACAATTGAACAAGTTTGAGCGCTCGCCAATACACTTATGCATATTAAAGCGACGATATATGACAGCAACAAAAAATTGTTCCCGAGCTTCCTGGTGTGCCTTTAATATGCACAAGTCTAATAGGCGAGGAGTCAAACATGGTCAAATACATACTTTTATCTATAGCCTAATTTAAGGGTGTTTGGAATTATGTCTTAAGATTATAATTAGATTTATAATATAGTCTTCCAAATTTGGTTCCATGATTTTTAACATTTTTAGCAAACAACCGTTTCTTAATCCTCCTGGACTAGTTATACAAGTAATTTGAGAGTGATTTTCCATTATAATCTTTTAAAAGCTAATAAGCACTTATTGATGAAGTTACACCAAAAACCAATAAGCAAAAGTAAGTTATTTTATAAAAACAAAATTTAAACCAACTTAAACAAAAAGAATAAAATATAGCACAAAACATACATGTTTTTTTTAATGTAACAAGGAGGAAATTTATTAAATCAAAACATCATATTACTAGCAATAAAAACATCCTACCCTCTTCTTCCCCATTATAAATGTGAGTTGGTTTACTTGCAGTGTGTCGTATGGGAGAGCATGCCTTTTTCAAGATCTCAAGAAGCCTACAGGATGCCATCTGTTATTAGTTTTAACAGGATGACATATGGCATACTATAAACTTCTTCAGATCTTAAAAAAGAGCTCTACCAGATACACAATTATTGTTGTTGACATGAAGAAGAAACTGTGTTTTCTGCAAATGTGTGGCTAGGGTTTTATGAAGGTCGGGTGTTGAGTTTTATAGTGTATAAATGGGTTTTTTTAGGGTTTGGGACTGATAACAAACATTTTTTTTGGATCTGCTGTATGATACTTATGAGGTGAGATCCTTATAGAATATGCATCAAAAAAAGAAGGAAAGAAATAATCTCAACCATCCATTCAAGTTCCATCTAATGGTCTATATTAATCTTTTTAAATTTAATTTAAAAACCCATTTTCATCCTATTTCTTAAAAATTAAATATCTCTCAAACCGTTAATCGTTACGAAAAACTAATTATACCATCGCGACGGGAATTAAGTTATCTTTCTATAGATAGGCACTTCTATACACTTTCGGCAAACTTTTTTTTTAAAAATTTACGCATAAAAAATTACATGTGATTCTCGAAAAATTACATGTAATTTTCGAAAATTACGTGTAATTTTTTTGGCGAGAATTTTTAACACTGTAAATCGTTAACTTTTGTGTGAATTACATGTAATTATGTGTGAATTACATGTAATTTTTGTAATAAAATAGTTTATTAGTGTTAAATGCAAATCACATGTAATTATGTGTGAATTACATGTGATTTTTGTAATAAAGTGGTTAGTTAGTATTGAATGAAAATTACATGTATTTTGTGTGAATTACATGTAATTTTGCTCAAATCACATGTGATTTTATAAATAATTACATGTAATTTTGCTCAAATTACATGTGATTTTATACAAAATTACATGTAATTTTGCTTTAAATCACATGTGATTTTATAAATAATTACATGTAATTTTGCTTTAAATCACATGTGATTCATGTAGACTCACATAACTTTACATCTAACTTTCGTCCCATTTGACGCGTTAGTCTTTTTTTTAAGTTACATGTTTTCATAGATTTTTATTTTCAACTTTAATACCAATAATCTAGAAACCAAGTAAATCACATGCGATTCGTGATAAATCACATGTAATTCGTGGTAAATCACATGTGATTCGTGGTAAATAACATTTTTTCTCCATTCCTCACATCATCCATCCTTCCGAAGTGGTCTTGTGATCCATGTATGCTATCTAAAGTGGTCTTGTGATACATGTATGCTATCTTGTGATCCATGTATGATAATTACATGTGAATTTGCTTGCATTACATGTAATTCGTGGTAAATTACTTGTGATTCAAACAAAAGCACGTGTGATTCATCTAAAGTGGGTTTGTTAGAAGAAATTAAAGTTTTGAAATGTTTGAATCACATGTAATGCAAGCAAATTCACATGTAATTATCATCGAATTACATGTGATCCAATGCAAGCAAAATCACATGTAATTATCATCGAATTACATGTAATTCAAGCAGACAATTTAATATATTAACAAGATTACATGTGATTAAAAAAATCACATGTGATTCATCTAAAGTGGGTTTGTTAGAAAAAGTTAAGGTTTCGGAATGCTTGAATCACATGTAATGCAAGAAAAATCATATGTAATTATCACCGAATCACATGCAATTCAAGCAGAATTACATGTGATTCAAACAAAATCACATGTAATTTAGAAGCCAATTTGTTTTATATATTTTACATAAATGAAAACATAATACGTGATTAAAAAAATCACATGTGATTCATCTAATGTGGGTTTGTTAGAAAAAGTTACGGTTTCGGTATGCTTGAATCATATGTAATGCAAGCAAAATCACATGTAATTATCACCGAATCACATGTAATTCAGAAGCCAATTTGTTTTACATATATTTTTTTTGGGTAAAGGGGACTCCACCCCGGTAAAATGAACATATTTTATATTAATGGCAACAAACATTTTAATATATTAACAAAATTACATGTGATTCAAACATTTTAATGTAATTCACATAAATCACGCGTGGTTTTAAAATAATAACGAAAATATTTTTGTCATTTAATAGACGGTTATTTTCATATACTTTTAACGATTTTACAATGTTGAAATTCTCGTCAAAAAAATACACGTGATTTCACAAATCGCATGTGACGTTACAAATTCAAATGTGATTTTTAAAATAATTAATCAAACATGAGTTTTCGAGAATTACATGTAATTTTTCGAGAATTACATGTGATTTTTTACGAAATTTTTTAAAAAAAGTTCGCTGAAAGTATATAAAAGTGCATATCTATGGAAAGATAATTTAATTCCCGTCGTGACGGTATAATTATTTTTTCATAACGATTAACGGTTTGAGAGATATTTAATTTTTAAGAAATAGGATGAAAATGTGTTTTTTTAATTAAATTTAAAAAGATTAATATTGGAGATTGCTTCCTTTATTCTTTTTTGGATGCATGTTCCTTAGAGAACTTTTCTCTTGGGCTTGTGCTTAAATGTTAGTGTTTTTAATTTGGGTAGGGGTGTTTATAATTTCGTTTTAATTCATAAAATGGAAAAATCCAATTAAATCAAACTTGAACTGAACTGAATAAATAATTTAGTTTTTGGGTCATAATCGAACCAATCAAACTACAAATTTGATTTTTATGTTAAATATGAGTTTAGCAATTGAAATCTAAAATCAAACTTATATAAACATATAAATATTTTATATACTTATATACTCCGTTTATAATAAAATGATCACTAAAATATAATCATAATATAAAAAAACAATCTTCATATTTGAAATATTTTTTACTAAATATCTTTAAAATTATATATTTAAGAAAAATAGTGGAATTCGGGTTATTCTGGCCAACCAAAAACCAAACCAAACTTAAATTCAGTTGATTTTCTAGTTGACCAATTTTTTTTTTCAAATAAACCGAACCGATGGATACCTTTACTTGGGTGTGCATATTGTTCTGGTTATGGGTTTACTTTTCATTGTTGGAAGTTAATCCGCAAATCTTATGTTTAATCATACGTTTAGATTGTACAGTATGTTTAGTACTTGTAGTATGGTTAGTATTTGTAGAATTGCATGCCCTGTTGTACACAGGCTGCACGTTTGGAAGCCCTAGGCCCAAGCCCATTAGTTAGTTTAAGGAACGGTTGTATATAAAGGGCACGTTTGTTGGTTCTGTTGAACCATCACAACCCTCCACCACATACCGATTCACCATGTATATATAGGTAGGATTACAACGTTTGTAAGTAACCCCATTCATTCAATAATATCAGTTTATATTATGGTTCATACCCATCTTCTGTGTTCTTATTTGTATGATGTTATGATGTTGTTTGATCATTCCTCGAAATCTGATGCAAGACCTATGTATGCAACATTCATTTAGTTTTTTTTTTTGGTAAAATCGAAAAATGAACTTTTAAGTTTTTGTTTTTGGATAATAGGGGTGTTCTCAACGTATTTTGGGACAAATAAAAATATAAAGGTGGGCATTTTGTTTTTGGATAATACGGGTGTTCTCAACGTTGGGTTACAGGTTAGGTTAAGGGGCGTGGCCTTATGCAATTCTTGAAAGCGGGCCGTACATCGTCTTTTTTTAGAAGTTGGCGGCCTTCCACTTTCACTAGATTCATGGCATTTTATAAAATGAGAAACCATTTTGATTATAATGAAAACTGGATCATCTTATGCAAGCTGGTTATGGAACTAGATCGTCAGCTTTTTGTTCATGCATGTGTTTTCTCACATCAATCGGTCACCTCTAGTTAAGGTTTGTTACTTCGAGATGTTGGAAGATTAGCGAGTCATGTGGGTTGAGAAATGGATCAAAATACGTTTGGGTCAGGGAAATCGGGTCGCACACTTTTTTTTTCTGTGTCTCAAAGAGTATATGCATATAAAAAATTAACACTAGTTATATTTACAAAAGAACATGCATTGTTATACTCTAAATCTAAAAATTTGATCTCTAAGGATGTTTGAGATTGCTGATTCAAGAGCGAATCATATTTCAAGCACATCAGCAATTTTGATGAATGTACGAAACTGCTTATTTAACTTTTCGATAAAAGATTAACCAAAGTTAATTACTTTAAGCAATTTTCCTTTTTATGAAAATCCACTTTTGGATATCTTTTTCCTTCGAGTTTCTTATGTCTGGATGGCATGCAGCCTAATAGCTACGTTCTTTTACAGAATTATGCTCAAGTGAATTTCCAAACTTTTTATGGCAATGTTACTCAAATGTATATATTGTGCAATAAATGAAAGAGTTTTCCATACTTGTATGACCATTTTGCAGGCTACGCTAATGAAAAAGAATCGAGTTATTAGTGATAACTTCTATTTCCATCTATTCGTTTCTTATGTCTGGATGGGACTGTGAGTCTGTAACGATTTTGTATACTTTTGGTCTGCATAGTATTCGTTTACATGTTTCTTGTTCTGTGCTCGTGTTAATGTTATTATCGTTAACTTTCTGCATTGTTCTAAAACCGAGCTAAAGTCATTACCATGAAGCAGCATAGTGCAACCTCTAGACCCATTAAATTGATAACTTTTAGTTTTTTTACCAAAGTACTTATAAGCGGGTCAAACGGATATGTATAAAAATAACAAAATTCAAATGGTTTAAACGGGTTGGAAGTCATCCAAACGAAAAACAGAGTTCGTAAAACCTCATGTATCATTTTACTCAAAAAAAGATAATCATTATTGGACACACTAATTGTTTATAACAGAGTTGGAATGTCCGGGTAAAAAGAGCTCGGGTCAACCAACCTTGTACTAAAATGACCCGTTAAGTCCCTAGTCACTCTTTTTGTTCTATTTTAGGTGTTGGATACGAGCAGGTTTTGGTCATACCATAATTCTACTGTCAAAAAGTCACAAATCGCCATTTCTGATTTGTGGGTCGAATTTAATATAAGGGGAAATTTAAAAATCGTATGATGAATCAAATAACTAGAAGAATATGTGTACTAGCAATGAAAACATCGGACCCTCTTCTCCATAATGTTAGATAAACGTGACTTGGTTTACTTGATGTGTGTCCTATGGAGAGGATGTCTTTTCTAAGATCTAGGACTTTTGTTTTAAGTGTTGTGTTTTTTACTTGGGCCATTGGGTGTGTTTATTGGTTCGGTTATCAGGTTGTTTGGATTACTCGGTTCGTTTAGATCGGCTAATTTTGTTTTGTTAAACCTAACTGAGTCCTCGACCATACTATAATTCCACTGTCAAAACACACAAATGGTTAGTTCTGACTTATGGGTCGAGTGTCTTGCTGCAACATCTTTCACATTAAATTATGTGCCACCTAACATGATACGACAGAAGTAAAGAAGGAAGAGTCGCATTCTTATTCTGATGAAGATTACTTGGGGGGTTTAGCAAACCTGATACGAGTCACATTCTTCTTCAGGTGTGCGGGAAGGGACTCAGTGCCTGCATATACCGAGTCAGTAGAAAAATTTATTCAAGAGGTGACCCGATTGAGCTCCCAACACGCTCTAAATTCAAACAAGTTTGTCCTTGTGCATTGTACACATAGCCATATTGGGAGAGGGTATATGATTGTTCATTTTCTTATAAGGTCAGAATCAATCTCCCTCACAGAGGCGATAAATAGGTTTTGGGAAGCACGTCCACACTGGACATACAAACAAGTTTGTGTTGATCCTGTATACATTTTTTTCGGGCTAGAACTAGCCTTTGTTTGACCACAAACACCAAAATGGAAGAAGTCACCTGATCGGGACGACGATACAGCTTCTGGTCAGGACAATGTTTATCAAACTGGTGGTTCTTTAAGATGGTTGTACATTCTTACAGACAAATTTTAAAACATTTGACCCGTTTTCCTCTAAAGTAACGTTATTCGTTTTACCACTTTAACCCGAGTATAACCAAAACTGGTCCAAAATTACGAAAAATGTCAAAATGCATGTCTTAATACTTACATAAGAAGACTTTTATATCTATGCAAGATATGATCTTTAGCAAATAGGACGTTAAAGTACGTACATAAAACACAGTAACAAACTTTACTGAACGTGTATGTATGTATAGCTCAAATTTTTGTTGCTGTAAAGTAATGTATGCAACATAAATAGCAAAGGAACCATGAACGCTAGTTAAGATAATCAAAATATGTACTATATTGCATTAGCCTAAATAAATACTCCGTAGTTATGCCACTGATCAATGTCCATAATATAAGATTCTTAAACCATAATCATTTCTCGTGTAGCATGTCTTTGTGCAGTGTGGTTGCATCACATCCAACGCCCTGCGGATAAAGCCTTATAAAGTCAAATAGATGCGGGTCCAACTTAAACAGCTTATCCAGTCTATCCGATAGACCCGATAGCGTAATAGAGTCGGGTTAGGTTCCTAGTTAGGTTTATAACGGGTCAACCCGATAAATCCGATTTAATGAAAAATTGCTGACAAGTTGAAATGTTGAATTGGGGGGTGTTTGGGGTTGTGTTTTAAGATTGTGTATGTGACTATGTTAAACTGATAATATAGTCTACCTAATTTAATTTTTGGAATCAGTTATTTTTTACATATAACGACTCGTTGCCACTTATCATGCCGTTTGAGAGAACTCGGTGATCACTGTAGCTACACAATGTATTACAGCAATAAAGAAACAACAAGAAATCCATACCAAGTAAACCCACTTTGGTAGTACATACCGATATAGACAAAGCTGAATGAGGAGCATGTAAAGGATCTTGAAAACACACTGATCATGAGATAAGCTGCAAAGGAAATTACTAAACGTTTACGACTTGTATGTTCTTATATAGAGTTAAGACCACTTTAAACTGTTGTCTTAGGAAATTATAAAAAGCCAAACAAGATAGGATCACAATTAAATTTGTGATACTACCATCTCATGCTTATCAAACAAATGATATTAGAAGTTATAAAGAGTACTCTATTTTTACTTTTTAGCGATGTGGGAAAAGGTATTATTATCCGATTCAAACAAACTAACAAATCATGTTACACATTAAAGAAACATTACGCTGTTCACTATAGTGGCGTCGTCGACCAAGTGGTGATGTTACCCACAACGCGACAAACATTGCAGACGCCACCCACCACGTGCCAAGAGCACAACCTTACATGAAAAAATGGATGTGGATTTGTTGCACCACATGCCAAGATCACAACGCGCCAGCCCCCGGCTCGAGTTTGTCCTATGTTTTATACAACATGCTACTTTATAGATACTTAGTAATTTATAACACTATAAGCTTCATACGGCCGGGCCCATATAACGCAGGGATTCATGAAGGTGGCTCAAATCGATACACTATTTGGAATCCCATGGCACGTTACACCTGGTTCTGAATTCGGTGCAAGAAGTTCATATGGCAAAACACCAGCACCACACCTATTCTCTAAACTAGTGTCCCGGTTTCGTTTCTCAATTTCCTTCTCGATCCTTTGAATCTCTGATGCAAACCCGTAAAAAGCTTCCACCATTTCGCATCACCAGACTACGTGTCTCATTTTTGTATTTCGCCAATATATTCCTCATCGGGTGAATGAGTGGGCAATATATCCACCACTGCCATGTATTTTTTCGACTGTAACATACTTGGTAATGCCAATAGGAAGTAATTTTGAGGAAGTTGGTGTATTCAGGATCATTTTCGTCAGGAAGCGACGCATTTTTGGTGGTCGGTTTGGTATGTAGCCACCGTATGGGTATTGACCGAAATTAAGTGCTGCATGTTAGGCTGAAGCGAGCCATATGATGGTGGTTAGGATGGCAGTGAGGTCTTCAGCATTGGTTAATGTAGGCCACAAGCTTTCGTGGCGAATATCTGTGTGGCCAACGTTGATTACCTCAGCATACCAGGCTTGAGGCTCTCTGTCATTGCAAACATCTAGTGACGGGTCAGGGTAGTATGGGTTTACTTAAGTTTGGACCCAGTTTTGTATTGCTTCCCAAATTAAAAGCCCATCAGAAGCATATTGGTAGTCTTCGATTAGAAGCTTTAGTCCGTGTCTTTGACTCGGTTCTGGAACTGCTATACCCCTTTAAGCATCATACGACCAAAAACGGTCACCATTATACGCGACAAATTGTGTGGGTCAGACAGCTTAAGTATTATGCTTTCTAATGAGATCAGCAGGAGGCCTTCTAGATCGAAGCGCCAATGCTTATAGACAGCAGCAATTATCTCCATGCAGTAGCGTCCAGGAGTAAAGCCTTGCTCTATGACACCATCAGCATTAAGGAGGTTCTGGCGGGCAATGGAGTTAATCTCTAGAGTATATCTCATGTGTGGGTCCAAAAGCTTATATATCGGTGCATCGCACTCAATTGCCTATGTGTAGATAATATAAATGGTTCCATGGCTGCATGTGTTGGTAACCTATACATGTAAAATGACAAATACGTGAGCTTCCGACTCATTTGCTAATGAATGGGTCGAGCATGAAAGAATATAAATCTGTAAGCATATTAACCAGCTCATTTTTCATATGCTTACCAGTGGTGTGAAAGCTGGTGGACCCCATCATCGTTAGAGCAGACATGCGCTTTAGCCAACTGCCATGTCCAGTTACTAGTGGCATCTACTGGGGGTGTACGAACACGCTTTGGCTGTGAACCTGGTAAAGCTCGTGGTAAACTAAGCTCAATTGAAACGGGCTTAAGAGTGTCTGATGGGGTCAAGAAAAAGATGGCCCGTGTTGCATATGCTTTACGCTCATTGAGTGCATTTATCCGGTCAAGAAAATATGTCATGGTTGTCGATTATGAATAGCTTGTTTTCATGGATAGCCTGTCAAGGTGTACCAAAATATTAACCACTCTTCAGTTATGTCTCTTGGTTACATATTTATCTCTAACGGATCAACATGAAAAAGAACGGGTCAAAAGACGTATTTTAAAGGCTGCCTGATATGAAGAATGTTACCTGTTATACACTCATGCCATTTAGATAGCCCAAAATGTGTTCTTCTTTGAGGGCGGACCCATCATCCCACATCCCACATCGAAACTGGTTCACGAGATTGAATGCTACAATAAGACTTCAATTTTCTTAAGCCAGATTTCGAAAATGTCAGCTTTTTGATATTATAATCTACTCGCGTTATACCGGCACATAATAACATTTAAATATTTACAAGTTTCATACTCATGACTCTTTTCCCAACAACTTATCACCCGACTAAGAAGTGCTTATTTTTCTCTTAGTGGAGAGAAAAAGTGAGCTGAAAGCCCTTGGTCTGCCTTAATTGAGAGAATCCTTATAACTATATACTCTCTTCAACTTGAGGCTAATTGAAACCTTTGATTGTGTTTCATATGGCAATGAATTTTGTTTAACTGAGAACAAGCGAATGTTTTTAAATACATAATCAATGTTACAACTGTTGGAATGGTAGTTTCCTTGATCTTCTTATTAGCAAATGATAAACATTACACGACTCACCTTGTACTACTTACTTATAATAGATATTTGGATAGATATAACATTAAACCTACAGCTAATAACAACAAGTTTTTCATATACGATATTTTGTGTTTTTGTATAAGTATATATTTTCAATGTTTTGGAGACACTTAAACAAACTTAATTTCACAATTGTCAATGTCTACTTAAAGGGCGTTGAATATATTTGGATGCAGATTCAAATGATGAGTCGAGTACGTTGGTTTTCTAACTATGCATTTGCTTTCATGTTTTATGATCTAATCTCATTTTTTCCTACATAGATAGAAAGTGAAAGTAGTGACACTTTTATACCTCAAATTTTAACTTAGTAACACAATCGAAGCAGCTAGATACGTCACCAGAATTAGTTGGTTGCGTCTTTGGTTTTTTGCATGTCTACACGAGTGTGAACTTTTTTTCACATGTAATATAAGGTATGTTCCAATCTTATCTCGTCACCAAGTACTTACTCTCATGGATTCCTCAAATGTTAGTCTTGTTCTGATCTTATCTAGTCAACATGTACTTGCCGTTATGTATGTATATAAGTATCTTGATGAGGACCATGGGTTTTAAAACTAAATAACTTGATATAATGTTGCATAAAAACGCCACACAAAATGGTCATAGTTGTGATAAAATGTTGCCACCCATTATTATCCCACATCGTTTACAATATATGAAATGTTGTATGTTTATATACTATGTTGTCTGCAGATGCCTAGATGGTTTTCTCCGAAATTGGTTTCATGAGATTGAATGCAAGAATAACACTTCAATCTTGATAAACCGAAATCAAAAATGTCTCTAATTCTATAGCTTTTTTATATTATAACTCAAACTTTACTAGTTTCATACTCATAACCCTTTTTCCAACAGCTTATAATCTACTCCTTTATACCGACACATTTGCTTTAAACTTCCCACGTGGGTCTTGTGTACATCTGGTCTTGGCTTCAGCTTATTGGTACAAGACCTGATTAGGCTGTCACACTTTACCCACCTGTCAACAAACACTTCCCTTACTCCTATCGTATAACTGGATTAAGGTTCCCAACTCAGGTCAATCCCGATTACAAAGGTATCGATCTAGACAGTATTTGTTGCCCTATACGTGATGCTGCGATTGAGACTGAAAGTCACCTTTTTACCAAATGATAAACACATTGAATTAAATACAACCTTAAGTATAATCTATTTGGCTATTACGGCACATTTGCTTCAACTTATACTACATTTAGTCATCAACATTTTAAATTACATGTTACATGTTTGTTTTCGTGTCTTATGATCAAATTTCATTTGTCCCACATGAATAGGAAGTAAGAGTAGTAAAATCTTTATAAATCAAGTTTAAATTTAATAGTCAACAAGAGCACATGAGAAAACCAAGATTAATTGGTTTTGTCTTTGGTTCTTTTTTTCCTTCACATGCGTAAATGAATGTGAACTTTATGTGTACATAGCTATTTAAATTATAAACAAGCCTTGATCTCAGCGGTTTTAATTTAAGTAAGATGAGATAAGATACATTCTTGCTTTTAAGGCTATCGTAGTACAATGCTCATACGACCTACGTGTTTTTTGACATCTTAGTTTTCTCTCACGCGACATATGAGACTAACTTGGCACAATAAAGCAACTGATATTACAAAAAACATATTATATAATTACACACATAAAAATAAGCAAGTGACCAACATACAAGCTGGTCACATATATGACCCACATCACCGAAAATCCAAACGCCAACTGAGTTGACTTGTTGGCTCACAGTGGAGACACGCGTCGGACAAAGGTTCCACCAGCTTTCACACGTCTTAGCCAACTGCCATGTTCAGTTGCTAGTGGCATCTATTGGAGGTGTGAGAACACACTTGGGTTGTGAACATGGTAAAACCCGTGATAAGCTGAGCACAATTGCAATGGGCTTAAGAGTGCTTGATATCGAAAAAATTATAGTTTAAACGGAAGCATGTAGAACGATCAAAAGTCGACCGAAACCTATTCTTAATGCATAAAACATCATCAATCTTTTTATTCAAAAAGCTGGTATATATGATTAAGCTAATATAATATTTGTAAAAGCATGTCACACTTCAGTTTTTCATAAAAAAAACCTAAAGAATTTGAGATTGAAGTCTTTATGTCAAGCCAACCCGATTGTACTGAGTTTTAATTGTCCACTTTTTAACAACTCGCACACTTTGTCTCTTTATGTCTGCTAGTATTAGGGCAAGTCGTCTTTGCATGGGCCCATTTTAAATGTTCGAGCATGGGACTAACAATTACGTAAACGTGTGCAGTAAAATACCGACAAGGGATGTGTGTTGTTAGACCGTCAGGAACAGAGGACGTCGTGAGAGTTCATGCAGAGGCACACACACAGGTGGCAGCAGACGAGCTTGCCTCTTCTGTTTCAAAAGTAGTGGATCAGTTTCTTCGATTCAGCAGGTCCTGAAGTTGTTAGATGTGTGAAGGTCAACCGTGTGACCTAGTGTGCTTCCTTGTTCCTTGTTTAGGAATGTGCTCCTTTCCGATTGATTGTAGGATCAAGTCCAGAGCAATGAAGTCCATGTGAACTATCAGTTACGAGTATATATGTTATATGAGGAGAATCGATTTCTGGTATAAAGAATTTTCTTACATCTCAACCATCATAGGCATAGAACTATCGCGTAAGTTATTTTTTTTTTTTGGCTTCAATTTTCCTAAAGAATATATTGAGTCTCATAACTTGTTTGTGTGTTCTGGTACTTTTATCAAGAAAAATTAACATGCTTTTATCCCACATAGATCAAGGAAAAGAAATCTTGCTAGCTTATATACTACTAGGAATAATGCTTATCCAAGTTGATATTAATACATTGTTATTCTTGTTGGATTAAAGAGTCTGATAGTAAAAATCTGTAACTATATTATGCAACAAAAAGAATAATTTGTGTAAGCGGTTGGTTTTTTTGCTCGTCGAAAAGAAAAAAGTTTACGTCGAAAAATAATTTGTATAAGCGGTTAGATAATTCATAAGAACTACACATATTCACATCATTTTTTTGGCATATAAGGTTTACCGTATTCTCAAAATTTGCTAATGCTTGAACTTGGTCAAAAGTCTCATATTGTTTTTGGTACTTCTTAATAAAGAAAAGTGTGTTTTTTTTCATCCCACATAGGTATAAGAAATATGTAACCAGCTAATATAACAAAGTTCGAATCACTAACTACTAACTCGTCGTTCAAATAAAAAAGCTAATATAACAAAGTTAACAACACTAATGCGTTAACGTTGTATCGAGGATGAAATGTTGTGTTCCCACATAGGTATAAGAAATATGTTACCATACAAACTCCACATTTGTGATAAAATACCAAAATACCAATGAAGAACGTGAAAGATGGAGTTCAGCTATAGACATGCACGTCTACGAACGAGAGACGAAAGCATAATCCAAAAATTGTGACACCAGGATATATTTCTAGGAATAAGTTTAGACCTGATTAAGAAACGATAAAGTCGACTTATTAAACACATCCTGAAAGGATGTTACTAATTTGTTACGAACGAAACCGTTGATAGCTAAAACATCATATGGATGGCGCAATCTAGGTCAAACAAAATAACATTTTTACTAAATATACTGAGATTCGTACATATAATTTAATTAAATTGTATACATAGATCGTATACATATGATATTTGTATATTCTTAATTTTTTAGTTCGTAGATTAAGTAGTCGTCTTATCACTATTGCCAACTATTCACACAAGGCATCACCCGGGTTCACAACTCTATAATCGCTGATATCTAATAATAATATCGCGGGTTAAATTGCAAACAAGTTAACTAAATCAGCAGGTGAAAAGTCAACTAGTGTATAGTTTTTGGTTGCTTAAACATATTAAGCTACGTACATTTTAGTCAATTATCGAAACCTTTCAATTTCCAACTTCCATGTTTGATGTTTCCATCTTTTAAATCGAAAAGATGCCAAAATGTTCCATTGCTAGATAAAGATATGCATATTTGCCCGTTGATTTGTAAGTTGGATCGAATATATAACACCAAACATGGGTATTGCTGAAGTTGGATCGAATATATAACACCAAACATGGGTACATTTTAGTCAATTATCACACAAGGTTCTCACGGTACACAAACACGTATACTAAGGCGATTTCAAATATTTTATCATCTTTAAATGAGGGAACTTGGTAGAACGATTGTATAAGAAAGAGTAAACGCCAAGTGTTATCTTCTCTCGAAAAATAAAACAAACAGTCGAATAATGAAACGTGCTAAAGAAGAGTTCATGAAGTTTGATTTTCTAGGAGCAACACGAAACAAGAAAAAAAATGAAAGAGATGACATTTTTTGGCCGGTCGTCTTGACCATGCTTATTATATTTGAAATGTACTAAAAGGTAACCATCTTAACCTATTACCCGAACCATGTTATTTTCCACCTTTACATGTTTGATGTTTTAATCTCATGATTCTAATCGATTTCAAAATGTTCCGAAACTAGCAGACGATATGTACATTTATGATATATGAAAGGGAACCATGATCCAAAAATCATATGTTATGTGTGTTATCACTTTATCAAAAGAGTCTTGGATGTAAAGACGGCTGAAGTTCTAAAGGTCTGTACTGAACACAATGCTGCGGATGCCTTGACGAAGGTGGTAACTGTACTGAACACAATTGTTATGTATTAGTCTTTATTAGCCTAAGTCGCGTCTAGGGGATAGTTATCGAGTGTCCTAAATAGCCTATAGCAATAAAGGTCGGTTGGCTGTGTCAAAGCCCAACCCGACCCGTAGTGTATGTAACAGTCGGTTCCCCCTCATCTCTATAAAAGGAGATGAGGGGGAACGAGATTCACAACGCTTCTTTATCAATAAACTAATCTGGATGATTAGGGATCGTACCTTGTGTGTTGCTTTTCTGTCGTAGCTTCATAGGTCGTATTTATTCCGCTCTAGTAAACAAGTAAAACCCGTGAACCAAAGCTCTGATACCACTTGTAGTACAAACGACTACAACCTAATTACTAGATGCGGAATATTCGATCTATGAAGCAACCATCGACAGAAAAGAAAACCCACAAGGTATGAACACTAATCGATTAGATTAGTATTATTGATAAAGAAGCGTTGTGAATCTCGTCCCCCCTCTTCTCCTTTTATAGAGATGAGGGGAACCGACTGTTACATACACTACGGGTCGGGTTGGGCTTCGACACAGCCAACCGACCTTTATTGCTATAGGCTAATAGGAAACTCGATACCTATCCCCTAGACACGACTTAGGCTAATAAAGACTAAATACATAACAATTTCCACCTTAGGCTTATATTAGCCTATCCCAACACTCAACAGCTCCAAGCAGTGTTGTAACTTGCGTCCAGGTACCGCCTTCGTCAAGGCATCCGCAACATTGTGTTCAGTACTCACCTTCAGAACTTCAACCATCTTCGCCAAGACTCCTCTAAAAAAGTGATAACGCGCATTGATGTGCTTAGTCCAATCATGAAAAACATGATTCTGCGATAGATGAATCGCGCCCTGATTATCACAATTAACTGCAACAGTGTTAAGCTTCACGCCTAACTCTTCCAAGAATCCCCTTAGCCAAATAGCTCCTTTCACAACCTCCGTAAGTGTCATATACTCCGCTTTAGTTGTCCACAAAGCCTCCTTGTGCTGCAACTTAGCTTCCCAGCTCCTCGCACATCCATGTATCAGCAACCCGTACCTTGTGATTGATCTACTCATGACAGTGATCGATCTCCCCATGGTGTAGTCAAAATCCACAAAAACTTGTACGTATGTCTGTAATCCACGATCAAACCTATCCAACATAATCACATCTGCAGATGCTATGTCAGGTCTCGTGCAGACCACCTGATACTCCTGGCTTTCAACTGCATATATATATGACCACTTACTATTCTTTACCACATCACAGTCCCCTGATAGACTATCCTCCAACGACAGTATGGAGTGTCCCTTCAACAAAGTCTGTACCAACTTTCTGTTGTAAAACCTGGACTGTGACACCCTCAGAGTATTACCACTCCGATTCCTGATGATCTTAATACCAAGTATATTTCCCTTTGCTTTAACCAGCAAACCCTTGGTAACCGAGATCTCAGCCTTGCATCCGCAAGAAAATACCATACAATCTATATAGAGAAACAGATGTATGAACATACCTGGTGTATCCTCCCAGTAATAACCGTATCTGTCGTCACTGCTTTTCCTGCAACCGTTGCTGAGCACATGCACATCTAACCGAGTATCCATTTCTTCCTTCAATCCAGTCATCCACTTGGAAAGAACCTCACAAGCAACTATATCATTGAAAGTCAATGACTCGTGTGCATATATCTTCTTCACTGCAGCAACTGCAAAAGTAGTATCATTACTGTCTTCTCTATACTTGAATAGTTCCCGTGCTAAGTGTTGCTCCCTATCACGTGCTAGATGATAGTATATCAAAACTTGAGTTTGTACTTTCTTTGAAACATCTACATGATCAACATTCCCCTGAGGTTCTACCTCAAATGCATGATCCTCCCGACATTCCACCTCAAACTCAACTCTTTGCAACACCTGCACTGAACTTGTACATACACCAGAACCAATGAAAGTTTTCTTGTATTGCCCACTTTCATTGAAACCCATATTCTTGTAAAGCACTCCCTTTGAAGTAACGTCATCTAACCTCCAAAGTTGATCAACATTCATACCTTTACGGTATCCCAGGAATATGCACTTGAACTTAACCGGTTCAAGCATCTCTTGCTCAATACTAGCAAGCTAACCAAAAAACCTCAACATATCTATACTCTTCTTGAATCCAATCGTTGCTGATGGTGACCTATTATCTAGATATGTAGACATGGTTGTATCTCCTGTCCAAAAAACCTTGGACAGACAAGACTGAATCAGAAAACAACGTACCCTATCCAAGAGTGTCACGTTTGTCTTCTCAACCAACCCATTCTGCTGCTGTAACCCTACAACATCCAAATGTTTTGCGACCCCAATCTTCATACATTGTTGTGTAGACTTTTGATTACAAGAATCAAGAACATCACCTGTCTTGATCTTCCACCCAGTCTGATATTTTCCTAACTGCTTCCTACCCTTCATTGTCTTCCCGGTCATAGCCTGACCGTTCAGGGTATATACGCAATTAGCCCTTCTGGTTCCTGATAGTACCACCAGTGAACCCTTTATAACCTTGATCTTGCCCGACTGCATCTTCACGGAAAAACCCTCTTTTTCAAGAGTGCCCAGCGATATCAAGTTTCGTCTTAATTCTGGAACACACTTGACGTTGTCCAACAAGAAACTTGATCCATCCCTCATTCGTACTCGAACCTTTCATGTCCCTCGTACACGGCATTCCCTACCATCACCTAGTAGTACATTACCACCGTCATACTCCTTAAAATCAACCAAGTAATCTCTCTAGTGTGTCATATGGTATGAGCCCCCTGAATCCATGATCCAGTCCAAAAGTTCATCAACACTCATAGCCATCATAACATCAGCATTGTCATGCCCATCAGCTCTAGAACCGAATACCTGATCTTTACTCCTGACAAAACCTTGAGATTTCTTGTGATTATACCTGGGACAATCCCTCTTCAAATGATCCTCAGACTGACATATATAACACCTGAGTTTGTTGCTCCTTCCTTGTGACCTTAACCACGAACTATTTTCACCCTGCTCCATATCTCTCTGATTAGAGCTCTCCCTCACATACAACCCTTCACCGCCATCACCCTTTGCTTCCGTCATCTTCTGAAGTTCCCTAGAATTAAGTGTCGCGACCACGTCTTCTAGCTTCAAAATATCCTGACCATATAGCAAAGTCTCCACGAAATTATCGTAAGACGATGGTAAAGATGTGAGTAATAATAATGCCTGATCCTCATCCGATATAGCAGTATCTATAGCCGCTAAGTCACCCACGAATTTATGAAACTCATCAATATGTTCTGAATGACTCTTACCTTGATGCATTTGAAAAGTATATAACTTTTTCTTCAAGTACAAACGATTAGCTAAAGACTTTGTCATGTATAAAGTCTCTAACTTTTTCCAAATCCCCGCTACAGTCGTCTCCTTGGTGATCTCCCGTAGGACCCGATCATCCAAACACAAGATCAATGCGTTGTAAGCCTTTTTCTGAATGACGTTATCGTAAGCCACTATTGTGGTGGCGGGTAATTCTTCCAATGCTGCATCTTATTCCAGATGTTCCAGCAAAGCCTTCATCCTTACCTGCCATAACCCAAAGTCATTCTTCCCATCGAATTTCTCGATGTCAAATTTGCTCCACGTCATCATATTTTAACCCTTTGCTAACCGTTTAACCTTTTGTGAATTTACCTACACAAAAACCACGATCTAGCAAAGTATCCCGTGTATAAAACACCCTTGCTTTATCGATATAACCCTAAGATAAAAATCTTATAAATCGATCAAACCAAGTAACCCTTCAAAAAAAAACCCTTCCTTACTCAAATATCGATTGAACCTTGGAAATTAACCTATCCAATAAATCGACAATCCTTGAATCAAGAAAGTACCCGGTGCCTTTTGAAGTAACCCTTGTCGTACTTTTAATTTTGCAAACTGATTTCTAATAACTTAAGAAATCTTGCAACCTCGACAAGTCTTGAACGCTTCTTTATCCCTTTGTTGATTTGCTAAACCTTGTGATAAACCTTCACAATCACAAATTAACAAAGTTCCTTCGATAATTCGCTAAACCTTGTGATATATTAACCCTCACATTCACGAACTACGAAGTCCCCTTGTGTAAAACTACAAAGTAAATCTTTTTGTTTTGTAAAAACAAAAAATAATAATCAAGTGTAAAAGCTTTAGCCTACTAAAACAATCTTGGCCCAAAGAATTTCATACATCCAGGAACAAATTAATCTATTGGCCCAATATAAACTTGATTACTCACTGTAGTTGACTTTTAATAAAAGCCTAAAATCTCGGCCGTCTTCTACCTCTCTAAAACACCTCGAAGAATGAAAACAATGGCAGACCACTTTGTCGATCTTCACAAACCGAAAACCAACAAACCCTTTTCAAGTCGATTACAGCTTCAACCTTGTTAATCAAGATCTGATCAACAAGAACAACCACTTCGATCGATCCTAGTAAACCAGTAAAACCCGCGAACCAAAGCTCTGATACCACTTGTAGTACAAACGTCTACAACCTAGTTACTAGATGCGGAATATTCGATCTATGAAGCAACCATCGACAGAAAAGAAAACCCACAAGGTATGAACACTAATGCTGCGGATGCCTTGACGAAGGTGGTACCTGGACGCAAGTTACAACACTACTTGGAGCTGCTGAGTGTTGGGATAGACTAATATAAGCCTAAGGTGGAAATTGTTATGTATTAGTCTTTATTAGCCTAAGTCGCGTCTAGGGGATAGTTATCGAGTGTCCTAAATAGCCTATAGCAATAAAGGTCGGTTGGCTGTGTCAAAGCCCAACCCGACCCGTAGTGTATGTAACAGTCGGTTCCCCCTCATCTCTATAAAAGGAGATGAGGAGTAACAAGATTCACAACGCTTCTTTATCAATAAACTAATCGGGATGATTAGGGATCGTACCTTGTGTGTTGCTTTTCTGTCGTAGCTTCATAGATCGTATTTATTTCGCTCTAGTATTCCAGGTTGTAGTGATCAAATCCTACATCATAACCCCAAGATACATTTATAGGAATAAGTTAGTTCATACTTGCACAAAAATGTATGTCTCAAAAGTCAAACATTGTGCCTTGTTGTACTATAAGAGCCGATCGAGTGGACTTGTTAAACACCCCCCGAAAGGATGTTACTACTTTGTTAAGAAAAAAGTATTGATTAATTTTGGCATGTAAGTTTTACCTAGCTTGGTACAAATGGAAATTTAAATCAGTTGATTTACATAATAAGGCGAATACATGGTTATACCACCTTGAGATGCCGTGAAGTATGAGAAAAGTTATTTTGCATCCTTATTTTTCGTGAAAACCAAGGAACAAATCTTTACCCTTCATCTATTTTTGATCTAATGCTAGAGATTAACCTAAGATTTAAAAAAAAAACACGGACGGGCCATTTTTGCCAAAATGTCCAAAAGTTAAAAAAATGGGCGGAGGTACCAAAGTTGTAAATATGACAGAGTAATGAATTATCACTAGTGATATTTCACTAGCGAAAATCAATGAAATATCACTGTAAATAAAACAATGAAATATCACTGGGATATTATGCAGTAACTATGTTAATGAAATATCACTAGTTATTTCATTGGTTTATCTCTAGTGATATTTCATTGTTTTTATCAGTAACGAAATATCACTTGTGATAACCAATTTTCGTCATATTTACAATTTAGTCCTTCCGCCGCTTTTTTGCAAATTTTGGACATTTTGGCAAAAATAGTCCCTCCGTGTTTTTTTTAATCTTAGGTAACGGATGGATAGGATTAGTCCCTCAGATTCCAACAAAAAATAAGTTTCCAAAATAAACGGACTCCGTGAAGTATTTAGTAACCGATTGATGTAGCTGAAGCCATTGATAACTGAAATGTCGTATGGATGGAGCAAATATAGGTGAACTGTGAACAACAAGATTGTTTTTAGTCCCGCATAGGTCATCGAAAAGACATTTTTCTACGTAATATACTCAGATTGGTATGAAAGATCACGGAAAGGATCAAGTGTTTTCGATAGAAAGACTGCTGGGGACAAATTCATTATATAGTGAACATTTGTTTTGGTCACCAAAACAAGATATTATGTTCCATTTAAAATATTCTGATAAATATAATTTAATTTATAAATCTGTTATTTCTATAACACGACTTGCATATCAAATAAAACAAAAACTTATTGTGTTGTGACTTATTCCATCAATAAGTCTAAATATTTTCCTAAATTAGATTACAAAATATTTTGAAAAGGAAAAACGACACCCGAATTGGCAGAGCAAAAAGATAAGCTCGTAGGCGAAATTTCGGAGTTGCATTCGTGTCCGGAGGTCGCGCGGGTTCGAACAATTTCAGTAGATTCGAACTCATTTTGGCCCAAAAATCGCATTTTATGCACCCTCTCCGCGTGCGCGAACGTATGCATTGGAGTAAAACCAACCGAAGAGATTTTGAAGGTGAATACCATGATTTCCTTATAAACTCATTTCACTTCCTTTTCTAGGCCATGTGGGACAATTTTATTTCCCAAAATTTGTGTTTTATGTGTCCCACTTTAAGACACGATATTTCATTCATACTAAGTACGTTATCTCGTTGGAAGCTTTCTTCGAGGAGAGAACAATGCTACTAATCGCTACGAATATATATAACATATACATATATTAAATTATGCCCAAACTTGCAAAAATCTGTAGGGTTTAATACCTACAACCATGATTACTAAATGCGGAATATCAATCATGAAGAACACACACACAACAGAATCGACAGAAAAGATAAAGCGACGCCCACAAGGTATTATCCCTAACCGATTACGATTAATATTGAAATAATTGACGTGAATGTAACCTTCCCCCCTCACCTCCTTTTATAGAGATGAGGGGGACCGACTCTTACAATGACTCCGGGTCGGGTTGGGCTCAGACATTGCCAACTGACCTTTATTCTTAGCTAGTATTAGGCTTACCCGAATCTTGACCACTACATACAACTTAGGCAAAACAAAGACTAAACATAACAGTTTTCACCTTAGACTTTATATTAGCCTATCCCAACACTCAGCAACTCCAAGCAGTGTTGTAACTTGTGTCACCTTCGTCAAGGCATCTGCAGCATTGTGTTAAGTACCCACCTTCAGAACTTCAGCCGTCTTTGCTTTCAAAACTTATCCGATAAAGTGATAGCTCACATTGATGTGCTTAGTCCTTTAATGAAAATCATGATTCCGCGATAAGTGAATCGTGCCCTGATTATCACAGTTAAATGCCACTTTATCCAAACGAATGACTAAATATTTTTTTGCAGACTTAGGAGCATTCATTTTCCGTCCGATATACAAAGTTGATACACCAACTTCTTGATGAAGAAAAGTATGTTTATACTAAAGTGAACAATGAACAACATTAACGAGCTGATCTAACTTTAGAAGTTGTTACATACATATTTTTTTCTTGATCCTTTTGGTGCCTTGTGTAGTTTGTTTTTTTGCTCATGTCCCTCTACTTGCTGTGCTTTCTCGAAAGAAATATATGATTTCTTAAAAAGCAAACATCGATCTACACCGTTGTAGGCATCGTAATATTGATTAAGTTGATTTTTTTTTAAATTCATTTTTCTTAAATAATAGATTGAGGCTCATAAATTATTTGTGTTTTGGTAATTTGTATCAAGAAAAAATAACATGCTTTCATCCCACGTAGGACAAGGAAAGAAAACCCTGCTAGCTTATATACTAATATTGTCATTATCATTCTCACTGGTTTAAGTGTGTAATAGTAAAAATCTAAAACTATTATTACAGGCATGACGGTGAGAATAATTCGGTGTAAGTAGGTGTCTTTACTCGTCGAGAAAAGAAATCAGTTAAAAGATGAAGAGAAACTAGATACCGTTCTATCATGGCCAAGTGAAGAAGTTTCACCGGTAACAAAAGGGTCCTCGTCTGATGATGAACATATTAGTGTTGATGAGGTTAGTGGCGCACTAGACGGTGTTTTTTATATTAGTCAGAGTAATATCGAAGGTACGAAAGTTTGTAGTGAGTTTGGCCAATTTTCAGAAAATAAAGAAAGTGTGAAAACGGTTGGAGGTGGTAGTTTTGATGATTGTTTGGATTTGAAATAAATTTTAAAAAAAATTGTAAATTTTATTTTGGATATTTTTTTGTAAATTTTCTTAATTCAGAATATATTTTGAATAAATTTTAATTAAAAAAATATCACTTATATTAATTAAAAAGCGAAAAAGAATTAGAGACTTTAATTTACGAATTAAAACATGTACACATATGGAAGTATTACATGGTTAATTATAATTCATCTACTGAAGACAAATTTTTACCTTTTTAAAACATGATAAAGAAGAGTTCATGAAGTTTGAGTTTCCTTTGGATCACAACATGGTTAATTATAAGGACTATAATTCATCTAACGTATCTTGTCCAAACCGTTATATAGAGTTGACGAGTCATAGAACAAAAAGTCTTGGGTTCATGCCCTCTGCAAGTTTGCATGTAGAACTGCTAGATCCAATGATGGCGTTTACGCTTTTTATGTACAGTCCATGGGTCGTGTGCTTCCCAAGTGGGTCGTGTGTACATCTCGTCTAACACACTTGTTACTGTCTTTTTAAAGGGTTGAATATATATGTATGCAGATTCGAATGATTTGAATCCGAATACATGAGTTTGTTACATTCTAAATCCACATGTTACATGTACACGTTTGCTTTCATTTCTTAGGGTCATGTTTTATTTTGTCCCACATGGATAAATAGTGATAGAAGTCAAACGTTTATAACTCAAATTTTAAATTTATAATTTAAACAATTGAGTTTCAGGCATAACTAAAATCAGTTAGTTGTGTCTGTGAGTTCTTTGTTTTTCACATGGCTACATGAGTGTGACCATATAGCTTTTAAATGACAAACAAGCCTCATATTTTAAAGGTCTTTTAATTCGCGGCACTTGTACAAAGTTCATACTTTTTTCGTTCTAAATTGAATGTTAACTTTCAAAATTAAGCAACCAAACATCAAATCATCTTTCATATCCGTTACTTATCAAATTGTTTTTAGCGAAGTACGTTTTGATAATTTTCCTTTTAAACATGTTCATTTTGTTTCTTGAGTCATCAACAAGCAAAAGAAAGTATAACTGTTATATGTTTTACATCTCTTATGTCGTGTCTTTGTTATTTAGGTTGATCCGGTCGGGTCTGGATCAATTTGAGTCACGTCGAATTAATTCAGTTTTTGATCAAGCTGGGTAAGAAGTAAAACAAAAATAATAATAATAATAATCTATTTTCTGTTTTCAATACAAAATATACAAAACTTATATTAAAAAAGTAAAAAAAATCCTTTTTTGGTCAACCAGAAGAGTTGGCAAAAAAAATTCAACACGGGCATATTTAGTATTTGGCATACATGAGTTGCCCGTATCACCTTAAAGTTTTTTGGCCTACATGAGGACCGTGGGTTTTAATGCTAAACCGGAATAATAACTAAATAATAACTTGATATATTTGGTTTGATGTTGCATACAAACTCTACACGAAATTGTCCGATTTGTAATAAAATATTGTCACCCATTATTATCCCATATCGTTTAGACAAATCAAATGTTCTATGCTTATATACTACATTGTATGTCGTCTGTTTTTTTATAGACCTGGTTCTTGAAATTGGTTCCCCGAGGTTGAAAATGTGTCTAATTCTATAGCTTTTTTATAGTTCTTACTCTCGAGCACTTTTGTATTTCTTAACGCAAACATGTTTCAGAAAGAACTCATAAGTTCCTTTGATTTATGATTATACTACTTACTATGGAGTATGGCTTAGCATCATCCCGACACCGGACTAAATTAGGACCGAGGACCAAGAAGAGCATATCATAAGAAACGAGACCGGACCGAAATGGTTCGGTCCGGTTTGGTCGTGTCTTACAAGACATAATTGTCGGGTCTTTTGTAAACTTGAACCGGATTGACCGGACCAATAAGCTCACGATCGGGCTTCGGCCAACCAATAGTCTATCACCGGAGACCGAAAACCAAAACCATGAATGGGGGACCATACTGAAATACGTTCGGTCTAGTCCGGTTGGTCCGATCAATGGTCAAAAATGCCAATCGAGAACGTGAGATTGGTGAACGGATTGCAAGAGCTATGGAGAAAGTTGGAAAAGATGTCGTTATTGAATTTGTTGTAAGAACATTCATAATTTCAATCCTTGATCATTAGTTATTTATCACTGATTGTTTTTAAGAAACAATTGATTTAATGATGTTGCTGGACGGCAATATATTATATAATGAACTAGAAGTTGATTATCCATAATCCAAAAGAGCTTCACCAGTCGATACAAGGAACGCTAACACAGCCGTGGGTCGAGCCACAATGATGATAATGTAGATGTTATCGATGAAAAACTTGAGAATATAATGGTCGAGCGACACAAAGAGTCGGACAGCCACATGTAATCCCTCATTGATAAATGTAAGAAAATATTGCTAGTTAATTACAGTTTTTTTGTTGTTCTAAAATAATTATTCACTTTTAAGATATGAAATTTCAATTAAATTTATGATATCACCTTCTGTAAAATTATTATTGTGAAACAAGAAAAAAAAGTTTTCTTAAAGTGGGTGTTTTGCTTTATTACTTGTGAAGTTTATCTCTCTAATAAAAACATTCTGATAAGTTTTATGCGCAAATAAAATTTTATGCGTAAATAAACATTCTTATAGAGGCGAAGACTTAAAATAGAGTGTATTCGGAGATGTCGGATACAATTTTAAGCCATACACAAACTTTTGCACACCCATAACCAAGGTTCTAAAAGCGCGTGTTTGCACCGCCAAGGCGTCGTCTAGGCGTGAGGCGTGACCTCGTCGTTACGATATACATAATTGTGTGGGCTCTAGGCGTGGCACAAGTCAAGGCGCCAAATGACGGGCAAAGGGGCGCAAAATGGCAAGGCGTGGGGTTTTTTTTTGTTGCTTTTGCATAAATTTTGGGTTATTTTGTAATTGGACTATTTATTAAGTTATTTTGTATTTAAGCCGAAATTTTGAGTAAAATGTTGATAACGTAATTAAGATATATAAGGTTTTAACTTTTAAGTGTAGCCATATCTACAAATATTACTAATGTATTTCAAAAATTTATAAAATATGATATGTGATAACTACAAACATTACTAGTGCACCTTTCGTAAACTCAATATGTATATGAAATATGATGTTATTAGTGTACTATAAAAATTTATATAAAAAAATGCCGCTTTTGTTAGGTTTTAAAAACCATCATTGCTTTGCCATGGCTCCTAAGGCTTTAGGCTTGGACGTGCCATCACGCCACACCTCACACTATCTAGAACCTTGCTCATAACCGTACAACTTGTATAACAATTGTGTAAGAAAGTGTAAACACCAACTGTTATCTTCTTTCGAAAAATTAGAACAGTCGAATAAGGAAACATGATAAAGAAGAGTTCATGAGGTTTGAGTTCCCCTTGGATCACAACATTCTAATGCACGTTTGGTTTTTCTGTTGTTCGTAAGCCACACTAATAGCCGGAATGAACCATAATTGTTTCTAAAAAGAAAGACCGATGATTCTTAAAATCGCTATGCATCTCCACCGTCTTAGGCATCGAACTATCGCATAAGTTAAGTTTTATTACTTCATTCAAAGATGCAAAAGCATAGAGGTGGCAAATCTTGCCTATTTAATTACATATAGACACTCTTTTAAATTTTTTCAAAAAAGACGGGGCACTTTTTTCCTATTCATTATTGTTGATAAGCTAAACGGGCGCACATTTAAGAAAATAAATGGGCTTAATAGACGCATATGTAAAACACTAATTAGGCTACCTGGTGGATATTTTAATATTAAATTTTTTATCCCCGACTTTCAAACAATCATTTTTACTTTTTATTTCTACGTCTTTAAATGTTTTTTCTCCGTTTTATCTTGCACCCGTTTAGCCCGCCCGTCTAGCCAGTCGCCCGCCCACCCGCCCGTTTTGCCATCTCTACAAAAACACAACAAAAGATTATTTTTTGTCTTTTGTTTCTTTGATTGTGTTTTATTTGACAAAAAAATTTCGTTTTTAACTCAGAACAAACGAACGTTTTTAAATACATAATTAATTTTACAACAAGTTTTTATATATATATTTTGTTTTGGAGACACTTATACAAACTTAAAATTGACAGTTGTCAGTGTCTATTTAGAGTGTGAAATATATTTGGATGCAAATTCAAATGATGAATAAATACATTGGTTTGTAACATTCTAAATCTTACATATTATTTGTCCACATTTGCTTTTATGTTTTATGGTCAAATCTATCTAAATCTTACATATTATTTGTCCACATTTGCTTTTATGTTTTATGGTCAAATCTCATTGTCCCACATAGATAGAATGTGAATGTAGGGAGACCTTTTTACCAATGTTTTGAAACCCGGGTCAACCGTTGGACCCGGTTTCGGCCGAAAAAACGGGTAATATTGACCCGGGATTCATATTTTCGAAATCCGGCTCGATCCGCCGGGTTTGGGGTGACCCGGGTCAACCCGGTTCTCGAGACCCGGCCGGGTTTCGATTTTTCAAGTTTTTTTTTAAATGTAAATTTTTCGTATTTGCGATGAAATTTTATTTTTACATGTTATATTAGTTGGTAAACTATTTATATTTTTAATATACGGGAACGTTTTTCGTTTTTATTTATATTTTTTGTTAATTATTAAAAATATATAAGAATTTTTTTTTTTTTTTAAAACCGTGTGACCCGGGTTGACCCGGACCCGGTGACTTGACCGAGTCGATTTGAAACCCAGGTTTCAAAACATTTATTTTTACCTAAAATTTTAACTTAATAACTCAATTAAGAAAACTTATTCATGACCAATATTAGTTGGTTGCGTATATGGTTCTTTTGTTTTTTGCATGTCTATGTGAGAGTGAACTTTTTTTTTTCGCTAGAATGAGTCGATCTAGATTTGTTTCATCTTTATGAGCCACCAAACTTTCTATTAATAAGTGAAATACAATATTTTGGAACCAAGTAATTTGTGTCAACCCATCTTACCCACCTATTTTGCGACGAATATGGCTGGTTTTGACCCGTTACGTGTAAAATTGAGTTTACCATCTCATTGGTGACGGCGAGCAATTAATCTTAAATTGAATTATTGTAGTTTAATGTAATTGGGTATGTGCTGATCTTATCTGGTAACCAAGTACTCTTATTTTTTTTGAACGTGAAAATTTTATTAAAAATCGTAAGGCGTTAGAAAATTTTATAGAAATACAATACGGGTTTTTAAGCCAATCTAGCTAAGAAAATGAACTACGACAACGACTAGAACTCCAAGTAAAAGAGCAAAGGACAATATCATCAAACACCTCAGCGCGTTTAGGAGAATTCTTGAAATGGTTTCATCCTTTTTTTCTTATTGTACCTATCAAATGAGAATTTCTCAAAATGTTATTCAACTTATACGACTTGCCTAAAAATAAGAACATTGTATATTATTCCTTATGACACATGTCATAAAATGTCAGAAGAAAGTACATATGTGTAAAAAAGTTATCTCTATGCAAATTTATTTTATTTTATATGCGACTTGTATTAAAAATACTTTTTAACTAAAAAAATTCCTGTAAATTTAAACTTTATTTTTATGCGATTTGAACTTTTATTTTTTTAACAATAAATTATTTTTTTATAAAAGAGGCCTTTTTTAAAAAATTTATTATAACAAAAATATTTTATAATATAAAAAATTAATTTTCTTATAAAAATGTTTTTTACCAAAAAAAAATTTTCATTTAAAAAATAAATTTTTTAATACATAGTAATTTTTAATAAAAAATATTTTTTTTAAAATGATTTTTTTTATAGAAAATAGTTTTTTTAAACAATATTTTTTTATTAAATAAAGGTATAAGTCGCATAAAATATAAAGTTTAAATAAAATAAAGCAAAAGGTTTTTTTTAATAAAAGTCGCATAAAAAGTAACGCAGTTGCATGAAAATTTCTTACACAGAAATAATTTTTTCTTACACAAATGTATTATGTGTCATAAAAAATAAAGTACAATTTTATTATTTTTTTACAACTCACATAAAATGCATAGATTACGTAAAACATTTCAAAAAATTCTCTTTTCATGGGTGTAACAAAAAGAGTGAAATTTTGAGGCATTTAAAAAGTGAGGAATGCTATGTCCACACAATTTTTACAAAATAAAATACACATATACATGTGTCAATCAATTATTGCTTGAACAAATAAGAAAGATAAATGAAATAAAACATGATTGATCCACCATATTTCTCCACCACATTTGCCACATCATTGTGTGGAAGTTTGTTTGTAAAAATTGTGTAGATATAGTATTTCTCTTAAAAAAATTATCCATTTTCTAAAATCAAAGAAGCAATTGAAAATACATAAGTCAGTGGCGGATCCAGGATTTTGGATCCTGTGTGGCACATTTTCAGCTCACTTCGCTTTGTGAAAATTTTTAAAATCTTAGTGCTTTGTTGGTCAAGAAAATATAACCGTTTTTTTGGTTCTAGATCTCGAATTCGAGCGACTTAAGCATACCTATTGAAACAAGATTTTTCATCATAAATAAATTTCAACTATCTATAACTTTTTTAATAAATAAATGTAAAAAAACCTATTATATACCCTTTGAGTGATTTGATGTAGGCTGGCAATTTTTGACACGACACGATAAAAGAAACGAATCCGATACGAAATTAAACAGGTATTATGGGTTGAGGATAAATAGGTTTAGGTAAAAAAATAAGTCAACCCGTATAACCCATTTAATCATTGGGTCGTGTTTGGGTTGAGTAAATATTAAACACGTCGACACGCGGACCCGTTTAAGTATATATAAACTTCTAAAAATAAATATTTAACTTTATTTTTAGTTTGATTTAGATTAAATATACTTTGTTATGTACTTAATAGGAGTGAATTGACATTATAATTCACATATCATTGAAATTATTGCATAAGTATTACTTTTTTATGTTTATCCTTTTCTATATATTTATATCTTTTGCATATAAACTATTCAGATTAACAAAGCATCAACCTTATTAACCAATTAATATATTTACTTAAACAGATTAAACGGGTAACACGTGTTATGCAGGTGTGGGTTGGGTTGAGTTCCTTGACAAGATTAATAAATAGGTCGTGTTTGGGTTAAGGTTATAATAACACGTAAACTAACAAACCGGAGGTCCACAAAAAAAAGACTCGATTGTCACCTCTAATTTCATGTACAAGTAGTTAACTAGTGTTATTTCAATAGATGTATTTATTTACTAGTGTACTTTACCTAATATCTTACCATTCATTTTAAAACTATTTAATATTATTAAAAATTCACTACTGTACAAATCCAAATGCGCATCCTCTATGTGTACAAAAGGAAATTAATTACAGTACAACTCATAAACAGTACCCGTTACTATTCATCTTCTTCAACAATGAAATAATAAGGTTCCAGATTTATTCTTTCCTTCAAAAAATCTCGAAATAGCATCTCTATAACTCTATTTTGTATACCTAAAAGCCCTTTTCCAAGGTGTGGCACTTTTAAAAACTGAAAAAACTTCAACTGAAAATACATATCGTCGGATTCGATCGTATGTGGCACGTGCCACAGGTGGCTAGCACCTAGATCGGCCCCTGTATAAGTGCAGCCACTCACTATGTTCCAAAACTTATATAACAAGAATTGTAGAATATGTTGTTAATTATACAACGATAAAAGCTTCACCCCATATACTGCTAATGTACACGCTAAACTATATACAAGCCACAAGATCGATAGTGAGCAGCTAGTTGTACTACCACTTGTAATACAAATATCCCGGCCCGTCTTATTGAGTATGCTAAAGAATGTTACGTTACATGTATCGATAATATATGTCATGCGCTGCAATATTGTACATTTGTACATATTTGCAAATATACATTTTGCACAGAGAACTTCTTAGTTGCGTCGTCAGATTAGATCTTCCACTCAACGATCCATAGTCCACATGTTCATCTCTCCATGAACAATCGACGATTAGATAGTAATTCTGTTAAATTTATGACCTAATCTGATAACCTTTCATAATGATAAGGACTTATCTCGCCTTGTTTTAAACTTTCAGTTAGTCAAAAGGACTTGGAAGGTTGGACATCTTGGACATGAAGGATCAAAGACGTGAAGAAGCTATAGTTGCAGTTATGATGGGCTCAAGCCCAAGCAAGCCCACTTTGTTTGTAACCCAACGGCTATTAAGCCTTTTAGGGTTTTATATAGGGAGAGGAGCGTCTCATTGTTTATAACCCAACGGCTATCTTATATTTCAGGGGAGAATTCCTCTTAAATTTTGGACTGAATGTGTGCTAACTGCTACTTATCTTATTAACAGATTGCCCTCTTCTGATTTACAATACTTGTCCTAGGCTCTCTCACATTAGAATGTTTGGATGTCTGTGTTTTGCTACTATTCTTAATAGTTCAGATAAGTTTTCCAGCAGATCTGAAAAATGTGTTATGATGGGTTATTCTAGTTTTCAGAAAGGATATAGGATTTATAGTCTTGATAGGCATCAATTTTTTGTTTCTAGAGATGTTAAGTTTTTTGAAACCATATTTCCTTTTAAAGACTGCTTTTAATTTCAATAAAAATAATTTTAATAAAGAAAATGTTTCTCAAGACTTAAATCTGTTGAATTTTTTTGACTTTGATAACCCTGAACTTCCCAATGATGAAGAGAGAGCAGCTAAACATAATGGTGACAATCTGTCACCAAGTGCTAGTAGCCCACCTCCAAGTCTAGGTGACACTGGATACATTGCCTCAGGCAATGATACCAGTGATGCCAGCTTGTATAGGGAAGAGGCTGCCACACTTGATGAAATTGCAAACTCTGAGGGAAATTTAGATATTCATCCCATTCCTTCCCCTCATGTTCAAAACATGGAAGGAACCCATGGGGATGATTCTATAAACAGTGTTCAGGGTGGTCAAGGTTTGAGGAGGTCCTTAAGACCTTCTGTCTTTCCCAGAAATTATAATGATTTTGTTGTTCAATCTAAAGTCAAGTATGGACTTGAAAAATTTGTTGGATATTCCAAACTTGATAAAGAAAATTTTTTCTTTGTCACTCAACTTAACAAAATGAGTGAACCAAAAAGTTTTTTTGAAGCATCTCAGAATCATCACTGGCTTGATGCTATGAACACTGAACTTGCTGCTTTGCTTGAAAATGATACTTGGGACATTGTTGAACTCCCTAAAGGTAGGAAAGCCTTACGTTGTAAGTGGATTTGGAAATTAAAGTTTAAGTCTAGTGGTGAGGTTGAAAGGTATAAGGCTAGGGTTGTTTCCCAAGGTTTTGGGCAAATAGAGGGCATTAATTATGATGAAACCTTTTCCCCTGTTGTTAAAATGGTTACTATTAGGTGCTTGATTAATCTTGCTATCATACAATCTTGGCCTATTTTCCAACTTGATGTCAATAATGCCTTTCTTTATGGTGATCTTGATGAAACTGTGTACATGAAACCACCCCAAGGATATCTTCATGGGGGTGATAACTTGGTTTGCAGGCTCAGAAAATCTTTGTATAGGCTTAAACAGGCTCCTAGGCAGTGGAATGCCAAACTTACATCTGTTCTTAGTAAAAATGGCTTCATTCAAAGCAAGTCTGATTATTCTTTATACATTAAATCTCATGGTAACTTATTTCTTGTGTTACTTGTGTATGTTGATGATATAATCATAACTGGGAATAATATTGCTGAAATTGAAAAGTTTAAGAGTTTCTTAAGAACCAAGTTTATGATCAAAGACTTGGGTAAACTCAAGTATTTTTTGGGAATTGAAGTTGTTGACACTAAGAATGGTGTTTGTTTAAACCAAAGAAAGTATGTGTTGGATTTGTTATCTGAGTATGGTATGCTTGCTTGTAAACCTGCTAAAACTCTTTTACCCTCTAAACTTGTCATCAATAATCAGCCCACTAGTGAGGATCCCCTTCTTAATTACATTGTTGATTATCAAAAGCTTATGGGAAAGCTCATTTATCTGACTAACACCAGGCATGACATTTCTTATACTGTGCATTGTTTGAGTCAATTCATGCATTGTCCTTTGAACTCTCATCTTAAAATTGCTTTTATGGTTTTAAGATACCTCAAAAGCTCTCCAGGTTTGGGTATTCATTTCACAAGGAACTCAGGTATGATTCTTGATGCTTATTCAAATGCTGACTGGGCTAAATGTGTTGTCACTAGAAGGTCTGTGACTGGGTATTGTGTGTTTTTAATGGAAACTTAGTTTCCTGGAAAAGCAAAAAGCAAAACACTCTCTCTAAATCTTCTACTGAGGCAAAGTATAGAGCTCTTGCCTCAGTAACCAGTGAAGTGATCTGGGTGCTCAAAGTCTTAAATGACTTACAATGTGATAATTTGCTCCCAGTCACACTTCACTGTGATAGCAATTCTGCTATCAAGATATCAGCCAACTCTGTGTTTCATGAGAGAACAAAACACTTAGAAATTGACCTTCATTTTGTGAGAGAAATTTTTTTGAGTGGTGTTGTTGAAACAAAAAAGGTGGATTCTACAAATCAAATTGTAGACATCCTTACAAAAGGGTTGGAAACAGATTTGCATAACAAGTTTGTCACAAAACTTGGTATGATTAACCTATATGGGTTATCAGATTAAGGGGGGATGTTAAATTTATGACCTAATCTGATAACCTTTCATAACGATAAGGACTTATTTTGCCTTGTTTTAAACTTTCAGTTAGTCAAAAGGACTTGGAAGGTTGGACATCTTGGACATGAAGGACCAAAGACGGGAAGAAGCTATAGTTGTAGTTATGATGGGCTCAAGCCCAAGCAAGCCCACTTTGTTTATAACCCAACGGCTATTAAGCCTTTTAGGGTTTTATATAGGGAGAGGAGCGTCTCATTGTTTGTATCGCTCATTATGTAAACTGTGTGTGATTTACACACAGTGCTCTCTCTCTTTCGTCTTGATCTTGTAAACCCTAGTTTGATCTCGTTTTTTCTTTTTGCTTTGATTGTAAAACTATTATCAAATAGATAATAGAGTTGCAAGTGATTAGCACCGGTAACTTTGTTTTTTTATCTTATTTAGTCTTTTGAATCTTTGATAAATAAAAGGTTTTTGATGTTTAAGGTTATTCAGATCATGTTTTTCTACAAATTCACTTTTGTAAGACAATGAAAATTTAATTAGTACTGTCAGAGAATAAACCAATCGTAGCCTGTCGGACTTTTAGACTCCTGACTTTGAGCGACATTTGCGGTAGTTTTCCTTTGTATCAATTTCTTGAAATTCTCACTTGGCGAGCTTGCTTTGCAACATATAATCTTTGGGCTACTAGCTGAGGTTTATTTGAGACCAGTAAAAAAAAGGCTACACTCTGGTGTTCTTCAAAATATAAAACACAAACATCGACTAAACGCGCTTTTTATATTGTCGAGTGTTTTTTAAGGTAAAATTCTACAAAACTTGAGCTAGAAAGTAAGAGAACTTTCTCTCCAACTAGGGTTTCAAAACCTATCTAAACATTGCGTGGATACGCATGCATGCATGCAATACGTACGTATATATAATCTATTTTTTTTACCTGGTGAAGGTGAACCAGCAGCACTAGACCCAGAAGGTGAAGGCAAGTTAGAACCCGAAGCGTAGAGAGAGTGGAACAAGATACAAGAGAATTATACCGACGAAAATTCCCGATGCTGGAGTCAAAGTTAGGTCGGATTCCCAGCTTCATCCGAAGGTTTCCAAAAAAACCCATAAACAAAATATGAATGTCTAAGGAGAGAATCATGGATATATGCTTTGCTAGTTGTCACTCTTTGTTTTATACACGTGGTGGATGCTCACTCGTCTTCCTTTCAATATACCAAAAGTAAAAATTGGTCAGATCGTATTACTTTTTTTCACGGTTATCTCCTTTAATATACATTCTTGAAACTTAGCCGGTCATATAGGTTCGATATTTTTATCTATTTTTGTCTTGTTTAATATGCTGCCTATGTTGTTTTTCTAAAATTAAAGACGAGGTTTCATAATACGCAGAACATCTCCATGTCGTCGTAGGCATCGAAAGAATAGATTGAGGCTCATAAATTGTTTATGTTTTGGTACTTTTATCAAGAAAAATTAACATGCTTCTATACCACATAGGTCAATGAAAGGAAATCGTGCTAGCTTATATACTAATGGGGAATAATGTTTATACAAGTTGGTATTAATACATTGTTATTCTTGTCGGACTGAAGTGTGTCATAGTAAAAATCTAAAACTATTACAGAATAATTTGTGTGTAAATAGTTGACATTTTTGCTCGTTGAAATGAAATTTGTTAAAAGAACTAACACGAAGACATCGCGTTGAGATTATCTTTAACGGTTGATGTTTTTTCTAACCGAGATATCCCGTTAACACTTGTTACCTTATATTCAAAAGGTTGCTAGTGCTGGTTTTGTGGATAACAAGGAGTGACATAAATAAATTGAGTTTTTTAATCTAATGTTAAATTATATTAAAAAATAAACATTTTTAAAAACATTTTTTTTTCTGAACATAAAATCTAAACAACATAAAACTTATACTTATTTTCTAGACCAAATATGAATGTCCTCTTTGTCTTTCTTTACATCATTTCTCTCTATTGTGTTTAACCTATTACACATCATTACGTCAATCTTTCTTACCAAGGTAGTATTTTCTCCGTGTAGTCTTCTATTTCTCTTTATCCATAAAGAGTATATGGTAATGATAGCTTGGATACATACCTCATAATTGAATGTCTTATGTCATTCATCGCATCTCGATTTTGTTCAAGATGTTCGTTCATTCCCACGTATAATCCGAACAGGTCCCCACCAACGCTTCCCATATTTGCCTTGAGTAAAGGCAATCGAAGAACAAGTGTTCTCGAGTCTCCCTCAGTTCCGAACAAAAAGAATAACCTACATGAACGTTTTTATTCCAACTTTCCATTCTTTCACATGTGGCAAGCCTATTTTTCCTTGTCGGACTGAAAAAACTGAACGACCTAATAATCGAACCGATGAGCACCCAAGCCGACTGCTTGGAAAAAACGGCCGATAAGGGATTACTAGAATGGTTTGGGTTGGGCCTAATTAGGCTGTTACATCTTATTTCAAATCATAATATCGGTTGGTACTAAAAAATATAAGGGTGACACTACAACATTCGCGCCCTACCCCAGCGATAATTTTGGGGTTTCCCCAGCGACATGTCGCTGGGGATATATTTCCCCAGCGATATTTCGCTGGGGAAAATTCCCTGGGGTATGCTAGTTGTTAAATGTATCCCCAGCGACTTACCCCAGCGACCTGCGGGCCCTACAGACTTTTCCTGAAAGAACAGATTGCCACGGTGGCAATATTTTCCCCAGCGACATGTCGCTGGGGAAAAGTCCTTATTAAACAAAAACATTAAGTTAAACTTAACCATTTTAGCTAATTACAAAGTTTCCCCAGCGACATATCGCTGGGGAATCTTTCCTTTTATTTGACTTGTCAACGCGTTGTCGTTGACTTGTCAACGATTTCCAAAGTTTCCCCAGCGACATGTCGCTGGGGAAACTTTCGATAATATTGACTTGTCAACGCTTTGCGTTTGACTTGTCAACGAATAACCAAAGTTTCCCCAGCGACATGTCGCTGGGGAAGAGTCTGCAGGTTTTTTTTTTAAATTGCCTGCACAACAGGCGTTTTCCAGATTTTTTCCGGAAAAAATCTACCAAAACCTGTAACAAAAACCTGTATTTGCTCACCAAAAGACACATATAAAGTAAACTTGAAATACAAATCAACACAAACGCGGAATAAGTTCAAACTTGCACCAAAATATAATATAACGTTCTAATTTAGTCAAGGTTACTAGGAATAAGTCGGGATAGTTAAGGATACAAGGGAAACAAGCGTTCTAATTTAGGATAATAGGGAAACAAGTCAAGATGAACATAAAGAAACTATGTACCATACTAACAAACACATATATGACACGACTAGCTCGCGTCATCGCCACCATCCTCGCCACCCTCCCGATCCTCAGCATCATCACCCGGGCGACTCCCGCTCCCACTGGCACCACCACTCTCATATCTCGCAAAAAGATCGCCATACCTGTCGTCGTTTCTCAGCACGCCCATCATGAAATCAACATCCCGATCCCGACGAGTCTCAGGGGGTGGTGGCGAAAAGCACGGGGGAGTACTGGTGTATCCCGGCAATACCATACCCACGCCAGGATGGTGGCCGCGAAACTTGCCTCCTCGCACCATCCTGTTGATCTCGGCAGTGGTGTGCTCACCCGTCGCCTCTAGCTCCCTCATCTGATCCTGTGTGGTGACAATAACACAAGATAGTAAATATATTAGTCGGGTTGCTAGATTATTAACCAACGATTCATTAAAGTGTGTTTTGAAAAGAATACTTACATACAACTGGAGAGACTGCTCATCTATAAATACACCATCTGAATTCGTATGCAGACGATGAAACATGTCGATCTCTGTAGGATCCTGTTGGGTTTCGGACGCCTTTTGCTGTACATACACACGTAAGTAAGATCAATCTAATTAAATGCGGCAATAATAATATGTAGGTAAAATCAGTAATGATAATAATAAAATAATAAAAATAAAAAACAATAATAATAATAATAAAATAAAAAAAATAAAAAAACCATAATAATGTAAAATCAATAATAATAAGAATAATAATTACCATGAGCTGTCGAGTGCGAGGGATCGACCGAGAACCATGTCGGGAGACAAGTGTTGCCTTGGATCGATTTTGGGTGTTTGTTAAGCATCGCTTCTTGTTAGCTTCGTCAGTCCAAAACTCTATCTGTTTCTCCCACACTTGAGGTGTGTACTCGTCGGGTCTGTTCCGCCTAATTTGATCCACATCGTATTCTCCAGTCTCGGGGTCTTTTACACAGTAATCTCGCTTCAGACTAGCCTTGCTGGTGTTGTATGATTTTTGTAACTGGTGATTAATGGTATCATAAATACTCTTCCACCAAGGGGTGCTCATGTGCGGCGCAAGATCATATTTTAACTGCAATCAAATACAACACATTGAAAACAGAGTTAGAAATATAATTTATATATTTATTTAAATTTATTTATTTATTTATATGATATAAATAAATAAATGAATTTAAATAAATATACACAATACAACACATTGAAAACAGAGTTAGAAATATAATTTATATATTTATTTAAATTCGTTTATTTATTTATATGATATAAATAAATAAACGAATTTAAATAAATATACACAATACAACACATTAAAAACAGAGTTAGCAATATAATTTATATATTTATTTAAATTTGTTTATTTATTTATTTGATATAAATAAATAAACGAATTTAAATAAATATACACAATACAACACATTAAAAACGGAGTTAGAAATATAATTTATATATTTATTTAAATTTGTTTAATTATTTATATGATATAAATAAAAAAACAAATTTAAATAAATATATACAATTAAATAAATAAACACGATAATTAAATAAATATAAAATGATAACTTACCTCAATAGCTGCCCGGGCCGCCGCCTTGTGCCCTTCGGGGACCTTGCTCCACGTAGGGTAATACAAAGGTATTTCCCTAACGACACACCCGAATAAGTTTCCCCAATGATCTGAGTGGGGGCCGACAGGTATAACAAGGTTACCTCTACCGGCTACAAAGTCGATCTCGACCGGCCGGTTGTGATTCTCGGCCACCGCATCAAGTAATTTCAGGAAGCGGGTCTTCTCCCGGGTATTCTGCCTGCCGGCTCTCCTCCGCCCAAATTGGGCTTTTTCTTTCCTTTTCCTTCAAAATCAAGTGAGTTATAAAGTCATAAAAGTTAAGGCAAACAAGTTAAATACGTGTATCAAATTTGTATTACAATAATCCAGAAATTCTTACCCCGGTTGACGAAGCAACCCCCGCAACCGAATGATGGAGGACGTGGACGTGAAGGATCCTCGCCACCACCGTCCCCGCCATGTCCCCGTGCAACATCAGTCATCTGTATACAGGTACAATTAGCATAACATGTAGAAATTCATGAACAAAATAATACAAGCATGCACAAATCTAAATATCAAAATAAATTTACACATTTAAACAATCCACAACAATTTCATTCATTCATTCATTCAAATATATAAGTGTATTTTACAAGTTACAACACAAAGTTAATCTTCTTCGTCACTAGAATAAAATTTCTCAACACCATCATCATCTTTGATGAGGTCTTCAACATCAGAATCTGCTAAATCATGAGGAAGGGGGTCTTCATCATCATCGTCTTCGTTAGGAACATCATAGTTATCTGGTGTTGCGTCAACCTCCGTTGATTCACCATCTATATGCAAATCTATATAGAAGGTGTAATTACCGAAGTCATTCCCACTAGTAGAAGGTGGGAGATCACTAGTAGAAGGTGGGAGATCAGATGAGTTGTCCAAATGTATAATATCAGGTTCGTTCTCTACCACGATTACACCGTTGTTCAAAAACTTTTTATGATTAACATGTTCGACGACCTTCACGTTGGGTTTGGCTGGATCTACAAGGTAGAAGACTTGTTTGACTTGTGTTGCGTGGATGTATTGTTCACTTTTCCACCACTCACCAGAGCCGACGATTTGTGTCATTCCGTTTCTAACGATAAGTTTCTTGACTCTACCAACGGTGTTGCGAGTGTCGAACCACTTAACTTTGAACAACGCAACTTTAAACGACAAATAGTCAAACTCGAGGATTTCTTGAAGCCGACCATAAGTGTTAGTTTTCCCTTCAGGATCAGTCGAATAAACGCCGCTATTTTGAGTTACGCGACGTTCATCGCGGCTCTGCACGACATACCTCACACCATCTACTACGCAGCAGTTTACTGACATTGGAGCCCTTGATGGTCCATTAGCCAAAGCGAATAACTCGCTAGTTGGGCTAAACTCTGGGTCTTGGGGATTTTGTGCGTGACGTTCAAAGATCTATGAAGAAGATAGGATTAGATAGAAAACTAAAAATATGATATTGTTATTTTTACACTTAAGTACACAAAATAAGTGTTAGTTTACCAGCGTCTTAAACCAGTGGGGGAATTCTTCTAGCTTGTCTTTTTCTGGAAATAACCTGAAAAACGGTCATGCTATTAGAATAAGTCGTCGTAATGATAAGTTAAGAAAAAAAAGTTACAAAAATAAAAAACGCGTACCTCCGGAACTGGTCTTGGTACGTGTCGATCTCAGGACTGTTGTTAAGTACATACCATCTCGCTTTCTTGTACTCCTCGATAGGAAAATAAGGAAAGGACAGTAAACCAATCGGCTTGCATACCGATCGGAACACCTGAAACTTACACGTTGAGGGAGGGGGGTCCACATTACGATCGGGACGATTAAATTTCGTGGTAACACCCCGAAAATATTGAGAACTTATAGTCAATGCTTCTTCTGCAACATAACCCTCCGCGATCGAACCTTCCGGCTTAGCTTTATTTCTTACATAACCTTTTAGCTTCTTCATGAATCTTTTAAATGGATACATCCACCAGGGTTGAATAGGCCCGCCTTCAAGAGCCTCTAGAGCTAAATGGATGGGCAAGTGAATCATAATGTCAAAGAAAGCAGGAGGATATATGCGCTCAAGCTCGCATAGAATTTCAACCACCTTGACCGAAGCTTTCAACATGTCCTCCTCCATCAAAGTTGTAGAGCAGAGTTGCTTAAACAAGGAACACAGATTGATTATTGGTTTTGCAATATGTTCGGGCAAGTAATTTTGAAGTCCGTAAGGAAGTAAACGTTGCATCATTATATGACAGTCATGAGACTTCAGGCCCGTTATATTTGTATCATTATCGGTCACTTTGTGCTTGAAGCATGATCCGAACCCATCTGGTAGTTTAACACTTTTGATGTACTGACAAAACTTTTTTCGGTTCTCTAGTGTTCAAGAATACGCAGCCCGGGGCTTCACAGTCTTCCCCTTGTGGTTTACGGTTAGCCACAAAGGTCTTCGAATGCCCATCTTTTTCAAGTCTTGTCTTGCTTTTGCGGTGTCTTTACTTTTGTCATTCATTAACAAAATGTTCAAGATGGCCTCCAACACATTTTTTTCGATATGCATGATGTCTAAATTGTGTCTTAGTGAAATAAAAGGCCAATACTCAAGCTCGTAAAAAATAGACCGTTTAGTCCAGTTAAGCTCGACTGTAACATTGCGGGAAATCTTCACACCCCCATGTTTCGGATGTTTACCCGGCGTACGCCTTAGCAATCTATCATGTTGCGCTTTGATTACATCCGGCTGGTTATAATCTTTAGGTGGATCTTTCTGTTCAGTTTGGCCATTGAAGTCAACACGTGAACTCCTCCATTTATGGGGCTTCTTTAACCATCTTCTATGGCCAACATAAGCTGTTTTGCTTGTGACAGGAAGAGATGGAGTTTCTAGGTTACATGTAGGGCATGCATAGTAACCTTTCCCACTCCACCCAGACAAACTACTTCGAGCAGGAAAATCATTTATGGTCCATAAAAGCATCGCTCTCATCTTGAACTGCTTTTGTGAAATAATGTCTGTAGTATCAACACCGTTCTTGTGCCACAAAGTCTTCAGGTCTTTAATCAAAGGTTGCAAGTAAATATCAATGTCCTTGCCCGGGGATTTAGGGCCAGGAATTAACAACGTTAGCATAAAGTTACTTTCTTTCATACATAACCAAGGAGGCAGATTGTATGTTGTCAATACCACCGGCCACATGCTGTAGGTCTGACTAAGGTTGCCGAACGGATTGAAACCATCAGCACACAACCCTAGTCGAACATTTCTTGGTTCTGCTGCAAACTCTGGATACTTCAAGTCAAACTTCTTCCAAGCCGCGCCATCAACCGGGTGTTGCATCTTACCAAGCTCCACACACTTTCCAGTAGCATGCCAAGTCATGTCTTTTGCAGTGTGTCTAGACTTGTACAAACGTTGTAGTCTAGGAATGATCGGAAAGTAATGCAACACCTTCCTAGGAACTTTCTTCCCCGGTGTGTTAGTGTCTTTCCATCTACTCGTTTTACACACCGGACAGAATTGCAGATTGTTATTATCCTCCCAAAACAAGCAGCAGTCGTGTTCACAAGCATGTATCGACTCGTAACCTAACCCGATCGTTTTAAATGTCTTCTTTATTTCATAGTAGTTCAGTGGGAACTTGACACTACTACAAAAAATGCCATAAAAACTGGTCAAAATAACCCATGAAAAGTGGTTTTGGAACCACTCTCCAAAGGGGGTATCTCCATGATCGAGTCATATGAAAACTGGTTATGCAACCAGTCTCTATTAGAAGAATGGACACTGGTTCTCTCCCTAAAAATGAGTCTCCATATTAATATAGACACACATGTTTTATTGAACATCAACACCGGTTCTCCCGCAACCTGTCTTTATGAAAACATCCAACTTGTCTTTATATGGAGTAAAAAGATATGTTTTTATCTCAAAACCTGTCTTTCTTTAACCTCTTTTATTAAAAAAAAATGTTTTGGAATTTTTTGATAAATTCCATAATGTACAAATTTGGCTCACCAAAATAAAGAAAATATAAATGAAGCAAATATATACAAAGTGATTTAGATAGACCACAAATGTCAGAATCAAAAAAGTTGATTAATACAATACATGAATTCAGCTAAACTATACATTGTTTATTTAACGAAGATTATTATTTACTACTGCAGTTGCTTCACATAATGCTACTGTGCTAGACTCTTCAGTAAACCCAACCTGCACGATATATTTAAAAAGTGAAACAACTTTTAGCTGAGTATTTTGATTTAACCGAAGACTTCTGAAAAGTACAATCTAGCCATTTTACATTGTGTATACATTAGAAAATATAACAAGGGCTTATGTCCAAAAAAGCAGCTTGCTTGATAATAAATGTTAACACGTAAATGTATCATTTATGACTTAAGGAAATAAGATGTTTGTATAATTTAAAACATAGATGGATATGTTATAATTAGGGGTTTCAAAATGACTCGACCACGACACACAATATAAATCAAGGTTGTACAGAAATATATGGGGATATATTAATTTACCTAGCACGCTGAGTAAAAACCGGTAAGCTTCTAAGATAATTAGTACAAGTTTTCGCACAAGACATCTGATAAGAGCTTTGGGTGACTCTCTGGTCTGGCTTTTTGGCCTCCATTGGTGACAGATTCAGTGATATTTGCAGCAAGTAGTTTTTATTGACAATCTTGTATTCTCCTGAGGTATAACTTACTGCGTAGAAAACTCCCTGCAAGATCTTTCACTGGATCACTAGTCCTATCTGATGCTGGATTTAATTTGATGAACATACTCTTAACCTACAACCCTGAAAATGTATCAGCTTGTTATAAAATGATGGCGTATGGTGAAAAATATTCATTTCTGTGTTAGTTTATATCGTTTATGGTATTACCAACTTATTTCATGCATGTAGGCAGGGTGATGAAGAGTCCCGATCCCTTAAAGGAGCAGCTTCACAAGGAATTACAGCAAGCCAACTTAGGGACAGGTGGTTTGTTTGGCTATCAATATAGAAAAACAAGATTTCTTATGATAAATATGACATTTGGACTACTACTAAGAAAATCAAAATCGTTTGTCATTGCAGTTTTTGCTTACTGATATATGTAAGCACAGGTACCACATAATACAAATCAATAACAATAACTCAAAGACTTACTCACTGGTTATGCCTAAGAAGCTGCCATATAACCTCGCCATTCTGCATTTTGTACCACTGATTTTAAATCCCACTTGTCCAAACATCAAAAACCAAAGATTTAACTTTTCCAAACTATAATGTAATAAATGGTATATTTCCTGTATGTACTAAGGTGGTGAGCTCTTAAGAGCATTTAGAGTTCAGAATTAAAAGCTCGTCTGACAAAAAGCGTATATGCAAAAAAAACGAATTAGTACTTACTGTTGGGCCAAAAAGCATTCCAAAACACAGGCTTAAACATAAACAAAAACAAATGCCTCAAGTTTGCAGAGCTAGGGCGGCTTTTAGCTTTATCCAAACCTAATGTACCTGATTAATAAAAAACATACCATTGTCTTTTCCAGTGACCAAGATTCTGATGGTGACTGACCGGATTTACTGACCACCTTACAAGCACATCCAAACAATCTGCAATACAGATATACTTATAATATTACACAAAAATAGAAACAACAGTTAACATCAAAAGAGTCTTGCACTACAATATTCGAACCCTTCCCTGGCCAAATTCGCGACGTTTCCCTGGCGACATGTCGCCAGGGAAGATGAATCCCTGGCGACATGTCGCCATGGAAACCTCGCCAAGAAAGGCTGGTGCGGGATTGTTTCCCTGGCGACAAATTAGGATTTCCCTGGCGACAAGTGGGCCCCGCAAACTCTTTGGTTCAAAAATTGGTGCCACGTTGGAGTTGGTGCGGGATAGTATCCCTGGCGACATGTGTCGCCAGGGAAAATATGGCTGATTAAGGAACTTAAGTTAAACAGGTTTTTAAACCTCACTTTTCCCTGGCGACATGTCGCCAGGGAAACTAGACGTTACGTTGACAAGTCAACGCCTGGCGTTGACAAGTCAATGTTCTTCTAGAGTTTCCCTGGCGACATGTCGCCAGGGAAACTAGACGTAACGTTGACGAGTCAACGCCTGACGTTGACAAGTCAATGTTTTTCTTGAGTTTCCCTGGCGACATGTCGCCAGGGAAACTTGGCTGACTTTTTAGAAAGTCAAATAAGCCAACGTTTCCCTGGCGACATGTCGCTAGGGAAACTTTGACATTTTTTTTAGCTGCCTGCACAGCAGGCTGTTTCCAGATTTTTTCCGGAATTTTTCCGGAAAAAATCTACCAAAACCTGGGAATACAAATACAAAACCTGAAGATAAAAATACTAAAAATCTACCACGAATCTAGTACCAAAACACAATAACATGTAACCTCTCGATCAATACAAATACATGTCACAACTTGAGTACAAAGTTCCTAGTTACACTTATTAAACTTGCAATTCGGGGTTTACAATTATTAAACTTGCATGCTAAGGTAGGAAAAACAAGACAAGCATACTAACCATTACCACTCCCACCGGCGCCACTACCGCTGCCTCCCGTGCCACTCCCGCTAGCACCACCCGATAGAAATGCTCCGAACGCATCGGCAAACCTATCGTCACTTCTCAAAAAGTTAAACACTTGAGACGCTTGTTCCAACCGTGGGTCGACGGGAGGAGGAGGAGGAATATAGTGAGCACTCCTTCTCGGCACTATCTGGCCGACACCGGGCATGTGGCCTCGCTGCTTTCCACCTCGGACGATACGGTTGATCTCGTCGTCCGTATATTTTCCTTCAGCCTTCATCGCAAGCATCTCCTCCTAATGAAGTGACAAAAACAAACGATAGTTAGTATATTATATATTAGTCGAGTTGGTACATTATTTATCGGTAAGGAATAGTAAAAAACCAAGGCATATCCAAAAAAAAATTAATTAATTAATTAATTTAAAAAAAAATACTTACATACATAACGCGGTCCGCATCGCAAGGAAAATTCCCATCCTGGTCGGTGTGCGCAATAAGAAGTGATCAATGACAGTCGGGGGTGGCACATCAGCTTCAATTGCAGCTTGCGTCTGTACATACATAGACACGCATATATAGAATGAAGCAAATTCAAAACAAAAAATCACAACACACCAAAACATATAATCAAAGACATATATGTATGTAAATTAATTATAGAATTTCTCACCACTTGGTCTCGAAGGCGTGCCAACGATCGGGATCCCTGCCGACTCGGCGTCTTCTGCTTAGACCGGTTCTGGGAGTTCGTCTGGCATCTTTTCTCGTAATCCGGATTACTCCAAAGGGCGATCTGTTTCTCCCAGTCCTCTGAAGTAATTTCCTCTGGACGCTCGCTGCGGACTCTGTCGATATCTACCCTGCCGGTATCGATGTCTCGGACCCAATGCTTTGTCTTGAGCGTATTTTTTCGAGAATTATAACTCTTTGTAAGCATTTGATTGATGCCGCCACGTATTTCCTTCCATCTACCAGGATCACTCTTGTGTGACGTCAAATTAAACTGATTCTGCATTCATATACAACAAATAAAACAAAAACAGAGTTAGAGTTAGAGATATAATTTATACATTATTTTGTTTATTTATTTAATGGCTTAGTCGTTTATTTAATTTTTTATAATAAAAACAACTTATCCTAATAAGCATAAGCTTTTTGAAAACAACTTGTTCTGATAAGCTTATCAGGACAAGCTGTTTGAAATCAGCTTATCCTGATAAGCTTATCAGGACAAGCTGTTTGAAAACAGCTTATCCTGATAAGCATATCAGAACAAGCTGTTTTCACACAGCTTGTTCTGATAAGCTTATCAAGATAAGTTGTATTCAAACAGTCTGTTCTGATAAGCATATCAGGATAAGCTGTTTGAAAACAGCTTATCCGAAAAGCTTATTACATTATTCTCATCAAATATATATTTATTTAAATTTTTTTATATTTATTCTAATTTTTTTATATATATTTAAAAAAAAATTTATATGATATAAATAAATAAGATACAATTTGTATATTTATTTAAATTTGTTATTTATTTATATGATATAAATAAATAAACAAATTTATTTAAATATATACATCATTAAATAAATAAACACAATAATGTTATGAACATAAAAATGATAACTGACCTCTATGTTCGCCCAAACTAATGTTTCGATCTCATCAGGGACATCAGCCCAACTTGGGTAGTACAGTGGCACGAGCCTCCTGATACAATCCCCGATGTAATTAGATAAATGCTGAGCATGCGTGCCGCGAGGCCGGTGAGATTTTTCTTCAAAATCTATCGGGACAGGGCCATGCTGACCAACTTCCTCCAACAAATCGATACATCGGCTAATGCCTCGAGTCTTTCTACCGGCCGCTCTGCCGCCCAAATTTTCTTTTCTTTTGCCTTTGCCTGCAAAAATCAAGTGAGTGACAAAGTAATAAAAATTCAAGGCAAGCAACATATATATGCACCAAATTTTTGATTGTGTTACAATAATCCAAATATTCTTACCTTTATTTCTAAATACGGCGAAACAACCGCTGCGGATGTTTGGCGTAGGAGGTTCATCCTCACCACCACCGTCACCACCGTGTGATCCTGCAACATCTGCTGACATCTGTACAAGTACAATTAGCATAACATAGACAAATTCATGAACAAAATAATATAAGCATGCACAAATTTAAATACAACACATCCAAATAAATATACACATTTAAAAAATCCACAACAATTAGATTCATTAATTCAAACAAATAAGTGTCTTTTGCAAGTTACAACTAAAGGTCAATCTTCTTCTTCACTAGAATAAACTCTGTCTTCACCATCATCATCATTCACACGTTCTTCATCACTTAAATCATGAGGGACGTCTTCATCATCAGTAATACCATCGTCTTCATCATCAACATCAATGATATTTGGCGGTGCATCAACCTCCGTTTCGTGGCCATCTATATTCAAGGTCACATCACCCAAGTCATTCAAATCAGTGGAAAGTGGTAGATCAGATGAGTTGTCGAAATGTATAATATCAGGAACGGCATCTGACACTATGACACCCCCGTTGGAAAACTTTTTATGATTAACATGTTCAACGACCTTCCAGTTGGGTTTGTTCTGATCTTCAATGTAGAAGACTTGTTTGACTTGTGTTGCGAGAATGTATTGTTCATCTTTCCAATACTCAGCTCTTGTGTCGGTGAGTTGAGTCATGTTGTTTCTATAGATAAGACGTTTTTTACGTAACATGGGGCGAGTGTCGAACCACTTAACTTTGAACAACACAACACTGAACGACAAATAACGAAACACGAGGATCTGTTGAAGCTGACCATAAGCCATTGTGTTCTCAAGGCCAGGAGCACAAATGCCGCTGTTTTGAGTTGTACGACGTTCATCGCGACTGTGCACGACATACCTCACACCGTCGACTATGCAAGAGTTTATTGAGATTGGATGCGGTGATGGTCCACAAGCCAAAGCGAATAACTCGCTGGTCTGGATAACCTCTAGGTCTTTGTCATTGTCTACGTGACGTTGACGGATCTATGAGGAATAAAGGATTAGGTACAGAAAACTATTTATAATAATATTATTTTTTTACAGGTAAGTACACAAGATAAGTCTAAGTTTACCATTTTCCCAAACCACGCGGAGAATTCTTTTTTCTCGTCTTTGTCAGGATATAATCTAAAAAACGTTCATGGTATTAGAATAAGTCGCTATTGTTAAGAAAAAGAAGTTTCAAAATAAAATAAAAAACGCGTACCTCTTGAACTCGGAAATATACTTGTCGATTTCAGGACTGTTGTTTAGTACATACCATTCCACTTTCTTGAACTCTTGATAAGGGAACGGAATATACGACTTTTTCCCAAGTGGGTTACATACCGATCGGAACACCTGAAACTGACACGTTGGGGGAGGGGGGTCCACATTACGGTCGATACGATTAAATTTAGTGGTAACATCATCCCGAAAATACTTAGAACAGAAAGTCAATGCTTCTTGTGCAACATAACCCTCCGCAATCGAACCTTCTGGCTTAGCTTTATTTCGTACAAAACCTTTTAGCTCTTTCATGTATCTTTCAAATGGATACATCCACCGGGGGCGGATAGGCCCGCCTTCAATGGCCTCATCAGGTAAATGGATAACCAAGTGAACCATAATGTCAAAGAAATCAGGAGGATATATGAGCTCAAGATCGCACAAAATGTCAACCACCTTTTTTACAGCAGTCAACATGTCATCCACCATTAAAGTTGCAGAGCAGAGTTGCTTAAACAAGTTACATAGGTCGATCAGTGGTCTTGCAATCTCAGCAGGCAAGTATTCCTGAAGTGCGAAAGGAAGTAAACGTTGCATCATTATATGACAGTCATGAGACTTCATGCCCGTTATATTGGTATCGTTATCGGTCACTTTGTGCTTGAAGTTGGATCCGGACCCATCTGGTAGTTTAACACTCTTGATGTACTGACAAAACTTTTTCCTGTTCTCTGGTGTGAAGGAATACGAAGCCTGAGGCTTCTTGCACTTCCCGTTTTTACTTTGGGTGAGCCACAAGCTTTTTCGAATGCCCAACTTTTCCAAGTATTGTCTTGCCTTGACAGTGTCTTTAGATTTGTCATTCATCAACAAAGTGTTCAGGATGGCCTCCAACACATTTTTTTCGATATGCATGATGTCTAAATTGTGTCTTAGTGAAAGAAAAGGCCAATACTCAAGCTCGTAAAAAATAGACCGTTTAGACCAGTTAGGCTCAACACGAAAATTGCGTGTTATCTTCACACCCCCAAAATTATTATGTTTACCGGGCAGTCGATTTGGCAGTGAAGCGTGTTGCTCGTCAATCTGGTCCATGGTAAATGTTCTAGGACGGGGCTGGTGTTCGGGTTTACCATTGAATAAACGTGAAGTCCTGGATTTATGGCGGGGCGGTAAGAATCTTCTGTGGCCAACATAAGCTATTTTGCTTGCCACATGAAGAGATGGAGTGTCGTCATTACATGTAGGGCAAGCCTTGTAACCTTGCCCACTATACCCAGACAAACTACTTCGAGCCGGAAAATCATTGATGGTCCATAAAAGCATCGCTCTCATGGTGAATGCCTCGCCTGTAGCTTGGTCTATAGTACTCACACCATCCCATAAAAGTTTTAGATCATCAATTAAAGGTCTCAAGTAAACATCAATGTCCTTGCCCGGGGATTTAGGGCCAGGAATTAACAGCGTCAGCATTAAAGAACTCTCTTTCATACACAACCACGGAGGCAGGTTGTATGTTGTCAATATCACCGGCCACATGCTGTAAGTCTGACTAAGGTTGCCGAATGGATTGAAACCATCAGCAGCCAACCCTAATCGAACATTTCTTGGTTCTGCTGCAAAATCACCATACTTGGCATCAAATTTCTTCCAAGCCGCACCATCACACGGGTGTTGCATCTTACCGGGCTCCGTACACTTTCCAGTAGCATGCCAAATCATATCCTTTGCACTTTTACTAGACTTGTACAAACGTTGTAGTCTAGGAATGATCGGAAAGTAACGCAGCACCTTCTTAGGAACTTTCTTCCCCGGCGTGTTAGTGTCTTTCCATCTACTTGTATTACACACCGGACAGAAATCCAAATCGGCGTATCCTTCCCGAAATAAGCAACAATCGTGTTCACAAGCATGTATCGAATCGTACCCTAACCCGATCGTTTTAAATGTCTTCTTTATTGCATAGTATGACGGTGGGAGCTTGAATCCTCTGCTTGGGGGAAAGATAGTTTGGAACCACTCTAGAATATCATTGAATATGGTATCGGTGATTTTACCTTTGGCCTTATAATGTGTAAACTTTGCCATGAAGTCTAATCGAGTCGCTTCTACACAACCAGGGTACAACGGCTCATTGGCACTGCGATATAACTCTTCAAACTCGTTAGCTTGAGTCCGTCTGTTACTTGAGTTGGGAGGAGGTGGAGGAGGAATATAGTCCGGAGGCATATAGGTAAGGTCATCAAGTAACGATGTCATGTCAGTTATAAAAGGTTGTCTTGTGTTATCTATTATTGGCAGTGGTGGCGGTGGTGGTGGTGGTGGAGGAGGTGTAGGTGTAGGAGGAGCCGGTTCACCATGGTGTACCCATGTTGTAACTGTTGTCAAACCCGAACTTCATAACGTGGTTCGAAAGAAGGTCAATATCTACCAGGAGTCTTGTTCGACAACGCTTGCATGGACATGGTATCTCATTCAAACAATTCACAAACTTCCTAGAATGCTTGACAAAATTGGCAAGACCCAATATATATTCTGGCTGATGACGCTCTAACCGTGTCCAACTCTTATCAATGAGTACCATAACTGTGTTTTAACGATACATTTAGTTATTATATGAAACTTAATTATTATATATTTCATAAATAATAATATGTATTATATCAAATTATAAAAAATAATTATAAAATATATAATTATTATTTATAAAGTATATAATTATATAATAATATTTATTAAAAGATATAATTATCAAGTATAGAAAATAGTATGTTCACCTAGCGCAACTATGGAAGGCAATCCTAACCCACCCTTTGAATGTTTCGTCTCATATATGAATGCGTATAACCGATTTACTATTTGAGAAAATTTCGGCAGCATTTCCCCTCAACTCCCCAAATATGTGTTTAAAGACATATTCGTAGGAGTAAAGGAGAAACACTGTCGAAATCATCTCAAATACTAAATCGGTTATACGCATGCATATCCTAAATGAGACAAAACATTCAAAAAGCAGTCCCAAACAGGGGACTTTCCGAAGTTAATTCCTAATAAATTAACTTCGGACGGGTTTTCTATAGGTTGATCAATTTCAGACGGGAATTTTCCAAAATTAATCGCTAAAATCCTAAAACATTCCTAAGGCTTAGTCCAATAAAACATTTATATCAAACAGCTTATCCTGATAAGCCAATCAGGATAAGCTGCTTTCAAACAGTTTGTCCCGATAAACTTAGCAGGATAAGCTATTTGAAAACAACTTATCAAGATAAATCGGGATAAGCTGTTATCAAACAGCTTATTCTGATATGCTTATCAGGATAAGCTGTTATCAAACAGCTTATTCTGATAAGCTTATCAGGATAAGTTGTTATCAAACAGCTTATTCCAATAAGCTTATCAGGATAAGCTGTTATCAAACAACTTATTCTGATAAGCTTATCAGGATAAGCTGTTATCAAACAACTTATTCTGATAAGCTTATCAGTATAAGCTGTTATCAAACAGCTTATTCCAATAAGCTTATCCGGATAAGCTGTTATCAAACAACTTATCCTGATAAGCTTACCGGGATAAGCTGTTATCAAACAGCTTATCCCGGTATGCTTATCAGGATAAGCTGTTATCAAACAGCTTATCAGGATAAGCTTATCAGGATAAGCTATTTGAAAACAGCTTATCGCGATAAGCTTATCAGGATAAGCTGTTTGAAAACAGCTTATTCTGATAAGCTTATCAGTTTATTTTCATCAAATATGCAACATAACGAGTGTTTGGATTTACGTTTAACACTCAAATTAACAAGTTTATACATTCCCGACGACATGTCGCTGGGGAATCTAAAATGAAATACTAAATAAAAAACAATATGTATTATAATAAATTACAATAAAAAAACAAAAAAGAAAACATACCGTTGTAGTCGGGGCTCGGTCGGCTGTGGTCGAGCTCGGCTGTGGTCGAGGATCGGTCGGCTGTGGGCGGGCTTGGCTGCGGTTGGGGCTCGGGCTACAATAACATAAAACAAAACATTAACTATATTAATCAAAATCAAAATCAAAATCAATTAATTAAATCTTAATCTAGAAATAAAAATTAAACCTTTAGTGAAGATGATGGTGTTTACGATGATGGTGCGTGGGAGTGGCAGTGGAGGCGTGATGATGGTGGCGGAGTGGCAGCGGAGTGGCGGCAGAGTGGTGGCGAAGTGGTGCACGTGTGCAAGTGTGGTGGTGAGGTGGTGTGACTAGTGGTGGTGGTGATGATAATGATCGTGGTGATGGTGGTGTGGAGGTGATGGTGGTAATGGAGCAGCAGGGAAGAAGAAGAAGAAGATGAGTTTTTTTTTGTTAAGTGTTGTGAGAAAAGGATAAGGTATCTGGTCAATAATGCGCTTTTTTTTCCCCGGCGACAATCCCTGGCGACATGTCGCCAGGGATACTTTTGCCTTTTGTCGTTTAGCCAAAAGCGCGCGTTATTGAAAAATTTTGGAGGGGTGTGACCAAGTTTCCCTGGCGACATGTCGCCAGGGAAACTTGGCTGACTTTTTAGAAAGTCAAGTGAGCCCAATTTTGCCTGGCGACATGTCGCCAGGGAAACTTGGCTGACTTTTTAGAAAGTCAAGTGAGCCCAATTTTCTCTGGCGACATGTCGCCAGGGAAACTTGGCTGACTTTTTAGAAAGTCAAGTGAGCCCAAGTTTCCCTGGCGACATGTCGCGAGGGAAACTTGGCTGACTTTTTAGAAAGTCAAGTGAGCACAGGTTTCCCTGGCGACATGTCACCAGGGATAGTTTCCCTTGTGACATGTCGCCAGGGATAGTCAAAGATGTCGCAAGGGATAATTATTATTATTTATAAAATATCTATATCATCCCGGTCAGTTTAATTTCTAAATTCATTCCGATTTATTCCGTTTAGTTTCTCGATTTATTCTAATTCGATAACCATTTAACATCTAACGTTTAACAAATGCATACCGACTCATCCATTGAACATCTAACATGTAACCAAGACATGGCGAGTCATCCATTGAACATCTAACGTGTAACCAAGACATGCCGACTCATTTATTGAACATCTAACGTGTAACCAACACATACCGACTCATCCATTGAACATCTAACGTTTAACAAATGCATACCGACTCATCCATTTAACATCTAACGTGTAACTAAGACATGCCGACTCATTTATTGAATATCTAACGTGTAACAACACATGTCGAGTCGTCCATTGAACATCCAATGTATAACAAATGCATACCGACTCATCCATTGAACATCTAACGTGTAACCAAGACATGTCAGGTCATCCATTGAACATCTAACGTGTAACCAAGACATGCCGACTCATCCATTCAACATCTAATGTTTAACAAATGCATATCGACTCATCCATTGAACATCTAACGTCTAACCAAGACATACCGACTCATCCATTGAACATATAACGTCTAACCAAGACATGCCGACTCATTTATTGAACATCTAACGTGTAACCAACACATGTCGAGTCGTCCATTGAACATCTAACGTCTAACCAAGCTTGGTTACATGTTCTTCATTCTCACACAACATCCCGTCCGCTATCACTTCACTAAACTGAGAAGCATATGTCATAACGTTCTTATAGCTGGAAGATCTATCCAACTTCTGCAGAAAGAATTTGTTGTTCAGTTTGTCCCAATGTATCATTCGTTTTTCTTTAGCATTTATCACACAAGTAACTGTAGATTCGACAAACGATTTCGAAATCTGAGTGAAAGTTGAGGAAACTGGCAACCAACCGGCATCCGTTGCTGATATCAGTTAATATTCTTCATCAATGATTGGGTGATCTGTAGTCACCTCATTCTGTTCTTAGCCACTTCTCTTCCAATATGCAATCCTTGAGTTCTGAAGGGAATTTGACCTCCATCTTGTTCAACTTTCTACAGCACTCCAGAAACGAAAAAACATTTTGGTTACTAATTGAAGATGACGAAGCCTGTCGCTTGAAAGCATTCTGATGGGCATTTGCACCCCAAGTTTGTTGTCAAGCATTTTGAGTTTTTAACCTCTTCCAACAACTTATCAGATGATTCTAATTTATGTATGCACTTTAATATCAGTAAGAACGCCTCAGGTGACAAACAAGTCAATAAAGTTGAGGACTTTACGTTGTCCGAAACAATCTGGTAACAGTTATGATCGAAATTCACTAACACGCCAAGCACTTCAAGTTCTTTCTTGAAAGAAAATATTCCATTCCCGTAATAAGCGTGATCTATAAACGGAACGTCACTTATTTGCTTAACAGCGTTCCATTCATCACTAAGCAAAACACTATCTTTCGTAAGCTTCGAAGAAGCTGCAAGAGACCTGAGATGCTTCCCCGTAAATTCACAAGCCTCTTGAATCTCAAACCTAACACCTATTGTTTTCAACTCGTCTTTGTAATTTTTTATCTCATCACCATAAAATTTCTCATCTACCAATGGGATATCAACAAGCACCGATTCATTATGAAGATTATACACCAGTGATGATTCAAGCATGAACGACTCAGAAGGTGGTTTGTACCTAGAACAACCATTCAAATAAATCTTTAACCAGCTTCCGTTTTGAATCGATGACAAAAAGAGTTCCGGCAAACAAGTCGCGTAAGTTTGAACAAAAGAAAGAAGCTTTTCATTTGATGTAACCTCACCAAAATAGCTTACACAACGAGTATAGTCATTTGCCAGCTCAACATAGCTATGTTGCCAGCTCATCTAACGTGTAACCAAAACATACCGACTCATCCATTGAACATCTAATGTTTAACAAATGCATACCGACTCATCCATTGAACATCTAACGTCTAACCAAGACATGCCGACTCATTTATTGAACATCTAACGTGTAACCAACACATGTCGAGTCGTCCATTGAACATCCAACGTATAACCATAACAAACCGGATCATCTATTGAACATCCAACGTACAACCATAACAAACCGGGTCATCCATTGAACATCCAACGTTTAACTATTGGCGGGAAAACATTGGCGGGAAAATGTTAACTATTTCCCTCACTTTTTGATCATAAAAGGATTCACACACACTTATCATCAGCAGATCACACACACACACACACTTATCATCTCCTACCAAACTCACCACCACCACCACCTGATTTGGTAGTAGATGGATCCCCGTGAAGCTTATAAGTGTACATGTAGAAAGGGATATATTGTGTTGAGACAGTCACATCAACCTCATAGCTTTGGTAAACTCTATTATGCATGTCCTTTTTCGAAGGTAAACAATCAAATGTTTTAGTTATGTAATACGTGTGATTATTAAATGACATGTCATGTTATTTGTTTACTTTGTAACAGCCAAAAACAAATGATTATGGATGTAAATATTTTAAATGGAAGGATGATTTTGATCTCGAACTCCGTATAAGATCTTCCCCTGGATCTTCAACACCTCAAGGTTCACATCCAAGTTCTTCTACAGGTCCTTCTCAATCTGCACCCACTGAGTGCTCAAATTGCAAGATCAAAGATCTAAAGATAAAGATGTTAGAGGCAAGACTAGAAATGGAAAGGAATCCTAAAGACCACGCATGTCAATCGGCTGCAATACTTCATGAGCTTTTAAATGAAATGGAAAATCTTAGCGTTGAGTAGTAATCGGCTGCACTACTTCACGAACTTTAAGTTGATTAGTAATGTCTGTTTTTAAGTTTTCCATTTGATTCCACAAGGGCTATGTATAATATTATGAATAAATAAATGTTTGTTTTATAAATGTCTCATTTTTATTATATAAACGTCGCAAAAATTAAATAACATCGGATCGATAGTTAATATAATAATTATTTGGAATAAATAAATAATTGTTTTATAAATGTCTATCACTGGCGCACGTGGAGCCGGTTCACCGTGTTTGAGCCATGTGGTATAAAGTGGGTCCCACCCGTTTATAGCAATTTCTTCTCCAATCCAATCGATGGGTTTCCATAATACATTTCGACATTTTTTGCATGGACATCTAATTTTCCCCGTAGAATTCACCAACGGCCGGCAATGATTGACGAACTTTGTAAGACCGTCATTAAATTCTTTGGAAAGTTTCGGTTTTTTTATCCAACTCTTATCAGCGAATACCATAACTGCGTTTTATCCGTATATGTAGTTATTATTACATGGAAGGCAATTATGGAAAGCAATCCTAGATGTTTTGTTAACCTAGTGCAACTATGGAAGGCAATCCTAACCCACTCTTTGATGCTTCGTCTCATATATGAATGCGTATAACTGATTTACTATTTGACAAAATTTCGGCAGCATTTCCCCTCAACTCCCCAAATATGTGTTTAAAGACATATTCGTAGGAGTAAAGGAGAAACACTGTCGAAATCATCTCAAATAGTAAACCAGTTATACGCATTCATATCCTAAATGAGACAAAACAATCAAAAAGCAGTCCCAAACAGGGGACTTTCCGAAGTTAATTCCTATTAAATTAACTTCGGACGGGTTTTCTATAGGTTGATCAATTTCAGACGGGAATTTTCTGAAATTAATCGCTAAAATCCTAAAACATTCCTAAGGTTTAATTTAATAAAACATTTATATCAAACAGCTTATTCTGATAAGCTTTATCTGAATAAGCTGTTTGAAAACAGCTGGATAAGCTGTTTGAAAACAGTTTATTCGGATAAGCTTATCAGAATAAGTTGTTTGAAAACAGTTTATCCCGATAAGCTTAGCGGAATAAGCTGTTTGAAAACAGTTTATTCGGATAAGCTGATCAGGATAAGCTGTTTGAAAACAGCTTATCCTGATAAGCTAATCAGAGTAAACTGTTTTCAAACAGCTTATTCCGCTAAGCTTATCGGGATAAACTGTTTTCAAACAACTTATTCTGATAAGCTTATCCGAATAAACTGTTTTCAAACAGCTTATCCTGATAAGCTTATCAGGATAAGCTGTTTGAAGCAGCTTATCCCGATAAGCTTAGCGGAATAAGCTGTTTGAAAACAGCTTATTCTGATAAGCTTTCAGAAAAAGCTGTTCTGATAAGCTTATACGAATAAGCTGTTGGAAAAAAGCTTATATCAAAATAAAGTGTTCTCTTCGGTTAGGCATCATATATAAGGAGTGTTTGGATTTAAATTTAACACAAGAAAATAACATTTTTAAATCCCCAACGACATGTCGCTGGGGAAACCAAACGAAATTTTTTTATATAAAATATACCTTCCCGCTGCTTGCCGCTGCTACAGTTGCCTACCGCTGTCTGCCGCCGCCTACCGCTACCTACGCTGCCTGCCGCTGCCTACTGCCGCCTACCGCTTCCTACGCTGCCTACCGCTACCTACGCTGCCTACTACTACTGCTACCTACGCTGCCCCTGGGGAAACAAAAATAATAAAAATCCCCAACGACATGTAGCTGGGGAAACTAAAATGATAAAAATCAGTAAATAACATATATTATCAATTAGAATTTAAAAAAAACATACCTGTTATTTGTGGTGTTTGGCTGTGGTCGGCTGTTGTCGGCTATGGTCGGCTGCTTTCGGCTGTGGTCGGATGTGGTCGGCTACAATAATATAAAATATTAAAGTAAAAACTTAATTAAACATTCAATTAATAAAAACTATAAATTTATAAAAAAACTCAATTTATAAAAAACAATTGAATTAAAAAAACAAAACCTTTAGATTATATAAACAATTGAATTAAAAACTAAATTACATAAATCTTGTTGTGGTGGTGGTGTGGTGATTAGCAGTGGTGATGGTGGGAGTGATTCGCAGTGGTTATGGTGGGAGTGATGGAGATGGGTGACGGTGGTGGTGATTAGCAGTGGTGATGGTGGGAGTGATGGAGATGGGTGACGGTGGTGGTGATTAGCAGTGGTGATGGTGGTAGTGATGGAGATGATCAGTGGTGATGGAGATGGGCAGTGGTGACGGTGGTATTTTTACGGAGAGAAAAGAAATAGATAAGAGAGGTTTGGGAGATAAGTGATGTTTCTGTAAATCGTATAAGGATAAGGTCTGGTCAAAAGTTTCCCCAACGACATGTCGCTGGGGAAACTTTCCTTTTTCTTGACGAACTTTTCCCCATCGACATGTCGCTGGGGAAACCTTAAACTTTGTCGTTTTGCGCAGCTGGTTTAATAAACGTTAGAAATTAACGAACTTTTCCCCAGCGACATGTCGCTGGGGAAATGTGTGTTTTGTCGCTTTGTGAAAGAAGCGCGTTAATGAAAATTTTTGGAGGGATTTCTAAAATTGATAAACAAAACTTACCCCAGCGACATGTCGCTGGGGAAACAATTTATGTTATATGCTTTTAAATGATTAATAATAATAATTTTATATATTTGTATATTTTACTTTTATATAATTAAAAATAATAAGTTTTATATAATTGTATATTTTTTATATATGATATTTATGTAATTTAGTTTTAAATGATTGATAATAATACGTTTTATATAATTGTATATTTTACTTTTAGATAATTGATGTTATATACTTTTAAATGATTAATAATAATAATTTTATATATTTGAATATTTTACTTTTATATAATTAAAAATAATAAGTTTTATATAAATGTATATTTTTTATATATGATATTTATGTATTAGATACTTTCAATGTATTAGATAGGGTTCATCATTAGAGGTTCAACGTATTAGATAGGGTTCAACATTGAAGGTTCAATGTATTAGATATGGTTCATCATTAGAGGTTCAATGTATTAGATAGGGTTCATCATTAGAGGTTCAATGTATTAGATAGGGTTCATCATTATAGGTTCAATGTATTAGATAGGGTTCATCATTAGAGGTTCAATGTATTAGATAGGGTTCATCATTAGAGGTTCAACGTATTAGATAGGGTTCAACATTGAAGGTTCAATGTATTAGATAGGGTTCATCATTAGAGGTTCAATGTATTAGATAGGATTTATCATTAGAGGTTCAACGTATTAGATAGGGTTCAACATTGAAGGTTCAATGTATTAAATAGGGTTCATCATTAGAGGTTCAATGTATTAGATAGGGTTCATCATTATAGGTTCAATGTATTAGATAGGGTTCATCATTAGAGGTTCAATGTATCAGATAGGTTTTAACATTAGAGGTTCAATATATAAGATAGGGTTCATCATTAGAGGTTCAACGTATTAGATAGGGTTCAACATTGAAGGTTCAATGTATTAGATTGGGTTCATCATTAGAGGTTCAATGTATTAGATAGGGTTCATCATTAGAGGTTCAATGTATTAGATAAGGTTCATCATTAGAGGTTCAATATATTAGATAGGGTTCATCATTAGAGGTTCATCGTATTAGATAGGGTTTATCATTAGAGGTTCAATGTATTAGATAGGTTTCAACATTAAAGGTTCAATGTATTAGATAGGTTCATCATTAGAGGTTCAACGTAATAGATAGGGTTCAACATTGAAGGTTCAATGTATTAGATAGGGTTCATCATTAGAGGTTCAATGTATTAGATAGGGTTCATCATTAGAGGTTCAATGTATTATATAGGGTTCATCATTAGAGGTTCATTGTATTAGATAGGGTTCATCATTATAGGTTCAATGTATTAGATAGGGTTCATCATTGGAGGTTCAATGTATTAGATAGGTTTCAACATTAGAGGTTCAATGTATTAGATAGGGTTCATCATTAGAGGTTCAACGTATTAGATAGGGTTCAACATTGAAGGTTCAATGTATTAGATAGGGTTCATCATTAGAGGTTCAATGTATTAGATAGGGTTCATCATTAGAGGTTCAATATATTAGATAGGGTTCATCATTAGAGGTTCATTGTATTAGATAGGGTTCATCATTAGAGGTTCAATGTATTAGATAGGGTTCATCATTAGAGGTTCAATGTATTAGATAGGGTTCATCATTAGAGGTTCAATGTATTAGATATGGTTCATCATTAGAGGTTCAACGTATTAGATAGGGTTCAACATTGAAGGTTCAATGTATTAGATAGGGTTCAACATTGAAGGTTCAATGTATTAGATAGGGTTCATCATTAGAGGTTCAATGTATTAGATAGGGTTCATCATTATAGGTTCAATGTATTAGATAGGGTTCATCATTAGAGGTTCAATGTATCAGATAGGTTTTAACATTAGAGGTTCAATATATAAGATAGGGTTCATCATTAGAGGTTCAACGTATTAGATAGGGTTCAACATTGAAGGTTCAATGTATTAGATTGGGTTCATCATTAGAGGTTCAATGTATTAGATAGGGTTCATCATTAGAGGTTCAATGTATTAGATAGGGTTCATCATTAGAGGTTCATTGTATTAGATAGGGTTCATCATTAGAGGTTCAATGTATTAGATAGGGTTCATCATTAGAGGTTCAATGTATTAGATAGGGTTCATCATTAGAGGTTCAATGTATTAGATAGGGTTCATCATTAGAGGTTCAACGTATTAGATAGGGTTCAACATTGAAGGTTCAATGTATTAGATAGGGTTCAACATTGAAGGTTCAATGTATTAGATAGGGTTCATCATTAGAGGTTCAATGTATTAGATAGGGTTCATCATTAGAGGTTCAATGTATTAGATAGGGTTCATCATTATAGGTTCAATGTATTAGATAGGGTTCATCATTAGAGGTTCATCGTATTAGATAGGGTTCATCATTAGAGGTTCAATGTATTAGATAGGTTTCAACATTAGAGGTTCAATGTATTAGATAGGGTTCATCATTAGAGGTTCAACGTATTAGATAGGGTTCAACATTGAAGGTTCAATGTATTAGATAGGGTTCATCATTAGAGGTTCAATATATTAGATAGGGTTCATCATTAGTGGTTCAATGTATTAGATAGGGTTCATCATTAGAGGTTCATTGTATTAGATATGGTTCATCATTATAGGTTCAATGTATTAGATAGGGTTCATCATTAGAGGTTCAATGTATTAGATAGGTTTCAACATTAGAGGTTCAATGTATTAGATAGGGTTAATCATTAGAGGTTCAACGTATTAGATAGGGTTCAACATTGGAGGTTCAATGTATTAGATAGGGTTCAACATTAGAGGTTCAACGTATTAGATAGGGTTCAACATTAGAGGTTCAACGTATTAGATAGGGTTCAACATTAGAGGTTCAACGTATTAGATGTTCATTGGAGGGAAAACATTGGAGGGAAAACATTGGAGGGAAAATATTAAAAATGTCCCTCACTTTTTAGCCTAAAAAGAGAACCACACACACTCCTTATCAACACAACCACTAGCAGATCACACACACTTATCATCATAAACAAATTGTTATTATGTACATGTTGAAGCATGATGCTTTTCCGTGCAGGTGTGGACATGGAGATGTAGTTCTTCGAGAATCGTGGACAACTGAAAACTTTGGTAGACTGTACTATGCTTGTCCACGTTCACGGGTTCAACCTCCAGTTTCATATGGATGCAAATTTTTTTATGGAAAGACGAACGCGTCCAACTACTAATCAATTCTCTTGGAGGTTCAATGAGCTTTTCTCCTCCAAGCTCTTCTTCAAGACCTTCAACGAGCTTTTCTCCTCCAAGCTCTTCTACCAGACCTTCAACGATTCCAATTTATTCTCCAAGCTCTTCAGCGTGTGCAAACTGTGTGCGCTTGAATGGAATGATAATGGTACTTGAGCGTACGATAGAGTTGTACCGCAACTCCGATTGGCACACATTGGATTCAGCTGCACTACTTCACGACCTTTACGATGACATGGGGAACATTCGTTTGAACTAGTTTATGATGTATTTGTTTTCGTGTTAATGAGTCTATTATCGGTTTAATATCCATGTTTAATTAAGCGCGTGTTTAAGTGTCCGTGTAGAATAAAGTTAGGTTTAGGCGTGTCTGTTTGTAAGCCTCAATGAATGTTAACAACTTTTAATTAATATTAACAATGATGTTAACAATTATCAGTGAATGTTAACTTTTGGCGGGCAAAATGTTGGCGGGAAAACATTGGCGGGAAAATTAACCATTTGTCTCACTTTTTGTTATCATAAAAAGAGATATACTATTTTAAATTTTAATAACTATATTTTTTAATATATATATTATATTTACTAAAATATTATATAAACATTACACATTTTTTGAAAATTGGTGGTCAAATAGAAGTCGACGTTTCCCCAGCGACATGTCGCTGGGGAAAGATTTGTTTGTTTTTTGTAAAATAGGCGCGTTAACGGAAAATCTTTGGAGGGAAGCCTAAAAAGTTTCCCCAGCGACATGTCGCTGGGGAAAAGTTGGCGGGTTAATCTCCCGCTTGCAGTTTTTGTGAAATAGTTTGGTCAAATTCAGTCAACTTTTCCCCAGCGACATGTCGCTGGGGAAACTTTTCTTTATTTTTTGGTCAAAATTTTTACGAGAAAGTTTGCCACGTCAGAAAGTTTTTGTCGTTTAGCGTCGTTTCCCCAGCGACATCGTGTCGCTGGGGAAAACCCCGATGGGAAGGGCTGGATTGTTGTAGTGTGAACATAGGTCAAAATGAAATCAAAGCACAAATCTGAACCTGAGAATCAGGATACATATTATGGTTTGGTCTAGAATCAGTACGAAAGAAACACGAACTACACTTCTCTAAACAATGTAACTAAACTGAAATGAAAAGAACTTTGGTTGCGGGTCAACCGTAACAAGACCAAACAGAACCGATAACTGACTTTATTCTATATCATACAATGAAAGCAGGATCATGCATAACCGATCTCGTCTTGTTCGATTTAGTGTTTTGGGCTCAAAGGTTCAGAAACTATCAAACAACATGTTTCCCAATACCTTAACCGCATAAAATGTATTAAGATGATATTTAAAATCTCCAACTTTCATTGTTGGAGTACAACATTCTAATATATGGTAGGCATCGAACTATTGAATAAGTTAATTTTTTCGCTTCATTTTTTTCTAAAGAAAAGATAGGGGCTCATAACTTGTTTGTGTAGGTACTTTTATCAAAAAAAAAACATGATTTTATCCCACATAGGTGAAGGAAAGGAAATCCGGCTAGCTTATATGCTAATGGGAATAATGCTTATTCAAGTCGGTGATAATAAAAATCTGAAACTATTAATAATTTGTAGAAGTTGATTTTTTTGCTCGTCGGAAAGAAATTATTTAAAAGAACTAACACGAAGAAGCATCCCTTAAGATGCCTTCTTTTTTGCTCGTCGGAAAGAAATTAGTTAAAAGAACTAACACGGCCTTCTCGGTTAAATAGAAGACAAGAAAAAAAAACTATGAGATGATTGGTGTAGGAATGCATATATTTTTTTTGCCTTTTTGGGAAAAAATAACAAGATCAATGAACGCAAAATCTTAAAAAACTATACAAACCGATACGATGAAGGCTAACTTAGATCTCTTAAAGACCTTTGATCAAGACTTTACCCATCCCATTTCATTTCATATTAACAACGAATGATCAAATTTGTATTTTTTCGCCGGTTTATATTCAGAACATTCATTTCCCAATTGATAATAAAGTTGATACACTAACCAGAATTGCTATATTCGTTGAAAGTGATATTCATTCATGTAGTTCTTATTGTTTACTAATATGATGTGTTATGGAGGTCATCCATTTTTTTATCCAAATAGATTTTATAGTTCGTCCAGGCACTTTACATTAGTGATACATTAGTGATACATTAGTGATACATTAGTGATACATTACAGTTCGTCCAGGCATTTGGATCGGCGCAGTAGATTCAAAATTTTTACATTTTGTGTTATACAGTCTATTTCCGTATTCAGTTTTATGTCCGTCTAAGGTGTGTAGGGATTTAAGAAAAACACCGTCTACGGTGCAGGCATTTACATAGAATGAGCTTAGTATAAATGTTTATGATTTCATTTTTCGTGCGATGGAATCTAACTACTGATGTTACATAAACTATGGAAGTGTTGGTACTTGGCACGCGTGTAGGTAAGTTACAGAAGATGCAAATACATGTAGTTAATGGTAGAAGTACCAAAATGTATCTCTCATTTTAACCTATCACCCGAACAGTGCATATTTCCACTATTTACATGTTTGATGTTTTAATCTTATGATTCTAAAAGATATATTTCCTAGAATAAGTTCAGACCTGCACCAAAATGTATGCCGCCAAGCATTGGGCCCTGTTTAAGGAATCGATAGAGTGGACTTACTGGATGCTACTTTGTTAAGAACATTACTCATTAATTTTGGAATGTAAGTTTTACGTCTGTACATCTGGAAATTTACTTCAGTTTATTTACATAATAAGCTGAATAGATGATTATATCATCTTGAAATGCCGTAATGAAGCATTTGATAACTGGTTGAAGTAGCTAAAGCCGTTGATAACTTAAATGTCGTATGATGGAGCAATCTAGGTGACTTCTGAACAAATATATTTGTTTTAGTCCCACATTGGTCAGAGAAAAGAATTTTTTCTAATTGATATACTAAAATCAGTACATAAATCTAAATTAACTTGCATATATGTCGTATATTGTTATTGTATGTATATATTCATACATACGATGTATATGCATTCTTAATTTTTTAGTCCTTAGATTACGTAGTCGTCTTATCACTATTGTACGAGGCGTCGCTACGTTGACAACTTATTTGATAATCGATGATATCTAATAATAATATAGCAACAGGTGGAAAGTCAACTTTAAAATTTTCAGTTGCTTAAACATATTAGGAACATAGTCGAACAAACTCTTACCCGGACTCTTTGGTGAAGCACTTCAAGCTACATTTTAGTCAACTAGAATCGTACTCGCCCAATGCAACGGTGTTTACGAATAAATGTTACGCTTTTATTCACTAAATACTTATTCAAACTAAAGTTAAAATTATAAAATGTTACATCTAAATAAATAAATTCACTAAAAATAAAAAAATTAAAATTTAATCAAAATATATCAAAATGGATATTGAATTAACGAGCTCGAAATTTTAGAAAATATGGTGAAATTAGATTATGGAAAAAATAAAAAGATTAAAAGATATTTCACTTTATGTGTAAAAGTTTTTTAAATAGTTTCTTACAAAAGTTTGTTATAATCTTCATGTCTTAATTGTTGGTTTGGAGTTAGGTTTGTTAAATTTAGGTTCGTGATTAAAATGGAAGTTAAGATTGTAGTAGCCTCTTTATATAATAGTATATATTATCTGAAACCTTTATTTTCTGAAATTTTGAGAGCTATAACGTGACTTCATGACGTTTCAAGTTACAAATGAATAGTATTGAGAAGATTTGAAGTTATGTTTATAACTTTTGTACATTAAATAATATGAGGTGAGATCCTTATAAAATATGCATCAAAAAAAGAAGGAAGGAAGCAATCTCAACCATCCATTCAAGTTTCATCTAATGATCTATATTAATCTTTTTAAATTTAATTTAAAAACTCATTTTCATCCTATTTATTAAAAATTAAATATCTCTCAAACCGTTAATCGTTACGAAAAACTAATTATACCATCGCGACGGGAATTAAGTTATCTTTCTATAGATAGGCACTTCTATACACTTTCGGCAAACTTTTTTTTTTAAACTTACGCATAAAAAATTACATGTGATTCTCGAAAAATTACATGTAATTTTCGAAAATTACGTGTAATTTTCGAAAATTACGTGTAATTTTCGAAAATTACGTGTAATGTTTTTGGCGAGAATTTTTAACACTGTAAATCGTTAACTTTTTGTGAATTACATGTAATTATGTGTGAATTACATGTAGTTTTTTTAATAAAATAGTTTATTAGTGTTAAATGCAAATCACATGTAATTATGTGTGAATTACATGTGATTTTTGTAATAAAGTGGTTAGTTAGTGTTGAATGAAAATTACATGTAATTTTGTGTGAATTACATGTAATTTTACTCAAATCACATGTGATTTTATAAATAATTACATGTAATTTTGCTCAAATTACATGTGATTTTATACAAAATCCTAAAATCCTAGCTCCGTCACTGCTTGAATGTTGTTCTTTTCAAATGCTTAGACATTTATTTAATTTGACGGCTTTAATATATCTATCTCTTCGAATCAGCCTCTTAAAACTCAAATAAGATATTTTGAATTTTACGTATTTCATAAATTTTAGGTTTGCTGTAATTTAAAAACAATGTCAAACTAGTGAGTTTAAAGTTATGCCACGTAATGCTATTTTGTTCAAATCAAAAAGTATAATATTATCAAAATATTCAATCAAACAAAAGAACACAAAGACACTTTGTCCGAGTGGTTAAGGCGTGTGCCTGCTAAGTACATGAGGTTTCCCCGCGAGAGTTCGAATCTCTCAGGTGTCGATATTTTTCACCATTTTTTAAAATATTTCCATGCTTAGCTCGTTGTCTTGCGATTGAAGACACACTTCCAGTTTGACAAAAGTTCCCTAAGGAACATGCATTCAAAAAAGAAGAAAGGAAGCAATCTCTACCATCCATTTAAATCACATCTAATGATGTATATTAATCTTTTTAAATTTAATTAAAAAAACACATTTTTATCCTATTTCTTAAAAATTAAATATCTCTCAAACCGTTAATCGTTATGAAAAATAAGTATACCGTCACGACGGGAATTAAATTATCTTTCTATAGATATGCACTTCTATATACTTTCGGCGAACTTTTATAAAGAATTTTCGTAAAAAAAATCACATGTAATTCTCGAAAAATTACATGTGATTCTCGAAAACTCATGTTTGATTTATTATTTTAAAAATCACATTTGAATTTAGTCATATTCGTGTTTCCGGCAAAGCAAGTAATCCGCACAAGGAATTATAATTACTTTTTAATATCTTTTCTAGTGATATAATATAGTTTTTGTCATTTTGAATAAAAATCTATCAGTCTTGAATGGAATTTGAAAACAAATAAATGTCATGCCATTTCTTCATATCAAATTACGCACAAAAACTGGAAGGAGGTGAGATCCTTATAGAATATGCATCAAAAAAAGAAGGAATGAAGCAATCTCAACCATCCATTCAAGTTCCATCTAATGATCTATATTAATCTTTTTAAATTTAATTTAAAAACCCATTTTCATCCTATTTATTAAAAATTAAATATCTCTCAAACCGTTAATCGTTACGAAAAACTAATTATACCATCGCGACGGGAATTAAGTTATCTTTCTATAGATAGGCACTTCTATACACTTTCGGCAAACGTTTTTTTAAAAAATTTACGCATAAAAAATTACATGTGATTCTCGAAAAATTACATGTAATTTTCGAAAATTACGTGTAATTTTCGAAAATTACGTGTAATTTTTTTGGCGAGAATTTTTAACACTGTAAATCGTTAACTTTTTGTGAATTACATGTAATTATGTGTGAATTACATGTAATTTTTGTAATAAAATAGTTTATTAGTGTTAAATGCGAATCACATGTAATTATGTGTGAATTACATGTGATTTTTGTAATAAAGTGGTTAGTTAGTGTTGAATGAAAATTACATGTAATTTTGTGTGAATTACATGTAATTTTACTCAAATCACATGTGATTTTATAAATAATTACATGTAATTTTGCTCAAATTACATGTGATTTTATACAAAATCCTAAAATCCTAGCTCCGTCACTGCTTGAATGTTGTTCTTTTCAAATGCTTAGACATTTATTTAATTTGACGGCTTTAATATATCTATCTCTTCGAATCAGCCTCTTAAAACTCAAATAAGATACTTTGAATTTTACGTATTTCATAAATTTTAGGTTTGCTGTAATTTAAAAACAATGTCAAACTAGTGAGTATAAAGTTATGCCACGTAATGCTATTTTGTTCAAATCAAAAAGTATAATATTATCAAAATATTCAATCAAACAAAAGAACACAAAGACACTTTGTCCGAGTGGTTAAGGCGTGTGCCTGCTAAGTACATGAGGTTTCCCCGCGAGAGTTCGAATCTCTCAGGTGTCGATATTTTTCACCATTTTTTAAAATATTTCCATGCTTAGCTCGTTGTCTTGCGATTGAAGACACACTTCCAGTTTTTGTGCGTAATTTGATATGAAGAAATAGCATGACATTTATTTGTTTTCAACTTCCATTCAAGACTGATAGATTTTTATTCAAAATGACAAAAACTATATTATATCACTAGAAAAGATATTAAAAAGTAATTATAATTCCTTGTGCGGATTACTTGCTTTGCCCGAAACACGAATATGACTAAATTCAAATGTGATTTTTAAAATAATAAATCAAACATGAGTTTTCGAGAATCACGTGTAATTTTTCGAGAATTACATGTGATTTTTTTTACGAAAATTCTTTATAAAAGTTCGCCGAAAGTATATAGAAGTGCATATCTATAGAAAGATAATTTAATTCCCGTCGTGACGGTATAATTATTTTTCATAACGATTAACGGTTTGAGAGATATTTAATTTTTAAGAAATAGGATAAAAATGTGTTTTTTTAATTAAATTTAAAAAGATTAATATACATCATTAGATGTGATTTAAATGGATGGTACAGATTGCTTCCTTTCTTCTTTTTTGAATGCATGTTCCTTAGGGAACTTTTGTCTAAATGGTATAGATTATATTTTTTGCATAAGTATTAACCGACACAGAAGATGCAAAAATTCCACAAGAAGATATGATTTAGGCCAAATTAGCCCTCTTAGACACCTTTGAGATCTAAGAATGTAAATAATATGTATGTACTTTCGCCAAACCTTGTCCATCGACACTAGTTTTGAACCGTTATCAAACCTGCCCATCATGCCGCTTTATCCTCACAAATGATTAAGTATTTTTTGGGTCTAGGTAATATTCGGAGCATTCATTTATCGTTCGCTAGACAAGTTGATACACCAACTGCGGTTGCTAGAGAAATATATGTAACTTGTAATTTCTGAACGGATTGAAACCGAGATTCATAAATGGGTACTAACTTATACATCCAATGAAATTGACTTTTCCAATGCAGTTGGATCTTGCCTTTGACCTCAGTTAAAATCCTGATCAACAAAGAAATTCATATTATGAGTCGGGTGACTATCTTTAGAATTGGTGAAGGGTCCTCCTGCAACTACGACAAGAAGTTTATTACAGTGATAAAGTTGAGACATTTGTCACTTTCAATTCATTTACATCAATGTTGATTCATTCTAAGTTGTACTGTAATATTGTATCTTGAACAAGTTAAAGTTTGTTCGACCGTAAACAAGTCAAATAGGTCACCAGGGTCAAAAGTCGACTAAATAGTTTTCAAATTTTAAGATGTACTCCGAAAGTGGTTGGATCATAACTTTAATGCTTTAAATTAAAGGGCTAATAACTTAAAAATGTATTTAACTTGACACTTTTTACCGTTTTGTGTAGCCATCTTTTTTTTCCTATATTATCATTGAACTTTGTGATTTTGTACATTGTGTGTACCCGGTGACCTGCATAAGTGGTTAACAGGTTACCTTAACGACAATTTAATTTTTTATTACAATGTTAGTCCTTTATATTAACGGCTATTAATACAAACAACTAAAAATTGATTTTTTTTTAAAATAAAATGTATAACTTTAAAAAAAAGTATGTAACTCGAAATATTTACGTTTTCGTAAGATATTTTAAGTTTTCCTCAGTAATTTTACGTTTTCGCTTGTAAATTTACGTTTTCGTCAGTAAATTTACGTTTTTGTTTGTAAATTTACGTTTTCGTCAGTATTTTTACGTTTTCGTCAGTATTTTTACGTTTTCGTCAGAAAACTTACGTTTTCATCTGTAAACTTATGTTTTCGTTTGTAAATTTACGTTTCCATCTGTAAATTTATGTTTTTGTCTATAAATTTATGTTTTCGTATGTATTTTTACGTTTTCGTCTATAAATTTACGTTTTCGTCTCTAAATTTACGTTTTCGTCTGTAAATTTACGTTTTTGTCAATATTTTTACGTTTCCGTCTCTAAATTTAAGTTTTCGTCAAGAACATCACATTTTCGTCAGTAATTTATGTTTTCGTCAGTAAATTTACGTTTCCGTCTATAAATTTACCTTTTCGTCAGTAAATTTAGGTTCTTGTATGTAAATTTACGTTTTCGTCATTATTTTTACGTTTCTCGTCAGAAAATTTTCTTTTTTGTCTGTAAATTTATGTTTTCGTCTGTAAATTTACGTTTCCTTCTGTAAATTTACGTTTTCATATGAATTTTTACGTTTTCATCTGTAAATTTACGTTTTCGTCTGTAAATTTACGTTTTTGTCAATATTTTTACGTTTTCGTCTCTAAATTTACGTTTTCGTCTCTAAATTTACGTTTTCGCCAATAACATCACATTTTCGTCAGTAAATTTACGTTTTTGTCTATAAATTTATCTTTTCGTCAGATATTACGTTCTCGTCATTAGTTTTTTGTTTTCGTCAAAAATTTATGTTTTCGGCCAAAAATTACGTTTTCGTCTGTAAATTTTTGTTTGTAAATTCATGTTTTTGTTAGTATTATTATGTTTTCGTAAGTATTTTTAAGTTTTCGTAAGTAACTTTACTGAAGAAAACGTAAATTTAGTGACGAAAACGAAAACGTAAATGTACTGACGAAAACGTAAATTTACAGACGAAACCGTAAAGTTATTGGCGAAAAGGTAAACACACTAACGAAAACGTAAAAGTATTGACGAAAAGGTAAATTTACAGACGAAAACGTAAATTTGCAGACGAAAACGTAAAGATACTGACGAAAACGTAAATTTACTGAAGAAAACGTAAATTTACCGACGAAAACATAAATTTACAGACGAAAACGTAAATATTGACAAAAACATTAAAATATTGATGAATACGTAAATTTACTGACAAAAACGTAAGATTTTTGACAAAAACGTAAAATTACAGACGAAGACGAAAACGTAAAAATACTGACGAAAACGTAAAAATACTGACGAAAACTTAAAATTGCTGATGAAAACGTAAAAATTCTGATGAAAACGTAAAAAACTGAGAAAAACATAAAAAAACTAAGAAAAACGTAAAAATACTAATGCGAACGTAAAAATACTGATGCGAGCGTAAAGTTACTGACGAAAATATAAAAATACTGATGAAAACGTAAAAATACTGATAAAAACGTAAAATTATTAATGAAAACGTAAAATTATTAATGAAAAGTAAAATTATTGATGAAAACGTAAAAGTTCTAATGAAAATAAAAAAGTACTGATGAAAACGTAAAAAAAAGGGGGTGAAAATATAAAATCAAACGAATACTGATAAAAACGTTCGAAAATATAATTTTATGTAAAAAAGTGTTATTTTTGTAAAAAATTTCCAAAATATTTTTGTGCAAAAAAAAACCGTACAAACATTTTTTAAGCTATACGTTTTTGTAAAAAAATTGTAAAAGTCTATTACAAAAATTTACTGTAAATTTTTTTTTGAAGTTATACGTTTGATGAAATATATTATTTTTTCGAAAATCAAAGTTCAAGTGTTTATATGAACAACCGTTAATATAAGGACTAACATTGTAATAGAAACTAAACCGCCGTTAAGTTAACCTGCTAGAGCAAGTCAAACAAGTCACCGGTACACATAATGTACGAAATCACAAAGTTTAATGATAATATAGGAAAAAAATGGCTACATAAAACGGTAAAAAGTGTAAAGTTAGATGCATTTTTAAGTCATTAGCCCTAAATTAAAACATGTACACGTGTGGAAGTATTACATGGTTAATTATAGTTCATCTACTAAAAACCAATGTTTTAAAACCCGGGTCTTAGGTCGACCCAGTCGAGTCGCCGGGTCCGGGTCAACCCAGGTTAACCCGATTTTCTAAAAAAAATATTTGTTTTATATTTTTAATAATTAACAAAATTGTACTTATAAAAACCATAAAAACTTACGTTTATTGAAAATATAAATTGTTTACCAACCAATATAATATGTAAAAATAAAAATTCGTCGCAAATACGTAAAATTTAGATTTTTTTTCAAAAAAACCGGAAAAATTCGAAACCCGGCCGGGTCTTGAGAACCGGGTTGACCCGGGTCACCCCAAACCCGTCGGGTCTAACCGGGTTTCGAAAATCTGAAACCCGGGTCATATTGACCCGTTTTTTCGGCCGGAACCGGTTCAAGTGGTTGACCCGGCCGGGTCAACCCGGGTCTGAAAATATTGCTAAAAACAACTTTTTAACTTTTTAAAACATGATAAAGAAGAGTTACGATGTTTGAGTTTCCTTTGGATCAAAACATTCTATATAGGTTTATTTTTGCAGTTCGTCGGAAGCTACGCTAAGAGTGAAAGGAACGGTCATGCCGTGCCCCGGCATCGGTTGGCATGACCATACCGTCATCATTCGCGTGGAAGACGGCGTCCCCCTGGCCACGGGCGTGGAAACCTTTATAAAAAAAATCATTTTACCCCCTTTTGACATTTATACTTAAAACCCCCAACTATTTTATGACCTAATTACACCCCAAGGCATATAGCCGCTGGGATTGATTTTTTTCAAAAAAAATATTGTTTTCTTGTGTTCAACGGCTATATAGCCGTTTGAATTAAATTTTTGTTTTTCAAAACACCTCTATATATTCAAAGTTACATTTATTTTTCATTTTAACAAACAAAAATTTTGCACAATCACAAAAATAATGTCGTACCAATCTTCCGCGTTTGACATTGATGATGAAACCGACATTGAAATATTGGTTAGCGCGTATAATTACTTGCAAGAACAAGAAACAAACCCCGGCTCACCAGAAATGTTATTGAATGTGATCGTGAGAATGCCGAAGCTCGATTGATGGCGGATTACTTTGTCGATGATTGTAAGTACCCGTTACACATTTTTCGTAGAAGATATCGTATAATTCGAACATTATTTTTAAAAATTGTCCATGATATTAAATATTATACGCCGGATCCTCTTCCAAAACACTTTGATTACTTTAGAGTTCGGCCCGATGCTACCGGTCGAATGAGTGCAAGTGTTATTCTCAAATGCACTGCCGCCATACCCCAACTGGCATACGGCAGCGTGCCCGACCAGTTTGATGAATATTTACAGTTGGCCGAACGTACTGTTAATGAAACTTTGTTTTTCTTTAATATGTGTATTATGGATTTGTACATGAACCAATATTTGGGAAAACCAACTCTTGAAGACGTTCATAAGATTTATACGAGGCATAATAATGTTCATGGTTCCCCGGGAATGCTTGGTAGCATTGATTGTATGCACTGGGAATGGAGGAATTGTCCAGTATCATGGCAGGGACAATACGGGAGAGGTGATAAGAAATACCCAACAATTATGCTTGAAGCAGTTGCTTCTCACGATTTGTGGATTTGGCCTGCATTTTTTGGTGTAGCAGGTGCAAATAATGATATAAATGTTTTTGACGTTTCTCCGTTATTTGACGACCTTCTTAATGACGTGGCACATGTAGCTTCATTTAGAGTAAATGGGTTTACGTTTCAGAACGGGTATTACTTAGCCGAGGGGATTTACCCACAGTGGGCTAGTTTTGTGAAATCGTTCTCACAAAACATACAAAAGGAGCACGAAAAGATGTCGAACGTTCTTTTGGTGTTCTTCAAGCACGTTGAGGAATATTACGTCAACCGGCTCGATCATACAGAGTAACCACCATTAGTAGCGTCGTGTATAGTTGCATCATACTGCATAACATGATTTTAGAAGATCAAAAAATGGCGATCGGTAAAGAAAATAAAGCCGAATTTCGTGTTGATGATTCTAATGATTTGTTTGTTAATCCTTCGGCAAGAATGCAACGTCGTTGGATAGATAGACATGACATGAACCGTACCAAAACAAAAGAGTTACGGGATAAAAGTTCGCATCTTTCACTTCAACGAAACCTTATGGAACACCTTTGGGCACGACGTCTACAAGATGAAGATGAAGACGAAGAAATGGAGGATTAGTCTTTTTATTTTATGTCATTTGTATTTTTTTATTTGATATATTATGTTTTTATTTATGTTGTAATGTTTTTTATTTGAATGAATAAAGTAAATTAGGATTTGAGTAAATTTAATTGTTGAGGGTAGTTTATGAAAAAAGTGAAAAAATGGTTAAATTGATGTGGAAAAGGTGTGAAAATAATATGGTTGTTTTTTGTGTAAATGTGGTGTAGATGTGGAAGTGAAAAAGCTGACTTAGCGGGGTGTTTTTGGTGTGGTGGTGTGACCACTCCTTTTACTCTAAGAGCACTAGGAATCATCACATTTCCACATTAAAAAACACCTCGGCACGTCACCTTTTTCACTTCCACATCCACACCAAAAAACACCCGTCTTATCATCACACCATTTCCACACCACCACACCAAATTTTTCACTTATTGTCATAAACTACCCTCAACAAATAATTTATTCAAATCCTAATTTACTTTATTCATTCAAATTAAAAAACATTCCATTCTAAAAAAAACAATTCGCATTAAAAAATACGAAAATTCTAAAAAAACTAATCTTCACTTCGATCAAAGGAAGGTGGGTTTTGTTGAAGTTTTTGGAACTGAATATCCTCGTCAGATTGAAAAAAAAAAGTTTTTTTTATTCTTTAAAAATTAGCCGTTAGCATGTTTTTTTATATATAAAAAAATGAATTAACTAGCCGTTAGGCTGTTTTGAAAAAAAATAAAAATTAAATGATATATAAACTAGCTTTGAACATTTATCTTTCTAAAAAGAAGACGAGGTTTCTTAAAACACGGAACATCTCCATCGTCGTAGGCATCGAAATATTGAACAAGTTAAAAAAAATTCGCTTCATTTTTCCTTAACAACAGATTGAGGCTCATATCTTGTTTGTGTTTTTGTACTTTTATCAAGAAAACTTAACATGTTTTTATCCCACATAGGTCAAAGAACGGAAATCGTGCTATCTTATATAGTAACGGGAATAATGCATATACAAGTTGGTACTAATATATTGTTATTCTTGTTGGACTAAAGTGTGTGATAGTAAATATCTAAAACTATTACAGACTTCAGCACAGCAGGAATAATCTGTGTAAGTGGTCGACTTTTTTCCTCGTCGAAATGAAATTAGTTGAAACAACTAACACGAAGAATCATCCCTTATGTTGCCTTCTCGTCGAAATGAAATTAGTCAAGATAACTAACACGAAGAAGGATCCCTTAAGCTGCCTTCTCGGAACAACACGAGACATCTCGTTGAGATTACCTTAAACGTGTGATGTTTTCTCTAACCGATATATGCCGTTAACGCTTGTTACCTTATTTTTCTACTGTTTAAGTAAGTTGCTATATAGCGTATGTGCTGGTTTTGTGGATAACAAGAACACTAATCAATTGAAAGAAGTGTGCGCGAGACATTACAAAAATACTCTAATAAAAACATAATAGGAGAATCCTTTAAGTCACCTTCTCGAAACAACACAACAACATCTCTGATAGCTTTCTAACACATACTCTAAAAGAGCTCCACGAACCACTAGGGTGAAGGTTAACACGGTTGTGGGTAGCGCCTCCATAATGATGAAAATAAAGATGTTATCCACGGGAAACTTGAGAATATAATGATGGAGCACCAGAAAGTATAAAATGAACTTTAAGAAGCAACATGTTTTTTAGAACGGCAATTGTGGGTACATGGCACCTAACCCAGAAGCAACATGTAATCTTACATTGATGAAAAGAAGAAATAATTGCTAATTAATATTCTACACTGGAAAAATAAATGTATATCCAAAAACATAATCAAAGGACCGCGTGGTTAAAGTAAGCATTAATTTGATGGATGAAAATAAAGTATGATGTTGATAACCTATCAGAAGAATTGTAAAACCCGCTTAAAAATACCATTAAATTAAAACTTTTATTATTTAATTTATTCACGACAAGTAACTTCGTATATTAAATACTATATGACAAGATATGACACGGAACTAAAAAGTATAAATACACGACAAGTAATAACGTATATATTATTTACAATACGAAAAGTATATAATAATTCACGACTAGTGATTCCGTATAATAATTACGACATGACAAGTTAAATTAAGAAATTACGAATTTAAGAAAATACAATACACGAGAATACAAATAAGTCACGAAATAATAAATGGGCTCCATGTTTAAAACGTTATAAGCCTTGCAAGAGAAAAGGCCCAAGGCCCGACCCATTAATACTTAACAAGAAAAACTACACAAAACATGTTCATTTTACAAATTAGAAAAATAAACACAAAAACCCTAATGGTGTTGGTAGCCGTCGGAAAGAAGAAACAAAAAAAGGGAGGATAAAGTTGATATCGATCTATCCTCATTTGGTTGGAGGTACGTAATTGTTAAACTATTATATATAAGCAATCCTTTTAAATATACAAGATCACAACACTTTCTGTCATTTTTGGAATATCACCTTAACGTTGCAAACTATGTATTTTGAATATACTAACAATTTAATAAGATAATCAAGACTTCAAAACCATTAGACGATGTAGCGATTACAAGTGAGAATCCACACGATCGAGTCCCTTTTTATGGTTACTTGATGTATACGAAATTGATAAGTTGAAACAGAATGAACATATAGTTCTACTTATTCTAGTATCTATGTTAATCTTACATGAAGTCTTAAATAATATTTTTACTCTTAGTTTTTCAACATGTAACTATAATCTTAACAACATGTTCGGTAAAATAAGTATTCATAAATACAAAAATGCTCTTTATAATAAACCAATATTATAAAATTAGTTCATGACAAGGTTAGCAAAAACGTTTTATGAGACTTGGAATAGTTCATTATACATCTAGGCATGAAACTAATAATGAGTACACCATAATTTATATTTGGGTCACTATATGCATAGGACTAATGGTTCGAAGAAGATTGTTAATGAAATGAGTAGTCGGTTAATTATTTATCGGCTTAATTACGACTTATTTAACTTGGACTTAATCAACAAGGGCTTATTATAATTAAATTATTTATCAAGTTTTAGTCTTAATATATAATTAGTTATATTCATGACATACTACAATAGTACAATCTAATAATTAATTATAAAATACATGGCCTGTTATTATTTAATAATTAATTATAATCTACGACATAACATTATTTATAGTTAATTATAATCCATGACGTGTTATTAATTTATAATCAATAGTAAATCATGACATATTATTAATTAATAATTATTTATAAACTATGATATATGAAAGTTAATTATTAAAATAGACCTTATTAATATTTGATTCATTACATCAGGACTTGTGAATATAATATTTATAACTAACCATAACTTATAAGATTTAGCTTATTTAATATACTTATTAAACCATGACATATAATTTGCTTATTCGATGGACAAGATAAATTACTTAAGTATATTAAACGAGCTTATTATTATTTATGGAAACTTACTAATTTTAGAAACTTACTATTTTTTGGGAAGTTACTATTTATAGAAACCTGCTATTTTTAGAAAGTTACTTATTATGACACTACACGTATGATAACACAAGAATACATATAATACTTTAATCAGAAACATATGAAAACATGAATAATCACAAGATAATACATGAAACAGTAAAACAAGACAAGAACATATAAAATAAGTTAAGAACACTCAGAATCAGTAAAAGTATACAATAATCAGGCAACTCATACACGTCCCTTATTTATGTAGTATCCGTGAAATGGGTGTAGATCGTTCAGCTTCCATTCTAGCTTCACTACTGGACGAGGTACAGATTTTCCGTCTTTTCAGTAAGGACTTCCTTTCTATGCATGATTAGGAATTCCCGTCTGCAACCAAATGTTTTCCCCGTATATGTTTAAGCTTATCAGAAATCATGTTAAAAACGAAATAAGTTGCCTGAGCATTATATACAAGCACGACCAGTTTATGTACTAGTTACGGAGGTACCGTAACCACGGCACTAGAGGCACCAGTGTCGTGACTCACATGCAGGAGAGTGATATCCTGCATCGTCCCACTCATGTTCAGTTTGGCCATTTTTATATGTATGTTTAGTGGGGCGTATGGATGCATCCTAGGCTTATCAGTTTACAAGTTATCAGGGTGAATGTGGTGTGTGCTCTACATCCTTCACATTGGAGCTGATCCCTCCACCCAACACATTATTTAGAGGTCACCCCTCTACAGTTATTTAGAGGTCACCCCTCTACAGCATGACGAGGTCACCCCTCCAGTAATTCATGCACCGTTGTTACAGCACATGACCTATATAAGCTCTGGCAATTAAAATACAGTAAATGCATGTTTTCAGATTTAACAGATAACAGTTCAGCTTTATCATTTATAAATCAGCCTTTACAGATTATACACAGATTTCCGCTGCAACTTTACTTATGAGTCTTACAGCTTCAGTATTTCATTATCTGTTTCATTTCAGAAATTCCTTATCATGCTTTATATCCGTTCTATGAGCGTTATGCTCAGCCGTAGTTCCCTTTCATGATCTAAAGGCAGGTACACCAGGACGCCCTTAGGATTCTGAGAGCATGTGCATTTGGATGGAAGCTATCCAGACTTCTTACTTTAGGTACTTACATTATTCTGCTTTTTGGACATTGTTTAGCCCTTTCCTTTAGTATTTAAATTTTTCATGTTTTGAGTTTGGTTGGATTACCGATGTTTGATTCCGGTATTTCCGTTATGGTCATTTAATGTTTTAGGTCATTTACCTTATGCGTTGATGACACGCCATAAATACACGTAACGGTCCACTTATCCAAGTGGAGTGTTACAATTATGGTATCAGAGCTATAGGTTCGACCTGTAGGCTCTAAAACTTGACCTGTGACTAGTGGGTAGTCACCAGGAACTTCCCAGATTTTGGCGATGTTATCTTTCATGTTCTCATGGATTGTTCACTCAGTTTTCTTCATTTATCGACCAGTTTTCTTAAAGTTTTTGACTAAGTAAAAGGTTGGTACAGGACTGGCCATATTTAGTCGCATGTTCTTTTCTGTGAATTTTGTTTTGGTGAACCGACCCATAGGCGTTCACCCTTGCTCGTTCAGATTTTTGTATTGGTGAACCGACCCATAGGCGTTCATCCTTACTCATGACAGATTCATGTTTCCAGTCCAATGTTATTAGGTGAACTGACCCATATGCGTTCACCATTTCTCAAGTCAAATTTCATGCTTTCTAGTTGAATGATGTCTGTGAACCGATCCACGGTTATTCACCTTTGTCATATCACGACATTTCATAAAATTTTGACAAGTATGGATTGGACTACAGCTATCCATATTTAGTCCCAGATTGTAAATTTCTATACATGACATATCTCAGAAAAATTTCGACAAGTATGGATCGAACCAGAATCGCCCATACTTAGTCACATGTTTTGTTCCTTGAATTCTGTGGATTGAACCATAGCCATCCACACCAGTTGATGTTAAACTTCAGTCGATTATCTTTTCATGTTCTTTGTAACATCCAAATTTCATGCTCTCACGTGAAGGTCGTTTTCATGCTGAATAAGTTTCATGTCTCCTTACGAGGATTGTGTTTTTAGCAAAATAATGTGTTTCTTGCGAAGATACAGAAGGGTTACAGTAAAATCTTGTTTTCATAATAAATCATGTTTGGTTTTCATCAGTCGTGTCTTCATACTGAACATTAATGAAACTTCATTTAAATCATACTCTTCAGCCTCTATACAACCAGCATTAAGCCTACGCAGAAATTATTAGCCTATCATGTTAACCAGTTCAGTTAAGTTTGCTAACCAGTTAAATCAATTTAATCCTTGATCATGTCAGACAAGTGACACCAGTATTGATCATTCCATAAAGTTTCCACCAGTGCCATGTACAGTATTCCATATGTACCCATGTACAGTGTCTCATTTATACTTCATGTACATTATTTCATGTGTACTCCAGGTACCCTACTCCATGGATATTGCTAATCGATCCTCAATCATCTCAAGCGTTTCCACTTGTCGATATGCTACCAGATGCTGATGCCGCTCGTGAGTAGAAGATTTTACCAGATACTGATGCTGCTAACACTTTGAAGACCACACAAATGCTGATGTTGCTGATACTTTGGAGATTTCTCAAGATGCTGATGCCGTTTATACTATGAAGACTCTGCGAAACAAGGACGAAAACTATAAATTTGAAATTTCTGACAAGAATAAACTTCAATCATTAGATACTACCATTACATTCCATGCTTTTACCTTCTCAGCTAGATGTCACATTTCACCCAGCCAACCTTTATTCAAAAGAGTGGGAACCAAAACTAACCGACCACTCAACAAAATAGTCACCTAAATCACGGTCATGATAATGACCGTCATAATTTGACAGACAAAGCGGTAATGACAACCACTGTGCTTAGAATTAATCAGTCAGTAACCATCGGAACTCCAGAACGGACATGACCAGAAATATAGAGGTCAGTAGTTTAACCGGTCCGCCAATCCTAGCAGTTACCAAAAATTTATCAGACTTGTCCAGATTCATCCACTAAAACACATGTCAAGACATCAGTCGAGACATAGGTCTCAGGTATCATTTCGGAAGACACATATCAGGACACCAGTCATGATACATGTCATACAAATATCTTCTCAAGGCACGAGTCAAGACTCATAATTCCAGTATGCCTTCTAAACCAGGTCCTCAGAAATTCAGGGCATCCTCCAAAGGGGTATACCGTTTTGTTAAACCCACGCATGAATCAGACCCTTACAATTCAGTTACAGCCACTAGGTATTAATCAGGTTAAACATGCGGTATTCATTCTGTGAGGTTACAGACGAACACATTAAGTGAAAATCCCCATGTTTACTTCACGTATTCCTATGACAGCTTTATTTTAAAAAAGGTATTTACCAACCTCCCAGCCAGAAAAGACTCCACAGTACCAACCATGTTTATTAAAGTTATCCTTTCAATTAACGACGAGATCCTTCTTACTAAATCCCAAATATATTCATTATATTCTTGCCAGAAAAATCAGTACAAACTGTTTCTGCCTTACAAGCGCGTGACTTATCAGTCCATAGCTACGAAGACTTTCTAGCCACCAGTTATAATCCACTTCTGAAGTCCCTTAAATTCATGATCAGCGGGTTATTCTAGAGTTTCCAGATGTGAGTTTTAGATGAACAAGGTGGCATTTCTGAGCCATCCTATTTTAGCAGAAAGAAATTTCAGACAGTCCTACGAAGATGAAGGCCATCACCAGATGGTCAAGATCGACGCCTGTGACTAAAGTACAAAATTTTCTAGAATTAAGTTGGCTACTACCGAAGAAATTGCTGACAGTTCCCACGATTAGCTTTCCATGACTAAGCTTACGCATAAAGGGGAGAACCTACAAATTTTGTATTCCCTAAGATCCTACGCTAGGAGAGATCTAATTTACCGAGACTCATAGTTCTTCCATGACCATTCATCCAGATTCCACAAGAATGTACCCTAATTCCAGGCAGGATTTTAATGGAAGCGATATTAAACATTGATGCAGCTATGTTCATATCTAGATGCCTGACATGCCAGCAGGTTCAAGATAGAACGCTGACATGATAGTGAGTTACTACAACCATTAGAAATTCTGAACATAAATGAGACAAGATTCCATGGAAGTTGTTATCAGTTACCACAGACTCGGAAGAAGTATGATACTATCTAAGTCATTGTCGACCATTTAACCCAGCCTACACGTTTTCTTTTATCCGAAAGGATTACGCAGTAACAGATCTGCAGGAAATACAACAATAAATCGTACGATATCACGGTATTCCATCAACATCGTATCAGATAGAAATTCACGCTCACGAATCACGCTCACGTTCATATTCATGATCACGTTTATGTTCACATTCACATTTATGTTTACGGTTACCTTCATGTTTATGTCTCACCTCCACATTATGATGTTGTTTGGGTCCATATTTTGTGCTATCTCATGGTTTAAGTTCACTTTCAAGTTCATGACATCGTTCACGTTCACGTTCGTGTTCCATCTCACGATACACGTGTCACATCTCGTTACTGAATATGGTTACAGAAATCTTGGGAAACCAGACGCAAGTATAGCACAACTTTTCCATCCCCTGACACACGTTTCACATCACGTTTCACATCTCATCTCATAGCGTTTGGCATTTCCTCCTCAGTCAGCATACATTCACGATATGTTTATGTTTCATGTTCACAATATATTCCATGCCCAACGTTCCTCATATAATCGTGCCCAACGTTCCTCATATAATCGTGAACCACGTTCACAAATGCTCACGTAGCACGTTCTCAATTGTTCACGTATTTCGTCCCTATATGTTTCAAAAGCTTGCTCAGAGATATAAATGTTATCGTTTCAGGATATTTGTACGCACCGTTTCATGTATCCTACATGTTCTAGCTTATTCATTATATCAGATTCAGAAAATCCATCTTAAGCATGGAATAAGAAACTCTTCAGCATCATCAGGACAGGGTCATCAGGACCAAGATTTTCATAGTGTTTAGACCTTTGAAGGAATCGTTTCGAGCGGGAAGCCACTCGAAACGGAGGAGTCCATCCGGATCTCTCATCCTTCTCCTTCAATAACTCAGTTAAGTTCTTTCAGTCATGTTATGTTTCATGTTCTCTAAACTATTTCAGCAGCGTTATGTCCTAATTCGAGGAGGAATTATCTTTCAGCTTTCATATTCTTTCCGCCTATGTGTCTTTCCCAGCTTATTACCTATAATTCAAGGACGAATTATTTTTTTTAGAAGGGAAGAATTGTAAAACCCGCTTAAAAATAACATTAAATTAAAACTTTTATTATTTAATTTATTCACGACAAGTAACTTCGTATATTAAATACGATATGACAAGATATGACACGGAACTAAAAATTATAAATACACGACAAGTAATAACGTATATATTATTTACAATACGAAAAGTATATAATAATTCACGACTAGTGATTCCGTATAATAATTACGACATGACAAGTTAAATTAAGAAATTACGAATTTAAGAAAATACAATACACGAGAATACAAATAAGTCACGAAATAATAAATGGGCTCCATGTTTAAAACGTTATAAGCCTTGCAAGAGAAAAGGCCCAAGGCCCGACCCATTAATACTTAACAAGAAAAACTACACAAAACATGTTCATTTTACAAATTAGAAAAATAAACACAAAAACCCCAATGGTGTTGGTAGCCGTCGGAAAGAAGAAACCAAAAAAGGGAGTATAAAGTTGATATCGATCTATCCTCATTTGGTTGGAGGTACGTAATTGTTAAACTATTATATATAAGCAATCCTTTTAAATATACAAGATCACAACACTTTCTGTCATATTTGGAATATCACCTTAACGTTGCAAACTATGTATTTTGAATATACTAACAGTTTAATAAGATAATCAAGACTTCAAAACCATTAGACGATGTAGCGATTACAAGTGAGAATCCACACGATCGAGTCCCTTTTTATGGTTACCCGATGTATACGAAATTGTAAGTTGAAACAGAATGAACATATAGTTCTACTTATTCTAGTATCTATGTTAATCTTACATGAAGTCTTAAATAATATTTTTACTCTTAGTTTTTCAACATGTAACTATAATCTTAACAACATGTTCGGTAAAATAAGTATTCATAAATACAAAAATGCTCTTTATAATAAACCAATATTATAAAATTAGTTCATGACAAGGTTAGCAAAAACGTTTTATGAGACTTGGAATAGTTCATTATACATCTAGGCATGAAACTAATAATGAGTATACCATAATTTATATTTGGGTCACTATATGCATAGGACTAATGGTTCGAAGAAGATTGTTAATGAAATGAGTAGTCGGTTAATTATTTATCGGCTTAATTACGACTTATTTAACTTGGACTTAATCAACAAGGGCTTATTATAATTAAATTATTTATCAAGTTTTAGTCTTAATATATAATTAGTTATATTCATGACATACTACAATAGTACAATCTAATAATTAATTATAAAATACATGGTCTGTTATTATTTAATAATTAATTATAATTCATGACATAACATTATTTATAGTTAATTATAATCCATGACGTGTTATTAATTTATAATCAATAGTAAATCATGACATATTATTAATTAATAATTATTTATAAACTATGATATATGAAAGTTAATTATTAAAATAGACCTTATTAATATTTGATTTATTACATCAGGACTTGTGAATATAATATTTATAATTAACCATAACTTATAAGATTTAGCTTATTTAATATACTTATTAAACCATGACATATAATTTGCTTATTCGATGGACAAGATAAATTACTTAAGTATATTAAACGAGCTTATTATTATTTATGGAAACGTACTAATTTTTAGAAACTTACTATTTTTTGGAAAGTTACTATTTATAGAAACCTGCTATTTTTAGAAAGTTACTTATTATGACACTACACGTATGATAACACAAGAATACATGTAATACTTTAATCAGAAACATATGAAAACATGAATAATCACAAGATAATACATGAAACAGTAAAACAAGACAAGAACATATAAAATAAGTTAAGAACACTCAGAATCAGTAAAAGTATACAATAATCAGGCAACTCATACACGTCCCTTATTTATGTAGTATCCGTGAAGTGGGTGTAGATCGTTCAGCTTCCATTCTAGCTTCACTACTGGACGAGGTACAGATTTTCCATCCTTTCAGTAAGGACTTCCTTTCTATGCATGATTAGGAATTCCCGTCTGCAGCCAAATATTTTCCCCGTATATGTTTAAGGTTATCAGAAATCATGTTAAAAACGAAATAAGTTGCCTGAGCATTATATACAAGCACGACTAGTTTATGTACTAGTTACGGAGGTACCGTAACCACGGCACTAGAGGCACCGGTTTCGTGACTCACATGCAGGAGAGTGATATCCTGCATCGTCCCACTCATGTTCAGTTTGGCCATTTTTATATGTATGTTTAGTGGGGCGTATGGATGCATCCTAGGCTTATCAGTTTACAAGTTATCAGGGTGAATGTGGTGTGTGCTCTACATCCTTCACATTGGAGCTGATCCCTCCACCCAGCACAGTATTTAGAGGTCACCCATCTACAGTTATTTAGAGGTCACCCCTCTACAGCATGACGAGGTCACCCCTCCAGTTATTCATGCACCGTTGTTACAGCACATGACCTATATAAGCTCTGGCAATTAAAATACAGTAAATGCATGTTTTCAGATTTAACAGATAACAGTTCAGCTTTATCATTTATAAATCAGCCTTTACAGATTATACACAGATTTCCGCTGCAACTTTACTTATCAGTCTTACAGCTTCAGTATTTCATTATCTGTTTCATTTCAGAAATTCCTTATCATGCTTTATATCCGTTCTATGAGCGTTATGCTCAGCCGTAGTTCCCTTTCATGATCTAAAGGCAGGTACACCAGGACGCCCTTAGGATTCTGAGAGCATGTGCATTTGGATGGAAGCTATCCAGACTTCTTACTTTAGGTACTTACATTATTCTGCTTTTTAGACATTGTTTAGCCCTTTCCTTTAGTATTTAAATTTTTCATGTTTTGAGTTTGGTTGGATTACCGATGTTTGATTCCGGTATTTCCGTTATGGTCATTTAATGTTTTAGGACATTTACCTTATGCTTTGATGACACGCCATAAATACACGTAACGGTCCACTTATCCAAGTGGAGTGTTACATAACAAATCACGTGTGATTTCAGAAATCCTTAAATTGTAAATAATTTTACAAATTAACGTGTGCTTTATAAAGTAATAAATCACATGTGATCCGTGAGTACGGAAATTAAAAAAAATCGTCGAAAGTATATAGAAGTACGTATCATTAAAAGAAAATTTATCATAAATCACATGTGATTTGGTAAAAATCATTTCATTTGACACAGATTACAAGTGTTTGAAAAAATTACTTACGATTTGGCGAAAATTATGATTTTGGATTTAGTATATGTAACTTGTTATTCGGATCAATCACATGTAATTAACATTAAATCACATGTAATTTAAGCAGAATTACACGTGATTAAAATAAACTCATAACTATTTCAAAAGCGAATTTGCTTTATATATTTTACATGAATCACATGTAAAAACACATAGACAATCACATGTAATTCAAGTAAAATTACATGTGATCAAAACAAAATCACATGTAATTCAGAAGCCAGTTTACTTTCAATATTTTATATGAATTACAACAAAATATTTTTATATAATGACACAATTACATGTGATTCAAACAAAATCACATGTGATTCATCTAAAGTGGGTTTGTTAGAAGAAGTTAAGGTTTGAAATTTTTTGAATCACATGTAATGCAAGCAAAATCACATGTAATTATCATCGAATTACATGTGATTCAATGCAAGCAAAATCACATGTGATTATCATCGAATTACATGTAATTCAAGCAAACAATTTAATATATTAACAAGATTACATGTGATTAAAAAAATCACATGTGATTCATCTAAAGTGGGTTTGTTAGAAGAAGTTAAGGTTTCAGAATGCTTAAATCACATGTAATGCAAGTAAAATCATATGTAATTATCATAGAATCAATGCAATTCAAACAGAATTACATGTGATTCAAACAAAATCACATGTAATTTAAAAGCCAATTTGTTTTATATATTTTTCATAAATGAAAACAGATAACACATAATTAAAACTCAATTAAAAGTACCCAACTTTTTTTTAAAGCACACGTTAATTTGTATAAACTATTTACAATTTAAGATGAGTAACTTTTTTAAAGCACACGTTAATTTAAAGTACATTTTTATGCTATTTACCCTTAAAAAGTGTCGTTAATGAAAACAGGTAAAAATTAGACGAAAAAAAACGGTCTAAAACTATAAAAAACGAATTTTTATTTTATTATAAAGTGTCATTAATGTAAAGGACTAACGATACAATAATAAAGTAAACGATCGTTAATGTATAACCTTTGAATTTGTTATTGTCCTAACATTGCAACAAGAAAAAAGATCGATACCTTGAATTGAGAAAAAAAAAAGTTGAGTACCTTTAATTGAATTATGATATAAGATGAGTACCTTTTTATGCTATTTACCCTTAAAAAATCACATGTGATTCATCTAAAGTGGGTTTGTTAGAAAAAGTTAAGGTTTCGGAATGCTTGAATCACATGTAATGCAAGCAAAATCATATGTAATTATCACCGAATCACATGCAATTCAAGCAAAATTACATGTGATTCAAACAAAATCACATGTAATTTAGAAGCCAATTCGTTTTATATATATTACATAAATGAAAACAGATAATACATGATTAAAAAAATCACATGTGATTCATCTATGTGGGTTTGTTAGAAAAAGTTACGGTTTCGGAATGCTTGAATCACATGTAATGCAAGCAAAATCACATGTAATTATCACCGAATCACATGTAATTCAGAAGTTAATTTGTTTTACATATATTTTTTTGGGTAAAGGGGACTCCACCCCGGTAAAATGAACATATTTTATTTAATAGCAACAAACATTTTAATATATTGACAGAATTACACGTGATTCAAACATTTCTAATGTAATTCACATAAATCACATGTAATTTTAAAGTAATAACGAAAATATTTTTGTCATTTAATAGACGGTTATTTTCATATACTTTTAACGATTTTACAATATTGAAATTCTCGCAAAAAAAATACACGTGATTTTCACAAATCGCATGTGACATTACAAATTTAAATGTGATTTTTAAAATAATAAATCAAACATGAGTTTTCGATAATCACATGTGATTTTTTTACGAAAATTTTTTAAAAAATTTCACCGTAAGTATATAGAAGTGCATATTTATAGAAAGATAATTTAATTCCCGTCGTGAGGGTATAATCAATTTTTCATAACGATTAACTGTTTGAGAGATATTTAATTTTTAAGAAAGATGATGAAAGTGTGTTTTTTAATTAAATTTAAAAAAAATTAATATACACCATTAGATGTGATTTAAATAGATGGTGGAAATTAATTCTTTTTTTCTTTTTTGAATACATGTTCTTAGGGATCTTTTGTCTACGGCTGATAACAGTTTGAATACCAAATTTTTGCAAATCTTAGTTTGAATACCAGGCGAGACTGAACTCAAAACCAAATTTTTGCAAAACATCGGATCAAGGACCGGACTAAAATTTTGGATTCATGTACGAGTTGGTTCAGTCCAGTTCAGTCTTCGGTTTGGTCGGTCTGGTCCAACAAAACATAATTCACGGTTATGTTAAATCAGACAAGACCAAACCGAAGATCCAATATGATAAAAAGAATGTATCTAAGACCGGGCGGAAATATATATGGTTCGTCCGGTTTCAAAATCCACTCAAACCCTGTGTTCTCTTTAATCTATTTCATGGTTCATCAAACAACGAAATTCTTTTTCTTTTTCTAATGCTCCATATAACTTTATTAACAATTCCATTCTCTACTACGATAAGAAACACTCCCTAGGGTTGATCACGTCCAAGAATGAGACAAAACTGAAAACCAACTTTTCCAAAACACTGTATCGAAAATGACTGGTTCGATCCGGTCTTCGGTTCAATCCAATCCATCCTACATTGTTTGAGAAATGAAATGTTTTATGCTTATATAGTACAGTATGTGGTATGTTGGACCAATAGATAGTTCTGAAAATTGGTTTCATGAGGTCGAATGCAAGAATAAGACTTTCGACCTTGTCATGCCACATTTCGGAAATGTCTTTAACTCTATTTATAGCATTTTGATATTTCTTACTCTAGAGCACTTTTGTATTTCTTAACGCATGCATGTTTCAGAAACAAGTCATAAGTTCCTTTGATTTATGGTTTTACAACTTACTATAGAGTAAGGCTTAGAATCGGTTCGAGAACGGATTGGACCCATAAAATCCGGACCAAGGACCGAGAAGTCCATATCATAGGAACCGAGACCGGACCGCATTGATCCATACCGGTCTTACAAGGCATAATCCGCGAGCCTTTCTTATGATCGAATTGGACCCACCAAAGACCGAAAGTTGTTGAGATTGGTAAACTGATTGCAAGAGCTATTGAGAAACTTGGAAAAGATGGCGTAATTACAGTTGTTATACGAACATTCATAATTTCAATCCCTGATCATTATTTATTTATCACATTGATAAAAGTAAAAAAACATTGCAAGTTAATATCCTACTTTAGAGGACTAGGAGTCATCACCCCAAGTGAGGGGTTTTTGGGGTGCCACGTCAGCGAAACCCACTCACTCACTCAGAAAAAACAGGGGAGTCATCACTCCAAGTGACTCCCCTTTGTGGGTCCCACTTTTTTTTTTTTCCTCACATTTTCAAACTAAATTAATTCATTTCATAAATAAAAATAAATATTACAATCCTAAAAAAATAGAAAAATACAACTTCGAATAAAAAAAAAAAAAAAAACGAAAAAATTACGAAAAAAATTACGAAAAAAAACTACTAGTTGGAGGAGTCTTCGGAATCTTCAACGTCGCGGTATTGATTGGTATTCGGCATTTTTGCGCGTAGACGAGCCTTGATTTCTTCTTTTTTAAAGTTTATAAACGCGACCGTTTCGGGATCCATATTGGAGGTGTCATAGTTGAGAAATTTCAACTCCTCCATTTCGGCAATCGTGTCGTCTTTGCGTGTCGAAGCCGCATACGCTTTTTGCGAGGCTTCACGACGGAGACGAAGGTCATAGGTAACCGCGTCTTCAAATCGAGACGAGTTACTTCCTCCGGTACTCGCCGATGTTTCCGAACGGCTTTTTTTCCCGGGCCGTTCTTTACTCGCGGGGCGAGGTCGTTGATCTCGTTGGAATAGTTCGTCCGTGTTCATCGGCATCGAAAACGAACCGCCTTCCTCGTTCCCGGTCAAATCAACCAGGGCAACCTCGGGTGCGTCCCATTTCGGGGACTTCCTCAAAACATTCCATGCCTTTTCGTGATTAAACGAGGCATTTCTATTCTCGTCCGCGTAAATGACCCGAGCCCGTTCAATCACATCAACCTCGCTTTCGCCACTTTTTTTGTTCCGATGACATTTCTTGTAGATGGCGTGCCACTTCATAATATTATGATGCATCGGATTCCACTTACCCGTGAGCATGTCTTTGGTACGTTCTTGATGATTTCTTTCGTTAAACACCCGGGTAATCCGAATCCAAAGAGTGTCTCTTTTTTGGTGACGCCCAACTTTCGGATCTTCGGATGTCGCGATGTAACACTCGGCAAGCACGGCTTCTTCGTCCTTGGTCCACCGACCAAGACCTTCATTCGGAACGGGTTCTTTTGATTTTTTGGTGACGTTTTTCTTTCGGGTTTTTTTTGTTGGTTCGGTTTCGGGTGGTGGAGATTGGAGTGATTGGCGTCTTTGGGTATAGGCTTGATATTCTTCTTGTTGCTTTTGTATAAAAGCTTGATCTTCGGGAGTCATCGGACCGTGGGTAGGAAATCCGGGGAATTGTGGGTTGGACGTAGTTCCGTCACCGCCACCCATGTTGGATTGAAGAGGTGGGTGAATCCGAACCAATTTTCACCGGCCATTTTGATTGTGTTTGTGTTTGTGTTTGTGAATGAGAGAATGATAAAGGAGAGAATGATTTGTGTGTGTGTGTAAAAAATGATATAGGAAATGTAGTATATATAGGGATTAATTGAAAAAAATTTTTTTTTTTTTATTTTAAAAAAAACTAGCCGTTTGAGGCATTTAATTTAAAAAAAAATTATTATTATTTTTTTTTTTTTAAAAACTAGCCGTTTAAGGCATTTAAAACAAAAAAAAACTTTTTTTTTCAAAAAAAAACGGCTAGGAGCCGTTATGTTTAAAAAAAATTAAAAAAAAAAATTTTTTTTTTAAAAAACCACACCCACGCCCCGTGAGTACGTCGGCGCCGGGGCATCACGCCGTGGCTTTTGTGCCACCGGGGAGTCATCACGGCAACCGCGCCGTGGGTTTGGCACCCCACGGCGCCAAGACTCCCAGTGCTCTTATACATGAATAGGCCTATGTGCCTAGATTACTAGTAGGGGTGTGATTCGGGTTGACCCGGTCGGGTTCGGGTCAACTCGGGTCGGGTCAAGTCGGGTCAAGGGTAAAAAATATATAACCCGAACCCGAGCCTAATTAGAACTCGGGTCACTCGGGTTCGGGTCAATTCGGGTCGGGTCAAGTCGGGTCGGGTCAACTCGGGTTCGGGTCAACCCGAGTTTAAGGAAAAAGTGTAAAAAGTGGCTCAATTAAGTACTAATACAATGTAAAAAGTGTAATTTTAGTCGGGTCAAGTCAGGTTAGTCGGGTTCGGGTCAAGTCGGGTCGGGTCAAGTCGGGTCAAGGGTAAAAATATATAACCCGAACCCGAGCCTAATTAGAACTCGGGTCAACCCGAATTGACCTGAATACGCTTTTTGACCCGAGTGACCCGACCCGAATATGATTATTCGGGTTCGGGTTCGGGTCGGGTTCGGGTCGAGTCAACTTTTCCGACACCCCTAATTACTAGTAGTATTACTATAATTCGAGGGTATGGGATCAAAGTCGACTAATTGATATAAAATCTTTGTTTTTGTGCATAGCAAAGTTATGAACGTCAACTTACACAATCTGATTACGAATTTCATATATGTGAATTCACAACTTGCTGTTAAGTCATTAGTATGATTGAATACATGCCTTGGTAAATATCACGAATATCATATAATTTGCTCATTGAAATAAATTTTCCAATGTCAGACGTTTATTTCTTTTAGAATCACAATTTTATCACAACCAGGTCGTTTCATGAAATTTGAAAGCTTTGTGCCATAAGGAGAGAGCAGTGAAACATTTATAACTCTTTTTGGTTTGTCTTATGACTAGACTAAATTTCATTTTGTCCCACATGAATAGAAAGAGAGATAGTAAAACCTTTATAACTCAAATTTCAATTAAATGATTCAAAGTAAGGCTAATTACATGACTAAAATTATTTGGTTGTGTATTTGGGTTCTTTGTTTTTCACATGCTAACATAAGTGTGAACTTGGTTATGTGTATATGAATGCTTAAATCACGAACAAGCCTTGATTTTACATCTTCGAGTCAAACAAAGTATAATTCGTACTAATAACTTTTTCTGATTATGAAATCGAGAATCCGCGCTGTGTGACCTCTTTACCTTCTTATGCTTGAGTTTACATCTTCAAGTGAAACATTTTTTTATTAATAATGCAAAATAATTTGGAAACATGCATTGTATTTCATAGATGTAGGTGCGTCCAACTATAAAGCTGGTCATGTGAGCTCATCGGCCCGTGAGTTAAGGCGAAGGCTTAACCACAAGCCCGTGAGTGATCCTAGTTGCAATGTGCAAATGGGGGATGTGATCGAGCTAACACCAAGAATACCCGACAAGTCACTATACAGGGAAGATATTCAATGTATGTATGACAGGGTCACTCCGTGCCAAACTCGAGCAGGAGGCAGATTGCTGGTAGCAGGATTGTCGGGTGGGAAAGATGAAGTGCATGCATAGCTTCATTGCGAAGATGTATGTATGTCAAGCGAGTGGTGGATCCACGATAGTAAATTATGTGTGGCACGATTTTTTTCTTGTTCTCGTTACGGGTACCTCTCGGTTATAGTTTTGAATTAATGGTGTATAACGAATTTTTTTGTATAGTATAGTTCTTTTTATTCGATTTATTTAAATATCATAAAACAATCTTTTGAAAATTTTATACCTACTCCATAAACATAGAACTACTACTCTCTTAAGTACCTGAGTATGATACTCCCTTCGTCCCAAATTAATAGTCCCCCGACAAAAAACATATTGTTTTAGAAAACACCACTATCACTGCATTCTCTCTCTTAATTTTTTGCAAAAGGACACTATTACCCTTATGCAATTAATTAAAACTTTATACATAGTTTGTAGTTTTTAGTACAACTAGGTGCAATATGTTAAATTCGTTACATTACTTACATCTATCTTTGGAAGAGGATTATAATTTTGAGACGTCCCAAATAATATAAGGGACTATAAATTTAGGACGAAGAGAGTATAATATATCGGAAATTTGGTTTTTCTTACCAACAAATATCGAATTTGCTCCTATAGCTATAAATTACAAAAGTGAAATGTACCAGCTACAAGACAAACCAATATACTCCAAAAGACATGTACCTGCTAAGTGTACTATATTAGTTTTTTTATAAAATTTATTTACCCTTTATCTTTTTCTTCAAAAAGTCAAGCATACAATCAAAACGTTTGTACTCTTATTTCCGATAAAGCTTATGAACATCTCCAATCCAAGTGTAGCACTTTCACAAAACAACCAATTTTTACATAAAAATTACGCTTAGCCGGCTTAAGTCATGTGTGGCACGTGCCACACATGACTCACACATAGATCCGCCCCTGTGTCAAGGGTCACTCGGATGAAGTGCACAGCTTAGTTGCATTGCTGCTCTCTACTATTTATGGTAAACATTTATGAAAAGTATGTATAGGGTTAGATAGATAACGATTGGATTATTTTATTTAAAATGTAAATACATCTATGTACGGGTGTGTTTTTATGTTTATTAGCATAATCAAAAAATCTAAAAAAATAAAATAAAAACAATTATGTATTCTTTATGCTTTTTTCAATAGTAGAATTTGTATTATGCTTTCTTGTTCCGTGCGTTTTTTACCCATGCATGATTAGATGTAGGAAAACAATATGGTTCTTAGACAGTTTGACATAAACATTGCTTTGATGAACTATTCACTACTCTTAGTTGATGGGTTCTGAGCTTTTCGGTTCTTTCATCTAAAGTATTCTATCTCCGCATCAAAACTAATGTGATTTGAGCTTACTTTTGGTTACATCAACTGCTAAAGTGTCTTGCCCAACCGGTATAGAGTTTTGATGAATCATAGAACAAAATGTTTTGGGTTCGTGTCCTTTGCAAGTTTGTGTGTATAAGTATAACTGCTAGATCCAAGGTGGCGTTTACGCTTTTTTTTTCTTCGACTTGTTCTTGTCCTCGGCTAACATCTTGAGTTTTCATATACTTAACTTTCAGACGTTGGTCGCTTATGTTCGATGATATAGTTTCCTTTTCTTTTAATTGGGTAGCTAGTAGATGTAAGAAGGTGATTTCGTGGGAGAATTGACTTAAAAAACCTCATCTTATTTCTTTGTAATTTTTGGTTTCTTGGTCCTTGCTAGCCTTTTTTTACGATTTGCCTTATAGTAATTATTATTTACGTGATCATTCTTTCTTAGTGTCAAACGAGATAATCAATCTTCTAACATATTCTCTTACGACCGCTAACAGTTTGAATATCGGGCGAGACCGAACTAAAAACCAAATTTTTTCAAAACATCGGATCGAGGAACGGACTACAATTTTCGATTCATGTCCGAGTCGGTTCAGTCCACTTCAGTCTTCAGTTTGGTCGGTCTGTTCCAACAAAGAATAATTCACGGTTTTGTTAGATTGGACAGAACCAAACCAAAGACTGAATATGATGAAAAGAATGTATCGAATGTATCGGGGAGCAGGCCGAAAAATATCTTGTTTGTCCGGTTTCTCAATCCAGTCAAACCGTGTGTTCTCTTTATTCTATTTCATGGTTCATCCGACAATGAAATTCTTTGTTTTAGAAATGAAATGTTTTATGCGTATATAGTACATTGTATGTGGTCTGTTAGACAAAGAGATAGTTCTTGAAATTGTAAAGAGATAGTTCTTGAAATTGGTTTCATGAGGTTTATTGCAAGAGTAACACTTTGACCTGATCATTCAAATTTAAAAAATGTCTCTAATTTTATAGTTTTTTGATATTTCTTACTCTATAGCTCTATAAGTTCCTTTGATTTATGATTTTACTACTTACTATGGAGCGACTAGGGCTTAGCATCGGTCTGAGGCCGGATCGGACCGACCAGATCCGAACCAAGGACGACCGAGAAGACCATATAATAAGAACCAAGATTGGACCGGAATGGTTTGGTCCGGTCTTACAACGCATAATCGCAGTGGCGGAGCTAGAAAATTCGGTTTGAGGGGTCAAAATTTGATATTTTTTTATAAACTACACTATAAAATGGTTATTAAGGGGGTCAAATTTTAAAAAAACCTGAAAATTTTCGAAAATTTACACTACGATATTTTCGCTAGGGGGGTCACATGACCCTCTTGACCCCCCCTTGCCTCCGCCTCTGCATAATCGTCGGGTCTTTTATAAGACCGAACCACACAGACCGGACTAAGGACAGAATATAATGAAAACATGAACCAAAAATCAAAACAAAATACATTCTGTCCAGTTTGGTCGGTCTGGTAGATGGTCAAAAATGCCAACGAAGAATGTGAGATTGGTGAACTGATTGCAAGAGCTATGGAGACAGTTGAAAAGATTTTATCGATAAAAAACTTGAGAATATAATGATGGAGCAGCAGAATGACCTTAAAAGGCAACACGTAAATCCCACATTGATGAAAGTAAGAAAACATTGCAAGTTAAGATCTTACTTTATACATGAATCCTATGTTCCTAGATTACTATTACTATTATTCGAGGGTATGGGATCAAAGTCGACTAAACATAAGAATCAAACGCAACTAAAAACCAACTTTTCCAAACACTAGAACAATAATGATCGATCTGATCCGGTCTTCGGTTCAAACCAATCCATCCCACATCGTTTAGAGAAATGAAATGTTCTATGCTTATATACTACATTGTTTGTGGTCTATTTGTGTATAGACAAATGGATGGTTCTTGAACAAGTCTCTAATTCTATAGCATTTGATATTTCTTTCTCTATACCTCTTTTATATATCTTAACACAAGGCATGTTTCAGAAAGAAGTCATAAGTGAAAGTTTATGGACGTTAAATCGATAGTCGTGTGATAGGATCGAACTCGAGATCACGGGATTGCACACATTACGTGAAGAGTTAATTTATTTATTAAATATATTTATTATATTTATTAAATCAAACTGCAGCTAACGACCGTTAAGTAATTAAAGGTTAAGTTTTAAACGATCGTTATAGAATATTAAAGAAGCTAAAAGAAGGTGTCAGAAAGTTCTGGAAACCCCCTTTTAGCACATGTTATATCCGGCCTAAATAGAGGAGACAAGAGAGAAGGGAAAAGATTTTGTTGTTTTATCTTGTTTAACCTTGGAAGAGAAGTTTTCCAAGGGCTATATAAACACACATAAAGGCTTCATAATTTTTTATCCCATTCTCTCTTTTCTTTGTCCTAACCGCCGGCCAAACACACCCTTATTAGGGTTCTTCTTTGATTTTCTATAAGCTATTTTAGATCTAGTCCTAGCCCCTCTCTAGGGTTGTTGGGTAGATCTTCCATAGACTTGGAAGGCTCGGTTCTGTTCGTGCTAGACTCACGATTAGCTCATCGTATCACGTGTGTACAAGATCGTGGTGTGATCTTATTTTAGATCACATCCTGGTGGTGTTCTTGATCTACTTTTACCGGTGATCGTACTGCTAAGGAAAAGGTATGTAACCCTAGCCTTGATTAATTATAATTGTGTTATTTAAAGATCTTGTTAATCTGCTTTCGCTGTATGCTCTTTGATCTATGTTAGGGTTTTTTATAATTGTTATGATAATCATAAACCATCAGTGGCATCGAGAGCCGTTTTAACATGATTATAATTATCAAGATCTAAAGTTTTTTTAACTAATATGATTTGTGTTAAAATTACATGTTTTTTTTTAGGTTTTATTAAAAATTAGTTTTTTTTTTGTTCAAAATGGCTTTGCCATTTTTATATATAAAAAAAAAAAAAATTTTTTTGTAAACCCTAAAATTACATGGTAATTCACTTTAGATTTATGCATGAATTAATTGTTATGTCATGTGTGGTTACGATCCGTACTAGTTTTAATTGTTAAGAGAATATGGAAGATCCGTAATAAACATGCATGTTTTTACGGATCATATAATTTTGATTGCTATTTGCTTCATTTGATTCAAAGTTTTAAAATTAGGGAAGACTTTTCATGTTCATAAAAACCCTAGATTTGATGTTCTTTGAATAAATTGTTTGCATGTGGCTATTTGATTTAGTTTTTTTTTGTACTACTTGTTTTCATGCGTTTTTTTGGTATGTTGTAAACAAGGGTAATTTTTTTAAGGAAAATAATATGGACTAAATCTTATCAAAATTAATGAATTGTTTTGAGACCTAAATTACATATGATTTGTGTTGATTAGAATTGCAATAGCAACTTAACGGCCTACTCAATTTTGACAAACTATAAAGTGGGTATAACGCACCGCTGGTCAAGTACCCGGTTAAGGAAGGAGGTGCTATGCTTTTACGCTGACCAAATTCCCAGCTCGCCTGTGCGTCAAAATTGGAATTACCTACGGTTGTTATTGGTATAATTCTTTAAGGTTGTTTGGTTTAACCAATACCTCAACTTGCAAATATATGATGAACTTTTAGTCTCACCAAAAAGTTTACTAAACGTTTTATTAAACTTATGCTATGGAGATGTATGCATGCTTCTCCATACATGATTTTGACACCAAAATCTATACCCTAAAAATTTAAGTCATATGCCCTCTAATTGACGAACACTTGAAGTTACAATTTTCGTCATATAAGATATCGGACGATGTTGTAATGGAGAGAAAACTTCATGACTGAATAAGATTGCACATGAAGGTTTTACGTTCTTTAGATTAGTCGACTTAATTGAGTTACTCAGTGAGAACTGGAAACTTAAGGCATAAAGAAGGGATAAAACATGTTTACAATGCAAAAGTTTTGGCAATGTAAATCCCTGACATATCTAGAAATTGCAATATGATTTGGCAATTATTGTTCGACAAGTTACTATGTTGAATACATTTGTCACTAGCAGATCAACTGATGTGATAAATCTATGTCAATATGGATTCTAGTTTTTCAAGGAAATACTATGGTTTTATTACCGAGGTAATTTTATTTTCTTGAATTTTATTATCGAAAATACTAATGTTTGAACTTATTTCTGTAGAAATGGCTCAACCCGAAAACAATCTGACAATAAGCTCGGCGTTCAAAGCATTTTTTGAACGGCCTGAACTTACTGGCCCTAATTTCAATGATTGGTACCGCTCACTAAGAATTGTTCTGAGAGCAGCGGGTACCATCAATATCTTGGAAACTCCTTTTCCGGAGGATCTTGCTGAAGGAGCAACTGATGCGGAAAGGCTTCAACACGCTGCTAACATTAAGAAGCACCATGAGGTGGCTGCTGTAATGTTAGGGAGAATGGCTCCATCACTTCAAAGGAAGTATGAGCTATTTCATCCTAAGCAGATGCTTGATGAACTCAAGGCAGTGTATGAAACGCCACAAGCTGTAGAGATCTATGATCTAGCTGATGCTCTACATAGTTTCAAGCAAGCTCCTGGAAAGTCCGTAAGTGCACATTACATGGAGATGAGGGGTTATATGGAACAACTCATCGCACTAGGACAACCCTTCGATCATAATATGGCTATTAACTTGATCAATAGGTCCCTTAACAAGGACTTTGGTGATTTTGTTCGTAACTATAATATGCATTGCACGGGGAAGACAGTGAATGATTTGCATGCAATGCTCATTGACTTTGAAAAGGGTTTGAAAGATAAGGCACCCACTGCTACTCCTCAAGTACTTTATGTACAAAAGGGTAGAGTGTCGAAACCAAAACCGCAAGGGAATAAGAAGCAGAAAGGCAAAGGCAAGGTTGATAAGAGCAAGCAAGTTGCGACTACATCAAAACCTAAGCAAAACTTTGCTAAGAAATCTCTGAAAGATGAGACTTGTCACCACTGCAAGATGACTGGACACTGGAAGAGGAATTGCTCTCTCTATCTCCATGAAATGGCAGAACACAAGAAGAAGGCTGAGCAAGCTGCTGCAGCACCATCTTCTGGTAACTTATTTATGATAGAGTTATTTAATCTTTCATACAAATCAAACTCCTGGGTATATGATACGGGATGTGGTATTAATATTTGTAATACCCTGCAGGGATTTGAGTTGAAGAGGAGACTTACCTATGGGGAACAATTTCTGTAAGTGGGCAATGGCGCACAAGCAGCAGTTGAAGCTATAGGAATATTTAAATTAGTTTTACCTTCGGGTTTAGTACTATCTTTAAATAATTGTCATTATGCACCTACAATTCTTAGAGGTGTTATTTCCTTTTCTAGTATGTTGGATCTTGGATTTACTCACACGATTGATAATAATAGAATTTCTGTTTTCAAAGATGGTTTATTCTATTTTGATGCAATTTTTGTGAATGGTGTTTTTGAAATTAACATGCATGATATAAATCCCAAGAGGAAAAATAATTCTGTTTTTAGCATGAATAAGAAGAGTAAGTTAGACAAGAACTCTTCTTATCTTTGGCATTGTAGACTTGCCCACATTGGGAAGACTCGCATACAAAAGCTTCAACGTGATGGGCTTTTGGAAAATATCAATGATGAATCATTTGATAAATGTGAATCTTGTATCTCTGGGAAGATGACCAAGAAACCTTTTAATAGCAATATTGAAAGGGCTACTGAACTACTTGGTTTGATACATACTGATGTGTGTGGACCACTTAGACATGTGTCAAGGAAAGGTGCTAGCTACTTCTTGACGTTTACGGATGATTATAGCCGTTATGGTTATGTTTATTTACTTAAGCATAAACATGAGGTATTTGAAACATTCAAAACGTTTAAAGCCGAAGTAGAGTTACAACTGGGAAAGAAGATTAAAGCTCTTCGTTCTGACAGTGGTGGTGAATATTTAAGTCAAGAGTTTAAAGATTATTTAAGTGAGAATGGAATTGTTCAGAAACTTACTTCTCCGTATACTCCACAACAAAATGGTGTATCTGAAAGGAGAAATCGTACATTATTGGATATGGTACGATCTATGTTTAATCTTACAACTTTACCATTATATTTTTGGGATTATGCTCTTGAAACTGCTGTTCGTATTCTGAATAAGGTTCCCACAAAGAAGGTTGATAAGACACCATATGAACTATGGCATGGCAAGAAGCCATATTTGTCTTATTTGAAAGTCTGGGGTTGTGAGGCGTATGTGAAACGTGACTCTGGAGATAAACTCCAACAACGCTCAGTAAAATGTATCTTTGTAGGTTACCCTAAGGAAACTATGGGTTACTACTTTTATTATCCAGCTGAGAACAAGATAGTTGTGGCTCGGTATGGAAACTTCCTTGAAGATGATCTTGTAAATCAAGAATTCAGTGGGAGAAATTATGATCTTGAAGAAATTCAAGAAGATACATTGCCTTCTGAAAATACTAGCGATGAAATTCCTGTAGAACCAGAAAGTCTGAGTGTTCCACCGGAATTAATTCCTCCACGTAGGTCTCAAAGGACTATACGTGCGCCGGACAAACTATGTCTATACATAGAGGATGATGAGGAGGAAGTAGGGGATCTTGGTGAACCTGCTAACTATCGATCCGCAATGTCTGATCCAGAAAAGTCAAAATGGATAGTTGCGATGAATGAGGAAATGAAATCCATGGAAATCAATGATGTTTGGATTCTTGTGGACGCACCTAAAAATGCTAAAGTAGTGAAAAATAGGTGGATCTATAAGAAGAAAACTGACATGGATGATGATGTACAATCCTACAAAGCACGTTTAGTGGCTAAAGGTTTTACTCAAACTTTTGGCATAGACTACGAGGAGACGTTTTCTCCTGTAGCAGACTTACGAGCTATTAGGATTCTCATAGCTATAGCAGCATACTATGACTATGAGATATGGCAAATGGATGTTAAAACTGCCTTCTTGAACGGTCGCTTAGATGAAGACATCTATATGCAACAACCGGAAGGGTATGTTGATCCTAAATTTCCAAAACGCGTGTGCAAACTTCAAAGGTCTATTTATGGTTTGAAGCAAGCATCACGTCAATGGAATAAGCGATTTGATGAAGAAATCAAAAAGTTTGGATTTATTCAAAATCGTGATGAGCCATGTGTATACCGCAAAGCTAGTGGGAGTAATGTAGTGTTCCTAATTCTATATGTCGATGACATATTGATCATGGGAAGTAACATTCCAAGACTTAAGGAAGTTAAGGATTATCTTGGTAAATGCTTCTCTATGAAAGATTTGGGAGATGCTGTATATATTCTGGGAATTAAGATCTATCGAGATAGGAGTAGACGGTTAATTGGTCTTAGCCAAGATGCTTATATTGATAAGATATTGAAGAAATATAACATGCATAACTCTAAGAAAGGTTTCTTACCGATGGAGGTTAAGCATGAGTTAAGTCATGAGAAAGATGCATCATCACCTGAAGAGGTGGCTTACATGAAGAAAGTGCCTTATGCTTCGGCTGTAGGATCTATTATGTATGCTGTAAGATGCACAAGGCCCGATGTGGCGTTTGCTCAGAACTTGGTCAGTAGATACCAACAGAATCCAGGGAAGTCCCACTGGACTGCTGTTAAGCATATTCTGAAGTATTTGAGAAGTACGAAAGATATGTTTTTGGTATTCGGGGGTAAACCAGACACAGAATTGAATGTAACAGGATTCTGTGATGCGTCCTGGCAATGTGATAAAGACGATACGAAGTCTCAGACGGGTTACGTGTTTGTCATCAATGGAGGAGCAGTTGACTGGAAGAGCAGTAAGCAGAAAACCATTGCTATGCATGCGACTCAATCTGAGTACATGGCCGCTTCAGAAGCTGCAATGGAAGCTGTTTGGATTAGGAAGTTTATTGGAGATCTTGGAGTGATGCCTTCAATTAAAGAACCTATTGATATTTATTGCGACAACTCTGCGGCAATAATATCCGCCAATGACCCTGGAGTCATGAAGGGCGCCAGACACTTTAAACGTAGATATCACTACGTTCGAGAACAAGTGGAAGCTCGAGAAATAAAATTAATAAAAGTTCACACAGATGATAACGTAGCTGATCCTTTTACTAAGGCTTTGTCTAGGCCAAAGGTAGTTAAGCATGCCAAGGCAATTGGGCTGCAACTAGCTAGCGAATTCATGCAATAAATCTGTTGATTAGTATTTGGATAAAGGATGTAAGACATTATTAAATTGATGAAATAAAGATTGGGTTTCGTTTATTTTCTGTTCTTTAATTTTGTATCCTATTTTACATGTTTTAATCCGTGAGCATTTTGATGTTTCTAAATGTCCGTTGTCGATTAATAATATGGGAATATTATTAAACTAAGACAATTCAAAATGGTGACAGAGTATACTTGAAAGTATATTGGTCAATTTTGGATGATATTTGATGGATCAAATATTGGACTTATCCCAACTATGTGATTTTACTTTATGGATCTTTGTCATTAAGTAAATCATAAATAGTTATCCTTAGACCTGAGATGCCAGAAAACTGCATTGAATATAGTGCATTTCTGTAAGGTAACCTAACGCTAAACGTAACTGGTAGTCATAAGGGTTATTTTCAGAAGTGTTGCGAAGTTCATATGTTTTGCTTGTAGTCGAAATGGGATTCGTTTCCTTCAAATTATTATTTGAAGTATAAATACAACTGGGCCCCTCGGGGGAATACTAAGATGTTTGTGTGGCCACACCCAAATGTGTTTTGGTAATCTTGCTATATCCGTAAACGAGAAACAGAATAGTTAATGAAGGAATGACTAAGATCCATATCCTTATTAACAATGTATTTGAAATGAGAGGATAATAATAATGATTATATATCATTAAAAGGTTTTGTCCAGGAAGCCTTACTCGAGTTGTACTAGTGACATTGTTAGTGTAACTAGACGCTAATCAATGTGATCACGACATTCGAATTTTGTCCAAGTGGGAGCTGAAAGTTTATGGACGTTAAATCGATAGTCGTGTGATAGGATCGAACTCGAGATCACGGGATTGCACACATTACGTGAAGAGTTAATTTATTTATTAAATATATTTATTATATTTATTAAATCAAACTGCAGCTAACGACCGTTAAGTAATTAAAGGTTAAGTTTTAAACGATCGTTATAGAATATTAAAGAAGCTAAAAGAAGGTGTCAGAAAGTTCTGGAAACCCCCTTTTAGCACATGTTATATCCGGCCTAAATAGAGGAGACAAGAGAGAAGGGAAAAGATTTTGTTGTTTTATCTTGTTTAACCTTGGAAGAGAAGTTTTCCAAGGGCTATATAAACACACCTAAAGGCTTCATATTTTTTCATCCCATTCTCTCTTTTCTTTGTCCTAACCGCCGGCCAAACACACCCTTATTAGGGTTCTTCTTTGATTTTCTATAAGCTATTTTAGATCTAGTCCTAGCCCCTCTCTAGGGTTGTTGGGTAGATCTTCCATAGACTTGGAAGGCTTGGTTCTGTTCGTGCTAGACTCACGATTAGCTCATCGTATCACGTGTGTACAAGATCGTGGTGTGATCTTATTTTAGATCACATCCTGGTGGTGTTCTTGATCTACTTTTACCGGTGATCGTACTGCTAAGGAAAAGGTATGTAACCCTAGCCTTGATTAATTATAATTGTGTTATTTAAAGATCTTGTTAATCTGCTTTCGCTGTATGCTCTTTGATCTATGTTAGGGTTTTTTATAATTGTTATGATAATCATAAACCATCAATAAGTTCCTTTGATTTATGATTTTACTACTTACTATGGAGTACGACTTAGCATCTTCCTGAGACCAGATTGGACCGACCAAATCATTGTTTGTGGTCAGTTTTTGTATAGACTGATAGATGGTTCTTGAACGTGTCTCTAGTTCTATAGTTTTTTATATATTTCTTACTCTAGAGGACTTTTGTATATCTTAACGCAAGGCATGTTTTAGAAAGAAGTTATAAGTTCCTTCAAATTATGATTTTAATACTTACTATGGAGTAGGACTTAGCATCTTTCCTAGATGCGATTGGACCGACCAAATCTGGTCCGAAGACCGAGAAGAGCATATCATAAGAACCGAGACCGGACCGAAATGGTCTCGTCCGGTCTTACAAGGCATAATAGGCGGGGTCTTTCAAGGCTGTCCCGTGAGTTTTGGTGGCCCTGTGCCGTGAATTCAAATCAGGCCCCCTCGAAAACCAAAAACTTAACTTGTAGGGTTTAATTCCTACAACCCTGATTAACTAGATGCGGAATATCGATCGAAGAACACACACACAGCAATGGAAGAATCGACAGAAAAGTAAACGACACACACAATGTAATTTCCCTAATCGACTCCGATTAGTTATTGAAAGAATGACGTACTTGTTCTTTTCCCCCTAACCTCCTTTTATAGAGATGAGGGGGAACCGACTCTTACAATGACTCCGGGTCGGGTTGGGCTTAGACATTGCCAACCGACCTTTATTCTTGCTAATTAGGAAACTAGACTCTTATTACCCTAGACATCGATTCAGGCTAATATTATGACTAAACATTATAATTTCCACCTTACGCATATATTAGCCTATCCCAACACTCAGCAATTCCAAGCAGTGTTGTAACTTGCGTCTAGGTACCACCTTCGTCAAGGCATCCCAACATTGTGTTCAGTACCCACCTTCAGAACTTCAACCGTCTTTGATTCCAAGACTTCTCTGATAAAGTGATAACGCACATTGATGTGTTTATTCCTTTCATGAAAAACATGATTTCACGATAAGTGAATCGCGCCCTGATTATCACAATTAACTGCAACAGTGTTGAGCTTCATGCCTAACTCTTCCAAGATCCCCTTAGCCAAATAGCTTCCTTCACAGCCTTCGTAAGGGCCATATACTCCGCCTCTGTAGTTGAAAGAGCCACCACGTGTTGTAGCGTTGCCTTCCAGCTTACAACACATCCCTGTACTAAAAATGCGTAACTAGTGAGATACCTACCCTTATCCGGATCCTTAGCATAGTCTAAATCAACAAAACCTGTTACGTCCACATGGTTGCCACGATTTGTCCCATACACCAAACCCACGTTTACAGTGCCCTGCAAATACTTCATAATCCACTTCACTGCTTCCCAATGTAGTTTACCCCGATTCGCCAAATATCTGCTAACTACACTTACTGCATACGCTATGTCTTGCCTCGTGCACACCATCAAGTACATCAATCTCCCAACCGCATTTGAATATGGCACCCTCGTTCCTACTCCACTCCTCGAGTACTCCGTACTCGAGAGTTCACTACACAACAAGCTCCTTATGGTGGAGAAAACCGTACACGTCGCTTAACCAATTTCTGACTCTAAGCTAAAAGTCGAGCCCTAATCGTAGCTAGGACCAATCTACACAACTAGACTTAGTACATACACAACTTCCAAATAGACACAACTACTTGGATCTTCACAACTATGACACAACTACAAATGTATAAAGTTAGATCTTTAATGGATCTTTGGTGGTGGACTCAACACTTCACAAGGATAGTGTTCTTCTCTTTGCACTGGGAGAGGAAGGGATGGAAGAACAAGATTCACTTCTTAAACAAGTAGTAATCAAACAAATGATCAAAGATTTGAGTGATTAAAGAAGAGTGTTTGAATCTGGAAATAGATGTGCAAAAGAGGTGAATTGAAAAGCTGAGAATGTCCACTATTTATAGGACAAAGGGCCAACGGCTATATCTGCCCACGGTTCCTTATCTTAGCCCGCTGTACATTATCGATAAGGAACCGCCTAGGAGCTAAGGAACCGCTGGACTAGACTCCGCTCCCTTTTTGTCCTTTAGTGGTGGAGGTCATATCTAGTTTAAAAAATATCCTGATAGAATATTCCTAATCAAATAAGAGTATGCCATTTTCAAATTTTTAAATAATTAATTTAATAATACATTTTCTTAAAAAGAAAGTTTATTAAAAACTTGTCACACTTAATAAAAAGTGAGTTTTAAGAAAATATTAAATCACTTGATCACTTGATTAAGGTTTGTACTTGTTTATCCATACCTTAAGTGAAAATGGGTAAAATAACAAATACTTGAACTCAAGAATTCGTTTTTCGTTGTTTTCGTAAATGCTTGTTTTTACATATTGTCGTAATCAAAACTAAGCGAGACCAAAAAATGCAAGTAACGTTTTTAGGCATTATTGCATTAACATAATAGTTGAACTAGAGCAGTTGTATGGTTGTATGGATGCTTTTGAGAGTGCAAAGCTTCTTAGCGAGATAAATGAAAGTGATGTGAAAAAAGTTAGAGCTTTCATGACTACTATTAGTCAAGCCCAGATTAAGATACTCAAGAAGATCACCCATGTTGTTAACATGAGGTCTAAGTAGGAGGTCCTACTGGGTTTGCTTATGTTAGCTGTTTGCTTGTGTTATGTCATGTCGGTAGTATGTGTTATGTCATGTTGGTAGTATGTGTCGCAAGGTGTCTCCTTGTATGAATAAAACCGACGCTTGAACAGTTGTTTCAAGTGTCATGTGTCATGTCATTGTTGTTTTGTGTCTTGTGTTATGTATGGTTGAAAACGATGTCGTCTTGTAATTTCACCCCGTTGAATGAATGAAATAGTTATGTTTAATTACATATTTGTGAAAATTTTTAACTTTGAAGTGTAGTATATAATTTCTCCTATAATGCAAATGTTATTAAAACACAAACATACTAACATTTTTCCTAACGCTGACTAGGAATATGAAGCTAAAGTGATAATTACTAGTAAGTTGAAGTATCTGTGTTTAGTAAGACAGAAACTTAATCCTAAAAGACAAAATATGTTTAAAGGGACGTGTTTTGGTAGATGGTTGGATTTAGAATTTTATGATCATGAACCGCACTTAATAGACTACGTCCTACAAAAACAACGAACAGTGAATGATCTACAATACGATCTCCCGTTAATATATTACGTTGATGGTCGTGGGGTAGCATTTGGCCGACGTGAATTCTGTTTGGTAACTGGGTTTAGATTTGCCTGTAGATTTTAGTTTGTACACCGGTAGTACATTAGAATTTCGAAAACGTGTTTTCCCAAACAAGTCTGGTACTGCCTTAACTTGTATAGATATCCTTTCACCAATTGAAGACGAGGAGGCGTTTGGTAAGCTTTGTGATGCTGATGCTATTCGGTTAAGTCTTATTTTAGTATTAGAGGTAGTTTTCATAGGACGATTGTTAGTAAGTGTCATTGATGAAAGCATCCTGAGGTTGGTTATGGACATAGACGCGTGGAACTCTTTCCAGTGGGGCGAACATATTTTGTTATATCTGTATGAGAAACTTATGAACGTGGTAGATAATAACAAGCTAGAGCATTTGAAAGGGTTGCAGATGTCTTTTAGATATGTTCCTACCTACACAGTTTCCGGATTTGTATGGGCTTTTAAGGTTCTGCACTTTAACTTTATAATTTCATAAACATACCATTTTAAATTTTTATTAGATATACAGTGTAACATATCCTAAATAATTTGTAGATTTCGATTTTGGAGACGTTTGCCACTATCAGCGTTGTGTATGAAACAAAATGATGTTGTATTTTAGTAATTTATTACAAGTCTTTTATGTATTTTTAAGTTTTTATTCCGGTTAATGAAACGGACAAACACTGGTGTCTAGCTCATTTTCACATAAGGACGGGGCTGGTAACATTCTACGACAGCGGGTACAGCTATGAGGTTGAATATAGGGATTGGTACATCAGTCTCCGAAAATGTTTACAAGTAAGCTGTTTTCTACATGTATATTAAATTGGGAGCCCGGTTATTTTTTACTATACATTCAATACTATAACGAATGATTCACACATAATTTTAACAAATATTACTAACCTTAAGTGCCCATACAAATCTGTTTAGGCTGTAACCGTCACCTTTCTTTTGGACTTTAGTATTCTTTTTCACACAAATCCGATTAACCATCTTCGTATAGAAATACTGCCACATATATTCTCCCCATGGAAAGGAATTCCAAGATGAAAAGCTTTCAACAAGGTTCAATAAGTGTGGTGGCACATTCAAAAAATCTTCTCGTCCCAAAAAATAGACTCAGCTACAAACAACAAACATACCCTAACAACATCCGAGTCTTCCAACTTACGCCAATTTTGTTCAACATCTATCAACTACCACAATTCCCTTGCCTTAACACTCTTAATTTGACTATTTATCTTATCAGGAAATACCCGATAAATAAAACTAGTACTCTCTGTCTCATCTAGAAAAAATGGACCACATCTAAACCCAGTTATTAAACAAAACTCCTCTCGCCCAAATTGGAGATTAAAATCACCTATTTTAAACTTAATGGGAGGGCAATCACTACTGAAGTTACTAACACCCTCCTGTTGTTGCAATATGTAATGCAACATATTATTCTCATATGATGAATGGGGAAAATCTAACCATTTACCAAATACACTGTTCTTGAATAACGACTCCCTATTCTTAAAAGGCTTCAACTTACATTTGATTCTTGCTATAATATTCAATCGAGACCGAATACTTACCTTCGGTTTAGTTTTATTCCTGGGTTTTTCTGGGATTACGGGTACATCACCATCTACAGAAACTATAGGGCGTACATCTACAACAATCGATCTTTCGTGGTCATTATTGACCACCATCATTCCAGTTAGTATTAAACAGTGAAACGGCGAAACGGAGTTATGGGTACATCGTCGTTCACATTTAAACACTGAAACAGGGGTAAGATCTCGTTGATTAGGGTATGAAAAGGGTAAATTGATCTCGGGATGAAAAGGGTTAAATGATTTAGTATTGAAAATGGATAACAGTATGTGTATGTTTAGGTAGGTTGAATAAGTCTAATAATGAGGATATATTTGAGGTTTCGAAATAAGGGTTTCAAAAATTATTTTTTTTTATTTTTTATTAAGTACAAGTTGAGTAATAGGTGTACAAGTCGAATAATAAAGAGGATATATTTGGGGTTTTGTTTTTTATTTTTTTATTTTTTAAAAGTACGGGTCGAATAATGAGGGGTCAAACTCGAATAATGAGGAATATTATTATAAAAGCATTTTTTATTATTAAAAGTACAAGTCGAATAATAGATTAGACATGAAGTCGAATAACTAGTACACTTACAATAAGTGTACTTATGTGTACTTGCGGGACCCACTTAGATATTTTTTAGAAAAACACAAAAGTGCCATGTGTCAATTTGTGGTTCAAGTAGAATAGGTCGAATGAGTCGAATATGGTAGAATAAGGTTGAATAGAGTCGAATAAGGTTTAATAGGGGTAATTGCCTAATTATTTTAATTTTGGGTTATTTGACAAAAGTAAAACACCTAATGGGACATTTTTTAAATTAGCCCTAAAAAAACTTAATTAAGGTTTACAATTGAAATTGGGGGTATTTGATTCAGGGCAAATAAATGAAATTGGTTAAAGGGTATTGAATTGAAGGTAAACTAAGGGTATTGAGCTAAAAAAACACGCAAATTAAGGTTAAAATTAGTAATTACATAAATGAACCGAAAGAAAACTTACTACTACACATTAGCTGTGTGGTTGAGTTAGTTATTGAGGTGGAGACACCCTAAAAAGTTTTACTAGCAAAGACAAAAATGATATTAGGTAATATCCCGATTTTGAAAACATTGCTTTAAGGTAATGCACCTAAAATTGTCCAAAACACCAGACCGAAGACCAGGCTGAAATGGTCTGGTTCGGTCTTAGACTCTTCGGTCCGGTCTTACACGCATAATAGCTAGCTATTTTGTAAGACCGGACCGAGGATCGAGTTCAAAAAAAGGCATGGATCGAAACCGAATCAAAATATAGGTTTGGTTTTCTGGTCTGGTCTGGTCGATTGTCTAATAGGATCTTCATTATTGATTTTAGTCACTGGGCGTCTTTATTTTAGTCAGTATTTATTTAGTCTGATAGCTTTAGTAATTATTATCTGTTCCATTTTCAGTACATTCTTATCATGCTTTATATCCGTTCACTGGGCGTTATGCTCAGCCGTAGTTTCCTTTCATGTTCTAAACGGCAGGTACACAGGGACACTCTTAGGATTTCTGATAGAGTACGTGCATCAGATGGAGCTATCTAGACTCCTTTACTTTATGCACTTCATACATTACTTTGCTTGTTTGGACATTGTTTAGTCCTTACTTTCAGTACTTAATTATTTATGTTTGAGCTTATGTTTGGACTACCGATGTTTGATTCGGGTATTTTCGTTATGGCCAGTTATTGTTTTAAGACATTTCCCTTGAATGCTTTGATGACACGCCATAAGTACACGTAACGGTCCACTTATCTAAGTGGGGTGTTACAAGCATACTAGAAGGTGTTCTCGATATTGGTCATGGTATTGTGGAAATCATGGACGTGCGAAGCGAGTGTGGTGAATTTTCAGAAAATAAAGAGAATGTGGAAGATGTTAGAGGTGGTAGTTTTGATGATCATTTGCATGAAATAAATTTAAGTCTAAGCGAGGAATTAGCGGACAATGAGGTTAGTCCCATATTTGGTTCTTTGGCCGTTCCTGGAAGTCTACGAGTTCTTCAACTATGGGGAAGAATTGGTATCGGTGATATTCACGAGTTCATGGATAGTGGGCGCATCCATAAATTTGTTCAACCGAAAGCGTGGGAATGGATGTTGGACTTCCTATTGGCGTATTTTTCATATCACCTTGAGGGCAAGGTGTTTTTTGAAGGTGTGAGGAGTATTAGGGCCCTGGTAGTGGTAGGCCAAGGAAGGGTATTGCGTTATGTCCAAGGAAGCAGAAGGAAGAAGAGGAAAAAGGGAGTTCGTATCGGTAGCGGACGACTCGAGAATAAATTTTGTTGGAGAACTATCGGTGATGGAGAACTATATGGGTTGAAGAACAAACCGGGCTGGAGAACAAACTTATTTGGAGAACTTGTTGAATGGGGAACTATTTGGGATCCTGGAATTAAGAGTGTTTTTTCAAGACGTCACCTTGAGGGCAAGGTGGTTTCGAAGGAGTGTGGAATGTTACACCCGAACTTTGTGCGGGTTGGGTGGATGCTATCTATCTATATGTTTCAGTTTATTTAGGATATCTTTTAATGTGTAGTAATATCTTTTATGTTTAGTATTTATCTTGTGAACAACTTGTGACACAAGCTAGGTTATTCGGTATAAATACCGAATCATTATTATGAATGAGGCAATCAAAGTCAATAAACAAATCTCTAAGTCTTCTTGTCTCTCTTTCTTACGGAGCCAACACATGTTGTAGTGGTGGCCTATCCCGATACTACCCGAGAGGGTCGTATCACATACAATACCGTTTGGTGAGAATGTCATCCATATGAAAAAAATGAACGTGAAAATAAGGGACAATTTGAAAAGACTGATAAAAGAAGTGTCTAGGGAATCAGTTCACTTTATGTTTAGCAGTTGAGCTTGTCTTTGCCATTTTCATATTATCGTTTTTCTCTGCAAATGTGCAATTCATCTGCAGTGTGTGTATATTTTTATGTACTTGATGAATTTAAAGTTATTTGAACTTTTAATACTAGCAAGTTAACTAGCATAAAATGTCTGCAAACACTTGTAAGATGTGTTAGTGTCATTGTAATTTTAGAGCACATGCACAGTATTAGCAAGTTATATTGTCGTTATATTTTTATGGTTTGCATAGTCGTATTTACTTTCTAGTGCTTTTTTAAACGATAGCATTGGGCTAGCTTTTAGCTTGTGTATTATTTTGTATCTTAATGGGCACGTCTCATTGTTGAGAATATATATAGAGAATTGCTATAAAACGTTACAGCTTGTTCACCATTTATGATGAAAGTTCAAAGATTACATAAAACACCCAAAGTGTAACGGGTATGTCTATGTGATGTCAGTTTTTGTTTCTATTATTAACTGACATCTATATACTTATCTTCTCATTCTATGCGTTATTGATATTACAGGTACAGTTCTTGCACACAGTATTTATGGGAGAGGAAATAAGAACAAAGTCGATGCATTCACAAGCTTTGGGTTTGTTTCTCATTGGATATACAAAGAAAGTGCTTGCAAACACTCTTCATGGGATGGTTGGGTCGTCACGTGGCAATGCGAGAATATGGGTGAATACAAAGCATCTGTTGACTAGATGACACGTTCCCCCCTTTTCATTCTGAAGATTGTCCACATTCGTAAAGAAACTGATGGGCTTGTTTTGTCATAATTATTCAGAATGCCAAGGTTGGTGCTTTACAAATATAAAAGATTTTATCTTCTTCATATGTTTGAATTTACCCCTTCGAGTGAGATGTTTTCTATAAGGCAAACTAATATGGAAACATGCGTTATGTATCTCAGATGTCGGTGCAAGAATTCCCAGCAATTTACATAGCCAGTCATGGGAACTCATCAACTCTCCGTGCGGGTTTTCTCAACATAGGTGAAAATGGGGTATGTGATCGTGTTAACCCAAAAATACCCGGCAAGTCACTAACAGAGTACAAAGTAAGAGATTTAACGTAGGTATGACAGGGGTAGGGGTCACTCGGTGCCAAACTCCTGACTGCTCGTAGTACGGTTGTTGGGTGGAGAAGATGAAGTGCATAGCTTCTATGCAACGACATAACTATGTCAGGGTAGTTGTGCCATCAAACTCTAGCAGGAGGCAGACTGCTGGTAGTCTGATTCTAAGGTGGGAAAAATGAAGTGCACAACATCGTTGCAAAGGCGCCCTCTATTATCAATGGTAAAAATGTATGTATAGGATTAGATAGATAATGATTGGATTATTTCTTGTAAAATACTAAAATGTAAATACGTCAATAGATGACATTAAAAAAACGGATTTGTGAATGCTTTCAGCTTTTTTCAATAGCAGATAATGCTTTCTTATTCCGTGCGTTTATTACCCATGCATGATTAGGTGAACAAAAACAATATGGTTCTTCGACACAAACATCGCTTAATAGATCTACACATCAAAACCGATGTGATCTGATCTTACATTTGGTTTATATCTTGTCCAAATGGTATAGAGTTGATGAGTTATAGAACAAAAAGTCTTCACGTCCTCTGCAAGTTTTGCTTGTAGAACTGCTAGATCCAAGGGTGGCGTTTACGCTTTTTTCCTTCGACGTGTTCTTGTTCTTTCGCTAACATCTTGAATTTTCATATACTTAACTTTTTCATATGTTCATAAAAAAAACTTTCTCATATGTAACTTGCATATACCATGGGTCTTGTTTTGCTTCCGAAGTGGGTCTTGTGTACATCTTGTCTTACACAATTGTTGATGTCTGTTTAAAGGGTGTTGAATATCTTTCAAAATGGAGATTCAACTGATGAATCGAGTACATCGGTTTGTAACATTCTAAATCTACAAATTACATGTACGCATTTGATTTCATGTCTAACGGTCAAATTTTATTTTGTCCCACATTGATAGAAAGATAAAGTAGTGAAACCTTTATAACTCAAATTTGAATGTAATAATTTATACAAGGAAACATAAGATACAAACAAAAGTAGTTGATTGTGTCTTTAGTTCTTTGTTTTTCACATCTACATGAGTGTGTGTGAACTTGGTTATGTGCATATAACTGTTTACTTGATTTTAGGCGTTTTTAATATACATCTACATGAGATACGATACATTTTTGCTTTTAAGGCCATCGTGGGACAGTGCTCATAGGACCTATTCTCTCTGTCTCATAATTCTAGTCCAAAATTTATTTTTGCGTTGTCCGAGAATACATATACGACCCACGTCTCCAAAAATCTAAACGACGACCGAGTTGACTTGTTGGCTCACAGTGGTGACACGCGTTAGACAAGGGTCGACCCGAGTAGTTCAACCTTATCATTATAGGCATCCTTATAATCATATTTTCTTTTTACGTTGTCTTAGAATACATATACAACCCACATCTCCAAAAATCCAAACGACGAACGAGTTGAGTTGTTGCTAGAACTAATATAGACAACAAATGTTTTTAATTACATTATCGATGTTACAACTCGTTTATACATTTTTAATGCTTTAGAGGCACTTATACAAAGCCAAATTTACAATTTTTATTGTCTCTTTAAAGCGTGTTGAATATATTTTGATTCAGATTAACATTTAAAATCTACATATTACACGTCAAATCTCATTTTTTCCCACATAGATAGAAAGTGAAAGTCATGAAACCTTTATACTTTAAATTTTAACTTAATAACTCAATCACACAATCAAATCCGCTACCAAAACTAGTTGGTTACATCTTTTCTTGTTTGCTTTTTCCATGTCTACACGAGTGTGAACTTTTTTTACGCTTGAATGAGTCGATTTGGATTTGTTTCATCTCTACGAGCCGCCAAACTTTTCTATTAATAAGAGAAATACAATATTTTGGAACCAAGTAATTTGTGTCACCCATTCTACCCTACTCACCCATCTTGCCACATACTAATAGTATTAGAGTCGGACTCACAAGAGTCAAGGTCACTAGTCTTAGGTTCTAAAGACTTGTCACTAGAGTTACAAGAGACAAAGTCATTAGACACAAAAATAGTTTCAATTAAGCCAGTGGACCTTGTACCATATGTCATTTGTGATTCATCAAAGTCAAAGTGGTCTAAGGTAGGCATAAATGTCCCTATGAGAGGTGGAGGAATAGCATGCATCTCTACAGCTGGTTTATACCTATTTAAAACATGTCTACCTTCCACATCATCAGGGGTAGTGTCAAACACACTAGACAAAGAGGAGTCAAAAACATCATTTGGCCCAAGATAATTTTTAATCCTAAGCCAATTTTGGTTCTACCAGACATAGAGCTATCTACTAATTTGATTAAGTTTTTAGATGAATTTTTCCATTTATCAAACCTAGCCAAAGCATAATCTAGTTTAGTCTGTAGCTCCTGCTTCTCCCTTTACCTCAGTTTTAAGCTTTTCAGAATATTTCAGTAGATTAGATGTGTTGTCTAAGTCTATACTTAACACCCTAATCTTTTCTTCATACTCTAATTGGGTATTTTGAAACCACTTTTTATGTTCTTCCAAGGTTTAAGAGCGCTTTTATATGCCTGGACTTCTAGATAATATTTATCATTTTTAACATTCAGATCAGCATATTGTTTTTGAAGTTCTAAATATTTATGCTCCTATGTTTCTACACAACTAATTACTAAATCACAGTTATTATAAACATGCATTTTATTCTTTAATTTAGCATTATATTCTCTAACTTCAGATTCAGTCATAATACTTACCTCATTGTCTGGAATTGGAGTTATGCATGTCATTTCTTCTTCAGCAACACCTTAAGTAGGAGTTTCTTGAAAAAAAACCTTAAAATCAGAACTTTTAGCGACACTTAGATCCGTCACATAAATGGAAAACCGTCGCTAATCTGTTGCTAAATTGTCGTAAATTCTGAACAACAACTTTACTTCACGGCAACACAGATGTAGGAATCTTGTTCTTCTCAATCATAGCTTCTCAACGAGGCTCTAATACCACTTGTTGGGTTTGCTTCTTGAAGGATCTTTGAAGCCTTGATCACAATACAAAGAGTGCGCGGAAACCAATCTTTATATATAAGACGAACAATAGATATAACCAAACGTTCAAGCCTAAATATATTAATACGATCACTCTAAATAGTGATAGGGTCTTACAACCTTGAAGCTATAAGAAACAACGAGAAATGTGTAGAGAATATGTGTGTGTAGAAGTGTATCAATCTCTACACCCTAGGACCTCCTTTTATAGTGCAAGGGGTCCTAGGTGGTTACAACATAATTAATACTTTCCTAAGAGTTATAAATTAATATCCTTTAATAATTTCCTAATTAAACTTGTAACCTCTCATCATACTTATCCTATTTTAATGCTTTCCATAGGAAAACTAAATTCGACAATATCTTCCACAATCTTCCTGTGGAAACCTAAGTTTCCTCGATCTTTTAGCTACTAGGAATGATCATTGTTCATATGATTAAACAATCACAGTGGAATAGAACAATAACCATTAAACAAGATTGTTCATTATATTAATAACAAACAAGCACTAGACGTGTATACATTTAACCCCACGTCTAGTGCAACACACGCTTTAGGTTTACATTGTATATGAAACTGATAAATAAAACCTAATACCCGTGGTTCCTTTTATAGTGTAAGGAATAGGGTTTACAAGAGATAAGTATGAATAAACATGTATATCTTCTATTTAGATAACTATATACTGAATATATCATAAATAATATACTCAATATATTCCCTAATTAGAAGATCCTATCAGCCCGTAGACATCCGTCAGCGCTTTAATGTATGTCAGTGTCTAGAATACATGTGTCAGCGTCTAGCTTTCACATGTCAGCATGTCTTGAACAAACGTCTTGATATTTTTTCATTTTAAGTTTCTGCCACATCAACTTTTTGACCTAACAATCTTCCCCTAGTTGATGTCGGCAAAAATCTTTGTGTATCTCTTATAAGTGGTACATCATCTTCAAATTGCTTCCCCTAGAGTGTAGCATGTATATCTTCCCCTTTTTGTCACATCAAATAGGGAAGGAAACAATGTATGCAATCGAAGATTCTCCAAATGTAGGCTATGTGTAATGATTTTGAAGAAAAATAACTATAATACCTTTGGTGTAGAAGTAGCATAACCCAAACTTATGTTCCATGTCTTGTACTATTCACGTGACGTCGAACTTATATCAAGACATTTAAATTATAAGCAGACCTCGATCTCTTTCCAAAATCCTCATCCTTTGTGAGACACTGAGCACGATAATGTAACTCCTTCAAGTGATAGAAACAACACTCAAATTGCTAGATATGACAAGTCTTCGTCAACAAAAATGTAAGCACGAACAATTTATCTTAAAAGTAAGTTGTCATGTTGATTACTTTTAAGATATGAAAGAACATAACCTCGCGAAAATCTACTTCAAGCATCGAATTTACCATACGAATTCTTCCCCTTAAGCCAACACTTCTTCACGACGAATCTTAATAATATCTTCATATCATATGTAAAAGTTCTGGAACGGATAACTCTTTCACAAGGCTACCCCAGTTACATAATCTAATCAAATATCAATTAAATTCTTCACGAATTGTTGCTAACATATGTAAGAATCATTGATCCCCTTTTTCTTAAATATCCGAGCCATTAATATCAATTTGATATTATGAATAAAAACAGAGATCCCATGTACCTGTGTGTATAAATACCTCGTTTTGTGTGCCAAAACCGAATCAAAATTTACAAACAGCAGCATTATCTTTGTCATCTGAGATCCTTCACTGTCCAATAAGTATACCATATCTCGGACAACACATGTCAGCACTTTCTGTCAGCGCCTGACTTATTACCTGTCAGCGTCTCATTCAACCACTGACACTATCTCGTGACTATTTATCTTGAACATATCACACCATGTCAAAACGAATAAAATAGTACCATCTTTGGACAATTCATTATCACATCTTCCACCACATCATCTTTGCTTTTGTTCGTGTGAACACACCATTTAAAGTCAAAGACTTTTATCCTTGGGACCACAGTGTATATCACACGTTTACATAACATAAATCTCAGGATGAATACAACTCCTAATAATTAGGTAACCAAATATATTCCCTACAAAGTAGGAATTATGGAACGTGTCTTCCAAAACATTACGTACCAGATCCAAGATCCAAAAATCACGTAGCCTCCTCCAAATATTACGCACCATTATCTGCGCATAATAAATCACGATCCCTAAACATATGCATTTATGAATCGTTTCCTTTCCATAAGTAATCCATGAACCACGACTGTATCACACATCTAAACATCGTGATTAATCTTGCTGGTGATGTATGTAGTCTGATTCAAGCTTCCGTTTGTACCTACTGCTACAAAACAAGCCCTAGAACTAGACAAATTTAAACCGAAACCCTAATTAGGGTTAACAGAAAATTGTACTAGGGTCTGAATCTTATGTATCATCATGCGTTATAACAGACACAAACCTCAAACTTTTCTTCTTTAAGTTGATATAGGGTTCATAGAAACCCTAATTTATGATTTTATGTGAAGGCAGAAAATTAAATACCTATTCTTCAGCCAACTTCAACAGACTATAACTCGATATTGAAAGCTCCAATCGAAGATCGCTCCGCTGAGATCCTAGACACAAGTGCCAAGAATCTACAGCAAAAATTTCACGATTATCCAACGGTTAACGAAGGAGAAATCGTGTTTTTACCACGGCTGTCTACAGAAAACTGCATGTGATTACTTATTCTGCTGCTGACTTCGACGCCTAATAACTTTTTCTTGGGGATAGATCTTGACAATCCCTCCGGTGGATATCTAGATATATGTGTGTAGAAGACACACACATAAAATTTCGTGTCGATCCAACGGTTCAATAAAAAGTTATGGCCTACTGAATACTGCTACGCACACAAAACCGCCCAGAAAAACCCTATACGGATTTTTCTTCCTTCTCACGTATACGAACACCTTATTGGTCCTAGCATCACGAGCCACGAGGCTCTGATACCAACTGTGGAAACCTAAGTTTCCTCGATCTTTTAGCTACTAGGAATGATCATTGTTCATATGATTAAACAAGCACATCGGAATAGAACAATAACCATTAAACAAGGTGTTTAGGTACAAGAACACACAGAATTACTCAACGATTGTTCATTATATTAATAGCAAACAATCACTAGACGTGTATACATTTAATCCCACGTCTAGTGCAACACATGCTTTAGGTTTACATTATATATGAAACTGATAAATAAAACCTAATACCCGTGGTTCCTTTTATAGTGTAAGGAATAGGGTTTACAAGAGATAAGTATGAATAAACATGTATATCTTCTATTTAGATAACTATATACTGAATATATCATAAATAATATACTCAATATATTCCGTAATTAGAAGATCCTATCAGCCCGTAGACATCCGTCAGCGCTTTAATGTATGTTAGTGTCTAGAATACATGTGTCAGCGTCTAGCTTTCACATGTCAGCGTGTCTTGAACAAACGTATTGATATTTCTTCATTTTGAGTTTCTGCCACATCAACTTTTTGACCCAACACTTCCTTGTCCTTATCTTCTACAATCTTCCTTCTACTTTATAATACGACCAGGAGGAACTGTATGCAGCCAGGAGGAACGAAGTCCTGCAGAAGGAACCGTATGCTACTAGTAACAATGAAGTACTGCAAAAGGAACTGTATGCTACCCGTAGGAAAGAAGTACTATGTAAGGAACTGTATGTCACCAGGAGGAACGAAGTACTCCAGTAGGAACTGCTGTATTACTAGGAGTAACTTCTAAATATATTATTCCTAACACACAAGATCAAGCTTAGTTTGACTATTAGAGCAAAAAAACTTATGAAAATTCTTGTTAAAAACAGAACTTTGATTCAAAACAATACCTTCCATATTGGCTTGAGCACAACAGAATTGTCTTAATCAAAGCAATGATTTTAGACAATTACTCATCTGAAAAAGAGGATATAGAGCTAGAACCAGCACTATTGTTATTAACAAACTTTTTGTTAAAATTATGAGATGTCTGATTATTATTAGAAAAAACAGTATTATTATTATTCTTCTTTCCAAAATCTGAAGGATAGCCAATGAGCTTAAAACATTTGTCAATATTATGACCATTGAAACCACAATTCTCACAAACCAAGGTAGGTCCCCCATTAGATCTTCTATTCCCATTAGAAGATCTATTCAAGTTAACAGGTCTAGCAGTATTATTATAGGCTTGAGGCCTCTGAGAATAACTTCTATTCACAGAGGAGTTAAAAACAGAAGACTGACTTCTTTGGTAAGACCTAGAACCAGTCATAACTCTAAGAGACTCTTCACTAGAAATAATAGCATAAGCATTTTTAACATCAGGCAACGGATCTCTAGAGATAATGCTACTTCTTATTTGCATATAAGAATCATCAAGACCCATTAAAAACTGCATTAGTTTCATTAATTGATTATGGGCTTTAAAGTCCTCAGCAGCATGACAAGTACATCTAGAGAGTTGTACCAAAGCATCAAATTGTTTTCAAAGAGCATTAAGTTTATGATAATAGTCAGCCAAAACAGACCCATTTTGAGACAAAGAATGAATTTTATGATGTAGATTAAAGGTAATAGAACCATCAACATTTTCATAAGTTTCTTTAAATTCATCCGAAACATGTTTGTCCCTTTTAGAAAAACTTTGACCCAAGAACAACTCCTCTGTAATAGAGTTTAAAATCCAACCAAGAACAATAGCATTAACTCTATCCCATTGCCTACCCAAAACCTCATCAGTATTAGACCTCCTACAAGTACCATCAATAAAACAAATCTTATTCTTTCCTTTAAGAGCAAGTAACATAGCACAAGACCAAACTTGATAATTTTTAGTACCCTTAAGCTTAACAGATACAGCCGTTAAAGAAGAAGAGTCATTAGAATGCAAATGTAATGGATTGCTAACATCCAAACTAATAATCTTAGTAACAACTTCACTACCATCACTATTATAACCATCATTACTATTAGGGTGATGCTCATACTCTTGATCAGACAAACCATTCAAAGACATAATGAACTAACCAAACAAACAGAACAATAACAGAAACAGTAAAGAAATCAAGATCAATCCCTTTTAGTTCCCAGGTTTCCAAACCATTCAATGATGGTAGGTCAAGGGATAAAGATTGAAAATGACAACGAGAAAATATTAAACTACTGACAGAAAATAACAAGAAGCAGTTATAATCACAGAAAATAACAAGAAGCAGTTATAATCACAGAAAATAACAAGAAGCAGTTATAATCACACAAAAAATAACAAGAATAGTAAAAGAGGTTTTACAGAGGAATAGAAGCAACATAAGCAGTCTCACTTATTCTTTGATTCACTTAGTCAAAGAACAATCAAGATCCCAGAACCAAACTAATTTACCAGAAATTAGGACAAATCACCAAATCACCACACCCAGAGTACCAATCACACAAATCACCTGTCAAGCAGCTCCAATCGATCACAAACCGAATCAATCACAAACTCTAATTTGAAAAATTAGGGTTAATGACCAAGAACGCTAGGAATGATGAATTAACCTCAAGAACAAATGATTAACACTAGTTAATCAATCAAGAACTACTTAATTTTGAAAACCCCTAAATTAATTTGAAACCCTAATTTATAAAAAACAAAATATCAAGAGCAAGCCGATGAACCTCTCTCTGCTGCCATGTAAAGATTTGTAAAAACAAAAGTATGAATCTCAACTCAACTATATTAAGAACAATCTCCACTGTTAATAACTGGTGAAGATCTATTATCTAACTTGATAATAGTTTTACAAAAAATAATTGAAAACAAGATTACAAAGATCAAGATGATCTCAATCACCAAGAACAAGATTAATCAACTGTGTGAAAATAACGAGAGAACAGATTGCAAGTTATGAAGACGGCTGAGCCTTTTTCCAACTTTTATAGTCCATCCTAGCATCTTTGACACTTGATCAACTTTAGTCCCTCATTCCTTCTTAACACTCGCCATAAGCCCTCCAACTTAAGACAGCAACACATTAAGTCCCTGCAACAACTTAAACAAACTAAATGCAATGTACAGGGTTAGATCACACAACTTTCAACAGAAATGTCTTGAGAAAGAAGACTTTAGGGAATAGAGAGAATAATTAAAACAAAATATAGATATTATGTGGAGCCCACTTGGTTGAAGGAATCAATGTTGAAAATGGATTATACCAAAATGTGAAAAAAAATAAAGTCATTTTCATTGTTAAAAATATTTGAAGATACTTTGGTAGAGAGTTTTTTAAAACACATTGTTTGCATGAGACAGACACGCTTAAAACCGTTTTAACAATAAATTCACTATTTAGTTTTTTTACTTGTTTAATGGCTTTTTACAATACACTATTTGTCTTTATGATTTGTGTTGACTGACATCGTTCGTCCTTTGACAAAAAAAGGTGCACTGTTCAGCCTTAACTTTAAAACCTTTTCTGTCGTTTGTCCTTCGGTTTAATCGTACCTACTAGCTGATGTTAAGCTGTTTAACAACAAGGGCAGATTCGTCTTTTCTATCTCCAGCCCACCATTACCAACCATCAACATCTTTATCTTCTTCTTTTTTAACTTTATCTTATCTTCATCACACACCCACCAACACCATTATCTTCATTTTCTTCATCTTTTTTTCAAAAACATCATTAAATCAAAGCATCTAATTCAATACTATAAATCAGAAATACCTTAAAAAGTTACAATCAAACCCAACTTAAAAAAACATATAATCCGGTAATCTAAAGTCTCTTCTTTCTTTTTAAAAAATCTTGATAAATCAATTTTCTTGCACCGTCTCTCAACAAATGAGTAAGTCAAACAAGCTAATTTTTTCTTTTAATTTTTTATCAGTGTTTTTTAAATCTCGTTTCTGTTTTTAAATCTTGATCGGTATCACTCTCGTTTCTTTCCTAGATTTCTCTGCACCTAAATAGACCTTAATTCTAGAAGATGTTTGATCGAAACATAAAAAAATCAAATTAAAATAATTCAAGTCAACATGTTCTCACCTAGTGTCCATTCTTTATAACAAATCACCTCCCATACTAGATTCCAATCATCATACAATCCCATAAGACGGATGTAGCATTTAGAAACTTATAGCTCACTGCTAGGGTGTTTGACATCATATATACTCGCGGTGCTCCAAGTAAAAACTGAGCCTCCCATAGCAGATTCCAATCAAAAGTCACCACCCTCAAACAAACCCAGATCCGACAAGTTGTATTTACTCGTGGTGCTTCAAGTAAGAACTTAGCCGCCACTCAAAACATGGATGGAAAAAAAAAACTGCATTGATGGTTCGAAAAGAAAAAAACAAAGTGTGAATTTCATATCCAACTGGATTAATGGTTCGAAAAGAATAAACAAACTGGAAAAAAATAAAACAAAAACAATGAAACAAAACAAAACAAAAGAAAACAAAAAAATGGTTCGAAGTTGTTTCATATCCAACAATGTAAAATAGCTTGTATTCTTCACATCCTTTCATTTCATTACCATGTTAATAGTATATAACTATATATATAATAGAGGTGGTAATGCGGTATAACGAGTGTTCATGGTTTATGTTATTCAATTAGGTGTTTTGATCTAAGGATATGTTGTTAGGAGGAAGATGAAGATAATGATGTTGGTGGGTATGTGATAAGATGAGATAAAGTTAAAAAGAAAAAAGATAAAGATGTTGGTGGTTGGTGATGGTGGGTGGGAGATGGAAAAGATGAATTTGTCCTTGTTGTTAAACAACTTAACATCAGCTAGTGGGCCCAGTTAAATCGAAAAACAAATGGCGGAAAAGTTTTCAGAGTTAAAGCCGAACGGTGCAACTTTTTCGGTCAAGAGACGAACGACGTCGGTCAACGCAAACCATAAGGACGAACCGTATAATTTACTCCTTTTTTAACATAATAGGTAAAGAATTCAAACAAGTACTTCACAATATTTTCTTTACCGTAGATAATTTAGTTTTAAATTTAAGACGAAACTATAGTAACGAAATTCTATGTTTATAATAACAAAAGCTAGTTTATAACTTTATACTATGTCAGCATTCATATGTAAGTATAGGGTTAATATACAAAGATGTTATTAAACGTTCCATAAAATTTGTCCTAAGGTAACAAACGTTCATTTTGTGTTTCTAGGGTACTCATGTATGGGTGACCGGTTGTTTACGTTACTCATATTTGAGTAACCTGTTAAAAGTGGTATATTAGCAGGTTACCCTATTTTTTAAAAAAATTAACTTAAAAAAATACTTGACAACATAAAAGATTTAAAAAATTCCTCGAAAATATTTCTTTCCAAAAAACCTCTTGATTCTTATTAAAAAAAATTATAATTAAAAAATTAAATTCTTATAATAATATATTTTAAAAACTTAAAATCCCTTTTCAAAAAATTGTCTTTTATATTAAAATAATTAACTTAGAAAAAATAGTTGCTGACATAAAAAATTTACAAAATTTCTCGAAAAGATTTCTTTCCAAAAACGTCTCGATTCTTTATTCAAAAAAAATTTATATAATTAAAAAAAATTCTTATAATAATTTATTTAAAAACTTAAAAAATCCCATTTCAAAAAAGTGTGTTTTATATTAAAAAAATAAATTCTTATAAAAAAGGATTTGAAAAAATTATAAAAAAAAATACTTGAATTTCACCATTCGTAGGGTTAAACTATATATATTTTTTTAAATAACATTTTTTTTTCTTTATTTATAAGAATGTAATTATTTTCGAAAATGTTTAACGAAAAGATTTTTAAAATATTTTTTTATAAGATTATAGTTTTTTCGAAAATGTTTTTAATCTTTCTGAAAATGTTTTTCGAAAATATTTTTATGAAAATACTTTTCAAAAATATTTTTTTTGAAATTATTTAAAATATTTTTGAAAATAATGTTTGAAATATTTTGAAAATAATTTTTATAAGAATTTCTTTTTTTTAATGTTTTAAAATCTTTTTGAAATTCTTTTTCCAAAATGTTTTTTAATGTTTTTCGAAAAACATTTAAAAATCTTTTATATACGTTTTTAAACCAACCCGTATTTTTGGAAAAAAAATTAAACGTTTTTTAAAAATCTTTAAACCAACTTGTTTACTTAATTACAAAATCTTAAAAAATAATTTAAAATACTTTTTAATATTAAAATAATTTAAAATCTATTTACAAATGTTTTTCGAAAAATACTTATTTTAAAAGATTTATGAAAGATTATTTTGAAAATGAAAAATATATTAAAAATCCTATTTTTTTCAAAAATGACCTGGAGTATCGGTTACCCCTCCATTGCGTAACCTTGTTGTCACATTTTGTAATGTTAAGTAACCCATTTACCCAACCCGTATAGATGAGTAACTTAGAAACACAAAATAACGTTTATTATCTTAGGACAAATTTTATGGAACGTTTAGTACCATCTTTGTATATTAACCCTGTAAGTATATATGGTTATGTAAAAATTCCGAGTGAAAAAAATTATTTGCACATTGTAATTATATGTTTGAGTATCTAATCAAATCTGAAACATATAAATATTAATGGTTATAATGTTATTTTTCCAACACTATGCATGGTACTAAACTTTTAATGAACTCAAGTGTTTGTTTTTTACTTGCACATAAAAATTCATTGGTTTTCTTACACAATATGTTTTGGATCAAAATCTTCTCAAGTTGAAGACAACTTGATAAGTCATGTTGGCAAATGAGAAATTAGATAAATGTATAAAAGTGTTTCTTTAATGAAATTTAGGGGGTCTAATTGTATTTATCTTTATTGTGATTGGTAAACTTTACCTATCAAGTTAGATTTAACTTGAGAGAATCCTACTTATGTTTTTCACCATTTGCGAACTTGTAAGTACACTTTGCCCTCTTATATTGGAACATATCATTAGATGTTTATCAAAGATAAATTTGAGCTACAATGAGCCTTTTAGCTGAGTAGGTCCAAAATCCTTTAAAAAATAGCATATTGTTTGGTCACCGGGGCATTTTTTTATCAGCTGGTCCAAGGCACTCAAATACTCAGGACCGGTCGTGATGGTGATCAACTAATCTTAGAATGTATCATTGTAGTTTAGTATAATCGGGTATGTTATGATCTTAACCAATATTTTGAAACTCGGGTTTTTAATCGACCCGGTTGAGTCAGCGGGTCGGGGTCAACCCGAGTCAACCCGGGTTGACCCGGTTTTTTTAAATGAATTCTTTTTTAATATTTTTTAAAATTACAAAAATTATATATAAAAAATCCCGGATATTAAAAATATAAATTGATTACCAACTAATATAATATGTAAAAACAAATTTTCGTCGCAAATACGTAAAATTTACATATTTTTTTAAAAAAACACTCAGATAAATCAAACCCGGACGGGTCTCGAGAACCGGGTTACCTCAAACCCAGCGGGTCGAGCCAGGTTTGAAAAATGTGAAACCCGGGTCAATATGACTAGTTTTTTGACTGGAACCGGGTCAACCGGTTGACCTGTCCGGGTTAACCTGGGTTTCAAAACATTGATCTTAACGGGTCACCAAGTACTCTTATGGGTTCCTCAATTTGTTTATTGGAACAAAAAAATTCCATGCCTTCGCTTTTCATTAAAGTTTTCAAATGTTAGTCTTATTCACTCTAGGTCGTTTGATCTGAAATATTCGATCTACACAACAAAACCGATGTGATTTGAAATTTCTTTTGGTTACATCAACTGCTAAGGTATCTTTCCCAATCAGTAATACATTTAATGAGTCATAGAACATAAAGTCTTAGGTTCATGCCCTCTGCAAGTATACGCGCAGAACTACTAGATCCAAGGATGTTGTTTACACTGTTTTTTTGTCACATGTTCTTGTTCTTTTGCTAACATCTTGAATTTTCATTATACTTAACTTTCACATATATAACCATGGGTCTTGTGCTTCCCAAGTGGGTATTGTGTATATCTGGTCTTACACAATTGTTAGTGTCTATTTAAAAGGGGTCGAATATATTTGGATGTAGATTTAAAGATACAAATAATGACTTTGAGTACATCGGTTTGTAACATTCTAAAGCTACATGTTATATGTACGCATTTGTTTTGGTATATCTTATTGTGAAATTTCCTTTTGTCCCACATAGATAGAAAGTAAAAGTAATGAAACCTTTATAACTCAAATTTCAATCCAATGATTCAATTAAAAGGTCTCAAACACCTGATCAAATAGAGTTGGTTGTGTCTTTGGGTCTTTTATTTTTCACATGCCTACCAAGTCTTGGACTTTAGACGTTTTTTATTTGGTGGCACATATTCATGTCATTGTAATCATGCGTATTAATCAGTACCATGTATTTACTTTCATAATCGACAACTAAGGAACCAATTATGAATCATCTTTCATACCCGGCACACTATATGTAGGGTGTTATTAACCCATTAATACAATTTTCGCCAACTTGAGGAAGTTTCACATTACTACATGGTATGAACTTTGATGCTTTTTATAATGCTTTCATTATCTCATATCGCACTTAAAATGCAACCATAAATTTTATGTACATATCAAATAATTTAAATTGGGCGTGATCATATTATATTATCTTATTGACACGTTTTTCTTCAATGTATATCAATACATTTGAAAAAAAAAATACGTACACATTTATTAGGGTTGTTATTCAAATTGACATGGTCGAGTTTGAATTAATTTGAGCAAAAGCTAAGAAACTATATTTGAACCTGATCTTATTTAAAACTTAATTGGGTTAGTTAGGCTTTGATGAATTAGGTCGGGTCACATCGTGTCGAGTTAATTCGAGTTCGGATTACATGAGTTGACCCGTATAACCTTGAATCATTTGAACCGACTAACGTGAGTCGAATGCATTTATTCGTGTTCGGTTCGAGTTCAGGTCTAAGTCAAGTCGGGATTTTTTACACTCCTGTAACGATGCATAGACATCTGTTATATATTTATATTAGCTCTGCTCATGTATGCTTAACCGATCACTAAATCACATTGATAACTAAATAATGTTGGAAAATGTTTTGCAAAATATGGTTTTTATAATACTTTGGACATAATTTTATATATGTATATGTTATATATATTCGTAGTACTTAGTAGCTTTGCGTTCTCCTCGAAGAGAGCTTCGCAACGAGCTAAAGTATGTCCAATATGGAGTTAATATGAATGAGATATCGTGTCTCAAAGTGAGTCACATGAAACATAATATTTGGAAAAATATTTGTCCCACATCGCTTGAAACATGAAGTGAAAACATGTTTATAAGGAAATCCTAGTTTCTACCCTACAATATTCATTTGTGGGTTTTTACTCCCACGCGCAGGGGGGTGGGGGGGGGGGGGGGGTGCAGAAAGTGAGATTTCTAGGCCAAAACGGGTTCGAAGTTACTGAACTTGTGCACGAGCGCGCGACCTGCGGACACGAATGCAGCTCCAAAATCTACTTGGGTGCGGGAAAATTCGGTATTTTTTTGCTGCTCATTCGAATTTTTCCTTTTAGGAATAGATACAAACTTATTAATTAAGTTTACAGAAATATGTTTTGTGTAATTAAAGATTTGCGAATCTGTGTTAGTAATAACAGATTTTCATGTCAGTTTAATTTAGGAGCAAATATTCTGTCTTGGTGACCAAGACATATAATGCCTATAAATTAAACTTGAATTTCATTCATTCAAGACATCCAAAAACGCAGCTTTTCTACATCAAAGTTCCAGCAATCTTTTCAGTCAGAAACACACACTGTATCCGTGATCTTTTAGGCAAGTAAGTCGAGTCCGGCTGTACAACAACTTTGGACGTTGTACCCTGGGAAACAAACGACCAATCTGTTTTAAGAGAAGCGTGTTAAACACGTGCCTCGTCTTTGTTTTACTACTTTCTTCATTACTGTTAATTACTTTCTGTCATTTAAATTCTGTCAATTTAATTTCTGTTATTTTATTCTTTTGAGTCTGATAAAGTTGTAGTTTCTAAGAATCAAATGTATGTTGGTAAGGGGTATGCCCTGAATGGTATGTTTAAGCTCAATGTAATAGTTGTTAAGAATGATATCAATAAAATGAATTCTTCTGCTTACTTGATTGAGTCTTCTAATGTGTGGCATGGCCGTCTTGGACATGTTAATTTTAATTCAAATGTTTCGTTTGATTAAATTTAATGGCATACCAAATTTTCATATTGATTCAAATTATAAGTGTGAAACTTGTGTCAAAGCCAAACTTACAAGATCATCTTTCAAATCGGTTGAACGAAAAACCGAACCACTTGATATGATACACACAGACATATGTGATTTGAAATCACTACCCACAAAAGGTGGCAATAAGTACTTCATCACGTTTATTGATGATTGCACAAAGTACTGCTACGTTTACTTGTTGAAAAGTAAAGATGAATCTATAGACAAGTTTTTTCTATACAAAACCGAAGTTGAGAATCAACTTGGTAGGAAAATCAAGGTTGTACGAAGTGATAGAGGAGGTGAATATGTGTCTTCTTTTGCTGATCTATGTGCGAAACATGGAATTAGACATGAGTTTACTGCTCCTTATTCACCTCAGCAAAACGGTATTGCCGAAAGGAAGAACCGTACCTTGAAAGAGATGGTTAATGCCATGTTGTTAAGTTCTGGTTTGAGCCGGGACATGTGGGGGGAAGCCATTCTAACGGCTACTTATCTTTTAAACAAGATACCTCGTAAGGATAAAGAGGAAACCCCATATGAACTGTGGATGGGAAGAAAACCATCATACCAGTACTTACGAGTGTGGGGGTGTCTAGCCAAGGTAGCTGTGCCGACACCTAAGACCCAAACGATTGGACCTAAATCTGTGGATTGTATATTTATTGGATATGCTAAGAATAGTAGTGCGTATCGTTTCATTGTACATGATTCAAAAAATCCAGATATACACAGGAACATAGTTATGGAATCAAGGAATGCGTCCTTCTTTGAAAACATATTTCCTTGTTTAAAGAAGGAAAATGGAAGCACATCTAGAATAAATGATGCAGTTGTACAAGATAAGAGACAACGCGATGATAATGATCTCCAAGATGAGAGACAAGATCAACCCGAGGAAGAAGAGGTTGAACCTAGAAGAAGCAAACGGGCGAGAACCGAGAAATCATTTGGACCCGATTTTGTTTCTTTTATGGTAGAAAATGAACCCACTTCTTATCAAGAAGCTATAAATTCCTCGGAAGGGCCTCGATGGAAAGAAGCGATTAATAGTGAAATAGAGTCTATTTTACAAAATCATACTTGGGAGCTCGTCGATTTACCTCCTGGTTGTAAACCACTAGCCTATAAATGGATCTTCAAGAAGAAGATGAAAGCTGATGGCATCATTGATAAGTACAAAGCAAGATTGGTGATCAAAGGTTTTAGACAACGCGAAGGTCTAGATTACTTTGATAGTTATTCGCCTGTTACGCGAATAACTTCTATTAGGATGATTCTTGCTATTGCCGCATTAAGAAATTTAGAAGTTCACCAAATGGATGTGAAAACGACTTTTCTAAATGGAGATTTAGAAGAAGAAATATACATGAACCAACCCGAGGGTTTCATGGCTCCTGGACAAGAGAGTAAAGTTTGTAGGCTTGTTAAGTGATTGTATGGCTTAAAGCAAGCAAACAATGGCATCAGAAGTTTGATCACACCATGCTAGAGGGTGGATTCAAAATTAATGAATGCGACAAGTGTGTTTATGTCAAAGACACAAATAGTGGATATGTAATCTTGTGTCTTTATGTCGACGATATGCTTATCGTTGGCAGTAACGACAAGATGATCAAGTCTACTAAAGACATGTTAAAATCAAAGTTTGACATGAAAGATATGGGTTTGGCTGATGTGATCCTTGGAATAAAGATCATACGAACTCAGAGTGGACTTGCATTATGTCAAGCACATTACGTGGACAAAATTCTTAATACTCATAATGCGGGGGATTCCGGCCTGGCTAGAACTCCAACAGACACCAGTTTGCATCTATCTAAAAATAGAGGCGTAGGTGTTGCCCAATTAGAGTATTCAAGAATTATTGGCATGTTAATGTATTTGATGACATGTACCCGACTTGACTTAGCATATGCTGTTAGCAGGCTGAGTAGATATACTAGTAATCCAAGTGATGCACATTGGAAAGCTATGACTAGGGTACTTCATTATTTGAGATACAGTCATGATTATGGACTGAGTTATGCTAGATATCCATCTGTTATTGAAGGATACAGTGATGCAAATTGGATATCTGGCATAAAGGATTCTAGATCGACCAGTGGATATGTGTTTACACTGGGAGGGGCCGCTATATCTTGGAAGTCTTCCAAGCAAACTGTAATAGCTAAGTCCATGATGGAATCAGAATTTATCGCGTTAGATAAATGCGGAGAAGAGGCTGAATGGCTACGTAAATTCGTAGAGGACATACCCAGGTGGCCTAAACCGGTAACGGCCATTAGTATACATTGTGATAGTCAATCGGCAATTGGCAGAGCTCATAGCACAATGTATAATGGAAAGTCTAGGCATATCCGTCGTCGACATAATTCGGTACGACAACTACTCTCAACAGGAGTTATCTCAATTGACTATGTGAAGTCAAAGGATAACATCGCGGATCCGCTTACGGAAGGCTTAAGCATAGAGTTAGTTAGTAAGTCGTCTAAAGGAATAGGACTAAAGCCCTTAAAGGAATGAGTTTCTATGAAGGAAAACCTAACCCAGTTGACTGGAGATCCCAAGATCTGGGTTCAATAGGACAACCTAATCATAGAAATGTGGGGGAAGTCATGTCAATGTGGGGGAGTTACTTAATACAATAACTTTCCTAGTCCATTCCTAGAACAATGTGACTTGTTGAGAGGTTAAACGTATGGTTTAATGATTCAGGATGAAATCATAAAGCATAATGATTCAAGATGAAATCATAAAACATATGTTTTTAATGATTCAAGATGAAATCACCTATGTGAGAGAGAAGTAGGGTCGCTTCGAAGGAAATTGTGGGGGCGCAATTTCTAAGAGAACTTGCAGAACCAGGCGAGTGTTCATGACCATAACGAACACGACTATGAGGACTTGACAAGGTCAGGCAGAGTCTTGTGTGAGTGTGTATTATCGTCTACATATACAGAGGCTGAGTTCAAGGACATCGCGTCTACTCAGATCTAGGAGACTAAGTGTATCTCACAAGGGAAGGTTCAAAGGGTTACACCTACCTATCCTATACAGGACTTAACCACAGAAATTTTGCCGAAACTTTCGTGTGTTTCGACCGATTCCTATTCATGTGGGGGATTGTTGGAAAATGTTTTGCAAAATATGGTTTTTGCAATACATTGGACATAATTTTATATATGTATATGTTATATATATTCGTAGTACTTAGTAGCTCTGCGTTCTCCTCGAAGAGAGCTTCGCAACGAGCTAAAGTATGTCCAATATGGAGTTAATATGAATGAGATATCGTGTCTCAAAGTGAGTCACGTGAAACACAATATTTGGAAAAATATTTGTCCCACATCGCTTGAAACATGAAGTGAAAACATGTTTATAAGGAAATCCTACTTTCTACCCTACAATATTCATTTGTGGGTTTTTACTCCCACGCCTACGCGCGCGCAGGGTGGGGGGGGGGGGGGGGGGTGCAGAAAGTGGGATTTCTAGGCCAAAACAGGTTCGAAGCTACTGAACTAGTGCACGAGCGCGCGACCTGCGGACACGAATGCAGCTCCAAAATCTGCTTGGGTGCGGGCAAATTCGGTATTTTTTTTGTTGCTCATTCGAATATTTCCTTTTAGGAATAGATACAAACTTATTAATTAAGTTTACAGAAATCTGTTTTGTGTAATTAAAGATTTGCGAATCTGTGTTAGTAATAACAGATTTTCATGTCAGTTTAATTTAGGAGCAAATATTCTGTCTTGGTGACCAAGACATATAATGCCTATAAATTAAACTTGAATTTCATTCATTCAAGACATCCAAAAACGCAGCTTTTCTACATCAAAGTTCCAGCAATCTTTTCAGTCAGAAACACACACTGTATCCGTGATCTTTCAGGCAAGTAAGTCGAGTCCGGCTGTACAACAGCTTTGGACGTTGTACCCCGGGAAACAGACGACGAATCTGTTTTAAGGGAAGCGCGTTAAACACGTGTCTCGTCTTATTTTAATTTTACTGCTTTTGTTATTACTGTTATTTATTTTCTGTTTTCTTAATTTCTAGTCAATTTTATTTGTAATTCAGCTCAGGGACGGAGCTAGAAATTTGTGTTGAGGGGGGCTCAAAAAATTTCCATCAAGTAAATTAGTAGCTTTTGTTTTCTGGTATAGATGTTCAAAATAAAACTACATAACGTTATAATAAATGGCTATTTAAAAAAGGGTTTCTTCATTATAGGACAAGCATAACCCGAAATAACAAGTCATAAACTAGAGGGTTAAAGTTGGATTTTTTTAATAAAAGTACTATTCTAAGTCACTACAATACAAAATGCATAGACCATTTTTGTTTTTCTTATCTTCTGAGTCATCTTCTTCACAGCGTTGGCACCTCCATGAATACAAGAATATCAAATTACTTCTTGTCTTTCTTTCTTTTCACCTCGTCAAAGAGTAAGTCTGCCATTGTTAGGGGGGGGCGAGCACCCTCTAGCCCCCCCACTGGCTCCGTCGTTGGATCAGCTTGTTTCACACCATTTGGATTGTAGGTTAGGCGATGATATAAAGTATGGTGGCTGCAAAAATTAGGTAAGGAAAGAAAAAAGTGAAGAAGAGACTAATAGGTAGGTAGGGTGTGGTCAAATTTTTAACTTTTAGAAATATATAAAAAATAGAACCCGGTGGGTATTGTCCACCCGGGTTGATCCGGGTTTCCAAAAAAACCACCGGTTCACATTGGGTCTTAAATAATTAAAAGCCGGTTTGTTTTAACCCGTTTTTTTGACCGGATCCGGTTCGATCGGTTGAACCGGCCGGGTCGAACCGAGTTTCAAAACATTGATTACATGTGTGCATTTACTTTCATGATTGATGGTTAAATTTCATTTTGTCTCACATGAACACAAATTTATTATTTTTATCAAAGTTGCAACAAGATAACAAAAGATTGTTTGAGAATAAATTTTGTTTAAATCACGAAGAAGTGGATATTTGGATTTTGAGATCATGAAAATAGAACTCATATATAGACATCAAATGTTTTTAAATTGAAACAAGTTTTTCAGAAGGATATTTTGTGTTTTAATGTTTTGGAGGCACTTATACATCGGTTTGTCACATTCTAAATCTACATGTTACATGTACGCATTTGCTTTCATGTTTTATGAATAAATCATTTTGTCCCACATAGATAGAAAGTGAAAGTCGCGAAACCTATATACCTCAAAGTTTAACTTAATAACTTAAACGAAAAAACTATATACGCAACCAAAACTAGTTGGTTGCGTCTTTGGTTCTTTTCTTTTTTCATGTCCACACGAGCTAGTGTGAACTTTTTTTTACGCTTGAATGAGTCGATCTGGATTTGAATCATCTCTATGAGCCGCCAATCTTTTCTATTAATAAGAGATACAAGATTTGGAACCAAGTTATTTGTGTCAAACCATCCTACCCTACCCACCCATCTTGCCACATACGAACATTATGGCTGGGTTTGACCCGTTACATGTAAAACTCAGTTTACCACCTTAACGGTGATTGTGAGCAATTAATCCTAAAATGTATTACTGCAGTTTAATATAATTGGGTATGTTTGATCTTATCTGGTCACCAAGTACTCTTTTGAGGTTTTCAAATGTTAGCCTTGTTCACGCTTGATCGTAAATTCCAATTGAAATTGCCGATAGAACTATTGTCGTAACCACAAATGCAGAAACAACTGTTGAGAAGCCCACTGGCCTTCAAAAAGATATCACTGCATTAACAGGCAACTACATATTCTACGTAGATATTTCAGATTCAACCCATTCTTAATGCATAAAACCGTCAATCATGTTATTCAAAAAGCTAGTATATGATTAAGGCACTATAATATTTGTAAAAGCATGTCACACTTTAGTTATTCATTAGAAAAACCTAAATAATTTGAGATTGAAGTCTTTAGGTCAAGCCAACCCGATTGCTATGAGTTATAATCGTCGACTTGTTAACTGCTCCCACATTTTGACTCTTTATGGCTGCCAGTATTGGGGCAAATTGTCTTTGGCTAGGCTTTTTTTAATTGTTCGAGCATGAGACTAACAATTCAATGAACATATGTGCAGTAAAATACCCCACAAGGGAGATGTTTGTTAGACCGTCAGGAACAGAGGACGACGTGAGTAAGATGCTCACATAACTTGTTTGTGTTTTGGTACTTTTATCAAGAAAAAGTAAGATGCTTTTATCCCACATAGGTCAAGGAAAGGAAATCGTATTAGCTTATAGAGTATTGGGCATAATGCTTATACAAGTAGTTATATTCTCGCTGGAACCAAGTGTGTGATATTAGAAATCTGAAGACTATTACGTTATTAAAGAAACTGAGAATAATTTGCGTAAGTAGTTGACTTTTTTGCTCCTCGAATGCAATTACTTGAAAGAACTAACAAGATGCTAGATATTAACAACACGAAGAAGCATCTCTTAAGCTGCCTTCTCACAGCAATACGAGACAAGGGAAAAATAAATAGATGATTGGTATTAAGAATGTATAATATATTTTGCCTTTCTCGGAAAAAAATAACAAGAAGATCAACGAACACAAAACCTAAAAAAACTCTACAAGCCGATACGATGAAGGCTAACTTAGAGAATTTACCCATCCCATTTCTCTTCATGTTAATGAATATCAAACTTTTCAGGCTCTAATTAAGAAGCATTACTTGTTGTTGGTGTTCTTTTTGTTTAACAAATTACTAGCCACATAGTTGTATGCTGATGGTAGAGAGGCAATAATCACGAAACTTTGAATAAGAAAGTTTGTACCGACAGAGAAAGTGTGACGTAAAGAATTAAACGTAACCAAACTCGTGTTACAAGTCATGGTACGACAAACAACCAATAGAACTCGATATAACAAAAAACAACAACCAACAAGGGAAGAGAGTAACATAAAACATGAAGTAATTAAACTGAGATAAACCAGCAGGACTAGAATCATAATAATGTATATAATTAAAGAAAAGTTAAGAAAAACTAATTAATCAGCGTCCACGAAGCCCATACAGTCCTTGTGCCCCAACTCACCACATATGTTACATTCACCAATAATAACAACCAGTGGCGGACCCAGGATTTTAGAATAGGGTATGCAAAATTATTAGTAGAAAAACTAGTAATTTTATTTTTTTCCAGGTTATGTCTATTCGGGTCGGGTTTTTTTTTGGTGTTTCGTTAAAAAAATCGGGGTTTTTCCGGGTTTATGCTCATAACAAATAGCATACTAGATCAAAATTTATGCTCATAATGCAATAACCCATGATATATCCAAAAGTAGATTAATTAACAATTTAACATTTCAATTATCATACTTATGACTAAATAAATATTCAATGATGAGAACAATGTAAATAAAAGCAGTAATAGGGTTACATCACAACTGGGCCAACTAGGACAAATATTGGATGATGAAAACAATGAAAACTAGTTGTGTTTTTAAGTTGGGCTTTTAGGATTAAAAAAAAGAGTGGCCTAAAAAGTAAAAGAGGTTACATCACAACTGGGCCAAATAAATACAGAAAACCTACACGAGTGTGTCTCCCTTCTTCTTCCCCAAAACTGTTTCCATAAAAAAATTATCAGGAAAGATTTTTTACTTTCTTTCTTTTCTTTGGTAAATTAAATTGGGTATGCACTCAAAATTTTCAGCCATTTCAGAGGGTATGCACTCACAAATCTCTAGTGTATATTGCTCTTACTTCCAAAAAAAACAAAAAAAATTACACTGATTGAACCTTACACAGGGTATGCACGTGCATACCCTGTGTTCAAGCTAGATCCGCCCCTGATAACAACCTTAGGAAAACTAGCACATTGCGTAGCTATATGACCCATCGCGCCACAGTCATAACACTGCAGTCTTAACCTAGCACATCTCTGACCACTAGTAGTAACATTAACAGCCTCATGAAAGCTATAAAGTAAAGGAATCGTCTTAATAACTTTTTCAGCAGAGAGATCGATCTCATGAACACTATAAAGTAAAGGAATCGTCTTAATAACTTTTTCAGCAGAGAGATCGATCTCAATATCTAAGGATGCCATTGTTTTTTATCGGGTTTGTTTGAGTAAATATATATAGAGAGCACCTTTCCTTTTTTTGTTCATAGGCGGTACGTGTATTTACCTTTCCTTTTTTATAAAAATCTTACGTGGTCACCAAGGACTCAAATTGGTATTAATTAATATGCCATTGGCCCATGTAGGCTTAGCCCAATTTAATGTCCCAGATATATTCATATGTTACTTTCCAATTCAAATTACACGTAATTCAAGGTGCTGTGAAAATTTGAAGTTATATTTTTAACTTTTGAAGATTAAATAGTATGGATTATGTTTTTTGCATAAGCATTAGTCAACACAGAAGATACAAGAATTCCACAAGACGATATGATGTAGGCCAAATTAGCCCTCTTATACGCCTTTGAGATCTAATAATGTAAATAATCTGTATCCTTCTACCTTCGCCAAACCTTGTCCATCGACACCCCTTCATTTAATAAACGGGTCCAAATAAATGATTAAATATTTCCTGTGGGCTAGGTAATATTCGGAGCATTCATTTAATGTTCGCTATACAAGTTGATACACAACCTGTGGTTGTTAGAGAAATATCTGCAATTTATGAACGGATTGGAACCAAGATTCGTTAATGGGTACTAACATATACCTCCAATATTTAAACCGCCAATGAAAATGAAAAAAAAAAGATGGACCGAGGACCTAAACGAAATATGCTAGGGTATGTTGCCTGAACGGTATAGAGTCGAGGAGTCCTAGAACAGAGAATCTTGGCCTTGGGTTCATGTCCCCTGCAAGTTTCCGTGTAGAACTACTGGAGCACTGAGTGGCGCCTACACTTTTTTTCTTTAGATCCACGGGTGGCGTGTAACTCTTTTTTAGGATTATACCTAGCACCCCCAGCGCTTCTTGAGAATGTTGAGATCAGGCACTCATATTCCTTTTTGCTTAATGCAGACAGTTCTTGAGGAGTGTGAGAATGCTTGGTACAATCTTAACTTTTGCTGCATGTTCTCTTAGGATTATATCTGACACTCTTTAAAAATTAAAACTGAGTTGAGCACCGTGGGTTTTAAAACTGAGAAATCATGTATGCTTAACCCACCATTAAACCGCATTGATAACTAAATAGCTTCATATATGTGGTTTCTTGAAATATTGTATGTTTATATGCTAAACTGTATGTCCTCTGTCTGTCAAGTCCCCAATGTTGTTTTTAATATTTCATATATATAATGTATTCGCTTTATACTGGCACGTTTGCTTCAAACTTTCATACACTATAATATATAAATATTTTCAAGTTTCATACTTATAACCCCTTTTTACAACTATTAGACAAGTCATTAGCCCAAGCTCGTTTGGGGGCTTGAGGTCATTAGGTTTAGGGTTTTATGATAGTTTTTGGTGGATGGTTATGGCTTTGATACCATGTAAAACACTGAATATGTTTTATTGATTGCGTAAACTCTACAAGACATAGTATATGTATTTATACTAAATAGATAGCTTAGGTAATAGTCAACCATAAAACCCTAAAACTAATACCCTCAGGCCCACAAGCGGGCTTGATGACTCGTCTAATACCAACAACTTATACAACGTTTAGTCATGTTTAGTCATTCGTATGAATAACTTGTCACCGATGTGATTTGATCTTACTTTAGGTTACATCAACTGCTAAGGTATCTTTTCCAAACGGTATAGAGTTTTGAAGAGTCATAGAACATAAAGTCTTGGGTTCATGTCCTTTGCAAGTTTGCATAGAGAACTGCTAGATCCAAGGGTGGCGTTTACGCTTTTTTTTCTTTAATTTGTTCTCGTTCTCCGCTAACATCTTGAATTTTTATATACTTAAGTATATCATATATAACTTGCTCATGTGTACGATTGTGTACATGTGGTCTTACACAATTGTTAGTGTCTATTTAAACTTTAAAGAGTGTTGAATATATTTGGATGCAGATTCAGGTTATGAATATGTACATCGGTTTGTAATATTCTAAATTTACATGTTACATGTACGCATTTACTTTCATGTTTTGTGACCAAATTTCATGTTGTCCAAGTGAGAATAGTGAAATTTTTATATCTCAAATTTCAATTCAATAATTCTAACAAAGGAACCAATTATATACTATTAGTTGGTTGTGTGTTTGGGTTCTTTGTCTTTTACATGCCTTTAAATTTTAAACTTATTTAATTTGGGGACATTTATGACCTTAACTTTTTAACGTATTTAATTTGGAGACATACAAAGTTAGGTTCATACTTTTTCCATTATATGTTAAATGTTTACTTTCAAAAGTTCGAAGTTGTACGAAATTTCATTAGCTGCACCATTTATCAATCAAATAATAACTCTACGGCTACACCATTATAAAATATCATGAAACCCAATTGTGTCACTGCACTAGTTGCGATAAAAATTTGTGACCGTCTCACATCGTTTAGAGATATGAAATGTTGTATGTCCTTTGTTTGTCAATAGATGCCTAGATGGTTTCTGAAATTGGTTTCATGAGATTGAATGCAAGAACAAGATTTCTATCTTGTTATGCGAACATTGGAAAATGTCTAATTTTATAGCTTTTTTATATTCCTTATATATAATCTATTTTTTTATATTCCTCGGGCTAAGTGTAATGGAGGGTCGCTCTGTGGTCGGTCGATTTGGGTCACCACCAAAAGGACGTCGTCTCCCTTCCCATTACGTCTTTCCCCGACCTTTTTATTGTTTTGGTCTCACACTCGCCCACATAACTTACACACAAATATCTTTTATTCACTATAAAACCTACACCAATCATTTTATATAAAATCTCACTTTTTTGTAATGTTTTAATTATAATGTAAAAAGAGAAAAAAATTTTGTTCGGTTATACTTTTATGTAACTTTCTAAAACCACATATTACATGTATGCATTTACTTTCAAGATATTGATGGTTAAATTTCTTACATGAATAGAGATTTATTACTTCAATCGAAGTTTCAAAAACAATACAAAAGATTGTTTGTTGTGTCTTTGGTTGCTTTGATTGAGTTTCATATGAGAAAGAATTTTTGTTTACATCACAACAAGCCCGATATTTAGATTTTAAGGTCATGATATTAGAACTCATATACACAAAGAATGTTTTTAAATACATGATCAATAATGTTACAACAAGTTTTTTCATATAGGATATTTTGTGTTTTGTTATAAGTACACATTTTTTATATTTTGGAGGTACTTATACAAAGCTAAGTTCACAATTGTCAGTGTCTATTTAATAGGTGTTGAATATATTTGGATGTAGATTCAAATGACGAATCAAGTACATCAGTTTGTAACATTCTAAGAGTAAGGGGAGTGGATGGGGCTGGTGGTTGGCTGGTACTCCGTTGGCGCACCATTCCGGTCTTGGCTATTAAGGTACTCGCGCTAACCCCAACAGGTTACGCCAAAGAATTTCTTATATTTTTTTTGTTTTTTAGTTATAAAGTGGGGTTTATGTGGGTCCATTATACCCCTTTGCCACCACTTCTTCTCGTGCCAATCACTCCCCCCAGGGGCGGAGCCACATAGGTGCCGGCACGGGCTACACCCGTTTCGAGGTCACGAAGTGCAAAAAGTCATCAAAATGTTGTTTTTATGGTTTGTGCAACCCCCAAAACAATTTGTGCTACTATAATTTCTTAAGGCATAAACTTAATTAGCCTAAAAAAAATTCGTGCCACACCCTATTGAAAATCCTAGCTCCGCCCCTGACTCCCCCACAAATGTTGTGCCAAAGGTTTCTGGTGTCAAAGCCCCAAAATCCTACGTGGTGACTTTCACACCACCTTCTCGTGCCAACGGCTCCAAGCTCTCTAAATCTATATGTTACATGTACGCATTTACTTTCATGTTTTATGGTCCAATCTCATTTTGTCCCACATAGATAGAAAGTGAAAATAGTGAAAACTTTATAACTCAAATTTTTACTTAAGAACTCAACTAAAGCCACTAACAATGCTACCAAAATTAGTTGGTTGCATCTTTAGTTCTTTGGTTTTTGCATGTCTACTTGAGTATGAACTTTTTTTACGCTTGAATGAGTTGATCTGGGTTTGGTTCATCTCTACGAGCGGCCAAACTTTTCTATTAATAAGAGAAATACAACATTTTCTAACCAAGTAATTTGTGTTAACCCAACCTATCCTACTCACCCTATCCACCCATCTTGCCACTTACAAATCGTATAGCTGGTTTTGACCCATTACATGTAAAACTCAGTTTACCACCTCATTGGTGATGCTGAGCAATTAATCTGAAAATGTATGGCTGCAGTTTAATATAATGGGTATGTTCTGATCTTATCTTGTCACCATTACGTGTAAAACTCAGTTTACCACCTTAAATGTTTGTCTTGTTCTCTCTTGATCATATCGTTTTCTAAATTCCAATTTAAAGTTGCAAATAGAACTGCTGTCGTAAACACAAATGCAGAAACAACTGTTGAGAGGCCCACTCGCCTTCAAGAAGCTATCATTGTATTAACAGGTTAGGAATGATTAAGGTAATATAATATTTGTAAAAGCATGTCACACTTCAGTTATTCATTAAAAAACCTAAAGAATTCGAGACTAAATTCTTTGGGTCAAGCCAACTCAATTGCACCGAGTTTTAATTGTCGACTTGTTAACAACTCGCACATTTTGACTCTTTATGTCTGCCAGTATTGGGGAAAATCATCTTTGGCTGGGCTTTCTTTAATTGTTCAAGCATGAAACTAATAATTTAATAAACGTGTGCAGTAAAATACCAACAAGGGAGATGTTTTGTTAGACCGTCAGGAACAAAGGACGTCATGAGAATTTATGCAGAGGCAAACATACAGGTAGCAGCAGACGAGCTTGCCTCTTCTGTTTCAAAAGTAGTGGATCGGTTTCTTGGATTCAGCAGTTCTTCAAGTTGTTAGATTTGCCAATGGTGCGACCAAGTGTGCTTCTTTGTTGAAAGTTTATGGACTTAAACTTAATAGTCGTGTGATAGGATCGAAATTGGGATTACAGAATTGCACACATTACGTAAAGGGTTAATTTTATTTATTAAATACATTTATTATATTTATTAAATCAAACCAAAGCTTAACTAACGATCGTTAATAAATAAGAGTTAAGTATAAACGACCGTTATGGAAACAAATAGAAGGAAAAAGAAGAAAGACAAAAATTACACAAACACCCCTTATGGGGGTTGTGACCGTTGGCCAAAGAGAGAGGGGGCAAGAGGAAAGATTTTCTTTCCTAATACATGTTTATTACTTGGAGCCCAAGTATTGCCAAGCCTATATAAACACCCCAAGGCCTTCATAATTTTTTGTCCCTCCCCTCCTTCTCTTCTCTTGCGATCGCAGGCCAACGACCCTAAGGGTTTTTCGTTGATTTTCGATTTAGCTATTTATCTAGTCCTATCCCCTCTCTAGGGTCGTTAGGTAGATATTCCACAAGCGTTGAAGCTCGGTTTGTTCGTGCTAGAATCACGGTTAGCTCGTTGTATTACGTGTGTACAAGAATGTAATATAGTCTTACTTTAGACTATATCTTGGTGGTGTTCATGGTAAACCCTAATTGGTGTTGGTTCCGTTATCTTGTGGATCTTCTCTAGGATAAAGTTATGTAACCCTAATTCGATTAACTATAACTGTGTTATTATTATGATCTTGTTAAATCGCTTCCGCTATGTGTGCTTTGATCTTGTTTAGGGTTTTAGAGTTTTAAATAATTGTTATGAACTACATATAAACCTACAGTGGCATCGAGAGCCGTTTAAACATGTTATAATTATCAAGATCTAATGGTTTTTTAACCGATATTGATTTGTGTTAAAAATTACATGTTGTGTTTTAGGTTTTATAAAAAATAAGGGTTTTGTTTTTTTGTTTTGATTAAATCGGCCTAGCCGAATTTTTTATTAAAAAAAAATTTGTAAACCCTAAAATTACATGGTAATTATCTTTAGATGTTTGCATGAATTAATTTTATGTCATGTGTGGTTACGATCCGTAGTATTTAAAATATTAAGAGAATGTGGGAGATCCGTGATGAACGTGCATGTTTTTTCACGGATCATGTTGATTTGTATGCTATTTGCTTTATTTGATTCAAAGTTTTAAAATTGGGGAAGACTTTTTATGTTTATAAAAACCCTAGATTTAATGTTCTTTGAATAAATTGTTATGCATGTGGCTATTTGATTTAGTTTTTTTGTACCTACTTGTTTTCATGCATTTTTGATATATTGTATGTTGTAAACAGGGGTAATTTTTTCTAAGGAAAATAATATTGACTAAATCTTATCGAAATTAATGAATTGTTTTAAGATCTAAATTTCATATGATTTGCGTTGATTGGAATTGCAATAATAACTTAACGGCCAACTCAATTTTGACAAATTATAAAGTGGGTTTAACGCACCGCTGGTCATGTACCCGGTTAAGGAAGGAGGTGTTATGCTTCAGCGCTGACCAAATTCCCGGCTCGCCTGTGCGTCAAAGTTGGAATTACCTACGGTTGTTAGTTGTTTAACTCCTTAAGGTTGATTTAACAGCATTAATTTACATCTGAAACATAAAGAATAAGGTTATTGCTTTGTGCTTTAGCCGAGTTCTAGAAAAAGTACGGTGTAAATTTAGTTGTGGGTAAAATCTTTAATTGGTTTAACCAATACCTCAACTTGTAAATATATGTCGCGTTTTATTTAGTCTCGCCAAAAAGTTTACTAAACGTTTTATTAAACTTATGCTATGGAGATGTATGCATGCTTCTCCACACATGATTTTGACACCAAAAATCTATACCCTAAAATTTAATTCTTATGCCATCTAATTGACGAACACTTGAAGTCACAATTATCGTCATATGAGATTTCGGGCGGTGTTGTGATAGAAAGAAAACGTTCATAGAATGAGAATTCGCAATGAATGTTTTACGTTCTTTAGATTAGTCGACTTAATTAAGTTACTCAGTGAGAACTGGATACTTAAGGCGTAAAGTAGGGATGAAACATGTTTGCAATGCAAATGATTTTGGCAATGTAAATCCCTAACATATCTAGAAATTGCAAATTTGTTTGGCAAAATAACTGAAAGGGACGCCACGAGCTATCACTCCGCCATGGTGAAGTCATAACACTAGTGCCTCTAGTGTTATGGTTATGGTACCTCCATAACTAGGTGAAACTGGTCATGCATGTGTATGGCTAAGGTAAACTAATATAACAAAAACATTTAATCTATAACTACTAGGAAAACAGTTGGCTGCATACGGGAAATGATAATAAAGGAAAGAGATTTGTCCTTACTGAAGGACGGGAATCCGTACCTTATGTCCAGTAGAAGCTAACGAAACGATGAAGAACTATTCCGCCTTGACGGATAATACTACATAGGAAACATGGACGTGTATAAGTTGTCTGAATTACATGTGTTTTACTGGTTCTGAGTGTTCTTAGCTTATTATACGTGTTCTGTCAGTTTTACTGTTTTACTGTGTATTCTCTAGTTATTCTGATGTTCTGTTAAGTATTATTCATGTATTAGTGTATTATAATACTTTTATTGTAATACTAAGTAACTTTCTAAAAATAGAAGGTTTCCATAAATATGAAGTTTCCAAAAATAGAAAGTTTCCAAAAATAGAAAGTTTCCATAATTAGAAATAAACTGGATTATAAATAATAATTAAAGTCTAATTAGTACAATACAAGTCATAGTTATAGCTGATTAATTAAATAACTGGTAATTTAATTAAACTATACGTTATACGAATTTAATTAAAAATACATGTTTTAATTAAATTAGGCTAGTTAAATACTTTAGGTTATACATGACTTAATTAAATAAATTAATTAGCCTAATGTTTAATATAACATGACTTATAAAAATAGTTTTTATAAAAAACCCAAATCCCGAGCCCATGTTCTATATAAGCCGAACCAATTAAGCTATACAAAAGTCCCACCGAGACCTTGGAGGGGTCTCGGTTGACACGAATTAAATCTAACAAACATGTAAACATACCCCGACCTAGTGTCGGGGTTTCTTTGGTCCCGGTTCCGAACAAACAAAACCAACCGAGCCCTTGGTCGGGGGTTTCTTGCAGCGTCCGAGCCAAACCAAGCCAAGCCGAGAGTCTTGGTACTCTCGGTGGTGGTATCAAAAACAAGTCGAGCCCCATATGGGGTCTCGGGTGTCTCGGCCGAACCAAACCACACACAAACCAAATGCCGTGACACGTATGAATTAATCTTAGATGTGTTCTTATATATTCTTGATGATTAATTAATTTTAAAACATGATTTACATAAGGAAATAAATAATATAAAAAGGGTTTGATTAGACCAATGCGTGTATAACGAGGGAATGATCACGAACACGAAACTAATAACAAAAATCGCCCGGTTCCTCCTTTGTTGTTTGTTGTAGCCGGCGGCACCAAGAGACAAAAGGGAGAGAGCAAAATTTTGTAAACCTAAAAATATGAGAAAAGAATCTCCCGATGTTTTATTAAAAAGTGATGTTGGGCCAAAAGCCCACCTGGGCCTTCTCTCTTTGTCTTGTCGCGGCACATGTGGCCCACCAAGGGTAACCCGTAACTTTTCCGTGTCTAAATAATTAGTCGTGCATGTTCGTGATTTAATATTCGTGATTTTAGTATTCGTGATCATGTTATATTTATAATATTCATGATTGTTCGTTATTTAATGTCGTGACACGTGTATTAATATTATTAATGAAAAGTTTAAATTTTATCGTGTTTTCATAAGTTACTGTTCACGTGTACTGTTCATAGGATTTTAATGCGGGTTTTACAAAAGGAATATTCAACGAATAAAAAATTTCAACAACATTTAAGTAATAAAGAAACAAATTTATCTAAATAACACGTACTCAAATCCATTTTTGGGTTTAAGGACAAAAAAAACTTCATTTTACATCAAACACATAAAATATTATTATTTACGCGATCATTCAAATGACTCTTTCTTTTATTTTGGCCGTGCTGTATATTTCATAGTGTCAAAAGAGAGAATCAATCTTCTATTATATTCCATTAGGAGTAATCATAGTATGAAAATAAGACTCAATCGATCAAGACTGGGTTGAATCGGATCAAAAATCAACTTTTTTAAAACACCAAACGAAAATAGTAGGTTCATGTTCGAGTCAGTTATGTCCGGTTTTCAGTTTGATATGGTCTAGTCTAACAAAGTATACTTCGTACTAAAAAAAATTTCTGAATATTAAATCGAAAATCCATGTGACCTATTTACCTTCTACGCTTGAGTTAATCTCTTCAAGTGAAACATTTTATATTAATATTGCAAGCTAATTTGGAAACGTCCATTATAATGTATGTGCTAAATTCACAACAAATTGAACAGTAGAGGATGTTTTCAACATAGCTGGTCATGAGAGCTCATCGAGATACTTTCCATAAGGATTTATCTAAATCACGAGTTAAGGCCAAGGCTTAACCACGAGCTCGTTAGTCATCCTAGTTGCAAGGTGAAAATGGGGACGTGATCGAGCTAATACCAAGAATACCCGACAAGTCACTAACAAATTACAGGAAAGAGATATAACGTATGTATGAGAGGGGTCGCTCCATGCCAAATTCTAGCAGGAGGTAGACTGCCGATATCAATTGCCCAAACGATATTAAGTTGAAATGCTAGATCCAAGGGTGGCGTTGAGACTTTTGTTTCTCATATAAAGGGTGTTGAATATAGTCGGTGCATTTACACAAAGTTAAGTTCATACTTTTTTTGTTCTAAGTGGGTGTTTGGAATTGCGTTTGGAATTAAATTATTTAATTATTTCATTTTTAAAATAGAGATAAGCTAATATTAGTGTTTGGATAATAAAAGGAAAACAATAACTATTTGCGTTTAGAAGTTTTCAAAATAGAATTTTGAAAAAGTAATTGAGAAGCTACTTATTTCATTTTCAAAATGAAGAAAAGTTAAAATGAGTTTATTTATATGATTTTAGTTATCAAATAATCAAATTTGTTAAACACTCGAAAAACTGATTATCTGATTATTGCGATTTCAAACAAAATAATTAAATCCAAACACTATTTTCTAGAATGACGTTTTTAAAATGATGATTATGTGATTATTCATTTTCAAAATAAATAATTTCTTTTCAATAAGAATTTCAAGCACCTCTTAAATCTACATGTTCCATGTTCACATTTGGTCTTATACAATTGTTAGTGTCTTATTTAAAGGGTGTTGAATATATTTGAATGCATATTCAAATGATGAATCGAGTACATCGATTTCTAACATTCTAAATATATATGTTACATATACACATTTGCTTTCATAAATTATGGTTAAATCTCATTTTGTTCCACATAGATAGAAAATGAAAGTGGTGAGACCTTTATACCTCAAAATTTACTTCAATAATTTGAACTGAGTACTAAATATATAACTAAAATTATTTAGTTGTGTACTTGGTTCTTTGTTTTTCACATAGGTAGTTACGTGCATATGGCAAAAGTTAGAATCATTATTTAATAATCAATATTAGCCATTTATTTTTTTATTTAACAAAAAAACCTAGTTTCATCAATTTTAAAAAAATTTAAATCTATCTCAAACCATAAATTATTACGCAAAATGAAATATACAATCGCGACGAGAATTAAATCATTTTTCTATAGAGGAGCACATATATATATTAAATTACTAGTCGATATAATGCATTTTATAATGCTTCTAGTATCTCATATCACACTTAAGATACAAGCCCATATCTCATACTAATATTTAGTTCGTGTGTACATATCAAATAATTTAAGTTCTACGTAGTCCAACCATAAGAGTTTCAAATCTTGATCATATCTTATCATCTTTTTATTTACGCATTTTATTCATAAAAGGTGTTAAACATGTTTATTTTAGTTCCTTGAGTTATCAACAAGCATAAGAAAGTACCAAACAACATGAGAAGTCATTTTTTAATACAGATACTATAACAAAACACTTGAAAAAAAAGTACATGTGTATTGTATAACCGTGTTTGTATTATTAATCACAAACATCTGGTTAGATAAGAACTTTCTTTTTGAAGTTCTAGTGGAGTTACTTTAGAATTTGGTGGACTCTGGCATTCCAGAAGTACTCTTTGAAGCGGTTCCTGTTACATAACTACTACTGCAATCTCACGAGAGAGTCCATAGAGACGGTAATTTTGTATATTTGGTTTCACGATTAGAGTGTATAAAGGAAACTTATGAAAGTTTTGTGAAAGTCTGTACTAGTTGCAATAAAATTTTGTGACCTATCATCCCACATCGTCCAGAGATATGAAATGTTGTATGTTGTAATATACAACATTGCATGTCCTCTGTTTGTCAATAGATGCATAGCGGTTTTCGAAACTAGTTCACAAGATTGAAAGCTAGGATAAGCTAGACTTCAGTTTTCTTAAGCGGAATTTCGAAAATGTCTCTAAATCTATAGCTTTTTGATATTATAATCTACTCACGTTATACCTCCACATTTGCTTCAAACTTTACTAGGCTATAACATTTAAATATTTTTACAAGTTTCATACTATTTCCCAACAACTTATACAATGTTTAGTCATTCATATTAATAACTTGTCACCCAACTTATAGCCATTGATACGACGTCCCACAAGCCGTGGCAATAACGCCAGTCCACGGTGCGAGAGACCACATCGTGGGTGGAATTATGGGCTCTCACGCCGTAGTTACAAACCGATAATGATGGCCATAACGTGAGGCCACGACACGAGACACTGCACCGTGGCTCGCGTTATGGTCATGTGTCGTGGTATTTTTTAGTTTACTTTAATGATTGTATAATAATAGAAAAAGAAAAAGAAAAAATGGTGACATAACACTAGAATTCTGGTGTAACCACTATGGCACATTTTTGAAGGTGGTAGGGTGGTATTGTGATTATGATATTATGAAGTAATTTGCTAACATGGCATGCATTTTTTCCATGCCACGAGCCCACAACTCAGCACTGATGTTATGGCGTATACAGTTCACACTAGTGTTTGGGTTAACTGTTTTTGTGTAACTACTGGTTTCTTCTGGGAATGCAATATAGTCTTTGACTCTTTGACAGTGATATAATGGGTGCCATTAACTCTAGGGGGTGGTATATTTGTAATGGCTAATAATTCTAGGGTCGACGATCAGCTGTGGAGAAGTTTTAGGATTAATCTAGTGTTTGCATGAAGGATAGCCACTCTAGGTTTTTTCCTGAGATCGTTTCTTTGGTGTCGATTGTTCTTCCTAAGACTTTTGTTGTTTCCTATTCTTTGGTGCAAGGTCCTATAAGTGTATCATGTAAATTGGGACCTTTTAATTTATGCACCATGGTTAAGGGAGTATCAAGCGATAATTACTTAAGGAGGTTTTTTTAAGGACGCAAGTTCATTTGACTGATTCGACACAATGTGCTCTCCCTTTGTGTAGCTACCCGGTGATTTTTTACTGAGTGTTGATTTTGGATTGCTCATGGTAGACTGGGGATGTGATTTAGCTAACACAAAGAATACCCGACAAGTCACTAGCAGAGTACAGAGAATAAATCCAACATATGTGTTGTAACACCCCACTTGGATAAGTGGATCGCTACTTAGTAATTATGGCGTGTCATCAAAACATGCATGGTAAATGTCTAAAACATTAAATGACCATAAAGAAAATAGGAAACAAACATCAGTTCCAAACATAAGCTCCACACACAATGCATAAGTATAGAACACTACTACACAAATGGGTTTTTAGACCCCTTCATCAAGACCCTTTCTAAAGAAAAATGGTCCAAATAATAATTTTCTGTTAACCAAAAAATATCCAGACCAGTTGTAATGAAACAACCCGGTTTTAATATTAAAAAAAACTCGAGACCGGTTTTAAAACTAAAAACACGTCTCTTTTAGGCCTAATTTGGACCGGTTGTAATTTTGAAACCTGGCATGTACCTTTTATTTACAACCAGACGTTTTTTAAGCAAGAAACAGGTCTTGATTTGCAAAATTGTGAGCGGGACTTTTTCCCCCTTTATTGTTTTCAATATTTTCAATGAATTTCAAAACTAAATCTAATTGCTTTTTCTATCACATATCTTTAACACCCACCCACACCCACACATTTCTGTCATATAAACATGCCACAGATCTGCCACCACCGCTTATAGCATTGCCTATCACTCTTTGTTTATTGGATTATCTAAATCAAAGGTTTGTAAAACTCGAACTACATCTATCATATTTTTTGTAATTATTATGTATTCTTTTAAAACATTTTTTGTTTGTTTTTGACTTCCTAAGTTAGATAAGTTTATTGCTATTTTGACTTTTCGTTTATATAGGTTATAGCTCATTTACTTTATTAGCCTTAGTCTCATAAAAAATAGATGTTATGTGAGCAAATTAGAGCTACTTAGGTACCAGATTCTTGTGGTTCATGCTTGCACATAAGGTGTTTGATGAAAGGCTTAATATCGTTTTATGTATGGTTTTAACATACAAATGATGCTTAAGATGGTGGATGGTTTGAACTTTTATCACTTTTTGATACTTTTGTATGACATACAAGATTATATATAAGGTTAACAAGATATTCGGATTAAAGTAATTGTGATAAATAAAATGGAGACTAAGAAATAATGTGGTTGTGTTTGTATTATGTAGTCACTCATTTAATATAAGTTTGAGTCATTGATACGTTTGGTTCTTGTAATAGTCAAACCTGTTTAAGATTAATAGCTTTAATTTGTGTTGTGTGTTAGTGACTTTTTTAGCTTAGTGTTCTTGTGTGTTTTTAGTAGCTCTTGTTATCTACTAACGCCTATAAACTAATACTATCTCAGTTACCTACACTTGATACAAGTAAGATTATAATAGATGACAGAGGTTGAAGTTTCCGCTGAGAAAATTGAGCTCGGAGGAATTTTGATGGGGGAAGATCTACAAAATTGAGCTCGAAGGTTGAAGTTATGGCTCAGTTTTGACAATGTGTGCTATGTATATGTTTATTCTTATTAGTGCTTTCCTTTCAGTGTCCGGTGGAGATGAAAGTATTACTATGTTTGGTCAAGCTGGGAGCTATTTTCAATTGCCTTAATGTAGAATTAGTGGCATGAAGGTACATAAATAAAACTTACTCTCTTTGTAGTATTGTACTTGGCAACATTTTCTCCCATACCTTGAATGGAAACTGATAATAATAGGAGGTAACGTCGATGTAAAAAATTAAAGAACTACAAATGAAAACCACAATGCCAACAATAAGTGTGTCTGCCCTTAAAATTTATTTGGTGAACACCCAAATCTTTTAGTTTATGATGATTTGAAATATAGTGCTATTCAAAAAATATATTGGTGTATTTGTAGGTGGCCGAGAACATATCTACACCAATACTGCAACAAAAAGACAGTTGTTCAAAAAGCCGTTGCTGCTGAAGTAGCTATTAAGCAAATGCTAAAACAAAAACAAGCATTCACTGCTGCCAAAAAGTTGATAGAACAGTTGTTCAAAAAGCCGATGTTGAAGTATCGCAAAACAAAAACAAGCATTCACGGCTGCTCAAAAAGCGGTTAGAAAAACTACTAAAAAAGCTACTATAACAAGCTTTCATTAAGACCATTTTCCTAATACAGTGAGTACTACTATCCTACTGTAATTGTTTATTTTAGAATATGTAGATGAAAGTTGCATACTTAATGGATCCAATAAGTAAGCTTAACTAAATAAGCCAATATATTCTATATTTTCTTTCTAGAAATTTTGTTTTCTATTATAGCTCTCAACAATAACATGTATCCCTTTTTTACATGTAGATCTCTTGGCATGACAATTGTATGTTCTCCAGGAAGGAATCAAATTGAAGACACTACTGGAAAGTGGCATCAATTGTGTCCGATTTGATAAACATTATTAATAGGACGTTGCTGATTATGTCGTCGTTTTTTGTTTGAGGCATTTGCACGTTCAAGTGTTTAAGCTAAGATGAAATGTAGGAACTACTTCTTTTGTATAAGGCGTTTTGGAAACGTACGTTTAGTGCTAGAACTCATTAGAATCTATGTTTAATTCCGGAATATATGTATGGACCAATATGGTTTATTAGTTAAGTTTCTTGATTGAGAGTTGTTTGAGTTTGTTATTACTGGGAACTATCCATGTTAGTGTACTACTGGAAACTATCCATGTTAGTGTACTACTGGAAACAGGAAACTACCAGGATATTGTGCTTTCATGTTGCCCGGAATGGAAAAATATATAAAAAATCTTTTAGTAAAAGGCAATCCAGACAGGTTTATTGATAGAAACCCGGTCTCGTTATATAACCAAGACCTGTTATACACACTTAAACAGGTCTCAATATTGATATTCAGACCGGGTATGTAGCTGGAAACCGGTCTTGAATGTCTTTATCTAGACCTGTTATAAAACCGGTCTCGATTTGAATTCACATCGAGAGCCCCCCCGTGACAGACCCCATGAAAAACCGGTCTCGATAGATCCTACAACAGGTCTGGGTTGTCTTTTTTGTAGTAGTGGAAATACATGAATGGGCTAAACAATGTCCAACAAAGCAAAAGTATTTAAATACATTAAAAGCAGTGAAGACAAGGGAGCCTCCATCCAAATGCGCGTACTCTTGGAGATCCTAGCTTTTCCCTTTAGTAAATGACGTATTTGGACAAACAAAGAAATACGGTTGAGCAATACGCTCAGTGTGCGGATATATGACAATGAAATGTAAAGCATAAACATAAGTAGGAAAGGAAATTAAATGAAGTACAGCGGAATAAGTCTAAGTCCTGGAAAACCTGGTGTATGTTTATAAACTGGTTTATATTCTGAAAAGACTTATATTTATTTTATACTAAAAAACTGCATTTTAATTATGCTCGGAGCCTATATAGGTCATGAGGTATCAACGTGCATGAATACTTAAAAGGGTGACCTCATCATGCAATTAGAGGGGTTGCCTCTAATTATAATAGTCTGGGTTGGAGGGATCAACTCCATGTAAAGGATGCAAGGCACACACCACAGTTACCATGTAATCTTGCTAAACTTGTCCTAGGATGCACCCATTCGCCCCACATGATAATAATAAAATAGGCCAAATAACTGAAAGGGACGCCGCGAGCAATCACTCTCACCGCGGAAGAGTCATAACACTGGTGCCTCTAGTGTTATGGTTATGGTACCTCCATAACTAGATGGAACTGACATGCATGTATATAGCTCAGGCAAATCTAAAATATTAATCACATAAATTACTGTTTAGTTTTAAGTATACTACCGGGGAAAACAGATGACTGCAAACGGGGGAATCCTAAGTATAGGAAGAGAGTGTCCTTATTGAAGGACGGAATATCCGTACCTTATGTCCAGTAATGAGGATGAAAATGAAAGTGGAAGATCAGTCCGACTTCACGATAGCTACATAATGAAAGGGACATGAATAAGTTTTCCGGTTAACTTGTATTTACTGATTATAGTTCACTTGGCGTGTTCATTACTTATTATACTTGTTCTTGTTTTATCATGTGATCCTTAATGTTTCATGTGTTTTGGATGAGTGTATTTCATGTTTTAAGTGTTATAGTACTTGTTATAACATAATGAGTAACTTTCTAAAAATAGAAGGTTTCTATATATAGTAACTTTCCAAAAATAGTAGGTTTCCATATATAGTAACTTCCTAAAAATAGCAAGTTTCCTTAAATAGTAAGTTTCCAAAATTAAAAAAGTTTCCATAATTAGTATGTTTCTGAAAATAGAAAGTTTCCATATTTAGTATGTTTCCACAAATAGCATGTTTTCATATTTAGTAGGTTTCCATAAATAGCATGTTATCATATTTAATATATTTTCATAAATAGCATGTTTCCATATTTAGTATATTTCCATAATTAAGAATAAGCTTATTAAATAAGTAAAATGATATAAGATACAGTTTTAATAAACATATTATATGTCAGGATTAATCATATAGTAAAGTTCAATTATATATAATACTTAGTCTTAACATATGATTATTAATTAATAATAATTATACATAATATCATAAGTATTTATTAATTAATAATATTACATAATTTAATTATTAAACTTTACCTGAAAATGAATATAAATTAATTAAGTTAAGTTTTCTTAATTAATTATGTGTACATGAATAATTATATTAATAATTATTTTATCCTAAAATTTATTTTAATAAAATGGACATAACTTATACCATGGTTTAAGTCTTGACTATTAATTAACTTAATTTAACCATGTCTTAATTTAAATAAATTAATTAGTAAAAATACATAACATGTTTTAGTAAAACATAGCCAAACATACCCCTTAGTGTGTTTGGTCTTAACTGATCCCCATCAAGACCCCACCGAGACCATGGGAGGTCTCGGTGTCGCCTCGAAAACAACACAACACCACAGCCGTACGGCTGTGGCTTGCGGCCGACAACCACAGCAGCCACCGACATCACAGCCGGTGCCACTGCTGCCCAAACGCACCCCCTATCCTAGCCAGGGTTCCCCCTGTCGTGCACTATGTTCCCACCGAGACCCTTAGAGGTTTCGATTCCCACTGACTGTCCAACAGTCCCCACCGTAGAGCTGTTGGTGCTTGCGGCTGCCAGAAACAAACACACGCCTACCCCTTGTGGGGTGCGGCTGTGTGATCTGAAACTCCATTGAGACATGGTCTCGGTTTGCGTGCAACCTGAACAAAACCAAACCAAACCAAACCCTTAATTCATTGTTTAAATATTATTGATTACATGTTTTTAATGATTTCATATTAAAGATCTTGAACAATTAACATAATTAAATAAAAAGATTAAAGGTTAAGGGATACCGAACGCGTGCATGATTTAATGATTGGATTCACGAACACAATACCGTATTTAATATAAGATCAAAAGCCAAATCGTCCTTGTGTGTTTGTTGATGTTGTGGCCAAAAGGAAGAACAAAGGGAGTTTTAGGGTTTTTGTTATTTTCTTGAAAAGTGAATAATGAATTCCTCTGGAGATTGGTTTTGTTTAAGGATTAGCAAAGCTTAACGGGTTGGGCCAAGGCCATTTTCCTTTCTTTCTTGTTGGACGCCACATGCACACATACACACACATACATATTTCGTTTTATTTTTCGTGCTTAATTATTTATCATGTGTGTTCGCATATTAGGGTCGTGTTTTATTTCTTGTAATGTTTTAAGTATTATACGTAAATACTTATCATGTATTAATAATAATATTAATATACGTAATACTTCTAATAATTAATTAATATATGTATTGTTCGTATTAAATGTTCATAATTCGTTGTATATTAATTAACTGAAAAGATTTAATTTAACCGTATTTTCATGCATTTAATGTTCTAAAGTATTTTAAAGCGGGTTTTACGTGTATGATAGGTGTCACGCGGTGCCAAACTCAAGCACGAGGCAGACTGCTCGGTAGCACGGTTGTTGGGTAAGGAAGATGAAGCGCATAGCTTCATTGCGGCGATGTATGTATGTCACGGGTCACTCGGTATCAAACTCGAGCATAATGCAGACTGTTGGTAGCATGATCTTGAGTTGGGGAAAATGAAGTTCACAGATTCGTTGCATGGTGTAGTCTATTATCCATGGTAAAAATGTATGTATAGGCTTTAGATAGATAACAATTTGATTAATTCTTGTAAAATGTCAATACATCTATGAACACAACAGGTGTTATTATGTTTATTAGCAGAATCAGAAAATCCAAACAAATTAAAAACAATTATGTATTCTTTCAACTTTTTTCAATAACAGAATTTATATTATGCTTTCTTGTTCTATGCGTTTATTATCCATACATTATTAGATATAGGAAAACGATATGGTTCTTACACATGGACATTGTTTTGATGAATTATTTACTGCTCTTACTTGATAGATTTTGAGCTTAACGGTAAATATGCGATCTCCACATAAAAACATATGTAATTTTAGCTTACTCTTGGTTACATCAATTTCTAAGGTATCTTGGCCCGAACGGTATAGATTTGATGAGTCCTAGAACAGAAAGTCTGCATGTCCTCTGCAAGTTTGTGTGTAGAACTGCTAGATCCAAGGGCGAATTTACACTTTTTTTTTGCTTCGACTTGTTCTTGTGCTTGCATATATGATCTAACACCATGGGTCTTGTGCTTCTCAAGTGGGTCTTGTGTGCATCTGGTCTTACACAATTGTAACATTAAAATGACGAATCGAGTACATCGGCTTGTAACATTCTAAATTTTATTTTGTCCAAATTTCATTTTGTCCCACGTAGATACAAAGTGAGAGTAGTGAGACATATATAAATCAAATTTCAATTCTGTAATTCAATTAAGAGGGTTCTATACATCATCAAAATTATTTGGTTGTGTCGTTCTTTTCTTTTTCAAATACCAACATGAGAGTGAACTTAGTTATGTGCACATACATGCTTAAATAACGAACAAGCTTACACTTGGATACACGTATGCAAAGTTAAGGTCATGCCTTTTTTCGTTTTATATTATAGTTTTTCGAAATAACAATGACTAAATCCTTAATTAATCAAATATCATATCTACAGTTACACATATTCCACTTAGATAAGCATATGAGTCACAGTTATAAAATAGGGTCCATGTATAATACTTTTCAAGTTTTATACATTTAGGTTTAAATCTTTTACATTTGTAAAGATATAAATAATATGACTGGTTGAGTGTCGGTTGCAACTCGAAAATGACTGACACATCATTTTCTTTTTAGTTTCTTTATCTTAGTTAGATATTACAACTCACATTTCATTTGGATTTGTTAAAAAAAATTACTAATCGTTTTAATTAGGAGGTGTTTGGTTTTTAGGGAACAAAAGTTAAATGGTTTAATTTGGTGGGACCTAGATCGGAGTTTAGCCCTCATATTTTGATAACCAAATTGAAGTAGCTAAAGCCGTTGATACCGGAAATGATCGTATAGATGGAGCAACGTAGGTGAATTGTGAACAAAGATATTGTTTTTAGTCCCACATATGTTAGAGTAAAGAAAATTTTCTAGTTAATATAGTGAGATGAGATCGGTATATGTATTTAAAATACATAGATATTTATAGCATATACATATACATATACATGATGTAGATATGCTATGTCTATTCTTGAGTTTTTAGTTCATAGTCTTGCCACTGTTGCTAACTAGTATTATATGTGGCGTCGCTCGGGTTAAAAACTTATTCAATAATCGTTGATATCTAATAATAATATCACGAGTTAAATTGCAAACAAGTTAAATGAATCAACAAGTCGTCTTATCACTATTTCCAATTAGTATTATACGAGGTATCGCTTGGGTTGGCAACTTATTTAATAATCGCCGATATCTAATAATAATATCACGGTTTAGATTGCAAATACGTGGAAAGTCAACTATATGATTTTTAGTTAAAAGTGTTGAGAACTGATAGGTGTGTAAACACCCATCTTTTCTACCACTTAATTAAAATAATAACCGGACCAAAACGTGTATTTTATGTCGGAATTATGCGTGGTTTGTGTTTTTGTTGTGATTTAGGACGAAAAGGTGAAAAGTGGAGAAAACATGGGAATTCACGGGCATTTACGGACTTTTATTGAAGAAAAAGATGAAAGACGGAGTCAAGAAGTCAAGAGTGCAAAAAGAACGGAAGTCCAAGACCAATTCTGAAGATTTATCGAAGAAAAAGTCAAAAGACGGAAGTTTATCAAAAGCCGAAGAATCCAAGTCTATTTTATTAAAGAATTTAAAGACGAGTTCAAAAGAAATCCTGAAGCCAAAAGTCCTTAAAGTTCAAGTTTAAAGAAGATTAGAAGAAAAGGACTAAGCATGCAATTAATGAAGATTATATGCTTAAGGGCTTAATGATGCAATTATGAAGAAATGAAGGAGGGGAGGAAGCTTCCTAATCCTCCCCTGTATATAGATTAGATCTTAATTACTTTCATTTTGTTGGCTAATCGTGACAATTAGTTCTTCCACTTTTAATTACCTTGTCATTTAAATACTTGTCAAATTTAATTACCTTGTCTTGCACTTAATTACCATTTTAATTTCAAGTAAGTTTTTCTTTTAATTCTTGTTAATCTTTATCTTTATCTTGTTAATCTCATTCTACCTTTCTTTAATTTTTGTGTTGATTTGTTTATGTTCATGTTCTTAATTTTTGTTGATTTATTTAAGTAGGTTTTGATCATCTTGATCTTTATTGTTAGTTTTGTTGTTTTGGATTGATTGTTTATGCTTAATAGATGTTTTGTTATTAGTTTGGTTTAATCTATTTGTTGATTTGGTTAAGTTTTTGTTAAATTCGTGCATATTTCTTGTTCCTTGTTCTTCGGGAATTTGTTACTGTAACGTCCCAGGTTCTGATCTTCACTATTCCGAGTAAAGGGTTTTCAGAGTACTCTATGCGGAATAATCTTTATTCTGTATCAAGGTTTTTGCTAAGTTAGTCCATGCGGAATATTTGATATTCCGCATAAGGTGATTATTCCGAGTAAAGCTCGATATTCCGAATAGGCTCAAGATTCCGCATAGGGAAGGTTATTCCGAGTAGTCTGATATTCCGCATAGAAGGTTTATTCCGTATAGGGAACTTATTCCGGATAGGTGACATTATTCCGCATAGGGGACTTATTCCGAGTAGACTGACTATTCCGAATAGCAGAACATTCCGCATAGGCCACTATTCCGAGTAGGGTATTATTCAGGATAGGTGACATATTCCGAATAGCCATTTATTCCGAATAGGGGTTTATTCCGGATAGGGTTATTTTCAGTTTTTAATTTCCTTCTTTTTTTTATTTCAAGCTCTATTTCCCCCGCCTTTTTACTTAGTCGCACTTTAAGTTTATTTGCCTTAGATTTATTTTAGTCTTGCCTTAGTTTAAGTTTTAGTTTTAGTTGCGTTTTAAGATTGCCTTAGTTAGATTTAAGTTTGCGTTATTTACTTTAGTGCCCTTTAATTTCAGTCACGTTTTTAAATACTTGCACCATTATTTTGATTAGACTTAGATTTACTTTAACCGCACTTTTACTTTAAAGTTTCGCACTTTTATTTTAAATACTACAACGACACATCTTTGTTTCACCAAAATAAAACTGAGTCACACATTAAACACAAGTTTTTCAATTCGAAGAGACACACGACAAAGAATCTTTTTAACCTGAGTAAAATCGAGTTATCAAATGGCGCCGCTGCCGGCTCTTTTCGTAAAGATTAACGGTTTTCTGTGAGAGACGCGTTGTTTTTTTGGGATCCGTTCACTTGTGAGCGTTATTTTTCTTGCATAAAAAATCCAAAATATATATATATATATATATATATATATATATATATATATATATATATATATATATATATATATATATATATATATATATATATATATATATATATATATATATATATATAATACATAAAAATTAAAAATTTCAAAAATCCAAAAAGATTTTATCTTTATTGTGTATATATATTGTTTTTGTGTTTGGTTTCTTTTTCTTTTGTCTTTATAGGTGCATGCGTACTAGATCTTCTAACTATCAAGAGCCCGAGCCTCAAGAAGATTTAGCTATGTCTGGTGTTAACAACAATAATCCACCGCACCCTGATAATAACAACAATGCTCTTCCACAGCCCGATCTTCGGACCATGGAGGAACTTTGTCAACCAACCATGTTTGGACGAGGAGGACCGATTGCGCCGATGCAAATCAACGCTCCTGAGTTTTCGTTGAAGCACCACATGATTCAGCAAGTACAAACAAACCCATTCCGTGGATTGCCTGGTGATGATGCCAACAAACACCTCGACAAGTTCATTACAATCACCCAAAGCATGAAGTTGCCTGGTGCCACAATGGATGTACTTCGCCTACAACTCTTCCCACATACTTTATCGCATCATGCCGAGAAATGGTTTGATCGTCTCCCGAAGAATTCTATTCACACTTGGGATGATATGAAAATCAACGCTTTTTGTCGCGCTACTTTCCACCATCCATGGTCACAAGCCTTCGCAATCAGATCAGCGGTTTCATGCAAGACCCTGATGAATCTCTTTTTGACGCTTGGGAGAGATATAATGTCTTGATCGATAGATGTCCAAACCACAATATGCTCCCTGTGACCTTAATCGATACTTTCTACAACGGATTGACTTTTCGAGATCGTGATACGATCAATGCAGCCGCCGGTGGCACATTCATGAAAAGGAGACCCGAGGAGTGTAGAGAGTTAATTGAGAACATGACTACTCACCACAAAAACTGGGATTCCTCTGCTTCTTCAAGGAACAACCCGAGAGTCAATGTTTCTTCTACCTCAGCAAACCCTGAGATGACCGAACTCACCCGCATGATGACTGAAATGAGCAAAAGTATTACGCTTCTCGCTTCAAACCAACAACAACAAGTTAAAGCGGTTGCTAATCCTTGTGAAACATGTGGCGGTTCTCACTCATACACCGATTGTCCTTCGACACAAGGGAATCCGGAAAATGTGTATGCAGCTTACGGTAATTATTCACCGGAAAATTACCTAGCTAGACAACAAGGGGATGGAAATCTGCTGAGCTACCGTTCCAACAACTACCTTTCACCCGGTTTTTCTCCTCAAAACCAAAACTCCGCCAAAAACTACAATAGAAGCAACCAAATCCCACCAAGAGCTTCTAACCCTTATCAACCACCCACCCAACAAACCCCACCCATTAATTCCGATGTTGAAGCCACAATGAGAACCCAAGGTGAGCAAATCAAGAATCTACAGAGCCAAATAATCAATTTGAAAGGAGATATCCTGAAGCAAGGTAATGACATTAGAACCGAGGTTCGTGATAATATTCAATCCTCCTTTAGCACTCAAACGACTGAGTTAAAGAATCTGTTGGCTAGTTTCTTGCCCGCCACTCAACCTTCTACTTCAAGTTCTCTACCTTCGAACACCGTCACTAATCCGCGAGCTAATGTGAGTGCTATTACTACCCGTAGTGGAGTCACCATCGTAGGACCACCAATCCCACCCCTATCATCTACACCTCCTCCACCACCATGTATCCCTACTCCTCCTACACCTAGTATTAGTGCACCATTACCGTCTCCGCCTCGTCATGACGATGTCTCTCGGAAGGACCCTTCAACATCCCAACCTTTACCGACTACACCTTCACCTTCCACCTATAAACCTAGAATCCCATACCCTTCTCGCATAGGCAAGACCAACGAGCTAACCAAGAATGACTGTCAAGTATCGAAATATGTGGAGATGTTATCTCAAATGACCATCAACATTAGCCTTGTTGAAGCACTTTGCCACATGCCGAAATTTGTCAAAGCATTCAAGGAATTGCTTAGCAAGAAGGAGAAGCTGATTGAACTCGCCAACACACGCTTAAATGAAAACTGCTCAGCAGTTATTCTTAAAGAATTACCGGAAAAGCTTGGAGATCCCGGTCGTTTTGTGTTGCCTTGCGTGTTCAACAAAACTGAAGAATTTACTGCCCTTGCTGATCTCGGGGCTAGTATTAATCTGATGCCACTGAGTGTTTGGAAAACACTATCATTGCCCGACCTCATTCCAACAAAGATGACTCTCGAACTTGCAAATCGCACTCTCGCTTACCCCGTTGGTATAGCCGAAGACGTGTTTATCAAAGTTGGCACATTTACTTTCCCGGTCGATTTTGTCGTAGTTGATTATGAAATGGACCCTCGTATTCCTTTAATACTTGGTCGACCATTCTTGAGAACCGGACGAGCTTTAGTAGATGTGGCCGAAGGTGAGTTAATCTTACGAGTCGGGGATGATTCAAAAGTTTTTAAAATGGGGAAGCTTACAGGCAAATCCTTTGGAGGCCGAGAATCAGTGAATATGATTAATGTGCTCGATGACTTTACCGTCTATGACAATCCTCTATTCGATTCTTCTATCGATAATCCACTCTTTGAAGATAATGTGGATGATTCTCACTCCACTTTGGAACCTTCTCCCATTTATGATTCGCCACCGGTCTTTGATGCTTATAATGATGATTCTAGCTCAGATTCGGATGATTTTGATGATTGTACTTTTGAGTATCCCGAGCTGCCCACTTTCGATGATTTTGATGAGGCCGATACTCTCTCGAGCGATTCTTCACATGATGAAGATCCTCCGCCATCACTCGATCCTACTTTGGACGATTATTCATTTGAGGAAGATTTCTCTGAATTTCTCAACACTTACTTCCCTCATGAAAGTGATGCTCCTCCTTATGACTTTGAAGATTATCGTCTTGATCCTACTTTGGATTTGCAGAACATTCTTTCTAAGGAGAAGAAACCGGTTGACACCAATATCCGTTGCACATATGATTTGACACCTCTTTGTCCCCATTCTGAGGACGAGGTTGTGCTTCTTTGCGGATCGTCTTCACATTCGGCTGAGCCTGAGTGCAATTTTCCCTTAAAGGAAAGGTGTTCGACCCCGGTATTGAAGTCTTTAAGCCATCTCAGTATCCACCTGATGAAATAAAAGGAAAAAGCTTTGGAAATATTGAAGACATGCTTGCACCACTTCACCCTTGCTTCCACCGTGCTCCATCGCTGCTTAAGCGAACCTTGCCTACTCTTCTTTGGCTTGCCTTGTTCGCCTTAAGCTTGTGCTATTTGATGGACGAAAACTATGTCTTTGATCCTGGTGGATATGTTTCATGCTTCTTCCGTTGATGATCAAGGTCGAGTCAGGCTCACGACCCGGTTAACAAAAACCAAGCGCTTCTTGGGAAGCAACCCATGCATCTATCTTTTCGCTTTCTTTAGCATAAGTGTAGGGGAGACCCTTTGGTTTGCTATTTCCTCTCCTCACTTCTTAATCAGGGATTCGAGCTTCAATGATCTACTCTTGATGAGTCTTGACGACCCGTGATTCCGTGTTCCATTATCCCGGTTCCATCCTAAACTCTTTTCGATTCACTATTTTATATATTTTCTCAATATTAAAATAGGAATCTCTTTAGTTGTCTTTTCCTTAGTGAGATTTAAACAAAGTGCACAATGTCCTAAGTGTAGGGGAGTTTACTCCCACATGCTTAAACATTGAGGACAATGTTTATCTTAAGTGTAGGGGGGCTTCTATCGAAGTTAAGTGGTCTTTTCCTTGTATTTGTCCTCATTTTAACCGGAAAATCAATTTTTCGACATTTTTCAAATTTTTTGATCTATTTTGGCCTATTAGTTTTTACCGTTGTATAGTCATTTTCTTTCCTTATTAGAATAAATGTTGAATAAGTGGTTTTAATTTTTAAACGTTGTGAATCTTTTGACTCAACCCGAGTTTACTTATCTAAGTTACTCTAGCTAGTATCCTTAACGTTTTTAAGTCAAGTTTTGCTAGGCTTTTATATAGGGAGCTATAAAACGCGAAAGTCTTAACTCTCACGGGTTAAGAACAAGAACTTTTCGCAAGTTCCTATAATTGATCCTAGAGAGTCGTTTATCAAGGGAACTTTAAAACGCGATTTCTAAACTTGAAAAAGTCTAAGAATTTGCAAGATCCTAAAGGCGACTCGAAAACCCAAAACTTTGATTTAATAGGCTAAGTATCCACGAGTCTCATTACTTGAGATTTTAAACTGTGGAGAACGAGAGATGATAGAGCCAATTATAAGTTCGGTATTCTTTCGTGAATTTATGTGAGTTAATTATGAGCCTATTCTCCCATCGCTTGCTAATAATTTATCTGCTAATAAATAAGGTTGTACGATTTGAAAAGTTACTTAGTTTCTAGCCCAAGATCGTTTAAAAGTTGCTCGGTATGGATTAGAGTTCATAGCCAAGGCATAACTTATTGAAGCGGGATGCGAAGATTGGCGAGTCCGAAAAGGCCCTAACAAGGCATGAGGGCTATATTTTGTTGCTAAAGATCCAAAGTGATGTGAAGAATCATTTATCGAAAATCAATATGAAGGATCGAGACACACGACGAAAAGCAAATACTCCCCAAAAGTCATGGAGAAGTGTATCCGAAAAGACCCTAACAAGGTATGAGGATAAATAGATCCAAGTCATAAAAGGAGGCGGATCGTTGTATATCAAGTCCAAAATAAAGATTGGAGAAAAATGAAGAAGTCGTGGTCCAAGTATGAATCTCTCAAAACTTCAAGTGAAGAAATTCCATTATGAAGAAAAGACCATAATTTCATGAACGTCTCTCAAGATTTGAAGTATGAAGTCGCTGCCAAATATCGGTCCGAGAAAGGTCTCAAATCGCGAAACGAGTTATGCCAAGATATGAACTTTATGAGGTCCCGAGAAGCAGTTTTAAAAGATTTTGTCCTTTAGCTAACTATTGATTAAATCGTTCACTTTATTTTCAGACTAAATAAACTATCGAAATAAGTCAAACAATGCATCCTCGTGATCATTCAAGACAACAATAAAATATAAGAGATACACCTAGGAATAAGGAAGTCTAAGTGAATAATTGGCCCACATGAGTTCGTGTTAGTCTACTAACTTATAGTAACAATGATCTCGTTTTTAAGCTTGGTTTGGAGAAAGTGAAAACTTGAGGATGATGATTGTTCATAACATTTCCAAAACCCAAGGTATGCTTCTTGATTTCTTTATTTTGAATGTTTATAGTTTCTATCTCTTTAATAAAGGCCAACGTGGATTGATTATGATGAAAAGTGTAAACGTGCTTTGTAACTAATGCATTGCATGAGGACATTGCATGAGGACATTGCAATGGTCAAGTGTAGGGGATTTGATAGGTGTGTAAACACCCATCTTTTCTACCACTTAATTAAAATAATAACCGGACCAAAACGTGTATTTTATGTCTTTTATGTCAGAATTATGCGTGGTTTGTGTTTTTGTTGTGATTTAGGACGAAAAGGTGAAAAGTGGAGAAAACATGGGAATTCACGGGCATTTACGGACTTTTATTGAAGAAAAAGATGAAAGACGGAGTCAAGAAGTCAAGAGTGCAAAAAGAACGGAAGTCCAAGACCTATTCTGAAGATTTATCGAAGAAAAAGTCAAAAGACGGAAGTTTATCAAAAGCCGAAGAATCCAAGTCTATTTTATTGAAGAATTTAAAGACGAGTTCAAAAGAAATCCCGAAGCCAAAAGTCCTTAAAGTTCAAGTTTAAAGAAGATTAGAAGAAAAGGACTAAGCATGCAATTAATGAAGATTATATGCTTAAGGGCTTAATGATGCAATTATGAAGAAATGAAGGAGGGGAGGAAGCTTCCTAATCCTCCCCTATATATAGATTAGATCTTAATTACTTTCATTTTGTTGGCTAATCGTGACAATTAGTTCTTCCACTTTTAATTACCTTGTCATTTAAATACTTGTCAAATTTAATTACATTGTCTTGCACTTAATTGCCATTTTAATTTCAAGTAAGTTTTTCTTTTAATTCTTGTTAATCTTTATCTTTATCTTGTTAATCTCATTCTACCTTTCTTTAATTTTTGTGTTGATTTGTTTATATTCATGTTCTTAATTTTTGTTGATTTATTTAAGTGGGTTTTGATTATCTTGATCTTTATTGTTAGTTTTGTTGTTTTGGATTGATTGTTTATGCTTAATAGATGTTTTGTTATTAGTTTGGTTTAATCTATTTGTTGATTTGGTTAAGTTTTTGTTAAATTCATGCATATTTCTTGTTCCTTGTTCTTCGGGAATTTGTTACTGTAACGTCCCAGGTTCTGATCTTCACTATTCCGAGTAAAGGGTTTTCAGAGTACTCTATGCGGAATAATCTTTATTCCGTATCAAGGTTTTTGCTAAGTTAGTCCATGCGGAATATTTGATATTCCGCATAAGGTGATTATTCCGAGTAAAGCTCGATATTCCGAATAGGCTCAAGATTCCGCATAGGGAAGGTTATTCCGAGTAGTCTGATATTCCGCATAGAAGGTTTATTCCGTATAGGGAACTTATTCCGGATAGGTGACATTATTCCGCATAGGGGACTTATTCCGAGTAGACTGACTATTCCGAATAGCAGAACATTCCGCATAGGCCACTATTCCGAGTAGGGTATTATTCAGGATAGGTGACATATTCCGAATAGCCATTTATTCCGAATAGGGGTTTATTCCGGATAGGGTTATTTTCAGTTTTTAATTTCCTGCTTTTTTTTATTTCAAGCTTTATTTCCCCCGCCTTTTTACTTAGTCGCACTTTAAGTTTATTTGCCTTAGATTTATTTTAGTCTTGCCTTAGTTTAAGTTTTAGTTTTAGTTGCGTTTTTAGATTGCCTTAGTTAGATTTAAGTTTGCGTTATTTACTTTAGTGCCCTTTAATTTCAGTCACGTTTTTAAATACTTGCACCATTATTTTGATTAGACTTAGATTTACTTTAACCGCACTTTTACTTTAAAGTTTCGCACTTTTATTTTAAATACTACAACGACACATCTTTGTTTCACCAAAATAAAACTGAGTCACACATTAAACACAAGTTTTTCAATTCGAAGAGACAAACGACAAAGAATCTTTTTAACCTGAGTAAAATCGAGTTATCAAGAACTATAGCATGGGTTCGTGACATTTCAAGTTACACGTAATTCAATGGGTTTAAGTTATGTTTGAATGGTGCTGCGAGAATTTGAAGTTATGCTTTTAACTTTGTTAGATTAAATAGTATGGATTATATTTTTTGCATAAGCATCAACCAACACAGTAGATACCAAAATTCCACAAGATAATATGATGTAGGCAGAATTAGACCTCTTAGACTCCTTTGAGATCGAATAATGTAAATAGTTTTTTTCCTCGCACCCTCACCGAACCTTGTCCATCGACACCCCTTCATTTGATATACAGGTCAGACGTACCTAACCTATACTACAACATGAACCTTTTCAACCGACACTTGTTTTGACTCGTTACCAAACCCACTCGTCATGCCATGTTATCCACACGAATGATTAAATATTTTTTGCAGGCTAGGTAATATTAGGAGGACTCATTTCCCGTTCCATATACAAGTTGATACACCAACTTCTTGATAAAGAAAAGTAAGTTTTTTTCATCCCACGTAGATCTTAGAAGAAAAATGTTGCCAGCCAATATAATAAAGTGAACAACATTAACAAGGAACGACTTTAAAATTTGTAGCACACGTTTATCATCGAGGATAGTGTAATTTACCTTGTTTTAGCACTTACGCCTATGTTGTTTTTCTAAAAAGAAAGAAAATATTTCTTAAAAACGATCAAAATATTGAATAAGTTAAAATAATTTGCTTTACTTTTCCTAAAGAAAATATTGAGGCTCATAACTTATTTGTGTTATGGTACTTTTATAAAGAAAAATTAACATGCTTTTATCCTACATAGGTTCAACTGATGAGTCGATATGCTACGGTTATACGTTAGAGGTTCAACCGATGAGTCAATATGCTAGGGTTATACGTTAGAGGTGCAACCGATGAGTCGATATGTTACGGTTATACGTTATAGGTTCAACCGATGAGTCGATGTGTTAGGGCTATACGTTAGAGGTTCAACCGATGAGTCGATATGCCAGGGTTATACGTTAGAGGTTCAACCGATGAGTCGATATGTTACGGTTATACGTTATAGGTTCAAGCGATGAGTCGATATGCTAGGGTTATACGTTAGAGGTTCAACCGATGAGTCGATATGCCAGGGTTATACGTTATAGATTCAACTGATGAGTCGATATGTTACGGTTATACGTTATAGGTTCAATTGATGAGTCGATATTCTAGGGTTATACGTTATAGGTTCAACTGATGACTCGATATGTTAGGGTTATACGTTAGAGGTTCAACCGATGAGTCGATATGTTACGGTTATACGTTAGAGGTTCAACTGATGAGTCGATATGCTAGGGTTATACGTTATAGGTTCAACTGATGAGTCGATATGTTAGGGTTATACGTTATAGGTTCAACTGATGAGTCGATATGCTAGGGTTATAAGTTAGAGGTTCAACTTATGACTCGATATGTTACGGTTATACATTAGAGGTTCAACCAATGAGTCGATATCGGTTATACGTTATAGGTTCAACCGATGAGTCGATATGTTACGGTTATACGTTATAGGTTCAACAGATGACTCGATATGTTACAGTTATACGTTATAGGTTCAACTGATGAGTCGATATGCTAGGGTTATACGTTATAGGTTCAACTGATGACTCGATATGTTAGGTTTATACTTAAGAGGTTTAACTAATGAGTCGATATTTTACGGTTATACGTTAGAGGTTCAACTGATGAGTCGATATGCTAGGGTTATACTTTATAAGTTCAACTGATGAGTCGATATGTTAGGGTTATACGTTATAGGTTTAACTAATGAGTCGATATGCTAGGGTTATACGTTATAGGTTCAACTGATGACACGATATGTTAGGGTTATACGTTAGAGGTTCAACCGATGAGTCGATATGTTACAGTTATATGTTAGAGGTTCAACTAGTGAGTCGATATGCTAGGGTTATACGTTATAGGTTCAACTGATGAGTCGATACGCTAGGGTTATACGGGAAAGACTAAATTTGGCGGGAAACGTTGGCGGTAAATGTTGGCGGGAAAATGTTGGCGGGAAAGCTAGGGTCGACTAAGTTGTCTCTAAATGTGTCGACCCGAAATTTTTATCTTTATTAATGGTAGCTCTTATCCTCACAAACTCTTATCCTCTCATACCAAACTCACCACCACCACCACCCGATTTTGCATAAGATGGATCCGCTTGAAGCTTATAAGTGTACATGTGGAAAGGGATATATAGTGTTGAGAGAGTCACATCAACCTCATAGCTTTGGTACACTTTACTATGTATGTCCTCTTTCGAAGGTAAACAATCTAATGTTTTATTTATGTAATACGTGTGATTATTAAAATGACATGTCATGTTATTTCTTTACTTTGTAACAGCCAAAAAAAAGAAGATTATGGATGTAAATATTTTAAATGGCAGGATGATTTTGATCTCGAACTCCGCATAAGATCTTTCCCTGGATCTTCAACACCTCAAGGTTCACATCCTAATTCTTCTACAGATCCTTCTCAATCTGCACCCACTGAGTGCTCAAATTGCAAGATCAAAGATCTAAAGATAAAGATGCTAGAGGCGAGACTAGAAATGGAAAGACATCCTGAAGACCACGCATGTCAATCGACTGCAATACTTCATGAGCTTTTAAATGAAATGGAAAATCTTAGTGTTAATGTGTATGTTTAATTTGAACTAGTTTGTGATGTGTTTTTATGAATCTATTTGTATTTATGAATCTATTATCGTTGTAATATCTATGTTTAATTAAGCGTGTGTTTAAGTGTCTGTGTTGAATATATCGAAAGTTTTTTTTAAATATGTATAAAGTTCTTTTTAAATAAATATAATAGTTTTTTTAAATATATATAAAGTTTTTTAAATTTGTATAAAAAAATTTAAATATGTATAAAGTTTTTTTTAAATATGTATAAAGTTTTTTAAAATAAATATAAAGTTTTTTTTAAAATATATATATTTTTTAAATATGTATAAAGTTTTTTTAGATATGTATAAAGTTTTTTTTTAAATAAATATAAAATTTTATTAGAATATTTCTAAATTTTTTTAAATATGTATAAAGTTTTTTTTAAATATGTATAAAGTTTTTAAAAAATATATAATTTTTTTTTAAATATGTATAAAGTTCTTTTTTAAATATGTATAATTTTTTTTAAATAAATATAAAACTTTTTTTAAATATGTTTAAAGTTTTTTTTAAATATGTATACATTTTTTTAAATAAATATAAAAGTTAATTTTAAATATATATATATATATATATATATATATATATATATATATATATATATATATATATATATATATATATATATATATATATATATATATATAAAGTTCTCATTTAGGGACGACTTCCCTATAAAGTTTAGGGTCGAAAAAGTCGTCCCTAAATATTTCCACATAATTTATTATCGGATAATTTAATTTATTAGCGGGTTATTTAATTTTTTTTCGAATTTTTTAGAAAATTTGGGGGGAAAACTTAAGGACAACTTCCCTATTTAATTTAGGGTCGAAAAATTCATCCCTAAATTTCTTCAATATATTTCCCCTTTTTAATCTAATATTTTTTATAGAAAAATAATTATATTTATTTTAAATAATTTTAAATAATTTTAACTAATAAAATGTGATAAAAAAAGAAAAAAAATTATATTATTCTAGGGGTGACTTAGTCGTCCCTAGAATAAGTGGGTTCCGTTGTCCCGACAGGCTTCCCTTGACTAACTTTTTCTTGGAAAAATGGTGGGCCCCCACTTAACCTAGGACGACTAAGTCGTCCCAAAAAAATGACGACTCTAAACTCAAAATTGTTGTAGTGTTTATTCCTTAATTATAACGTATATCATAAAGTGTCAGAAGAAAGTATATATGTGTAAAAAGTTGTCTCTATACAACTTTATTTTATTTTATATGCGACTTGTATTAAAAAAAAATATTTTTTATTAAAAAAATTCTTTTACATTTAAACTTTATTTTTATGCAACTTGAACATTTATTTATTAAAAATTAATTTTTATAAAAAAAATTATAATAATTTTTTTTGAAAAAAAAATTGACTTTTATTAAAGAATATTTTTTATAAAAATATTTTTATTATAAAAAATTATTTTTTATAAAATAATTGTTATAAAAAATATTTTTTTACAAAAATATAATTTTCTTATAAAAATAAATTTTTTAAAAAAATTTATTTTTTATAAAAATAATTTTTTTTATAAAAAATTATCTTTTATAAATTTTTTTATTAAATAATGGTATAAGTCGCATAAAATATAAAGTTTAAATTAAATAAAGTAAAAGGATTTTTAATAAGAAAATACTTTTTAATACAAATCGCATAAAAAATATAACGCAGTTGCATAAAAACAACTTCTTACACACAAATACATTTGTCTTACACAAATGTATTATGTGTGATAGAGAATAAAATATGACTTTTTTTTCAAATCCAATAAGTCACATAAATTATATAAAACATTTTATAAAATTATCATTTATTGGATGCAAAAAGAAAAAGAGTTGTAATCTTGAGGAATTTCAAGAATTATTCATTTTTTTAAATCAAAGAAGCAACTGAAAATATATAAGTGTGGACATTCACTATATGTTCCAAAACTTATATAACAAGAATTGTAGAATATGTTGTTAATTATACAACGATAAAAGCTTCACCCCATATATTGCTAATGTACACGTTAAATTATATACAAGCCACAAGATCGATAGTGAGCAGCTAATGTCCCAGCCAGTGGCGGACATACAGCATAGCTTCGGGGGGGCAGCGCCCCCTATGGCTAAACCAAAACGACGAGATTATAATGTATTTTTCCTTTAATTGCGAGTGTTTTTTTAAAATGCCCCCCACTCGAAATTGAAATTGCCCCCCACTCACCTACTAAAGTCTAACATTTAACACTCTAAAACTTAAAAATGCTCCATTTTGATGTTAAAATACTCGATTTTTTTTTCGAATTTTAGTTTTTCACTTTATTATCGTCAAAAAAAAAAATTTGCCCCCCACTTTACAAATTCCTGCGTCCGCCACTGGTCCCAGCCCGTCTTATTGAATATGCTACAACATGCATGTTACGTTACATGCATCGATAATATATGCTACAACATGCATGTTACGTTACATGCATGTTACGTTACATTTACATGCATCAATAATACTAGAATGGTACCCGCGCAATACGGTGGCGAGTACTAATAATCATTTTTTAAGCTAACAATTATTAGTCTCTTATCCATTTAAGTTTGTCTTCTTAAAATTGTAAAAAATAAAAATAAAAACCTCTAATTTAAAAAAAAATTAATACGTAATAAAAATATAGCAAAATGAATATTGAAATAAAGAGCATAATGGTGAAATTAGATAATAAATATAACAAATTAATAAAAATATTTTCCAATTTAAAAGAAAAAAATGTTATTTAAGTAGGTTGTTACAAAAGTTTGTTACAAAAGATTGTTAGAAAATGTTATAGTATATGAAAAATCAACAACTTACTTTATTTAGTAGGAAAAAAATTCAGCCTTACTATTTTAAGAAGGTCCCAAATACTTTATATAGAAGATCCCAAATGTTTTATATAGTAGTATAGATATAGATATAGATATGTCATGCGCTGTAATATAAAACACAAACATCAACTCAACGCTCTTTTTATATTGTCGAGTGTTTTTTAAGTTAATTAAAATTCTACAAAACTTGACCTAGTAAGTAAGAGAACTTTCTCTCCAAATAAACGAAATATAGGGTTTCACAACCTATGTAAACGTTGCGTGGATACGCATGCATGCATGCATGCAATACCTACGCATATATAATCTGTTTTTTTAGCTTATGATGAAGGTGAACCAGCAGCACTATACCCAAAAGGTGAAGGAAAGTTAGAACCCGAAGCGGAGATAGAGTGGTGAAGGTTTATAAGTAGTTTATAACAATTATTTAAAACTCTAAAACTTTAAACAAGATCAAAGCACATAGCGGAAGCGATTTAACAAGATCATAATTAATAACACAACTATAATTAATCGAATTAGGGTTACATACCTTTATCCAAGCAACGGTTCACAAGACAACGGAACAATCCCCAATTAGGGTTAATCACGAACACCACCAAGATATAGTCTAAAGTAAGACTATATTACGTTCTTGTACACACGTAATACAACGAGCTAATCGTGATTCTAGCACGAACAAACCGAGCTTCAACGCTTGTGAAATATCTACCCAACAACCCTAGAGAGGGGCTAGGACTAGATAAAAAATAGAAGAACGAAAGTCAACGAAAACCCTATGTGGGGTGTATGTTGTGATCGCAGGAGAGGAGAAGAGAGGGAGGGACAAAAAATTATGAAGGCCTTGGGGTGTTTATATAGGCTTGGCAATCCTTGGGCTCCAAGTTAAAAACACAAATTAGGAAAGAAAATCTTTCCCTTCTCCCCTTCTCTTTTTGGCCGACGGTCACACACACCCCAAGGGGTGTTTGTGTAATTTTTCCTTCTGTTTCTTTTAGCTTCTATTTAGTTTCCATAACGGTCGTTAAAACTTAACTCTTATTTATTAACGATCGTTTAGTTAAGCTTTGGTTTGATTTAAATAAATATATAAAATATATTTAATTAAATAAATTAACCCTTTACGTAATGTGTGCAATCCCGTAATCCCGAGTTCGATCCTATCTCACGACTATTAATTTTAAGTCCATAAACTTTCAGCTCCCACTTGGACAAAATTCGAATATCGTGATCACATAGACTAACGTCTAGTTACACTAGCAATGTCACTAGTACAACTCGGGTAAGGTCTCCTGGACAAGAACCTTTTAATGATTCATCATTATTATTATCCTTTCATTTCAAATACAACGTTAATAAGGATATGGATCTCAGTCATTCCTTTACATTAACCATTCTGTTTCTCGTTTACGGATATAGCAAGATTACCAAAACACATTTGGGTGTGGCCACACAAACATCTTACCAATCCCCCGAGGGGCCCAGTCGTATTATACTTCAAAATAATTTGAAGGAAACAAATCCCATTTTGATTACTAGCAAAACACATGAACTTTGCAACACTTCTGAAAATAACCCTTATAGCTACTAGTTACGTTTAGCGTTAGGTTACCTCACAGAAATGCACTACATTCAATGCAGTTTCCCGTATCTCAGGTCTAAGGATAACTATTTTATGATTCACTTAATGACAAAGATCCACAAGTAAAATCATATAGTTGGGATAAGTCCAATATTTGATCCATCAAATATCATCCAAAATTGACCAATATACTTTCAAGTATACTCTGTCACTATTTTGAATTGTCTTAGTTTAATAATATTCCTATATTATTAATTGACAACGGACATTTAGAAACATCATAATGCTCAGGATTAAAACATGTAAAATAGGATACAAAATCAAATAACAGAAAATAAACAAACTCAAACTTTATTTCATCAATTCAATAATGTCTTAACATCTTTTATCCAAATACTAAGCAACAGATTTATTGCATGAATTCGCTAGCTAGTTGCAGCCCAATAGCCTTGGCATGCTTAACTACCTTTGGCCTAGATAAAGCCTTTGTAAAAGGATCAGCTACGTTATCATCTGTGTGAAATTTTATCAACTTTATTTCTCGAGCTTCTACTTGTTCTCGAACATAGTGATATCTACGTTTAAAGTGTCTGGCGCCTTTCATGACTCCAGGATCATTGGCGAATATTATTGCTGCCGAATTGTCGCAATATATATTACTAGGTTCTTTGATTGAAGGCATCACTCCAAGATCTTCAATAAACTTCCTAATCCAAATAGCTTCCATTGCAACTTCTGAAGCAGCCATGTACTCGGATTGAGTAGCATGCATAGCAATGGATTTCTGCTTACTGCTTTTCCAGTCAACCGCTCCTCCATTGATAACAAACACGTAACCCGTCTGAGACATCGTATCGTCTTTATCACACTGCCAGGATGCGTCACAGAATCCTGTTACATTCAGTTCTGTGTCTGGTTTTCCCCCAAATACCAAAAACATATCTTTCGTACTCCTCAAATACTTTAGAATATGCTTAACAGCAGTCTAGTGGAACTTTCCTGGATTCTGTTGGTATCTACTAACCAAGTTCTGAGCAAACACCACATCAGGCCTTGTGCATCTTACAGCATACATAATAGATCCTACAGCCGAAGCATAAGGCACCTTCTGCATGTAAGCCACCTCTTCGGGTGTTGATGCATCTTTCTCGTGACTTAATTCATGCTTAACCTCCATTGGTTGAAAACCTTTCTTAGAGTTATGCATGTTATACTTCTTCAATATCTTATCTATATAATCATCTTGACTAAGACCAATTAACCGTCTACTCCTATCTCGATAGATTTTAATTCCCAGAATATACGCAGCATCTCCTAAATCTTTCATAGAAAAACATTTACCAAGATAATCCTTAACTTCCTTAAGTCTTGGAATGTTACTTCCCATGATTAATATGTTATCAACATATAAAATTAGGAACACTACATTACTCCCACTAGCTTTGCGATATACACATGGCTCATCACGATTTTGAACAAATCCAAACTTCTTGATTTCTTCATCAAATCGTTTATCCCTTTGACGTGATGCTTGCTTCAAACCATAAATAGATCTTTGAAGTTTGCACACACGTTTTGGATATTTAGGATCAACGTACCCTTCTGGTTGTTGCATATAGATGTCTTCATCTAAGCGACCATTCAAGAAGGCAGTTTTAACATCCATTTGCCGTATCTCATACTCATAGTATGCTGCTATAGCTATGAGAATCCTAATAGCTCGTAAGTCTGCTATAGGAGAAAATGTCTCCTCGTAGTCTATCCCAAAAGTTTGAGTAAAACCTTTAGCCACTAAACGTGCTTTGTAGGATTGTATTTCACCATCCATGTCAGTTTTCTTCTTAAAGATCCACCTATTTTTCACTACTTTAGCGTTTTTAGGTGCGTCTACAAGAATCCAAACATCATTGATTTTCATGGATTTCATTTCCTCATTCATCGCTACTATCCATTTTGATTTTTCTGGATCAAGCATTGCGGATTGATAGTTAGACGGTTCACCAAGACCCCCTACTTCCTCCTCATCATCCTCTATGTAAAGACATATTCTGCTTGGCGCACGTCTAGTCCTTCCAGACCTACGTGGAGGAATTAATTCCGGTGGAACTCCCAGACTTTCCGGTTCTACAGGAATTTCTTCGCTAGTATTTTCAGAAGGCAATGTATCTTCTTGAATTTCTTCAAGATCATAATTTCTCCCACTGAATTCTTGATTTACAAGATCATCTTTAAGGAACTCTCCATACCTAGCAACAATAACCTTGTTCTCAGGCGGATAATAGAAGTAGTAACCCATAGTTTTCTTAGGGTAACCTACAAAGATACATTTCACTGAGCATTGTTGGAGTTTATCTCCAGAGTCACGTTTCACATACGCCTCACAACCCCAGATTTTCAAATAAGACAAATATGGCGTTTTGCCATGCCATAGTTCATATGGTGTCTTATCAACCTTCTTTGTGGGAACCATATTCAGAATGCGAACTGCAGATTCTAGAGCATAGTCCCAAAAGGATAATGGTAAAGTTGTAAGATTAAACATAGATCGTACCATATCTAATAGTGCACGATTTCTCCTTTCGGATACACCATTTTGTTGTGGAGTATATGGAGAAGTATGTTTCTGAACAATTCCGTTCTCACTTAAATAATCTTTAAACTCTTGACTTAAATATTCACCACCTCTATCGGAACGAAGAGCTTTAATCTTCTTTCCTAGTTGTAACTCTACTTCTGCTTTAAACGTCTTGAATGTTTCAAAGACCTCATGTTTATGCTTAAGTAAATAAACATAACCATAACGGCTATAATCATCCGTAAACGTTAAGAAGTATCTAGCACCTTTCCTTGACACATGTCTAAGTGGTGCACACACATCAGTATGTATCAAACCAAGTAGTTCAGTAGCCCTTTCAATATTGCTATTAAAAGGTTTCTTGGTCATCTTTCCAGAGATACAAGACTCACATTTATCAAATGATTCATCATTGATATTTTGCAAAAGACCATCAGTTTGAAGCTTTTGAATCCGTGTCTTCCCAATGTGGGCAAGCCTACAATGCCAAAGATAAGAAGAGTTCTTGTCTAACTTTCTCTTCTTATTCATGCTAAAAACAGAATTATTATTACTCTTGGAATTATTATCATGCATGTTAATTTCAAACACCCCATTCACAGAAATTGCATTAAAATAGAATAAACCATCTTTGAAAACAGAAATTCCATTATTATCAATAGTGTGAATAAATACAAGATCCAACAAACAAGAAAAGGAAATAACACCCCTAACAATTGAAGGTGCATAATGACAATTGTTCAAAATCAGTACTAAATCCGAAGGTAAAACTAAATTAAACGTTCCTATAGCTTCAACAGCTGCTTGTGCTCCATTGCCCACTTGCAGATATTGCTCCCCATAGGATAGCTTCCTTTCCAACTCAAATCCCTGCAAGGTATTACAAATGTTAATACCACATCCCGTATCATATACCCAGGAGTTTGATTTGAACGTATGATTTTATAACTCTATCATAAATAAGTTACCTGAAGGTGCTGCAGCTCCTAGCTCAGCCTTCTTCTTGTGTTCTTGCAACTCATGGAGGTAGAGAGGGAAATTCCTCTTCTAATGTCCAGTGACCTTGCAGTGGTGACAAGTCTCATCCTTTTGAGATTGATTCTTCTTGACAAAGTTCTGCTTCGGTTTTGAAGGAGTCGCAACTTGTTTGCCCTTATCAACCTTCCTTTGCCTTTCTGCTTCTTGTTCACTTGCGGTTTAGGTTTATTGACTCTACCCTTTTGTACATAAAGTACTTGAGGAGTAGCAGTGGAAACCTTGTCCTTTAACCCTTTTTCATAGTCAGTGAGCATTGCATGCAAATCATTATCTGTCTTCCCCGTGCAATGCATATTATAGTTTCGAACAAAATCACTAAAGTCCTTGTTAAGGGACCTATTGATCAAGTTGATAGCCATATTATGATCATAGGGTTGTCCTAGTGCAATGAGCTGTTCCATGTAACCTCTCATTTCCATGTAATGGGCACTTACGGACTTTCCAGGGCCTTGCTTGCAACTATATAGAGCATCAACCAAATCATAGATCTCTACAGCGTGCGGCTTTTCATACACAGCCTTGAGTTCATCAAGCATTTGCTTAGGTGGAAATAACTCATACTTCTGTTGAAGTGGAGAAGCCATTTTCCCTAACATTACAACAGCCACCTCATGGTGCTTCTTAACGTTAGCAACGTGTTGAAGCCTTTCTGCATCAGATGCTCCTTCAGCAACATCCTCCGGAAAAGGAGTAGTCAAGATATCAATAGTACCCGCTACCCTCAGAACAATTCTTAGAGAGCGATACCAATCATTGAAGTTTAGGCCAGTAAGTTCAGGACGATCAAAGAAAGCTTTGAAAGCCAAACTTAATGTCATATTGTAATCGGGTTGAGCCATTTCTACAGAAATAAGTTCAAACATTAGTATTTTCGATAATACCATTCAAGAAAATAAAATTACCCCGGTAAATAAAACCATAGTATTTTCCTTGAAACTAGAATCCACATTGACATAAACTCATCACATCAGTTGATCTGCTAGTGACGAATGCATTCAATATGGTAACTTGTCGAACAAATATTTGACAAACAAATTTGCAATTTCTAGATATGTTAGGGATTTACATTGCCAAAATCATTTGCATTGTAAACATGTTTCATCCCTACTTTACGCCTTAAGTTTCTAGTTCTCACTGAGTAACTTAATTAAGTCGACTAATCTAAAGAACGTAAAACATTCATAGCGAAATCTCATTCTATGAACGTTTTCTTTCCATCACAACACCGCCCCGAATCTCATATGACGATAATTGTGACTTCAAGTGTTCGTCAATTAGATGGCATAAGACTTAAATTAGGGTATAGACTTTTGGTGTCAAAATCATGTACGGAGAAGCATGCATACATCTCCATAGCACAAGTTTAATAAAACGTTTAGTAAACTTTTTTTTTTTTGGCGAGACTAAATAATACACATCATATATTTACAAGTTGAGGTATTGGTTAAACCAATTAAAGATTTTACCCACAACTAAATATACACCGTACTTTTTCTAGAACTCGGCTAAAGCACAAAGCAATAACCTTATTCATTGTGTTTCGGATGTAAACCAATGCGGTTAAATCAACCATAAGGAATTAAGCAAATAAAAACCGTAAGTAATTCCAACTTTGACGCACAGGCGAGCCGTTAAACCCACTTTATAGTTTGTCAAAATTGAGTAGGCCGTTAAACCCACTTAACCGGGTACATGACCAGCGGTGCGTTAAACCTACTTTATAGTTTGTCAAAATTGAGTAGGCCGTTAAGTTATTATTGCAATTCCAATCAACACAAATCATATGAAATTTAGATCTCAAAACAATTCATTAATTTCGATAAGATTTAGTCAATATTATTTTCCTTGGAAAAAAATACCCTTGTTTACAACATACAATTCATAAAAAACACATGAAAACAAGTAGTACAAAAAAAAACTAAATCAAATAGCCACATGCATAACAATTTATTCAAAGAACATGAAATCTAGGGTTTTTATAAACATAAAAAGTCTTCCCTAATTTTAAAACTTTGAATCAAAATTAAAGCAAATAGCATACAAATCAATCATGATCCGTGAAAAACATGCACGTTCATCACGGATCTCCCACTTTTTCTTAATAATTAAACAATACGGATCGTAACCACACATGACATAACAATTAATTCATGCAAACATCTAAAGATAATTATCATGTAATTTTAGGGTTTTAAAAAAAAAAAATTTTAATAAAAAATTCAGCATAGCCGATTTTAGTAAAACAAAAAAACAAAACCCTAATTTTTATAAAACCTAAAAAACAACATGTAATTTTTAACACAAATCAATATTAGTTAAATAATCTTTAGATCTCGATAATTATAACATGTTAAAACGACCCTCGATGCCACTGAAGGTTTATAAGTAGTTCATAACAATTATTTAAAACCCTAAAACCCTAAATAAGATCAAAGCACATAGCGGAAGCGATTTAACAAGATCATAACTAATAACACAATTATAATTAATCGAATTAGGGTTACATACCTTTATACAAGCAACGGTTCACAAGACAACGGAAGAATCACCAATTAGGGTTAATCACGAACACCACCAAGATATAGTCTAAAGTAAGACTATATTACGTTCTTATACACACGTAATACAACGAGCTAATCGTGATTCTAGAACGAACAAACCGAGCTTCAACGCTTGTGGAATATCTACCCAACAACACTAGAGAGGGGCTAGGACTAGATAAAAAAATAGAAGAACGAAAGTCAATGAAAACCCTATGTGGGGTGTAGGTTGCGATCACATGAGAGGAGAAGAGATGGAGGGACAAAAAATTATGAAGGCCTTGGGGTGTTTATATAGGCTTGGCAATCCTTGGGCTCCAAGTTAAAAACACAAATTAGGAAAGAAAATCTTTCCCTTCTCCCCTTCTCTTTTTGGCCGACGGTCACACACACCCGAAGGGGTGTTTGTGTAATTTTTCCTTCTTCTTCTTTTAGCTTCTATTTAGTTTCCATAACGGTCGTTAAAACTTAACTCTTATTTATTAACGATCGTTTAGTTAAGCTTTGGTTTGATTTAAATAAATATATAAAATATATTTAATTAAATAAATTAACCCTTCACGTAATGTGTGCAATCCCGTAATCCCGAGTTCGATCCTATCTCACGACTATTAATTTTAAGTCCATAAACATTCAAGTGGAACAAGAAACAAGAGAATTATACCGACGAAAATTCCCGATGTTGGAATCAGAGTTAGGCCGGATTCCCAGATTCGTCCGAAGGTTACTAAAAAAACCCATAAACAAAATGTGAATGTCTAGGAGAGAATCATGGATATATGTTTTGCTAGTTGTCACTCTTTGCTTTATACTAGAAATTGGTCATATCATATTAGTTTTTTCATGGTTATCTCCTTTAATAGGTTCGATCTTTTTATCTATTTTGTCTTGTTTTAGCGCTTATGCTGCCTATGTTGTTTTTCTAAAAAGAAAGACGAGGTTTCTAAAAAACGTAGAACATCTTCACCGTCCTAGGCATCGAAATATCGAATAAGTAGCAAATTTTTTCGCTTCGTTTTTCCTAAAAAATAGATTGAGGCTCATAACTTTTTTGTGTTTTGACACTTTTATCAAGAAAAATTAACATGCTTTTATCCCACATAGGTTAAGGAAAGGAAATCCTGCTAGCTTATATACTAATGGGAATAATGCTTATACAAGTTGGTACCAGTACATTGTTATTCTTTTCGGACTGAAGTGTGTCATAGTAAAAATCTAAAACTATTACATGCTTCTTCAAAAAAAGAAGGGTTTTGCTAATGACAGCCCTTAGGGTTGTCGTTAAGAAAAATGTTTTTATTACAAGTTATCTTTGAACTATTATGATTGGATGTCAATTGTGAAAAATATGATGGATACAAGCCCTAAAAATTCGGATGCACAACAAACAATTGATTCTGATTGGAGGATTTCATTTTTTACATTAAATTGTAATAAAATAATTTCTCTTAACGACAACCCTAAGGGCTGTCATTAACAAAAAAAGAATAATTTGTGTGTAAATAGTTGACTTTTTTGCTCGTTGAAATGATATTAGTTAAAAGAACTAACACGAAGACATCGAGTTGAGATTATCTTAAACGGTTGATGTTTTCTTTAACCGAGATATCCCGTTGACACTTGTTACCTTATATTCAAATGGTTACTAGTGTTGGTTTTGTGGATAACGAGGAATGACATAAATAAATTGAGTTTTTTTTAATCTAATGTTAAATTATATTCAAAGATAAACCCTTTTCAAACATTTTTTATTCTGAACATAAAAGCAAACCGACATAAAACTTATATAAATCTTTTAGACCAAATATGAATGTCATTTTTGTTTTTCTTCGCATCCTTTCTCTGTATTATGCTTAACATATTACACACAATTACGTCAATCTTTAGTACCAAGGTTGTATTTGAGATCGGTTTTTCTCCATGTCGTCTTTTATTCATCTCTATCCATAAAGAGTATATGGTAGCTTGGATACATACCTTATAATAAAAAGTCTTATGTCATTCATCGCATCCCGAGATATTTTGTTCAAGATGTTCGCCCATTCCCACCTAAAACGCGAACCTATCAGATCCCCCACCAAAGCTTCCCATATTTGGCTTGCCTTGAGTAAAGGCAATCGAAGAACAAGTGTTCTCGAGTCTCCCTTAGTTCCGAACGAAAAGAATAACCAACATGAACGTTTTTATTCCAGTTTTCCATTCTCTCACCTGTGGCGAGCCTATTTTTCTTGCGAACCAAGTCAAAAAAGCATACTTTGGAGTATACTCAAAAGAATTGATCAAAGGACTAAAAAACCCGAACAAACCAATAATCGAATCGATGAGCACCCAAGTCGACTGCTTGGAAAAAAGGGCCGATAATGGATTACTAGAATGGAAACAGGATAAAAGCACAATCCCTCATAAGCTCAACTATAAATATGGCTTCTTTCTAAAAATCGTAACCCCCAATATATATTTCTAGGAATAAGTTTAGACCCGCACCAAAATGTATGTCGCCAAACATCCAAACATTGGGCAAGTTTAAACAATTGTACTTTAGTCACACTCTCTCTCAACAACAATCATCAGCTCCAAAAGAACTTGTTACCCTTCAAAAACTAAGCCTAATCCAAACCCATTGTTAGTTTTCATAGATGATGATGATGGTGAAGTTGATGCTGCTACTAACATTTTTGAACCTCTTCATCAACAGCAGCTAAATCCCGCTCGTGCTCAATGTCATAATGGTTTTTCGAAAAAAAGATCGGTTAATAACTTATACATAAACAACGGAGTAGAAGGTTTTAAATTAATGTTAGTGATTGTGTTAATTGTTATAAGTGTAACGGTTTAATTGTGAAATTGATGATTATAATTTTATGACTATGTATTAGTGTGTTCTATTGCAATTTTTGTTGTCTAAATAATTGTCATTTTTAAGATTAAAAGTATGACTAAAACTGTGTATGTGTGTTTATTGGTTTTTACAAAAGATAAATTTATCTAATAACTATTAAGTTTTAAAGTGATTTCTTTTTGGTTAATTTGGGTTTAATAATTGTGAAATTAATGATTAGGAGGTTAGAATTATTTTATGACTAAATCTGTGTTAGTCTTGAACCAACATCTATCTTTACACACATGAACAGTTGCTCCAGAATCAACCCACCACGCAACATCATCATCCTGCACAAAATAATCTTCAGATACATATGTAACATAATAAATCTTGTGAGATTCATTAAACATATTCTGACCTTTCAGTGTTGTGTTGTTAGAACCAATCACTGAACCATTTGTGCCTGATCCACTAGCTTTGTTGCCAGTACCAACACCTTTGCAATCCCTTTTGAAGTGTCCAGGTTTCCCACACTTCCAACAAGCCACTTATGACTTCTTGTTAGGATTTGCTTTGGTGTTATCCTGATGCTTACGTTTGCCCTTGTTGTCATTGTACCTGATGGAGTTGTTATGCTCCATCATATTGACAACTGATGAACCAGCAACATTGTTGCTCTTTGGCTTGTCACTTTCATGCACCCTGAGGGATTCCTCAATGCACAAATGACTGCCCAACTCAACAAGAGTTAATTCCTCCTTCTTATGTTTCAAGGTATGCTTGAAATCTTTCCAAGAAGGAGGTAATTTATCAATGACACAAGAGACCTGAATGGTCTCATCCATGTTCATTTTATGTTGTGTAAATCTACCAAGTATTCCAAGAAGTTCATTGTATTGTTCTATGACTGGTCTTGAATCAGTCATTTTGTAATTTGTGAAATCATTCACAAGGAACTTCTTACTTGATGCATCCTCAGCCATATATTTGGCTTCCAAGGAATCCCATAGTTCTTTACCAGATTCAGAATTTTGGTAAATATCAAATAAGGAATCAGACATATCATTGAGAATAATACCACGACACACATAGTCGTCATTCTCCCATTTGCTCATTTTCCTCAGTTCCTCCAAAGTAGCATCATCACCACCATCAGGAATAGGAGTTGTCAGCACATACACCACACTCATGGTTGAAAGAAGAAAGTGCATCTTCTTTTGCCATCTCCTAAAATCCACCCCTTCGAACTTGTCCAGCTTGGAGAAGTTAGCCACCATATGCTTCATAGCAGCCGTCATTGATTATCACAAAATAATTTACTTCGATTGTTGGTGTTTACTTCGTCCCTACCAGGGTAAAGATAATCAATCCTAGCTACGTACCAACTCAATGGTTACCGGATATCACTTGGAATCGTATAATCACTTTCCAAAGTAAATTATTCGACCCTAATGCCTGGGTATCACGAATACCTACTTGGGATAAGACCAAATGCTGTTAGAGATTTAGGCACAAATCACTAACCATTTTGTTGTTATGTGTTTCTTGTTTTTGTCTCTCCTTTCATGCAAGTCATGATCACCTATTTATAGGTGTAGCACTCAAACCCTAGTCAATGGAATTAAGAGGAATTAACGGCCAATTAATCTCCTCTTAATGTGCTCCATAATACCAGGAAAGTGGTTACACGACCAATTAAACGTGATCATTAACTCCACTTGAATGGGTCAAATACTGTTACAAGTGTGCAAGTTCAGCTCCAGCGTTTGTCTATTCTTCAGTCCCACTGAAGCATCAGCTACCCTTGAAGGGTGTTCCCACTGAAGCCTTCAGTACTGAAGAAGACATGCTGATGAGTAAACACTGAAGACAAGTCTTTAGTGAAGTTACTCCCTGATGAATACCTTCAGTCCAGAGTTACACTCTCTGAAGATCATCAGCGATGCTGAACAAACTTTAACCACAATTGAGTCTGGGTGTTCAGGGACTTATGGGTGTACACTCCGTACCTTCTTACCCACTCACCAGTATGAACTCAACCACAATTGAACTATATTTCCAACAGGCTTCAACTTATTCTTACAAGGCCTGATCTTGCTATGCTTGGAGCTTATTCATACAATTGTGTACATCTAGTCTTACACAATTGTTAGTATCTCTTTAAAGGGTGTTGAATATATTTGGATGCAGCAGATTCAAATGATACGTCGTGTACATCGGTTTATAACATTCTTAATCTACATGTTACATGTACGTAGTTGTTTTCATGTCTTATGGCCAAACTGCATTTTGTCCCACATGAATAGAAAGTAAGAGTTGTAACTATTTTAAAAATCAAATTTCAATTTAATAACTCAATCAAGAAACAATATAACCAAAACTATTTGGTTGTCTTTGGTTCTTTGTTTTTTTACATGCCTACGTGATTTTAAACAAACCTTGATTTTAAACGTATTTAATTTTAAATTCATACTTTTCCCTTTTATATTAAATGTATTCTTTTAAAATGTTTTAAAATTCTACGAAATTTCACTAACTACACCCTTTATCAATCAAACAAGAACAATACCCGTGCGTTGCACGGGTAGACGATTATAAGTTAGGAGTTGTTTTCATATCTAAAATTAAAAAAAAATGCACATTAATTATTGTCAAAAGAAAAGTAAACGACTATTAACTTATTCCTACCGACCTAACTACGTAGAAATGAGAAGTAAATAGTTGTATGGATACATAACAAAATTTAGAAGACTTTGAATATGTAAAAGAAAATGTACCACGCGCATTTCCTTAAATGTAGAAGACTTTTGTTATCAAATTTCAAAATGTATATAATAAGGTTTTCGTGTGACTGGGTTAGTGATAGTGAGCGATCAAAGTGACGCCAAAAAGCACCCCATGTTTCTGCAACTTTGTTAATGTAGGCTCATAAAATATAAGTAAATGTGAAACATTGATCTGCATTAAATATATATTATGAGTACAAATTTATTAGTAAATGTGAAAGAACAACCTTAATAAAAAAACGTAAAATAAGAGGTATGAGAAGTATCTTTTACATGTAAGCACCAACAATAGTCTCATTATCTGTTAAGTTTGTTATACTTTGTGTTTTGCCGCTTAATGTAACTAAGGTATCGATAGTGAGTGACCAAAATAGTGGCAAAAGTAGCCAATATTATCTGAAAGTTAGTTGCAACATATAACTGGAATACAAAAATGGCGTCGATAGTAGAAGAGGCAAATGTATCTGCAAGTTTTTTGATAAGGGTGACTATTATTACTTTTATACTTATCCTTATTTGTACATCTATTACAAATAGTTAAATTTGAACAAAGATTTAAATTAACAATCTTAAAATATTGGCAAAAAGGATCAAAATGGGCAAAAAAAAATATGAGAGAACAATACAAAATGGTTTATAATGTATTACTTGTATAAGTTACTGATAAAATGGCAATACTACAGTAAAAACCATAAATTGTCAAAACAACAAAGCAATTATTAGCCACTCAGTGTTTGGTTGTGACCATAGTATCAAAATGGGCAACAATATGAACTAAAAACAATGGGTTATAGTTTATACTTCAACCTATTACTAATAAAATGGAGTGAAAACCATAAAATGTGAAAATACTTTTATAAATTAACTTTATCTACAATGCAAATGAAGTTGCATACAACATCTTGACTATTGCTCTTATTAAATTTGCCTAAAAGATGATATTTGGTTCTGAATAGAAAGAGGATGAAGTTTATGTTGAGTGTAATGCCTGGTGTATTACTTGCCACTTATTGAATAGCATACAGATAACTATATGGACAAAGAAGTTAAGGAACAAAGAGATGTTCTTTGGTAAATGAGATGTGCAATACTACTTATCAACAAACAAAAGAAGAGTCATACATTTCAATTGCTACCAGAAACACAAACACAAATTAAGGAACTTTGAAGGAACTATCATACTTGCGAAAAAGAAGCTTATTAAGATTAATAAGCCATTAGTCCTTTATTAAAGAAACCTATAAACACAAACAAAATAAGAAACAATCTGAAAGAAAACAATGCAAGAACAATACTATATCCTAAATGTCTTCATCATCTTCATAGTCGTCACCAACAATGAGTATTGCATTTGATCCTTCATGGTCAACTTCCTTGTCATCTGAATCTTCGATAAGAATGACATCATCCCACTTTAAGATCATCAAATTGTGTTGTTTCATCGTCATAGGTGAATCAAGGTGGAAAGTGAGTGCCTGATTGTTGGCCATGTTTATTACTGTAGAAGTTTGATGATCATGTTAGATTAGGGTTAGATGTGGATGAGTACTATGCATCTGAGTCACTTATATACTACTTTTGCTAAAATGTCGCCAACAGATCTAAAAGTTAAAGTACCAAGATAATATGCAAGTTAGTTAAAAGAGATATGTAATTTTGTACTTATCTTTATTCCAACTTTTATGAAACGTGTGTAATTGAACCTCCCATGCTAATACCCGATAAGATTGATTAATTTATAGGGCCCAGATTGAATCTAGTATACATCGTACGGTTATTAAAGCATGCCAGGTCACATTTTTTTATCTTTGTAGCGCTGGCAATAAATAAGGGTAATAATATCTCAACGGTTCCATATATTCATACCTCCTAATCTCTTCTTAGTTACTCATACATAACACTTTGCATATGAGTCGCAACTATAAAATATCATCAAACCCTATCGTGGCAGTGAACTAGTGGCAATAAAATTTTGTGACCCGTCCCATGGCGTTTAGAGATATGAAATGATCAATGTTTATATGCTACATTGTATGTCTTTTGTTTGTCAATAGATGCCTAGATGATTTCCGAAATTGGTTTCATGAGAGTGAATGCTAGAATAAGACTTGAGTCTTCTTAAGCCGAAGTCCAAATTGTCTAATTCTATAGCTTTACTTATATATAATCCATTCGCTTTAGTTTATACAGGCACATTTGCTTTAAACTTTATTAGGCTATAACATTTAAATATTTACACGTTTCATACTTAATAACTTGTCACTTGACTTAGAAGTGCTTACTTTGCACACATATAATTAATGTGCAAATACACCAATACCCTCATTGATTTTTTGAATTTCGACCAAAACTTTCTCCGGTGCTTGACAGCTTCGTCATTAGATAATGTTGACAATGATACCGAATGGCAACATTACATATTATTCATATTAGAAAACATTGTTATGGTCGATTTACATATGCTACCGTTTAGGCGTTGTAGCCATTTTAGTTATAGTAGATAAGGACCTTAATTGATTGAACGAAGCCTTGTCTTTGCGGTGGAATTATTACTGCATACTCGATCAAAACATAACATATGTTCATTGAAATTTTAATCAGCATACGATATTACAATTATGGAAACCATTTTTGTCATCTAATTTTCTCATATTATTTTGTTGATTAAGAATTTGACTATTTTATTTTTGTTTGGATTTTTCCACCGTTAGTGTTTACTCTGGGATCCAAATTGAGGTGCACTCGAAGATTGCAGTTATTTAAAATTGATGGTGATGTTACATCAGATTATTTAATTTGTATGATGCAAAACACGTTAAGTTGAAGGTAAACATGAGGGTATTATTGTCCTTGTATTAAAGTTGAGATGTCTAGTAATTATGTTCGAGTTCCTAAGATGATACTCCTAAATCTTTGAAACACGTTTAGTTCCATGGATCGTTAGTACAGGTAACTAAGCTAAGCCATCTGAGGAAGCTTGCTCGTTAAAGTGACACGGCCAATTGAACAATGGAAGCAGATCCATATTTCTTGCAATGGCAGATGCGAGGGCGATGCTAATAAAGCTGGCTCATATGCTGCATAACGTGATGTTGCAATTGAGACCGAAAATCACCTTTTTAGCGAATGATAAGCACATTGAGTGAAGTGCAATCTTATATAATTATTTTCCAACAACTTATACAACATTTATTCATCAATATTAATAACTTTATCACCCGACTTACCTTTTCATGTCATAGGTTTGTAACGCTATAAGATTTCATTTTATCCCACATGAATAGAAAGTGAGAGGAGAGTAGTGAAATCTTTATAAATCAACTTTTAATTTTAATAGTTAATGAGAGCTATCGAAATAGCCAAAATTAATTGGTTGTTTCTTTGGTTCTTTTTTTTTCCCACATGCGTACTCACAAATACGATCCACATCACCAAAAATCCAAACTCCAACCGAGTTGGCTTGTTGGCTCAGAGTGAGGACACGCGTGCGCCAACGGAGTTGACTAGTTGGCTCACAGTGGGGACATACATCGGACAAGGGTCGACCCGTGTAGTTCGACATTGTCATTATAGGTAGCCTTATAATCATTGTCTCTGACCTTTATATGATCTGAAATCGCCCCTACACAGACTTAAGAGCTAGAGGTGTGAATATATCTAACATGTAGGGAAATTTCCATCAACTCAAAAAGATGTCTACCATCATCGCTCACTTCATCTTTTTTCAATGAGAAAAGATCTCACCTTTTTTAAAGATCGAGGTTCGAGTTTCACCGTTAATAGGCGAACTCGAGACGAACAATCTCTTTCACAATCGAGCAGACTTTTGGCTCCGCTCGAATATGCGCTTATCTATACCCTTAGGCCTAAGGGCCTATTTTTAGAAACGTTTTATTAGTGGTTATTTATCGAATCCAATTTATGAAAGCTAAAGCTCGAGTTTGACTTTCAAAGTCAAACCCGAGCTAGTTGAGTAGACTCTACTCATATTTGTCTCTATGTTGTTGTTAAATGAACGCTTGGCTCGAATTTGTCCTATGTTTTATACAACAAGCTGCTTTACAATTAATAACAGATTTATAACACAATAAGCTACATACGACCAGACGCATAACACACGGATTCATGAACGTGGCTCGATCTTTTGAATAACTAATGAAAAACTGTAAATGCTTCCACCATTTCAGCTTCTCCGGACCACGTATCTCGTTGTTGTCTTTTGCCAATATATTCTTCATCGGGTGAATAAGTTGACAATGTATCCACCACTGCCATATATTTTGTCGACCGTAACATACTTGGTAATGCCAATAGGAAGTAATTTTGAGGGTCTCCGAGAAAGTTCGTGTATTCAGGATCATTTTCGTCAGGAATTAGATGATGCATTCTTGGTGGTCGATTTGGTATGTAGCCACCTTATGGGTATTGACCAAAGTTACGTGCTGCATGCTGGTCTCAAGCAAGCCATATGATGGTGATTAGGATGGCAGTGAGGTCTTCAGCATTAGTTAATGTAGGCCACCAGCTTTCGTGGCGAATATCTGTGTGACCAACGTTGATTACCTCAGCATACCAGGCTTGAAGCTCTATATCATTGCAAACAAGGGACGGGTCAGGGTAGTATCGGATTACATAAGTTTGGACCCAGTTTTGTATTGCTTCCGAAATTAAAAGCCCATCAGAAGCATATGGGTAGTCTTTGATTAGAAGCTTCACCCTGTGTCTTTGACTCCGGTCTGAAACTGCCATACCCCTGTAAACATCATGAGACGAAACAAGGTCAGCATTATAGGTAACAAATTGTGTGGTTCGGATAGCTTAAGTATTATACCTTCTAATGAGATCAGCAGGGAGGCCTTCTAGATCGAAGCGCCAATGCTTATTGGCAGCAGCAGTTATTTCCATGCAGTAACGTCCAGGGGTGAAGCCTTGCTCCATGGCACCATCAGCATTGAGGAGATTCTGGCGGGCAATGGTGTTAATATCCAGAGTGTATATCATGTGTGGGTCCATCCAAAACCTTATATATTGGGTGCATCGCACTCAATTGCCTATGTGCTGATGATACAGATCCTAATCGCTGGGGGAAAGTCTATCGGCGCAAAAATAAAACTCGAGGGGGCTAAGTGTCATTAGTTTGAAGTTATTAGCTAATTACGTATTTCTTTTATCTTGCTGTGTAAGGATCGGTATCTATATATAGACCGATCCCCATTAGGTTTTGGATCATTGGGATTTTGATTATTGTCTTTTTATTTTCTTGAACGGGAGGCTACCGGGTCTGGAGTACCGGCTGCTTATTTATTTGTTAATTCCAGCACTATCTTTGCCAATTCCAATTTGATTCGTATCAAATTGGTATCAGAGCTACTCATCTTGCAACCTGTGATTCATCATGCCGCCAAAAAACAATGATGTGGGAGCCAATTTGGAGCAATTCAAATTGGAAACCCTAGCAAGTCAAGAAGAAACCCTAAATCGATTTGAACGGATGCAGGAGTCGAATGACAGGAATAAGGTAGACGTGGATAAGCGATTTGATCGGTTGGAGGAGTCAATGGGGGAGTTGCTTCAACGTATGCAAGCGTGGCAGCCGTCCACATCCATACCCTCTACAGTCATACCCACCACCCTACCGACTAATATTACACCGCTGACAACCTATTCCGCTACACTACCACCGCTGCTGAACCAACACACAAACCAACACATACCACCTAATAGCCAAAACCCATACCCACCGTTATCCAGGACCAATTATCACCTGTCAACGGGTCAGCCTACAGCCGCCTACACCAGTTTTTCGGGACTGAGGTTTGATTCCCAGGGTTTTCCACTGCCGTATAGTCAGGTCGGGGATGTGAGTGTCACCCGTAGCCATGGGCCATCAGCTAGTTCTGAAGGGATTTTCCAGAATTACTCCGGGAACACGTATGGAGATGCGGGAGGGATATTTATGAATACCACTGGGCAAACGGTCACACCATTTGCGCAGGGGCATGAGCGCGGATGGCAGTCTGGTTCTGATCATCGTTGGCGAAAATTAAAGATGCCATTGTTTGATGGAGAGGACATCTATGGATGGGTATACCAGGCCGAGAGGTTTTTCGAGGTACAAGGACTGACTAGTGCAGGGGATCGACTAAGGGCGGCTGTGTTGAGCTTAGAAGGGTCCGCCCTATCGTGGTTTCGATGGATTAATAATCGCGAGCCTTTTCGCAGTTGGGAAGAGCTCAAGCGACGCTTGATGCACCGTTTCCAGCCTTCCCAGGATGGTAAATTGCTAGAACAATTCTTTTCCATTAGTCAACAGGGAACGGGACGTGAATATGTGACCTTGTTTGAGAAGATGGCTGCCCAACTACCTGGACTATCGGAGGAAGTGTTGGAGGGAGTTTTTATCAAAGGGTTGTCCGCTGAATTGAGGACAGCGGTGAGAACACAACAACCGGCTACTTTAAGTCAGGCTATGGATTTGACTTTGTTGATTGATGAAAGTAGAACCGGTTCAACCGGAGATCAGCCTGGACGAACAGTTACAAAACCGTTGCCGACCCGGATTGGTGGAGGGGGGACTTCTCGACTATCAGGTGGGGTGACGACAAGTGGGGGAGCCAGGGAAAAACAAACGGGGACAGGTAGACCCCCGTTTAAACGGATGACAGAAACAGAGTTGGCAGATAAGAAGGCTAAGGGGTTGTGCTACCGCTGTGACGAGAAATTTATGCCCGGACATCGTTGCCCAGTGAAGAGTTTACAAATACTCTTCATTCCCGAGGGAGACGAAGACGGGACAGAAGAGGATCAGGAAGATGAGGAGCACTTTCACCTCGATTCGGTAGAAGTCTCGGCTCACTCAGTGGTAGGTATTAATACTCCTCATACTATGAAACTTCGTGGCTATATTCGGGGTTGTGAGGTAGTCATATTAATTGACAGTGGGGCCACACATAATTTTGTGTCATTAAATATGGTTAACACCCTTCATTTGGAGGTAACGGGCACGCGGGAGACTGGGGTAATTATGGGCAATGGGATGTCCGAAAAGAGTTATGGGATCTGTCGAAAAGTTGAGTTGTTATTGCCAGGGCTAAGGGTGATCGATGATTTTTATCCCTTGGAGCTTGGTAGTACGGACGTGATATTGGGGATTAAATGGTTAAGACGGTTAGGAGAGGTTCACGTTAACTGGAAGAGGCTAACCATGACGTTCCAGAATGGGGATAACCAAGTCACGTTGTGTGGGGAGCTTGGGTTACATCGAATGGAGGCATCTCTACGTTCATTGGCACGAGGAATTTCAGTTAAGGATCAGGGGTATCTTGTGACTTTAGCGAGTCTAAACGGGGCTGAATTTCCTGAGTCTCAGGTAAATCCTGCTTTCGACACATTACTAACCGAATTTCTGGATATTTTTTCCATGCCTGCACATCTACCTCCCTCACGGGAACATGAGCATGCCATCGTTTTGAAGGGGGGCACTGAACCCATCAATGTACGTCCTTATCGTTACCCTCAATTGCAAAAGGATGAGATCGAAAAGTTGGTGGGTGAAATGATTGAGTCGGGAATTATCAGACCGAGCACTAGTCCTTATTCTAGCCCGGTTCTATTGGTGAAAAAAAAAGATGGGAGCTGGCGTTTTTGTGTTGATTATAGAGCATTGAACAAATCCACCGTGTTAGATAAATTTCCAATTCCCATTATTGACGAGTTATTGGATGAACTACATGGAGCTACAATATTTAGCAAGTTGGATTTGAAATCAGGCTATCATCAGATCCGAATGAAAGAAGCAGACATTCACAAGACCGCGTTTCGTACTCATGAGGGTCATTACGAGTTTCTGGTAATGCCTTTTGGGTTAACGAATGCACCATCGACTTTTCAATCTCTAATGAACCGGGTGTTTCGGCCATATCTACGTAAGTTCGTTCTTGTCTTCTTTGATGATATTTTGGTTTATAGTCGTAATGTGGATGAACATCGGGAGCACCTGGCTATTGTGTTCAAGCGCTTAAGGGATGAGAAGTTGTACTGCAATCGAAAGAAGTGCATATTTGGGCAGAATCAAGTGGAATACTTGGGGCATATCGTGACCTGTGATGGGGTAAAAGCAGATCCGTCAAAAATCAAGGCGATGACGGAGTGGCCGATACCGCGGAATCTCAGGGAGCTGAGGGGTTTTTTGGGTTTAACGGGTTACTACAGAAAGTTTGTTCAAGGTTATGGTAAGATTGCTCGAGTTCTCACCGATTTACTGAAGAAAGACAGTTTTAAATGGACTGAGGCCGCTACAGCCGCTTTTCGCCAATTACAAAGTGTTATGACACAGGTTCCGGTATTAGGACTACCTGATTTCTCGAAAAAATTTACCATTGAGACGGACGCATCAGGCCATGGGATCGGGGCGGTACTGATGCAGGAGGGGAGACCCGTGGCTTATTTTAGTCAAGTGTTAGGTCCGCGAGCTCAGTTGAAGTCAGTATATGAGCGCGAGTTAATGGCTATCGTGTTAGCTGTCCAAAAATGGAGACCTTATTTATTGGGACGCACCTTTACAGTTGTTACGGATCAAAAAAGTCTGAAATATTTATTGGAGCAGCGAACGGTCGTGGGGGAATACCAACGGTGGGTTTCTAAATTGTCGGGGTATGAGTTCGAGATTCAATACAGGCCGGGAAAGGATAATGGGGCGGCTGATGCTCTTTCGCGGCGTGGGGAGGAGGTCGAGCTAAAAATAACTTCGGTAACTACTGTCAGGTTACCTGACCAATTATTGCAGGATCTTAAAAAAGATTCTGAGATGGAGGCTCTACGGCTACGCCTTGAAACTGGTGCTGAGGGAATGGAGGGTTATAGTAGTCTTGATGGTGAGATTCGATATCGGGGTCGTCTTGTATTACCTCGAACATCGGAATGGATACCACGATTATTTGCTGAGTTTCACGGGGGTGCAATGGGGGGTCACGAGGGTACTCAGAAAACGTATCATCGGATGGCCAGGGAACTTTATTGGATTGGTATGCGACGGGAGGTGGCTAAACTAGTTGCGGAATGCGGGGTTTGCCAAAAAAATAAGTATTCTAATCGCTCGCCTGCGGGGTTGTTACAACCATTGGAGTTACCATTTCGGGTGTGGGAAGATTTAACTATGGATTTTGTAGAGGGTTTGCCCAGGTCGGCGGGGTATAGTGTGGTTATGGTGGTGGTTGATCGCTTGAGTAAGTCGGGACATTTCATACCTATGAAACACCCCTTTACAGCATCATCGGTTGCAACAGTGTTCATTAGGGAGGTTGTGCGACTCCATGGGATCCCGTGTTCCATTATCTCTGACCGCGACAAAATATTTGTGAGTCATTTTTGGCGGGAGCTTTTTAAATACCAGGGCACTGTCTTGAAACGGAGTACAGCTTATCACCCGCAGACTGACGGACAATCAGAAGTAGTCAACAGGAGTTTGGAGACTTATCTTCGTTGTTTTGCCTCTGAGAGGCCCAAAGAGTGGGCTAAGTGGCTTCCATGGGCCGAGTACTGGTACAACACCTCTTTTCACTCTGGGATTGGTAGGACACCATTTAAGGTGTTGTACGGTCGGGATCCACCTCGTCTCGTGAGCTACGATCGTGGTACAGCGGTCACGGCTGAGGTGGATCAGTACTTATGGGAACGGGATCGGGTTCTTGCTGAGTTAAGGGCTCAATATAACCGAGCACAACAGCTAATGAAGTCACGGGCAGATGGTAAACGTAGGGATGTTGAATTTGCTGTAGGAGATTTGGTATATTTGAAGTTGAGGCCATACCGTCAAGTTTCCATGGCAAGACGGGTTAATCAGAAATTGTCCCCGCGGTTTTATGGTCCGTTTGCGGTGGTGGAACGGATAGGACAAGTCGCTTATCGCTTACAGTTACCGGTGACTTCGTCTATACACCCGGTATTTCATGTGTCGCAGCTGAAACGGGTCATTGGTGATCACCAGGTGGTTGCTGTCTTACCAGAGGGTTTGGCGACTGAGTCACCACTTGTTCCTGCGGAGGTTTGTGGCTCACGTCTGAATGATGGTCGTCGTGAAGTGTTGATTGCTTGGAAGGACATACCTGAATCAGAAGCAACCTGGGAAGGTTTTGAAGAAGTGCAAAGGCAGTTTCCTGATTTTCACCTTGAGGACAAGGTGAGTTTTCGGGGCGGGGGTGATGATACAGATCCTAATCGCTGGGGGAAAGTCTATCGGCGCAAAAATAAAACTCGAGGGGGCTAAGTGTCATTAGTTTGAAGTTATTAGCTAATTACGTATTTCTTTTATCTTGCTGTGTAAGGATCGGTATCTATATATAGACCGATCCCCATTAGGTTTTGGATCATTGGGATTTTGATTATTGTCTTTTTATTTTCTTGAACGGGAGGCTACCGGGTCTGGAGTACCGGCTGCTTATTTATTTGTTAATTCCAGCACTATCTTTGCCAATTCCAATTTGATTCGTATCAGCTGATAGTATAAACGATTCCATGGTTGCATGTGTTCATAACCAGTGGTGTGAAAGCTGGTGACCCCAGTCTCGTTAGAGCAGACATGAGCTTTAGCTAATAGCCAGGTCCAGTTGCTAGTGGCATCTACTGGAGGTGTGAGAACTCACTTCGGTTTTGAACCTGGTAAAGCCCGTGGTTAGCTGAGCTTAATTGCAATGGGCTTAAGAGTGCTTGATGGGGTCAAGAAAAAGATGGTTCGGGTTGCGTATGCTTTATGCTCATCAAGTGCATTTATCCGGTCAATAAATGGTAGGTATATGCCATGGTATTCGATTATGAATAATTTATTTTCTGCGATAGCCTGTCAACATGTACCAAAAGATTAACCATTCTTCAGTTACGTGTCTCGGCTAAAGTCTTCTCTAAGAATTTAAAGGCTCGCCTGATATAAAGAAATGAAGAATGTTACCTGTTGTACAGTCATGCCATTAAGATAGCCCAAAATGTGTTCTTCTTTGAGGGCTGACCCTTGTTAAGAACATTACTAATTAATTTTGGCATGTTAGTTTTACCTTAGTACAATTGGAAATCTAGTTCAGTTTATTTACATAATAAGGTGAATAGATGATTAAATGTCGTAATGAAGCCGTTGATAACTGAAATGTCGTATTGATAGGTGAGATGGTTTTTAGTCCCACATGGGTCAGAGAAAGCAAAATGTTTACTGAGATCGGTATATGTTTCTACAATTCAGAATAATTATACCATCTACATATATATTCTGAACTTTTTAGTTCCTAGTCTTGCCACTATACATCATCATCTTCGTGAGTTGTATCACTGCCATCATCCGACTCTTCAATGCTTCTTGATTTTTTTAGTTACAAGTCAAGTCTTATCACTATTTCCAATTAGTATTATACGAGGCGGCGCTTGGGTTGGCAACTTATTTAATAATCGCCGATATCTAATAATAATATCGCTGTTTAAATTGCAAACGAGATAATTGAATCAACAGGAGGAAGTCAACTATATAGTTTCCAGTTGGTGAAACATATGAAGAACATAGTTTAACCCGGACTGTTCGGTGAAGCACGGCAAGCTACTTCTTAGTCAATTATCTGAAACCTTTCAAGTACAATGCTGAAGTTTTAAGAACTATAGTGTGGCTTCGTGACATTTCAAGTTACACATAATTCAAGAGGTTTGAGTTATGTTTTAACTTTTGTAGATTAAATAGTATGGATTATATTTTTTTCATAAGCATTACCCAACACGGAAGATAAAAAATTTCCACAAGACAAGACAGATATGGTGTAGGCCAAATTAGCCCTCTTAAACGCCTTTGAGATCCAATAATTTAATTCATTGTACATTCGCCAAACCTTGTCCATCGAAACTCCTTCCTTTTATATATACAGGTCAACCGTAGATAACCTATATACTATAACACGAACCATTTCAACTGAAACTTGTTTTGACCCATTACCAAAACCCGCCTGTGTTGCCACTTAATCCAAACGAATGATTAAATGTTTTTGCAGACTAGGAGATATTAGGAGCATTCATTTCCCGTTTTATATACAAGTTTAAATACAAAGTTTATATCTTTAGAATTGCCGAAAGATTCTCCTGAAACTATGACAAAAAGTTTATTGCAGTTATAAAGCCGAGACCTTGAAACTTGCAAGCATGCTACTTAGACACTTATCACTCCGATTCTGACCAGTTATAGCATGTAAGTTTTACCATCTTTTTAACATTCAATTCATTTACATAAATTTTGATTAATTTTCAGTTGTACTGTATTTTTGTATTTCCAACAGGTTAAAGCTTGTTCAACTTAAAAAAAGTGAAATAGGCCTTCCTCCATCGCCACCTATGCCATCATCACGCAACAGGAATGGTGGACCATATAGTCGCGGAAACAACGGTAGGGATATAAAGCCCCTCGGTGTGGATATCAGTAAGCAATGGTCTAGCAATAGGCTAAGCGGTGGCATAATTTCTATAATAGTTTTATCAGCAGTTGTAGCTGTGGTTCTAGTCTCTGTTGCTGTTTGGGTTCTATTGGTTAGACATTGGGAAGGAGCCCAATCAAGACACACCCCACCAGCTACTTTACTATCCGTCACAAAAAGAAAAATCAGGGGTTGGTGGATCAACAATAGGAAGTGGGCCCGAGTCAGCTTCATGATCATTCCGGTCTAATATAGCTTATAAAAGATCTGCAAAGATGTTCAGCTCAAGTGATATGGAAAAAGCAACTGATAATTTTAATGAGTTAGGTGTTTTAGGTGGGGCAGGTTTGGGCGTGTTTATAGTGGGACCCTTAAAGATGGGACTAAAGTTGCTCTCAAGGTACTTAAACGAGATGATCAACAAGGGGGTTGGGAATTCTTAGCAGAAGTTGAAATAATTAGCTGGATTCACCATAGGAATTTAGTTCGGTTACTTGGCATTTGTACAGAAGAAAAAAACCGGTGTTTGGTTTATGAGCTAATCCCAAACGGAAGCTTTGAATCTCACCTTCACGGTATGTCATGCTTGACTTTCCAAAGTCAACTATTTGACTTGTAAAAGTCAACTGTTTTCGGTTTTTTGTGCTTTATTTTTTTGTTTATAGGATTGAACTGAGATTTTGTTTGTTATGGATTGATAAAGGAATTTGCCTCACCGGATTGGGAGGCCCGCTTGAAGATAGCTTTGGGTGCGGCTCGAGGGTTAGCTTACTTACATGAAGATTCAAGTCAAGAGTCATACACAGAGACTTAAATTCTAGCAACATTCTGCTAGAACATGACTTTACTCCAAAGTTTCTGATTTTGGTTTGACTCGATACGCTTTAAATGAAGAAAACCAACATATTTAACACGTGTCATGGGCACTTTTGGGTACGTGTTTTTTCTCTGTGAAATGAGTGCATTATAGGTCAAAGTTTAAAGTCAGATGAGCCTTTTCTCAGCACAAAAGTCAAATTATATGTCCTGGCCCGTTAGAGAACTCGCCGTGTCCAAACTTTCTTAAACTTCTTTGATTTGATTTCAGGTATGTGGCTCTCGAGTCGAGTATGCAATGACAGGCCATCTTCTTGTAAAGAGTATATAGCTACTGAGTGGTACTCCTTGAGCTCCTAACAGGAAGAAAACGCGTCAACATATCAATGCCATCGGGCCACAAAAACCTTGTCGTGTGGGCACGTCCCCTCCTCCCAACACTAGAAGGTTTAAACTTGCTGATTGGTCCGTGACTATCCCCTGAAGTCCCATTCGACAGTATAGCCAAATTAAAGTAGCAGTTATAGCCTCGATGTGTGTACAGCCTGAAGTATCACACTGACCCTTCATGGGTGAGGTGGTTCAGGCCTTGAAGTTGGCCTGCAACGAGTGTAAAGAAACACGAGCCTCGGGCTCAAGGGTGTGTAGCCAAGAGGATCTGACTTCCTTGGACTTTGATCCGTGGGCCAGGGAAAACTCAGGCCACGACCCGGACCCAGACCCGTCACATTCCACCTATCCAAACTATGAATCTTGATGTGGAGAGTGGGTATTCAGGTCTTGTGCTAGATGTACGTTCGTATAGAATAACCTCCAGTTCAGGCCCGTTGAGGCCTAGGAGACGTTAGCAGATTTGGGAAAAGATGAAGAGATTTTCAAGTAGTAGTATGAGCGATTATGGAGACTTTTTGAAGTTATTGTCACGGTCAGGTTGAATCTTTTGAGTTATTTTTTTCCTTTACTTTGACCATGGTCATCCCAACCCGTCGGGTTTGCAAGAAAATTGCTGAATGAGCTATACAGAAAACGTGTTACATTGTATTAGGAATGTTGTAAATAGACACTGCACCATCAAATACAATAGGTTCGGTTGTCTATAAAAGTAGTCATCTTTTTGTAAGTTTTCTTGGTGTTTTGTGCATCATCAAGTAGATACTATATAAATTGGCATGTGTAAAAGCGTTTTAGTTTAGTGATCGGTTTATTACTTGGGGATGTGCATCAGTATGGCTATGATTGTAGGATGGCATGGGAATAGAAACAAGCTTTTCAAATCTGTTGAAAGCTGGTACACTGGGGCAAGGGCTACTATAACGACCTTATCCGCTATTGTTGCTTCCTGAGATTATATACTCAATTTATTAAGCAGACACAAAATGAGCAAAAAAATGTATTTACATACGCAAAATATGGTTTGAGGAGTGCCTGTTACATTCTTGCATATTAAACAACTTGTAACTTAAAAATCCTTTCATTTCAGATGAACATGTCTCGTTAGCATTAAAATACAAAAAGTCACAAATCAACTAGAAACTTGTACCTTAACATTTCAGATCAGTATGGCCTTGTGCCTTGTGGAAAAACATAGAAACTTCAGCATGGAAGAATTCCAACTCTTGTTTCAGGTTTCATCATTCTCTCGAGTTGCGGGTTCTAGTCTCGCTGACGTTTGTGAGATCCTGGTATATCACTAGTCATTCGATCAATTATCTATAAAGTTTAAAATTCTTATAGTGTTCATTCATAAAAAAAACTTAATATGCTATTAGTATTCTAAGGTTTGAAACTGTTCTATTCCTTTCTTTTTCTAATCCTTAAATCCCATTATTGTATCAACAATTCAAATTATGTCAAAAACAGGAAATAAGACAATCATCTCAAATCGTGTATATACACGTATAGTTTCATCACAAACATTGTCTGTATAGGATAAGGTTCTATAGTTCAAGGCAACAAAGAAACTAAGAAAGCAAGTGACCAACAACAAACAGTATGAAAAATAAGAATCTCATCAATTTGAATATCAGTTTACGAGTCATCAACATCAAGTTCATATGCAAAAAACGCAAACATCGAGCAGTTAAGATGTGGATTATGATTCGATATGCCAAACCAGCAAAATAACATAAAAAAGTGACATTGCCATTTATGTATCATTGGATTTTAAGCAAAAAACCGATTTTACACAGGCAAGAGCCTAAAAGAAACATAAATTCCTTCTTTGTATGTTAACGTCGGTTATTTAAATGGTTTGAATGAGAAAGAAGTACCAAAATATTGACACTCAATCTCAGTTATGTGCGAGAAACAAACTTTTTCAGTGTAGGCGCGATGCCTGAAAGTCAGAAAAGATTTAGTATAAAAAAAAGTACGCACTAAGTATGAAATGTTTGGAGGTCATTAAGTGCTACCAGTAATCTATGACCACATGTTATGAAAAAGAATGATAAAAAACCAAACACAATAGGATCACAATTAAATTTGTAAGTCTATGGTGTTTAGTTTATCAAACAAATTATATTAGAACTTATAGAGAGTACTCTATTTTTACTTTCTAGCCATGTGGGACAAGGTATTATTATTTAGTTCAAACAAATTAACAAATCATGTTACACATTAAAGAAACATTACGCTGTTCACTATGATGGTCGTCGACCAAGTGGTGATGCTACCCACAATGCGACAAGAACATTCTAGAGGCCACCCACCATGTGCAAAGATCACAACCTTACATGAAAAATGGATGTCGATTTTGTTGCACCATCTGAAATGACCCCACAAATTGCAAGACTACCATAAGTTCATGTTTGAAATTAACAAAAGCCAATTTCTGGTTTATGAAACCACTACAAGAAAAAGGGCATTTAGTGACACATTTTTTAATGACACATAAAAAAAGTGTAAGTAAAAGTGTATATTTACTTACACTTTTCAATAAAAATGTGAGTAATAGTTTAGTTTTCCTCACACTTTTAAAAAAATATAAGCAAAAGTCTAACTTTTATTCACACTTTTACAAAACTGTGAGTAAAAGTCTAACTTTCAACTGCACTTTTCAAACAGTGTGAGCAAAAGTTTAACTTTCACCAACACTTTTTAAAAAGTGTGGGCACAAGTTTAACTTTCACCTACACTTTTCAAAAAGTGTGAATAAAAGTCTAACTTTCACCAACACTTTTGAAAAAGTGTGCGCAAAAATCTAACTTTCATCCATACTTTTGAAAAAGTGTGAGCAAAAATCTAAATTTCACCCATACTTTTCAAAAAGTGTAGGCAAAAGTCTAACTTTCACAAACACTTTTCAAAAAGTGTGAGAAAAAGCTAACTTTCACTCATACTTTTCAAAAAGTGTAGGCAAAAGTATAACTTTCACTCATATTTTTCAAAAAGTGTGGGCAAAAGTCTAACTTTCACCCATACTTTTCAAAAAGTGTGAGCAAAAGTCTATTTCGATCCGGTCCGATCTCAAAGACCGATGATTGGACCAGACCAGACGAAAACCGATTTGATCACACGACCCAAACAACATACCGGAATTTACGGTCCATGTCTACGTCAATGTGGTCCCTTTGGTTTGTTGGTCCTGTATGATCAAACAAAATATATTGGCCGGTTTTGCTTAAAATTGAATCGGACCGGTCGCCGAATATGAAAATTAATGAACCGTTGACCGGACAGAAATATGTTCGATTTGATTTGATTGGTTTGGTCTTTGGTGTGATTCGATTCGGTTCAATTCCTGATCTACTAAGCTCGGCCTTATTATATCTGTTAAGGCTGCCCGCAACGATCTCAAGCGACCCTCGGTATCAACCGTCTCCAATAAATTGTTTGCCCTCCCGGTCTACTTGTGTAATCGATCCTGCTTCTTTTCTTTTTTATTTCTATTCTTTATTTTTCTAAATTAAATTTATTCAGTTTTAATTATATTTTAATTAAATAAAATTTATAACAAATTTTTAAATTTTAATATATTATTTTATTAATTCTTCACAACATATGTCCAGTAAAAACTATACTACTTATGTACAGTCATCGAAGCTTATTGTAGATTAAATCGAAGCTTATTGTAGATGAAATCGAAGCTTATTATATATTCAATCGAAGCTGATTGCAGATTCAATTGAATATGTTTGTAGATTCAATCGAAGCTTATTGTAGCTTTAATCGAAGCTTATTTCAGATTCAATCGAATCTGTTTGTAGATTTAATCGAAGCTTATTGTAGCTTTAATCGAAGCTTATTTCAGATTCAATCGAAGCTGTTTGTAGATTCAATCGAAGCTTATTGAGGATCGTCACTCAATTCGGTAGATTTTATTTCTTTTTTTTATTTGTTTATGTTATGATGTTGTGATGTTGTTTGATAGAGGCGTTAGGATTGAGCTGTATACTGTTTGTCGACTGCAGTATATATATTTCAGGCTATCCTTATAGGATTGAGCTGAATAATGAATTTAGGGAACTTTTTATTATATTTAGTACCAGCAAAGGGACTTTTTTTTTACATATTGAGCTATTAATAGTTGATTTAACTTGAATCGGTGGCCTTATGTTTAAAGATTTATGGCTGGATATGATTTATTAGTGATGCAGCAGGGAGTTCAATTTAGATAGAAGTAGATTCGTCGACATACAGATATTGAATGTTTGATTCGTGGCTGTTATATCGGCTTTAGGATAATATGAACTTCTGAAGCGCGATACAGTTATTTGATGCGAGAGATAGGTAGGTCCTCACTAATGTAGTAATGTACATCTACTTATGTAACTAAGCTGCAAAGCTAGTATCATTAGCTGATTTTACAATATTAAGCGTTGAAAAATGGTTAACTGTGGCAGTGAAGGGCGGTGACTGATACTCAGAGTGACTGAGTGGGTCTTCATATTGTTGATGAATCATGATTTACATATGGATGTTTCTGTTTTTTGAAGTATTCGAGTGCATAATATGGTTATAAGCTTACGGAAAATCAATTAATGATGCTTAAATTGATTAAATAATTCTATCAAAGATTAGGCTTACTTGACTTTGCATACTACATTTGTTGTTAATGAAATAAGTACTTTCACTGAACCGGTGTTTTAAAGTTACCAAATAAGTGATATTGATGTTCTTATAGAGGCCCATTAGCTCATGCAGTTATTGTTTCACATAAATATTATAGTACATAATACTATTAGTCATTAGAAAAAAGTGCCATTTTATGTCGTTTGAAACTGGGCTACTGTGGGCTGCTAACGTTTTCATACTGCAAACGCATAAGATGCATTTCTTTTGCCTAAATTTATTTTCGGAACACTCTTCATCTTACAAATGTCTCTCTCTGAAGCAAGTATGCTTATGTCTCCGAAGCAAGTATGACACATGATTAAATATAAGCTTAACACTATCTAACAATAATAAATTTATAGAAACACAACAAAGGTGGTTATGTGAAATTGCACTGTCTATTGTTAAGTATTGTGATGACTTGAGTATGTGTTCAGTGTATTTGGATAATTGGATATGTGTTAATTTGCTGTTATAAATGATAATTGCAGATTTGTGAAACTTTTATGGCAACTTTCGTTGCATGACTTGAAAGAAGCTCATAGATGAACATATGCAGCAGATGTAGCCTTGAATCTACTACCTGCTTTACTAACTGATGTTGTCTTCTCACATGCAGTTGCACTTCTTCCCGTTACAAAGGTACATTGGCTTAAATTAAAATTTTAAATAACACTGGATGTACTAATGGAAGCAAGGGCAGAAGTGATATTTGTGGCACTGAATACGATCTTGTGATAATGGTACTTGCAGAGTATTTATAGCAAATTTATACTCTTGATACTACAAAACATAGATACTTAGCTGTTATGTTTTTATAATCATCATGCGCTACTATTATATGACCAGCAACGTACCATCGTGATCTGTTTTGCTCAAGTATTATACAATATAAAAAATGAGTTTCCCCTAGAAATCTAGAATTGTTAATTTCTTAACGGATGGTAACTCCCCACCTTGTTATTTTATCACAACCGAATATAACGTTATGATCCCTCCTTTTCAAGTTCTTTTTTCGACACTTACGAGTTAAATTATCTAAAAAACAACATTTGTTCCCTTTATTGGATAAGGCTAAAATAGCTCTGGAGAGAAGAAGATTACTCAAAAATGTCGAGACAAGAATGCAGAGACACGCTATGTGGTCAAATTTGGCTCACGAGATGACATGGTCTTTGTGCTGAAGAGGCAAGTGAGACACTTTGTATACAACCTATTATAGAGCAGCGTGTACGTGATACATACGTTCTTTTCATCTTAGGAACTTTTGAAGTGCAGGCATTCTTGCAGCAAGAGTTGGAGAAGTTACATGATTTGTGGAACAAAGTGAAGATGGAAGGTGAACAATGGGATGAGCTTGTATCCAGCACATGTTAAAATTCTCATCTGGTTCAGAGAGCTACTCACTCATGGGATTCTTTATTATCTCGTAAAAGTAAGTGAATTCATCTCATATTCCTCTGCGCTATCTTTTTTGTTAAAGTGTTGACTTGTGTAGTGATTTTACTTAAACTTTAAGATACATATATTTAGTTCTGATGATCAATATCATGCACTTACACCTCGATATCCACTTTTCATTTTCTGTTTGCATACACATGACACATTTGTGAGCAGGACACATGAAAGGATCCCCCAGCAATATTTTGTTCAAGAGCTTGTGGCTCAACTTCATTGTCCTTCTATAGCAGATTTCCTACACATTTTGGGTGATAAAAGTGATCACAAGTCTTCTTGGATGGACGATTGAGGTGGAAGAGGCTAGCCCATAGTTGATATAGCAGACACTCCACCTGGTATTCTATATGTTGATCTGTTTTCAGTGACTATATCTCTCCCTTCTTATACTCTTTTTATCAACAAAAAGTAGTGTATTCTGTACCTGTTTGGTGATGTATCTGATTACTATAACGCACGAGTCCTAAATCAGGTCCAAGTCGTCAACATTGTTCAAATTTCAGGTATGCATTTGCAAAAAAAAATTCAAATATAGTTCCTTTTTTTCTACTTAAATTTATACAAACCTGACCCATTTCAAAACATGTCATTTTTTTAACCTCTAATCTAATCAAATTCTCATCTGACTCATTTTTTTACATGAAAATGTTTTTACTTGATTATCTCGACTATAGGAAATGATGGACTATTCAAGAGTTATAGAAGACGAGACACATGGCGTTTGGTATTTGGAATTATATACTATGTATGAACAAAATATTTCTGTCATGATGAATTATGATATTCTATTAATATTTCTGTACGAATTTGACTTTTCTGAATAAGAATGTATGCGTTTGATACTTTTGGGATTATATTTGTAATTTTTTTTATTTTTTTTTATTTTTTTTTTATTTTTGGGTATTGCTGACACAAACTTTATGTAGACAAAGATTTCAGCCTTTGTTGACACATTAAGTGTCAGGATAGGCCTGTCAGCATATACTTTTACCGTCTGAACTTCTGTCGACACTTATTATTTGTGAAGGAGAAGCTAATCTATAATTCCTGACACTTTTTTGTACTTTCCCTGACACTTTTTGAGTGTCAGGAAATGTAGTTTTTCTTGTAGTGAACAGAATTCCATTTCCTTGAAATTAAAGAGGCCAATCCCATTGTGTGATCTTAACCAAGACAAGGTGTGAAACGGAAGAAGTAAGCCGAGCATCAATTAAGATCCTTCTAATGGAAGGCTTCCATTCATGAGCTGCTCTAATGGTCTCCTCGGATTTGGCCTTATTTTAGTTGCTCAAATGGACTCCAAAGCTTTAGCCGCCTCCATATGCGCTTCTTCAAGAGCGACGATAAACTTAGTCTGCAGACGTTATTGGTCTGTTGTTTATAAACTTCCCCTATTGTCACTTTGAAAGAACCCTTGAACCCTAAACAAATCACACTTTGTAGCTTACCCGACACCATTTTTCATTTCTAGACGAATCCTGTTGAGCCTATGACAGACTTATGACATCTTTGTTGCAAATAAGAATATATCAACTGTTTCTTTTCGAGTTCCAAATGCGCTTTGTTTCAGCAAGAGATATATCTGCCAAGAAACAAACACTTCTCTAAACATTCATTTTATAGCCAAACTTTCTATCGCGGTCCAATAATCAGTTTACATACTCGGAACCTGTTCTGTGTGCTCAGATGATGCAAATAAGTTGAGTTCATTAATGGTATCCTTTATGTGTGACCCCTACTACTAGTGTTCTCGTTTAGTAGCACTATTAAATCCTAAGCCGTTCCTATTTGGTGATATGTGTCAGTGTTTTGAATGTTTGTGTTTCATTTTCGTAAATGCGGGTAACTTTTTACGGGTTAGTGTCGATGTTTTTCCTACTACTAGTGAAACACTAAAAAGTGTAAAAGTCATAAGTTGACAATTTTTTAGTTTTGACTTTTAACATGTTAGTAACACATTTTTGCTTAATGATTTTGACTTTGAAGAATTCATTATAAACCAAAAAAACCTCTGATTGGGCATTATAATGATCCATTGACAAGATCCATCAGTTCCGCACATTAAATCTTGACATTGTTTATGGATCTTTGATCCAATGTTCCTTCATTTCCTTGGTTTACCGCCAGTTCGTACTGGGGACTTGTTATTCTGTTGCTTAACCTTACGGGCAGCAGAACCAAACACATAGCACAAGCCAAAAGAGAATGCAGGTTGTGGCTTAACCAAATGGCCTCTTCTTGTTGCCCTGCCATTGGTGGCATTAGAATTGCACAAGCCACAGCCTTAACGACTTTATAAATCCTGAATTTGTCCAATTCCGCTAAATATTAATCAGCTTACATAATAACATAAACAAAAAGAAATAACAATTATCACATATCATCCAAACTCTATTTTTCAGTCTCCTAACCTTCAGTTCCAAGCATGTGCTAAAAGTAAGGGCGGTTATTTTGGACCAGAAAACAGGACCAGACCGGGAAAACTCGACCGGACCGACTCGGACTGTACAATATTGGCCGAGGTTTTGGATCATTTAGTTCTTCGTTCCGGTCCAGTTCGGTCTTACCAAAAACCCGCCGATTATTCCTAATAGGACTGGAGCTGGACTTTTTCGGTCTGATCTTCGGTCCGAGGTGTTGGACCAATTCAGTCATCGTTCTAGTCCGGGCATGATTGGTCCGGTCTCGGCCCCATGCTCAGCCCTAGCTAAAAGTACTTTTTGCATTTTTCCAAATATTGATCAACTATGCACATTGAATCTGAACACTGTTAAAGGATCATTGATATCTTCCTTCATTTCCTGATGGTTTACCGCCGGTCATTTGGACATCTTGAGGTGAATTCTTCACAGTCGAGCTTGCTAATATTAGCCTCAAAATATCATAGACAAAGTTAACTCGGCATACATGCCTGTAGAGTTGAAAGAAACCTGTCCTTGTACTGGGGACTTGTTATTCTGTTGCTTAACCTTACAAGTAGCAGTAACCAAAGCCATAGCACGAGCCAAAAGAGGGAATGCAGGATGTGGCTTATATACATGGCCTCTTCTTGTTGCCTTGTCATTGGTGGCATTAGAATTCCAATTCCGCTAAATACTACTTTTTTAGGCACTTATCATTTTTGCTTTTCAATGATTAAAATGAATCTGGATCATCATCTGCAGGCTGGTTGTGGAACTGGCAACACGATATGTCTTCTCGCTAAGAAGTTTCATCCACTTTTTGTACTTCATGCATGTGATTTCTAACATCAGGCAGTCACGCTTGTTTAAAGTTTGATATTTATTGATTTTGTAAGATGACCGGGTTATGTGGGTTTTAAAACGGGTTGAAATAGGTTTTGGTTCAAATGGTCTGGTCAACCAGTATTTGTCTGCGTCTCACTCAAACTGTATATGTATGAAACTCAAGGGTGTTTAGGATTGTTGATTCAAGTGTGTATCTCTGATTTTTCAAGTAAGTAGGTGCATACTTTTGAATATGCAATTTGTTGTTGAATGAATTAAGACTTGAATTTGGGCGTCTTCTAACCCGTTTGACACGTTTGAGACAATATACAAGCATATCGTGCAGGCTATGCTAATGACTAATGACTAGAATCGAGTTATTCATGTGATCTTCAATTTGCCTGGAGATGGCACTGTAATGATTCTGAAAACTTTTGCTCTTCACTGTATTCTTTACGTTTTTCACTCTGCTAGTTATATTGTCAAATACTTTTCTGCAGTGTTCATTTTACTTCTCAGAAGATTTTCTGTGAATTATTTGTAACAGCTGGACTCACTGTATCATACAACCGGGAGATTGAAAATCGAGCTATAGTTCATAGTTCAACCTTTCAGCCCAAGAAATTAATAAGTTTTACCAAAGTACTGACGAGGAAGTCAAATAGGTAAAAATAAAAATAGCAAGAGTCAAATGGTTCAAAGAAGTCATCCAAAGCGAAAAATATTACTCCGTAGTTCGTAAAACCTCTTGTGTCATTTTATATAAAAAAAGCTGATCATAATTTGACGCACTAATCTTTATAACAGAGTTGGAAAATTCGATTTCAAAGTGCTCGGGTCAACCTACCCGTACTAAAATGACCCGTTAAACCCATTTTACTAACTTTAGGCTATGCCACATCTCTATTCTAAGCCACTCTTTTGTTCTACTTTAGGCTTGGATACCCGCAATTTTTTTGACGATCTTTAATTCCACTCTCAAAAAACACAAGTTGCTAGTTCTGACTTGGGGAATGTCCTACTGCAACATCGTTCTCATTGAATTGTGTGGCACCTAACTTGATCCATCTGATTTTTGTCATGTAAATGATGAATGAATAGGTATTTTGGAAGTATATGTTGCTCTAAATTCAAATAAGTATGTCCTTGACCAATGTACATGTGGCCATAATTGGACGGGATATATGATTATCCAATGTACACATGGCCATAATCAATCTCCCTCACAGAAGATGTTGGATAAATCAAACGAACAAATACGAACAAACTAAGCGGAAGCTTTTATTAGATACTCAAAGTTACAATACGAAAGCTACTAAGAAAACTAATGACATTGGCCTCTATTTATAGGGAACCAATGACCTAAAACTTACCAAACAAAAACATACTAAAAATAACAAAGCTTGTAGGACAAGCCAAACAAATTACCTAAAACAAATTTACTAAACAAACCTCAAAGTTTAACTCACTTTCCAACAGAAGAGATATATAGGTTTCCGAGAAACACGTCTTCCGGAGATAGACCAATAATATTATGTTGATAATTTATGCAATTCTTTTGGGCTTAGAACCTTTTGGACAATGATGCAGCTTCGCGCCAGGACAATGTTTTTCAAGCACGGCACATGGAAAATGTCATGGTACCTAGCGAGATGACAAGTTAAGATATATTTGGAGATACAGTGCCACTGAATAAGATGGAGTCAATGAGTATGTTCTACTCAGGTGTGGCTTCAATTGCCACGTTTATACCAATGAGGAACCTAAAGTATACATCATGATAGAACTGACTCAACTTAAGATTCTATTTAAATGGCCGTAAGACCAACAAAATAGACATGAAGAAACCGTGTTTGTGTCTGTAGTTTGAAGAAAACAGCAATCTTGTTGACTGCAGAGTCCATTTAAGAGAGCTTAAGATCTATGTGAAACAGAAATATCGGGAGATACAGTGCCATTAAATCAGATGGAGTCACTCAGGAAGTTCTGCATTGATGTTCTTAAGTTGAATTCACGGGGACGACAAGAACTGCCACTATTTCGAGGATCACACACTGTATCTCTTCGCACGGAAAACTTACAGTTGAATTCAAGTGAGTCACTTTGTTCAGGAGTAGCAGAAATCCGTATACTATAGGAGTATAGGTATGACTTAGAACTATTTGGGGTTAGAAGGAAAGAGTTTTACCTACTTTATGATGTACCTAAGCTTCTAAAAGATTTCATTCTACGCCTTTCACATTCATCTTATGGTCTCATGTTTTCATAGGATTCTTAGGAAATGCGCGGGTCATTATGAGGATGCAACCTGACAAATCTACACCTAACGAATTTATCACCTTCGAAAATGTTATGAGGATCATCAACGAAAACATCACATTTAACCCAATTTCCTCTAAAGTAACTTTTGATGTTCTGCATTCTTTTAGACAATTTTCAACCCATTTGACCCGTTTTCCTCTAGAGTAAATTTATTCATTCACTTTACCACTTTAACTCGCGTATAGCCAAAACTGGTCCAAAACTGAGAAAAAGGTCATAATTTAAGATGTTATCGAACCGAGCCGGAAAACCGAACCGGACATATTTCTGTCCTGTCTTACAAAATACCGGCTATTATGCGTGTAGGACCGGACTGAAGATCGAAGACTGAACCGAACCGGACCATTTCAGTCCGGTCTTCGGTCCAGTGTTTTGGACAAATTCGGGTATTGGTCCCGTCCAAGTTTACCCTTTCGTGTGAGACATTTTTATAATGCAAAATAATTTGGAAACATGCGTTATATCTCTTAGATGTCGGTGCAAAATTTTCAGCAAATGCAACTGTGAGGGATGTTCTCAACATAACCGGTCATGGGAGCTCATCGGGGTACTCTCCATACGGGTTTTCTCTAAAGCAATATCTAAGGACAAGGCTTAACCAAAACTCAAACAGTGCTCTCTATTATCCACGGCAAAACATGTATGTAATTGTATAGCTAGATACCGATTTGATTATTTCTTGTAAAATGTAAATACATCTATGTACAGAACAAGTGTTTTTATGTTTATTAGAAGAATTAGAAAATCCAAAAAAATAAAAAAAACAATTATGTATTCTTTCAACTTTTATCAATAGCAGAACTTATATTATGCTTTTTTGTTCCGTGCGTTTATTACCCATGCATGATTATATGTAGGAAAACGATATGGTTCTTAGACATAAACATGGATTTGGTGAACTATTCACTGTTCTTAGTTTATGGAATCTGAGATTTCCGGTTGCTTTGGTTGTTTCATCTGAAATATTCAATCTACACATCAAAACCGATGTGATTTGAGCTTACTTTTGGTTACATCAACTGCTAAGGTATCTTGTCCAAACCGGTATATAGAGTTGACGAGTCATATAACAAAAAGTATTGGGTTCATGTCCTATGCAAGTTTGCGTGTATAACTGCAAAATCCAAGGGTGGCGTTTACGCTTTTTTTTCTTCGATTTGTTCTTGTTCTCCGCTAACATCTTGCAATTTCATATACTTAACTATCTCATATACATAACTTGCATATATACATAACATCTTGCAAATTTATTCATCCAAGGCCTGATGTTGCTGAGTGTGAAGATCATTGCAATTTGGATGCTCATTTGTACAAGGCCGGATAAATCCGTCACACATCACCCACCTCTCAACAAACACTTCCTTATTCATATTGTATAACTCAACTCTGGCTTCTAAAGCCAATATTCTTAATTTAAGAATCGCTAATTTGAGGTTCCCAACTAGGTCAACCCCGAGTACACGGGTATCAATCTAGATAGTATTTGTTGCCCTATATGTGATGTTGCAATTGAGACCGTATATCACCTTTTTACCGAATAATAATCACATTGAATTAAGTACAATCTTATGTAATCTATTCGCTTTATACCAGCACATTTGCTTCAAACTTTACTAGTCATCAACATTCCAACTTACTTTTTCATGTCGTCGGTTATAACATTCTATATTTACATGTTACATGCTTTGTTTTCATGTCTTATGATCAAATTTCATTTTGTCCCACATGGATAGAAAGTAAGAGTAGTAAAATCTTTATAAATCAAGTTTCAATTTTATAGTTAATCAGAACCGTGGAAACAATTAAAATTATTTGGTTGCGTCTGTAAGATAAGATAAGATAAGATACATATTTGCTTTTAAGGCTAGCTATCATAGAGTGCTAATCTTAGCTTTCTCTCATGCGACGGATATCAGACTAACTTGGCACAATAAAGCAACCAATATTACAAAAAAATACACCTCACAAAAACCCATTTTATATTAAACACACATAAAAAGAAGCAAGTGACCAACATACGATCTGGTCACATATACGACCCATATCACCAAAAATCCAAACGCCAACCGTAGTGACTTGTTGGCTCACAGTGGGGACATGCGTCGCACAAGGGTCCACCAGCTTTCACACGCCTTAGCCAACTGCCATGTCAAGTTGCTAATGGCATATATTGGAGGTGTAAGAACACACTTTGGTTGTGAACCTGGTAAAGCCCGTGGTAAACTTACCTCAATTGCAATGGGCTTAAGAGTGCTTGATGGGGTCAAGAAAAAGAGTGTACGGGTTGCGTATGCTTTACGCTCATCGAGTGCATTTATTCGGTCAAGAAATGGTAGGTATATGCCATGGTGTCGATTATGAATAGTTTATTTTTCGCGATACCCTGTCAATATACCAAAAGATTAACCATTCTTTAGTTACGTGTCTCGGTTAGTCTTCCTAAGAATTTAAAGGCTCGCCTGATATAAAGAAATGAAGAATGTTATCTGTTGTACAGTCATGCCGTTAAAATAGCCCAAAATTTGTTCTTCTTTGAGGGCAGACTCTTGTGGACTGTATATTTCTTGGTCGAGTTGACTCACAGGTGGGAAGGCTTCAAGTTTTTCTATGCTGACGGGGTAGTACTTTGTGAGCAAATTCAGCATCACGCATCCATGAGAATTTGTCCTCTACACATTTAAAATACAGATTATAAGAATGAAACCCGACAACCCCAATTTGGTATCTCTAAATGAATTACAGGTGTGATACTTGAGAAGACCACCACCTTGGCTAGACTCATGTAGCCTTGTCACTAAATTTGGCAACCGAAGTTTTTTATGAGATAATCTTGGAGGCCTGATTTGAGAAGGTCTCGTTCACTGTAGAGACTCTCAAAATCATACTTATTATGACTCGTTGTAACCAGTGGGGACGCAGAAAATTGGATAGTGGGGGGCAATTTTTTTTTTGAAAATACCAAGGGAAAAGAAGCTAGAATCCGAATAAAAAACCGAATACTTTAACTTAAAATGGAGGATTTTTAGGTTTTAGAGTGTCAAAATTTGGATTTCTGTGTGTGAGTGGGCCAGTTCGCGTTTCCGATGGAGGGCATTTTAAAAAACTGTCAAAATCGAAAAAAAAATACACAATAATCACGTCTTTTTGATCAAGCTATGGGGGCGCCGCCACCCCAATCTTAACTAATAGGTCCGCCCCTGGTCGTAACTTGTTGATAGTCTAATCATGCCGCACGCGTCCTTGGAGGACCCCAATAGATCTTTCATGTTTTCGTTTGAATATGCAAAAAAAAATCGCAACCAAAAAGCAACGCCTTAGAGATTCGAACTCTCGCAGGCAGAGACCATGTACTTAGCACACGCCTTGACCACTCGGCCAAAGCATCAGCTTGGTAATTTTTTTTGAATATTCATACTTTATATTATGTATTCATAAAAAGTTACACAAAATCTTTTTTACATGTTATGTTTTTTTTATGATCAATCAGTTTGTAAATTATCAAAAATGTTCATAGGATCTTATAATGTAAGAAGAAGTGATAGAGGTGAGATAAATGTCCGATAAATATAATAAATTTTCTTTCACAATAAAAAATATATGAATGAAGCAAGTATAACTTGACATTTGTATCACAGCTTGTAGTATTCCTGTGTTCTAGTGAGTACTTAGGCCTGTTAAATGTCAAGTGATTAAAAATGTGTTTCTAGCTTTGTTCTTTTAATCGATTAGAATGCTTAATTATAACAATAAGAGTTTGTTTGGTCGGCGTCAGTCAATCGGAATGAAGAGTCATATCAGATATCGTGGCATAGTATAAGTGTATAATTAACAGTTCTAACGAGATTGCTATAATGAGATTATTAATTTGTGTAATTATGCACTTACACGTGAAATGTCGCAACTAGTATTTATACAAGGCATCACCCGGGATGACAATTCTATAATCGTTGATATCTAATAATAATATCGCGGGCTAAATTGCAAACAAGATAACTAAATTAGCAGGTGGAAAGTCAACTAGTATATAGTTTTTGGTTGCTTAAACATATTAAGAACATAGTTTGACCCGTACTTTTTGTCGAAGCACTGTAAGCTACGTACATTTTAGTTAATTATACAAAACCTTTCAATTTCGAACTTCCATGTTTGATGTTTACATCTTTTAAATCGAAAAGATACCAAAATGTTCCATGACTCCATCGGTAGTTAAAGATATACACCAACTGCGGTTCCTAGAGAAATGTCTGAACTGATTGGAACCGAAATTCGTTAATCGGTACTAACTGATCACACAGCCAATGTAGTTGAGTTTTAGAATACAGTTGGGTCTGACCTTTGACCTCAGTTCATATCACTACCCTCATTAACAAGCAAATTCATGTTATGACCCCGGATGTTTATCTTTAGAATTGGTGAAAGGTCATCCTGAAACTACGACAAATTTTTTATAGCAATTATAAAGTCGAGACCTTGGAACTCGAAAGCGTGCTACTTTTACAGGTATCACTCCGATTCTGACCATTTTTTAGCATGTACGGAGTAAGTTTTACCATCTTCTTAAAAGGTATCACTTTAAATTAATTTACATAAATGTTAATACACTTTAAATGGGTCCTGTTACATGTTACACATGTACACATTTGCATTTTGTCCCACATCGATAAAAAGTTATATTAGTGAAACCTTTATAACTCAAATTTCAATTTAATAATTTAAATGGGGAATTGATCAAGATAATAACTAAAATTAGTTAGCTGTGTCTTTGTTTTTCACATGAGTGTTAAGTTCATACTGAGTCTTTTTTTTGGTTTTATATTAAATGTTTACAGTTCTACAAAATTTAACCAACTACATTCTTTTTCTGGATCTAGTAGGTGTTCCCACCCAAAATCAAACATACCACACCCATGTAAGTGTTACATCATGGAACTTCTCATCAGCCGTCGCCTCCTTTATATTTCTGTGTGGAGAATCCACAGCAAGAACATTGTCTTTCAGAACAGCGCAAATTAGGAATCCACAAAAGGCATTGCACCAGTTCGCTGGAAGAGGCAACGCACGTTGGTTCCCATAATAAAGACCATCTATAACCTGTTTTGGTATCTCAAGACTTTCAACTTTGAGATGCATTGACTGATTTTAAATAGCATTTCCCTGATCTATCAACACTTATACGTTATATTCTAATTAGCGTATATGATTACTATTCAAAGATAGACATAAAAAAGCAGAGAGCCTTACCTTGAGCAAGGATTGTAGTAACCTGTTGCCATTAATTACAGTACTCACATATTGAAATTTCCTATGGTTGTAAGTTTGTCACATCCATCTGCGGTGAGAACAGCTATATTTGATGGATGTTCCGCCACTTTTACAAGTCTTTTGCAACCCAACGGGTTTGGATTTTGAGCCGAGTTAGTTGCGAGAGGCTAAAATGTAATCTGGAATAATTATTATAACTTAGATTTAGATCTTGTAAGTTTGATAGCTCACAAATATCAGACTGTAATTCTCCATCTCCGAAACAGCAGTAGCTGAGATCCAACTTTCTTAAGCTACGTGTCAACCGATGATATGCTAACCAAAGTGGCAATGGAGTTTTCTCAGGTCGTTTGAAACCACAATTTCGTAAATCATTCAATCATTTTAGCCCATTAAATTTGACTTCTATGCTGCTTAAAATAAAACAGTTGTGCAAACTTAGAGAAATAAGGTTTGGTACAATGTTTTCCAATTGATGAGAGCAGAGCGTCTATCCGAATGCCATACAGATCCAACTTTACTAAGCATTCCATGTTCGCTAGGATCGCTGGAAACTAGAAACTTTTGTGGCAAGAACTGATAGGAAGGGTATCGATTTGTTCCATCCAAACAATGGTTGGAAATATTCTAAACTTGTGACAATATTATACATCTACGTGTTTCAGACTTCTTTGATTTCCGAGAGATGGATGAATCTCTTCTAATTCTTTACAATTACGGAGTTCCAACTTTTCGATTTATGTAAATAAACCATTAAATTTCAATTGTACTAAGGTAAAACTTACATGCCAAAATCAATCAGTATCGTTAGTAACAAAGTAACATCCGTTCAGGGTGTGTTTAATATGTCCAATGTTATGGTTCTTGGATTATGGTTCTGTCTCTCATTCGTAAATGTACATGCCTATAGCTGAACTCCACCTTCCACGTCCTTCGGCATTGACCGAACCGGTCCGGAATAGACGGAATGTGTTTCGGTCCGGTCTTCGATCCATGGTTTTCGTTATTTTCGGTCCTCGGTCCATATATGTCGGTCCGGTTCAGTTTAGGGGAACTATGAACAAAGATATTGGTTTTAGTCCCACATAGGTTAGAGAGAAGATTTTTTTTACTTAATATACAGAGAGCGGTACATATACATGAATCGACAAAAGTTCCCTAAGGAACATGCATCCAAAAAAGAAAAAAGGAAGCAAATTCCACCATCCATTTAAATTAAATCTAATGGTTTATATTAATATTTTTAAATTTAATTAAAAAAACATATTTTCATCATATTTCTTACAAATTAAATATCTCTCAAACCGTTAATCGTTATGAAAAAATAATTATACCGTCGCGACGGGAATTAAATTATCTTTCTATAGATATGCACTTCTATATACTTTAGGCGAACTTTTTTTAAAAATTTTCGTCAAAAAATCACATGTAATTCTCGAAAAATTACATGTGATTCTTGAAAACTCATGTTTGATTTATTATTTTAAAAATCACATTTGAATTTGTAATGTCACATGCGATTTGTGAAAATCACGTGTATTTTTTTACGAAAATTTCAACATTGTAAAATCGTTAAAAGTATATGAAAATAACCGTCTATTAAATGACCAAAATATTTTCGTTATTACTTTAAAATCACAAGTGATTTATGTGAATTACATTACAATGTTTGAATCACATGTAATTCTGCCAATATATTAAAATGTTTGTTGCCATTAATATAAAATATGTTCATTTTACCGGGGTGGAGTCCTCTTTACCCAAAAAAATATATGTAAAACAAACTGACTTCTGAATTACATGTGATTCGGTGATAATTACATGTGATTTTGCTTGCATTACATGTGATTCAAGCATTCCGAAACCATAACTTTTTTCTAACAAACCCACATTAGATGAATCACATGTGATTTTTTAATCATGTATTATCTGTTTTCATTTATGTAAAATATGTAAAACAAATTGGCTTCTAAATTACATGTGATTTTGTTTGAATCACATGTAATTCTGCTTGAACTGCATGTGATTCGGTGATAATTACATATGATTTTGCTTGCATTACATGTGATTCAACCATTCCGAAACCTTAACTTTTTCTAAAAACCCACTTTAGATGAATCACATGTGATTTTTTTAATTATGTGTTATCTGTTTTCATTTATGTAAAATATATAAAACAAATTGGCATCTAAATTACATGTGATTTTGTTTTAATCACATGTAATTTTGCTTGAATTGCATGTGATTCTTTGATATTACATATAATTTTGTATAAAATCACATGTAATTTGAGCAAAATTACATGTAATTATTTATAAAATCACATGTGATTTGAGCAAAATTGCATGTAATTCACACAAAATTACATGTAATTTTCATTCAACACTAACTAACCACTTTATTACAAAAATCACATGTAATTCACACATAATTACATGTGATTTGCATTTCACACATAATTACATGTAATTCACACAAAAGTTAACGATTTACAGTGTTAAAAATTCTCGCCAAAAAAATTACACGTAATTTTCAAAAATTACATGTAATTTTTCGAGAATCACATGTAACTTTTTATGCGTAAATTTTTTAAAAAAAAGTTTGCCGAAAGTGTATAGAAGTGCCTATCTATAGAAAGATAACTTAATTCCCGTCGCGATGGTATAATTAGTTTTTCGTAACGATTAACGGTTTGAGAGATATTTAATTTTTAAGAAATATGATGAAAATGGGTTTTTAAATTAAATGAAAAAAGATTAATATATATCCTTAGATGGAACTTGAATGGATGGTTGAGATTGCTTCCTTCCTTCTTTTTTTGATTCATATTCTATAAGGATCTCAAAGTTCCTTAAGGAACATGCATCCAAAAAAGAAAAAATGAAGCAATCTCCACCATCCATTTAAATCACATCTAATGATGTATATTAATTTTTTTTAATTTAATTAAAAAAACACACTTTCATCTTCTTTCTTGGAAATTAAATATCTCTCAAACCATTAATCGTTATGAAAAAATAATTATACCGTCACGACGGGAATTAAATTATCTTTCTATAGATATGCACTTCTATATACTTTCGACGAACTTTTTTTAAAAATTTTCGTAAAAAAATCACATGTAATTCTCGAAAAATTACATGTGATTCTCGAAAATTCATGTTTGATTTATTATTTTAAAAATCACATTTGAATTTGTAATGTCACATGCGATTTGTGAAAATCACGTGTATTTTTTACGAGAATTTCAACATTGTAAAATCATTAAAAGTATATGAAACTAACCGTCTATTAAATGACAAAAATATTTTCGTTATTACTTTAAAATCACATGTGATTTATGTGAATTACATTAGAAATGTTTAAATCACATGTAATTCTGTCAATATATTAAAATGTTTGTTGCCATTAATATAAAATATGTTCATTTTACCGGGGTGGAGTCCCCTTTACCAAAAAAAATATATGTAAAACAAATTGGCTTCTAAATTACATGTGATTCGGTGATAATTACATGTGATTTTGCTTGCATTACATGTGATTCAAGAATTCCGAAACCGTAATTTTTTCTAACAAACCCACATTAAATGAATCACATGTGATTTTTTAATCATGCATTATCTGTTTTCATTTATGTAAAATATATAAGACAAATTGGCTTCTAAATTACATGTGATTTTGTTTGAATCACATGTAATTCTGCTTGAATTGCATGTGATTCTGTGATAATTACATATGATTTTGCTTACATTACATGTGATTCAAGCATTATGAAACCTTAACTTCTTCTAACAAACCCACTTTAAATGAATCACAAGTGATTTTTTTAATCACATGTAATCTTGTTAATATATTAAATTGTCTGCTTGAATTACATGTAATTCGATGATAATTACATGTGATTTTGCTTGCATTGAATCACATGTAATTCGTGATTTTGTTTGCATTACATGTGATTCAAACATTTCGAAACCATAACTTCTTCTAACAAACCCACTTTAGATGAATCACATGTGATTTTATTTGAATCATGTGTAATTCTGTCAATATATAAAAATGTTTTGTTGTCATTCATATAAAATATAAAAAGTAAACTGGCTTCTGAATTACATGTGATTTTGTTTTGATCACATGTAATTTTACTTGAATTACATGTGATTCTCTATGTGTTTTTACATGTGATTCATATAAAATATATAAAGCAAATTTGCTTTTGAATTAGTTATAAGTTTATTTTAATCACATATAATTCTACTTAAATTACATGTGATTTAATGATAATTACATGTGATTGATCCGAATAACAAGTTACTTATACTAAATCCGAAATCATAATTTTTGCCAAACCGTAAGTAATTTTTTCAAACACTTGTGATGTGTGTAAAATGACATGATTTTTACCAAATCACATGTGATTTGTGATAAATTTTCTTTTTAATGATACGTACTTCTATATACTTTCGATAATTTTTTTTGAATTTCCGCACTCACGGATCACATGTGATTTATTACTTTATAAAGCACACGTGAAATTGTAGAATCATTTACAATTTAAGGATTTCTGAAATCACACGTGATTTGTTACTTTAATATCACATGTAAATTTATGAAATCACATGTGATATATGGAATCACACATGCATTTTAGAAATACAAATCACAATTGATTTTACAAATTACTAGTGATTTTACAAATTATGTGTAATTTTTTTGACGAAAATTTTAACAAAAAACCATCGAAACTATATGAAAAAGCTAGTGGCGTGACTTGTTACGTGCTTACATTCGACTATGTAAATAATTACACTAATAAATAATAATAAAAGTTATTTATTTATTGTTTAAAAAATTTATTTTTTTTTATAAAAAAATCACAAGTAATTTTTCCGAATCACATGTGTTTTTTACAGTCGCAAATCACAATTATAAAAAATCGTCAAAAATATATCAAAGTGCCTATCTACTGAAAGATAAGAATTTTTTCGTCACAATGGTGTATTTTTCGTGATCTGACGATTTATCGTTTGAAAGATATGGTGTTTTTAAGAAAAAGGTGAAAAATGAGTTTTTATTTCTTGATGGAAAAATGAATGGTTGAGATTGATTCCTTTCTTCTTTTATTGGTTCATGTTTTATGTAGAACTCACCTCTACATGAATCATATACATATGATATATAAAGAAGGAAACGATTTACCACTTTATTATGATCCCTTAATTATTGGGTCGTTACTATATTTCCTTTTTTCTTGGGTTTCCTTATTTAGTTTCCCTGATTGTATTTAGTTCTTAGTTTTTCTTTTCTATCGATGATTGAAACAATAATAAAAGAAGAATTACCTATATCAGATTTTTCATGGTATCAGAGCAGGCATTACGCTGCTCGATCGCCTCAAACCATATCCTAAAACTCTAATAGTCGACTCTCATTCTCTGCAGCCGACACCATGACAGGAAACAAGAATGAATTGCAGAAAGCAATCGCACCAAGGAAAAGAACAGTTGTGGATGCAGCAGCTTCTCAAGCATACACGAGACGAGATGATGTTTTGACTTCACAGACTAAATAGATCATTAAGGCAGCCTTTGTCGAAAGTGAAAACAGCCCTGTGCCGGGTTTAAACAATGAACAATACCAACAATTTTTGGGTATTTTTGCAGCACATAATGCTTCAACCAAAGATGAAACTTCACCCATCGCAAATATGGGAGGCAAAATCGATCGTAGCAACAAATGGATTGTGGATTCGGGTGCCACCGATCACATAACCCACGAATTGAATTATTTTAATGACGATTTTAAGACAACAAAGGAGTTGCCGGTTATCATACCCAATGGTTCTTTAATACCTGTCGAGGGAAGAGGGTCGTGCACTCTACCCAACGGAATACAAATCAAGGATGTTTTACACGTCCCAAGATTTACTTGCAATCTCTTATCTGTTAGCCGATTAGCCAAAGATTTGTAGTGTGCTGTGACATTTTTTACTGAGTTTTGTGTTATTCACGACTTGAGTTCGAGGAGATTGATTGGAGTGGGTAAATGCAAGCAAGGACTTTATCAGATGGACATGGTGGGGAGCGTGAGGAAGGCAATGATGGCTACTTATGATGTTTGGCACAAACGTTTCGGGCATGCCTCAAGTGATAAACTTTCTGGTATTGATTTTATTAAGAATGATTCCTTGAAGAATGATAACAAAATTTGTGATTCGTGTGCTAAAGCCAAACATACCAGGTTACCTTTCCCTATTAGTTCTATTAAAACTAAGGATTGTTTTGAACTCTTGCGCTGTGATATATGGGGAAAAAACCGAACTCCATCACTCACTCGAGCAAATTACCTTTTAACCATTGTTGACGATTTCAGTCGCTCGGTGTGGGTCTTTCTTTTGAAACACAAACATCAAGCAAGCGACTGTCTAATTGGATTTCATAAGTTTGTTCAAACCCAGTTTGAAAAAAACTGTCAAACGCATTTGGTGTGATAATGGCAGTGAATTCACCTCAAACCGTATGACTAGCTTCTACACTAAACAAGGGATTTTACTTGAGACCACCTGTCCACACACACCACAACAAAATGGTGTGGTGGAACGGAAACATCGTCATTTACTTGAAACGGCCAGAGCCTTAAAGTTTGAAGCAAAGTTATCTTCTAGATTTTGGGGTGAATGTATTTTAACTGCCGCGTATATCATCAACCGATTACCCTAAAAAACTATTGGGAACAAAACACCTTACGAACTTGTCTTTAATCAAAGACCAGATTATGAAAACATGAAGGTTTTTGGGTGTCTCGCGTATTATCGAAACACCGAAACTGATGGGGACAAGTTCGAGGAAAGGGGGAAGCCAGGGATATTTTTAGGTTACCCTCAAGGGACCAAAGGTTTCAAGATTTTCGATGCCAACAAAAATAAAATCATCATATCAAGAGATGTTAGATTCGTTGAAAATATTTTTCCAAGTGAAATGACCAAGGATTTTGACAACCAAGAAGAACCAGGAATCTTCGAATACACACCTTGGTATTATGAAGAAACCCAAAGTGAGAATCAAGATTCCATTCATGACCAAAATATGGAAACAAATGAAGTGCATGGTGAAGATAGTGGCTCGCATGCAGAAAATGAACACGTGCAAGAAGAAAATGAACACATAGAAATTCAAATGGAAAGTCACGGTACCAACTCCATGCAAAACCATGGTATGCCTCAGGAAGAGCCTCAACCTAGTACTAAAACTAATGATAACGGGCCAACACGAGAGAAAAGAGAACGCACTCGATCAAAGCGACTTGATGGTTACGAAGTGAAGCTCCAACCATCCATCGACCATGGATTACCCACTACCAATCAAGACTCCTCACTGGTACACTCCTTGGCAAATTATATTTCTTATGATAAATTCTCTAACTCTCATAAAGCATTTCTAACGGCCATCAGCGCAAATGATGAGCCAAAAACTTTTAATCAAGCTATGAAGGACAAGAATTGGAGGGAGGCCATGAAAAGTGAAATAAAGGCTCTTGAATCAAATGGAACTTGGACCCTTGAGGAACTGCCTAAAGGAAAACGCACCATAGATTCTAAATGGGTATACAAAGTGAAATACAAACCAAGTGGAGAAGTGGAAAGATACAAGGCCAGACTGGTAGCAAAAGGCTGCAATCAAATGGAAGGCATTGACTTTCACGACACGTTCGCCCCAGTGGCAAAATTAGTAACGGTTCGGACGCTACATGCTATCGCTATCAAGAAAAGTTAGATAATCCATCAACTTGATGTCAACAACGCTTTCTTACTAGGAGATTTGAACGAGGAGGAGTACATGAAGATTCCTCAAGGTTTTGAGAAGGGAAAAGAACATAAAGTCTGCCGGCTTAGAAAATCGCTTTATGGTCTAAAACAAGCATCTAAAAACTGGTATCAAAAGTTTACTTCGGCCCTACTTGAAGTTAGTTTCAAGCAATCAAAGGCGGATCATTCCCTTTTCATCTTTAGAGACGGAGATGTCTTCGTGGCTGCTCTCATATACGTTGACGACGTTATTGTCGTAGGAAATGACGCCCAAAAGATAAAAGAAACCAAGACCTTTCTCAACGAGAGTTTTAGCATAAAGGATCTCGGGGTTCTAAAATATTTCTTGGGCATTGAAGTAGCACGAACCCAGGAAGGCTTGGTCCTTAGCCAAAGGAAGTACATTCTTGACATATTAGAAGATAGTGGGATGCTAGGTTGTCGGCCTAGTGCATTTCCAATGGAACGAAACTTGAAGCTTAGCAAGGGAGATGAAGAACGGGTGGACGCCGGTCAATACCGTCGTCTGGTAGGGAGATTACTTTACCTACAAGCAACTAGACCCGATATTGCACACTCGGTAAATCTTCTAAGTCAGTTTGTGGTAGATCCTCGTCAGAATCATATGAATGCAATCACGAGGGTTCTAAGGTATTTGAAGGCTACACCAGGGCAAGATATTCTCCTCCCTAAAACGGGAGGGACAAATCTTATAGCATACTCTGATTCCGATTGGCTTGGATGTATAGACACCAGAAGATCTAGGATCGGTTACTTGTTATTGATCGGAGGGGCCCCGGTTTCTTGGAAATCAAAGAAGCAATCTGTGGTATCACGATCTTCCGCTGAAGTCGAGTATAGGGCCATGGCCACCACAGTGAGTGAGATTTTATGGATGCGTTGGCTCTTACAAGACCTGGGTATTGACCAAACGGGCCCGACCTCCATTTTATGTGATAACTTAGCGGTCAAACACATTGCCAACAATCCAGTTTTTCACGAACGAACGAAGCATGTAGAAATGGATTGTTATTTCGTAAGAGAGCAGGTTGAGTCTAAAGAAATAGAGCCGTTACACATTAATACAAAGCTTCAAGTAGCAGACTTATTCACCAAAGCTTTGGGGTCACGACAATTGCAACTTCTTCTTGCCAAGTTGGGTATTTGTGACCTTCATACTCCAACTTGAGGGGGAATAAAGAAGGAAATGATTTACCACTTTATTATGATCCCTTAATTATTGGGTCGTTATTGTATTTTCTTTTTTCTTGGGTTTCCTTGTTTAGTTTCCCTGATTGTATTTAGTTCTTGGTTTTTCTTTTCTATCGATGATTGAAACAATAATAAAAGAAGAATTACCTATATCAGATTTTTCAATATATGTATATTGTTAATTTTTTAGTTAATTATGTAGTCTTCTCACTATTACCAACTTGTATATAGTTATCGGTTGCTAAAAAATATTAGGAACATAGGTTGATTCGTACTGTTTATCGAAGCACTTCAAGCTACTTTTTAGTTAATTATCTGAAACCTTTCACCAATATCAGACTGTAATTCTCCATCTCCGAAACAACAGTAGCTGAGATCCAAATTTCTTAAGCTACATGTCGATCAACCTATGATATGCTAACCAAAGTGTTAATGGGGTTTTCTCAGGTCGTTTGAAATCACAATTTCGGTATTTCTTTCAAACATTTGATTTCTATGCTTTTTAAAGTAAAACAGTTGTGGAAACTTAGAGAAATAAGGTTGGTACAACGTTTTCCAGTTGATGAGAGCAGAGCGTCTATCCGAATGCCATACAGATCCAACTTTACTAAGCATTCCATGTTCGCTTGTGCATATCGATAGTTATGAGAGACTTTTGTATCAACACCTTTATCCCTATTTCAGGGCTAATGGGAGCCCATCAGCATAAGACACTACTTGTAATGAAAGCTTTTCATAATCTTTTACGTGGTTTTCTTCATTAAAAGCATGACTATTAAAGAGCCAGATAGCATCATGAGATAATAGTCTGACAGGAGAGACATAGAGTGTGAAGAAACATGAGACTTGGGCTCAAGGACTTGAGGCAAGAGGATTTGACTTCCTTGGACATTGATCCGCAGGCGAGTACAAACTCAGGCCTGCACGGCCCAAACGCAGGCCCTTCACATTCCACCTATTTGAGGTATGAATCTCCACTTGATGTGGAGAGCGGGTTTTCGGGTCTTAAGCTAGATGTACATTCGTATAGAATAACCTCAAGTTCAGGCCCGTTGAGGCCTAAGAGATGTTAGCAGACTTGGGAAAAGATAAAGAGATTTTCAAGTGGTAGTATGAGCGATTATGGAGACTTTTTGAAGTTATTGTCACAATCATGTTGACTTTTTTGAGTTATTTTTTTCTTTACTTTGACCATGGTCATCCCAGTCGGGTTTGCAAGAAAATTGTTGAATGAGATGTACAGAAGTTTTGCATCGTATTAGGAATGTATTTCCTTGGTATAGTTGTAAATATAGACTGCAGCAGCAAATACAAGAGGTTCGGGTTGCCTGTAAAAGTAGTAAGTAATCTTTGTGTAATTTTTCTTGATGTTTTGTGCATCATCATGAGGTAGATACTATATAACTTGGCATGTGTTAAAGCATTTTAGTTTAGCGATCGGTTTATTACTTTGGGGATGTCCATCAGTATGGCTTTGATAGTAGGATGGCATGGGAATAGAAACAAGCTTTTGAAATCTGTTGAAAACCGGTACTCTGGGGCAAGTGCTACAATAACGACCTTATCCGCTATTGTTGCTCCCTGAGATTATATACTCGATTTATTAAGCACACGCAAAATAAGCAAAAGAATGTATTGACACACACAAAAGATGGTTTGATGAGTACCTGTTACATTCTTGCATATTAAACAACTTGTAACTCTTTAAAAATCCTTTCATATCATAAATCAACTAGGGTCAACCATATCAGTTAGCATTAAAATACAACCCACAAAAAGTCAAATATCAACTAGGGTCAACCATCAAGAGTTCAGCGGCCTTGTACCTTGTGGAAAAACATAGATACTTCAGTATGGAAGAATTCCAACTCTTATTTCAGGTTTCATTATTCTCTCGAGTTGCGGGTTCTAGTCTCGCTGACGTTTCTGAGATCCTAGTACCAGTCAATCGATCAATTAGCTATAAAGTTTAAAATTCTTATAGTGTCCACTTCTCGTCTATAGAGATTTATCTTTTGTTTGATTTTATCTTCTCCAATCAATGCCATGTTTTTTGACAATTTAACATACGTTCGGGTCAATTCGGGTTGGGTCAAGTCGGGTCAAAATTCAAAAAATCATACCCGAACCTGATCCTAATTAGAACTCGGGTCACTCGGGTTCAGGTCAATTCGGGTCGGGTCAATTAAGGTTCGCGTCAACCCGAGTACAAAGAAAAAGTCTAAAAAGTGGCTTATTTAAGTAATAAGACAATGTAAAATGTTTTATTCGAGTCGGGTTGGTCGGGTACGGGTCAAGTTGGGTCGGGTCAGTTCGGGTCAAGGCTAAAAATATAAACCCAAACCCGAGCCTAATTAGAACTCGGGTCAATTCGGGTCAACCCGAATTAACCAGAATACGTTTTTGGACCCGAGTGACCCGACCCGAATAGGCTTATTCGGGTTCGGATTCCGGTCAGGTTCTGGTCGGGTCGACTTATTTGACATCCCTAATCCTATATATCCATTTTAGTTTATGGATAAGATTAAACACATAACCCATTTTTCTTTTTTTTTTCAAACATTAATATCTCTTAAATCGTTAATCGTTATGCGAAAAGAAAAATACAATCACGACTGACATTTAGTTATCTTTCTACTGGTATGCTATATGATATACTTTCGACAAAAAAATCGCGTTTTTTTTCGTTGTCGAAAACTATCATATATGATACTAATATCATATATGATTCAATAATAATTTGTAGTTTAACACTAATATCATACATGATAAAACACTATTATCATATATGATATTTTACGCAAATTTCAAATACGAACCAAATTTATTTTCTTTAAAAGTATATCATAGTGCATATCAGTAGAAAAGTAATTAAATGCTTATCGCGATGATATTTTTTTTTCCGTTTAGCACTCAATGGTTTAGGAGATATTTAAATTATAAAAATATGTGAAATAATAAAATGTTTTTAATCTTATTCATTATATGGGATCATAATGTATGGTGGGATAAGTCCCTTAATATCTAAGATAAATATGGTATACAAAATAACTCTCCTTTAATTTATTAGTTATGATAGTCAAAATATGTCATTATGAATTGATTATGAGCATAAATGAATATACATGCAATGTTTTCTTTTATTGCACATTTGACCATTTACTTTTTTTTTCTTTTTTTGCGAAAAACTTAATTTGACCATTTACTTCATAAGAAACAATATGGCTAAAAATATTTATTAATAAAGCATACAATGTTATTTATTGGTTGGAATACAATGAATGTATACGGCCTATATAAATCAAGAAAGGTTTTCTTTATTTTATCAAACCATTGTTACAATGTGTGTTAACATTTTTATTGCAATTCTATTCTTCATTCCTACATTTTCAAGTGCTAATCCAGTTACTATTCCTCAATTACCTTGTTTTTACACTCATCAATGGCATTTTTTTCTTACAAATGATATGCCTGATACTCTCATTACGACTATACAACAAAAATCGTCAAATTTTCCTGTTTGTCATAATTGTTACCTTGTTAACGGACAAACTTTTGATTGGTACTTCTGCCCAGATGGAAACCACGATTGGGTTAGTGAATTCACTTTCGGTTCCAAGAAAGCTACAGTAAATTTGTTTAGTAAACAAATTGCTAACATCTGCTATAAATTTAAACTTCTATTTCCTACAGAACATTGTTATTGGTCGGTTAAACCAGATGGATTTTATGTATCTAGAAAAAATTCTTCGTTTCCGGGATCAGATTGGCATTATATAACTCCGTGGCCCGAGGCGAGTATTGTGTAATAGTTGTAATGATATGTTTCAAATCATTAAAATATACAATAAAGTCTCATTGAATCCATATGTATGCATTTTTTTATCATCTTAAGATGACTTTAGCATTTGAGTATTATTGGGTGACCAAGAAAGATCGGTGTCACTTCATCACCCTTCTCCACAACATACAAATAAAATCGTACTCGTACTTGACATCTTTTTATAATTGAATTTATTATAAAACAAACTCATTTAATTACATACCATTTGAACCAAATATTATGTATTGCAAAGATTAAAATTGTAAGAAAATAGCTTCTTAGGAATTGTGTCAAACGAACTTATAATATAATGATCAAAGCAAAGGGTGCAAATTGTTTAAGTAGAGATTGAAAGATTTGTCTTCCCCATAGAGCTTGTAGTAATCTACATGCCGGAGGATAGTAAAACACCTCTAATAATAGGAAGACCTTTCTTTTTTACTACTCATGCTAAGATTGATGTCTGTAACGTAAAAAGTTTTATAAGTAGGGGATAACAAACTTGAATTTATAAGTGAAAAGCTAGTTTTGATAAACAAAATAGAGTAAAATGCAAATATGGTCACTATGTATGTCATTTTTGCATATATCCTACTTGGTTTTAAAACTGCAGGCGCCATATCTGTCATGATAGTTTGAGTTCATTTTGATACCTTGACCTAACGGTGCATATGTTTTGACCGTTATGATGGTTTAACAAAAGGACAAAATTGTCTTTTTTTTCTCTTTAAGGATCACAGGTTTATAAAAAAATTACTACCCATGAATTCATAGCCCGGTCCCGCCATAACAACACCAACCCTGTAACATCCTGACTGAAAATGCTCCTAGTCACAGTAGCAATAGCAGGTTTGCCTACCAACACTTAGAATAGCTTATAGGCTTTAATTAATTAGAAGTGAGAATGCAGTCAAACACACATCTTATATTCATTAACAAAAAAATGTGTGTTTCAAAAACAAAGTTTATATTCACAGTTTAATGATCAAATATTTATGTTGCTATTTAACTGAACAGAAAAAGAAGGATGACCCAACATGTCCAAGTACAACCTAAGTCACATTCAAGTACAACAAAACTTTGAATTGCAATCTGATGCTAAAAATACACAAGATGGCTGTTGTAATTAGGTAACAAAAAGAGGGAAAAAAGTTAATGATGTACATAAATTAGGGTTATACAAATTGTTTGTTAGGTAACAAAAAATAATTTATGACGTAGATTAGGGGTTGGCGTTGTTAAGGATCTGAGCCTATGAATTTGTTGGTTGTAAAAGTTTTACAAACTGTGATTCTTAAAGAAATAAAAGAAAAGACAATTTTGTCCTTCTGTTAAACCATGGTAACAGTCAAAACATATGTTCCGTTAGGTTAAGGTATCAAAATGGACTCAAACAATCCTCACAGGTAGGATATATGCAAAAATAGCATACCATAGTGACAATATCTGCATTTTACTCAAACAAAATATGTACTAGATAGCTAGACTACATAGATAGTTATGTCACTACAAAAGATTAATCCCAAATTTATGTTCGCTAACGTTATAACTCTGACAGTCCTCCAAGGTTGGGCGAGTGATGGCTTACTTTTTATGTTTATTTTTCTTAGAGTAATATTGTAAGGGGCCACCACCACCACCACCACCAGACACATTGGTTGACCCAACCCGATCTAAATCTGAAAATTCCTTTTAGGGTCGGGTTCTCAATAGACCTGACAACCTATTTACTCTTCTATTAAATTCTTATGTTGGATATCTTTTTTGCTTCGAGCTTTTTATGTCTGGATGGCATACGAATTTTACAGCCTAATGGCTACATTTCTTACGCGATTACGCTATCCTGAGCTACGCTCAAGTGAGTTTCCAAACTTCTTTTTGAAATGGTAACCAAATGTATATATAATGAAATAAAAGAAAGTAGTTACCATAATGTTATGGCCGTTTTGCAGGTTGTGATAACTAATGAACAACTATCGAATTATTAGCGTGAACTTCTATTTGTGTTTTTCACTTTATGCTAATAATGCTAATGTCATTGTCAAATAATTTTCTACATTGTTTGTTGAAGCGAAATTCCCCGACAAGAACTGCTCGAGTGAATTCCCCTCAGTCACGGTTAGGATGTAGCTTGTATTTTAGTATTGAACCTATAAACACAAAGCAACACACGTTAGCCTCGTCCCAGGTTTGACCCCTAGACCAAGCTCCAGCGTGAGAGTAAGTAACTATCACGTGGATTGTGTTCGGTGTGGAATACCGGAGGTTAGTTATAAATGTGAAGAACAACAATGGTAGTGAGTAAGCTAAGTTGAATTAAATTGAATGTGTATTAGATGTGAGGGGTATTTATACTACTCCACCAAATGTACATGGATATCTAGTCACATCAATAGTGTAGAAATGCTAAAATGGATCCGGTGGTCTAATGTGGTGGTAGATGGTGGTAGAAGCCATTGTTGGCTTAGAGAGAGAGAGAGAGGTTGAAAGAGAAAGTGTAATGTATTCCCAAATGAACAAATGACAATCAACACCCCTCCTTGGAAGCTAAGGAGGGGTATATATAGTCACGCACACAACCTAAAATTTACAACGAGCCTAGTCTAGTCTAAATGTGTGTGACTATGATAACTAACGGGAATTCTTAAATGTCGTCACATAAAGTGAGTTTCCAACAATCTTCCCCCATGGGACGACGTGTAGAATTCCTTACAATATACTTCCTAACAAGTACAAAATAATTAAGAATAAGAGCTTTCTTGAAGCATCCAATGCTGATGAAGTCTTCTGAGGCCTTCGTCTTCAAAACGACTCATCTTTAAAGTAACTTGTAGAAGAAATACTGTAACGACACGAGCTAAGTAACCCATACACTTCTGGTCAAGGAGAAGCTTCTGAATTAGCTTCCCCCTAATTCATGCCACGTAAACTTGATGTAGAAGCATTTTAAATAGCTTCCCCCTAAACCAACAATCTTCGAAAGCAACTTCAAAGCTTTTAATAAAGCTTAGAATGATTAAGCGCACAGCGGAATCTAACAAGCAAATCCCATCATATAACATGATAACGTTGTTAAGAGGAGTTGAAAGTAAGGGGTACACCAAGTAGATCAACAACTTCTCTTCTCACGCTTGAATAATTCTTCTGAATTTTTCTTCCCCCTAAGAGTTCAAGTTATGCATACCAGAAAGAATCAAGACACTTCTTCCCCCACATAGTTGAAGAAGGTAAATCAATCCCAATTGTGAAGCTCAAATACTGAAGTGGACACTTTATCCCATTCATGAAGTTGACATCGTAACACCAGAGTCAATTAAGTCCCGGAAATGTACATATCTTCTTCCGGAGATGCACCAGAGTCAATTAAGTCCCGGGAATGCATCTAGGATAATGATGATGTTTAATTGCAACAATCAAACAATTAAACCTCGAATCAGTAGTGTACCGTTTGGAGATTGATAACGACACGAGTTAAAACACTGATTTTCTCTGCGGCTATGACAAATGTCATCCCGGAATATATTCAAATCAAAAGAAGGTATGAAGTTCATCATGTGTACTCGTTGTGCGTTCAATGTGTCTTCTTCTTCCCCCTTGATGGTTTCAAAACTCGGAACCATCAATAAATTGTACGCACATGTACCTGAAATCTCGTGAGAATAATAAATAAGCTGAATTATATATTTTGTGAGAATCAGTTGTTGATCGAAAATCTCTTCTCATAAACTCTCCATGGCCACCTTTACCAACCCACATGAAAGCAATTTGAAGTGACCACTGAAAGAATGAACCGGATACATCAAACGTGAAACTGAATAAGAATCCTTCGATCTTGTGACTTAAGCTTGCACTATTGTTGAATGAAGAACGGTGGAGAAATCTCTAAGTACTCAATGCATCACTGAAGAAGTCAATAAGCACAACACCTCTTGAAATTATCCACGTCGACTAAGCGCGTGACACAGAGTACAACAATGTACCCCCTTTAAGTGATAGTTATCCGAGTCATCAACCATCCACCCCGAACCCGGAAACCAGATAACCAAGTCTTCATTCTAGGATTAAGCACGAGCAAGTTATCTACTAAAAGATAAAATAAATACACGCCTTCGAAAAATCCGTCTTCAACGTCACGTAATTAATACCCGATCAAACCAAATCTGTAGCCACTAAAAATCGCCCATTTTTTCTTAGTCGCGTCAAAATAAATTCTCGTCACATTTGTCACGTCATTTTGTCGCGTCACATTTCTCGTCACCCCATCAGTGTCAATAAAAAAATTAAAGAACCACAAATGCAACAAAAAAACCACAAATTCAAAAAAAAGGAACTTGATTGTTTGAGCATTCATACTCCTTAACAATGTCTCGTCACTTTGTCACTATGTCACTTTGTCTCGTCCCGATAATGACCATAGTATGACTAAATACACACTAAGTTTATACAAAAACAAATTTGATGTAAAAAACTTGTGTATATAGCAAAAATATACGGCCCATTTCATTGTTCTTTAAAAAATTGTGAGTCATGGCCCAATTTGTGTTTGTCATGGCCCAAATGTGCATAACCGGTCCAATTTTTTTTGTGATAAATAACTTTCCCAATCCTAATTCAACTCACAGAAGACTTAAACCTAAATCCTCTCACCTAGTGATATCCGCCCCCCAAATCTCTCTAACCTCATCTCTTAATGTAGAAATGCTAAAATGTAGAAATGCTAAAATGGATCCGGTGGTCTAATGTGGTGGTAGATGGTGGTGGAAGCCATTGTTGGCTTAGAGAGAGAGAGAGAGAGGTTGAAAGAGAAAGTGTAATGTATTCCCAAATGAACAAATGACAATCAACACCCCTCCTTGGAAGCTAAGGAGGGGTATATATAGTCACGCACACAACCAAAACTTTACAACGAGCCTAGTCTAGTCTAAATGTGCGTGACTATGATAACTAACGGGAATTCTTAAATGTCGTCACATAAAGTGAGTTTCCAACAAATAGGCTAGGTTCTGAGCCCAAGGTAAGATATTTTCCACTATTCGAGGGATTTGTTACCCAGGGCGACGGTGAGACGTTTTGTCTGATGGGCCGAATGATGTGTATTGGATAATACGCTGGACTACTTTTGCTTTTCATCAGCTCCTATGCTCGTGGCAATAAATGCTTATTGCTCATTTGTTAGTCCATTAATTACAGACCCCTCGGCCCCAATCCGGAGGTTGTCGTATGTCTGGAGGCCTTTGGCCGGAGACATACACAAACATGTCCCCTCGGTATTATGGTGTTAGCTTCGTCTAACGGTGTGATACTTAATTGTGCTTGTCGTTTTGTTATATTGTCCATAATGTTGGGCCTAATAAATGCAACCCATTGCATTAATTCCTCTTTAATTACCATTGTCTTTTGCTCACCCTACTCGTTTCCATTTGAGGCATCAGCCTTTGTGCTGTTGCCGCTAAAACTCCTCCATGTGGCTTCATTTATTTTCTACGGTGTGGATTAAACATGGGAAATTGTGCACGTCTTTTTGTTGTCTCCCCATCGAGTATAAATACTTCCTTTTAGTCCATTTTCGTTTCACGTTCTTTTCTCACTTCCTCCGTTGTTGCATTTCTAACCTTGGAAGACGTCTTGTTTAACAGGTGTGCGCTCAGTTTCCCCCTTTGATTTATTTCGTTCCTTTTTCTGTTGTATATATCATGTCTGTTAGTGGTTCCGACGAGGAGGCTGGACCCTCGACCTTCCGTGACCCCAAATGTGACATGCATATTAGGGTTTCTACTTTGTTCATCGATGATCTTAAGCATATTGTTAGGAAGTATCTTATTCCTTCGGATCTTCGTCCTCGTCTTCCTGATCCTCTTTTAACCACGAATCAACTTAGAGCGTGTTTCGAGGGCACGTGTGAACGCTTCCCACGTTGTAAGGAGACGGTTGTTGAAAAGGTACGTGTACCAACTTAGAGCGTCTCCGGTGAGGTGAAAGGCAATCATGGAAAGACGCGGGGGTGGTGTGATGTTGTAAAAGCTGAAGTATTGATCGGCTTGAAAAAGCCAATCAAGCGGGTTTGATCCGTCAAAAGCCGGAAGGTTGAGTTTGGGCGGCCGAATCTGAAGCCCATGAGGAGTTGGTGGCACATTGTTTGGTGGTTGCATTTGTTGGGTTCATGCATTATTTTGAGCAATGGTCGAAATGAGGGTGGTTGTTTGTTCATATTGCGCCGCGAGTTGCTTGGATATGACATCAAGTTGTGAAAACGATTATGTTTGGGACTCGAGAAGTTTGGAGATATTAGCAGCCATGGCTGCCATTATGTCTTCCAGTGGTGGGTTGTCTTTCTTGGGAGGCATGGTAGGAAAGCTGAAAGCACCAAATTGATAGAGACTAATACTACTACTAGTCAATATCTTAACTAGACTACTATACTCAAAAGCACCTACTGTAATCTAATGAAAAACATACGACATTGGAGCAATTTTCTGTGTTTTCTTCTTATTTCTTCTCAATACAAAGTACATATTTATATAGTAAACAATTGTAACTACTTGCTAGACTTTAGGAAAACATGGAACATGGGAAGATAACTATTCTACTCTACCACTACTAGCTAGACTTTAGGAACACGAAAATAACCGTAACATAAACTAGTAACCAATATTGCAAATATGAAATAGTCTTCCCCAAGCATGGAATTCGGTCCCATGCACATAAAGTGTTGATCAAGTCAAGATAATGCTACTAAATTAACTAACAACTGAACTAAAATAGACTTGCTTTGCCACTTGTACTAGCAAACGTATCACATGTTCAATTCATGTATTGGGGTTTTGGTTTTCATTTGACCCGTCAACCTAGGGATGATCATGGTTTAAAGACCGGACCGGACCGACACTCGAAGTTGTCCAAAACATCAGACGAAAATGGCCCATTCGGGTCGGTTCGGTCTTCTATCCGGTCCTACACGCATAATAGTCAGGTTTTTTGTAAGACCGAACCGGACCGGACTGACCAGACAAAAACCAAATTTAAGAAAAAACACGGATCGCATACCAGATTGAAATACGTTCCATCTAATCTGGTCGGTCCGGTTCGGTCTGATTTTCTAACCCGATGTTCTTCTTGTGATTCTCTAGAACGTATTTTTTAGGCGGAGATACCCGCAAAACGTTTTACGGGTTGTCTTCACCTCTAAAACTAACCAAACAACTTACAACTTACATTTTTGAATCGGAACTAAGAACATCATTCATGGGTAATATGTTGTTTTCTTTCATTTCATTCTTTTTAATCCTAATTTGCGTGTTTTTTTAGCTCAATAGCGTTGGTTTGCTGTCAATTACAATACCCTTTAACCATTTTCATTTATTTGCCCTGAATCGAAAATCCCCAATTTCACAGTTAAACCCTAATTAAGTTTTTTTTTGGCTTAATAGCATTAGTTTATGCTCAATTACAATACCCTTTAACCAATTTCAACAATTTGTCCTGAATCAAAATCCCCCAATTTAAGTATAAACCTTAATTAAGTTTTTTCTGAATCAAAAACCCCCAATTTCAGATTCAAACCCTATTAAGTTTTTTTTTGGGTTCAAAGTGGTTTAATTGCCTTCAGTTACAATACCCTTTAACCAATTTGATCAATTTTCTCTGAATAAGAAACTCCCAATTTGCTTTAATTTTATAATAATTGAAAACCCCCCAAATTTTATATATAAACCCTAATTTGTTTCATTATGTCAGTACCTATAATAGGATTATAAGCATCACTACCTTACCACTTTGATCTAGAACCTTTGTTATCTCCAACAGATATTCGATTGTTCGGTGACCTTTCGTCGCTCTTTTCGTCATCCGGAAATGAGTTTCCGTCCATTAGGACACGAAACGACGACTTAGCTAGCTCATTTTTGCATTCGCCTTTCATGTCGTATTTGACGCGTTATCATGTGCATCAGAGTCCAATTTCGGTCTTTCGATGTCTGGTTTTGGTCTCGAGTAGCTCGAGTCCCTCTCCTGACGTTTCGGCTTGTTTACGGAAGACAAGGCTGTTAAAAGGATTTGTGACGCATGTGTTGAGCACATGTGTGGATTATGGGCCTTGTGTGAGTTATAATGATGAGCTTACGTTTGTGATTGTGATTGATGATGGTTTCAGCGAGTCGTGTGTAGAGTCGCGTTTAAAGGAGTTGTAAACAAATGCACAAATCAAACATAAGGTATTTAATGATGGTTTGGTTGTTAAGGCGTTTTACGAGGCCAAAAAGCCACATAGAGGACAGGTATAAAACAAGTTTTAACTTATCAGTTTGAGCGCAACAATAGATGTGTACTTTTTCAAATGTTACATTATGTGACGTATGCTTAAATTATTAACTTTTTAGAGCTTTTTAAGCGTTGGCATCTACAGGTTAGCGTTTAGAGATGAAAGCTCGTCTGGCAAAGAGCGTTTAGCATTTTGTTTTTCTAGAAACGATTCTTGAAGAAGCGTTGGTGTTTAGATTTTATGTCATTTTACAATTATAATCAACTAATATAGCTACATTACCAAACACTTGCATATAAACGTCCAACTGCTACTTGCTAATTTTTCCCAACATATTCCAAAGTACAAAATAACAAGTTACGAGATGAGAAGCATTTTGGGTACACGTACCAACAAACCATGATGGAACTTTTGAAGAACGTACACGTCTATTATATAGCTTGGACGGTTGTTATTAGATTGTTGTTTTGGTTGTAAAAAGTTAGGGTTATTTATGATGTTGTAGATGCGAGAGATTTTACCAGATGAGAAGCATTATGGTGCTAATGCGACTGTAGTTGCTGGAGGGTTGTTACACTTGATGATTCGTATATAAGTTTAAGATTATATTCTCCAAATGTTTGAGGCTGGTATTGCTGATCTTGTTCAAGGGGTACTGATTTGTTAACATATTTATAATATACGAGATTTTAGTTTGTTAATTATATGAATCTGATATTCCGTGGATCTTCATTTTAAAAAGTTGCTAACACGTGATTGAATATTTACAGGTATCGTGAAAGTGACACAGCCAATAGAACAATTGAAGCAGATCCTTTGCATACCATGTTTCTTGCTCATAAAGCTTGCTGATCGGCATAACATGGTGACGTTGGATGCATTGCCTTTGAGTAAGAAACAAAGGTTTGCAAAGGAGACAATGGAGATCTTTGCTCCTTTGGCAAACTGTTTAGGAATCACGAGTTTGAAGGAGCAATTGGAGACTCTTTCTTTCAAGTACCTTAACCCTGAGCAGCACGATGATCTCTCCTCCTAACTTTTGAAATCATTTAATGAGGCGATGGTGACTTCTGCTGATTGGAGCAATCTCTTCAAGATGGGTCAATCTCTTACCAAGCCTTGTATGGACGGCACAAAAGCTTGTATATCCACTGCAAAATGCTAAAGTATGTCTCTCGTTTTCCCTTGTCTGAACTATTTTTCATCATGATCATTGGTAAAATTATGTGTTATAATTGTTAATTCATATACATCAAACTAGATCCATCCACTGTGTACTCGTAGTGTAATGGTTACAACTAGACGTTGTATGAACATATGGATCTAGACAATATTATAAATTGTAATTGTACTAGTACTTAAGTTAGGGCCTGTTTCTTTTCCACTTATTGGACCATATGGGGAGCGAACTATATCCAAAAGGGTTAAAGTTGTGTTTCTTTTTTCACTCTGTTAGATATGTGGGTCTGTTAGGGGCGGGTGTCAAAATCATACTCCTCCCCAACCAGAATGACTTTTTGTATCTTTTTTTACTCATATGTCCTTTTTTTTAATTTCACATCTTACCATCCTTCTTCTCATCACCACCCATGGGTACCTTGATGCAACATCAACAAAAAGTATCTTCAATATCCTCATAAACGCTATTTCACATCTCAACCCAACCATTGTTTACCAGATCTGAACCAGATCTATCATCCGCCACCACCATTACAAATTTTGGCGTTTAATGTTTTTTATAGCGGTTGGTTAAAAGGGTTGAGGAAGACATTCCAGTTTGAAGAAATGTCATAAGAATTCATATATGTTGTGTTGTTGTAGTTATAGTTATGATGGATTGATACTGGTATAGTTTAACAACTACAGTAATTGAACAACAAGGGTAAAATAGTAATATATCATTTTTAAGAGGTTTATAAAGTGTAGAAAAGAAACACCATTTCCGCATCTAATTTCCTCTACGTATGGATTTGATATATCAAATCAGACACTATATGCGCACAGCACTTCATGTTAAAAAAAAGAAACAGCACCTTAGTTGAATTAGAGTTCAATTGAGATAGGCACCTGCATTCAAGTTCCAAGTGAGGGGCACTCGGAAGGAACCAACTAATTACCGGGTTTATTGGTCATCCGTGATACTGAGGAGCTCCAAATGGCTCTTGGGCCAATTCATATTGCTGCTGGACCATAATGTGCTTACCTGAGCTGAGCTGGGCCCAAAAAACGTCACACTGGATAGTCAGAGGGTTCGAACACATTTTTTTTTGGTTCCAGTATCATCTACAGTATATAATAGTGGGTTCTAATCCCATGTTTACTTTTGTTTTTGGGTTTTAGTATCTAAAAAAAATATTAAATTGATAGTGGATAGGATGAATTTTAAATGTGACAGTGGATGAAAACTGCAACTTGGTGTTGCTTGGTTCGTTAGCATACAATAGGTTTAGAAAACGACAGAATGGTTAGACGAATTAGGTTTAGAAGGGGGGTGGGGAAGGCAGTAGCTTTAGATGAACTCATTGGGAAAAGCTCTGACTCGTTAAGATCTTACATGAACTCATTGGAAAAAGTGAGGACTGCCACATCCTCTTAACAAAAAAGGCGAAATTAATGGAAATGGATCTTGAACAGGAATTAACAAATAAAGTGTTGTAATTTTCTTTGTTTATGTACTTTGTAATCAATGAATAGTATATTCTTTAGGAGTATCATTTTCGGTATCATTCTTGTATTTACTTTAATTCGGTTTGTAAGAAAAAATTGTATTGCCCACTTATACTCAAAACACTTAAACTATATTGATATTCAAATAGAGGGAAATTGGTGCGCTAGCCACATGATCTTTAACCCGGAATGAGAATGCATTTCATAGAGATCAATAGATCGAAAATGACGTTTAACAAGCGTGCAATTAAATTATCAGTAACTATGCTTTTCATACCAATCGTTGCATCATTTGATTAAATCTTCTCTCCTTGAAAATTTCAAAGTCAACCCAGAATATCCTATGAACTTGCTACTAAAGCCTCTTCATAAACTTCTTAAGCCAGAAAGCATATGGGCACTTTTGTCTTTAAAGAGACGCGTTTAGAAAAGGTCATATTCTAAACAAAAGAAAAAGTATGCGCAGTTGACTACCATATATTATAAACAAACAAACTATATCAATCTTCTTTGAAGTTTTATTAGATCAATCTAATCATATATTCTAAACACTTGAATGGCACCGTCCTTTTCTTCATCTTCTAGATCATATCTTTATGATGTATTTCTGAGCTTTCGAGGAGAAGATACCCGGAAAACCTTTGTAGATCATCTCTACACTGCTCTTGAACAACGCCATATCCGGACTTATAAAGATGATATCACACTTCCAAGGGGTGCATCTGTTGGTCCAGCACTCTTAAAGGCTATCCAAGAATCGCGCCATGCAGTCATAATCTTCTCCAGAAACTATGCAGATTCTTCATGGTGTTTGGACGAACTTGTTCATATTATGAAATGTAGGACGAAGAATGGGCTGACTGTTATGCCCGTATCCTATGATGTGGATCCTTCTGATGTAAGAAAACAAAGAGGAGATTTCGGGGAAGCGTTTTCTAAAAAAGTGGCTACAGAGAACACCACGAAAGCTGAAATATGGAGAAAACAACTTGTTGCTGCAAGTAATATTTCTGGATGGGAACCTAAGAACATCACAAATGGGTAATAAGTTTTCTTTCATATTCTAATTGAGCTTTATATACGTATTAAGGTCTGTTTTGTTTGAACATATATATAGCTAGCAAGTAACTTGATTAATGCATGGTTTACGATTTTATTATACTACAAATAAAAAGCAATCTAGTTCCTACGCAGGATCTTTGTGAGATAGGATCTTTATAAGATCCCGATTTTAACCATAAGTAAGATCTTGTTCGATTCAATTTTATGTTTCTCGGGTCACAACATATGTAGATTTGTATAATCCTAAGAGGCTAATTGTATTAAACACTTCATAATCGTAATTTTGCATAATTTTACGATCCATATTAAGAAATTAAAATGATACTATAGTAGGATATTAAGATCACAATCTGATCATACGATCACGACCTTGCAAATACGAAAGTGGTCCTGGATAGGATGCCGGTATTAAAAATCTTTCTTGATATCGACTTTGGTGTAGTGGTTTTGTTTTGTACGATTGAATATTTTAGACATAAATTTTTAACCTTAAATTTTCTGGTAAAAACCAGTATATGAACAGAGGCTAATATTCTATATTTATCTGATATATATGTAGGCATGAATCACTGGTCATCAAGGAAATTGTTGACACAATTTTTGGTGCACTGTTCCCCTTGAACTCAGATATTGATGAAGGGCTTGTTGGAATGAGAGCCCGTTTGCAAGATTTGATATCACAGCTTAAAATTGGTTCGGGTGGTGTGCGCATGGTTGGGGTATGGGGGCTTGGGGGTGGTGGTAAGACTACTCTTGCCACTTCTGTTTATATGGAAATCATACGCCATTTTAAAAGTCACTGCATTATTGAGAATATCCGTGAGGAGTCACACAAATCTGGTTTAAAGAAATTGCAAGGAGACATATTATCAGCTCTTTATAAAACAAAGATGGAAGTATACAGTGTTGCTGAAGGAAAACGTAAAATAAAAAGTATGTTATGTCATAGTAATGTGTTGGTAATTCTGGATGACGTTGATGATCTTGACCAATTAGAGGCGTTGGCTGGCTCACCTAGTTGGTTCGGTGATGGAAGCCGAATAATAATCACAACTCGAGATGAACATTTGTTAAGAAAGCACAAGGTAGACCATGTCTCTCCTTTCAGGCTATTATCTCATAACGAGGCTATCTGGCTCTTTAATAGTCATGCTTTTAATGAAGAAAATCACGTAAAAGACTATGAAAAGCTTTCATTACAAGTGGTATCTTATGCTGATGGGCTCCCATTAGCCCTTAAAGTTTTAGGTTCGTTTTTATATGACAAAGATGCGAAAGGGTGGATAAGTACCATGGATAGACTTAGAGATATTCCTGAAAGTGAAATTGTGGAGAAGCTCAAAATTAGCTATGATGGACTCAAACATGTGGAGAAAGAGTTGTTCTTGGATATTGCATGTTTCTTTAGAGGGGAAAGGAATATCGATGCAATGGAGATATTAGACGCTTGTGGTTTTCACCCTGAAATAGGGATACAGGTGTTAATACAAAAGTCCCTCATAACTATCAATTCATACGGAATGTTTGACATGCACGATCTGATACAAGAAATGGGACAGTACATTGTTAGAAGGGAACATCCTAACAATCCCGAAAAACATAGCAGAGTGTGGAAACATGCAGAATTCAGTAACATGTGTTTTGCAGATGCAACAGAGGTAAGGATTAAGCTGCCTACCTTTTCAATTTAAATTTGTAGATGTCCTCTAAATTATACTCCGTACTAATAAGATATATACTCTAAGTCAACCCAACACATTGTTTGCTCTTTTATTGCAGGAAAATGACCAGATTAAAGCGATTAAAATGGGTCATAATATTCACTGGTCACAAATATGTACGTAGTCGTGGAATGGAATATTGTTGTAGTCTTACAAAGTACTACGTACACTAAATAATAATCCCCAAGCATGTAAAAAGCTAGCATAACAAAGTCTTGTCATAAACTCTTATTTAACTAACATCTGACAATTCTAACATTTGAATGTTTGTACCATTAGCATCTACCACAACTGAAAGTGCTTCAACTCCAACATTTGGAAAGACTAGTCAGCACACCAGATTTTAATGGACTCCCCGATCTTCAAAAGTTGGAACTCGGTAATTGTAAAGAATTAGAAGAGATTCATCCATCTCTTGGAAATCATAAAAGTCTTAAACACGTAGATATATCATATTGTCACAAGCTTAGAATGTTTCCAACCATTGTTCGGATGGAACAACTCAAGTCTCTTCATATCAGTTCTTGCCACAAAAGTTTCGAGTTTCCAAAGATCCAAGCGAACATGGAATGCTTAGTAAAGTTGGATCTGTATGGCATTCGGATAGACGCTCTGCTCTCCTCAATCGAAGAACGTTGTACCAACCTTATTTCTCTAAGTTTGCACAACTGTTTTATTTTAAGCAGCATAGAAGTCAAATTTGATGAGCTAAAATGTTTGAAAGATTTACGAAATTGTGGTTTCAAACGACCTGAGAAAACTCCATTACCACTTTGGTTGGCATATCAACGGTTGACACATAGCTTAAGAAAGCTGGATCTCAGCTACTGCTGTTTCGAGGATGGAGAAATGCAGTCTGATATTGGTGAGCTATCAAACTTACAAGATCTAAATCTTAGTTATAATAATTTTTCCACATTAAATTTCAGCCTCTTGCAACTTACTCGGCTCAAACTCCTCAACCTGTCGGGCTGCAAAAGGCTTGTAAAATTGCCAGTTCTTCCATCAAGTATAGCTATTCACACTGCAAACGGCTGTGACAAACTTACAACCATAGGAGATTTCAATAAAAACTGTAAATGGTTATGTTATATCTCACTGTATGGGAGTACTGTGATTGATGGCAACAGGTTACTACAATCCATGCTGAAGGTATGGCTTTCTGCATATTTATGTCAATCTTTGAATAGTAATCATATAGCCTTCCAGCGCATCCTCCTAATTCATCTTCTAATGTATGCGTGAATATGTGTTGATGAATTAGGGAAATGCTATTAAAAATCAGTCCATGCATCTCAAAATTGAAGGTCTTGAGATACCAAAGCAATTTACAGATGGTCTTTCTCATGGGGACAAATGTCATTTGCCTCTTCCAGCGAACTGGTGCAATGACTTTTGTGGATTCCTAATCTGCGCTGTTCTGAAAGACAGTATTCTTACTGTGGATTCTCCACACATAATTATAAAGGCGACGACTGATGATGAGATGTGTGGTATGTTCAGTCATGTAGCCTGGGGGGAAAGTTTTGGTGGTAAACTTACATGGGTGTGGTATGTTTCATTTGCTTCATTGAAAAACACTGAATGGTGGAACCCAGCATACAAGATTGTTTCATTTTGCATTGGAGCACCTACACGAAGGACGAGATATTTCCCACGGCAAAACTTATATGTTGTCCCCCCCCCCCCCCGACAATAGCTCATGTACAGGGTTAGGAGTAAGTCTTGTTCCCATGAACAGTGGAAGTGCTCCGACAGATACATCAACTGATTCTTCTGAATTTACTGATGACTACACGCCAAAATTCCGCCTTCACAATTATTTTAAGTCTGCTTTGAAGATTTCCCCAGTTCTCTATGGTTACTAACAAAGACACGGTTGTATAATACTCGAATATTTTACTTTTTCAAATGCTTCGTTATAGTGGGTGTAAAAAAGAATTACTGCTCATGTTGTGTTCTCATTATATACACCCAGAAACCTTTTTTACCGGCAACTATCACTTGCCGGCTTCCAAGTCACTAAAATAATGATGTCGCATCCAGGGGAGCGGTCCCATCTCCCTACTTTCGCATTCATGTACGCCTTCCAAGCACAACCCGACTTTCAAATTTTGGCTCGTGACACTTGGCTACTGTAGGGTTTAATCCTACAATTCTGGTTAACTAGATGCGGAATACTCGATCGCGTAGAACACCTACAGCAGCGGACTCGACAGAAAAGTAAAGCGACGCTCACACAAGGTAATATCCCTAATCGTTTCCGATTAGTTTATTGAAAGAATGACGTGTTTGGTTTGTTCTCCCTCACCTCCTTTTATAGAGATGAGGGGGAACCGACTATACAAGTCCTACGGGTCGGGTTGGCAATGTCTAAGCCCAACCGGACCCAGAGTCATTGTAAGAGTCGGTTCCCCCTCATCTCTATAAAAGGAGGTGAGGGGGAACAAACCAAACACGTCATTCTTTCAATAACTAATCGAGATTCGGTTAGGGTTTACCTTGTGGGCGTCGATTACTTTTCTGTCGATTCTTGTGTTGGGTGTGTTCTTCGATCAATATTCCGCATCTAGTAATCAGGGTTGTAGGGATTAAACCCTACAAGTGGTATCAGAGCCTTGGTTCTTCGAGCGCTGGTTATCTAGGATCGATCGATTGAAGTGGGTTTCTTGTTGATCGGGTTTAGATCAACAAGGGTTGCAGGTATCGACTTAAAAGGCTCTTCTTCTTGGATCGATTGATAGGTTTTTCGGTCATTGAAGATCAACAGGGAGTCAGCCATTGTTTTTGTGGTTGGTGATATAAAGAAGAAGATAAGAAAAAGCTCGTTGGTTTTTTTTTTATATATAAAAAAGTCAACCATAACTTCAAAGGTATATAATCTGCATTAGTATAAGATATTGGGCCTAAGTTGGTTTTTTTTCTCTTTTTGGGCTCTTATTATTATTACAGATTACTGGGTTAATTTTTGAGATTTTGTTTTCGTATAAAACAAAAGTATTACTTTGAAGGGTATTGCACAAGGGGACTTCATAATTCGTGATTGTGAGGTTTAACGTATCACAAGGTTTAGCGAGTTACCGAAGGGACTTTGTCGGTTTGTGATTGTGAGGGTTTATCACAAGGTTTAGCAAATCAACAAAGGGACAAAGAATGACGGGATCCAAGTTTGACATCGAGAAATTCGATGGAACTGGCGATTTCGGGTTATGGAGAATCAAGATGCGTGCTTTATTAATCCAGAACGGATGTGAAGCAGCTCTGGAGGTTTTACCCGCGAATATGCAAGCTGAAGAGAAATCTAAGCTTGACAAGAAATCTCACAGTGCCATGATTTTGTGTTTAGGTAACAAGGTCCTGAGAGAGGTTACCGGGGAGATGACTGCAGCGGGGGTTTGGTCAAAGCTCGAGTCTTTGTATATGACAAAGTCATTGGCCAACAAGTTGTACCTGAAGAAGAAGTTGTATACATTCTACATGCCGATTGGACGAAAGATTTCCGAGCATATAGATGAGTTCAACAAAATCGTTCTTGATTTAGCAAATATTGAGGTAAAATTCGAAGATAAAGATCTTGCTTTATTGTTACTCACGTCTTTACCTGCATCATACGAACACTTTGTGGATACCTTGCTTTATGGACGGGAAGATTTGACTTTGGAGGACGTGATGGCCACACTAAATTCAAAGGAAATCAAAGAAAGGTTCAAGGCGAAGGGGGATGATGGTGAAGGGTTATATGTGAGGGGAAGAACTGGTCGCAGGAATTCACATCAGTCAAAGGGAAAGTCAAGATCGAAATCTCGAGGTGGAAGACTCAAATGCTTTATTTGCCAATCTGAGGAGCACTTGAGAAGAGACTGTCCGAAGAATAATCGCAAGAATTCAAAAGGTTACGTCAAGAAAGATGACCAACCAAGCTCCAGTGGTTCGATTTACGACGATTCTGAGGTGATGATGGCGATGAGTGCAGAAAGACTGCAAGATTGGATCATGGATTCAGGAGGTTCATATCACATGTCACCCAGGTTAGATGTATTTTTTGATTTTCTAGAATGCGATGGGGGCAGCGTACTGTTGGGCGACAACAGGGAGTGCAAGATCAGGGGTATTGGCAAGGTAAATGTACAACTGAAAGATGGGTCAAGTTTTGTGTTACACAATGTCAGGTACATTCCTGAATTGAAAAGAAACTTGATATCGCTTGGAACTCTTGAAAAAGAGGGATATACCGTAAAATTGCAGTCGGGCAAAGTCAAGGTGATTAATGGTTCTAGGGTTATTATATCTGGAACCAGAAGGGAGAACTGTGTGTACTCTTTGGATGGCCATGCATTGGCCGGTGAGCTTAATGCTAGTGTTGAAGAAAAAGACAGTCTTGTGCAGGTTTGGCATAAAAGACTGGGACATATCAGTGAGGCGGGACTACACGTGCTGGAAAAGCAGGGTTTGTTTGGCAAGAAGAGTCTAGGTAAGCTTGATTTTTGTGAGAATTGTGTTCTGGGAAAGTCACATCGAGTCCGTTTCGGTGTAGGAAGGCACACTACTCAGGGAGTGATAGACTATGTTCATTCAGACTTATGGGGTCCGTCTCAGGTGGAATCATTGGGAGGTAAGAGGTATTTCTTATCTATTGTCGATGATTATTCCAGAAGGGTATGGGTTTATGTTCTCAGGTTCAAACACGAAGCATTTGAAAAGTTCAAAGAGTGGAAGCAGTTAGTAGAAAATCAGACTGGGAGGACGGTTAAGAAGCTTAGGACGGATAATGGTCTTGAGTTCTGTAACCGGGAGTTTAATAAGCTATGTACTGAGAGTGGGATTGCTAGACATTTGACAGTTGCTGGGACGCCGCAGCAAAATGGGTTAGCAGAACGGATGAACAGAACTCTCATGGACAAGGTACGCTGTTTATTAATACAGTCTGGATTGCCCAAGACCTTCTGGGCGGAAGCGACATGTACGGCCGTATATCTTATAAATAGGTCACCATCGACATCGATTGAGAAGAAGACACCTATGGAGATGTGGTCGGGACATCCTAGTGATTATGGGATGTTGAGGGTTTTCGGCTGTGTCGCGTATTCACACGGTAAACAAGGTAAGCTCGAGCCGAGAGCGGTAAAATGCGTTCTTTTGGGGTATCCTGAAGGTGTGAAGGGGTACAGACTATATAGGCTTGATAATGAATCACCTAAAATAGTCACAAGCAGGAACGTAGTCTTCAATGAAAGTGTCATGTATAAAGACACGTTGAAGGATACTGGTGCAGGTAAAGATAAGTCTGTTGAGGAATTACAGGTTGAGGTGGAACTGCAGAGGTTAAATAATCATACGCCTGAGGAAGACCAGACAGGTCAGGAAGATCAAACAGGTCAAGAAGATCAGAGAGATCCGGATGACCAGACGGATCAGGAAGATGGCTATGATGAAGGTGCAGGGGTTCAAGAAATTGATCATCCACCGGATCTCACAGATTATCAATTGGTTCGAGATAGAGAGCCAAGAACAAGAACGAAACCGGCAAGGTTTCGGGATGAGAGTAATATGGTTGCTTACGCGTTCGCTGCAGCAGAGGAAGAAGATACTCATGAACCATTGACATACCAGGAAGCAATTGCTTGTGAAGACAGTTCTAAGTGGAAAGCTGCTATGAAAGAAGAGATGGATTCTCTGAAGAAGAACAAGACCTGGGTGTTAGTAGATCATCCAGCTGGGCAAAAGCTGGTGAGCTGCAAATGGCTGTACAAAATAAAGGAAGGGATTGAAGGTGTTCAAAAGCCTAGGTACAAGGCAAGGTTGTTGGCTCGTGGATTCACACAAAGGGCAGGTATTGATTACAATGAAGTATTTTCGCCGGTAGTTCGACACACATCTATTCAGGTTATACTTGCATTGACTGCGTGTAAAGATTATGAGCTGGATCAGCTTGATGTAAAGACGGCGTTTTTACATGGAAATCTTGAAGAAGTGATCTACATGAGGCAACCACCGGGATTTGAACAAGGTAACAAGGTATGTTTGTTAAAGAAATCTCTTTATGGTTTGAAGCAGTCGCCTAGGCAATGGTACAAAAGGTTCGATGAGTATATGCTGAGCAATGGGTTTAAGCGTAGCAGTTACGACAACTGCGTATATTATAGGAGTTATGCACCCGGGGAGTATATCTATTTATTGTTATATGTAGACGATATGTTGATTGCTTGTAAAAGCAAGGCTGAGATCGCGACTACCAAGACTTTGCTTAAAAGGGAGTTCGACATGAAAGAGCTCGGGGAAGCAAAGAAGATTCTTGGTATGGAGATCTTCAGGGATCGGAGTCGCAAGATTCTGCACAATCCGGGTACATTTCTAAAGTTTTAAAAAGGTTTAGAATGGACAATGGGAAGTCGGTTCAGACGTCATTGGGTGGGCACTTCAAGCTATCGTTGAAGGATTGCCCGGTTAGGGATTGTGATGTTGAAAGAATGAGTAGGGTGCCATATTCAAATGCGGTTGGGAGCTTGATGTACTTGATGGTATGCGCGAGGCCAGACATAGCGTATGCAGTAAGTGTAGTTTGCAGATATTTGGCGAATCCGGGTAAACTCCATTAGAAAGCAGTGAAGTGTATTATGAAATATTTGCAGGGCACTGTAAACGTGGGTTTGGTGTATGGGACAAATCGTGGCAACCATGTGGACGTAACAGGTTTTGTTGATTCAGATTACGCTAAGGATCCGGATAAGGGTAGGTCTCTCACTGGTTACGCATTTTTAGTACAAGGATGTGTTGTAAGCTAGAAGGCAACGCTACAACACGTGGTGGCTCTTTCAACTACAGAGGCAGAGTATATGGCCCTTACGGAGGCTGTGAAGGAAGCTATTTGGCTAAGGGGACTCTTGGAAGAGTTGGGCGTGAAGCTCAACACTGTTGCAGTTAATTGTGATAATCAGGGCGCGATTCACTTATCGCGGAATCATGTTTTTCATGAGAGGACAAAGCACATCAATGTGCGTTATCACTTTATCAGAGAAGTCTTGGAAGCTAAGACAGTCGAAGTTCTGAAGGTGGGTACTGAACAAAATGCTGCGGATGCCTTGACGAAGGTGGTACCTAGACGCAAGTTACAACACTGCTTGGAATTGCTGAGTGTTGGGATAGGCTAATATATGTCTAAGGTGGAAATTGTTATGTTTAGTCATAGTATTAGCCTAAATCGATGTCTAGGGTAATAAGAGTCTAGTTTCCTAATTAGCAAGAATAAAGGTCGGTTGGCAATGTCTAAGCCCAACCCGACCCAGAGTCATTGTAAGAGTCGGTTCCCCCTCATCTCTATAAAAGGAGGTGAGGGGGAACAAACCAAACACGTCATTCTTTCAATAACTAATCGAGATTCGGTTAGGGTTTACCTTGTGGGCGTCGATTACTTTTCTGTCGATTCTTGTGTTGTGTGTATTCTTCGATCAATATTCCGCATCTAGTAATCAGGGTTGTAGGGATTAAACCCTACAGCTACCTACTCGGCTACCATCATAAGATCACATGCGGACATTGTAAATTTGTAATAGCCAAACCAACTGCCAAAAGCAGGGTACTGTACTATAACGGTCAAATTTATGGTAGTAAAGCACATGTATGATCAGATTCAAGGTATAAAACTCTAAAAGGCATGTGAAAAAGATATTCGGTTTTTGTTAAAAAATATTAAATCGCTCAGTTTCAGTTTATTTACAGATCAAAGATGTTTTCATTAATCGGATATTAAGCCTTGATCTATGAAAGTTAGCTAAAGTTTTGAATATATGGTTTTTATCAGGTTGGTAATGAAAGTAAGCTACAGATGTGTTGATAAACTGTATTCATCAAATTAGGAGCAGGGTGTGTGGTAACACAAAAGGACTAACAGTGAGAGCTTAAGTGCAGATGGAGCGTCATCCCAGCCAACTAATGCAGGTGGTTGTATTTTGTCTAGTAAGTTGCTAGCTAAGCTTTACTGATCAACTATCCACTGGGACATACACATATTTGCAACTAGTTATCTGTTGTAATGTTGTTTATAGAAAGACTGATAAACTCGTGTATATATTTACTGATTAACTGATATAGCCCGGCCCGCAACCTATTGGATTAAATCTCCAGCATGAAATTGATTAACAATCCAGCCAGAAAAGTCAACACCTCAAGAAAATCGACAAAATAGAGAAACAATATGCAAACGACATGAATTAAGATTTCATACTATACATACTTGCTTGCCTTGCACACTAAACAATACTAGTTTAAGTCTAACCCTAGCTATATTTAACTAGGTACTATTATATTTCTATACATAGACTAACTTGATAAGATTAAGTGAAGATCAACTCTCTGATAATCAAGTGTTTAGTGACTAGAGGCAACAACCCCAAGGTATGAAAATTCAAAACGTTAGCGAAAGAACATGAACAAGAACAAGTCGAAGGAATCAAAAGCGTAAACGTCACCCGTGGATCTAGCAGTTCTACACGCAAACTTGCATAGGACATGAACCCAAGAGTTCCTTTTCTCTGACTCGTCAACTCTATACCGTTTGGGGAACATACCATAGCAGTTCATGTGTAGAATGGTTTTTCATTACAAACCACAAGTAGGCTCAAATCATAGTATAGTTTTGATGTGTAAATGGAATATACCGAAAGAACCGGAAAGCTTAGAACCCATCAACTAAGAACATAAATAGTTCATCAACCCCATTTTTATGTCTGTCTATGTACCATATCGATTTCCTACATTAATCGTTTATGGAGAATAATCGCACGGAAGTATTGTTTCAGGAACAAGATGGCATAATATATTCTGCTATTGAAGAAAGCTGAAAGAATACATATGTTGTTTCTCAATTTTTTTTATTTTTTTGTATTTTCTAATTCTACAAATAAACAAAAACCTATACAGACTTACATACATGTTTACCATGGATGATAGAAGGCACCGCTGTAATGAAGCTGGGCACTTCATCATCCCCACCTGTCAACCATGCTACTAGCAGCCTGCATCCTGCTCGAGTTTGATACCAAGTGACCCCGTGACATACATACATCGTCGCAATGAAGCTATGAACTTCATCTTCCCTACCCAACAACAGTGCTACCACTAGTCTGCCTCCTGCTGAAGTTTGGCACCGAGTGACCCCTACCGTTGTCATACATACGTTGAATCTCTTCCCTATACTCTGTTAGTGACTTGTCGGGTATCTTAATGTTAGCTCAATCACATCCCCCATTTTCACATATGTTGAGAAAACCCGTATGAAGAATACCTTTACGAGTTCCCAACTTCCCATGACCGGCTATGTTGAGAACATCCTTCACAGTTGAAATAGCTGGGAATTCGTGACTTGATATGGTATTCGTATGATTACCATCATTTAGACCTTTAACCAGCAAAGACAAAGTCAACTGCTAAACATAAAGTGAATTGCTTCCCTAGCCCTTCTTTTATCAGTCTTTGCAAATTGTCCCTTCTTTTCAGGTTCTCTTGTATGTGACAGGATGATTTCCCTCCTATCGCCCCAGACGATGTCTTCACAGGGTAATTGACATTTTCTCTAGAAACACCTCCTGCTAGAAGATCTAAGACGTACTTGGGACTTGTCCTATATCCCGGCCTGAAAAAATGTCTTACCATGCATGATCACACAGAAGAGGATCCGTGATAAAACAATAACAGCTAGCTTAATGGTATAGTTGAAACAAATTTAAAACACTTTTCTGGTTATGGTTCATTTAACCTACACATTCATAGGTTATTCTGGGTTGACTTCAAATTTTTTAAGGGGAGAAGATGTAATCAAATGATGCATCGATCGGGATGAAAAGCATAGTTACCGATGATTTAATTGCACGCTTGTTAAACGTCATTTTCGATCTATTGATCTCTATAAAATGCATCCTCATTCCGAGTAAAAGATCATTGGCTAGCGCAACAATTTCCCTCTATTTGAATATAAATATAGCTTAGGCGTGTTTGAGTATAAGTGGGCAATACAATTTTATACTTACAAACTGAAAGTAAATGCTAGACTGATACCGAGAATGATAAAGATTAATACTATTCATTGATTACAGAGAAAATTACAACACTTTATTTGTTAATTCCTCTTCAGGCTGCATTCCCATCTTTTCTATTAAGAGGATGTGGCTGTCCTCACTTATTCCAATGAGTTTATCTAAGATCTTAACGAGTATGAGGTTTTCGGAAATTATTTCAGTCAGAGCTTTTCGTAGTGAGTTCATCCAAAGCTACTGCATCATTACCCCTCCCCCTCTTTTTCTTACCCTAATTCGTCTAACCATTCTGTCTTTTTCTAAACCTCCTGTGTACTAACAAACCAAGCAACACCAAGTTGCAGTATTCATCCACTGTCACATTTAATATTCATCCAAGTGAGTTACTGAAACCCAAAAACTAAAGTAAACATGTGATCACTATAATCTAGATGGATACAGGATACTGAAACCAAAAAAAATTGTGTTTGAATCCTTTACTGTCAAGTGCGCCGGTTTTTGGGCCCAGCTCAGCTCAGGTAAGCATCTTATGGTCTAGTATGCTTCACGGATGACCAATAAACCCAGTATACTTGGTTTGCTTTCAATGCCATGACTCTTCAAGACCCTCACTTGGAACTTGGACATAAGTACTACTTATAATAATTGTGTATATCCATATGTTCGTGTTGGTGATGGAAAATCAATACCCGTTACCAACACAGGCCATAAGATCTTGTTGGGATTTGATATTAATGAAACAATTACACTACGAGTACACAGCAGATGAATCTAGTTTGATGTATATGATTTAACTAACAATTATAATACATAATTTTACCAATGGTCATGATGAAAATAGTTCATACAAGGGACGAGAGACATACTTCATCATTTTGCAGTGGATGCTATACATGTTTTCCTTCCGTCCATACAAAATGTGGTAAGAGATAGACCCATCTCGAAGAGACTGCGCCAATTTATCTGCACTAGATATGACCATTGCCTCATCAAACGACTTCAAAAGTTGAGAAGATAGATCTGAATGTTGCTTCGGATTAAGGTACTTGAAAGAAAGTGTTTCCAATTGCTCCTTCCAACTCGTGATTACTAAACGGATTGCCAAATGAGCCAAGATCTCCATCATCTCCTTTGCAACCCTTTGTTTCGTAATTAAAGGCTACGCATCCAACGTGTTTAACCTATCAGCCAGCTTTATAAGCACTGCTCTGAATCTGTCGTTGCAAGAAACATGGTATGCAAACGATCTGGTTTGATATTTTATAGTTGTAAATTTAGATACTTGCTTTAGGAAAAACAAGCAACTAAAATATAGGGCAAGTAGGCACGACGATTTAGGAAAACCGTGTGTGAATGACCCTAAAAGTGAGTTCGTTCTCGAGGAGGCACGTGTGTTGTGTAATGAATTGATTAATGATGATTTTATTGTAATGAGAAGAAAAGAAAATGGAGATAAGAAAGAAAAGACGGTTACGAAGACGGATCGAACTAAGACGAAAAGGCGTTCACGTAAAACCGTAAAAAACTACAAAATTAAAAATTTTAAAACCTAAAAATTAATTAAAAGCTAAAAGTAGTCTAAAATAATATAAATAAGAATAAAAATCCAATAAAAATATTTTAAAACCTTTTATTAATTAAATATTCAATTTTAAATGCTAATTAAAGCCCTAAAATTAAATATAATTAATCAAAATGTCCAAAATATTATTTTATTGAACTAATAACTAACTTATATTATCTAAAGACTAAAAAGTATTTTTCCTAATTTTTAAATACTATTTTTCTATTTTTAAATTACTAAAAACTATTTTTAAACTAAAATAATTATAAAAAATAACAAAATAATGCTAAAAATAAGTTACCAATTTTAAAAATCCTAATTTACTCTAATGAACAGTAGAAAATTGAAAAAGTTTGAAAAATATATAATTTACCACTAAAATACAAAAACAGTTTAATATTAAACCCTAATTAACTTAAATTAATTCTAAAAAATAATAAAAAGGTGAACAGTAGAATATTTTTAACCCAAAAATCTTAAAATATTATTCTAAGACTAGGAAAAATGTTAAAACAGAAAAATATGAATTTTTGGCACTAAATGACAAAAACAGAAACTTTAAAGTTAATTAAAAATGCTATTTAATCTAATAAATACTAAATGAACAGTAACTAAAAATATTTTTAAACTGAAAAATCAAAAATTAAATAAGAAAAATAATAAAACAAGTTTCAAGCCTTAATTCCTAAAATCACCCACTAAAGACAAAATAGTTCAAAACCTGATAGTGACACTTTGCTGATTTTGTTTTTTAGTGTAGCAGTACTAACAAGTGAGCTAGCAGTGGGAAAGGAGGTCCCACTGATAGTGTAAATTCAATGTCTGGTGACTGATGAGCTTAGGAAAGCTCTTTGGACTGGGTTTCTTTGGACAACAAGGCACCCCCACACCAATTGGGTTGTGGGGAGTCTGAGTAAACACAAAAAAACACCAAGTCTTATCACAAAATCAAGCACAAATAGCACACCAAGTTACTGATTAAGCCTAGTGTAGTATCTGATGAACAGTAGACTGCTTACTTGCACAAAAATGAATTTCTAAGGCCAATTACTTGCACACAATCCAATATCAAGGCAAATAAGCAATGCACAACCCTAACCAGACCTATTATCTAACAACTTATCAAGATTGGAGGCAAAAATCACACAAAATCTGGCAGAAAAATGCACTTGACTGTTTTTAGCTATGTTTCTACTTAAACTAGCATACAAACTTGTTCAATATCCTACCAAACTGAAATACACACTAACACACAACCTATTAACTACCTAATGAGTATTTTGAACAGGTTTTAAACCAAGATTAAAACTCCTTCTTGACCTAGCTTCTAACATGTATATTACACTAGCATGAGCATAATCAACCAATAAAACAGTCACTTTAAACACCTTTCACAACTTTCATGCAAATCACAAATAAACTGAAAATTTGAAAACTTAAATTGGAAACAAGGGACTACCTTGTTGGGCCTACATCCAGGCCCAACAATGGCTGCTTAGCCACCTCCAACAGACCCGGGTCTGTGCAGAACACTTGGACAAAACAAGTTCTTAAAACCTGCTAAGAGAAAATGAAGAACAAGCAAATATCCAATAATCTGACTTTTTTGAAACCTTTTAAAACCTTTTCAAAAAATTGTCTCAAACTCTTTTTCTTTCAAAACACTTACACCAAACTGGCTTACAAACCTGCAAACCAAATCTTGAAACAAGATTTACCAAAAATCCCCTTTTTCAGAAACCTTGTTTCTGAAAATTCAAACACAAAATGTTTGAATAAAATGTTAAATGGAACTCAGTCTAGCCTTCAATCACACAACAACTTTCTAAAAACAATAAAAGGAATTACAATTTTAAGAAAAATACCAACTTTATAAATTTGTAAAAAAGGAATTACAAGTGTTGAGAGCTAAAAACTGGAACAAAGGATATGGGACACATACGTCCCATATTTATACAACTAAGAGAAGCTACTAGAACCCAAAAACCCTAATATGTGGAATTTCAGTAATGCCCTTGGGTCTTCTCTTGGAATCTTGGTCAAAAACCATGCCATCTGATCTTGATGTGATGTCTAGCTGTATTCTTGATCTTGGGACGTTAATTTGGCCTTGTGGGACAAGTAGAATCATATGGGACGTTGGATGTGTCTGGTTTTGTTTTTGAGGAAGAAAGTGACGTGCAGGGGAGGGCCCTACACTCACATGGGGTTGTCTTGGGTCATGGTTTGAGTGTGGGTTTTGGTGAGGGTGAGGGTAATTAGTGATCTGGAGATTATAAGTGAAAAACCCTTTGTTTTTGTTTGGATTGAATCTGGGATTAAGTAGGGTTTATGGGGGGGATTAGTGGCAGTTTAATCCATTTTGGGCAAATGGATTTTTAAATAAGTGTTTTGGTGGGAAGGGATTAAGGGGTTTGACTGGTGGGTTGACCAGGTTTATTTAATAAACCTGGTTGGTGGAATGCAGACGTGGAGGCTGGGGAGTGTGTGATTGGTGGGAGGAGTTGAGTGGGGTGACGTGGGAGGTTGTGATAGGAGGGGTGAGTTTGAATGTCTTGGCAGAATAGGTCCCCAAGGTTCTTTGTTTCTTTCATGTTGTAATAAACAGCCAACAACGCCCCATTATACTTGTAACAACTTTGGTCCTCTTGTCAAAAATGGCACAACTTGTTTACAAACTTTTTCCAAGGGCTTCTTTTGTACTTTCTTCATTCTTCAAGGGCTATTCTTGTAACACCTTGATAATTTAGGGACCCCAATGCAATAAATGAGATTTGCAAGGGTATAAATTGCCAAGTCTTCAAAAATGAGGGACCAATGTTGCCAATCTTCAATTCTTCAAGGTCATTTTTGGAAATTCCAGATTTGGGCCCGGTTCATTGTGCGGCTTCGTTTCCGTGTTTGTTTTTGAATGATTCTTGTGATCTTTTTGTCATTTCCTCAATATCCGTACCTAACATACACAAGCAACAAACACGAGCATATATTTGGCAGTTTTAATGATATTTTATGCATTTTAAGCTCGATTTTGACGATGAGACTATGTATAAAAGCAGTCTCATCACTCCCCCATACTAAACCATTGCCGTGCCCTCACGCAATGCTAGAATAAAGTATCGTAGCACCTCAAAAATTCAATTTTATTCACTTTATTGAAATGATAAACTAGCTACACTACTACTATTACTACTACTTGTGTTTTAGACATAATGTATGATTTTCATCGCAAAATGGGACGTTTAGGTTCATAGAATAAGAACACGTGAATGCTTCGTTAGAAATAATTTCATCGTCCTCGATTTTCACCTTAATTCCATGCCAAGCGTGCAACGAGATCATTGTCATTATAAGTTAGTAATGCTAACACTACTCATATGCCCTAATCACGTACTTATCCTCCCATTATTCCTAAGTTGTATCTCTTATATTTTATTATGTCTTGAATGTTTCACGAGGATACATCGTTGACTTATGTGATAATAGAGATTTAAGTCCAAAAATAGAGTCCTAACGGTGTAACTAAGACCATCAAATCAATAACCCCTCCTAATAGACAACGATGTTAAAAAATTAAGTTGACAAGAAGAATCGATAAACACGGTTTTATAACGGTTTTGAACATGAGACTTATTACCAAGACTTTTATACGCCCCCTAACGGAAGGGCCTTATTATCTTTGGTTTACCTCCATCTTTTATTCAACTTCGCCATGAAGCTTTTATTATGACTTCGGTCTTGCCTTGCCTTTTATTATCCGCCTCATCGGTGGTTTTATTAGCCAAAAACGTATATCCTCACGCTAAAGCGAATTTTGGATCTTTAAAGCTTCGAAGATTAAGGCTTGATTCACTTTCAATTTTGCATAGATTTTAGGCCTTGTGGGGCTTCAAATTGTTTGCTAGATTTAGGTGAGCACTTGAAATCTTATTATTAGGTGAAGCTTTCGATTATTCGGGTGCCAATACTTCAAAACCGTGACGCTGGCGATACCTTAATGTCTTCCCAATTTAATTACACGGAAGCTACTAGAAAAGACTAGAAACCCAACAATCCTAACTAAACCGCTAAGTCAATATTTATTAAGCAAAAAATATTTACAAGCGAAGGGAGAATAAGCAAACAACGAGAACACATGAGTTTTTGAAAGAATACGAGTACTCTACGTTTAGCATAGTAACTTATAATTAACTCTATCATTTCTCGTCCTCATTTAAGAGACTTAGCCTAATGTGAAGTTAAGGAATCAAAGCTAAGTGCTCAACACGCACGGTCGAGTCAAAAATTACTCTTATTCTCGCCATCGGAAAATCTACATTCGTGTCTTCAAACACTTATAAAACATGAGAAAATTTTTAAAATTTGGCCATTTTTAACCTTATTTTGCAACAAAAACGATAACAAAAAGATAAACTTTGGAAAGCGTGAAGGTTTGGCAAGGCAAGTATCTAATCACCCCCCCATACTAAAGTTAAACATTGTCCTCAACGTTTCGAGTCTAGGGGTGCAAACACCCCATACTAGAGACGTAGTCGAATGCCTAATCTAGCATGGAAAGGGTGTAACCAATAAATTAATAGCCGTTTATGAAGTGTGCTAAAAACCTAAGGTTAGAACAATCAAAAGGATATATCATGGATATTGAGAAAGTCTTCAAAGCAAACGATCGAGTGCTCCCATAAAACGAATACGGGAGGCTCCAATCGTGAAGATCATGATCTAAAAACCATAATTCACAAACAACCACGGAACAAAGGTTGGAAGGGCACAAATCCCCCCACATTAAGCTAATTAGAAAGCAATAATATGTACATGGATAAGCATGGGTCTCCCCCACGAGGCACCTTGTTTTTGATAACCGAGTCAAAAGCTCGACTCGAATCCTCATAAATGTGATCATTTAGGGATAATCATGGTATGGTCAATTTTTGGTGGGGCTTACATGATAAACAAGGCCCAAAAACAACCAGTATAAAGGACTAAGTCCTTTGATGGTGCAAAATACCGGGATCGAAGATGGCGTTCTCGTTTTCATTGGAAAAACAAATCAACACCACTTCATCATGAGTCAACAAAAACCCAAAGGGTTTCAAGAAAATAGATGAGAAGAAATAGAAGGGTGTGACAATGGGTAAGTCATAAAAACCATGAGCTACTCGAGGTAGACTCGCACCAATCAAATGAAAAGATTTTACATTTATTGCATCGGTGGAAGACCGAGATTTCCCTTTATAAGCAATTCCAGGATCAAATATCTCGTCCTCGGTGGAGAAAGGGGAGGGAACATAAGGGGCTTCCCCCACACTAAGTCCACACAAAGCATCGTCAAAAGGAGAAGACGAGCTTGTAGTACTCAATACACGCGGTGATGACGGAGTTAGAATTGTAGAAAAATCTTTTAAATTCAATTCAAAATCTTTTCCTTTTTCATCTTTTAAACTCTCCTTATGAAAACCCGACTTAATTATGTCAAAAATATTTGGTGTATCTAAAGCAATGTTAGTCACACTAAAAATTCTCACATTTGAAAAGCGTTTTGGTAAAGGTGGTGGTAAGTTTTCAAAACATTTGTCGACGAAGAAAACTTCCCCATCGGGATCAACACATTCATCATCCGAAGAATCATTCGAGATTGGAATCGTAGGCTTAACACTCTTAACCTCCACCGGCGGAGGGGACGGAACTTCATTTTTCTCAACAACTCCTAAAACTCTTTTTGAATTTCTTTTGCAAATGTTTTTGATGGGATTGACATTGTACAAAGACGTGATAGAATACACATGAGAAAGTGTGGAGTTTTGAGTTGCATTAATGACGAGTTCTTCCTTATTGAAACGAAGAGTGATTTTCCTTGCATGCACATCGATAAGTGCTCTCGAGGTATCCAAAAATGACCGACCTAAAATTAAAGGAACTTTAGGATCGATAGGAATGTCAACAACAATAAAGTCTACGAGATAGTAGAACTTTCCAACTTTCACAAAGACGTCCTCGGCAACTCCACAAGCTAGAATCGTAGAATGATCGGCCATTTCGATTGACATTCTTGAAGGAGTGAGATTGGGAAGATTGAGCGATTTAAAAATCTCAAGAGGCATCAAATTAATACTAGCACCAAGATCGGCCAATGCGTAGCATTCTTCCATGTCTTGTATAGCACATGGGATTAAAAACTTGCCGGGATCACCGACTTTTTGAGGTATGCGGCTTAGAAAAACCGATGAACAACTAGACGATTTTTGCAATTTTTCTTTGTTATTCAACATACTTTTGAAGTTCGCGGCAAATCGAGGCATCATGACTAAGGCGTCGGCAAAACTTATATTGAAATGCAAGTCACGAAACATTTTCATAAAAAGTTCAAATTGATAATTATTTCGTTCTTGTGCCTTTTCCTTGTCTCGTCTTGAAGGGTAGGGTAAAGGTGGTGTGGGTTGGGGCATAGGCATAGGCCTTGGAATCTCGGGTTCCATGATTGGTATTGGTTCAACCGTAGGTGTGGTTTGAGTGGTACTTCGTGGGCTTGGAATTTGCTCCTTTTCGACCACCACCTCGGGTTCTTTCTCTTTTTCCTTCTCCATAGAAGTACTTGGACGAGAAATGGGTTCTTTGAAAGTTTTACCACTACGAGTAGTAATAACCTTCAATTCTCCTTTCGGGTTCACGATGGTATCACTAGGAAGACCACCCGAAGAAGAGGGCTTACACATGATAGCTTCAAACATTTTAGCCATTCGGTCTTCAAACTTAGATTGCCTAGCATCCGCTTTTAACAACTCTTGCTTAATCTCATGTTGTCCTTGCTCCATTTTTTGTTGATTTTGTTGGAGACGTGTGACATTTCCTTCCATTTTATTAGCATGAGTTTTAAGTTCATTAGCAAGTTCGTTTTTAAGCTTGTTTTTCAACTCGGATCTTAAGCTAACCATTTCACATTGCATATTGTCAAACTTAGCATCGTTAGCCTTAGCATAATTCAAAAATTCTCCTTGAAGATTTTTGGTGTGATCATTTTGAAAACCTTGAGTAGAAGTTTGAAAATCACGGTTTTGGTTTTGATTTGAAATTTGCCCATTTCCACTTTGATAATTACCCTTGTTGTAATTCCTTTGATTTCCTTGATAATTACCACCTTGGTTGTTGTTTCGATAGTTATTAGCATTTTGATTTGGTAGAGCTTGATTTTGGCGGGAACCTTGGCCGTTTTGGTTATAAGTTCCCGTGGCTACATAAGCACTCGAAGTGTTACCATCCGCGGTAATGCACTCGGAAAGATCATGAGCTCCCCCACACGACAAACAACTCTTAGAAACCGCTTTAACCGAAGCGAAATTTGAAGCTTCTTGAGCTTTCCAATGGGACATAAGGCTAGCAAATCTATCAAAAAACCGATTTTCTTCATTTGCCTCATCATGTAAAGCATTAATGCTACGAGACGATGATGAGCCCAATTTGGCAACACTCGGTGTGTTACGAGGGCTATAAACATTAGACCTATTCTCAGTTATGACCAAAGCTTCTTCAACCGTTTTACACAAAAAATTACCACCCGCGGCGACATTTAAATAATCTCTTTCATGATCATTAAGTCCATTGTAAAACGTGTCAATTTGGTGCAAGTCGGAAAAACCGTGATGAGGACATTCATGTAACATCTCCTTAAACCTATTCCAAGCCGTTGAAAAACTTTCATTTGATTCTTGTGAAAATTTAGAAATCTCATTTTTCAAATGCGTAGTCTTAGAGGGCGGAAAAAATTGGTTCACGAATTTTGAAACGAGATCCTTCCACGTCAATATAGAATTGGGTGGCACTTTCTCTAACCAAATTTAAGCGGGCCCCGCTAAGGAATACGGAAAAAGCATCATCTTAATCGAGTCATTCGAGACATCCTTGAATTTGCACGTGGCGGTAAGACGATTGAATTGGCGGATATGGTTGTGGGGATTGTCCTTCTCATCACCACGGAATTTGTTGTTTTGGATCATCGACAACAAACCCGTTTTCACCTCAAAATTCTCCGCAAGGATAGCGGGAATTACAATAGCTTCTCCATAACCCTCGGTGGGTGCTTGAAGTAACTCCATCATAGTTCGATTTGCCATGGTTGGTGCTTCTCGTACAATGGGTTCGTCAAAAGGAGACTCCTCACTAGAATGAGTTGGAGTGGGAGTTTTGTTCTTTCATCTACGTGCACGTTTTGCTTGATTACGAGTTAGCATAAACGTCACGTACAACGTGGAGACGAGCAAAGAAGATTCTTTTTGGTGTTTTGTATTTTTCAATTTTTTTGTGGTTTTTGATGGTATTAACTTTCTTGGAAATTGGTGAATGTATTAAGTAGACACAAATCTACAAATCTCCTCCTTAATCAAATCTCTCGATTAAAGAAGCCTCAAGGAATGAAAACGATCACGTGAAGTGAACGCCTTCGATGACTTTAGAACGATGGTGGAACACCAAATCGTTCAAGAGTGTTTAATCAATAGAAACCAAGAAAATATATATGATATGTAATAATACTTTGGGCGGCAAAACCCTCGATTCACTCTCAAAATCAAATACGCACAAGCAAGCGGAGGAAACGAGGCGGCGCGAAGCACTTAAGAGCCTTTTTCCTTTAGGTCGTGAAATACAATCGCCTTATACCCACCTTATAGTTTGTATTTTCAAAATCGAGCTTCACGAAAGTATTTATCTATTTTTGCCTTTTTCTTTGGTTTGAGATTCGAATACAATGATTGGGTAATGACCTCCCAAGTCAAGGTTGTGATTTCTCACGTATTTGGAGTACTTGTGAATTTATTGTTCTACGTATACAATATAGTAATAGTATTCATACAAAAACCAAAAAACGATAATACGTATTAGTAGAGTGCTACTAATACAAATACTAATTATGGCTATATAAAAAACAACAATTGTTCAATCAAAACACAACACGCCTCCCCGGCAGCGGCGCCAAAATGATGTATGTAAAATTACCCCTTTAGGAAAAGGAAGGTAAAATAGGGCAAGTGGGCACGACGATTTAGGAAAACCGTGTGTGAATGACCCTAAAAGTGAGTTCGTTCTCGAGGAGGCTAGTGTGTTGTGTGATGAATTGATTAATGATTGATTTTATTGTAAAGAAAAGAGAAAAGAAAATGAGAAAGAAATGAAAGACGGTTACGAAGACGGATCGAGCTAAGACGAAAAGGCGTTCACGTAAAACCGTAAAAAACTACAAAATTAAAAATTTTAAAACCTAAAAATTAATTAAAAGCTAAAAGTAATCTAAAATAATATAAATAAGAATAAAAATCCAATAAAAATATTTTAAAACCTTTTATTAATTAAATATTCAATTTTAAATGCTAATTAAAGCCCTAAAATTAAATATAATTAATCAAAATGTCCAAAATATTATTTTATTGAACTAATAACTAACTTATATTATCTAAAGACTAAAAAGTATTTTTCCTAATTTTTAAATACTATTTTTCTATTTTTAAATTACTAAAAACTATTTTTTAACTAAAATAATTATAAAAATAATAAAATAATGCTAAAAATAAGTTACCAATTTTAAAAATCCTAATTTACTCTAATGAACAGTAGAAAATTGAAAAAGTTTGAAAAATATAAAATTTACCACTAAAAGACAAAAAGAGTTTAATATTAAACCCTAATTAACTTAAATTAATTCTAAAAAATAATAAAAAGGTGAACAGTAGAATATTTTTAACCCAAAAATCTTAAAATATTATTCTAAGACTAGGAAAAATGTTAAAACAGAAAAATATGAATTTTTGGCACTAAATGACAAAAACAGAAACTTTAAAGTTAATTAAAATGCTATTTAATCTAATAAATACTAAATGAACAGTAACTAAAAATATTTTTAAACTGAAAAATCAAAAATTAAATAAGAAAAATAATAAAACAAGTTTCAAGCCTTAATTCCCAAAATCACCCACTAAAGACAAAATAGTTCAAAACTTGATAGTGACACTTTGCTGATTTTGTTTTTTAGTGTAGCAGTACTAACAAGTGAGCTAGCAGTGGGAAAGGAGTTCCCAATGATAGTGTAAATTCAATGTCTGGTGACTGATGAGCTTAGGAAAGCTCTTTGGATTGGGTTTCTTTGGACAGCAAGGCACCCCCACACCAATTGGGTTGTGGGGAGTCTGAGTAAACACAAAAAAACACCAAGTCTTATCACAAAATCAAGCACAAATAGCACACCAAGTTACTGATTAAGCCTAGTGTAGTATCTGATGAACAGTAGACTGCTTACTTGCACAAAATGAATTTCTAAGGCCAATTACTTGCACACAATCCAATATCAAGGCAAATAAGCAATGCACAACCCTAACCAGACCTATTATCTAACAACTTATCAAGATTGGAGGCAAAAATCACACAAAATCTGGCAGAAAAATGCACTTGACTGTTTTTAGCTATTGTTCTACTTAAACTAGCATACAAACTTGTTCAATATCCTACCAAACCGAAATACACACTAACACACAACCTATTAACTACCTAATGAGTATTTTGAACAGGTTTTAAACCAAGATTAAAACTCCTTAAACCATGTTAAGCCCTAATCCAAACACCCCTTTAAATCTGAAATATGATTTTTCTCAAATAAAAAGCTACCAAACTTGCACAAATCTGCTTGACCTAGCTTCTAACATGTATATTAAACTAGCATGAGCATAATCAACCAATAAAACAGTCACTTTAAACACCTTTCACAACTTTCATGCAAATCACAAATAAACTGAAAATTTGAAAACTTAAATTGGAAACAAGGGACTACCTTGTTGGGCCTACATCCAGGCCCAACAATGGCTGCTTAGCCACCTCCAACAGACTCGGGTCTGTGCAGAACACTTGGACAAAACAAGTTCTTAAAACCTGCTAAGAGAAAATGAAGAACAAGCAAATATCTAATAATCTGATTTTTTTGAAACCTTTTAAAACCTTTTCAAAAACTTTTCTAAAACTCTTTTTCTTTCAAAACACTTACACCAAACTGGCTTACAAACCTGCAAACCAAATCTTGAAACAAGATTTACCAAAAATCCCCTTTTTCAGAAACCTTGTTTCTGAAAATTTAAACACAAAATGTTTGAATAAAATGTTAAATGGAACTCAGTCTAGCCTTCAATCACACACCAACTTTTTAAAAACAATAAAAGGAATTACAATTTTAAGAAAAATACCAACTTTATAAATTTGTAAAAAAGGAATTACAAGTGTTGAGAGCTAAAAACTGGAACAAAGGATATGGGACACATACGTCCCACATTTATACAACTAAGAGAAGCTACTAGGACCCTAAAACCCTAATATGTGGAATTTCAGTAATGCCCTTGGGTCTTCTCTTGGAATCTTGGTAAAAAACCATGCCATGTGATCTTGATGTGATGTCCAGCTGTATTCTTGATCTTGGGACGTTAATTTGGCTTTGTGGGACAAGTAGAATCATATGGGACGTTGGATGTGTCTGGTTTTGTTTTTGAGGAAGAAAGTGACGTGCAGGGGAGGGCCCTACACTCACATGGGGTTGTCTTGGGTCATGGTTTGAGTGTGGGTTTTGGTGAGGGTGAGGGTAATTAGTGATCTGGAGATTATAAGTGAAAAACCCTTTGTTTTTGATTGGATTGAATCTGGGATTAAGTAGGGTTTATGGGGGGGATTAGTGGCAGTTTAATCCATTTTGGGCAAATGGATTTTTAAATAAGTGTTTTGGTGGGAAGGGATTAAGGGGTTTGACTGGTGGGTTGACCAGGTTTATTTAATAAACCTGGGTGGTGGAATGCAGACGTGGAGGCTGGGGAGCGTGTGATTGGTGGGAGGAGTTGAGTGGGGTGACGTGGGAGGTTGTGATAGGAGGGGTGAGTTTGAATGTCTTGGCAGAATAGGTCCCCAAGGTTCTTTGTTTCTTTCATGTTGTAATAAATAGCCAACAACGCCCCATTATACTTGTAACAACTTTGGTCCTCTTGTAAAAAATGGCACAACTTGTTTACAAACTTTTTCCAAGGGCTTCTTTTGTACTTTCTTCATTCTTCAAGGGCTATTCTTGTAACACCTTGATAATTTAGGGACCCCAATGCAATAAATGAGATTTGCAAGGGTATAAATTGCCAAGTCTTCAAAAATGAGGGACCAATGTTGCCAATCTTCAATTCTTCAAGGTCATTTTTGGAAATTCCAGATTTAGGCCCGGTTCATTGTGCGGCTTCGTTTCCAGTGTTCGTTTTTGAATGATTCTTGTGATCTTTTTGTCATATCCTTAATATCCGTACCTAAAATACACAAGCAACAAACACGAGCATATATTTGGCAGTTTTAATGATATTTTATGCATTTTAAGCTCGATTTTGACGATGAGACTATGTATAAAAGCAGTCTCATCAATATTCTATTGGCTGCATCGCTTTCACGAGCAGGCTTGCTCAGATGGTTTAACTTAGATAGATGTAAGCCTATAAATATGCAATCACGTGTTAGCAGCATTTCATAATAAAGATCCTTGGAAACACAATTAGTTATGAACTTCATTTTGTTCATCAAACATTCCATAATTATTTTTGAAAAGAAAGGTTTCTTATTACTTCAAGTAGCTTATCTGGTAGAAGCTCATTGTTTATAGATAAAAGTTCAAGCTCTCACACAAGAAAACTCTTTTTTTAACAAAAGCTATTAATTTGATTCGTCGAAAAGTCTTATCAAACATACAGATTAATACCAAGGATAAGAAATACCTATGCAGACATGTCTGCAGAATTGAAAAATGTAATAAAATCTAAACACTAACGCTTCTTCAAGTATCGTTTATAGAAAAAACAAAATGCTAAAAGCTCTTTGCAGAACGGGATTTCAATTCTAAACGCTGATCGGCAGATGCTAACTCTTATAAATGCTTTAAAAAATAAGTAATAATTTGGGTACATGTAACATATGCAAAAGTACACATCTACTGTAAAGCTTGTAAAGCTTAAAACTTGTTAATACATGTCCTCTATGCGACTTTTCGGACTCTTAGAACGCTTAAAAACCAAACTATCATTAAAAACCTTATGTTTGATTTCGCGCATTTGTTAACAACTCCCTATAACACGACTCACTCAAATGCCAAAAACCCTTCCAACAATAACTCAACTGAGAGAAGAGGTACATTCAGGAAAAGGGTATTTTGTGCTTATTTCAAGGAGGGACATTCAAAAGAGGAATGCTATAAGCTTTTACGATGTCAGTGGGTCATCCTCTAAAAAATAAATACTTACCACCATCACCAAGAACTCAGATTAGAGGAGGAACAAAACAATTAACATGGTTAGTGGAGAAAGTTGAAGCAGGGGCAGCGCAAAGTTCCACTCAAATCTATGCTAAGATGGACCAATTACAAAATCAACTAAAGCAGGTTCTTCTCATGATGCACAATAATCAAAATGATCCAACTGCTAACTACATGGCTACCCATGCAGCACGTATACTCTCATTTTCTCCCGAGGCAAAAGTATCTTCATCATAACTTGGTATTCTTTCTTTTAAAACTATGGATTAAGTTTACTCATTAATTGCTTCTAACCTATCACACACCCTTTATATTTGGATTATGGTCAGTGGTGCCGCAAAACACATTTGTATTGCACCCACCCAAATGCATAACATCACTACTATACCTTACCATATCACTGTTTCTTTGCCAAATGGTAGCACAATTGGAGTAGATATCACTAGATCATTCAAAATTAATGACACACTCACACTACACAATGTACTATATGTAACCAAGGTAGTTAAAGGCGAAAGCGACCTCAAAGCGACATGCCTTTCCCTAAAGCGAGAAGCGAGAAGCCACAAAAGCGAGCGGTTCAGTTAACTTTTTACCCTTTGTGCATATAATAGTTTCTAGTATGAAAACAATGATTAAATAAAGCCATAACTATCTTAAATCTTCATTTTTAATATAAAATGACCACAAAAGAGAAGTTTATTCAAATACTTCAAGCCTAAAGTCTAAAAATTAGCTAAAAAACTAAAAAATAGCCATTATACATAAAAGGCGCTTTTCGGTCGCTTTTTGGTCGCCTGACAATGCTTTTTCTCGCTCTAGTAAAACGCCTCGCTTCTTTGGAATCAAAGCGCTTTAGGGCGCTTCGCTTCGATTCTTCGCTTAAGCGCTCGCTTTTCTCGCTTTTGACTACACTACCCGAACTGCAATAAAAGTAGCTACTTGTCCCGTTTGGAATAGTAGGGTGTAATTTAATATTGCTTCAATACACAAATATTACACCCTCTTCTGTCTGCTCAAGCATGATGGGACATTTTCTGATCGGGATATACGTCAGGTCCAAGTACGTCTTAGAGATCTTCTAGCAGGATGTGTTTCTCTAGAAATGCCAGTTACCCCGTGAGGACAATCGAACCTGAAAAGAAGGGACAATTTGTAATGACTGATAAAAGAAGTCGCCAGGGAAGCAGTTCACTTTATGTTTTAGCAGTTGAGCTCGTCTTTGCAGTTAAAGGTCTAAATGATGGTATGCATACAAATGCCATTTTAAGTGTATTTTCATATTATCGTATTTGTCTTTGCAAATCTGCAATTTGTCTGTAGTGTGGATATTTTTATCTACTTAATATTTCTGCAAACACTTGTAAGACATTTTAGTGTCATTGTAATTTTAGAGCACATGCACGGTATTAGCAAGTTATATTGTTATATTTTTAAGGTCCTCGTAGTCAGATGTACTTTCTAGTGTTGTTTCGAATCATAGCATCAGGCTAGCTTTTTGCTTATGTATTGATTTTGTATCTTCATGGGCCACGTCTCATTGTTGAAAACGAAGAGGACTGCTATAAAGAGTTACAACTTGTTCACCAATTATGGTCTGAAGTACTAGAAAGTTCAAGGATTACATAAAACATCCCAAGTGTAGCGCGTGTGTCTATGTGATGCCATTCTTTATTTCTATAATTTACCGGCATTTATATACATGTCTTCTCATTATGTGTGTTATGTATATTCTTGATGAAATTTGATTTACAGGTATCTGTCCTTGCACAAAGTAGTTATGGGAGAGAGTTAAGTTCCACTTGAAGTTCAGATAAGAACAAAATTGATGCATTCACAAGCAGAATTTGGGTTTGCTGCTCACTGGAGATACAAAGAAAGTGCTCGAAAACACTCTTCATTTGTGCTCCAGATGGTTGAATTGTCTCGTGTTGGCTTAATATTGAATAAGCATTTTAGTATTATAGTTAGTAAGTATTTGATTAATAAAGTAGAATGAAATGGTAAATGATCATTGTATGATTTAGTCTAGGATTGACCAAATATTGTGGATAGTAGGTCATAATAGTGCCTGGTCCTTAGGAGTCACAAGGAACCCACGTTGTTTTGAGTGTTCCTGGTTTTTAGCCCATGTGTAAGGCTATATATAGCCCTCCCCTTTTGGTGAATAAAGTAAGCAAGTTCTATGTGTAATCCTTTTCATATTCTCAACATCAGAGAGTTATACATCATGTGAGTGCAGTGAGATCAAGGTGTGCAAGCTGAAATCTACACGTGGTATCAGAGCCTTAACGGTTCATATCCGGTGGGTTGAGGGCAAGAGAAGGATGCTTACATCTTATGTGTAATGTGGCGTGGAAAGTTAAAAGCAAGCAACATGTTTTGATCGCAGCAAGTGACCATAATAACACAACAGCAATGACTTTTTTTTGAAAGAAGAAAATTAGCATGAAATGCAAACACGGCAAGACGAAGGCAAGACGACAGCAAGAAGATATAGCAAGAACTGTTTTTTAGAAACAGAAAATAGCATGAATTGGTTTCTTATAGAAGGAAACTAGTAAAAAAAAAAGGCAAGAAAGCAAGCAGCAAGCAGCAAGGTTGATCAATGGTGGTCAAAAGCAAGAAATCAACAGCAAGAAGCAAGAAGGTTGTCGTTTAATCTGTAGCAAGTAGCAGGTAGGACAACCATAGCAAGCATAACGTTTCGTGTTTGTAGCAAGTAGCAAACAAGAAACAGTCGACAAGCAAGGGTCGACAAGCAAGGGTCGACAAGCAAGAAAGCAAGGAAGATAGCAAGAAAGACGGAAAGCAAGTTAGCAAGAATCATAGCAAGAAGATAGAAGCAGAGAACGAATAGTGAAGAAAAAAAGAATGATTGTGGCGGGGAAGTGAGTTCCAACGTAAGATGGAGACGACCGTGGAACTAAGAAAGACATGAGCAGAGAGCATGAAAGATTCAAGATTAAGGGGGTGATTGTTGGCTTAATATTGAATAAGCATTTTAGTATTATAGTTAGTAAGTATTTGATTAATAAAGTAGAATGAAATGGTAAATGATCATTGTATGATTTAGTCTAGGATTGACCAAATATTGTGGATAGTAGGTCATAATAGTGCCTGGTCCTTAGGAGTCACAAGGAACCCACGTTGTTTTGAGTGTTCCTGGTTTTTAGCCCATGTGTAAGGCTATATATAGCCCTCCCCTTTTGGTGAATAAAGTAAGCAAGTTCTATGTGTAATCCTTTTCATATTCTCAACATCAGAGAGTTATACATCATGTGAGTGCAGTGAGATCAAGGTGTGCAAGCTGAAATCTACATCTCGTTGGGTCGTCACATGGCAATGTGAGAATATGGGCGAATACAAAGCATGCGTTGACTACAATTATTCTATTAAGTCTTCCTGCACATTCCCTTTTCAACTGACGGGCCTGTTCCTATCATCACGATTAAGATGACAAGGTTGGTGTATAAGATTTTACCTTATTCATATGCTTGAATTTACCCCTTGGAGTGAGTCATCTTTTTTATAATGCAAACTAATTTGGAAACATATGTTATATCTCTCAGATGTCGGTGCTAGAATTTCTAGCAAATTCAATTGTGAAGGACGTTCTCAACATAGCCGGTCATGGAAGCTCATCAACATGCTTTCCATACGGGTTTTCTCTAAAGCAATAGCTAAAGCCAAGGCTTAACTAGGATCCCGTGAGTAATCCTAGTTGCAACGTGAAAATGGGGGATGTGATCGAGCTAACACCAAGAATTCCCGACAAATCACTTAGCAGATTAGTGGGAAGAGATCCGACGTATGTATGACAGGGGTCATTCGGTGCCAAACTCAAGCAGGATGCAGGCTGCTGATAGCTCGGTTGTCGGGTGGGGAAGATGAAGTGCGCAGCTACATTGCAACATTGCCCTCTATTTTCCTTGGTAAACATGTATGTAAGTATGTATAGGGTTAGATTAATAATAATTTGATCTTTTCTTGTTAAATGTAAATACATCTATGTACAAAACAGAAAATCCAAACAAAATAAAAAAACACAATTTATGTATTCTTTCAGCTTTTTTTAATAGCAGAATTTATATTATGCTTTCTTGTTCCGTGACTTTATTCCCCATACATGATTAGATGTAGGAAAACGATATGGTTCTTAGACATAAACATTGCTTTGATGAACTATTCTCTGCTCTTAGTTGATAAGTTTTGAGCTTTCCGGTTCTTTCATCTGAAATATTGGATTTAGATATCAAAACTGATGTGATTTGAGCTTACTTTTGGTTACATCAACTGCTAAGGTATCTTGCCCAACCGGTATAGAGTTTCCGAATCATAGAACAGAAAGTCTTGGGTTCCTCTCTACAAGTTTGCATGTAGAACAGCTAGATCCGAGGATGGCGTTTACGCTTTTTTTTATCTGCTCTTGTTCTCCGGCTAACTTCTTGAATTTTCATATACTTAACTATCTCATATATTATAACTTACATATACCATGGGTGTTGTGCTTCCGAAGGTCCAAAATATTTGGATGCAGATTCGAATGATGAAGCAGTGCATCAAAGATGCAATCATCGATTCTCCCGAGAGGCTACAATTGTCGCGAGCAAAAATATTAGTGAATCGAATTACATGTACGCATTTGCTTTCATGTCTTATGACTGAATTTCATTTTGTCCCACATTGATACAAAGTGAGAGTAGTGAAGCTTTTATAACTCAAATTTCCATTCAATAATTCAATCATGGTGCCTCAGTCATAATTAAAATTAGTTGGTTGTGTCTTTGGGTTCCTTGTTTTTAATACATGCCTACATAACGCTACAGTAGTAATTTTACAGTAATAACAACTTAGATTTCTCAAACATAACATGGTTGATCAGCATGTAATCAAACACGTCTCATTTAACTCGCTTATCTAAATTGGTTCACCGGTTACATGTGTAAGTGTTACACGAGTTAAGTAAGTAAGCACGTCGACGAGTTTAACTCGTTTAGTTTCTATAACCAATTTAAACAATGGTTATCATTTACTTTTTATTAGATAACCGAATTTATGAAATCTAAGGATCGAGTTTGACATAGAAAGTCAAACTCGAGCTAGGTAATCGAGTAGAGACTCAATTGATACCACAGGGCTCGAGTTTATCCTATGTTTTATACAACAGGCTACTTTACAATTAATAACACCTTTATAACACAAGCTAAATTATGAACGGACCCATAACGCACGGATTCATGAACGTGGCTCAAATGGATACACTATTTGGAATCCCACGGCATGTTACCCCCGGTTCTGAACTCGCTGCAAGAAGTTCATATGGCAAAACACTTGCACCACACTTATTCTTTAAACTCATGTCCGGGTTTCATTTCTCAATCTCCCTTTCGATCCTTTGAATCTCTGATGCAAATCCGTAAAACGCTTCCACCATTTCAGCATCACCAGACCATGTGTGTCGTTGTTGTCTTTTGCCAATATGTTCCTCATCAGGTGAATGTATCTACCACTGCCATATATTTTGTCGAGTGTAACATACTTGGTAATGCCAATAGGAAGTAATTTTGAGGATTTTCAAGGAAGCTCGTGTATTCAGGATCATTTTCGTCGGAAATTAACGGACGCATTCTTGGTGGACGGTTTGGTATGTAGCCACCGTATGGGTATTGACCGAAGTAAAAGTGCTGCATGCTAGGCTGAAGCAAGCCATATGATGGTGGTTAGGATGGCGGCGAGGTCTTCAGCATAGGCTAATGTAGGCCACCAGCTTTCGTGGTGAATATCTGTGTGGCCCACATTGATTACCTCAACGTACCAGGCTTGAAGCTCTCTATCATTGCAAACAAGTGACGGCTCAAGGTAGTATCTCAGTTTACGTAGTTTGGACCCAGTTTTGTATTACTTCCCAGATTAAAAGCCCATCAGTCCATCAGAAGCATATGGGTAGTCTTTGACTAGAAGCTTTAGTCCATGTCTTAGACTCGGGTCTGGAACTGCCGTACCCCCGTAAACATCATAAGACCAAACACGGTCAGCATTATACGTGACAAACTGTGTGGGTCAGATAGCTTAAGTATTAAACCATCTAATGAGATCAGCACGGAGGCCTTTAAAATCAAAGTGCCAATGCTTATAAGCAGCAGCGCTTATTTTGATGGAGTAGCGTCCAGGGGTAAAGCCTTGCTCTATGACACCATCAGCATTAAGGAGGTTCTGGCCGGCAATGGCGTTAATCTCTAGAGTATATCTCATGTGCGGGTCCAACAGCTTATATACCGGGTGTATCGCACTCAATTGCCTATGTGCAGATGATATAAATGGTTCAATTGCTGCATGTGTTCGTAACCTATACATGTAAAACGGAAAATATGTTAATGGGCCGAGCATGAAAGAATATAAATTTGTAAGCATATTGACCAGCTCATTTTGCGTCTGCCTACCAGTGGTGTGAAAGCTGGTGGACCCCAGCATCGTTAGAGCAGACATTCGCTTTAGCCAACTGCCATGCCCAGTTGCTAGTGGCATCTACTCGAGGTGTGAGAACATGCTTTGGTTTTGAACCTGGTAAAGCCCGTGGTAAGCTAAGCTCAATTGCAGTTGGCTTAAGAGTGCCTGATGGGATCAAGAAAAAGATGGTTCGGGTTGCATATGCTTTACGCTCATCGAGTGCATTTATCCGGTCAAGAATGGTAGGTATATGTGGTGGTAGTCTATTATGAATAGCTTATTTTCCTCGATGGACTGTCAACATGGACCAAAATATACCATTCTTCAGTTACGTATCTTGGTTAAATGAAATATCGGCTCGCCTGGTATGAAGAATGTTACCTGTTGTATAGTCATGCCGTTAAGATAGCCCAAAATATGTTTTTCTTTGAGGGCGGACTCTTATTGATCGTATATTTCAGTGTCAAGTTGACTCACGCGTAGGAAGACTTTTTGTTTCTCTATCCTGACGGGGTTGACCCTTGCAAGTGCTTGGGGAGCAAATTCATCATCACGCAACCACGAAAATCTGTCCTCTGCACATTTAAAAAACAGATTATAAGAATAAAACCCGACCCCAATTTGCTATCTCTTAATGAATTACAAGTGTGATGCTTACTTGATAGAGTTTTGGGAGTGTCATACTTGAGAAGGCCACCACCTTGGCTAGACTCATGTAGTTTCGTCACTAAATTTGGAACCGAAGCTTCATTATGAGATCATCTTGGAGGCCTAATTTGAGAAGGACTCCTTCAATATAGAGACTCAATTTGCGAAAACCCCTTAAAGTCGTGTTTTTTAGAAATGCTGGCCACCATTGATGGCAAGAGATTATGTAGCACTGACTTTAACCGACTTGTCGAGAACGTATTTTGCTTTGACTTGTCAAATTGTTCATTTCGTGGCACATATAAAGGAAACATCATCTCCACCCGACTCTCGGCTGAAATACCTTTATAAATTAAACACGAATGGGTTGTTTTTTGGTACGAATTACACACCAGTGTCACTAGGTGCGCGGGCAGCGAGGCCAGTACGACACCTTCTTGGACATGGGATGACCGCCTAGTAACTGTCTAATAAGTCATTTCCCCTATCAGGATTTCCAAGATCATTATAAACGTCATAGTCATAGATTCGGTCTGATAACTTCCTCACTCCTGTTTCGTCGCCCCTTAAATCTCGAAGCTCTTTCTCTCTAAGTAGCTTAATCCCGAACCACGTCAACTCGAATCTTCCATCGTCATATTAAGTTAGGAAAACTAGCTTTAGGACCAATTCTCAGAAGAGTTGTTGACTATATAGTTTAACAGTAAACTAGAGGTTCAATCATGCTTCTAGTTGCATTCCTAAAGTTCAGGAACATTATGTCACCATTAGTGATGCTATAAAATGACGATAACAAGTATACATTTCGTGAACTCATTTGTTTATTTTGTTAAAGTATAACCTTAGGGAAAAAAAAGGCAGAATGATATTGTTGCTATCGAACCGGGTAACAATTATGAGGTTTGTTTTGGCTTATATGTATGTTTATGAGCTTATTGATTTTGGCTTGTATTTTATAAGCCCAAGTTTATTATCATACGATCAATTTATATAATCTCACAAGTCTCCAAATAAATCAGAAAAATAAGGCTGGCTTATGAAATATATACCAAAATAATATAGGCTTGTAACCCGACATATAAGCAAAAAAAAAAATTGTTTCAAATATGAATGACACGAAAAAGTTTTCCCTTTGTTTAGCGAAAACACGAAAGTTTCGTGTCGGTTAAAGAAAGAAGGTTATTTTGGCCTAGCAGGGCCGTCCCGTGGATTTTAAGGGCCCCGTGCGACAACCACAAAATAGGCCTTTAAAATGTAATATTAAGTACTTGTAAATTCGATAAAAAAAAAATTTGTTATAACTTAAGACGTTAAAAAGCGAAAAAAGTGTTTTTTTAATTAACTTCCATATATTTAAGAAGAAAAATTCACATAGAACAGCCCAAATGAGATCGAATTACACTTAAAATGTAGTAAATTTCGAATTTGGAGTTCCTGAGTTTTCAATGTTTTTGGTAAACAAACAGTATAGTTGTTTTTAGTCTTCATCAATCGTTGCTTATATAAGGTAAATGGACTCTAAAGTTGGGCTCAAAGATTATATAATCAACCTGGGTGTAAAATTTTTTGGAGGCCCCTCAAGGAACTTGGGCCCTGTGCAGTTGCCCAGCCTGCACAGGCCCAAATCCGGCCCTGTGGCCTAGTAAAAACCATTAACTTTTAGGCACGTGTGGAAAGTTCGATGTAATCGCACAATTTCGGAAACTAAAATTAAGAAACTTTTTTGTTTTAGATTAAAAGTGAAAAATAAACAATTTTTAGAAAATGTCAAAACAAAAAAGCAAGATGCGCCGAGATGGTATCGAACCCTACTCAGTAATTAGGTGAAGTATGCTCACAACCAACTTGCTACACCTTACTTCTATTAAATTATTTATTTTATATGCTTAGGTACACCCTCTCCAACATTTTTTTAGCCGAGTGTGATTTATCCTAAAATTATTGTTTACACGTTATTGATATAAGTTTTATTTTCTTTGCATTGTATATTTCATCCTTATGTAGTTTCATACCAGATCAGGTCAAAAACCGACTATTTTCCTAAACATCAGAGACTGAGAACGTCTGGTTCGTCTTTGATTCAATCCAACAAAACATAATTCTCGGTTTTGTGTTAGACCGGACTAAACTGGACCAAAAATCGACTATGAACCAGAAGATCAACCGAGAACGGACCCAAATGAACGGTTTCGGTTATGATTATAACAAAACGAATTTTCCGTATTAATTTTTGTCAAAAACCGATCTAAACTGAACCGTACGCACCACGCCGGTAATCTAGTTAATGAGATTCTTCTTCTATATCATCATAGGCAAACGCATCTTTATTTTCTTCTTCTGTAAATAAAGAGGTATTTTTTAGTTTTCGTAAAACGTTTGTAGCTGGATCATATGATCAATCAATATCTGCTAGTAAAACGTTTTAAGGGTGTTTTCACCCCACTAACCAAACAACATACAACTTGTTCACGTTTCTGGATGGAAACCTTCTCAGAACATAACAAATGGGTAATATGTATGTTTTCTTTCATTTCATTCTTTTCAATCCTAATTTGAACCTTAATTTGTGTGTTTTTTTAGCTCAATAGTCTTTGTTTACCTTCAATTATATTACCCTTTTACCAATTTTATCAATTTGCCTTAAATCAAAAACCCCCAATTTTATATATAAACCTTAGTTTGATCAATTATGGCAGTACCTACAACAGCACTTTACAGTAGGTGACAAATATTAACATGTAAATGTATCGACAGTGGGTGATAGATATTAACATGTAAATTAAATAAACATGAAGTATTGAAGCTTTACAACTCGGGATCTGCACACTTCAAAACCTATTTGTAGAAGACGATTGTTACAATAAATCTAACTGATACGATACAAAAGTTGACTAACAAAAAAAAAACCACACTTATGCTCTCAAATGTTTTAAATTGTTGAAAGCTAGAAAGAATGTAAAAGATAAGTTCCCTACCCCTCTTTTTTGTTATGAAGACTAGGGGGAAGAGTCGATCCTCTTGAGGAGGTCGGCCAAATCCTTACTTTGAAGACATAATGGGCCCTTTACACTTATGCGGCGTTTGCTTCTGTTTTAAATTATTACTGTTACTTGAAGCACTTCTTTTTCTGTAGATACTTTGGAGAGATGAGGAATTGTAGATGATCAAGACAAAGCTTGTTATATGACGAAACTCTGGAACAAAAGGTTGATATTGAGAAGATCTACTTATCCATTAAACGTACTGGATTAACAGCTATTAATTACTATGCAGGTTCTTGACCGCTTTCCTGAATATTTCGAAGACGTCACACTACACAAGTTTAAGCATGCATGGAATCTGGGTAAAACATTTTATCAGACTCCATTTTTTGTTTTACCTTGTAATATTCATTACTTATATTCATTACTAATATTCACACTAGCTAGTCACATTCTTTTCTATGTTTACGGTCATGTGTTTGTAAAAGAAGCAATGATTAATTATTTTAAACAGCAAAATCTTATTGATAATTTCTTGTTATTGTGACAGAAAAATCTCGAGCTTGGTGTGACAGAAAGGGTAGTTCAATGGTATGATGATACATATATACATTTTATACCTGTCAAGAATTTGTAACAAGGTCCGGATACTTTCGTTTTAGTCATGTTTGTACAAAAATTTTAACGAGTGAACACTTTTCCAGATTCCTTTTGCAGATTTCTTTAACCATGATATAGATTCATCGGTAACATGTACTTTGAATGATGACTTTGAGCAACATGTCTCATAAGTAACCTCTTTTTAAATAAGTATTTTTATTGTTCTTATGACTAATAGACCTAAATTTACATTCTGCAGTTTATTGCTGGCAAAAATTATGCTGCTGGGGATGAGGTCTTTATATGATACGGTTCTAGTTGAGATCACTGTACCACAGCATGATCACCTGCGTGCAATGAAGTTAGATCTTGTGTATAGACACTCAATACCAGCTCGGATGGGTTTTAAGAAGTCAGACTCTGATAGAAATTACTTCACAGTGGAGTATGTATAGTATCGACCTTATAATCTTGAATGTTGTTAGTATAGTCATGTGATAGTTTCTGGTATGTATGTTCCATCATATGGTTTCTTTGAAGGCTAACTGATCATATAAATATTATTCAGTTACGTCGAGTCTTCCTGTGTCAAAGGGTTGGGAATTCGTGCATTTGCCTGTGTAGTATGTTGCACCTCTTCTCAAGGTCCGTGGCATTCTCTTTTGCTTTGTGATTAATTTTTGTTGGACGAAACAACAGTCTGCAGAAATTTCTTTAAAATAATCTCCTTAAAACTGATTTTAATAGAAAATAAGGATGCATGTTAAAAGTTAGAAGTATGCTACGGAGTATAGTATTATATCAGACCGATATCTGTATCAACCTTGATAATATATCTAGTATATGTTTGTGTCCTCTTCAGAGTTGTAGGAATTAGCTATGGAAGCAACAGAAAATGATGGCCATCTGGCTCTAAATCCTTTGAAGAACAGGGTGAGTGAAATAGAAGCACATTGGTTTTTGCATTTGAGATTTGATCACATGATTGAGAATCATACTGCAGCTCTTGAGGTAGTGTCGTATTAATTCTAAAAAGTTTATATACTATGCATGAAACTAAGGTTTATCCAGTTTTCGTTACTTTCGCTGTCCATAAAAAGTTCATATAAGATGCATGAAACAAAAAATCAATAGCATCAGTAAGTTGTTACGACATTGTTCCAAAAGTATTTTGGTGTAGTTATATTGTGTACTTTTTGGTAATGCCTACAAAATATGGCACCCAACAAATGCCACAGCCGAGTGAAATGGGTCAGATGAGGGGGTTGCACCTAACGTGTATTTAAATGCATACTATCTTCTAAATCATTTTATCTAAGATGACATTACATTTAGATTAGGTGATAAAGCATCCTCGAGTTTTGACTCCTTATAAAAGGCCACCAGTTTTGCACCTACATGTACGATCATACATATTGCAATCACTTGTATAAATGGTTTGCACTTGCTTGAAGGAAAATTCTCAAATATAAGCAACTGCTCCTGCATTCATTCTGCTTGTGTATTGCTTAATTAGCGATTACCGTTTCCTGTGTTCTTCAAAAAACCATAATATACAACTTCATGTTCGTGTATTTGTTTATATGAAACATTTGCAGCAAGTTTGAACAGTAACAAGTTTCCTTTGTGCACATTTGCTTTACAGTCTCTGACTCGTGATGCCTCTCCTACACTGTCTGGAAAATGCGCACGAAGAATGCAGCTGGCCCGAGATCACCTGACTCGTGACCTTCAGATTCTTAGATATGCTTTTTCTTAAAAAGTTATATGTCTTTTATTATCAACCACTCAAGGCGTATGTTGCAAATTATAGTTTCAAGTCAGAAACAATGTCAGGTAATTAATCTAGGAAAATATGTCTTTCATCAGTGCTATTTTTTTCGAATAAGACGTACACAAGTATTCAACAAGACTGAAGAATCATACAACCATGTGCAATCGTTAAATAACTTACATCGCACTTGATCGTGGATCTAAAACTTTGTAAGACATAAGCACCAATCTAGTCACTAGGCATCTTATTAGACTTGCATACAAGAACAAATATGTTCTTAAAAAAGTCCCAATAGTCGTATGAATGATTTTACCTCTTGATTTGGTCCAAAAACGATATCGATTTGTTTAACTATTAATGTAATCGGAATCTTAAGAATACTGAATTGGTTTCTTTCAATTCATAAACTAAAAGTCTGAGAAAAAAGGGGCGGAAATAAAAGTGCATCAACAATTAGTAATTTTCTGAAAAACCGTTGGTGTCCCACATCGACTGGGTGAAGTAAACAGACATATGGGACTTGAGTATAAAACTTGAGCCCTGTGAATTATATAGGCATACCTTTCTCGGCCTTTTGGCTAAGATCAAGTGTAGTATCTGTTCTTGTAGGTTTAATATCTGATGACTAAGCCACGGCTCAGTCGATATTGATCTTATTTTTGATGGGTGAAGGAACCATCACGGTAGCTTGCTGCTGGGGTTCTTCATGTGTTGCCTTGGCGTTGCACTACTGCCTAGGCTTGGCGCACCCCCCCAATAAAAAGTTTCAAAGTTGTTTGCAACTGTTTGGTTTATATTGAGGTATAGAGTTCTTGAACATTTGAGAGTAGAGTTGTTCTATGTGGATAAGACAGACATCGAACCTTTGATTCTTAAACATGTCAAATGGGATAAGAGTTGTTCTAAAGTGGATCAATGGGCTGTAACTGGTTTGGTCAGGTTAGGTCAGGTTAGGTTCTGAGTTGGGTGGTTTAGTTGATGCGATCAATATCGTTCCCTAAACTGGTTAGGCGGGTGCGGGTTGACCCATTTCTTAAGCAATGATATTGAGAGGAAGGAAACTTGCTCGATGACATGTTGCTACAAGGAAGTAATTTTTATATGTAAAACAAATTGCTTGGAGGTTTGGAAAACATGAACCCCGAATATGTTTTCAAACTTCATATGGGTACAGAGTTAAATGAAACCAATCCATGAATGTACCTACTTGACTACTACTACAAGATACTCTCCGAGGACAATGCAATTGAGGTCCAAAGATGAGGCAACTCGGATTGGTTTCATTTAACATTGTACCCATATGAAGTGGATCATGTACTTGAGTAGACCTTCAAGGTTTCACAGTAGTTTCTCAGCCATGCACAAGCATATCTAAGAATCTGAAGGTCACGAGTCAGGTGATCTCGGGCCATCTGCATTCTTCGTGCGCATTTTCCAGATAGTGTAGAAGAGGCGTCACGAGTCAGAGACTGTAAAGCAAATGTGCACAAAGGAAACTTGTTACTGTTCGAACTTGCTGAAATTGTTTCATATACACAAATACACGAAGATGAAGTTGTATATTATGGTTTTTCGAAGAACACAGGAAACGGTAATCGCTAATTAAGCAATACACAAGCAGAATGAATGTATGATAGTACATGTAGGTGCAAAACTGGTGGCCTTTTATAAGGAGTCAAAACTTGTGGATGGTTTATCAACTAATCTAAATGTAATGTCATCTATGCATTTAAATACACGTTAGGTGACTTTCACAGAGTTTGACCCATGCAACCCCCTCCCTCATCTGACCCATTTCACTCGGCTGTGGCATTTGTTGGGTGCCATATTTTGTAGGCATTATTACCAAAAAGTACACAATATAACTAAAACAACCACATAAGTACTAGCCCTGGGGCTGGGCGAGGTGGGCGACCGCCCAGGGCATCAAAGAACCCGAGGGCATCAAATTTCCGGTGTTACGTTATATACTATATTTATTTCCGGCGAATGCTAACTGAGAAGATCAAATAATGGCTAATTTGATTGGTTAAAATGAGGAGGGAGAAACTTCTATTTTATCACATTCACGTGAGTAATAAAAAACCTTTTCTCAACTGTGTTTCTTTTCTATTAATTAATGATGGTTTTTAGTGGTTATGTTTAAATGATGGTTTCAAACTTTATTAATTAATTATGGTTATGTTCTACATAATTAGTGATGGTTTCAAACTTTATTACGTTGATTTTTTTTTTCAAACTTTTAGTGGTTATGTTTAAATGGAACTAATAAGTTTGGCATAGGTAATTACATTTATTAAAATTGTATGTCTTAAATATTTACTTTTTTATATTTTTAAATAGTAAAACATAAGAACTAGAATTTCATTTTCTAAATCATTTTTAACCGGTTCAACTACTAGGGTCGAATTGAAATGTTATTAACTTTCGCGAGTTGACGATTATGTTTACATTATAGTTTTAAGAGTTAGCTCAAATTTTCTTGCAACATAAGTATAATGTTCGTTTTTACCGTTGATAAATCCTGCGAATTTTGTCCTTTTGAGGTGAAATTTTTTTTTTTTTATGTAAAAATGATGAAGAATGCAAACTTGTCAACCCTAAAAATTGCAATTGTACTTATTTTCTAAAATGAAAGTGTGATTGAGTATAAACCACATAGGCGAAATTCAAAGCTAACTCTTGTCTAATACAAGATATAGTTTGATTTCTTTCGTATACAATTTTCATTAGGGGCATTTGTCGATCATTTCGCCCAAAGCATCATATAACTTAGGATCGGCCCTGTGTGAAGGTTTGGTGTTCGAACTTCATATGTCCGCAAAAGGACCTCAAACGTTCTTACATCTGCATATCCAACATGTATATTACATTAAAATCAGAAGCTTTCACACTAATGCAAATTTCAGATCTACAGACTGACATATTCAAATTTACATCCGTATTGTATTATAGCATTCATTTTGTACTAGATGTGGCAAAACGGGTCGAAAAAGGTAAGCTTTGGACAGGTCACTCGGTTGACCAGAATCCATTTTGTCTTTAATTTTGTATTAACATAAATAAATTGTGTGTAATATATGATTACAAATTTAATAGAACTTATAAATTAATGTATTTGTTCACTGTAGAAGGATTCATGCACTGAAAATACGTTTTGGGTAATTTTTAACCCGTTTGACCCATATACTTTCGCTAATTTTTTCCATAAATTCTAACAATTTGACCCATTTGAAAATGAATTTAACCCTTCATAAGTAAACGAGTCTGAAACAGCCAACTCAAAAGTTCTAGACTTGGAGAAAGCTATAATTGTGTATCTATACAGTAAAAAAGAAAATCATAGCAGTGAAACTTTGATGTGAGTGTTTCAGATGAATGTTGTACTTGTTCAATGTAAGACATTTAATTTTTGTTGGTATATGGTTTTGAGGAACACCACATATTTACAATTTAAAACCGTAAATTTTGTCGTTAAATACTAATGGTAAAACTTATGTGTGAACCGGTCAAATGGCCAAAGCCATAAAAATACAAAGTGACAAAATATGCAAGTTAACAGGTCAAATTAATCTAAGCATATAACCAAATTGTACTTCAAAATATACTGTTCAAATTTTGACAAGTTAGAATGTTCTCTATATAAATTTAATAATTTAAATATATCACAAGGCCGGGTCGTGTTTGTTGGTAGAGCTTTTGCTTTGCATGAGATAGGTGCGGGGTTCGATACCAGCCAACACATCCTCACCTTTTTTTATTTTTGAGAATTTTAAACGGAGTAGAATTTTCTACACGTGTTCAAAAGTCATGACAATTTGGTTCATTGCCCGCTTTATGTAGGTAGTTCTTTTGTTTGTGGGTTGTGTATATAGTACCTTTTCGCCATTATGCAGTTATAGCCTCGTAGGACCTTCACTGATGTTCACACGAGACCATATACGCTCAAGCAACTTGGATCACGAAGTATATATTGTGGTCCAATGGTTAATCGTGGTTTCTTCTAGTTGGACCAAATTGATATGCAACCGACTAGCATCCAAAAAATTTGCTTTTGTGATACAAACACTAAACGTTACTTTGATGTGCTTGACTAACTTGGATAAGTTTTATCGATAGATATATGTTTACAGTTTTCGACAACATATACGATAATACATATATACACTGACGTAGGATACGAGGGAGATGTGATTTATATAGTCACATCTTAACTCGAGAGTAAATGGCTTGCTTGCAAAAGACATGCGGCAAACATGTGCGGTTGTACATGTCATGCTCTTGATAAAAAGAAACTCCTTTATATCGAGTTCGTGTTTTGTCTCTAAGCTCACTTTTGGTCACATTTTTCTTCTCAAATCATCGACAATGATAGAATCTAGTTTTCTCACCGGACTGAATGTGGTCTTGTTCTAACTTGTCATGATAATCGCGACTTTATATTGCCGCTCCAGTAACTCTAAACTTTGGAGATTCTTAATATAAAATTAACAATTCAAAACTCTAATGAAAGAGGAGATGTAGGAGTTGGTCGAGCCTTGCCCTTTGGACGCCTAAGGTACGGGTTCGATACCCACTCTCACCATTCTCTTTCTTTTGTTTGAGGCTTTGTGGATAATTTTTAGTTATAAATGTTTCATTTTTCACAAACAAAACAATTGTTTAAAGTTAGTGTATAATTCGCCATACAGGTGTAATTCCATAGAATTATTGAAACGTGTCCCAAAAAATTCTTCATATTAAACCAAGATTTATTTATTAACCTTTAGATTTTTATGCAAAATAAAACTTATGGTACCGAAATCGATAACATATATGTTTTTCTTCTATTTAGGTAGGGACGGAGCCATGATTTTTAATTAGGGGAGGCTAACTATACTTAAAACAAAAATTCATGGTGTTGGGGGAGGATTGATGTAGAAAATAGTAGAAAAATAACTTGTAATACACATAAATTATAAGTGAAATAGGTTGATTGGGGGTGGCTCAGCACCAATTAATCCCCCTACTAGCTCCGCCTCTATATTTAGGCAAAGTTACTAAAAGTATCGTGGTGACTTCACTTGTGTTGTGGCTATCTCTTTTTTCTAGATAAGGTACGCGTACATTCTTATCAATTTTTTTTTCTGACTTGAAGACCAAAAGTAAAGATTATGTCTTTTTTTATACTTTGCCCTACAAAATAAGTACATTATGCATCTTTATTGTTGTCGATTCTTGCAAGTTTCGTTTGCGATAAAGTCTAACGACCTTTCAAATTGTCTATCATTTATACTAAGGGTGCATTTGGTACAGAGAATTTCAGAGATTAGAAATGAAGTAGAGAATTAAAACTCAGAAAATTGAAATCAGTAGAGAATTCTGTTTAACTCTACTGTTTTGTAGCAACAAAGAATTAACTCTAAGAAATGCGTAAATTTGTATATATATATATATATATTTGTTTTGACTTTTTTTTATCAAAATTTTGACTAAGGATGTCAAAAAATCCGACTCAAATAAAACTCGATTAAGCTTATTCAGGTCGGATTACTCGAGTCAATATTTTTGTTCGTTTTATTGGGTCAACCTTAGTCACCTAAATATTAAATAGGCTCGAATATTGAGTTGAACACTACAACAAAAATGCTCTAATGCAACCGTCCAAATACGATGCAAATACGTTGCAAATGGCTATTTGCAATGAAAATGCAACCGAAATTGACTATTGCAAAAAGGCTCCATGCAAATTTAATTTGCAACCGAATTGCAACAAGCACAAAGTTTTTGCAACCGCCTTGCAACGAAAGATAATTCGTTGGAACTACACTCTTTTTGCAACGAATTCATTTTTCTACAATTTTGCAACGAATATTTTTTTGCATCAACATAGAATTTGCAACAGTTATATTTTGCTACGGGTTTTGCAATAGTAATTTTTGCAACCGTAACTTTTGGAACAAGAAACAATTTCGTCAATGTAGATGCAAATCGGATGCAAAAACAATCACAATGTTTTATAAAAAAGGCATTATTTAGCATCTCGGCCTTCCGGTTTATCTCATAATACACATAATTTAGAACAAAAAATACGCGAATCAAATCGAAAATAGTAACCATCGGAATATCCAAAATATCATAAACGTTATCAAAAACATTCTATACAAGTCAATGTTGCGAGTTACAAAGATACAAAGTGTACCAAATACAATCAAAATAAAAGGCATGAATGGGGAGGTTCATGTTGAACCTTGTCAAATTCTCAGCAAGTTTTCACATCATTTCTTACCTCAATATATTGAGGCGTTCTTTGTTCCCAAAAACATGTCTTTCTTTATCTCTTGTGATTAGTCATCTTTCAGAAGGCTAGCTTTCTCTAGCTTGTTCCATCTCTACCATTGTAAGACAACGCCAATACCATATAAATGACCCAACACTTATGATCTTCCAACTGTAGCCATTCATTTTCGTTCTTTGTAACCTGAAAATATTAGATATCGAATCTATTTAGTTCATATGCTATGAAAGATAAAGAGTTTAAACATAAAGACAAATCAAACACATATCTAGTGATGTAAGTAATTATACTTGTGAATTTAAATAACTTGTTTCTGATTCATTTATGGCTTCAAAATAAGCACATACTAACCCAATTGTTAATATAAAGTCAAGAACTTGTAACAAGATGAAGCCATATTATAATGTGATAATTTCTAACATTTAGTTTTAATAGCAACAAGGTACAATGATACAATTTCACAATCAGTAGCAACATAGAATGTCAAAAAACATGAAAAAAAATCATCATGTTAATTAAAGTGAATTGAGACCTATGTAACATCACAGCAATTTAAACGAGTTATGTAGAGACAAGTCGTTTTGTTTATCCAAGACTAAACAAACTGTATAACAATATGATGATATGTTGTTCAAGTTAATCTACATCTTAAAAACCGGACATAAAGTGTTCAAAACAATTAGCATAAAGTATCACTCCTCAGTTTTGACATCAGTTAGATTATAAATGCCATTGGCCTATATGGTCTACAAATTCCTTACCCAACTTCAAATCTTCAATCTTTGTGGTGTGGGTTAAAAAAGCCAAATTGATCTTTCATTGAAGAGAAATAATAAATAAAAACTACTAAATTGATTATGAAATCTAAGATAAAACACATTAAACTACCAGATCTACAAAGAAAATCACTCGAAATAGAAAAAAATGCATTTGACCCACGAACATGGTTGAGGAAGATCGGTGACAACAGTTCGGCTTGTGAGAAACAGCATAGCGGTGGTACACCGGACTGACCGGAGGTGGAAGCAGTCATGATATCCTTTGGTGTTGGGCTGCGGTGGAAACAGCCATGTGTGAGAGTTGGGAGAAGAGTATGAATGGTGTAGGGTTTCAATTGTGAAATAGACTAGAGAGGGAAAACATAGGCGGGATACTTTGAGGAAAAAATGAGCGGGATATTAGAACTTTTGGGAATAAAGGAAAAAAAATGAGCGGGATATTAGAACTTTTGGGAATAAAGGAAAAAAATGAGCGGGATATTATAATTTTTTGGAATAAATAACAGTAAAAGACATCAAACCACGAGTTTAAAAAATCTGGTTTACCTACCATAATTTTTTAATATAGTTATAAAAAAATATTGGGTTAAGTTCATATAATAGCATGATACTTTCCAAAATGTACAAATATCATACGTGAACTTAAAAAAATACTAGTATCGTATGCGTACTTTCAAAATTTGTCTCGATATCATACCTTGACTGGTATGACTAGTCACAAGTTAAATTATTTACATGACATTGTTAACGGTATAGTTCCCTATGGATGTGAAGTCGATAGACCCGCAAGGCTACTTTACCAATATACATATATGCGTGAACATGCCTTAATGTAATAAAGCACGCTTAACTTATGTTATCTTTATGACTTCTGTAGATGGAGATGGAGTTACATGCATTGTTATCTGAGAATTACCATAAGAACTGTCGCTACTAATAAAAAAAAGGCGATTCAGCGAACGTAGATTATCTATTCAAACCAGATTTTACAAGAGTTGATGACTTGCATAGCCTCTTCTTGTTTCATCTATGTATTGTCTTACATAGATATTTTCCCTTCTAAATGTAAAATAATACTGAATTGAAAAGTTTAGAAGAACCACACCATAATTTATCTGTATGGAAAACCACCTCACCATTCACCAGTTCTGCCTCAAAATCAATCCAGTCAGTCTGAAAAAAATATTCCCTTGGATAGGATAATGGTTGTGTGTAAATATTCAGAAGCCTTTCAATAGAGTTAATCCACATACACTCAAACATATATAGTAGAATGACAAAGCGCTAATACTTCGTAGAATTTGCACACTTTATAAGTTCGTATACTATATTAGTCTGTTTGAAATTACCCAGGTATGATATCGAGACGATTTTTTAAAGTACATATACGATATTAGTATTTTTCAAAGTTCATGTATGATATTTGTATATTTTGGAAAGTATGTTGCTATTATATGAACTTAACCCAAAAATATTCATACTAATTAAGAAATATCTATATATATATGATACATTAATATCTATAAAGTTCACATATTCGGTCATCGAGTCAACCTAATCAAATTACTAGATCAAATGTTTGATTACCGGGTAACCAAGTCGAGTAACTGGATTAAGTGTTTGACCACTAGGTAAACCCGGTCGCGTCACCGGGTCACAGGATCGACACGGGATCGACCACAAGTCAACCCGGCCAAGTCACTGAGTCACGGGGTCAACCATCGGGTCAACCCGATCGATGCATCGAGTTACCGATTTGATCACTGAGTTAGTTACCATGTCGTTAACTATGTGTCGCTAGGCAATATTTGTCGCTATGCGCGAGTGTACATCTAATGTTTATAAAACAATACTCGTATTAGTTAAAATAAGGATATTTGATTTTCTGTTGATGTTACGATACTAAATATAGTCGCGGTCATGTATCTCTCAAGCCTGAAGATGAGGTTGGTTTATTCTTATGTTTACGTGCCATTGAGTATTAAAATAAGGATATTTGATTTTGTGTTGATGTTACGATACTTTATTGTAGGCTTATTGGGATTGGTCATGGGACGAGTTATCAGCATATGACCTTCCAGCTACATTTCAGTATGTTCAAAGCCAAACAGGGCAAAAACTGCACTATGTTGGCCACTCATTGGCGAGACCTCGACTTTTTACACTATTGTCTACTTAAATATGAATAAGCGACAACATTGACTGATTTTCTTCTATTTTGTAGGGAACTTTGACTGCAATGCTGCATTTTCAAAAGGAGAGCTTGTAAGCATGCTAAGATCTGCAGCATTACTTAGTCCTGTTGCGTATGTGGGCCAGATCACGTCTCCTCTAGGCAGAAATGCTGCTGAAACCTTTATTGCGGAAGTAAAGACTGACAAAATTCACTTGGTCAAATTTTATAAAATTATACCAAAATCTAAAATCCGACTATTTTCTTCTTGACAGGCTTTGAAATGGCTAGGACTTCATGAGTTTAATCCAAGAGGGTAAGACTTGTGATTGTGATAACACCTTTGATGCATGTTTACTTCTTTATTTATTCACGCGGGTGTTTGCTTTATGTGATCAGGGATGTTGTGGCCAAGTTTCTTAAGAAAATCTGTGTGAAACCAGGCATCGATTGTGCTAACTCACCCCTTTCTAATTAACCTTCTCTCTAAAGAACTAGACATCTTAGCTTAGGTGTCGATAAAGATTGTAAGCTAAAGTGTGAAGGTTTCTTCACCGGTGTAAAGGAGAATCATTTACTAGTGAAGTAAAACTCTCGAGTGGATACTCGAGGAGTGGAAGTAAGGGCAAGATAAGTGAGATCTTGCTAGGCCGAACCACTATAAATCTTTGTGCATTGTGGTTTGTTTCTTTATTACTTCAAGTCATTTACTTCACTTGTTACACTTGATCTATATTCCCTTACAATCACGAAAATTTTCTAAAAATATTAAAACTAATCGGTGAAACCGTCTTTGTAATGTGTGATTGTTATTGTGTGTAGCGGTTGTGCTCAAGTGTATGAACTTACTTTGTAAAGTTGTGATTGATGCCTTCTTTAAATCAACCCACACACACTTTTGACCCATTCATATTCTCCTTAAACCCATGCCATACTATTTCTTTCCAAGCTGACCTAATAGATTTGATGAGGTGTGTCTAGGGGTTTCCTCTAGAAAAGAATCCCTACCTCAAGGAGTTTTACAATCCCTCGAGCAGTGTATTCGTTCGTGTGGATATAGTATATACAAGGACTCGTGGTTGTTATCGTTCTCTCATGGAATAATTTAGGAAGCTAGTATAGGCAAGAACTCAGAGTTGTTAAACCTATACTAATGTTGTATAAATTCACCAAGTAAAATAAATGTGTTTACCTAATCCAAAGCATAATGTTAATCAAGTCTATCTCGGTGAGTCTTTGGCATGGAGGGAGAGTATGGTCGCGTCCATCATAACTTGGATAAACGTTATATAAGATAGTTATACTTATAAAAGTGTTATACCATAACACGGTATAGATAATCATGTAAAACTCATCCGTATGCAATTAAAGTATCTAATATTTATATAAACCATCATCACTTTACCTACCTAATGATTTCATACATATTTTAGAAGTATAAGAGTCAAGTACGAGAGGGAGTACCAAGTTTCCCAGCAATGAAACTTAAACCATCATCACTAAACGCTCAAGTTTCCTAGCAATGAAACTTAAACCATCATCACTAAACGCTCTCACATGGACACCATGAAGTTTAACCTAATTGAAAACATTACCAACATCTTATATTAATAAACTCACATATAAATCCCATTTTTTTATAATTGGATTGTATCAAATAAACCAAGGACCACCTCTAGCGTTGCATCCATACCATCCATATAGCTAATTTCCTTTAACCATGTTAAAGATGAATGCTTCGATTACTACTGGTCATTAAGACGTGGGATTTTCATTGTTTCATTAGTGAGCCTGTTAGTGAAGTATTTGAATGACTAATATGGTCATGCCTTAATAGTTGTAGGCCGATGATGTTCCAAACGTGTTACCATGTGCATTAATCGTTTTTACATGTTAACAACACTTTAATCAATTTTCATACATAGACGTTTAGTAATATTTACATTGTGAGCAAAAAAGTGTCTATACAATAACAATAGTGTAATAATAAAATCTATATTTATATAATTATTAGAATATTTTGCTAAAACCTTTCATGTATTTTATAAAAGATTATGTTCGGTCAACCGTAGAATTGCAAAATAAAAATTTCTATTGTTTCGTTTCTAGATCTTTCCGCTTCAAAGTAAGCAGTTTGGTTCTGTTTGTAAGTAGATTTTTGCAACGAAATTGCAACACAAAATCAATGGTAATTTATCTTGAATTTATTTTTTGTCTTCCATTGCAATTTTGTTGCAAATTTTAAAATTTTGCAACCGAATTGCAACGGATAAGTTTTCTTCGTATTTTAAGTTTGGTTTTCGGTTGCAATTCCGTTGCAAATTAAGAAAATTTGCAACGGTTTGTTTTTTCGTTGCAAATTTTTATAATTTGCAACGAATTTGCAACGGAAAAATATAAAAATAAATGAAAAATAAAATAGTTCAGTTTTTGCAACGGATTTGCAACCATTTCTCTGTCGTTGCTTTTCGGTTGGTAATTCGTTGCAATACGGTTAGAAATTTGCATCGGATGTCTACCGTTGCAAACTTTTCGTTGCATTAGCCTGTTTTTGTGGTAGTGGAAGATGTTTGAATGACTCGGTTTTGAGCCGATCTGATTGACTCAAACAAAGTTTTTTTTATATTCGGGTCACGGTGATAAATGAATTTGAATAGTAACTAAAATGTACATGTGAGTTGAAAAGCGAAAAATACATATTTATGGAAAAGATTACAAAATTATTCTCATTTCTCTGAATTCTCAATACAAAGTGAAGAAATCAAACCTTCAAATTTACACTACCAACTCTCTACCAAATTCTCACCAACTCTCTCCAATTCTCCATCTTTTCATTTCTCTAACTTACCAAACAAGAAAATTTGATTCATTTCCATTTCTCTTATCTCATTTCCCTCTACCAAACATGCCCTAAAGATTGTTTATAATTAAAAGATAAATTGAATCGTTTAAAATACTGTTGCAGTTAGTTAAGAAAATATCACACCATTAAAAAGAACATGTATCAAATGTTCAAACCACTGCCACGTCACGTCAGTAGTTTTGTTGAACATTAATTAAAAAAATAACGCGCAGAAAAAATGGCATTATTTCTCATACAACGTAAAGAAAGGAATCAACGAAAAGTGATATATCATTCATACCAAATTCGGTGCAAAACACGACTTGCCATTGTAGTATAAACGCAACGGAATTCTGGTAGACATATATAGAAGTTACAAAAAAAAGGACACAAGCGCCTTAAAAATATATACAAAATACACGAAACAAGGTTAAACACATTTTCGAGAAACGACATAACCTAAAAAAAGCAAAAGAATACATCAGGTCGCAAAACGCGGGCACCGAATGACTTGTTCATGATTCAGTTACTATTCATATTTACGTTAGAGTGTTATATGAATTCTTTTAGCTTCTTTAAAAATTGGCACAGATTCATAAATTTGGAATAAATAAATACGGAGTATATATTAGTTAAATAAATTGGATAAGTTTAAAATATTAATAGCAAACTGATTGAGACAGTAGAGCTGTTGATCTCTACACGAGAGGTACATGGTTTGATACTTACTGTCTTATAAACTTGTCTTTTTTATTTCCTTATAACCAATAAAAAAACAAGTTTAAATGGTACTACTGCTCATACTCTCAAAGCTCTTCTTCAATTATAGATTCTGTATTTCTTCTTCGCGAGCCAGTATTGAGGGAAAATACAAGTGGGAGCTAGTACGTAGCTGCTCACTATCGATGATCTTGTGGCTTGTAAATGGTGTTGGAAAATGTTTTGCAAAATATGTTTTTTTAATACTTTGGACATAATTTTATATACGTATATGTTATATATATTCGTAATACTTAGTAACTTTGCGTTCTCCTCGAAAAGAGCTTTGCAACGAGCTAAAGTATGTCTAATATGAAGTTAATATGAATGAGATATCGTGTCTCAAAGTGAGTCACGTGAAACACAAACTTGGGAAAAATTGTCCCACATCGCCAAAAACATGATGTGAAATCTTTGTTTCTACCCGTCAATCAGGGGGGCGCAGAAAGTGAGATTTAATTTCTAGGCGAAAAAGAGTTTGAAGCTACTGAACTTGTCGATGAGCGTGCGAGCGACCTGCGGACACGAATGCAGCTCTGAAATTCGCTTGGGTGTGAGCAGATTTCGATATTTTTTTGCTGCGAATTCGGATTTTTTCCATAAAATTCTCTACATCTATTTAAGGAATAGATTTAGACTTTCTTATTAAGTCATTACAAAATATCTTGTGTATGTAAAATATATGCAAATCGTGTTTATATTTAACAGATTTAGACTTTGTGTTTAAGAATAGGCGACTTGGTAAAGGGTGGCTTTGCATGCGTGAGGTGTCGGGTTCGATACCAACATCATTTTCCCGAACAATTACCGGTTCGTTACTGACTCTTTTTTCTTTAAAAGAAAGAACAATTACCAGGTCCAATAATACATGTGATGTTATTACACCGGATGCGATATAGCTATTTATCATAATTAACCGTGTTATGAATAGTAATATTTTGAAATCTAAATGCACAAATTTTGTATTTAATAAACTTTAGTTTGCTATACAAAAAATGGTTAGCGGCGTAACTTGTTGCCCGTTTAACTTCTCATACCATATAAATTATACTTATTAAATGATTATAATTATTCAATAAGAAAATTATATTTTCGGTGTAAAAAAATTTATAAAAATATATCTCTATGACTAAGGGTTTTATGAGAATGTACGTTAAAAAGTTTTGCGAAACCATTTTAGGCTTATACTTTTTAAGGGAAACTTTTAAAATTGGTGTAAAAGTTTGTGAGTTTCAGTGTTTTATGAACTTTTTTATTGTGTAAAGCTTTGCTACGTATTTGAAATAAAAGAATTTCTATAAATTTACTTAAAAAGTTACTTTATGAAATAATAGAATGATAACTTTGTATTCAAGAGATACAAGGTTCGATTCCAACTATCTCATAAACAACTTTGTTTTTAATTTCTAAAACAAAACCATTTCAAAGGATATTTTTTAGGTTGGTCGGTTCTTTAATTCAAGGTTCTAATATTTTGCAATAAAGAGGTTTATTTTCAAGTCAAAATAAGGAGTTTTAAGATCAGCAGCATCTTGAACTTTGGTGATGTTCTCACTTTTCACCTTTACTTTCGCCAATAGAAACAACACAACTCTCATATACTAAACATCTGTGTGCAAAAGTCCTACAATAATATTGGAGCCCATGACATATTTTAGTATCATATCCAATAAGACTGTCTGGGACACTTTACAAGCCACGCATATCCAGCCACTATCAAGGAAAACCATAAGTGATAGTACTAGCTGATGTAATATGGATCTTGTGAATGTAAAATAGCTTAATGTGTACATTCAGATGTTATGAGTGAAGCTTTCATCGTTGTATAATTACCATAATTTTCTACATTTCTTCCTATATAAGATTTGGATCATATAGTGGGTGGTTGCACTGACATATTTGATCTCAAAAAAAAAACCTGCTTGTTTTCAAGTCAAAATAAGCAGTTTTTTTGTAATATTTGGAACTTCATGTATAACATATTCAAGACACGAGCTTTCATTTTGTTATAACGTGGAGATGTTCTCGGCTCCACTTTATAGAAACATCAAACTGTTCGTCCATAGCCATCATATGTCGGCTTGTAAAAAGTCAAGCAAGTAATTTATATAAGCAAAATGCTTGTTTTCAATATGAAAATCTGTAAAGAAAACTTACGGTGTCACAACTCATGAGCCTGAGCCAGCACCAAGTTTGATAAATTTGGTTGCAGGTGAGACAAAGGTCTCATATGTTGACAATTGTTTGGCAAGTAGTTGTTTCTACCATCTTTAAAGTCTCGATCTGAGCCTGTAAAATTTGACGTAACGAGCACATCTTACTATCATTAGACAAACTTGGATAAATTGTATCGTTAACTGTATGATTAAAGTTTTGAACAACATATACAACAACACTTATATATTTGTGTTATATAATAATCAATTTATTTAATGTCATTCTAAAAAACATATTAAAGACATTTTTAAAATAAAAAGTATATGTTATTGGGGAAAATTCTTGAAATGCCCCAAGGTTGCACTCACTTTCCCAAAATGCACCTACCAAATGAGAATTTCCCAAAATGTCTTATGCAACTTATGCAACTTATGCGACTTATGCGACTTTTCCAAAAATGGAAAAATTTTGAAAAAATTTTAAACTTTTTTTTCTATTTTTAGAAAAGTCGCATAAGTCGCATAAGTTGCATAAGTTGCATAAGTTGCATAGGGCATTTTGAGAAATTTTCATTTGGTTGGTGCATTTTGGGAAAATTGATGCAACTTTGGGGCATTTCAAGAATTTTCCCATTATACACATTTTAGAATGACCAAAAAAGTCAAAATGGGACTATAATTTTGAGATATAGCAATTTTACATCATATAGTGGGTGGCTGCACTTTAAAAAAAATAAAAAAAAGGCCTGCACATTATCAAAGTCAAAATAAGAAATAATTTCATATAAGCAAAACGCTTGTTTCCACTATGCAAAAATTGTAAAGACAATTTACAGTCTCAAGTGAGTCGGCACCGAGTTCGACAATTTTGGTTACAGAAAAAGCTTGACAAATTTGGTTACACGGGCGACTAGGGACGGAGCCAGGGGTGTCCCGTGGGTGCCTGTGACACCTATGAATTTTTTCGATGCAGTGTTAATTTTTGAAAAAACATCGATTTTTTTCAAATGCATCTTAAATGCATCCGGTTCATCAAAAATGTGTTGCTAGTATTATTTAGTTAGTATACTTACAAACAGAAAACAAATCTTAATTCTTATAAATTTTAGTTCAAAAAATTTTGTGCACCCGATCATATATGTTCCTTGCTTCGTCTCTGCGGGCGACAGTGGTCTAATCTACGAGATTGATTGGTAATAGTTGTGTGTACTATTTTTCTCATCTATGCTACGTACATAAATCATTTTTCCTCCATTAAATGAACTGAAAGTAAAAATTTAACAATACAAATACATTTAACCAATGTACAAACATATACTTATTAAATAATCAACTTACTTAATGTCATTCTAAAAAACATATTAAAGACATTGTTAAAATAAAAAGTCTATGTTATTATATACATTGTTAAAATAAAAAGTATAATTTAAGAGTTTTTTTAATAAAATGATTATAAAAATATACCATAAGACTGAGGGTTTTATGAGAATGTATATATACGATAAAAAGTTTTGTGAAACCATTTTATGGTTTAAGCCTTTTAAAGGGTACATTTTAGATTTGTGTAAATGTTTTTGATGAACTTTGTTTATTTAAAAAAAATTCTATTAGTAATAACTAATAAGATGATCTCTATAAAGTAATTCAAGAAAGCTATCTTACTCAGATGGTAAGGTGATAACTTTCTATCCAAAAGGTGTAGGGTTCGAGTCCTACTATCTGGTTACTGTTTTTTTTTTAAGTCCTCAAAGAATTTCAAATGATATTTTTCTATATCGATCGGGTCTATATCTTGCAATAAACAAGTCTGTTTATTTTCAATCTAAAATAACCTGTTTGTTGGAGATGTCCTTACCTCACAGCTCCACTTTCGCCATAGAAACAACACAACTAACGCGTTCTCATACAGTAAACATCTTTGTACAAAATGTATGTTTGTAAATATGTACAATATTATTTGCAGCGCATGACATATTATTGTAGCATATTCAATAGGACGGGTCGGGACACGTCACAAGCAACATATCTAGCCAGTATTGAGGAAAACTACAAGTGGTGTAGTACTAGGTGCTCGCTATCGATCTTGTGGCCTGTAAATAGTTAAATGTGCACATTTGGATGATATTAGTGAATTAGCTTTCAACGTTGTATAATTAGCATCATATATATTCTACGTTTCTTGTTATATAAGTCTTGGATCATATATTTACTGGGTGGTTGCAGTTACTTACCAAATTTTGAGTGCTCAAAATAGTTTAACTTGAAGGAGTTTAGGCACAAGTAAATCAATGAGCTTTGTCACATACCAAAGAGAAAACGAAGCTCTATTATATACTAATACATACGTATAAAAAAAATCGCCAAAGACACCTCTCGTGAGCACCAACTTGGCTCAGTATACTATTTCTGCTTGTTTTTTGCACTTTACTCACGTAACTCAATAACTTTCAAGCTCGTTTGCATGATGCTTGATATTAACTGAACCATACTTTCACTGTTCAAGTTATTTTAGCTTTTAACTGCATTTGTATGTATGGTGGCTTATGTGTGGCCTTTTGCCTCAGCATGGTCGAGCCATCACAGTTGGTGAACCAGAAATAATCCTGGTGCCACTAACTTGCTTCACTTACTCAGTGCTTCCTCTTTAATGTCCGGGACCCTGAAGTACCTTCTTCACTTTGACACTGATCCATGTTTACTTCTCGAACTTCATATGTCTGCAACCTCAAATGTTCTTATATCTGCATATCCAACATGTATATTGCATTAAAATCAGAAGCTTTCACACCAATGCAAATTTCAGATCTACGGATTGACAGATGCATATTAACATCCATGTTCTATTATAGCATTCATTTTGTACTACATGTGGCAAAATGGGTCGAAAAGGGTAACTTTTGTACAGGTCAGTGGCTTGACCGAAATCCATTTTGTATATAATTTTGTCTTAACATAAATAAATTGTATGTCATATATGAATACGAATTTAAATAGAACTTGTCAAATATCGTATTTGTTCACAGTAGAAGGATTCGTGCATTGAAAATATGCTTTGGGCGACTTTCAACCCGTTTCACCCCATACTTTTGCTAGTTTCTCCACTATATTCTAACAATTTGGCTCATTTGAAACTGGATTTAACACTATATTCAGATGAACGTTGTACTTGTTCAATGCAAGGTGAAAGCAAACATAGGACACCATCCTGTTTTAGCATCTCGCCAACAGACAGAATAGCCAACAAAGGATGCGGTAGATCCAAAAAGACAGCATCTGCCACTTAAATATTTCGCAAAATCCCTCACCTTCAATATCTCTCACTCCCACTGTCACCAAATTGCTCAATGTTAGAAATTTGGTGGATCACAGTAATCTGAGAGTCGTGTCAAACACTTTCAGATCAAAGTATTTCGATGGTTCTATCGAAATCTCTAATCGGATAAAACTCAGATTGCGAACTGTAAATTATGTTGTTGTTGTTATGATCCAGAACCAGAAACCAGAAAGATTATATGACCAAAAAAACGAGTTTGCAGTTGTAACTGTCAAAAGACAGTTATTACAACCAAACTGCAACCAACTGCAACCTTTTCCAACAGGCAGAAAATTAGGTCCGAATGCCGGGAATTTTATTTTCTAGTGCGTTTTCGACAAAGCACTTTATACCAAATAAAATTTTTTTAGCTTCTTTAAAAATTGGCACAGATTCATAAATTTGGAATAAATAAATACGGAGTATATATTAGTTAAATAAATTGGATAAGTTTAAAATATTAATAGCAAACTGATTGAGAGAGTAGAGCTGTTGATCTCTACACGAGAGGTACATGGTTTGATACTTACTGTCTTATAAACTTGTCTTTTTTATTTCCTTATAACCAATAAAAAAACAAGTTTAAATGGTACTACTGCTCATACTCTCAAAGCTCTTCTTCAATTATAGATTCTGTATTTCTTCTTCGCGAGCCAGTATTGAGGGAAAATACAAGTGGGAGCTAGTACGTAGCTGCTCACTATCGATGATCTTGTGGCTTGTAAATGGTGTTGGAAAATGTTTTGCAAAATATGTTTTTTTAATACTTTGGACATAATTTTATATACGTATATGTTATATATATTCGTAATACTTAGTAACTTTGCGTTCTCCTCGAAAAGAGCTTTGCAACGAGCTAAAGTATGTCTAATATGAAGTTAATATGAATGAGATATCGTGTCTCAAAGTGAGTCACGTGAAACACAAACTTGGGAAAAATTGTCCCACATCGCCAAAAACATGATGTGAAATCTTTGTTTCTACCCGTCAATCAGGGGGGCGCAGAAAGTGAGATTTAATTTCTAGGCGAAAAAGAGTTTGAAGCTACTGAACTTGTCGATGAGCGTGCGAGCGACCTGCGGACACGAATGCAGCTCTGAAATTCGCTTGGGTGTGAGCAGATTTCGGTATTTTTTTGCTGCGAATTCGGATTTTTTCCATAAAATTCTCTACATCTATTTAAGGAATAGATTTAAACTTTCTTATTAAGTCATTACAAAATATCTTGTGTATGTAAAATATATGCAAATCGTGTTTATATTTAACAGATTTAGACTTTGTGTTTAAGAATAGGCGACTTGGTAAAGGGTGGCTTTGCATGCGTGAGGTGTCGGGTTCGATACCAACATCATTTTCCCGAACAATTACCGGTTCGTTACTGACTCTTTTTTCTTTAAAAGAAAGAACAATTACCAGGTCCAATAATACATGTGATGTTATTACACCGGATGCGATATAGCTATTTATCATAATTAACCGTGTTATGAATAGTAATATTTTGAAATCTAAATGCACAAATTTTGTATTTAATAAACTTTAGTTTGCTATACAAAAAATGGTTAGCGGCGTAACTTGTTACCCGTTTAACTTCTCATACCATATAAATTATACTTATTAAATGATTATAATTATTCAATAAGAAAATTATATTTTCGGTGTAAAAAAATTTATAAAAATATATCTCTATGACTAAGGGTTTTATGAGAATGTACGTTAAAAAGTTTTGCGAAACCATTTTAGGCTTATACTTTTTAAGGGAAACTTTTAAAATTGGTGTAAAAGTTTGTGAGTTTCAGTGTTTTATGAACTTTTTTATTGTGTAAAGCTTTGCTACGTATTTGAAATAAAAGAATTTCTATAAATTTACTTAAAAAGTTACTTTCTGAAATAATAGAATGATAACTTTGTATTCAAGAGATACAAGGTTCGATTCTAACTATCTCATAAACAACTTTGTTTTTAATTTCTAAAACAAAACCATTTCAAAGGATATTTTTTAGGTTGGTCGGTTCTTTAATTCAAGGTTCTAATATTTTGCAATAAAGAGGTTTATTTTCAAGTCAAAATAAGGAGTTTTAAGATCAGCAGCATCTTGAACTTTGGTGATGTTCTCACTTCTCACCTTCACATTCGCCAATAGAAACAACACAACTCTCATATACTAAACATCTGTGTGCAAAAGTCCTACAATAATATTGGAGCCCATGACATATTGTAGTATCATATCCAATAAGACTGTCTGGGACACTTTACAAGCCACGCATATCTAGCCACTATCGAGGAAAACCATAAGTGATAGTACTAGCTGATGTAATATGGATCTTGTGAATGTAAAATAGCTTAACGTGTACATTCAGATGTTATGAGTGAAGCTTTCATCGTTGTATAATTACCATAATTTTCTACATTTCTTCCTATATAAGATTTGGATCATATAGTGGGTGGTTGCACTGACATATTTGATCTCAAAAAAAAAACCTGCTTGTTTTCAAGTCAAAATAAGCAGTTTTTTTGTAATATTTGGAACTTCATGTATAACATATTCAAGACACGAGCTTTCATTTTGTTATAACGTGGAGATGTTCTCGGCTCCACTTTATAGAAACATCAAACTGTTCGTCCATAGCCATCATATGTCGGCTTGTAAAAAGTCAAGCAAGTAATTTATATAAGCAAAATGCTTGTTTTCAATATGAAAATCTGTAAAGAAAACTTACGGTGTCACAACTCATGAGCCTGAGCCAGCACCAAGTTTGATAAATTTGGTTGCAGGTGAGACAAAGGTCTCATATGTTGACAATTGTTTGGCAAGTAGTTGTTTCTACCATCTTTAAAGTCTCGATCCGAGCCTGTAAAATTTGACCTAACGAGCACATCTTACTATCATTAGACAAACTTGGATAAATTGTATCGTTAACTGTATGATTAAAGTTTTGAACAACATATACAACAACACTTATATATTTGTGTTATATAATAATCAACTTATTTAATGTCATTCTAAAAAACATATTAAAGACATTTTTAAAATAAAAAGTATATGTTATTGGGGAAAATTCTTGAAATGCCCCAAGGTTGCACTCACTTTCCCAAAATGCACCAACCAAATGAGAATTTCCCAAAATGTCTTATGCAACTTATGCAACTTATGCGACTTATGCGACTTTTCCAAAAATGGCAAAATTTTGGAAAAAATTTTAAACTTTTTTTTCTATTTTTGGAAAAGTCGCATAAGTCGCATAAGTTGCATAAGTTGCATAAGTTGCATAGGGCATTTTGAGAAATTTTCATTTATTTGGTGCATTTTGGGAAAATTGATGCAACTTTGGGACATTTCAAGAATTTTCCCATTATACACATTTTAGAATGACCAAAAAAGTCAAAATGGGACTATAATTTTAAGATATAGAAATTTTACATCATATAGTGGGTGGCTGCACTTTAAAAAAAATAAAAAAAAGGCCTGCACATTATCAAAGTCAAAATAAGAAATAATTTCATATAAGCAAAACGCTTGTTTCCACTATGCAAAAATTGTAAAGACAATTTACAGTCTCAAGTGAGTCGGCATCGAGTTCGACAATTTTGGTTACAGAAAAAGCTTGACAAATTTGGTTACACGGGCGACTAGGGACGGAGCCAGGGGTGTCCCGTGGGTGCCTGTGACACCTATGAATTTTTTCGATGCAGTGTTAATTTTTGAAAAAACATCGATTTTTTTCAAATGCATCTTAAATGCATCCGGTTCATCAAAAATGTGTTGCTAGTATTATTTAGTTAGTATACTTACAAACAGAAAACAAATCTTAATTCTTATAAATTTTAGTTCAAAAAATTTGGTGCACCCGATCATATATGTTCCTTGCTTCGTCCCTGCGGGCGACAGTGGTCTAATCTACGAGATTGATTGGTAATAGTTGTGTGTACTATTTTTCTCATCTATGCTACATACATAAATAATTTTTCCTCCATTAAATGAACTGAAAGTAAAAATTTAACAATACAAATACATTTAACCAACGTACAAACATATACTCATTAAATAATCAACTTATTTAATGTCATTCTGAAAAACATATTAAAGACATTTTTAGAATAAAAAAATATATGTTATTATATACATTGTTAAAACGAAAAGTATAATTTAAGAGTTTTTTTTTAATAAAAGATTATCGAAATATATGGTTTAAGCCTTTTAAGGGATATATTTTAGATCGGTGTAAATGTTTTTGTTTTTTTAGTGTTTATGAACTTTGCTTATTTAAAAACAAATTCTATTAGTAATAACATGATCTCTAGAAATTAAGTTAACAAAGCTATTTCGTCAGATGGTAGGGTGATAACTTTCTATCCAAAAGGTGTAGGGTTCGAGTCCTACTATCTGGTTACTAGTTTTCTTTTTAATTCCTCAAAGAATTTCAAAGGATATTTTTCTATATCGATCAGGTCTATATTTTGCAATAAACAAGTCTGTTTATTTTCAGTCTAAAATAACCTGTTTCTTTTGGAGATGTCCTTACCTCACAGCTCCACTTTCACCATAGAAACAACACAACTAACGCGTTCTCATACAGTAAACATCTTTGTGCAAAATGTATGTTTACAGATATGTACAATATTATTTGCAGCCCATGACATATTATTGTAGCATATTCAATAAGACGGGCCGGGACACGTCACAAGCAACATATCTAGCCAGTATTGAGGAAAACTGCAAGTGGTGTAGTACTAGGTGCTCACTGTCGATCTTGTGGCTTGTAAATAGTTAAATGTGCGCATTTGTAAATAGTTAAATGTTTCATCGTTGTATAATTAGCATCATATATATTCTACATTTCTTGTTATGTAAGTCTTGGATCATATATTTACTGGGTGGTTGCAGTTACATACCAAATTTTTAGTGCTCAAAATAGTTTAACTTGAAGGAGTTTAGGCACAAGTAAATCAATGAGCTTTGTCACATACCAAATACAAAACGAAGCTCTATTATATACTAATACATATACTAATACAGAGAAAAGTTCAATAAGGAACTTGTATTCAAAAAAGTACAATAGAACAAATCTTGACCTTTTATTTTTATAAGCATTGTACGGTTGAGATCAAACTTCCACAACACAAACACATTTCTAACCAAAAAACACAGACCTTATCTTTACAACCCCAAAACACACACACACACACACACACACACACACACACACATTTCAACAACCCATAAAACCACCACTGCACTACCGCCGATGTACCCACCGCCAACGTACCCACCCCGCTACCTCTACCACCAACGTCGAATAATCTTTCTTTGTCACCGGAAAACCTTCTAACGTCGGTGTGATTGGGTGGATTGGATTTCGGTTAATAGATCAGAGTTGGTAGATTTTGTTGTTGTGATGGTTAGGATTAATAAAAGTGATAGGAATGATATTTTCTGGGGTTTAGGTTTGGATCTGGTGAGTTTGTTACTCTTTGGTTTAAAATGGTTTTTTTATTGCTGCATCAAACATTGATCCAGTCAAAAAGATAGTTTATAAGATTGACCAGGTACCATATGGCACAATTAGAATTACTAAATCTGATGGCCTTGTTAATGTTGAGACTATGTTCTTGGTTCGGGTCTTGCTTGTCTTGTCCTTTTTGGTTTTGTGGTTAGCACTAAGAATGGTGGGTGTTAGATGGTATATATAGATGGATTGTACAACAACTTTAAAGATAGTGATGAAGTTAGACAGGGATCAAAAAAGAGGAAATTGGGGCAAAAAATAGTTGACGTAAAAAAACTATGCGGCACCAAGAGAAGCACCGTGAGGAGTTAGTGGGTATACACAAGACAAAAAACAGTATCTTATGTATAGAGAGATTATATATTTTTTGTTGTTTAAAAAGGAACAATGTTTAGTGTTTATGTAGACCACGTTATTTTTATCGTGTGTTTGCGTCGTTATACAACAAGTCTCACTTTTTGGCACGAGTTTGTTAGTATAGTTTTTTTATCACCTAACGTTTGTTGGGTTTGTGACATAAATCACATGTGATCTGCGCAAAATCACATGTGATTTGCGTAAAATCACATGTGATTTTCGTAAATTACATGTGATTTTACGCAAATCACATGTGATTTTCACAAATCACATGTGATTCGTAGTGAGATTTAGTTTTATTTAATATTAAAATCTATATATTTTAATAAAATACGGAGTAATTACAAAAGTTGTTTAAAAGATGTAATCAATGGAACAAGGCTCATTGTAAGTTATGTTTATATATTGCATGAAGACAACTTGTCAAAGAACTTATGTGAGTCTACATTAATCACATGTGATTTACACTCAAATCACATGTGATTTATCACAAATTACATGTGATTTTCACAAATTACATGTGATTCGTAGTGAGTTTTAATTTTAGTTTTATTTAATATTTAAATTTATATTATTTTAATTAAATACAAAGTAATTACAAAAGTTCTTTAAAAGATGTAATCAATGGAACAAGGCTTGTTGTTAGTTGTGTTTATATATTACACGAAGATAACTTGTCAAAGAACTTATGTGAGTCTACATTAATCACATGTGATTCATACACAAATCACATGTGATTCACACTCAAATCACATGTGATTTACCACAAATTACATGTAATTCGTAGTGAGTTTTAGTTTTAGTTTTATTTAATATTTAAATTTATATAATTTTAATTAAATACAGAGTAATATTTAAATTTATATTAGTTTTTGTAATTATAAAAGTTCTGTAAAAGATGTAATCAATGGAACAAGGCTTGATGTTAGTTGTGCTTATATATTACACGAAGATAACTCGTCAAAGAACTTATATGAGTCTACATTAATCACATGTGACTCACACTCAAATCACATGTGATTTATCATAAATTACATGTGATTTTTATAAATTACATGTGATTCGTAGTGAGTTTTAGTTTTAGTTTTATTTAATATTTAAATTTATATTATTTTTATTAAATTCAAAGTGATTACAAAAGTTCTTTAAAAGATGTAATCAATGGAACAAGGCTTGTTGTTGTGTTTATATATTACCCGAAGATAACTTGTCAAAAAACTTATGTAAGTCTACATTAATCACATGTAATTCACACTCAAATCACATGTGATTTTCACAAATTACATGTGATTTTCGCTAATCACATGTGATTTGCACACGAATCACATTGATTTGCACACGAGTCACATGTGACATTTCTTCATTAGCTCGAGTTGAATCTCATTTCGGCTTCTATGTCGGCTCAAACAACTCTAACAAACGAGGTTCCTCTTTGGTACGCGAATCTTGGTTTTATAGTTTTAAAAAATCTTAAAAAATATTCTTGTTTGTGTTATGTTGAAGATAGGAACGCGAGGAAGGAGTCTTCGAGAAAGGGGTGGCGCTAACATGTTCTCATCTAGCTTTGGACTCTCTTCGGACCGAGGTCGAAGGGAGCATCGTCTAAAAAGAATCATGGATTCTAGTGATGACCATTTCATGTATTCAGTTAAATTTGCTCATGAATCTAACATTTACAAAGTTAGCTAACATTAAACATTGGGCTTCCATTGGTCTCAACCATAAAGGTAGCCAAAACTAGCTAACATTAAACTTTGGTATTCTTCGAAACTAGTTGGGTTTAGATGCAAAAAGATGTGTAACAAAATACTATACCCATCACAAATTCTAGTCCCGAATTTTGTTTTATGTTGTCTTAAAATAATGATCTCTTTTTTGTCTCGGTCAACAAAAAAAAAATGTTTCAAAATATAGTATGTGTTTTGTTAAAACAATAATAATTTTGAGAGAAATAAGATAGTAACTCTGACTCCATACTTTCTTGAACAAGCCAATGAGTTACTTTCATACAATTACTTTAAATTTAAAAAGCTATTGTACTTTTGTAATAGCTCAGAATGACTTATTAACTTTTTTATATAGTTCAAGAGCTAATATAAGAATTTGTATAAATATAACGAAGAGACATTTTATCATAAGATGGTAGCGTGATCAACTTTTTCTTTATATTTCCTAACAAAAAGTCAAAAACAAATATTAAAGGATACTTCTTTCAATGTCAGTGTGTCTTAGAGAAATGATACAACATAAAGTTTCTATCTTTAAATGTTCTGGTATGAAAGTTGCTTCAAATCATAATGATCTAAACTTTATATTCATATGCCAGCAGTTGTGTTACATAGTGCATATATGTTTTGAATTGGTTTCAGTGTTTTATCAAGTTACTTATACTTCTTTTTTCACCGTGCATAAGACTATAAAGAGAACTTATCGTGTCACGTGAGTCAACACCAAGTTCGACAAATTTGGTTAAAGGGGCGAAAATGGTCACATCAATTGACAATTGCTTGGCGATAGTTGTTTGTACTATCTTAGCAAATTACATCTTACTACTGTAGCATTAGACTAACTTAATTGGATAGGTTGCATCGATAGATGCATGTTTAAATGGATTGTTGCAAAATATATGCGGAAAATATGTGTGGGTGTAAATGTCAGGTTCTCGATCGATAAAATAAGCTCCTTCATATCAAGCTTGTGTTCGTCCTCCAACGTCAATTTTAATGAATCTTTCTTACATCTCGCGACTTTATATTGCCACTCTAGAACATCTACATGTTCGGACATGATGACTTGTTACAATGTTTTGAATATAAATTTAATAATTTAAGCATTTCACTAGTGATAGGTGGTGGAATGAGTAGGTAGAGGTTGGCTTTGCATGCAATAGGTGAGGTGTTCGATACCTACTTTTCCCATCATGCACTTTTTATTTTTGAAATTTTTTCAATAATTAATGGTTCATTTTTCACTTTTTAGACAAAAGAAAACTTCCTCAAATTTAGTTTGTATAATCGCCAAAGTGGTGCGATTTCATGGAGTTTTCGACACGTGTCTAAAAGTCAGTGAATGATTTTTTGTTCACAATAACCCTTTTTTTGAAAAAACGATGATTATTTTTGCTAGACCGACATGAAATTTCATTCTACTTTTCCCCCTAAGGGTTATACTTCAAAAATGTGTATCACCACCTTATATATGTAGCAACTTCCTTATAATCAACATCGTAATTTCAAATAGTAAACAATTATTGAGAATAGAAGTTTTGGATTATATAGTGGCCAGGTGGTTGGGTTTACATATTTTCAAGTGCTTATTTTTAGGTTAAGCAAGTAATTTATATAAGCAAAATGCTTGTTTTCAATATGGATAATCGTAAACTAGATAATAACTACATACCACACTTTGTGTTTGAGAATGGGCGAGTTGGTAAAGGGTGGCTTTGCATGCGTGAGGTGTCGGGTTCGATACCAACATCATTTGCCCGAACAATTACCAGTTCGTTACTGACTCTTTTTTCTTTAAGAGTTACTTTCTGAGATAGTAGAATGATAACTTTGTATTCAAGAGATACAAGGTTTGATTCCAACTATCTCATAAACAACTTTGTTTTTAATTTCTAAAAACTATCTGGGACACTTTACAAGCCACGCATATCCAACCACTATCGAGGAAAACCATAAGTGACAGTACTAGTTGATGTAATATCGATCTTGTGTATGTAAAATAGCTTAACGTGTACATTCAGATGTTATAAGTGAAGCTTTCATCGTTGTATAATTACCATAATTTTCTACATTTCTTCCTATATAAGATTTGGATCATATAGTGGGTCAGTGGATGGTTGCACTGACATATTTGATCTCAAAGAAAACAAGCCTGCTTGTTTTCAAGCCAAAATAAGCATTTTTTTTGTAATATTTGGAACTTCATGTATAACATATTCAAGACACGAGCTTTCATATTGTTATAACGTGGAGATGTTCTCGAATCCACTTTATAGAAACATCAAACTGTTCGTCCATAGCCATCATATCTCGGCCTGTAAAAAGTCAAGCAAGTAATTTATATAAGCAAAATGCTTGTTTTCAATATGAAAAAACTGTAAAGAAAACTTACGGTGTCATAACTCATGAGCCTGAGCCAGCACCAAGTTTGACAAATTTGGTTGCAGGGGAGACAAAGGTCTCATATGTTGACAAATGTTTGGCAAATACTTTTTTCTACCATCTTTAAAGTCTCGATCTGAGTCTGTAAAATTTGATGTAACGAGCACATCTTACAACCATTAGACAAACTTGGATAAACTTTAGGGAAAATTCTTGAAATGCCCTAAAGTTGCACCCATTTTCCAAAATGCACCAACCAAATAAAAATTTCTCAAAATGCTCTATGTAATTTATGCGACTTATGCGACTTTTCCAAAAATAGAAAAAAAAGTTTAAAACTTGTCCTAAAATTTTGCCATTTTTAAAAAAGTCGCATAAGTTATATAAGTCGCATAAGACATTTTGGGAAATTCTCTATTTGGTTGGTGCATTTTGTGAAAGTGGGTGCAACCTTGGGACATTTCAAGAATTTTCCCTAGACTTTATCGTTAGATGTATGTTAAAGTTTTGGACAACATATACAACAACACTTATATATTTGTGTTATATAATAATCAACTTATTTAATGTCATTCTAAAAACATATTAAAGACATTTTTAAAATAAAAAGTATATGTTATTTAGTTATTATATACATTTTAGAATGACAAAAAAAATAAAGTGAGATTATAATTTTAGGACATAGGAATTTTGCATCAAATAGTGAGTGGCTGCACTTATATATTTTAAAGTGCTTCTTTGATTTAAAATTAAAAAAAAAAGATAAAAAAAGGCATGCATATTATCAAAGTCAAAATAAGAAGTAATTTCATATAAGCAAAACGCTTCTTTCCACTATGCAAATATTGTAAAGACAATTTACAGTCTTAAGTGAGCCGGCACCGAGTTCGACAAATTTGGTTACAAAACAAGTTTGATAAATTTGGTTACACGGGAGACAGTGGTCTAATCTACGAGATTGCTTGGTGATAGGTGTGTGTACTATTTTTCTCATCTATGCTACAAACATAAATCATTTTTCATCCATTAAATAAACTGAAAGTAAAAATTTAATAATACAAATACATATTTAACCAATGTACAAACATATACTTATTAAATAATCAACTTATTTAATGTCATTCTAAAAAACATATTAAAGACATTTTTAAAATAAAAAGTATATGTTATTATATACATTGTTAAAATAAAAAGTATAGTTTAAGAGTTTTTTTTATAAAAGGATGATAAAAATATAACCATAAAACTAAGGATTTTATGGGAATGTATATATGTTAAAAAGCTTTGTGAAACCATTTTATGGTTTAAGCCTTTTTAGTGATATTTTTAATCGGTGTAAATGTTTTTGAGTGTTTATGAATTTGCTTATTTAAAAAAAATTATTGGTAATAAAACGATTTTTAGAAATTAACTCAAGAAACCTACTACTAGTCAGATGGTAAGGTGATAACTTTATATCTAAGAGGTGTAGGGTTCGAGTTCTACTAGATAGAATTGCATAAATTGTCTCTGAAGTTTAGACATTTTGCAGGTTTTGTCACAAATATTTTGAAAGTGCTGATATAGTCTCAAAATTAAACTATTTTGAAAATTTTTATTTTTAAGGTTTTGCTATCTTGCATGTTTCGTCCCAAATATTTTGGCCATTTTGCGTGTTTCGTCCTAAGAATTTGTCATATAAGGACGATACTTGCATTAAAATTTTCAAATAGAGATGATTCTTGCACTTTTTTAACTTTTAGGACAAAACATACATTTTGGCCAAACTTTATGAACGATATATGCAATTTGCTCGTTCTACTATCTTACTTGCAATTTTTTTTTAATTCCTAAAAGATTTTCATAGGATATTTTTCAATTGTTTTAAAGCCGTTACAACTATGCAAAATCAGTTACAACAAACTTTAAGGTAGGATCATTTTATATGTCCCCCAATTTCATTTTGTTTGTTTTATATTACCAACCATTCTTCTTCATGCTAACTCACACTCAATCAAAACCAACCAAATATTCATAACAAACATCAAAATTTTTGTCATTATCTAACTACTCTTAAAATGGCTAAAGCTATGGCAAATATATTTAACGATAATATATATATATATATATATATATATATATATATATATATATATATATATATATATATATATATATATATATATATATATAGAGTTAGGATCAAATGAGAAGAAACCTTAAAATAAGAAAGATAAGAAGAAATTATAACCGCATATTCGAGATGCATCCACTTAAATTAGATGCATCTTTATAATCTTAGATGCATTATAATGCATTATAACGTGTTGTATAGCTTTTAATTAGATGCATATACATATATTAGATGCATTTTATGATTTATCTATATTTTTGTTCTTCTGCACGTGCCAAAATCATGAAAATCAATTTGCACCATCTACACATCAAATTAACTTCCTAAACTCAATATGGTGCATCTACATGAATATAAATGCATCTAATACAAGTCGTTGCATCTCAAATATTGGTTTTAGTTTCTTCTCACCACTTCTTATTTTAAATTTCTTCTCACTCGATCCTTACTCTATATAGATATATATATATTTTGTTACCATATTAAATTTTTTTATTTTTAATACTAATATAAGTTTCAAACTGTGATCAGATACTACACAAATTTGCTCACGTGTCAGCACTTTTTTATTTTTCAAAATAGATATCGCCGAAACGTAAGATGTCATGCTTCGGTCGGTCCAGGAGACATAATAATTGGTTATCAGACGAAATGGAATCAGACCGACACCGATTTAGGCCAAAACCATGAAACGATGACCGGACTAAAATACTTTCAGGTCAGTCTAGTTCGGACTGGTTTATCAGTTCCCGGTCCGGGATCGGTTATACCCAAGTCCCAACCAAGATATATTAGTGGAAAAATGAAAAACAAATATTGCCACCAAAAGAGAAAAGAGAATTAAAATAAATTAATTTAACGGTTATAATAGCTAAATTTAAGAAAAATAGTTAAAAATAGTTAAATTTAAGAAAATAGTTAAAATAGATCATTCGAGTCGGGTCAAGTCGGGTCATGGTTAAAAAAATAATACCCGAACTCGAGCCTAATTAGAATTCGGGTCAATCGAGTTCGGATCAATTCGGGTTCGGGTCGGGTATAAGGAAAAAATATGAAAATTGGCTTTACTTAAGTAATAATACAATGTAAAATGTGTTATTCGAGTCGGGTTGGTCGGGTTCGTTTTAAGTCGGGTCGGGTCAAGGCTAAAAAAATATAAACCCGGACCCGAGCATAATTGGAACTTGAGTCAACTCGGATCCACCTGAACTGACCCGAATATATTTTTGGACCCGAGTGACCCTATCCAAATAGGCTTATTCGGGTTCGGGTTGGGCTTTTTCGACACCCCTAATTATCGCGTGTGTTTAGATGAAAATATTTGTTACTTGATTATGAAAGTGACGACTTTGGCGAATGATAATGATATTGTAGCAAAAAGAAAATTGTAGCGGGAAAAACGAGCGGGAATAAAAAGCGCCAAAAACAAGCGGGAATAAAACGCGGGAAAAAACGAGAGGGAAAAGAAAGCGAGAAAAAAGAAAATTGGACCCGAGTGACCCAACGTGTATATTAATCAGCTTTCCAACACCCATAATATATACCAATTGAACATAAAATGGTGATGGCAGACATGGCCTCAACAACGATCCATATGGTTTTTTGAAGTTCATATCAACGAGCTGTAACTCTCGCCTTCTGATCGCGGTCTCGAAACCATCGTCACCTTCCTAAACCGACCTGAAGAGGCCGTGTACCACATGTAATCCCTTTGTTTGTATAAATCATCATCCTAGGTACATTTGACCTCATAGTAGTAGGTCCATGAAGTTTTTGGTGCAAACATCAATGCCTCTGACTAATGCCGAATGACATGACCTGACCTTCTTATATATTCAAAAGAGGGCATGATCGATCATTCGCGTTTGTTGTTGGTATCGATGTTTCTTTCAAAGTCGTCAAGGACCACTATTAGGAGGTGAAATGTGTCTAGGATGCTAATTTATGGAGACCAAGGGTTTACATATGGTACCCGACCCAAGTAGTAGTAGCTCTTTTGATGTTTATTAGTAATTATTGTATGATTATGGTTGCATTAGTTTTATTAAGGGTGTTGTAATAATAACTGTAGCATTTTTATCTTGTTTTTCAAGACTTCTTCTGTAGGTCTGTTAACCATCATATCATTGAAAGGTGGATTAGTATTAAGTACTGTATTAAGCAATGTGTTTAAGGTAATGTGAAAGTAAACTTGTCGTCTTTGGTGCTAAATCATAGACTCATGAGATTGCGTTGGTTGTTCTTGTTGAGCAACTTTATCGAGCTTGGACTACTCTCAAAGGTCAAAAATACCATCACTAATTAAATCTTGTTTGTGTTAATACTTGATAAGCTGATATATCACAACATTACCACTCAAGGGTGACCTAGTGGCAAAAAGATTTGTGACTATCACTCCAAAGTGTGTGAGGTCTCAAGTTCAATTCCCACTAGGTGCAAACAACCTTGAAGTGGCCACGCCAACCTCCTGAAAAGGGAGGGCTTTACCTGGTTTGAGTCTGTGTGGCGGTGGGCTCAAACCCCGTGGATTAGTCGGCCAATGAGTCGGAAATCACGGTTACCAAAAAAAAAAAAAATGATATATCACAACAAAAGGCTTACTTTTGTAATCCGAAAAATGGCAAGTGTATGATTTGAACTAAGCACCTATAGTTAAGTTTAGCAAGACAAGTGCAGCGCCAGCAGCATGGCATCTTGTTTTTATCTTTTTTCTTTTAAGCGATAAAAGATGGTTCATGATATCCAAGTAGTAAGCAATTACAAATGCTTTTAAGTACGGTGCCAAACAACCTGGATATATGACCGATACGTGACTGTAAAATTACACTAACACGAATCTATACTGATTTAGACTATCCCCAACGTCAACAGCAGGATTCGAACCTGCGCAGGCAAAACCCAACAAATTCGAGTCTATTTTCTTCGTCTTGTCATGTGTCGCAGTCACATAATAGGACACCTGATGTATGAATAAATTTCACTGTATATAATAAAGTTTAAAACATGAGTTGTCCGTTGGCACAATATTTCTACGCCATTCACACAAAAAAAGTAAAAGCGAGAAGATGTAAAAATTCTTTCACGGGTCTTGAGTCTTAATTCTGTTGCATAACATATGGGGAGGTTGAGACGTAAACAGCCATACATCTAGCTAAGGCAGAGATGTTGCTTTCGATACCAAAGGTAGAAAAAAACCTCCGACCTCATAAAGAGTTAGAATCAGATCCTTTGACGTCCATTTTCAGAGGTGTGATGATAATCACCGGATCCTTATATACTGGTCCATCTACGAGCTGGATTCATAAAGAGCCCTAAAATATGGAGTAATAATAAAGAGCCTATTGCCTCGTAAATTTACGTATTTTGGACTATTAATTTAACCAATGCCGAGTGGTGAGACACATAGGCTTTCACGATCATAAGATTTGAGGTTTTCAAACCTCACTTATAAGTTATAACACATCTGAGGTAGCCGTTCTATTTTTATGGGTGGCTCGGTGGCTTCCAGGTGGCAAACCGCGCCTGCCTTCAAACACAGCACAAACAACAACGTTAGATTATGACATCAAACTTAAGATATTTAGGAAGTATAAAGAAACCAAAATTCGTCTACTAACAAGAAAATTTCATGTTGGTCTAGCAAATAGTAATGGGTGTTATTTTGAAAGAATGATTATTTCCGTGTAGCAAAAAACATTCCATCAAAAATAAAAAAAGCTGAAGAAGCATTAGGAGGTATTAATGTATTATCATTAATTTATCCATCACCAATTAATTTATCCATCACCAGGTTTGATTAATATGTTTTTTTAGCTTATTTGGTTTAAATAAGCTTATTAATGTATTATCATTAGCTTTTAACTGGATTATTATGAATAAATCTTTTTGGATTGATTGTTCTTAATTATAAGCTAAGTTCTTAGATGAGAAGTTATGAATAAGTTATAAAGTGGGATTAATAAGCTAGTTAGTTTGAATAAGCTTATGAATAAGCTTTTTTTTAATAAGAGTAGAGTTATGAATAAGCTTTGTAAATTAAATGATTTGAATTCATTGTGTTGCATTATAAGATAGCTTATTAGATTATTTCAATGAGTTATACGTTTTTGTGAATAAGATAGTTATGAATAAACTTATTTTCATGTTAATAAGCTGTATTATTATGATTTTTTTTTACTTTCTGATGTTATCATATATGATGTACATTTCTTATCATATATGATAGATATATCATATATGATAACTGATGATATATCATATATGATATATATATATCATATATGATATATCAAATAAATCATATGAAAAAACAGATTTTGTATGAGTATCTTTCAGGAAATCTGTATAAACTCTTGAAACCTGCCTTCTATCATATATATATGAGTAATTTATTTTGGTATTAAAATTTTGCATAATATGTTGTTTTTTTCTTTTATAAATACAGTCAAACAGAGATGGTGTGATTGCCCTATTTAGAGCAAAGGAGAGAGGGATGTTGATTATAACAAGAGGATGTGCACGGATGTGTTTTAAGGATCAAGACGAAGTATGCGTTGTTCATGAATTCATCATTTGATAATTTGTTTTAAGATAGTGTATTACTGAAAAATAAGAGTAGTTTCAATAATAATGTTGTTAGCACCTTTTGATTTTGTATTAATGGTTATCATTCAGATGTATATCATATATAATTTTACATTAGGTTATGTTCTGTGTGAATTATCATATATGATTCTGTTCAAACGCACATTATTTTATGTTATGAACAAGTGTTTAGTTATTAATTGTGCATACTTTTTGTTGTAATCATGAGTTCATCAGATTCTTTGTTTAATATATCCAAGTTTTCTTTGAGTATCATATATGATAATGCCTTATCATATATGATAGTGCATTATCATATATGGCTTAATTTTTCAAACCATCATGACATAATACCAAGAAAGTTAATCATATTAACAAGACGATGTACCAGATACCAATGGATTATAAAATCGTCCATATACTTCAAAACTCCATTAGGAGATTACAAAGAAAAAACAAATAATAAACGTAAAAAATTCATGAGCTTCTTCACTAAGCTTCTTGGCCTTTTGGATGCTTGTGATATTCAACATGCCTTATAAACAGCTTCCTCTACACAAAAAAAGAAGATTTAATTAAATTTTCAAGCACTAATCATATATGATATATTTTATCATATATGATATTTTAGCTTATATCATATATGATATAGTATATCATATATGATATGTCACTAGCAAGTCATACTAAATACGTTCAACGAGATTAAGCCATAAAAAATAAGAGTTAATTCAGTTTTCAACCACATAATCATATATGATATATTTATCATATATGATACTTTAGCTTATATCATATATGATATAGTATATCATATATGATACTTCACAAACAGGTCATACTAAATCTGTTCAGCGAGATTAAGCCATAAAACCTTATAATTCACGAAAATAAGCTAATAAGTTAGCTTATAATTCATCATAATAAAGATGATGATAATCTATAAGCTTATTCACATTAGTTAGCTTTCAATTCACGTAGTTTCTCAAATAAGTTTTAAAAGAATAAAATGAATAATAAGTTTATTCACATTGAATAAGCTAAAAAAAGATGAATCAAAATAAATCGAATGAACTTTACCTTATTTATAAAGTGGATGATCGATTTACGAGGTGATGATCAACGGATTTGATGTTTGTGATGATTGATTACGACATGAATATGTGTACGTGTGTGTGTTTTTGTGTGTGTTTTAGAGAGAAGAAGAAAAAAGAAAACCTCGATCCAGATCTGAGATGTGGAATTGTTATTTGGTGTTAGGTGGGAGGGGTAAAATGACGAAAATATCCCTCTGTTTTTTTTAATTAAAAAACAAGAATTAATGTGAGCCTTTGATCAAAATTAGATGGAAGGTGGGGATTAGTCCCCTTGTATCCAAATGATACAAGGGATCCACAATAACCAGACTCAAAATATAAATTCCAATCAGTAAGCATCAAGGCACCCGTGGTCTAGTGGTAGAATAGTACCCTGCCACGGTACAGACCCGGGTTCGATTCCCGGCTGGTGCACATTTAGCTGTGATGACAAGCCTTAGCAATGGTTGGGTCCATTGCACATCATCCCTTAAATGGATTAATCATGGCCAATTCTGAGCTTTTATTTTTTTACAACTGCAGTTCTGTGGTTCGTCTTTTTTCAAGTTTACTAGTTTTTCTAATTATACGCTGACGACTCGTCGGTAATACAATGAAAGAGTTGATATTGAATTTGATACTGGTCGTGAAACTATAAAGAGAACTTATCGTGTCAAGTGACCTAACACCAAGTTCGACGAATTTGGTTGCAAGGTCACACATGGCGGTCTCATTGATCTATTGACAATTGCTTGGGGATAGTAGTTGTTTGTACAATCTTCAAAGTCTCAGGCTGCATGTAAAAGCTGACGTAAAAAAGCACACCTTACTAGCTTGTACTAAATTGTAGTTTTACCGATAGATATGAGTCTAAACTCTTATGTTCTGGACAACATATACTATAATATTGGATCCCGCTCAACTGCTCAAGTAGAATACAAGAGAGATACTATTTATATAGTCGCATCTTTACTCAAGAGTAAATGGTCTGATTGCAAAACATATGCCGCAAAAGTGTGTTGGTGTAAATGTCACGTTCTTGATAGAACATAAGCTCCTTCGTATCAAACTTGTGTTCGTCCGCCAACGTCACTTTTGGTGTATCTTTTTTTTCATATTGTTAACAATAATCACGACTATACATTAGCGCATTGAAAACTCTACTTGGAAAAAGGTTTTGGCATAATGAATTGAACTACGCTCTCTATATTACTGGGTCACAATTTCGATCACCGGGTTAATCTTGTCGAATTATCGGGTAACGGGATCGACTACCGAGTCAAACTTTGTTGAGTCATCGGGTCACGGGACCAGTGGGTCAACCTGAATGAGTCATCGAGTCATTAATTCGACCATCGGGTCAACCTGGTCCAGTCACCAGGTTACCGATTCGACCACCGAATCAATAATCATATCGTTAACTATTTTCCATTAGGCAATTTTCAGCGCGGATACACATCTATTTTTCTAAATGATGTTTTCAGAGGTAGAAGTGAGTTTAGCCACTTCTAGAATGTTCAAGATTTGATATGTAAAAAGCTTAAACAATTCGAGCCTAACTATAGCTCATTTAATAATCGAGCCTCAAACTTTATATGAAAAAATTCAGCTAGGCTCACCTAAAAGAGCTATAGTAAATGAGCTCAAACAAATAAACGAGCTCTAAACAAATGAGCTCGGACTAGTAACCTCAAGAAGTTAAGCTTTATTTCATATGAAAGCAAAACAAAGAGCCGAACTTGGCATTTATATACCAGTTCACTAGTCGAGCTCGAGCTTTCTAAAATATAACGAGTCGAGCTTAAGCTTTGACATGCTTGGGCTCGACTCGACTCGCTTACGCCCATATTTTTTATCTTTATTTATGTCTTTAATTGTGTCAAATTAGGAAAGTATTTTGTTTGAGTCAAATTAGGAAAGCTAATGAGTTTGTTAATCATGGTGATGTTCACGAGCTCGTGGATAACTAGGACATCCATAATTTTGATCAACCGAAAGCAGGGAAGCAGATATCTTTGCGAGCCATGGTGACGGATTGGTCATACATGTATGTCGGGGAAACGAACGCCAAGTGGGAAAGGTTGTTGACTCTCAATTGAGATATCCGATGTGTTACCTTGAGGTAAAGGTGATTTTTGAAGGAGTGGTTAGTGTTGCAGTATTAACAACGGTATGCTGAAGAAAGGTGGTGTGTTATGTCTTAGGAAACGGAAGACGAATGAGGAAAATGAGTATTGGTTGTGGTAGCGGAAGGAAGGAGAACAACTGGAATGGAAACAAGTTGGATTAGAGAAAAAACTATGTTGGAAAATTATCTATATTATAGAACAATAAGACGGATGAGGAAAAGCAGTTTTACATGTTCCTAGCGAGGCGCCCTGCTATTGTAGAGCCGACATCGGTAAGAAGGAGACATACGACAATAAACTATGAAACAGCAGTAAGTCTATGATCATTTCCACAAGGTGTTGGGAAATAATTAAGTTTGTACTTAGTACGGTTAGTTATATCATAGTACCGCTAGTGGTGGTTTGTACCGCTAGTGTTAGAACAATATGTGTACGTACCAATAGTGTTAGAGTTTGTACCGGTAGATTAGATAAGTAGAATATCTTTAGTAAAGATATATTAGAGTTATAATAGGAATAAATATATGCGTATATTGTGTGAGATACGCTAGTCTAATAGAATATTCTGGTGTTCCTTATAGTATGTAAGGAACATACGAGTATTGAGAACAATGTACTTCAATAACCTTTTCGATTAATCAAAGTTGATAGTTTGAGAACTCTTTCGATTAATCAAAGTACATTGAGAACAAAAGGAGTGGTTGTAGATAGGATGTACAGAGATCTAGTTCTTCCCAAAGAAATAACCAAACCTGTTGATGGTCAAGCAATTATAGAACCAGAGAGATGAATGATCTTCATGAACAGAAACTGTAACTATGGCTTCTAGAGGTAAAGCGAGCTCTGCATGGCCTCCACTACACATTTGATCAGACTTAAACAAGTACTCTTATTAAACTGCGAGTATGCAAAGATTCTGGATAATGAGATTAAAGTGGTAATTGACTCAAGAGCTGACAAGGCTGAAGTTGAAAATATTTGTGCGTTAAATCTTGAATTTTGAAGACCTTTTATGTTTTTATTTTGTAATCACCTTTGGGTGTCTTTATAATAGAATAGGTTTTCAATAAAACTTCAAGTATGTTTGTTCAAATTATGTGTAAGAATAAGCTGTGTACTCACCTACAATAATTTCTAGACTTAGTATAACTTATGCTCAAATAGGGGGAGATTATTAGATCAATGAAAGTTTTAACTATTCCCCAGTCTAGATTTGATTTAAATTAGACTAAGTGTTTTGTGTCGCTGACAGATCCCAGCGGCATAGACAACGACCAGCTGAAGAAAAAGCCTCAAGTTGCACACGAGACACATTCATGTCAAAGACAACGTCAGAGAAGTCGAAAATTATATGAAGTCATACTCACCAGCTCTTATGCATAAGCTGGAATGTAGAAGCAATGTGTTGATGTTCGAGGACCTGTGAGGTAGCAAACTCAGAGGTCACTCCAGACCCTTTGAAGATTTAGCAAGCAAATACTTGCCTTATCCATTTGTAGTTTAGGCGGGAGATTTTGAGAAAGTGCTTAGGCGTGACAAAGTAAATATTCTAGTTAAAAGAGCTTAGTACGACCTAGTGAAAAAAGTGAACAGTTGGCAGAATTGTTCACGGAAAGTTGGTTAAAGGCATGTCTAAGAATAGACATGCATTTAATGAAGTGTACTGCTTCCACTAAGAAGCTGACACGTATTAACTACCCCTACTAAGGTAGCAACCTCGTACCACTATAAATAAGGATAGAAAAAAGGAGAAAAGCATCACTTGAAATATTGAAGATATTGTTTGTCTTTTCTCCCTATTTGAACCTATGGAGTCCAAGGTGTTCAACGACTCTTAAGGTTCACTTGTAAACTTGAGTCTCGAATCAAGTTTACTTGTTCAAAGGGTTCTCAGTCTTTGTCATTCAACAAGTGTGATCCATAACACTTTGTAATATTTTGTTTATAAGTAATAAAGTATTACACGTTTAAAAAGTAAATCATTAAGTGTTTATCATGGTTTTGAGTTATAGTATTACAACAGACTCGTATTTTGGGACTTTAAATATATATGATATATTTATTCATATACATATTCGTACCAAATTTCAAATACTTGCGATGGGTTTGCTATGGAAGTTGTATGTATTTTCCATTTTATTTCAATCTTCGTAGCAAATTCGTTACAAATTTCGAAAAATTGCGACGGAATTGCAACGATAATAAAAAATAATATTTAATTTTATTTAATTTTAATATTCCGTTGCAATTACATTGTAAATTGCAACGGAATAGCAACGAGATGATTATAAATTTTTTTTAAAAAAATTAGATTGTTTATTTTGCAACGGATTTGCAACCGTAATTAAAAATAATTTATTTTATTTTTAATTTTTATATTTCATTACAATTACATTGTAAATTTGCAACGAAAATGCAACAGGGTGATTATATAAAAATGTAAAACAAATTAGTTTGTTTTTTTGCAACGGATTTGCAAATGTTTTGTATACCGTTGCAATGTTGTTGGTAATCCGTTGGGAAACAGTTGTAGTTTTCCAACGGAATAATGCCGTTGCAAATTTTTGTTGCATTTGCTTATTTGTGTAGTAGTGCAATTTGATATGCAATCGATCAGCATCCAAAGGATATGCTTTTGTGATACTAACTCTAAACGTTTGATGTGCTTAACTAACTTGGATAAGTTTTATCAATAGATATATGTTTAAAGTTTTGAAAAACAGATACAATAATACATAAATACACTGACGTAGGATAAGAGGGAGATATGATTTATATTGTCACATCTTAACTCGAGAGTTAAATGTTTGCTTGCAAATGACATGCGGCAAAAACGTGCGGGTGTAAATGTCATGCTCTTGATAAAAAGAAACTCCTTTATATCGAGCACGTGTTTGTCTCTAAGCTCAGTTTTGGTCACATTTTTCTTCTCAAATCATCGACAACCATAGGCTCTAGTTTCTCACCAGACTGAATGTGGTCTTGTTCTAACTTGTCACGATAATCTCGATTTTAAAACTCTAAACTTTGGGGATAATGACTTTTAAAAAGTTCTTAATATAAAATTAACAATTCAAAAACTATAATGAAAGAGGAGATGTAGGAGTTGGTAGAGCCTTGCCCTTTGCATTCAAAGGTACGGGGTTCGGTACCCACTCTTAGCATTGTCTTTTATTTTTGAGGTTTTGTGGATAATTTTTTTAGTTATAACATTTCTTTTTTAAAAAATGTTTCGTTTTTCACTTTATAGACAAACAAAACAATTGTTTAAATTTAGTTTATAAGATCGCGATACCGTGCAATTTCATAGAATTCTTGAAATGTGTCCAAAGAAATTCTTCATATTAAACCAAGATTTCTTTATTAACCTTTAGGCCCAGTTTGGTTCACTTATTGTGTTGAAATTTGATGGAAGATAATTTGAATTTCAATTTCATAAAGTGTTTGGTTACATAATGGGTTTAATTGTAATTTTTTAAATTACAATAGACCCATCTTATTGATGGAATATGAATTATGTAGGTATAATGAAGGAATGTTTAAAATTACAAAGAAATTGCTAATTTAAATAAATAATTCACTCAACATCATACACATGTCATATTTTTTTAATTTAAATTATTATTCATTCATATTACTATTTCTAATTACATTACATTTTATTAATCAAACACATATCATATTTTAATAATTCAAATTACAATTCATTCATACAATTCCTTTTATAAATAACAATTACATTAAATTGTTGGGTATCAAAATCGATAAGGGTAAAAGTTATAAAATACCATCGTATTTATTAAAATATGCCGACTTTAAACACTTACTAATTAATCTCAAGACTTTACCATTAAATTTTCAAATTTATTCCGACTATACCAATATAATTCTGAAATGACTATATTACCCTTCAAAATGACTAATATACCATTTGAAGAATCGTATTTTAAAAGGGTATATTAGTCATTTTTAAAGGTAATAACTGTAATATATTCATTTCATGCTTATATTTATATAGTCGGAACAAATTTGAAAGTATAATGATAAAGTCCTGAAATTAGTTAGTAACTAATTAAAATCGATATATTTTAATAAATACGATGTATTTTATAGCTTTTACCCAATCAATAACAGATATGATTTTCTTCTATTTAGGCAAAATTGCAAAAAGTGTCGATGTGGTGACTCGCTTTCTCACTTGGGGTGGTCTTTCTTTTTTCTAGGAAAGGTGCACCTTAGACCTTTGGCATTTTGGTAAAATCAGATACCTTGATTTCTTGTCAGTATGAACCTACCAAAATACACATTTCATATTTTTTGCATGACAATTGATTCCTTGTCAGTATTCGCTACTAGATATGGTCATCATTCAAAACCAACCAAATACACATTTCATTTCTATCGATAAATATTGTGTGGAAAAATCAATGTTGAAAATTTATATTTAAAAATGTTAACAATTCACATACTCCTTTTATAAATAAGAGCTTGAACCATTGACTAGTTATAAAAAAACTATTCGAAATATTTGTGCATAACAACAGAATTTTAGTGGTAGGCAATTAACAAATGCGATATTGTGGTAAGTGTTTCGTGAAATATTAAAATAATAATAAAAAGATGAAAATGTAACTGAAAATGGGTGGAACATGTAATAGTTAAACTCGAGCAAAAGAAAATTAACATTTATCAAAGAACATATAAAAACACTAAAAAAACATTGCATTAATTATGAGATAATAACCAACAATGCACGCTATTCATAGTGTAAAACTTCCTTGTACACGACGTGTGAGTAAACTCCTCCCTGAATGAACTCTTTGTTGAGCTTCACTAATACATTTGATTTCAATGTGATATCCTCTAAAAAACGCAACATAAAGCTGGTCATGCGAAATACAAAGTCAGGCATATAAACACCCGTATTAAAATGTTTGGCCTTGAGTTTTATTGATAGTTATCGCAAAGCTAAGGTACACAAGATATTGTGTTCTCTTTAGTTTAAAAAGTAACATGTATTCTTTAGACGTAACAAGAGGAATTTTTTACAAGCACTATAACTCAAGTGTGTTATACAACAACATTATTAGCATTAATAACATTAGGATCAAAACGTTACATATCAACATCGTGCCAACACATAACCCGTTCTTCGAATCAATATTTTTTATAAGAATAATCACATCTAATTGTTAAGAGTAACCTTGAGGGAACGAGTCAAGTCCATCGAATCAGCCCCACAAAAGATTAACGACTTCAAAAAATACAAAGGATAGATGTTGTTTGTGGCTTCGTCAAAATCACTTGTTATTAACAATTATTGAATATATAATGTTTAAACGTCACTACAAAACTAAAGATATTCACTTATTAAAAGTTTTGTTTACTAATAATATAAACAATTATTTAAATATTTATAATATTTTTAATAAAACATATTAAATATAAAATTATGCAAAAAAAACCAACACCTTCTGCCTATTAAATAAAAAAAGTTAATAATTTTTTTTCCGTCTAAATATTAAATGAGAATAGATATTTAGTGATTCTTTATATACTATTTTAGTTAGAACTGATAATAATAACTTTTAATGTATATTTTTAATAGAAAATTATAAAAATATATTTTTAGTGACTTTTTTATTATTTATTTTTTTACATTTAATTTAGTTATTAAATGTTATAAATTTTGAAATGTATTATTCAAAAAGTCAAAAAAAATTTGAATTATACCAAATAATTTGCGATCAACTAAACGTGACATGCGGTTTTTGGGAATAGCTACAAATCTTTTAGCCCAAAACAATATTTGATTGCAAGCGTAGAGAGAAATTTAAAGATAGACATTTAGGTTCCTAGAGTTAATGTCATGTCTAATAAACACAAAGAAATTTCATGTTTTATGACTCGTTCGTTAAAGACTTGTAATCAAAAAACTTGTCAAGTAAAGCCATATATTGTTTAAAAGAATAAATAATTGTAGGAAACGAGATTGCTTAAAACCGTGATAAGCGCATACATGAGAGGCATGAGCGGACATACATGCAAGGTAGAGGTAATGTTTTTTATAATTAGTTCGACAAAATACGATTTTAATGTAATTTTTTTTAACGTTCTTGAAAATGCTCTCAACTCGTTACTCAAATTGCTCTCATCTACATATTAAAATGAGTAAATTGCATGTTTGCTCCCTGTGGTTTGCCAAAATTGCATGTTTGCTCCTCATTTTTATTTAAATGCAGGCGGCCTCCCGGAGGAAGAAGGTAAGTAGCAACGAGCCTCCCTGGATCTAACTCTCGTTAAAAAGTAATATTTCTGTGGGGGTATATTTGGTAATTCGCTTATTAATTATATTAGACCCGCTTTGGTACATGGGTTTACCCATATCACTCGGTTATAACCCATTTCATAATCTATTAACAACCCTACTGCCACAATGATCGCAGCAACAAACATTGCAAATCCAAACCTCAAATCCAGTGATCAGCTTTTTGAAGATCTTCTCGATTCGTTTTATGAAGATTGTCTTGCTTTGCAAGAACGAGTAGGGGTGCAAACGAGCCGAGCTTTTATCGAGCTATTCGAGCTCGAGCTCAAGCTCGACTCGATCGAGCCGAGCTTTTATTGAGCTCAAGCCCGAGCCCAAGCCCAATAGTATGGCTCGAAACATATAATGAGCCGAGCTCGAGCTTTTGATAGCTTGGCTCGAGCCCTTATCGAGCTTTTTCGAGCCTTAGTATAAATATATTTTTATATAAGTACGAAAACGTTCATTTAAGTATTAACCTTATTATCAAGAGTAACTATATAAAAACTTAAATAATTTATTAATAGTGGTTATCATAGTTTAGTACATACATAGAATTTGTGGTGGTGTGTAAACGATAATGATATATTTGTTTCGTATATGTAATTTCGAGCTTTTCAAGCTAAGCTCGAGCTTTGCTCGAATTCTAAGAGCCGAGCTCAAGCTTTGAAGGTAAAAGCTCGACGAGCTATCGAGCCGAGCTCGAGCCCATTATTTTATGTTTCGAGCCGAGCCCGAGCCCTGTTGAGCTCGGGCTCGACTCGGCTCGTTTGCAGCCCTAAGAAAGAGTGCAACAACTATCTTGTAAAAGTCAAGACGATGGAATCAGCTGTTTGGAACATCCATCGAGTTTACTTCCTGTTGTTAATCTCCTATTTGTAAACGAGAACAATGTTTCTCGCCCCAAATTCTTTTTTGATGTGGATCAAACCATATCTCAATCTACCCATCTGTGGTGTTGAGGAGTGTTTGGGTGAACATGAGTGTTTAGGTATTGTCAAGTTTGTCAAAGAAGGTGTTGAGGTATTTCTGTTGGGAATTGAAAAGGTTTTTCAGTTTGTTTGGATCGATTGTGAATTGGGTTTCGTTTTCAGGAGATGGGTTTGGTTGGAAATGTGATAAAGATCCCATTTTGGGGTTTTTCGGTGGGTGTGGTCGGAATGTTCGCCGGAGATTTTGGTTTTCCGGCGTGTTTGGAAAATGGAAATGATGGGCAGAGAGGTATTAATAGATCATGTGAATCCAGCTTTTACACCGACACTTTTGGGGGATAAACCACAGGGAGTAACAATGCAATGAAATTAATCTAGGTTAAAAAGAAATTATGAAAGGACATCAATACCCTTGAACAAAAAAAAGTTAACTAGCAAAAAGTAACGAGAGTTAGATCCAGGGAGGCTCGTTGCTACTTACCTTCGTCCTCCGGGAGGCCGCCTGCATTTAAATGAAGTTGGGGAGCAAACATGCAATTTTGGCAAACCACAGGGAGCAAACATGCAATTTCCTCTATTAAAATCCAACATTTAATGTTCTAACATCTTATAAATTCTAAGTTTGTAAGTAAAAGTACGCAATTAGTCTTATTTGATACCAGTTTTTTTAGCATTTTTTATAGTATTTTTTTTAGCATTTTTTAGCATTTTGATACTATTGTAAAAAGAAAAAAAAAATGTTTTATCCGTCACAATTTGTTTTATGTGTCCTGCAATGATGAAAGAAGTGTTATTAATTAAAAGAGAACATTTCTTTAAACCATCTCTATTATATATTAGAAAAATTTTTTTTTTATCTATAAAATTTTAACAAAATCGACTTACTTTTTATAATGATTCATCTACAAATCTACATAGTTTGAAAACTGAAAATGAAAATTATAAATATGTGGATACACAATAATACAATTTAATACAACATCACGTGAAATTAATGATATAATTAAAATACAATTAATATTATAATTATAACACCACATTACCATAGTTTATAAATAAAATAACACAATTTAAAAATTTCACTTCATCTTATTTTTCTCAAATATAATTAACACCAATTAATATATAATTAATACACCTGGTTACTTAAATATATAATTTTATATTCACATTAATTAGGCTAGACATTTAGATGAAATTACTTAAACTTTCAATTTTTGTTTCTCGAGATATCGTTGTAAAAAAATATATAATTAAAATCTTATTAATTGAAACTTATGTTACATGTACCCGCAGTCGCAACGCGTAAATGCCATGTTATTTGCAGCAAATAAGAAGATATATTGGTTAAGCTGTTAAACCTAAATCAACCTCTACAGCCTCCATAATTATCGCTAGGGTGGGAATCGAGTCGGGTCAACCGAGTTCGTGTTAATTCAGGTTGGGTCGATTCGGGTCGGGTCAAGCCGATCCAAATAGGCTTATTCAGGTTCGGGCTCGATTTTTTCGACACCCCTAATTATAGCGTGTGTATATTGTAGCAAAAAGAAAATTGTAGCGGGAATAAAAAGCGCCAAAAACAAGCGGGAATAAAACGAGCGGGAAAAAAAGTAGATAAAACCCAACGTGTATATATCACTTCCAACACCCATATAACATAAACCCAAAAACAAACAATTTACATACATGTGTTAAAGACACACTTATAATTGGATCTACAACACTGACCGGAATATGAGGTAAATGACTTTTCCCTTGATTTAATCTAGTATTTATAATGATTTGCTGCACCACTTTTGTGATTGTTTAAATTTTGGTGATGTCAGATCGAAATCTAAATGGCCACCGCAACTTCATGGTGATGGCAGACATGGCCTCAACAACGATCCGTATGGTTCTTGGAGTTCATATCAACCAGCTGTAACTCTCGCCTTCTGATCGCAGTCTCGAAACCATCGTCACCTTCCCAAACCGGCCTGAAGAGGCCGTGTACCACATGTAATCCCTTTGTTTGTATAAACCAAGATATATTAGTGGAAAAATGAAAAACAAATATTGCCACCAAAAGAAAAAAGAGAATTAAAATAAATTAATTCAACGGTTATAATAGCTAAATTTAAGAAAGATAGTTAAAAATAGTTAAATTTAAGAAAAATAGTTAAAATAGATCATTCGAGTCGGGTCAAGTTGGGTCATGACTAAAAAAAATAATACCCGAACTCGAGCCTAATTAGAATTCGGGTCAATTCGGGTCGGGCCAATTCGGGTTCGGGGTCAGGTATATGGAAAAAGTATGAAAATTGGCTTACTTAAGTAATAGAGTAATACAATGTAAAATGTGTTATTCGAGTCGGGTTGGTCGAGTTCGTGTTATGTCGGGTCGAGTCAAGGCTAAAAAATATAAACCCGGACCCGAGCCTAATTAGAACTTGAGTCAATTCGGATCAGCCTGAATTGACCCAGATATGTTTTTGGACCAGAGTGACCCGATCCGAATAGGCTTATTCGGATTCGGGTTCGACTTTTTCGACACCCCTAATTATTGCGTGTGTATATTGTAGCAAAAAGAAAATTGTAGCGGGAGGGATTAAAAAGCGCCAAAAACAAGCGGGAATAAAACGCGGGAAAAGAAAGCGGGAAAAAAAAGTAGATAAAACCCAATGTGTATATATATTATTTAATCAGCCTGCCAACACGCATAATATACCAATTGAACATAAAATGGTGATGGCAGACATGGCCTCAACAACGATCCATATGGTTTTTTGGAGTTCATATCAACCAGCTGTAACTCTCGCCTTCTGATCGCGGTCTCGAAACCATTGTCACCTTCCTAAACCTGCCTGAAGAGGCCGTGTACCACATGTAATCCCTTTGTTTGTATAAATCATCATCCTAGGTACATTTCACTTCATAATGGTGGTCTTTGAAGTTTTTGGTGGAAACATCAATGCCTCTGACTAATGCTGAATGACATGACATGACCTTCTTTTATATACAAAAGAGGGCATGATCGATCATTCGCGTTTGTTGTTGGTATCGATGTTTCCTTCAAAGTCGTCAAGGACCACTATTAGGAGGTAAAATGTGTCTAGGATGCTAATTTATGGAGACCAAGGGTTTACATATGCTACCCGACCCAAGTAGTAGAAGGTCTTTTGATGTTTATTAGTAATTATTGTATGATTATGGTTGCATTGTGTTGTAATAATAATTGTATTGGGTATTAGCATTGTTATCTAGTTTCATCATATCATTGAAAGGTGGATAGTGGATAGTATAGTATTAACTATTAAGCAATGTGTTTAAGGTCATGTGAAAGTAAACTTGTCGTCTTTGGTGCTAAATCATAGACTCATGAGATTGCGTTCGTGGTTCTTGTTGAGCAACTTTATCGAGCTTGGACTATTCTCAAAGGTCAAAAATACCATCACTAATTAAATCTTGTTTGTGTTAATACTTGATAAGCTGATATATCACAACATTACCACTCAAGGGTGACCTAGTGGCAAAAAGATTTGTGACTATCACTCCAAAATGTGTGAGGTCTCAAGTTCAATTCCCACTAGGTGCAAACAACCTTGAAGTGGCCACGCCAACCTCCTTTCAGGGAGGGCTTTACCTGGTTTGAGTCTGTGTGGCGGTGGGCTCAAACCCCGTGGATTAGTCGGCCAATGAGTCGGAAATCACGGTTACCAAAAAAAAAAAAAATGATATATCACAACAAAAGGCTTACTTTTGTAATCCGAAAAATGGCAAGTGTATGATTTGAACTAAGCACGGCATCTTGTTTTTATCTTTTTTCTTTTAAGCGATAAAAGATGGTTCATGATATCCAAGTAGTAAGCAATTACAAATGCTTTTAAGTATGGTGCCAAACAACCTGGATATATAACCGATACGTGACGGTAAAATTACACTAATACGAATCCATACTGATTTAGACTATCCCCAACGTCAACAGCAGGAATCGAACCTGCGCAGGCAAAACCCAACAGATTTCGAGTCTATTCTCTTCGTCTTGTCGTGTGTCGCAGTCACATAATAGGACACCTGATGTATGAAGAAATTTTACTGTGTATAATAAAGTTTAAAACATGAGTTGTCCGTTGGCACAATATTTCTACGCCATTCACAAAAAAAAAAAAAAGCGAGAAGATGTAAAAATACTTTCACGGGTCTTGAGTCCTAATTCTGTTGCATAACGTATGGGGAGGTTGAGACGTAGACAACCATACATCTAACTAAGGCAGAGATGTTGTTTTCGATACCAAAGGTAGAAAAAAAACCTCCGACCTCATAAAGAGTTAGAATCAGATCCTTTGACGTCCGTTTTCAGAGGTGTGGTGATAATCACCGGATCCTTATATACTGGTCCATCTACGAGCTGGATTCATAAAGAGCCCTAAAATATAGAGTAATAATAAAGAGCCTACTGGCTCGTAAATTTACGTATTTTGGACTATTAGTTTAACCAATGCCGAGTGGTAAGACACATAGGCTTTCACGATCATAAGATTTGAGGTTTTCAAACCTCACTTATAAGTTATAACACATCTGAGGTAGCCGTTCTATTTTTTTGGGTGGCTCGGTGGCTTCCAGGTGGCAAACCGCGCCTGCCTTCAAACACAGCACAAACAACAACGTTAGATTATGACATCGAACTTAAGATATTTAGAAAGTATAAAGAAACCAACTCATACAACTCCAACCTGTGAAATCCTTCAGTTATTAAATTTATATAGAGATACATAGTTTGATATGTATTAAATGTACCCATTTCACCAGTTAACTTGCATATTTTGTCACTTTATATATTTATAAGTTTGGCCAAATTAAATGACATAACTACTGTATAAAGGATCGGTGAAATAGGTCGAAAGCCATCATGGTTGTTCATATATAAGTTTTACCAGTTTTACATCTTATATTGTCCATTGCTTACTGCTTATCTTATGCAAAATCCCACTTTTTCCAGCTTACAAGCTTATGGACTTTTTCAAATTCAAACAACCCCATAAGCCCATAAATAAGCTAATCAAAACACTTCATAGCGAACTTATGACTTTTGATATTTTCAGCTTAGGTTTCAAAATAAGGCACAAAAATGAGCTTACGAAACAGAAGCCGAAAAGCTTAATCAAAGTGAAAAATGAACCATTTATGAAAAATTCTCAAAAATAAAAAAATAGAAGATGATCCAGTTGGTATCAAACCGTGTACATATAAATGAGAAGTTAGCCCCCTACCAACTGTAACGTCTCCATTTTAAGCTAATTTTGAGCTAACAATGTAAAATTTCATTTGGATCATACATTTTTAGACAAGATGAAAGAATGATAACTCTGATAATTTCGAATATGCTGGAACTTAGAACAACACCACAGTCAAGGCCGTTTTTAAAAGTCGAGCTTATCGTTGTCAATGATTTCAGGAGAAAAAGGTAATTTACAAAAAGTGAGGTTGGAGGACAATCAACAAGCTTGATATGGCTTGCAATATTGTACATTTGTACATATTTGCAAACATACATTTTAACACAGATGTTTACTACGGGAGCGCCTTAGCTGTTAGATGTGTCGTTGGGTTACCTGATAAAGGTGAACCTTGGGTCGCACTATGGTGATGCTCCTAGAGACCAACAAAGCACTGGAACCAGAAAACCGACGAAGTTTTCTGATGCCGGGATCAAAGTAGTATTCCCAGCTTTGTCCCAAAGGTTACGAAAAAACCCATCGATAAAGTATGGAACAACTGGTATTTAGCCCGACAGTGAATTCTCAAAATAACTTAAAAGTGAAACTATGATTCATTTTCGAGAAAAAAGCTGATCCTTCAATCAAAAGAGTTTGATTATGCGACTTCATTAATATCTAGCTCTTATCTTATTAGAAAAATATTAGTGATTTGTGAGATGTTTTTTTTTTGTGACTGACGACGATTTGCATTTTTGTGGGACAAAATTTTGATCTTTCTTCTTCAGAAAGACAACAATCTATTTTCTTGAAAAATAAAAAAACTTGTGGGAAAAAAAGTATATATCCGTTTATGAAAAAACTTGATAAAAATCACTGCTATCATATAGTCTAAACCAGTAATGAGAATAAGAATTTTTAGGTTTGATTTTGTTGTTACAGATATATTATACCGACAGACTGATTCAAAATTTAGTCGATAGTGTGCATCACAGTTTGATAGAATGTTTCCTATTGATACCACAAAGAAACTGTCTTTTAACACGATAAGTTATGGAGATTTGATTATTGTATATGAGAAACACGATAACGTGAAAGCATTGAGAGTAAATGAGAAGTCAGTTCTTAGGAAGCCACTTGGATGTAAAGTTTCTAGTCATAAAGGAGGATTTGTTTACTTGTTGGCTTTGAATCCTGAGTTATGAACGTCGGTTTTAAGTCATAGGACGCGGATTCTTTATATTGCGGATATTAGTTTTGTGGTGAGGTATTTGGAGTTGGTTCCGGGTTGTGTCGTGCTTGAGTCTGGGACTGGAAGTGGGTCGCTGGGTACTTCATTACCAAGGGCTATTGTTTGCTGATGTTTGTTTATTGTTATTGCACAGAAGATTTTGAGAAGACCTGATTGAGAAATTTGGTGACACCGGGAGTGAGAGATATTCAAGGTGAGGGATTTTCGAAAGATTTAAGTGGTAAAGCAGATGCTGTCTTTTTGGATCTACCGCAGCCTTGGTTGGCTATTCCGTCTGCTGGCGAGATGCTGAAACAGGATGGTGTCTTGTTTTCGTTTTCACCCTGCATTGAACAAGTACAACATTCATCTGAAACCCTCACATCAAAGTTCACTGGTATGATTTTCTTGCTTATTTCCATCTCCATAACTTTTGAAGTGGCTGTTTCAGACTCGTTTACTTATGAAGGGTTAAATTGTGTTACCAATGGGTCAAATTGTTAGAATATATAGCAAAAACTAGCGAAAAGTATATGGGTTAAACGGGCTGAAAGTTGCCCAAAGGGTATTTTCAATGCATGAATCCTTCTACAGTGAATAAATACATTCTTTGATTAGTTGTATTTAAATTTGTAATCATATATTACACACAATTAATTTATGTTAAGACAAAATAATTGACAAAATGGGATTCCGGTCAACCCACTGACCTGTACAAAAGCTTACCCTTTTCGACCCGTTTTGCCACATCTAGTACAAAATGAATGCTATAATACAATACGGATGTTAATATGAATCTGTCAATCCGTAGATCTGAAATTTGCATTGGTGTGAAAGCTTTTGATATTAATGCAATATACATGCTGGATATGCAGATATAAGAACGTTTGATGTCCTTTTGCGGACATATGAAGTTCAAGAAGTAAACATGGATCAGTGTCAAAGTCAAGAAGGTACTCCAGGGCCCACCCATTGAAGAGGAAGCACCGTGTAAGTGAAGCAAGTCGGTTGCACGAGGATAAGTCTGGTTCACCAACTATGCTGGCTCGACCATCTGAAGAGGGAAAAGGCTACACTGGCTATCTAATCTTTGCCAGACTTCAAATGTTTTGCCATCTATCTCTGCATTGTTTTGCCACCCTTTAATATTCTTCCCTATTACCTTATTCTTCCGACCATTTCCTTTCTTGTGAGTTGTGACGCACCTTCTCCACCGGGCTCAAACATGAAATCTCGTTGGGATATTCTCCAAAAGCTGACCCAAACATCAGGTTGAATTGCTTTGCAACTGCTTGATCCATTGGTTGGGGATATCTTTTTGCAGACCAGTGTCTGTCCTCATAGTTTTAACTCACAGGGACTTGAAACATATATAGGCAGCGATTCTTTTGAGTAACTATTGAATGAAGAACCTTGATATGGACAGAATTGATCATAAAAGGACTAGCTTCCAGAAAGAACGGATTTTCGTTAGTTAATGACAGACCTTATCGAAAAATAAACACTGAGTGCGTTACGGAAAGATGATAAATTTAGAAGTATATTGTGTTCGTTTATTTCAGGATATGCGAGATTCATTGCAGACTTCTTCTGGTGTCAGTTAACATGAGAAGAATGGCAGAAAATTTCAGGTGTAGCCACCATCACTTTTACACTCGAATCCATATAATCATCATTAGGACGGAAACGAGGACCATCTGATCGAGGACCATTGAGGGTGTCGTGACAAACCTCCCAGGCTGCGGCTACGGATGCGCTTTCCCCATCCTGAACCAGCTTTCCCAGGAGGACTTCTGCTCCTCCCACGCTTCTCTCCAACAAACCCGCCGTTTTCATGGAAGCTCCAACAAATGATAAAGATATTGAGTCCTAATACTAAAGGCTGTGAGAGAGCTTCTAACCATTAATCAAAAGGTAGCGAGATAGTTTGTGGTAAAAATATTGTGAGACGTTAAAAGTTGTCGTTCTAAGAAAAATGGTTCTCACCTGAAATATAGCCTTTAGAAAAAAGAAAACAAAGAATTTAATAGTAAGAGATGAAGATTTCATGTGGGTTTAGCAAAATGTAACCTTGCTCGCACAAAACGTCACCGAATTTAAAACCTCTTTGTTCCGTTTAGAAACCGAAAAACGAAACTTTGAAAAATTCTAAAAATTAAAAAGAAAATGATAACGTAGACGCTGGTATCGAACCGCATTCATTTCACATGCAAAGCATGCTCCCTACCAAAAATACTCAAATTATTAAATTTATATGAACATTGTAAAAATTCATTATAAGTGGAACTCTTTCCGAGTAGAGTTTCTGGAACGGCAAGATAAAGTCGCACCTATCGCTAACAAGATGAAAAAAAAACATCAAAAGTCATCGAGGTTAGAAGACAAACACAGATATAAAGGAGATTGTGAAGCGTCCCGCCCGTCTTAGCAAAAAGTAATCGTGCTCACAAATCCTAACTAGATTTAAAAACCTTTTGTTAAAACTTGGTATCGAACCCCAAACATCTCATATGTTAAACATGCTCCATGCCAAAAGTACATGAAATATTCAAATTCTAAAATATATATCATATTGTGCCTTGTTATGTTTTACAGGATAAATGGAGACATTAAAGATGGTACGTACAAACGACTATCACCAAACTGAAACCAAAACCGGTTTTTTTAACCGGTTTCCCTCCAACCGAACCAGCGGTTCGTAGTAGGTTTAATAAAATGTTACGAAACCTGTTAAAACTGAACTAAACCGTTTAAAATCTAACTAAAAACGGGTTTCAAACCAAACCGGTTTAAGTCAACGATTTGTTGGTCGGTTGACTCAACCCGAACCGGATTAAAAACCGATGCATTTTTGAAAAAAAAAAAACGATTTACCCGCGTCTACTACGGAGTAACCAAGATCGTGGAAGGTACATATTTTGGTAACAGGCACTGGGCCTTGTCTATTAGCACAAATGTGCATGCCAAACACTCAGGCGCAAGTACTTGGGTAAACCAAGCTCCATACCAACTCCTATATATGTTGGTTACGTTTGATGTGCGTGTTTGAGCGGGTTTGGCCGGGTTTTAGATGGGTTGGCCGGGTTTAAGCTGGCTTGTCCGGGTTTAACTCAGTCCCTAACAAAAAGTATAACGTGCTCACTGAATACCTGTCTTGCCCATATTGCCACTTGCCACCTCGATTCCTTTGGCATAAGCTATAAATAAAGATAGGTGATTGTGGGAGTGTGGGACTATGTAGGACATGTTGTTTGTTTCCAATATTTTGTTCGAACAGGACATGGCTGCGCATTCAGCTTGTGATTTTGGTGGTGGAAAGTTAAAAACCTGGTACATGCAAATAAGCAATAATTTGCATAATCTGTTTCCACTTATAGATGACAAAAAAAGCCTTGCATCTGACGAAGGGCAGAACATGAAGGATTGAAGGAAAAGCATCATTATTAGCTGCTGTTGATTATAATGTCAGTATGCATAATAAGGACATCTTAATTTCAGACTAAATATGGTGTTATAGAATATAGAGCCGACTTTTTCTTAACGGAACTATGGAATGGCCTGAGTTTGGCTGTACAAAACATGCATACGAATAGACAAAGTCACGTTAGGTTATGAAAGGAGACACAATCCGTATATGCACGATTTGTACAACCCACCACTCACGTCTAGGTTGTTGCCCTTGTAAGTGCATCATGGTATGATCAGCCAAGTTGTCTCTTACCCTGATTGAAATTTAGAATTTCGTCGAAAAAACTTCTTCCACAGTCCAAGACAAAAGTTATGCGGGAACTCCCTAAAACAGTTAGATACGACATTAATAAGGCAGTGCCCCCGGAATTAGATCAACCATCTGTCACTACAGGTTGAGAATTGAAATGGAAGAGAGGTTAAGGGGAAGCCAAATTAGATCAACCTTGTCCGTTTTCTTCAGTGCTTTTTCCGCCCCTAAATAATTGTATCTGTGCATTGAAGTCCGCGCGCGTGAGACACTCTCTAATCGAATGTTATGAGATAATTTGTAGTAGAAATATTGTAAGGTAGTTAAAAATTATGGCTTTGAAGATTTTTTTTTCACATATATAACATTTGAAAAGAAAAACATAAAATTTGATTGTGTTTAAAAATCGCAAATACGGTTGCAGTTTGGTTTTAGTCAAAAACCACACTAAACCGTACTATGGTCATCCCTAGTTTAAAATATAGCAAAAGGTAAAAAAAATTCTTTTTATTTAGTACTCCTAGGTAAAACAAGAAAATCTCATGCGGGTTTAGTAAAAAGTAACTGTACTCGAACAAAACGTTATCGTACAAACAAAATTGAATTGTCAAAAGTGAAAAATGAACCATCTTTGAAATTTTTTCAAAAATAAAACGAGAAGTTGGAGAGTTTAGTATCGAACCCTATACCTCTTGTATGCAGAAGCCAACGTTATACCAATCCCTACATCTTCCTCCAACGAAATATTTGAATTATTAATTTCATATAGAGAATATAATCAAAAGTCACAAGTCCTAACCTTTTTCCATGTAAAGTTTCTAGAGCGGCAATATAAAGTCACGACTATCGTTAACATGATGAAAGAAACATACACACAAAATGATCGAGGTTAGAGAACAAACGCAAGCTTTATCATATATGTATCAATAAAAATTATCCAAATTTGTTGTACGGTAGTAAGAAAGATCTTCCTTTTTACATCAACTTTTACATGGTCATGAGCTCGAGACTTTGAAGATGGTACAAACAGTTATCAGCCAAGCAATTGTCAAACTCAGCTTTTGCTTATTAAAAATGTTATGTATTAGTCTTTATTAGCCTAAGTCGCGTCTAGGGGATAGTTATCGAGTGTCCTAAATAGCCTATAGCAATAAAGGTCGGTTGGCTGTGTCAAAGCCCAACCCGACCCGTAGTGTATGTAACAGTCGGTTCCCCCTCATCTCTATAAAAGGAGATGAGGGGGAACGAGATTCACAACGCTTCTTTATCAATAAAACTAATCGGTTCGATTAGGGACATACCTTGTGGGTTTACTTTTCTGTCGATAATCGTTGCTGGGTTTTCTTCACGATCGAGTTATCCGCATCTAGTATTCCAGGGTTGTAGTGAACGATTCACTACAAGTGGTATCAGAGCCAGGTTTGAAGATCTTCTGGTTACTAGGATCGATCGAAGAAGAGGGTTGCTTGGTGTTCGGTTTGTAGACATCAACGTGCAGCAGGGATCGATCGACAAAAAGGGTTCTTCTTGTAAAGTCCGATCACTGAAGATCGAAGGTTTGGTGGTGGTGGTGTTTCTTATCGCCATTGTTATACAAGAAGAAGTGTTGTTTGTTGTTGGCTGTTACTAAAAGTCAAACACAGACAAGGGTTTTATTTTTCTTTATGTTTTAGTTTTTGGTGGGCTAAGAAATAGAATTGGGTTTTAGTTTTATTTCTTTTGGGCTAATAACTAAGATTGGATTAGGAAAATAAATAAATAAATTTGTTTTGTTTTTACATAAAACAAATTATACTCCGTATTACACAAGGGGATTTCGTAATTCGTGATTGTGAGGGTTAATATCACAAGGTTTAGCGAATTATCGAAGAGACTTTGTTAATTTGTGATTGTGAGGGTTTATCACAAGGTTTAGCAAATTAATAAAGGGATAAAGAAGCGTTCAAAACTTGTCGAAGTTGCAAGATTTCTTAGGTTATTAGAAATCGGTTTGCAAAATTAAAAGTACGACAAGGGTTACTTCAAAAGGAGTCGGGTACTTTCTTGATTCAAGGATTGTCGATTTATTGGATAGGTTAATTTCCAAGGTTCAGTCGATATTTGAGTAAGAAAGGGTTTTCTTTTGAAGGGTTACTTGCTTTGATCGATTGCTGAGATTTTATCTTAGGGTTATATCGATAAATCAAGGGGTGTTTTACACACGAAATACTTTGTTAGATCGTGGTTTTTGTGTAGGTAAATTCACAAAAGGTTAAACGGTTAGCAAAGGGTTAAAATAGGATGACGCTGAACAAGTTTGACATCGAGAAGTTCGATGGGAAGAATGACTTTGGGTTATGGCAGGTGAGGATGAAGGCTTTGTTGGAACATCTGGAATTAGATGCAGCATTGGAGGAATTACCGGCCGCCACAATAGTGGCTTACGATAACGTCATTCAGAAAAAGGCTTACAGCGCATTGATCTTGTGTTTAGGTGATCGGGTCCTACGGGAAATCACCAAGGAGACGACTGCAGCGGGGATTTGGAAAAGGTTAGAGACTTTATACATGACAAAGTCTTTAGCTAATCGTTTGTACTTGAAGAAAAAATTATACACTTTTCAAATGCATGAAGGTAGAAGTCAGTCTGCACATATTGATGAGTTTCACAAGCTCGTAGGTGACTTAGCGGCTATAGATACTGCTATATCGGATGAGGATCAGACATTATTGTTACTCACATCTTTACCATCGTCTTACGATAATCTCGTGGAGACTTTGCTATATGGTCGGGATACTTTGAAGCTAGAAGACGTGCTCGCGACACTTAAATCTATGGAACTTCAGAAGATGACGGAAGCAAAGGGTGATGGTGGTGAAGGGTTGTATGTGAGGGAGAGATCTAATCAGAGAGATATGGAGCAGGGTGAAAATAGTTCGTGGTCAAGGTCACAAGGAAGGAGCAACAAACTCCGGTGTTATATATGTCAGTCTGAGGATCATTTGAAAAGGGATTGTCTCAAGTATAATCACAAGAAATCTTAAGGTTTTGTCAAGAATGAAGATCAGGTATCCGGTTCTGGAGCTGATGGGTATTACAATGCTGATGTTATGATGGCTATGAGTGTTGATGAACTTTTGGACTGGATCATGGATTCAGGGGGCTCATACCATATGACACATAGGAGAGATTACTTGGTTGATTTTAAAGAGTATGACGGTGATAATGTACTGTTAGGTGATGGCAGGGAATGCCGTGTACGAGGGACAGGAAAGGTTCGAGTACGAATGAGGGATGGATCAAGTTTCTTGTTGGACAACGTCAGGTATGTTCCGGAATTAAGACGAAACTTGATATCGCTGGGCACTCTTGAAAAAAAAGGGTTTTACCGTGAAGATGCAGTTGGGCAAGATCAAGGTTATAAAGGGTTCACTGGTGGTACTATCAGGAACCAGAAGGGCTAATTGCGTATATACCCTGAACGGTCAGGCTATGACCGGGAAGACAATGAAGGGTAGGAAGCAGTTAGGAAAATTTCAGACTGGGTGGAAGATCAAGACAGGTGATGTTCTTGATTCTTGTAATCAGAAGTCTACACAACAATGTATGAAGAGTGGGGTCGCCAAACATTTGGATGTTGCGAGGTTACAACAGCAAAATGGGTTGGTTGAGAAGATAAACGTGACACTCTTGGATAAGGTACGTTGTTTTCTGATTAAGTCTGGTCTGTCCAAGATTTTTTGGACAGAGGATACAACCATGTCTACATATCTAGATAATAGGTCACCATCAGCAGCGATTGGATTCAAGAAGACTATAGATATGTTTGGGGTTTTTGGTTGGCTTGCTAGTATTGAGCAAGGGATGCTTGAACCGGTTAAGTTCAAGTGCATATTCCTGGGATACCGTAAAGGTATGAATGCTGATCAACTTTGGAGGTTAGATGACGTTACTTCAAAGGGAGTGCTTTACAGGAATATGGGTTTCAATGAAAGTGGGCAATACAAGAAAACTTTCATTGGTTCTGGTGTATGTACAAGTTCAGTGCAGGTGTTGCAAGGAGTTGAGTTTGAGGTGGAATATCGGGAGGATCAAGCACTTGAGGTGGAACCTCAGGGGAATGTTGATCATGTAGATGTTTCAAAGAAAGTACAAACTCAAGTTTTGATATACTATCATCAAGCACGTGATAGGGAGCAACACTTAGCACGGGAACTATTCAAGTATAGAGAAGACAGTAATGAGACTGCTTTTGCAGTTGCTGCAGTGGAGAAGATTTATGCACATGAGTCATTGACTTTCAATGATACAGTTGCTTGTGAGGTTCTTTCCAAGTGGATAGCTGGACTGAAAGAAGAAATGGATACTCGGTTAGATGTGTATGTGCTCAGCAACGGTTGCCGGAAAAGTAGTGACGACAGATACAGTTATTACTGGGAGGATACACCAGGTATGTTCATACATCTATTTCTCTATATAGATTGTATGGTATTTTCTTGCGGATGCAAGGCTGAGATCTCGGTTACCAAGGGTTTGCTGGTTAAAGCAAAGGGAAATATACTTGGTATTAAGATCATCAGAAATCAGGGTGGTAATACTCTGAGGGTGTCACAGTCCAGGTTTTACAACAGAAAGTTGGTACAGACTTTGTTGAAGGGACACTCCATACTGTCGTTGGAGGATAGTCTATCACGGGACTGTGATGTGGTAAAGAATAGTAAGTGGTCATATATATATGCAGTTGAAAGCCAGGAGTATCAGGTGGTCTGCACGAGACCTGACATAGCATCTGCAGATGTGAGTATGTTGGATAGGTTCGATCGTGGATTACAGACATACGTACAAGTTTTTGTGGATTTTGACTACACCATGGGGAGATCGATCACTGTCATGAGTAGATCAATCACAAGGTACGGGTTGTTGATACATGGATGTGCGAGGAGCTGGGAAGCTAAGTTGCAACACAAGGAGGCTTTGTGGACAACTAAAGCGGAGTATATGACACTTACGGATGTTGTGAAATGAGCTATTTTGCTAAGGGGATTCTTGGAAGAGTTAGGCGTAAAGCTTAACACTATTGCAGTTAATTGTGATAATCAGGGTGCGATTCATTTATCGCGGAATCATGTTTTTCATGATAGGACTAAGCACATCAATGTGCGTTATCACTTTATCAGAAGAGTCTTGGATGCAAAGACGGCTGAAGTTCTGAAGATGTGTACTGAACACAATGCTGCGGATGCCTTGACGAAGGTGGTACCTGGACGCAAGTTACAACACTGCTTGGAGCTGCTGAGTGTTGGGATAGGCTAATATAAGCCTAAGGTGGAAATTGTTATGTATTAGTCTTTATTAGCCTAAGTCGCGTCTAGGGGATAGTTATCGAGTGTCCTAAATAGCCTATAGCAATAAAGGTCGGTTGGCTGTGTCAAAGCCCAACCCGACCCGTAGTGTATGTAACAGTCGGTTCCCCCTCATCTCTATAAAAGGAGATGAGGGGGAACGAGATTCACAACGCTTCTTTATCAATAAAACTAATCGGTTCGATTAGGGACATACCTTGTGGGTTTACTTTTCTGTCGATAATCGTTGCTGGGTTTTCTTCACGATCGAGTTATCCGCATCTAGTATTCCAGGGTTGTAGTGAACGATTCACTACAAGTGGTATCAGAGCCAGGTTTGAAGATCTTCTGGTTACTAGGATCGATCGAAGAAGAGGGTTGCTTGGTGTTCGGTTTGTAGACATCAACGTGCAGCAGGGATCGATCGACAAAAAGGGTTCTTCTTGTAAAGTCCGATCACTGAAGATCGAAGGTTTGGTGGTGGTGGTGTTTCTTATCGCCATTGTTATACAAGAAGAAGTGTTGTTTGTTGTTGGCTGTTACTAAAAGTCAAACACAGACAAGGGTTTTATTTTTCTTTATGTTTTAGTTTTTGGTGGGCTAAGAAATAGAATTGGGTTTTAGTTTTATTTCTTTTGGGCCAATAACTAAGATTGGATTAGGAAAATAAATAAATAAATTTGTTTTGTTTTTACATAAAACAAATTATACTCCGTATTACACAAGGGGATTTCATAATTCGTGATTGTGAGGGTTAATATCACAAGGTTTAGCGAATTATCGAAGAGACTTTGTTAATTTGTGATTGTGAGGGTTTATCACAAGGTTTAGCAAATTAATAAAGGGATAAAGAAGCGTTCAAAACTTGTCGAAGTTGCAAGATTTCTTAGGTTATTAGAAATCGGTTTGCAAAATTAAAAGTACGACAAGGGTTACTTCAAAAGGAGTCGGGTACTTTCTTGATTCAAGGATTGTCGATTTATTGGATAGGTTAATTTCCAAGGTTCAGTCGATATTTGAGTAAGAAAGGGTTTTCTTTTGAAGGGTTACTTGCTTTGATCGATTGCTGAGATTTTATCTTAGGGTTATATCGATAAATCAAGGGGTGTTTTACACACGAAATACTTTGTTAGATCGTGGTTTTTGTGTAGGTAAATTCACAAAAGGTTAAACGGTTAGCAAAGGGTTAAAATAGGATGACGCTGAACAAGTTTGACATCGAGAAGTTCGATGGGAAGAATGACTTTGGGTTATGGCAGGTGAGGATGAAGGCTTTGTTGGAACATCTGGAATTAGATGCAGCATTGGAGGAATTACCGGCCGCCACAATAGTGGCTTACGATAACGTCATTCAGAAAAAGGCTTACAGCGCATTGATCTTGTGTTTAGGTGATCGGGTCCTACGGGAAATCACCAAGGAGACGACTGCAGCGGGGATTTGGAAAAGGTTAGAGACTTTATACATGACAAAGTCTTTAGCTAATCGTTTGTACTTGAAGAAAAAATTATACACTTTTCAAATGCATGAAGGTAGAAGTCAGTCTGCACATATTGATGAGTTTCACAAGCTCGTAGGTGACTTAGCGGCTATAGATACTGCTATATCGGATGAGGATCAGACATTATTGTTACTCACATCTTTACCATCGTCTTACGATAATCTCGTGGAGACTTTGCTATATGGTCGGGATACTTTGAAGCTAGAAGACGTGCTCGCGACACTTAAATCTATGGAACTTCAGAAGATGACGGAAGCAAAGGGTGATGGTGGTGAAGGGTTGTATGTGAGGGAGAGATCTAATCAGAGAGATATGGAGCAGGGTGAAAATAGTTCGTGGTCAAGGTCACAAGGAAGGAGCAACAAACTCCGGTGTTATATATGTCAGTCTGAGGATCATTTGAAAAGGGATTGTCTCAAGTATAATCACAAGAAATCTTAAGGTTTTGTCAAGAATGAAGATCAGGTATCCAGTTCTGGAGCTGATGGGTATTACAATGCTGATGTTATGATGGCTATGAGTGTTGATGAACTTTTGGACTGGATCATGGATTCAGGGGGCTCATACCATATGACACATAGGAGAGATTACTTGGTTGATTTTAAAGAGTATGACGGTGATAATGTACTGCTAGGTGATGGCAGGGAATGCCGTGTACGAGGGACAGGAAAGGTTCGAGTACGAATGAGGGATGGATCAAGTTTCTTGTTGGACAACGTCAGGTATGTTCCGGAATTAAGACGAAACTTGATATCGCTGGGCACTCTTGAAAAAAAAGGGTTTTACCGTGAAGATGCAGTTGGGCAAGATCAAGGTTATAAAGGGTTCACTGGTGGTACTATCAGGAACCAGAAGGGCTAATTGCGTATATACCCTGAACGGTCAGGCTATGACCGGGAAGACAATGAAGGGTAGGAAGCAGTTAGGAAAATTTCAGACTGGGTGGAAGATCAAGACAGGTGATGTTCTTGATTCTTGTAATCAGAAGTCTACACAACAATGTATGAAGAGTGGGGTCGCCAAACATTTGGATGTTGCGAGGTTACAACAGCAAAATGGGTTGGTTGAGAAGATAAACGTGACACTCTTGGATAAGGTACGTTGTTTTCTGATTAAGTCTGGTCTGTCCAAGATTTTTTGGACAGAGGATACAACCATGTCTACATATCTAGATAATAGGTCACCATCAGCAGCGATTGGATTCAAGAAGACTATAGATATGTTTGGGGTTTTTGGTTGGCTTGCTAGTATTGAGCAAGGGATGCTTGAACCGGTTAAGTTCAAGTGCATATTCCTGGGATACCGTAAAGGTATGAATGCTGATCAACTTCGGAGGTTAGATGACGTTACTTCAAAGGGAGTGCTTTACAGGAATATGGGTTTCAATGAAAGTGGGCAATACAAGAAAACTTTCATTGGTTCTGGTGTATGTACAAGTTCAGTGCAGGTGTTGCAAGGAGTTGAGTTTGAGGTGGAATATCGGGAGGATCAAGCACTTGAGGTGGAACCTCAGGGGAATGTTGATCATGTAGATGTTTCAAAGAAAGTACAAACTCAAGTTTTGATATACTATCATCAAGCACGTGATAGGGAGCAACACTTAGCACGGGAACTATTCAAGTATAGAGAAGACAGTAATGAGACTGCTTTTGCAGTTGCTGCAGTGGAGAAGATTTATGCACATGAGTCATTGACTTTCAATGATACAGTTGCTTGTGAGGTTCTTTCCAAGTGGATAGCTGGACTGAAAGAAGAAATGGATACTCGGTTAGATGTGTATGTGCTCAGCAACGGTTGCCGGAAAAGTAGTGACGACAGATACAGTTATTACTGGGAGGATACACCAGGTATGTTCATACATCTATTTCTCTATATAGATTGTATGGTATTTTCTTGCGGATGCAAGGCTGAGATCTCGGTTACCAAGGGTTTGCTGGTTAAAGCAAAGGGAAATATACTTGGTATTAAGATCATCAGAAATCAGGGTGGTAATACTCTGAGGGTGTCACAGTCCAGGTTTTACAACAGAAAGTTGGTACAGACTTTGTTGAAGGGACACTCCATACTGTCGTTGGAGGATAGTCTATCACGGGACTGTGATGTGGTAAAGAATAGTAAGTGGTCATATATATATGCAGTTGAAAGCCAGGAGTATCAGGTGGTCTGCACGAGACCTGACATAGCATCTGCAGATGTGAGTATGTTGGATAGGTTCGATCGTGGATTACAGACATACGTACAAGTTTTTGTGGATTTTGACTACACCATGGGGAGATCGATCACTGTCATGAGTAGATCAATCACAAGGTACGGGTTGTTGATACATGGATGTGCGAGGAGCTGGGAAGCTAAGTTGCAACACAAGGAGGCTTTGTGGACAACTAAAGCGGAGTATATGACACTTACGGATGTTGTGAAATGAGCTATTTTGCTAAGGGGATTCTTGGAAGAGTTAGGCGTAAAGCTTAACACTATTGCAGTTAATTGTGATAATCAGGGTGCGATTCATTTATCGCGGAATCATGTTTTTCATGATAGGACTAAGCACATCAATGTGCGTTATCACTTTATCAGAAGAGTCTTGGATGCAAAGACGGCTGAAGTTCTGAAGATGTGTACTGAACACAATGCTGCGGATGCCTTGACGAAGGTGGTACCTGGACGCAAGTTACAACACTGCTTGGAGCTGCTGAGTGTTGGGATAGGCTAATATAAGCCTAAGGTGGAAATTGTTATGTATTAGTCTTTATTAGCCTAAGTCGCGTCTAGGGGATAGTTATCGAGTGTCCTAAATAGCCTATAGCAATAAAGGTCGGTTGGCTGTGTCAAAGCCCAACCCGACCCGTAGTGTATGTAACAGTCGGTTCCCCCTCATCTCTATAAAAGGAGATGAGGGGGAACGAGATTCACAACGCTTCTTTATCAATAAAACTAATCGGTTCGATTAGGGACATACCTTGTGGGTTTACTTTTCTGTCGATGCATCTTTGATCGTATTATCCGCATCTAGTTGACCAGGTTGTAGTGAACGAATCACTACAAAAAACAAGAATTTTGCTTATTTAACTCGACTATTTACAGGACGAGATAATGATGGATTTGAATTAAACTGCTTATATATAAATCTGACACGCATTTATAAGCAAAGAAAATTTTATTTGCTTAAAAAGGGAAAAGACTCTATTGATAGTCGAGTTAAAATCAAATACCAAAACATATTTTTTGGAATGAGAAATCGTATATAAAGATTGGGCAATGGAGCCTTAAAATTTTGAACCCCGGACATTTCAAATGTAAAGCATGTTCCTCACCAACATTACACTAACGTTCCTGAAGATATATTCAGATTCGTAAATTTATATACAGCCTCTATTTATCCAAGTTATTATCAAGTTTGTCTAATGGTAAGGATCAGATCTAGACTCTAAAGATAATACGTTGAAACAACTATCGCCAAGCAATATAACTGTCGTCCACGAAACCAAATTTTTCCAACTTGGTGCTAATTCACTTGAAATGGTAAGTTCTATTTATAGTATCTTCATACTGAAAACTAGCATTTTACTTGTATAACTAACTTAACAAAAATTTCAATAGGTTGAGATAATGATCATGGCGCAAAAGTGGAGATGAGAACATCTCCATAGTTGAAGATGCATCATGCATGCCGTTGATCTATTTGAGACACTAAAGACTGCTGATGCCTAGATCAACTTCAGAAACAAGTCTCGCCAAGAAATTGTCAATTGATGAGAGACCATCCTTTAACCAAATTTGTCAAGCTTGGTGCATGGCAATTCCTCTTTATAGTTTTGCATACTGAAAAGTAAAAACTAACATTTTGCTTCTATAAGTAAATTTTTCAAAATTTGAATTGATAGTTATGGAAGAATAGTTTGAGTTAAAGTCACATTCTCCCGTTTATGAAACACATGAATTGCTAGTTTTATATACGAAGGATAGTCATTATCTAGTTTATGGAGCGGCAATATAAAGTCGTGACTAACATATTTCTAGTGATAAAACCTAGGAGAGGAAAATATATTATCGCATATATGTAGGCTAAAACATTGAAGATAGTACGTACAAAGTAGAGACAACTATCGTCAAGCAATTATCGATAGATGAGACCACTATGCCTGTGCAACTACCTGTTTCGGACGTGCTGCTGGCTCACAAAATCAAAAGTGAGCAGCTAGTACTACTACATATACCACTTGTAGTATTGTACAACATGCATTACGTTTCATCCATTATATATGTCATGTGTTGAAATATTGTACATTTGTACATGCAACACACATTTTGCAGAGAGATGTTTACTATATGAGAACGCCTTAGTTGTGTCATCAGGTTAGATCTTCCACTCAAAGATCCCATAGATGTCTACATATATGGAGAATTAGTAACTGTAATACAGAACAAACCAGCCGTAGCCTGCTGCCGAACTTTTAAATTCCTGGCTTAGAGCGGCATTTGCGATAGTTGGTCTGCGGGATAGCGTAGTGTTGTTGCTTTGTTATGTCAACTTTCACATGCCAGCCCGAGACTTTGAAGATAGTACAAACTAGTGCCGCAATCGTCAATATACGAGACCATTGTCGCCCGTGCAACCAAATGTTTCGGACTCGGTGACGACCCACACAAACGTCACTTAAGTCGAGCGAAAAATGTCCCGGCTAATATTTAAACACGTATTAACTAAGAAGTCGCACCAGGTTTAACAACCGTACAAACTTAACTTTAAAACCTTTTTCTTTTGTCTTGAAAGTGAAAACTGAACATTTTGAAAAACTCTTAAAAATAAAAGCAGATGGAATGTTTTTATGGTATCGAACCGTTATCTTCATATTTTACATCCACCTCCTGTGAAATACTTAAATTATCAAATTTATATAGAGAACATTGTAAATGCACAATGGTGTCAAAAGAATTATCTTCATTAAGAAGCATGCAATCAACCAAATTGTCATGGTTTTGGACCACATCGACCACCATTATCTACAGTCAATTGTAGCATTAAAAAATTTTCAAGACACAAACTCGAGACTGTGAACGCTAACACTCGATCAGTAATATATCCTCAATCAATGCATCTTAATGCGAGTATCTTTTTTATTATTCAGCGCGTAAACCTTAACTCGAATCTTCCATCGTCATATTATTTTAGGAAAATATTATTGAGTTTCTCATTAAACTTTTAATTACTGAATCATTGAATGAATAATATTCACTTTGGTATAATATATAGAATACATTGGATATTCTAGACTCAAAAACTCTCATAAATAAAAAATGAAAGAATGGTGTTATTGGTATCGAACAAAGCACCACTGACACATGAGAAGCATGCCCTTTACCAATAAACCACAACCCACTTCAATAAAATAGTTAAATTATTAGTCATATATACTGAACAATGTAGATTTCTCGAATGTTAGACGTCATTCGAGTCGTGTTCGTGTTAATCTGTTCGTGTTTACAAGTTTTCAAATTCGTGAGTTATCATAATCTCAGTCTAAATGCGACTCATTTATTAATCGTGTCAAAAAACTCAATCCATCCAAACATTCATAACATGTGTAATCCGTTTAACATATTTTTATCTAAGACACGTGTTTGAAAGGTGACCAAAAATTAAAGGAGCTCACCAAGACACATTATTATACAAATTATGAATGTTATTATACAAACTATTTACGGCCCCCCTTAATACGAATTCCTGGCTCCGCCGGCCCTAGATGTACTAAAAGCTACCCATTTTTACCTATTGCCCAAACCACGCATATTTTCACCTTTACATGTTTGATATCTTATGATTCTAAAGGGTTTCAAAATGTTCCTAGAGTAGCAAAAGGCATTTACCCGAAGATATATTTCTAGAAATAAGTTCAGCCCTGCACCATATAAGCTACCCATTTTAACTTATTACCCGAAGCCTTTGATAACTGAAATGTTGTATGGTGAATTATGAAAAAAGAGATTGATTTTAATCCCACATAGGTTAAAGAAAAGAAAATTTTCTACATAATATACTGAGATTGTTACATGTATCTGAACTGAGATTAATACTACATTTCTATTTTAGTATGTTATTCTCCAGGTTGATGAGACAACTAAAATTACTGTTAGATACTCACGTAATACGGGGATAGTTTGTATAATTATCTATTTTTTTTAATTTGTAGACTACGTAGTCGTCTTGTCACAGTTGCTAACTAGTATCATATGAGGCGTTGTTCAGGTTGACAACTTATTCAATAATCGATGATATCTAATACTAATCAACGGGTGGAAAGTCAACTATATAGTTTTCAGTTGCTTAAACATATTAAGAAAATAGTTTGTCCCGAATTGTTTGGTGAGCACTGCAAGCTACATTTTAGTCAATTCTCTGAAACCATTCAAGCACAACTTGCTGAAGTTTTGAGAACTATAGGTTGGCTTTGTGACATTTTAAGTTACACGTAATTAAAGGGTCGTTTTTTTTAAGTTATGTTTTTAGCTTTTGTAGATTCAATAGTATGGATCATATTTTTTTCATAAGCATTAACCAACACAGAAGATACAAGAATTCCACAAGACGATATGATAGTAGGCCAAATTAGCCCTCTTAGAAACCTTTGAGATCTAATAATGTAAATACTAATTTGCTTCCTCGTATCTTCGCCAAACCTTGTCCATCGACACCCCTTCATATGATATACGAGTCAGCCGTACCTAACCTATAGTCCTATACTACAACATGAACCAATTCAACCAACACGTGTTTGACCCGTTACCAAACCCGCTCATGCCATTTTATCCAAACAAATGATTAAATATTTTTTGTGGCCTAGGTAATATTCAGAACATTCATTTCCTATTCAGTATGCAAGTTGATACACCAAATGTATATCTTTAGAATTGGTGAAAGGTCCTCTTGAAATTAACACATTTATAACTTTCAGTTAATTACGTAAATGTTGATTCATTTTAAGTAAAAAGTAAAAAATATAAACGTGAACATAAGCAGTTCAAAGTGAAATCGAAGCACAAAATTGATCCTGAGAATAGGGAAACACATTATGGTTTGATTTAAAATCGGTATGAGTGCCAACGAGACACGAACTGTATGTCATTAATCAATATTTTATCATCTTCAAATGAGAATGGTTGTATAAGAAAGAGTAAACGGCAACTATTATCTTCTTTCGACAAATTAAAACAAACAGTCGAATAATGAAACATGATAAAGAAGAGTTCATGAAGTTTGAGTTTCCCTTGAATCACAACATTCTAATTCAAGTTTCTTTTTTCTGTTTTTTGTAAGCGACACTAATTGATGGAATGTGTTCGTAGTATTAGTTAGACCATTATTTTTCTGAAAGGAATGACGGTTTCTTAAAAACGCATAACGTCTTCACCGTCGTAGGCATCGAACTATTGAATAAGTTAAAAAATTTCGCTTCATTTTTCTTAAAGAAGAGATTGAGGCTCAAAACTTGTTTTGTTTTAGTATTTTTTTTTATCCAACATAGGTTAAGGAAAGGAAATCATGCTAGCTTATATACTAATGGGAACAATACTTATTTGAGTTGATATTAACACATTGTAATTCTCATTGGCTCAAAGTGTATAATTGTTAGTAACAAATTGAAACGATTAAATACCAAGAGACCATGAGAATACTTTGGTGAGTAGCTAACTTTTTTGCACGTCGGAAACAAATTAGTTAAAAGAACTTACACGAAGAAGCGTCCTTAAACAAATTAGTTAAAAGACCTTTTTGCGCGTTGAAAAGAAATTAGTTAAAAGAACTAACACAAAGAACCATCCTTAAACAAATTAGTTTAAAGAGTTAATACGAATAAGCATCCCATACGCTGCCTTCACTCGGATTATCACGAGACAAGAAAAAAAGAGATGACCTTGTTGCAATGTATATATACATTTGCCTTTTCCGGAAAAAATTAACAGGAAGATCAACGAACACAAGACTTAAAAACTCTACAAGCCCATACGAGTAAGGCTAACTTACCTCTCTTATACACCTTTAATAAAGACATTACCCATCCCATTTCACTTCATATTAACGAATGAACAAGTTAGTTTTTACATTGCCATCCATGTCGGTCTTCTTCTTGTACAACCATTTACCACTAACGGTTCTAGCGTTTGGAGGTAGGTCAACTAAGAACCAGACATCATTGTCTTTCATGGATTGCATCTCCACATTCATAGCATCTAGCCATTTTTCAGATTCAAGATCTGCTAATGCAACCTTGTAGTTAGTGGGTTCATTATGATCCCCTAACTCATGTTCCTCAGCGTCAATGTATAAACACATACAGTTAGGAGCACGCCTAGTCCTCGTAGATTTTCGCATTGGAGCTATATCACTTATAGGTTCATCAATCTCGTGATCAAACTCTTCATGATTGCTAGTGTTTTCAGAAGGATGTGTATCTGAACCATTTCATCGGTGATTGTCCTAAGCCTTCACGCGACAAGAAGAAACCGAGTTTGGACGAAATCAAATATCAAATAAAAAGGTCTTAGTAAAATTATCAGCTACGTTATTGTCAAAAATAAAAAGACAGAAGAAATATTTGCTAGAATCGAACCTCAGACCTTTCGTATAGAAAGCAAGACCACTTGCAGCAAATACAACCTCTACCCTATTAAATGTTTAAATTATTGAACTTATATAGACAACATTGTAAAAAGTCAGCAGGTCCGGACCTGTTTCCATGTAGAGGTTCTGGAGCAGAAATATAAAGTCGCGGCTCTCGTCAACAAGATGAAACAAAGATACACCAAAAGTGACCGAGGTTGATATGAAGGAGCTTTTGGTTATCGAAAACATGACATTAATGGCCACACACTTTTGCCGCATGTGTTATCCCTTATAAAGGTACATATATGCAGCCCGCTTAACTTGAAGTGTAAACAAAGAAAATTTCATGTCAGCAAAACGCAATCGTCGTTTTCTTAAAAGAAGGGTTATTTCGGTGTAGCAAAAAAATTCCATCAACTTTCAAACATATGTAGAAAATTCTATGAAATCGCACAATATACAACGCTTTGAAAAACTAGTGAATTATTTATTATTTGAAAAGCTGTTAAAAGTTCAAGTGAAATAACTAGTGAATTATGTACTCTTTAAACCTAGCGAAAATTTTATGAAATCACACAATATACGTGTCTATAACTCACATGCGTGGGTTGTGTGAGTTATTTCGGTCCAACGATCACACAAACTAAATTTGAAAAACTGTTAGAAATAAAAAGCCCATGGTCATATAAGTTAGTATCGAACTAGTATCGAACACTGCACCTCGAGCATGAGTATACAACGCTTTACCAACTCATACAACCCACACATGTGAGTTACAAATATGTGAATGGTGTAAAAAACTTTAACATATATCTACCGATAAAACTTGGATTTAGTCTAATGATAGTAAGATGTGCTTTGTTAATTCAACATTTAGCCCGAGACATTGAAGATAGTACAAACATTTGAATAACTATCGCAATGCAACCACATGTTTCGGACTTGGTGCTTACTCACTCAGCACGGTAACTAGTGTACTCGACTTCAAACAACACTAAAAAGTGAAGAGGAAGGTAGAGAGGTTTCATTTCATTCCCAGCTAGATGCAGCAGCAGCAACATATCCATCACCAGACCCTTGAGCTGAAAACAGTACATAAATCAGATGCACAAAGATATCAGTATACAAATGGAAGACAACGATAACTACACGATATGAATAAAAACTGTAAAGAGAAATGGAACTGTTCATGTATAAGTCCGAACCGGACTCATATCCAAAACCCGGATCCGAAAACCATATCCGGTCCGAAATAGGAAGCAAGAGTCAAAAGTAGGTCAGTGGACAAGCTCCCCCAATTCTAGGAATGTTGTCCCCAATCGGACAAACAAGGTCCCGACCAAAGCCCATTGGGCCCTCCGAATTTTTAGGATATTTGAGCAGTATAAATACCCCCTGGACTCAAGTTTGAGGTGACTGTTTTTACCTTATAATATTCTTGTTTTACTGTATACATTTACTTATCCCTTTCGGACCATTTCACTTTACTTACTCTCACGCCGGAGCTTAGTCTGGGTCTTCACACCCGGACGAGGCTAACGGATTTACTTTAATATTAAGATATCTGAAGGACAAGCTTCGCCTAGTCCGGAGGATCACCCATTTCGGACCCTTGCAAGAAATTTCACGAACATTTGGCGCCATCCGTAGGACCTGATATTCTATCTACCAGTTGCTTAGAATGGCAGGTCATACTCTCCCTGTTACTCCGACAAGTCCTAATCTTCCCATTAATTTGGTCACTCCGTAAAACCAGAACCTCACAAGGGAACAACTTGAACAACACATCTCAGATTTGTGATCGTTAGTCAAGGAGCACAACCAGAACACTGTGGGACCAGTCCGGTTGAGTTTCAATGAAGAGAACGAAAGAAGCAATATTACCAAGATAGTGCGAGGAAGGGTGGTGTCTGATGCGGATTTAAGAAAGCCTTTCAAGGAAACGGTCAAAACCCCCTCACTAAAAGAATTATTGACTTCGTAGGACCCGAATAGAATCTTCTGGTTAATGTCAAAGCATACGATGGCTCGGGAGATCTGGAAGACCATTTGAACCGCTTTGCCGGAGCAGCCAACTCAATGCCCGATGCCAGTGTGGTGCAAGATGTTCCAGCAGATATTAGATGGTGGAGCAAGAGGATGGTTTAAAAGCTTGGATTCAAACAACATTGATGAATGGGCCGACCTAAGGAAAGCATTTACCAAAAGATACTCGATCAGGAAGCTATGTCACTAGGGCTCTTATGAGATAACTAAGATCGTAAGGAAAGTAAATGAGTCACTCACAGACTTCAAAGAGAGATGGACAGTAGAGGTAGGTCTCATTCATGGAGTCCCTGAAGTCATGAAGATTTCAGCGTTCATAGATTCGGTCAAGAGCCCTAAATTAGCAAAAAGGTATTCAGACAAGGCTCCTGAATGGTAGATGAAATGATGGAAAGGTTAGACGCCTTCTTACGAGCAGAAGAGGCATTTGCTAGCACTGAACTACCGAAATGGAAGGATTCAAGCAATTCAGGAAGCCCAACCCTCCCGCCCAAAGAAAGGATGATCGCAATCAAAGGTATAATGGTTGGAACAACAATCGAAAGAATGATGGACGGGAGGCATATTGGGGAAGAGATTTCCGAAACAACAATAGGAACCGGGATAAAGATTTCCCAATTGTGATCACCGTACCTTAGGCTCCAAGTTAAGGCTATGGACGTGGAATATAGATAGATTACTGACTAAGCGAGGCTAGTGAAGCTCTACATAAGTTTATAGACGCTAGGTATATTTAAAATTCAACATAGAAGTGTTGGAAGGTTTATAGACCACGAATTGGTTTATGGAAGAGATTTATCCACCAAGTTGCTTATGCATCTATGTTCTTGGTTGCTTGGCTTGAAAATATCTTCTATTTAGCGTAAATATCTGATCTTATGTTTAAATTTAGGAAGGAAAGGTTTTAAATGAGTTTTTGGAGGGAAAAAATAAAATCGGGTCTAAATTAGGGCTTGTAACTTTATACTTTGTGATTTGGTGATTAAGGGTTTAGGAATGTTATTAGTGATAGATTAGGGTTTAATTAGGGTATATACATTGTAATTAAGAAGTTTGGGTCTTTGGTTTGAAGCTTAACAAAGGTTTGAAGTAAAATTGGGAAGAAAACTTAGGTGGTTTGAAGTCTTAATAAAAGTGATTATCCTTAAAATAGCTACTGATTTAAACTCAATTTATACATCCTACATTGTCCTCAATATATTCATGAAGTCTCTACATTAGTTTTACTAAGTTATACTAAGTAAACATGTCTAAAGGGTGAAAATACCCATTTTGACCTAATTTACAAGCCATGCATTGAAATATTATACCTTGTGCATTTGGGTACTTTTATATTGTCATAATATAATATTATAACCTTAATGAATTGCTATGGGTGTTTGTAAACTTGTCCAAAAAGACTAGGTAGTGATTGTATGTAGATTTCTTAATATAAGGGTTTTTAGGTCATTAATCCTAATGACTTTCTATTTTGGGTAATTGGGGTTTGTACCTTTATAAACACTTATTCTAGGGTTTATATGATATATTTATGACTTTTAAGGTTTCTACATTCTTAGTTTAAAGGTTTATATAGGTTGATCATATCCTAGGGATAATTCTAGGAGCTTAAGATCTTATGCTTTGATAACTTGTACCTTATGCTTTACTAACTTGTAACTTAACTTGAAATAAATGTATAATATTAATATGATACATAGTTGATTTTTATAATTTATGGCAAAAGATTAGACTCTAATTCAATGTATAAAGGATTTTATATGTTAATCTTAATTACTAGGTCTTAACTTGTAATTAGCTTTCGATTAGTAAATATTAGTATTTTGTGATCAATTAACTTTCCTTTATAGGATAGATTTTAATTAGTATATTGTTTTTGATACTTTACATAGATATTATGTAGTTGCATTGCTTGAAATATTGTTTACCAAGGGTTTCTAGGTGGTGATCTAGACTATTATGTACATTTACTTGTACTTAGCTTTGTATAGTTTGTTCTTACCATTCTTTGGTATTATTATGTCTTTAAGGTATAATTTATAACTTGTTTATAATCCATAATGACTTATTCATATGTATTCTTCATTCATAGTTCATCATTTTTGAGTTTACAACTCATTTATAGGGATTCTAGGGTTTCTAAAGAAATTTAGGGCATCATAGTTATATTTGAGTTGTTCTTGTTCATAATGTACTTATTAGATTAATTTTATAACTTAGACTTGATATATACATTGTATTTCCAATATATAGGAATATATTGAAGTGATAGTTCAGTTGTGAGAAACAATTTATCTTACCAAGTAAGGCACAGAAAGCAAAAATTTCTAGCCATATTTTCATATTAATACAATCATAACACATGACAAATAAGTGAAATTTTAGGATTGTCACATACAACTCGAGGAAATTTTTTTGAGAAACTGGCACATGTTAGAAACCAGATTATTTAAGATGAAAGTGCATATTCTTCAACACGGTCCTATAGAGGTTAAATCTTACAAGTAATATTCTCATTTAAGCAGTCTTTAACCTATTTTATATTTTCTTATGAATTGTTTCCCTTTGCTAATCTACTACGTTATCATATTCTCTGTATTGCAGGGCAGCTGGTGTTCTTTAGAAGAATGGAGGAATAGGAATCAAAATCACACTCGCGGAGTTCCTAGACCATATAGAAAAAATCCTTGTGACGATAAAAGAGGACATGATAGCATTTGTCTTTGGAGTTATGATTAGTTTATAATACTAATGTTTTTGTTTATTGCAGGTACATATTGGTTTGTGTTTGGATTTGGAGCTGTGAGATTATTTTCATTAAGAGTGAAATTGCGTGTTTCGTTCTTACAAGCATTTTCATAATCAACTTGAATTGGCTGCGCAAAACACCATTTATATACTATTGGTAGTCTTTGGAGTGTATAGATGTTTGGCAAAAATCTTGTTGATCATTCAGGTTTGTATTGCAATTTTTGATTATGAATCAAGGTTGTTTGGTTTATGAAAGGGAATGACTTAAAGGTATGTGCTACAAACCAAATGATTAGTGTTGGGATGCATATATACATTTGCCTTTTTTTTAGAAAAAAATAACATGATGATCAACGAACATAAGACAAAAAAAATTCCAAGCCGATACGATGAAGGCTAACTAAGTTCTCTTAAACACATTTGATCGAGACTTTACCCATCCCATTTCACGTCATATTAACAAATGACCAAATTTGTTTTTATGGGCAAAAAGCTATGCCAGTGTCATTTTTTTGAATTGCAATAAAAATTTATCGATTATTGAATTTTGGAATAGTAATATTTGTAAACTAAAACATGTACACATGTGAAAGTAAAATGTGAGTTAATTATCTATTATCTCATTTATTATTATTCTAAAAATTGGTCTTTTTTGTTTTGAATATCTATTTGAGATTATTAGGAATTTTATTTGATTATGAGTACATAGTAATGTGAAATATGAAAGATCGGAGAGGAAGGTGTGGTGGAGAAAGAAGGTTCGTCGAACCTATATGGCTTGTTTGCCGGCGTTCGCCGTCACACTCATCCTCTCTTCGCAGAGCATTCGTCGGTTCATCGACGAACCAGGTTTGTCATGTTGAAGAAGAAGAAGGAGCCCAGGCGATCCACCATATGTATTTTCTTTTTTTTATTAGTGTGTGTGAGATCGAAGAAGAAGAAGATGATTCAATTTAATATTTCTTTAATATTATATTTACACGTTTTACTCATATGGTTTGTTAATTTTTAAAACGTCTTACTTTATAATTGTATTTTTATTTTCGTAATTTATTTTTATTTAAATATTTGTATTTTTTATTTAAATATATGTAATTTTATTTTGATAAAATTAACTTTAATTTGTGTGAAAATGAAAATAAAAAAAAAATAAAAATAGTGGCAGGGCCAAATTTGAGACGGGGTGGCTCTCCAATATAGAAGGGGTGTTTTGGTTAGTTGTTTCGTAATGAGGTCGAGTCTATAACAAACTAAACTGAAAGCAACCGAATTGGATTTGTAAACGAGCCGAATTAAATATTTGATTTTTGATTCAATTTAGTTTTCGATTTAGTCTGAGATTTCTATTAATCGACTTTCTGGAACCGAATAACCTTATACCTGAAACTATTAACACGCTAAAGTAGGGATGAGCTTTTGAAGAAACCAAATCTAACCGATCCGATAAGCGAATGAGAAAAAAATATCCAAAATGAAAACCGAGTCGAGTAAAAGCTGTTGAACCCGAAACCGAACCAAATAAGATGAGGCTGATCAGTTAGCTCGAACCAAAATGATGTAAAACAGAAATAAATATAAAAAATCCAAAAGCAAGCCGAATAAGGTTGTTGTTGGTTTGATTCGGTTCTCTCAAGTTTCGGTCTGTTTGTCATCCCATAGGCACATCTTCATCTTCATCTTCTTGTGCTTCTCAGGATTACCACATTTTGTATGGACTGCATGAAAGCTTGTATAGCATCCACTGCAAAATGCTGAAGTATGTCTCTTGTTTCCCTTGTATGAACTATTTTTCATCATGACCATTGGTAAAATTATGTGTTATAATCGTTAGTTAAATCATATACATTTTGTATGGACTGTCATGCTGCGTACTCGCAGTGTAATGGTATTGAAAGCACTCGTAAGTAACCAAGTATACTGGGTTTATTGGTCATCCGTGAAGCATATTGAGTCGCTACAAATGGCTTGGGCCAATTCATATTGCTTCTGGGTCATAAGATGCTTACCTGGGCTGAGCTGGGCCCAAAAACTGGCGCACTGGACAGTCAAAGGGTTTGAGCATATTATCTTCCGTTCCAGTATCCATCTATATCATAGTGGGGCTCTAATCCCATGTTTACTTTTGTTTTTGGGTTTAAGTAACTAACTTGGATGAATATTAAACGTGACAGGGAATGAATACTGCACCTTGGTGTTGCTTCGTTTGTTAGTATACAGTTGCTTTAGAAAAAGACAGAATGGTTAGACGAATTAGGGTTAGAAAAAAGAGGGGGTTGGGATGCAGTAGCTTTAGATGAAATCGTTGGGAAAAACTCTGACTGAAATAATTGCCGAAAACCTCAGACTCGTTAAGAACTTAAGATCTTAGATAAACTCATTGGAATAAGTGAGGACAGCCACATCCTCTTAACAAAAAAGGCGAAATTAATGGGAATGGAGCCTGAAGAGGAATTAACAAATAAAGTGTTGTAATTTCTTTGTAATCAATGAATAGTATTAATCTTTGTCATCCTCGGTATCAGTCTTTACTTTCAGTTTGTAAGAAAATTGTATTGCCATACTCAAACAGACCTAAGCTATATTTATATTCAAATAGAGGGAAATTGTTACGCTAGCCAATGATATTTAACTTGGAATGAGAATGCATTTTATAGAGATCAATAGATCGAAAATGACGTCTAACAAGTGTGCAATTAAATTATCAGTAACTATGCTTTTCGACGCATCATTTGATTAATTCTTCTATCCTTGAAAGTTTCGAAGTCAACCCAGAATATCCTATGAATGTGTAGGTATTAAAGACTTAATATAACTAAAAACTAATAATATATCGTTGTTCTTATCTTAAATTTGAAGTATATGCCCTGTGTGCTCATTTACATGTCTTAGTAATCCTTGATAAAATGATGTGAAATAATATCGTCAAAAAGTCCTTTCATAGTGTGTTGTATTTATATAGATCGAGGTCATGAACACAACAGTTCATAACTATATACATTTTATTAAAACAGATTATATACAGTAATGTTTTAAGCGTATAAAATATTTAAACATTTTCTGGCTCAAGGATGCCCTCTATCATCTAGTCTAAATGTCTATATGTAGTCTAAATGTCTCTACTCGACTGACTGTTTTTGGGCTGACACTTTATTTGAGTTAGAGAAAATGTTACATATCATTTATGCTGCTTGTTAGGTTTAGTTGTAGAAGATGAAGTTGGAGTTGGAGACATCCAGCCTAGCTAATAAACCAAACAACAGTTTTGTAATTTGAAATCCATTTTAGTTCCAACTAAAAAACTAAAGCTATACACATGGCTAGTGGTCCAGACTCCATAGGTGTTGACCTATAGAAGTTCAGTATTTTCAGCACAAGCATACAAGCATAGTATAATTTTACTCCTTTTTCAATTTTTCTTGAATTCTGTTAGAATTGTAGTGTAATATAGCTTAAACTTGCTCAAGTTAGTTCTGACCAATTCACTTAATAACGGGTATATAATCTTGTTCAATAAATAGCTATCATAGTCGGTGCAATTCTTGTTTTCATTCTTTAACCAGTGTGTGGGTAAGTAGTGATCTTAAGTAGCTTTAAGTACTTGAAAAAGCTCAAAAATAAGCTTGACTTGAAAAGTAAGAATCTTGAAATCATAATCTAGCCTGATTTTGTGTTGTTAGAGTGAAATCAAAGTAGTGTAAAAAGGGCTTTTATAAGTGTAGGATGTTTTCAACATAGCCAGTCATGGGAGCTCATCGTGATCCTAGTTGCAAGGTGGAAATGGGGGATGTGATCAAGGTAACACCAAGAATACCCAACAAGTCATTAACAGAGTACAGGGAATAGATTCAACGTATGTATCACATGGTCCACTCCGTGCCCAACTCCAGCAGGAAGTGGACTGCTGGTATAGCATGGTTGTCGGGTGGGGAAGATGAAATGCATAGCTTCTTTGCAACGATCGACGTAAGTATGTCAGGCGTTGTCGTGGCATCAAACTCAAGCAGGATTCTCAGGTGTGGAAAATGCAGTGCCCAGCTTCGTTGCAAGGATGCCCTCTATTATCCAAGGTAAACATGTATGCAAGTATGTACAGGTTTGGATAGATAACGATTTCATTATTTCTTGTAAAATGTAAATACATCTATGTATAGAACAGATGTTCCTATGTTTATTAGCAGAATATGAAAATCCAAAAAAATAATAAAGCAATTATCTATTCTTTCAACTCTCTATAGCAGAATTTATATTATGCTTTCTTGTTCCGTGCGTTTATTAACCATGCATGATTAGATGTAGGAAAACGATATGGTCTTAGACATAAACATCGCTTTGATGAACTATTCACTGCTCTTAGTTGATAGGTTCTGTGCTTTCCGGCTCTTTCATCTGATATATTCGATATACACATCAAAACGGATGTGATTTGAGCTTACTTTTGGTTACATCAACTGCTAAGGTATCTTGCTCAAACGGGTATAGAGTTGACGAGTCGTATAACAGAAAGTCTTTGGTTCATGTCCTATGCAAGTTTGCGTGTAGAACTGCTAGATCCAAGGGGTGGCATTTACGCTTTTTTTTTCTTCGACTTGTTCTTGTTCTTTCGATAACATCTTGAATTTTCATATACTCAACTTCACATATATAACTTACATATACGATGGGTCTTGTGCTTCCAAAGTGGGTCTTACACAATTGTTAGTGTGAATTTTAAGGGTGTTTGAATATATTTGAATGGAGATTCAAATGATGAATCGAGTACTTCGGTTTCTGACATTCCAAATCTACATGTTATATGTACACATTTGCTTTCATGTTTTATGATCAAATCTCATTTTGTCCCACATAGACAGAAAGTGCAAGTAGTGAAACCTTTATAATTCAAATTTCAATTCAATAACTCAACAACGGGAATTTATCATATAACTAAAACTAATTGGTTGTATCTTCGGTTCTTTTGTTTTACACGCATGAGGACGAGTGTGAACTTTGTTATGTGAACGGTTTTTCACATGCCTACATGAGTAGTGAACTCGGTTATGCACATATAGTTGTTTAAATCAGGCACAAGCCTTGGATACATGAGTAGTGATTGAACTCGGTAATGTGCATATAGCTGTTTAAATCACGAACAAGCCTTGGATTTTAAACGTTTTTAATTTTGCGGCACTTGACAAAAAAATATTATACAGAGCGTGAGAAGAATGAAGATGCTGAATACTCTAAACCAGAATTCATTACGTCCATATCTTTTTTTCAAATATGGTTCTCTTAGCATTTTTGGCTTGTATGACTGACTAACTTGACAAAAATTTGAACAGGTTGAGATAATGATGGCTCGAAAGTGGAGACGAGAACATCTCCATAGTTAAAGATGCATCATGCTTGTCGCTGATCTATTTGAGACAGTAAAGACTGTTGATGCCTAACCTGACAAACAAGTCTCGCGAAGCAATTGTGCATTGCAAATTTATCGAGCTTGGTGCATGGTAATTAATTCTCTTTATAGTTTTGCATACTGAAAATGGGAACTACTAAACTTTACTTGTATAATTAAGTAATTTTGTCAAAATTTGAACAAATAGTTTGGAGGAGCAGTTTTGAGGCGAAAACGGAGCTTAGAACAACACCATTCAACATCCAGCTGCTCTATTCGAAAAAGTAAAGACCGTTTATGTTTAGATTACATATGAATCTGAAGTTATGGCAAAGAGCGTTGTTGTCTTAACAGCTTTTCGAGCTTTATATAAGAGAAACGCAAGCAAAACCATTAGGATTTGAAGCAACATTGACTCTTTCATGCTAAAACCATCAAAATTTTGAACCGTCGACAACAATTAGAAGATAAATAGGCAGCACATACATGATATTAGTGTAGAATAAAGGACCTAATTAAGATAACTAGGCATTCAAAGATAATTTCATAAACTGATCAAGCGAGTTCTTGTTCATCACAGCAGCGGCTTGCTCCACGCACACAACTGCAAAACACAACTGCCCGTCTTTTCTAAACGACCAAACTCGAATAGTTTTCGATTCCATCAAAACCGTCATGTTTGCCTCCACAAACTCGGACCAGTTGGTCTCCAATACATATGAAAATTCCGATTTGGTTAACCGTGTTGGTTTGTTGAATATCTGCAAATTTGGGCCAACCAATGGAACAAAAATCTCACCACCATTATCAAGATGCCGCATCTCTTCTCCTGTCAAAAAATCATGAGTCTCGACTTTTTCCAACTTGATAAAAAGCCAAATTCTGCAACGCCATAAATCGGACGGTCTTTGAAACACAAACTTCATATCACAGCCGTTGATCTCATCAATAATCTTCTTTAACTCGTCGTTCCGCACAATAACGACTTTCTTCTGCTTCCTAACCTTCTTCTTTTTCTTGCCATCTTCATCCCTGTTATTCTTCCAAATCTTTTTTTCTTTAACCTGACGTAACACATTAAACTTGTTTTTCTCTTTATTAACTTGTTCACATAACATAGTACTATTCGTTTGATCATGATCAGCAACGTCGTCGGCTACATGAGTATTCGTATTTCCCATGATATCTGGATTACTTTTCGTTTCTTGATTAAAAAAACCAAAGTGGTCGAGTTTGTATGTTTTATTTACTACAATAGATTTTATTTAATCATATTTGGTTATAGACTTACGATAAGTATTACACCGACTAAGGGTTAATTATTTGTTTCCATTTATTAAAGCAACAGATTTTTACATCCTTTTAACCGTAATGTACTTTTCCTTAATTTTGTATATATTATAACATATTGGAGTTTAGTTAAAGAAAAAAAACATAAAGAAAATACATATGTTGTGTTTGTAAAATAGTGAAAGTGTTTATTTATTAAATGACCATTACATCACATAGTCTATGTATTTATACTAAATACATAGCTTTAATACTAAGCAAACCTAACCCTAATGGACCCAAACCCACAGTTAGGTTGACCCTATCTAGCCGTCTAATACTTCCCCGCAGTTTGAACGGCATCCTTTCGGACGGACAAACTGGAAAGAACCTTGAAAGCAACTTCTTTTCCTCATCTTCTTTTTTTTGTTTGTTGTCGCTGAAGCATAAGTGTTTTGGCGGCATAGTTGTTTATTGCTTGCGGTATCCTCCTTTGCGTGGCTTGCTTTGCCTTTAGAAGGGAGCGGCAATTTGATGATCAACTTTTGTTGTCAACGACAATGATCTTCGACAACGAACACAAAAGATGATGAAGAAAAAAAAACTAAACATAATTTTTTTTTCTTTTGACGGCTAGGGTTTAGGTTTATGAATTAGAAACAAGAAATAAAATTTCAAAAACAAATAAAACGGAAAATAACAAGGATCCCTCCGGATCACCGACATGTAAGCCGATGACCGGAGGATGAGAAATTTATTGATGGATCGTACCTAGAGCTGTCATACCATGTAAAATAGTGAAAGTGTTTATTGATTGAATGACTATTACATCACATAGCCTATGTATTTATACTAAATACATAGCTTTAATACTAAGCAAACCTAACCCTAATGGACCCAAACCCACAGTTAGGTTTGGGCCCTATCTAGCCGTCTAATAGTGTTTACATAAAGAAAACACCAATGTTGTTCATAAAAAAAATAGAATGAATTAAACACCAATGTACGAAATAAAGAAAATAGAAATCACATTCAACTTGTTTTATAAAAAAAAATAATAACCAAAAAACAAAAAGCCTTGAATTAAAGAATGAATTAGAAGTGTACTGTTCTTGATATAAAAAAGAAATTCATCCATGAGATGTTGGAAACGAACCTTGTATCTATCGAATAGAAACCAATCCCGACCGGTTTGATTTATTTATATAAATTCTTTTATTAGTAATATCATGTTTTTATAATAACCTATAAAAAAAAGTTTATTCCGTAAAATGGAAGACTTTATCGTGTATACATTCTCATAGCTCATTCCGTTTAACTTTCATAAAACCGATAGTGAGCATGAGCAGCTAGTATGTACTACCACTTGTAGTTTTCCTGGATATTTGCTGGATACTGTATGTGGCTTGTGAAGCGTCCCGGACAATCTTATTGAATATGCTACACTAATATGTCATGGGCTGCAATATATATTGTACATATTTGCAAACATACATTTTGCACAGAGAACACCTTAGTTGCGTCTGTCATGTTAGATCTTCCACTCAACGATCCATAAATGTCGACATGATCCTAAGATCATCTCTCGATGAACAACAATCAGAAATTAGATAGCAACTAGCTCACTTGTAACATAATGGAAAATTAGTACCTGTAAGAGAACAAACCAATCATAGCTGCCTGCTGTCGGACTTTTAAACTCCTGAATTTGAGCCTCGTCTGTTATAGTTTTCCTTTGTGTGGATTTCTTGACATGGTGACGGGCGAGTTTACTTTACGACATGTTCAAACACACACCCAACTATAAACTTTCGGCTACAAATCCTACAAGTGGAAGGTGTATCTAAGACTATTAAAAAGAAGGGCCGACTTAGTAAAAAAGAAAATCACCATGAGATAAGTTCATGATGTTGACTCATTTGACACGGTAAGTTCTTGTTATAGACATCAGCACGAAAGTAAAGAAGTGTCATTTAAAATTGTTTTTTTTTTCTTAAGAAATAAAAAAGGTACCAAATGTCGAGATAGTCAGTTTCGAAACTAGCACCTTTTGAATACAAAGTAACTACTCTACCATCTCAACAATTCATCCCTTCAATAAATTTACATTTTTTAATATATTTAACTGATATAAGAAGTGTTAAGAGTTAAAATCAAATACCAAAACAAAGTTATCTTTATTTAGTAAGACAAGAAGTACAACTAAATTTAACACACTTCACATCTTCCTCTTATGGGGTGATATACTTGAAATATTAATTTCATATCGAAAACCTTACAGGCCCGAGACTTTGAAGGTAGTACAAACAAGAAACGATTATCACCAAGCAATTGTCGATAGAGGACTAGAGGAGACCATCGTCGGCCATGCAACCAAATTTTTCGAACTTGGTGCTGACTCACTTGATACCCGCAAGTTTTGTTTACGGTTATCCATATTGAAAACAAGCATTTTTGTCTATATAAATTACTTGCCACATTTTTAACAGGTCAAGATAATGACAGCTTCATATACTAAGAACTACGAACTGCTTACTTTGACTTGAAATAAGAAGACATGATCTTTGTAAAATCAAGTACGCACTTGAAAATATGTAACTACAAGTCTGCAACCACCCAAAGTTTTTGAAAAGAGCGTCTATTTATCGAGAACTAGCATAAGATGTGGCTTGTTACGTCTATTTCTCTAGTTCCTGAAGAATGTATGGTACTTGGACATAAACATGTTTTTGGTGAACTATTTAGTGCTCTCCTACTCTCTAAGGGTTCTGAGCTTTCCAATTCTTTTATCTGAAATATTCGAATCATAGAAAGTCTCATGTGGCCTGCAAGTTGGCGTGTAGAACTGCTAGATCCACGGGTGACGTTTAGACTCTTTTTTCTTTCGACTTGTTCTTGTTCTTCGCTAACATCTTGAATTTTCATATACTTAACTATCTCATATATAACTTACATATACCATGGGTCTTGTGCTTCCTAAGTGGGCCGTGTACAGCTTTGTTTGTCTATTTAAAGGGTGTTGAATATTTGGATGCAGATTCATGGGTTTCTAACATTCTAAATCTACATGCACGTATTTACTTTCATGTCTTATGACTAAATTCTATTTTGTCCCACATGGATACAACATGAGAGTAGATTAACATTTATAACTCAAATTTCAGTTCAATTGTTAAAACCCTTGATTTAATCTGATATTTAAAGTGTAAGGACTTATTGTGTGCTTTCTTCTTTCTCAGGGACCAAAGATGGACAATGTGTTTGAAGTTGCTATAAGGCTAGCCGTTGGACGCATTTGGGCTTGGGGAAAGAAGGCCCAAGGTTGTTTGGGTTGAACGTTGGAATGTTTAGTTATATACCCTAACTCATATTGAGTTAGGGTTAAGTTGAGCGTGTGTGTGTTTTCTCTTGTGCAGCCATCAATGGCGACACACATATCTTACTTCATCTCTGGGTTTTTCATCTAGTATTTTGTTTGTTTGATTTGTAAAACTATTATCAGGTTAGATAATAGATCCATACCAGTTTATACTGTGGTGGATTTTGATTTTTATAAACTCTCTCTCGTTCCTTTGATTGTTTGAAGTGAATAAAAGTGTTGTTAAATCATCTAGCCTTATTTTTCTGCATGGTATCAGAGCCTGGTTATCAAACCTGATTCTGTTATTGTGAAAAGTTTTGTTTACAAAAGTTTTTATGGTTTTTTTGTTCATACAAAGTTATAAAGTGTTTTTTCTGGTCGATCTGCTATTACAATAGCATTATACTCTCTCGATTTACAAAACCCCTAATTTTTTGAAAAAAATTAGGGTTTGACTTTTTTGGGGATCTTTTGATTCTTTGGTTCCGGTGACTTATTGTTGCGATTATTGTGACTCTGGTTATATTATCTATCTCACAAGTGGTAAATCCCCAATTTTTTGCAAAAATTAGGGTTTACTGTTTGTGATTAGATCTTGTGTTGTTTGTTCCTTGTGTCTCATAGGTGGCTTATTGGAGTGTTTCTCTTGCGGAAATTGATTTTCCCTTTTTTCCCTCAAAGGAAAATTAGGGTTGGTCAATTGGAGGTTCTGATATCATCTAGACTAAGTGAATCTAGATATATCAGATCGATTGTGCTTGGTTTGATATCACTGTAACACCTCTTATCTCTCTCCTTTACTTGCTACCTGTTTTTTGTTTGATTCATTGTTTGTTTGTGCTCTTGGGTTGGTTGTCCTTTTTATTTTCTGACCCATTATATTTGGATCCTCACTCATTGCTTGCCCTTGACCTGCCACCCTTGAGTGGTTTGGAAGCCTGGGAACTTTGTTTGCAGTGTTGTGAGTTTGTTTATACCCTTTTTTTGACCCTTCACCATGACTGATCATGAGAATGAGTCAGTTCATGGTGATGATGAGACCTTGAGTGTGACAGATCCTGTCACACTCATTAGCAAGTTGGACTTGAGTGACCCTTTGCATTTGCACCCTAATGATACTGCTGTCTTGACTGTTGTGAGTGTTAAACTTAAGGGTACTGAAAATTATCAAGTTTGGGCCAATGCCATGTTGTTGGCTTTGGAAGGAAAAAACAAAATTGGTTTTATAGATGGTTCTTGTAAAAGGTCTTTAACTGATGAAGTTTTGGGAAAACAATGGGATAGAGTCAATGCTGTGGTTCTTGGATGGATTCTGAATTCAATTTCTGAGGAATTATTCCTTGGACAAATTTTTTCTAAAAAGGCTAAGTATGTTTGGAATGAATTGAGAGAAACTTACCATAAAGTGGATGGTTCTGTCATTTTTAACCTACATCACAAGATTAACACTCTCAAACAAAATGGGTCTAACTTATCTGATTATTACCATAAATTGAATGCTTATTGGAAACAGTATGATGCTATGATTGAGTTGCCTAATTGTGTGTGTACTGCTTCTGGTGAGTTTAAAAGACATAATCAGTTGTTGAAGCTTATGCAATTTTTGATGGGATTGGATGATTCTTATATGAGCATTAGAAGCTCTATTCTCTCTAGAGAGACCTTGCCTGATGTGAAAGGTGCCTATGCCATAATTTCCAGTGAGGAATCTCATAGTTTGGCATCTGGTACCCTTGCTAGTTCCTCTCAGAGGACTCAGACCTCTGCTTTCTTTTCTAATGGGCCTGCTAGAAATAATAATACTCAAAGAAATCAGTCCAATAACCAAGGTAATTATAATGGTGGTAACTTTAGACCCAACTTTGATTTTGGCAACAATGGGGGTTTTAGACCTAACACTCCCACCACTGGATTTAGACCTAATGTTCCTAACAATTCTGGTCCTAGACCTTTTGGTATTAGTAATTCTGAGTTGATTTGTGAAAATTGTGGGTATAATGGGCACACTATTGATAGGTGCTTCAAGATTATTGGGTATCCTCCTGATTTTGGTAAGAAAAAAGGAGGACAAGGTAACAAGGGAAAAAATGTTTCCAACAATTCTGTTGGAACATCCTCTTCATCTGGATTCAGTGATGAGCAACTTGCTACCTTACTTTCTATGTTTAAAGATAACAAGGGAACCACTAGTGACTCTGGAAATGTTCATGCCAATATGGCAGGTACTTACTTTAACAATAGTAAGATTTTTAATGACAACTTTGAGAAGTTTTTTTGTTCTAACACAAACATCAAGTCCAAAATTGGGAACAATGGGAAGGTTGTTGATTCTGGGGCTAATCAACATATGACCAATAATGATTCTGAATTAGAAAATGTTTTTGATATTTCACACCTTAACATTAAAGTAGCTCATCCCAATGGGACTGAAGCTATCATCTCCAAAATTGGAAATCTTAAACTTTCTAATGGACTTGTGTTGTTTGATGTGCTTGTTATTCCTGATTACTGTGTGACTTTAGTGTCTGTTCATAAATTAGCTAAGGATAACAAAATCTTAGTGGTGTTTGATGAAAAATAAATGTTTCTTTGTTAATCAGGATTTCAATCTCAAAAAAATCTTGGGGACTGGTAGACAGTGTGGTGGTTTGTACTATTTAGATGTAGAAGGTAACAAATGTGTTAATGATTCTCATGTGATTACTTGCTCCTTGTCCAAACATGACTGGCATTGTAGATTGGGTCACCCTGCTGACCCAGCCCTAAATGTACTAAAAGATTCTTTAAAAATTAGTTGCATTGATCAACATGAGTTTTGTGAAATTTGTCAAAGGGCTAAACAAGTTAGAGAACCATTTCCTCTAAGTGAACATAAAACTAGAGCTCTTGGTGAACTTGTACATTTGGATGTTTGGGGTCCTTATAGGGTGACTAGTCATACTGGCCATAGATTTTTCTTGACCATTGTGGATGATTACACAAGAGCTGTTTGGGTTTATTTGTTAAAAACCAAAGATGAAGTTGGCAAATCTATTGAGATTTTTTACAACTTGTTAAAAAACCAATTTCAAAAAGATGTTAAAATTTTCAGAAGTGACAATGGGACTGAGTTTGTTAACCATACTTTTCAGACATTCTGTAATAACAAAGGTATTATACATTAAACCTCTTGTGCTTATACTCCACAACAAAATGGGGTTGTTGAAAGGAAACACAGGCATCTCCTTAATGTGACCAGATGCCTTATGTTTCAGGGGGGAATACCCTTAAGATTTTGGACTGAATGCATTCTAACTGCTACTTATCTTATCAACAGATTGCCCTCTTCTGTTCTAAATGGTAGATCTCCTTATGAGATGATGTATAACACATCTCCTAATCTCTTTCATATTAGGACCTTTGGTTGTCTTTGTTTTGCTACTATTTTGAATAGTCATGATAAACTTACCAGCAGATCTGAAAAATGTGTTATGATGGGTTTTTCTAATTTGCAAAAGGGTTATAAACTTTATAGTCTTGATAGACATCAGTTCTTTGTTTCCAGAGATGTCAAGTTCTTTGAGTCTATTTTTCCTTTCAAGGATACTGTTTTGAATAAAAAGAATAAGGACCAAGATGTTGATGTTTCTCAAAATGACAAAGTTTTAACCTTTTTTGATTTAGAAAACCCTGAGCTTCCTAATGATGATGAGAGAGTTACTAATGTTCATAATGGTGACAGTAAGTCACCAAGTGCTGGTAGCCCAGATTTGGGTCTAGGTGACAATGGATACATTGCTTCTAGCAATGATACCATTGATGCCAGTCCAAGTGTTGAGGCTGCTACACTTGATGAAACACAAATATCTGAAGGAAACTTAGAATTTCACCCAAGCCTTCCTTTGCATGGACATGACTTGGGTGGTATTTCTAATACTAATGCTCAGGGTAATCAGGGTGTGAGAAGGTCTTCTAGACCTTCTGTTTTTCCAAAAAATTACAATGATTTTGTTGTGGATTCCAAGGTCAAGTATGGGATTGAGAAATTTGTTGGTTATTCCAAAATTAAAGGAGATGTGTTATGCTTTGTTACTCAATTAAATAAGAGTAGTGAACCTAGGAGTTTTTTTGAGGCTTGTCAAAGTCCTGAATGGGTAGATGCTATGAATGTTGAATTTGCTGCTTTGCTTGAAAATAACACTTGGGACTTAGTTGAATTGCCTGCTGATAGGACTGCCTTAAATTCTAAGTGAGTTTGGAAACTTAAGTTTAAATCCAGTGGTGAGATTGAGAGGTATAAGGCCAGACTGGTTGCCATGGGTTGTGGTCAAAAAGAGGGAATTGATTATGAGGAAACTTTCTCTCATGTTGTTAAAATGGTTACCATTAGATGCTTGATTAATCTTGCTGTTAACCAATGTTGGCCTATTTACCAATTAGATATAAACAATGCTTTCTTGTATGGTGAATTGGATGAGACTGTCTACATGAAACCCCCACAAGGTTTTTACTCTGGTAATCCAAAGCTTGTTTGTAAGCTTAAAAGTCTATTTATGGTCTGAAACAGTCTCCTAGACAATGGAATGCTAAGCTCAATTCTGTCTTAATTGAGAATGGGTTTGTGCAAAGCAAGTCTGATTACTCCTTGTATACTAAGGATTGCCATAAGTGTTTTATTGCTGTGCTGGTTTATGTTGATGATATTATTATTACTGGGAACAACAAAAAAGAGATTGACAACTTCAAACTTTTTTTAAATAGTAATTTCAAAATAAAAGATTTGGGAAAACTACAATATTTTTTGGGAATTGAAGTTGTTGATACTAAAGATGGAATATGTTTGAATCAAAGAAAGTATGTTCTTGATCTTTTGTCTGAATATGGTATGCTTGCTTGCAAACCTTCCAAGACACCTTTACTTTCTAAATTGACCATTTCTAATCAACCTTGTGATGATGATCCCTTGTTGGAAAACATTGTGGATTACCAAAAGCTCATGGGCAAGCTGATCTATCTGACCAATACCAGACCTGATATTTCCTATGCTGTTCATTGTCTTAGTCAGTTTATGCACTCACCCTTAAGGTCTCACTTGAAGACTGCTTTTAAGATTCTTAGATACTTAAAGGGTGCTCCAGGTTTGGGTATTCATGTTAAGAGTCACACAGGTATGACTCTTAAAGCTTTTTCTGATGCTGATTGGGCTAAGTGTATTGTCACCAGGAAATCAGTTACTGGGTATTGTGTCTTTGTGAATGATAATCTTGTGTCCTAGAAAAGCAAAAAACAAATCACTCTCTCTAAGTCATCTGCTGAGGCTGAGTATAGAGCTCTAGCCTCAGTGACTAGTGAAGTCATTTGGATCCTTAAAATTCTAAAAGATTTGAAATGTAGCAATCTTTTGCCTGTGGATCTTTATTGTGATAGTAACTCAGCAATCAAAATTGCTGCTAATCCAGTGCTTCATGAGAGAACTAAACACCTAGAGATTGATCTTCACTTTGTGAGGGAAAAAATCTTGAATGGGGTTGTTAGGACTCAAAAGGTGGAGTCTGCAAATCAAATTGCAGACATCCTTACCAAGGGATTAGATACACCTCAACATTCATTCCTGGTTGAAAAACTTGGGATGATTGATCTGTATAGAATATCATATTAAGGGGGGGATGTTAAAACCTTTGATTTAATCTGATATTTAAAGTGTAAGGACTTATTGTGTGCTTTCTTCTTTCTCAGGGACCAAAGATGGACAATGTGTTTGAAGTTGCTATAAGGCTAGCCGTTGGACGCATTTGGGCTTGGGGAAAGAAGGCCCAAGGTTGTTTGGGTTGAACGTTGGAATGTTTAGTTATATACCCTAACTCATATTGAGTTAGGGTTAAGTTGAGCGTGTGTGTGTTTTCTCTTGTGCAACCATCAATGGCGACACACATATCTTACTTCATCTCTGGGTTTTTCATCTAGTATTTTGTTTGTTTGATTTGTAAAACTATTATCAGGTTAGATAATAGATCCATACCAGTTTATACTGTGGTGGATTTTGATTTTTATAAACTCTCTCTCGTTCCTTTGATTGTTTGAAGTGAATAAAAGTGTTGTTAAATCATCTAGCCTTATTTTTCTGCATGGTATCAGAGCCTGGTTATCAAACCTGATTCTGTTATTGTGAAAAGTTTTGTTTACAAAAGTTTTTATGGTTTTTTTGTTCATACAAAGTTATAAAGTGTTTTTTCTGGTCGATCTGCTATTACAATAGCATTATACTCTCTCGATTTACAAAACCCCTAATTTTTTGAAAAAAATTAGGGTTTGACTTTTTTGGGGATCTTTTGATTCTTTGGTTCCGGTGACTTATTGTTGCGATTATTGTGACTCTGGTTATATTATCTATCTCACAAGTGGTAAATCCCCAATTTTTTGCAAAAATTAGGGTTTACTGTTTGTGATTAGATCTTGTGTTGTTTGTTCCTTGTGTCTCATAGGTGGCTTATTGGAGTGTTTCTCTTGCGGAAATTGATTTTCCCTTTTTTTCCCTCAAAGGAAAATTAGGGTTGGTCAATTGGAGGTTCTGATATCATCTAGACTAAGTGAATCTAGATATATCAGATCGATTGTGCTTGGTTTGATATCACTGTAACACCTCTTATCTCTCTCCTTTACTTGCTACCTGTTTTTTGTTTGATTCATTGTTTGTTTGTGCTCTTGGGTTGGTTGTCCTTTTTATTTTCTGACCCATTATATTTGGATCCTCACTCATTGCTTGCCCTTGACCTGCCACCCTTGAGTGGTTTGGAAGCCTGGGAACTTTGTTTGCAGTGTTGTGAGTTTGTTTATACCCTTTTTTTGACCCTTCACCATGACTGATCATGAGAATGAGTCAGTTCATGGTGATGATGAGACCTTGAGTGTGACAGATCCTGTCACACTCATTAGCAAGTTGGACTTGAGTGACCCTTTGCATTTGCACCCCAATGATACTGCTGTCTTGACTGTTGTGAGTGTTAAACTTAAGGGTACTGAAAATTATCAAGTTTGGGCCAATGCCATGTTGTTGGCTTTGGAAGGAAAAAACAAATTGGTTTTATAGATGGTTCTTGTAAAAGGTCTTTAACTGATGAAGTTTTGGGAAAACAATGGGATAGAGTCAATGCTGTGGTTCTTGGATGGATTCTGAATTCAATTTCTGAGGAATTATTCCTTGGACAAATTTTTTCTAAAAAGGCTAAGTATGTTTGGAATGAATTGAGAGAAACTTACCATAAAGTGGATGGTTCTGTCATTTTTAACCTACATCACAAGATTAACACTCTCAAACAAAATGGGTCTAACTTATCTGATTATTACCATAAATTGAATGCTTATTGGAAACAGTATGATGCTATGATTGAGTTGCCTAATTGTGTGTGTACTGCTTCTGGTGAGTTTAAAAGACATAATCAGTTGTTGAAGCTTATGCAATTTTTGATGGGATTGGATGATTCTTATATGAGCATTAGAAGCTCTATTCTCTCTAGAGAGACCTTGCCTGATGTGAAAGGTGCCTATGCCATAATTTCCAGTGAGGAATCTCATAGTTTGGCATCTGGTACCCTTGCTAGTTCCTCTCAGAGGACTCAGACCTCTGCTTTCTTTTCTAATGGGCCTGCTAGAAATAATAATACTCAAAGAAATCAGTCCAATAACCAAGGTAATTATAATGGTGGTAACTTTAGACCCAACTTTGATTTTGGCAACAATGGGGGTTTTAGACCTAACACTCCCACCACTGGATTTAGACCTAATGTTCCTAACAATTCTGGTCCTAGACCTTTTGGTATTAGTAATTCTGAGTTGATTTGTGAAAATTGTGGGTATAATGGGCACACTATTGATAGGTGCTTCAAGATTATTGGGTATCCTCCTGATTTTGGTAAGAAAAAAGGAGGACAAGGTAACAAGGGAAAAAATGTTTCCAACAATTCTGTTGGAACATCCTCTTCATCTGGATTCAGTGATGAGCAACTTGCTACCTTACTTTCTATGTTTAAAGATAACAAGGGAACCACTAGTGACTCTGGAAATGTTCATGCCAATATGGCAGGTACTTACTTTAACAATAGTAAGATTTTTAATGACAACTTTGAGAAGTTTTTTTGTTCTAACACAAACATCAAGTCCAAAATTGGGAACAATGGGAAGGTTGTTGATTCTGGGGCTAATCAACATATGACCAATAATGATTCTGAATTAGAAAATGTTTTTGATATTTCACACCTTAACATTAAAGTAGCTCATCCCAATGGGACTGAAGCTATCATCTCCAAAATTGGAAATCTTAAACTTTCTAATGGACTTGTGTTGTTTGATGTGCTTGTTATTCCTGATTACTGTGTGACTTTAGTGTCTGTTCATAAATTAGCTAAGGATAACAAAATCTTAGTGGTGTTTGATGAAAATAAATGTTTCTTTGTTAATCAGGATTTCAATCTCAAAAAAATCTTGGGGACTGGTAGACAGTGTGGTGGTTTGTACTATTTAGATGTAGAAGGTAACAAATGTGTTAATGATTCTCATGTGATTACTTGCTCCTTGTCCAAACATGACTGGCATTGTAGATTGGGTCACCCTGCTGACCCAGCCCTAAATGTACTAAAAGATTCTTTAAAAATTAGTTGCATTGATCAACATGAGTTTTGTGAAATTTGTCAAAGGGCTAAACAAGTTAGAGAACCATTTCCTCTAAGTGAACATAAAACTAGAGCTCTTGGTGAACTTGTACATTTGGATGTTTGGGGTCCTTATAGGGTGACTAGTCATACTGGCCATAGATTTTTCTTGACCATTGTGGATGATTACACAAGAGCTGTTTGGGTTTATTTGTTAAAAACCAAAGATGAAGTTGGCAAATCTATTGAGATTTTTTACAACTTGTTAAAAAACCAATTTCAAAAAGATGTTAAAATTTTCAGAAGTGACAATGGGACTGAGTTTGTTAACCATACTTTTCAGACATTCTGTAATAACAAAGGTATTATACATCAAACCTCTTGTGCTTATACTCCACAACAAAATGGGGTTGTTGAAAGGAAACACAGGCATCTCCTTAATGTGACCAGATGCCTTATGTTTCAGGGGGGAATACCCTTAAGATTTTGGACTGAATGCATTCTAACTGCTACTTATCTTATCAACAGATTGCCCTCTTCTGTTCTAAATGGTAGATCTCCTTATGAGATGATGTATAACACATCTCCTAATCTCTCTCATATTAGGACCTTTGGTTGTCTTTGTTTTGCTACTATTTTGAATAGTCATGATAAACTTACCAGCAGATCTGAAAAATGTGTTATGATGGGTTTTTCTAATTTGCAAAAGGGTTATAAACTTTATAGTCTTGATAGACATCAGTTCTTTGTTTCCAGAGATGTCAAGTTCTTTGAGTCTATTTTTCCTTTCAAGGATACTGTTTTGAATAAAAAGAATAAGGACCAAGATGTTGATGTTTCTCAAAATGACAAAGTTTTAACCTTTTTTGATTTAGAAAACCCTGAGCTTCCTAATGATGATGAGAGAGTTACTAATGTTCATAATGGTGACAGTAAGTCACCAAGTGCTGGTAGCCCAGATTTGGGTCTAGGTGACAATGGATACATTGCTTCTAGCAATGATACCATTGATGCCAGTCCAAGTGTTGAGGCTGCTACACTTGATGAAACACAAATATCTGAAGGAAACTTAGAATTTCACCCAAGCCTTCCTTTGCATGGACATGACTTGGGTGGTATTTCTAATACTAATGCTCAGGGTAATCAGGGTGTGAGAAGGTCTTCTAGACCTTCTGTTTTTCCAAAAAATTACAATGATTTTGTTGTGGATTCCAAGGTCAAGTATGGGATTGAGAAATTTGTTGGTTATTCCAAAATTAAAGGAGATGTGTTATGCTTTGTTACTCAATTAAATAAGAGTAGTGAACCTAGGAGTTTTTTTGAGGCTTGTCAAAGTCCTGAATGGGTAGATGCTATGAATGTTGAATTTGCTGCTTTGCTTGAAAATAACACTTGGGACTTAGTTGAATTGCCTGCTGATAGGACTGCCTTAAATTCTAAGTGAGTTTGGAAACTTAAGTTTAAATCCAGTGGTGAGATTGAGAGGTATAAGGCCAGACTGGTTGCCATGGGTTGTGGTCAAAAAGAGGGAATTGATTATGAGGAAACTTTCTCTCCTGTTGTTAAAATGGTTACCATTAGATGCTTGATTAATCTTGCTGGTTGAAAAACTTGGGATGATTGATCTGTATAGAATATCATATTAAGGGGGGGATGTTAAAACCTTTGATTTAATCTGATATTTAAAGTGTAAGGACTTATTGTGTGCTTTCTTCTTTCTCAGGGACCAAAGATGGACAATGTGTTTGAAGTTGCTATAAGGCTAGCCGTTGGACGCATTTGGGCTTGGGGAAAGAAGGCCCAAGGTTGTTTGGGTTGAACGTTGGAATGTTTAGTTATATACCCTAACTCATATTGAGTTAGGGTTAAGTTGAGCGTGTGTGTGTTTTCTCTTGTGCAACCATCAATGGCGACACACATATCTTACTTCATCTCTGGGTTTTTCATCTAGTATTTTGTTTGTTTGATTTGTAAAACTATTATCAGGTTAGATAATAGATCCATACCAGTTTATATCGTGGTGGATTTTGATTTTTATAAACTCTCTCTCGTTCCTTTGATTGTTTGAAGTGAATGAAAGTGTTGTTAAATCATCTAGCCTTATTTTTCTGCATCAATAATTCAAATTAAAGTGCCCCGGGACATAACTAAAATTAGTTGGTTTTGTCATTGGGTTCTTTGTTATCCAAGTTGGTCTAATGGTAGTAAGATATGCATTATTAAATCAAATTTTACAGCCTCATCTCGAGACTTTGAAGATAGAACAAACAACTACTATCTCCAAGCAATTGTCCACAAATGAGACGTGTTGCTCGTGCAACCAATTTTTTTGAACTTGGTGCTGAGTAACTTGACACGCGGTTCTCCGACAGTTTTTGCATATTGGAAACAAGCATTTCGCTTATACAAATGACTTGCTTGATCGACTTTTTACAGGTTGAGATAATGATGGCTTTCGCATTTTGCACAGAGGACACCATCTTATTGAATATGTTACCACATGTTTGCTAACATACATTTTGCACAAAGGACACCTTAATTAGTTGCATCTGTCATGTTAGATCTTCCATTCAACAATCCATAGATGTCCACATGATCCTAAGATTGTGTCTCCATGAACAATCGGAGATTAGATAGCAACTCGCTTGTAATACAATGGAAAATTAGTAAGTAGTGTAAGAGAACAAACTAGTCATAGCATGCCAGACTTTTAGACTCCTGGCTTTGAGCATTTGTTTCAATTTCTTCAAATCCTCACGCTGCGAGTTTTGCTAACTTGCAACGTATTCAAACACACACCCAAACTATAATCTTTCGGCGACAAGTGGAGACTTATTTTGGAGACAACTAAAAAAGGCTAAATCACTAGACATGTTATGTTTGTTGCTTGAGGCTGGTTTTTTATGTTGTCCATAAAGTGTTTTGTACAAAATAAAATAAAAACAAGAGAGAATTGCAAAAATGGTCCCTGTGGTCATTTGGGTTTAACAGATATAGTCCTTTTACTTTTTTTTTCTCGGGTTTAGTCCCTATGGTTGTGACTTATAACGGGTTTGGTCCCTTGACCATATTTTGTGTTAGTTTGACCGTTAAGTGTTGGTTTAGAGGGTTGAAATGACATAAATACCTTTAAAAAGTTTATAATATAAAAAAATTACACGAAACATTTTTTTAGAATATATATATTCTTTTCGGATCAAGAACAAAATCTTGGCTAAATTTTAAAGTTTCTTTAAATATTTCAAATATTCTATTAGAAACAATTTCTAATATTTTTTAAATATTTTGAAAAAAAACATTAGAATATTTTTCAAATGTTTTGTAAAAAAATCGAATATTTTTTATAAAAAAATACCAATTTTTCTAATAGTTTATTAAAAAATTCAAATATTAAAAAAATTCAAATATTTGATTCAAGAGTATAATGTTGTCAAAGAAAATTTAGAATTTTTTTAAAATACTCGATTTTTTAGAAAATTTGATTTTTTTTAAATACTCGATTTTTCTTAGGAAATTGTTGAAATTTTTGAAGTTTTTGAAAAAAAAGAATCGAAATTTTTTCTAAAATAATATTTTAATTTTAAAATTATTTTTTTGAAATATTTTGCCAAGATTTCTTGATCCGAAAAGAATATATGTATATAAAAAATTCGAAAAGTTTTCTTTAAAATATTTTAAAATTTATAAAATAATATTTCTTTTATATAAAAAGGATAGAGATAAAATAATATTTCTTTTATACAAAAATACATTTCTTTAGAATAGTTAAAAAAATTAAAAAAAAAACCTTTTATAATATAAATTTCGAATGTTTAATATTTGTTTTTGAAAATTCGAATGTTTAAAAAAAATTTAACTTTCGATTGATTAAAGAATTTTTAATTTTTTTCCAATTATTTTATTTAAAAAAATACCAATCTTATTAAAAAGTTAAAAAAATTTAGGACTAAATTTGTTACAACCGACAAACCACAGGGACTATTTGTAAAAGGGTATTTATGTCATTTCAACCCTCGAAACCAACACTTAACGGTCAAACTAACAGAAAATATGGTCAAGGGACCAAACCTGTTATAAGTCACAACCATAGGGACTAAACCCGAAAAAAAATAAATAAAGGGAATATATCTGTTAAACCCGGATGACCACAGGGACCATTTTTGCAATTCTCTCTAATAGAGTATGACGCTAAAACGACAGACAAAGAAAAAGGATCTGATAGTGTTTTAGGAAATAAAAGAGGAAACATCCATAGGATAGTAGGAATGGAACCTTGTACCTATTGAATACAAAGTTATCACTCTACCAATCCTATGGAAGCTGCTCTGTACTTCATTTATACAAATATTTTTATTAGCAATAGTAAGTTTTCACAAAACCCTCATAAAACCCTCCTCAATCTTATAGATATATTTTTATAATCTTTTTATTAAAAGAGACTCTTAAACTACAAAGTACATGTAATAAGACCCTCTTATCCAAGTTAGTCATATGCTAGCAAGATGTGCTTTGTTACGTCAACTTTTACATGTTCAGTCCGAGAGTTTGAAGATGGTATCGCCAACAAATTTTCTACAGATGAGACCACTGTCGCCTGTGTAACCAAATGCTTCGGAATTAGTGTTGACTCACTCGACACGGTAAGTTCTCTTTATAGTTCGATGCATAGAATGGAGAACTCGATATGCTTCGGACTTGGTGAATTTGTCGACACCGACGAAGACATCTTCGGCTATCCCCACCAGATAAGCAACCGTACGGTTAGCTAATTCCAATGTCATTCGTGTGGGGACTAGCTCGGGTATAGATAATTGTTTCCAAACACTTAATGGCATTAAGTTTATACTAGCACCTAGATCGGCTAGGGCCATACAATTCTCTACTCCGGGGAAGTTGCAAGGAATGAGAAAATGACCCGGATCACCAAGTTTGGTGGGTAATTTCCTTAAGAGCACTGCGGAGCAATTCTCGTTAACTTGGGTCTTAGCGATATCAAGGAGTTTTTCTTTGTCACTGAGAAGATCATTAAACATTTTATCATATTTCGGCATGTGAGCGAGAGCCTCAGCAAAGGAGATGTTGAATATCAATTGTTTAAACATTTTAAGAAAGTTAGAAACCTGAATATCATCCTTGTTCTTCAACTTCTCTTTCCTCAACCTTGAGGGATAAGGTATATTGGGTTGAGATGAAGGCTTTAGAATGGAATTCTCACTCACATCCTTGGGTGGTAGAAGTAGAAGGTGGAGGAATTGGTGAAATAGAAGGTGGAGGAATTGGAGAAATAGACTCGTTTTCCTTTGTCACAATCACCGGTGTAGGTGTAGGAAGCTCGGGTTCCTTTAAACCTTTTCCACTTCGAGTGGTGATTGCTTTCATCTCCCCTCTTGGATTAGCAACGGTGTTACTCGGAAGAGAACCCGAACCAGAGGCTTGATTACTTTGGAAGAAACTAGCCATCATATCCCTTAAGTCATTCGTTTGACTGCTCAAAGAGTTTCGCATATCGGCTCGAAGATCATTCCCTTGTTTCACCATATCTCCTTTCAAGTTGATGAGTTGTCGCTGAAGATTCTGCACTATCGCATCATTAGTCCTCATATAAGTGTCAACCTCTTGTTTAAATGCGGTGGGTTGGGTGGGAGGAAGAGCATGGTAGGCAGGTGGTTGATAAGCGGGTTGTTGGTGAACTTGATTGTTTCCTTGAGGTGGATATGGGTTTCTTTGGGTTTGATATTGATTTGGAGCTCGAGGTTGGTTTGATTGTTGCGATTGAGGTTGTTTTGGTTTTGAGCTCAAATCCGGCTTCATTCAAATGGTCTCTGCTCAACCTTTCTTGGGACGTACACTTGATGATCCTCATGACCATATAAAAAGGTTCCTTCAACTCACTAATACGGTTAAGTATAATGGGGTTTCACAAGAGGTGATTCGCATGCAACTTTTTCCTTTATCCTTAGAGGGACAAGCCCAGCATTGGCTTGATAAGGAACCACCACAAAGTATTCTTACGTGGTCGGATTTAGAGACCAAATTCATCAACTACTTTTTCCCACCCTCACGTACTACCGCTTTGCGGAATGAAATCATTAACTTTGAACAAAAGTACGATGAGACATTTAGTGAATCTTGGGACCATTTTAAGGAACTTTTAAGAAAGTGTCCACAACATGGTTTCACAAAAGTACATCAAATTAATACTTTTTATAATGGTTTAAGCATTAATGACCAAGATTCACTAAATAGTGCCTGGGGGGGGGGGTAATATTTTGGTTAAGTCTTCTAATGCCGCATGGGACATTACTGAGAATAAGTCTAGAGTGCAAACCAAGAGTGTTCGGACTAATGTGGCTAGTGCTAGTACTAGTGACGCCGACAAGAGAATTGATAAGCTCACTTCGCTTGTTGAAACACTTGCTCTACAAACCGCTAACAATACCAAAAGCATCAAGGAATTTCTATCACCTAACCGGCGTAATCATTTTAAATTCTAAAATTGTTAATTCTCAAAAAATTAATTTAGATGTACACGGTTCGATACCAACTCACTCATTTCTAGATTTAAGGTGCTAACTTACTTTTTTGCTAAACCGACATGGATTTTCTTGTTTCCGTTAAAAAAAATTGAACTTTCTTTTTGGTTGTGTTTAGATGTGGTGGTTTTTGAAGTGGTGAGCGGTAGACACCAAGCACTTTGATTTTTTGGTGGCGTTTGGCAAAAGAGGTGTTGGTTTTGTCTATTTTATGGAAAGCCATTTTCCCAATGCTCCTTAACACCTTGTAGCGACTATTCAGATTTGAATTCATATGTATGACATGTTTAAGGTATTTAAGGAAATTGGCATAAGTTTCATAAGACGCATATGATATTTAGAGAAAATTTGGTTTTGGTGGGGAAAAAAACAAATTGAATGTCATCTTACGACATTTCAAGAATTTATTTGGAACTTCATGTATAACGTATTCATCACCCCGGCCAAAATCGATAAATTAATCTAGGCATCGACAGTCTTTATTGTCTCAAATAGACCAGCGGCATGCAAGATGCATCTTCAACCGTCGAGATGTTCTTAGCTCCACTTTCGCTCAACCTGTTCAAATTTTTGTCAAGTTAGTTATACAAGTAAAATGCTAGTTTTGTCAAGTGTTCCAATTTTATTTTATTTTTAAATTGTCAAACAGTCACATTGGGCGAGAAGAGATCAATGTATACCATCTTTCTATAGAATTTTCCTCTTTAGCGTCGTCAAAGTTCTTTTTTTTGTATCTTTAAACAAGTAGTTTCTTTTAGCCCCGTCATAATAACACAAAATCTTTATTTTTAACCTGGAATTTTAGGAGTTTAGATTTTAACTTTTACAATTTACTTATGAAGAAAATATACGTAATGTCCAAGTATGATTGGTTGTTGAGGTTTTGCTTATGAGTTGGATTTTTAAAATTTGGCGATGTATTGATCTAGCTAGTTAACTTGGTAGCTAATTGTGTTAGCGGGATGACTTCAACTATAAGTTGTACCAAATAACAGAATGTCGCCCTTCCGGACCAGAGCCTAAATCTGGCGCCTTAGACCACTCGGCCAAACTGTCTTATTGTTGGTATGTATAATATACTTACACTTAATCAGGTAATAGGTATTCACATTGCATGACCTCGAAACTACGAGTCCGTAACAAAGAAGCACCCGTGGCCTAATGGATAAGGCGTCTGACTTCTAATCAGGCGATTGTGCATTTTATACAGGGTATGTTCTGTTTGACGGATTTAGTTTTTAGAATTGGTGTTTGTTATGTCAAACTCTCTACAGGAGTTTAGCTTCGTAGATATTTCTCTGAAGCAGACGTGCGATATCTAGCCGTATTATGGAGCACATTGAAATTTTGGTATCCGCACTACAGGATGTGCCCATCCCCGAGAACAAGAAACACACATTCTACACGTGCGCTCCAGCATTCCATGCGTAGGAACTAAAATTGGGTCACATTCTGCTACACTTCTATTACAAAGGTAATTAAGAGTATATTTACTACCAATTAATCACCATATCAGATATTATTATACTTGATTGATTTGGTCGAGATTGTTACCCAATAACGACAACTGTTACTTGACACATTTTGACCTTACTGAGTCTTCTGATGACTGACTGTCGGGGATGAGCTTGTCCAGCTAGCCTTCTTCAACTCCATCATTTAACATCCTCAACATTGATCTTCAAAGTATTATTAGGAGTATGAGATTGGGGTCCAAGGTGGAGTCTGAGTCAACATCATTCACAAACTATAACGTAGGTATGTTGTTTGGTTCTCTTTGATCGAACCTTTGCGTCCGGAACACCAAACCGAAGAAGAAGAGATGAGCTAGTGTGATCTTGTTACGGTTGACCCACAACCAAAGTTCTTTTCATTTTAGTTATGTGACTTGATTAGAGACATATAGTTCGCCTCTCCTCTCGTTGGCACTCGTACCAATTTCAAACCAAACCATAATAAGAGTATATGTGACTTGATTAGAAACGTTTTTTACCGGCAACTATCACATGTAGGCTTCCAAATCTTTAAAATCATTACGTCACATCCACGACATGTATATGTAGTGATCTAAGAAAAATACATATAAAGGGATTATTCTTAAGATAACAGCAAGAGTTATAGTAATTTAGCGAACCTGGAGCACAAAACACAGTGCTATCTCAAAAGTTAAAACCTATGTTCGCTAATTACATAACATTTCTAATTCTTACTGATTTAAGCTATAGGATTTGTGGAACTATATGGTATGAGGCACGCATGAGCAAATGGGCAAAACGTTGATCCAATCATATATTTTCCACTTAAATTCCCGCCCTTGTCCATCCACATTCGGAAGTCATATATTGTTGTGCACCTTTAGATCCTTGCTTCTGCAATTCTGCAAATTATAAAGTATGCATGAAATGGAACGGTGCCATTATCACATAATATATAACATTAATCAGCATATATATATAACGGTAACACACCTAATGGTCGAGGACTCAAGTAGCACAACTCTTGACCATTAAGCGTATTTTCTTGACAGTTTGGATGTGCGTTGGCCTTAAATGCACACACCTAGGGGAAATTTTGACATTTAAAAGAATAACTTTACCCCGGACGATTTGTTAGAGGTTACGTCACTTAGGATTATCTAAATCGGATGGACCAAATATTATAGGCTCGAACAATGTAGGCACACCAATTATCTACACCTTGCCAATATAGCATTGTTTTTTTTGTTATAAAACGAAAAAAGAAAAAAAGAACGACACCTGAGAGATTCGAACTCTCGCGGGGAAACCCCATGTACTTAGCAGGCACATGCCTTAACCACTCGGCCAAAATGTCCAATTTGAAAATTTTGATAAAAGAATAGTGGAAACATGTAAACCTTACTTGCAACGAGATATAAACTTATCAAATTTCCCATAATTCTTAGTTCCAATTTTCATTATTACGTATTGAACATACTAGGCGAATACCCGCGCAAAGCAGCGGGATTGTCTGGCGGCGTATAATTAACAATACAATAAATCGATGTACAAATTCGTTCACCTATTGATTGTTTCATAGAAAGATTAAGTAATTGTAACCCGATTATCGAATCTATGACCCAATGCTCGAACTCTTGACCCCGTCATTTTCAACTATGTATTTAAACTTTTGTATATATGAAACAACATTCCTTTACCTAAAAAAAGGCATCAATATGTAACAGAAAGCCTTGACGTGATCATCACTTTCGGAACAAAATAAAGCAGCATGCCTTCACACAATTGAACAACGAAAAGAAATAACATTTAGAGAATAATTCTCAATTCCAGAAACTCAGTTAAAGAAAGCAAGAACAAGTCAAAAGTACCATTTCTGATATGTACAACTGAAAACAACTACATCGACTCCCAAACGCATAGTGTTGTTCTTAAACCCATCACCATCCGAAAACAATAAGTGTCTTAAAATAGTCAAGATGCATGAACTAAACGCCAGTAAAAAACAAAAGCAAATCGGATTTTGGTGACGCTTAATGTAAAATACACCAAAAAGGCTCGATATAAAATAACCATATCCTAAATATTTATGTCTTGCTTATAATTAATATACCTCCACAAGTTGTAGCGGATCGTCAGAATGTTCAACTTGCAATAACATATTGCAAGATTGGAACCTGGATTTGCTAATTAACATACCTGGATCGTCAGAATCTGGATTGCTTTGAGGTAGTTTTTTTGTTTTAATTTAGTAGCACATTTTGCATATATTCATTAGGCAAAACCCACCCCTTGTTGGAGTAGATGATCATCGAACCCTCCCCTACCTGCCTCATTTGATGTAATTTTATTTTATGTTCCTTAAGGCTGAGGCATACCTCCTTGGAGGTTATATTGCTACAAGAAAAAAGTTAAAAAAAACTGAAATATCAGCTTAGGGAAAATAAAATATGCACATGTATGGAAAAAATAAAAGTAACCAACTTTTTTCGCAAAATCTTCTCAAACCATATCGAAATAAAAAAAAATATGAACACCCGTTATTCAAATCAAACTTTTTTTCTCAAAATCTTCTCAGACCATATCGAAGCAAAAAAAGATGGACGCCCGTTATTCAAATCCAACTTTTTCTCTCAAAATCTTCTAAATCCATATCGAAGAAAAAAAATATGGACACTCGTTATTCAAATACCAAGTTTTATAAATGACACTCCTGCTACTTTGTGAATTTGATCCGCTGCAAGCATTATTTCTTGGAAAGGCAAGGGAGCTTCTGGGAGCTTGCGCATCCCGTAACCTATTTTGTTGACTTCCAACAGCCATGTTTCCCGTTGACATACTGCTACTGTTACATTTATCCATCAGCGAGAAGCTAAAGGGGAAGTACTTACCCAAAAAAGATACATGTTTCCTAGTACTGTAATTGGTCTTCATCATGAGCCGATGATCTTGAAAATGGGATTGTCGGCTGCCACCACTTGCCCATTACTTGCTGAAAGGAAAGAAGTAATCAAATTAGTTGTGAGTACATGACTGATGATATATTCATGTTTTAAGTGTATCTTTAAGAATATCTGATCATATTACATTTCAAAAACATACTTTATGGTTATCTGAATGGATGCATCCATGTTTGTTGAATTCCTGTTTTGCATCCTTTCAACTTTTCAAAAATATGTATGGCCATATATGCGTGGGTATAAGATGAATGCTAAGTAATCTAATGGAACTCGATTGTATGGCGTTCCTTAAACTTAGTTAAGGTGGATTTGTCAACTGGCTCGCCAAGCTCAATTTTCACAAGACCTTGATTCAAGGTAGTCGTCAATCTCATCTTATACTCCCCATACTCCATCCATTTAAGCTAACTTTTGGTTATTACAACACATGCTATTTATACCAGAAATACAACAGAACTTATAAACAATATGACGCTAAAAGTTCTTTCAGCCGAGGCAATAAGATCGATACCGCATTGAGATATTTCAAAGATAAGTCCATAAGCTATAAGATCACTGATTTCGACCTAAAACAAGGATGAGGAGATATTTAAGTATTTATAAAAGTAAGGTAAGACAAAAAAAAGTAAAGATTATGGATGCTTACAGTTCCATGTAAAGACGATGTTACAGCAACATTGGTGACTGAACTGTTTCTCATGTTAGCACGGACAGGTGGTCCAAACCCTGATGACAGTCTTGTCGTCTGAGATAAACATAAATAATTACTTAAATACTTCTTTAAATTGTAAGACATGTTTTGGTCACAAGTCAACAACTCACTTACCTCTGAGATATGGTCTTTTCTGAGTCAATAAACGCCCACTACAGATGAAAAGGGTGTCTTTTGTATCTATCTACAAGTGCAGCATACAACATAATTTGTGTCTTTCCGCCTTGAGGATGCTTATTGTCTCCCTTTTCAATCACATTCACTATCTGCAAACAACATACAATAGTATGTAAGAATATCAAGACTAAATTAAATTCATTTGTCCTCATTACAGAAATATCAATGTGAAACTAATTTTTTGATAAATTTTTCACAAGTATAATTACTTATAATTCCTTCAAGCATCTTTAGAAGAGCTTGTTAAAATACCTAACCAAAGACATCTTTGCTAATGTTTAAGCTTTCTGCCTATAATATTAAACATAAAAATTAAAATTCGTCAAAGTGTGAAGGGCTAAGAAAAATAGTCCAAACAATGGCAAAAATGCCTGAAAGCCATAATACCCTTTACTTATTATCGACTTCATCAATATAAACCAATACTAATTCAAATGAGAACAAAAAAGTCACAATCAAATAGACAAACCTGACTGAAGAACGATTGTCACCTTAATCTAAATTCAAAATCAATTCTAAATAAAAAAAGACAAAAAAGAAAACATCGAGTTACCTTCTTCTTGTCCATCGTTGTCATCTTCAATATCATCATCTTCTGCAAACCATCATTAGCGAACCACCATCACCGTCATATAAAAACTAACCAAAACCATGCTAAAAAAAGAATCAACATTTTTTGTTCTAAAAAAACAACCGTGCACCAAACCTCCTAGATAAATCAAACCATCGACCAGACACATCAATCAACCATCAATGTTGGCGAAGATGGTGGCAATAGTGGATCTGGTGGCAATCGTGGCGGCTGTGATATTTAGAGAGAAAGAGGCGTTTGGTTTTTGCGAGGATTAGCGTTTTTGTTTATATGACATGTGACATCTATTAACATTAATAAGATTTTCAACTCTTCAAACTCTGAATTGAATGTAGTAATCAACATTTCCTTAGTTAGCATGTTTTTCAATATTTCCTTAATTAAGGAGTTTTTCAACATTCAACAATTGGGATACACACTTTATAGGGTATATAGATATAAGTCGAATAGTTTTTTATCCGTATCGGTTTTGGTTTTTGAAAGTAATTCCGTATCGGGTCAAACCACAGGGAGATGATCGGTTAAATTTTATTCGGATGAATGAAATCCGTTAAATCCAACAAACCTCTTAGACGATTTATGGAATAAACTCTAAAAAAACTCGTAAAAAAGATTGTTGCTAAAAAATAAAGGACATAATGAGTTTTTACAAAAGCTTCCTGGAAGAATCGCAAAACAATGCAGAGATAGATGGAATTAAAAAACCATCTAAGCCAGATATTAAAAAACCATCTAAGCCAGATATTAAAAAACCATGATGGGTTTCAACCTATTTGACCGATCCTTTATAGTTGGTCAACGGGTACACTTGGTACTCCATATCTCTACTACATATAAAGCATTTACCCCTAAACCTTGAATGTTGAAAAACACTCTAAAAAGGAATTGTTGAAAAATTAAATGTTGTGTGTTATAAAAGCTTTGTTGAAAATACCAAAAAATATAGAAATGTTGAAAAGTTGGATAAATAAAGAAATGTTGAAAACTGATTGCAACATATTCGGTTTAACAAGTGAGAAAATATTGGTAAACTTAAATTATTTAAGGAAGTCTTCATACAAAAATTATTTGAGGAAGGCTTCATACAAACAATGGGAAAGTATTAACACACAAAAAGTTATTCGCGGAATGTTTGGTTGTGCAGGGCTATTAGCGGAATGTATTGGCTGTCCATAACAATTTGTGGAATGTATTTGCTGGCCATTAAACACCAGAAGGTAGGGCTGTAAACGAACTGAACGTTCAACGAACCGTTCGCCGATCGTTCACCAAAAAATTCGTTTATGTTCGTTTATTTAATAAATAAACGAACACGAACAAGATTTTTGGTCCGTTTAGTTAAATAAACGAACGTGAACAAAGGTTTCGTTCGTTTATTTACGTTGGTAAACGTTCGATTATGTCCGTCCGGTTACGTTCAATTAATATCCCAAATATAAAAAAAACTATAGAACAAATATTTTTAAATGTCTAACAATTGTATATTACTAATATAGTACTTGGTTACAAAGTATTTATAGTTTCTCTTAAATTATACATTAGAGCTAGAAATTAAAAGACATGGCTACTTTGATAAAAAAAAACAATATTTTGGGACATGATGATTATATAAGTATATAAGATGATGATATGGATCGTTTAAAGTAACAATTTTAGTTACACGGACGTTTAGCCCGTTTACATGTATATATCATCGTTTACGTTCATTTATGTTCGTTTATGTTCGTTCGATTACGTTCGTTTAAGTTATATGAACAAACATAAACAAACATGAACAAGTTCAAATTTAAATAAACGAACATGAACAACAATTTTTGTCCGATTAAGCGTTCGCGTTCGTTTATTTGTTCGACTATAATTAAATAAACGAACATGAACATACCTCCGTTCGCGTGCGTTCAGTTCGTTTACAGCCCTACCAGAAGGTATTGCCAGAATGTTTGGCTGTCCATAACTCCAGAAGAGGCATGAAATGTTGAAACTTTTTTAAATTTGAAGTTCAAATTTACAAAACCCCAAAGCCTATATAAACAATCATTTTAGTGTGTATATTCGTATCAATTGCATTTCACATAGCAAAGAACAGATGGCCATGAACAACAAAAAAACTACGGACAATGATCTTGAGGTATGTTTTCTTTACATTCGTGTTTACTCATATTATCACTTCTTGGAGAGAATGCCAAACACCTTTGTCATCTAACGTAATTGACTACAATACTTCTTTAGCTATGTTACGTGACTTGTTTTGCAGACTTGTTGGATGCCATACTCGAGAAGAGACAAGACGAGGACGGTGAGTATTTGATGAAGGAAAAGATGTACAACTTTGCTCTCTGTTATTTATTATTTATGCATCATAAGTGTAACATATTGCTATGATCTAAAAGAACAAGTTGAAATGCGAATTACAGTACACAACATCATACATTACATTCTTCTAGCATTCACTCTCTCGGTCGCTTCACAAATATCCACAGAGGATTGACATTCGTTTTTCTTTTCACATATGATATGATTTTCATTAGTGTTGTCTTAGTGATTAGAGTCCAAATGTACAGTCTTTCATCAATAGTTCATCACTACGTGCTCTTGATCAGTTACGATCTTCTCCCAATCCGATGTTTTGCAAACTCTAATGCCTTCAATAAGCTTTTGAACGATTACCACTTACCAAATGCAAGAGTGGCATTCTTCTAATAACACGAGTTTAAACAATGAACACCGTGCACAACGTTCATAACTCATGACAATTAATTGTTATTAAAGTAATTTTTGCCTCCTCTTATAACATGTTACAGCTTTTAGTACGCACCAGGAGAATCACAAATATGAGGAATGGAAATCAACTCTTGTAGAATCCAACAAACAAAGAAAGGAAAAAGGTAAGCATAACGTAGAGGTGGCAAAATGGACGGGCTGTGTAACCTGTTGAAAAGCGAGATGGAGTACTTGCGTTGACCTAAAGACATGTAATGCACCGATGAACATAAATTTTTACATGTTGTGGATATGAGTATATTGAAGTTGCTGTCATAAATGACATTTAGTCTGTCATTTGAGTTTTGTCTAACTAAATAAACCACAATTCTGAAACTTAAGCTTGATTTTATATTGCAGCTATTGTCAAAAAAACCAAGCAAGCACAACTCAACTTTTTAAAGGAAGAGACGGGAACCGAATTTGGAGCTAAAATGATAGACAAGTAGTAGTAATATTGTAAGCTTGTGGTCATGTTGCTTCTATCATCTATATATAAGGAACACATTTTGAGTTATTTGAGCCATTTAGTTGGTGCATTTGACACATAATGCATGTGTTTAATTTGAAAAAGGTTGTGGCAAGTTATTGTACAAAACATAAGCCAACATTGAAATCGTTTTTGTAGTTAACTTAACACAGATAGGAGTTTATGTTTTGTAAATTAAACATTAATTTTTTTAAAAAGTTGATTAACTTCAACATAAAGTGAACAACTTGATATTTTCACGTTATTATGAATATTACACAAAACACTTATCACAATATCGTGTATCGTTAATAATCTGTCACTAGAAATTTCTGCCGCTATGCGCGGGTACTCGTCTAGTAAATTTAATAATTTGAAATATTATACAAGTTGGGGTTGGATTTCTTGGTACGAGCATTCTTTACATGGGAAAGGAACGAGTTCGATACCGCCAAGCCTTTTTTATTTTTGAGAATTTTTCGTAATATTGTTTTACAACGTTAACACTATTAAACGAATTATATATATATTTTATAAAAACGAGCAATATTTTCAAACCCGGATCCGGTCGGGTCAATTGGTTGACCTGGTTCTGACCGAAAAAGCGTGTCATATTGAACTGGGTTTCATGCGATCGAAACCCAATTAAACCCGTCAGGTTTGGGGTAAAACAAAAAGTTTTTCAAAATTTAGTTCGAACAATCATCACACCGGTGCGATTTCATAAAACTTTTTATACGTGTTTAAAAGTTGATAGAATTTTTTTTTGCTAGACCGACATGAAATTTCTTGTTTAAGTTAAACAAAGAGAACTCTTTTCACAAGAAATCACTATGGGATTCCATTACTAATAAACAAATTAAATTTGTATAAATGTATTGAAAAAACATGTTCCTAAGAGTAGCCGTGAATAATATGGACTAGTGAAGTTCAAGGTTCTTAAAAAGCTCACAAAAGCTTCGTAAAAACGTGAGGCTTAATCATGCTACCACGCCTTACGCTATCTAGAACTTTGGTGAGATTTGTATTATTGTATAATTAGCATAACACATTTCTTGTAATATAAGCAAGAAATGCTTATTTTCAAATCAAGCAAGTAATTTATATAAGCAAAATGCTTGTTTTCGATATAGAAAACGGCAAACTAGATAAAGGGTATATAAAATTAATAATGTTACAATTTTAGAGAAGTGATGTGTAGCAACACTCTGCATCTTGCTATGAAATGTTTTTTGCTATGACGTTTACAATGATCTTGGAAATCCTGATTGGGGAAATGACTTTATTAGACCGTTACTACGCGGTCAAAAGATCCCATATCCAAGAAGGTGTCGTACTGGCCGCGCACCTAGTGACACCCGTCTGTAATTCGTACCAACAAAAAACCATTCGTGTGTAATTTATACAGATATTTAAGCCGAGAGTCGAGTGGAGATGCTGTGCCACGAGATGAACAATTTGACGAGTCAAAACAAAATACTTTCTCGACAAAATAAGCTTCGGTTTCCAAATTTAGTGACGAAACTACATGAGTCTAGCCAAGGTGGTGGCCATCTCAAGTATGACACTCCCAAAATTCTATGGAGTAAGCTTCACCTGTAAATCATTTAGAAATAGCAAACTGGGGTGGGGTAAAAATTCATTCGTATATATAATCTGTATTTTAAATGTGCGGAGGACAGATTCTCATGGTTGCGTGATGATGAATTTGCTCACCAAGCATTTGCAGGGGTCAACCCCGTCAGCATAGATAAAGTTGAAGTCTTCCCACCCGTGAATCAACTCGACCCCAAAATATATGGTCCACAACAGTCCGCCTGAAACAACACATTTTGGGCTATCTTAACGGCATGACTGTACAACAGGTAACATTCTTCATTTCTGCATATCAGGCGAGCCTTTAGATTCTGAGAGAAGACTTTAACCAAGACACGTAACTGAAGAATGGCTAATCTTTTGGTATATTGACAGGCTATCACGGAAAATACACCATTGACATATACCTACCATTTCTTGACCGGATAAATGCACTCGATGGCGTTAAGCATACACAACCCGAACCCTCTTTTTGGTGAGGTGGATCGTATATATAATCTATATTTTAAATGTGCAGAGGACAGATTCTCATGGTTGTGTGATATGATGATGAATTTGCTCACCAAGCATTTGCCGGGGTCAACCCCGTCAACATAGATAAAGTTGAAGTCTTCCCACCCGTGAATCACATCGACCCCAAAATAATGGTCCACAAGAGTCCGCCTGAAAGAAGAACACATTGTGGGCTATCTTAACGGAATGACTGTACAAAAGGTAACATTCTTCATCTCTGCATATCAGGCGAGCCTAGAGAAGACTTTAACCAAGACACGTAACTGAAAAATGGCTAATCTTTTGGTATATTGACAGGCTATCACGGAAAATACACTATTGATAATCGACTACCATGACGTATACCTACCGTTTCTTGACCGGATAAATCCACTTGATGAGCGTAAAGCATACACAACCCCAACCATCTTTTTCTTGACCCCATCAGGCACTCTTAAGCTCATTGCAATTCAGCTCAGCTTACCACGGGCTTTAGGAGGTTCACAACCAAAGCGTGTTCTCACACCTCCAGTAGATGCGACTAGCAACTGGACATGGCAGTTGGCTAAGGCGTGTAAAGCTGGTAGACCCTTGTCCAACACGTGTCCCCACTGTGAGCCAACAAGTCAACTCGGTTGGCGTTTGAATTTTTGGTGATGTGGGTCGTATATGTGACCGACCGGCTTGTATGTTTGTCACTTGCTTCTTTTTATGTGTGTGATAGCGTTAAAAGTAAAATCAGGGCTTGTTCGTGATTTAAGCATTTATATGCACATAACCAAGTTCATATATATGTAGGCGCGCGTGTGAAAAAAAATAAGAACCAAAGACACAACCAATTAAAAAAATAAGAATGAAAAGCGATGTATGTTATAATAATATATCAGTTTAGAACTTGTCACGAGTAAATTTTACAACATAGAGCAAACATTTTACAATAGATCAAACCTCATTTAGAGTTACTTATTGATATATCTATATAAGTAATAGATATTTGTTACTTATTGATATATCTATCACATTAATCACAAACCTATTTAGAATCGGTAACTCTTTCCGGCCTGTAAACGCTTTGAAGCCTTGGTGTTCTTCTTCCTTCACCTTCGAAAGAGCATGCAGTCGATCATGTTGCACATCCTTTTCCACCACAGCTACGATGAGTGGTTGACCGCCAAGTCGCATGCCTTTCCCCGAGAATGGCTTAAACTCTGATGTCCCTTGTTTGCTCTTCAGCTTTCCATGAACATCCTTGGTAGTAGCTACTTCTGTTACCTTCAATTTCTTCATGGACTGGTGAAATGACTTTGTCCCACCTAGTCGCTTCCCTTCACCTGGAAATAGTTTGGATACATCACCATGTGTGGGTCTAGACTTTCGGTCTTCATCCCCTAAATTAGTACGCTCTCGCTTACCAAAAACACTTGTTCTCTTTTCGTGGCAGAAGGCGGGCGGCATCGAGGGCAGAAGGGGGCGTGATGATCTTGTTTCCGGCTTCGAGATGTTTCTTGGATAGTGGTAGGGCGGAGTAGTATTCATCAAATAAAGCGGCGGTCGTCATGATTTCGGCTAGACTTCCAGATCAAAGATGAGCACTCGATCGAGTATGGAAAAGTTGTTCGTTGGGAATCGAGGATGTTATTCTTATTCATAATGGTATAGTTTACTTATATATCCTTAATTAGTCGGTTAACCCTTATATATTGGGCCAGGTTTGGAATTATCCAATTATGCAAAAGTATTACTATATTCCTAAAACGACACATTTTATTTATGGAAACCCAAGCAAATTAATGTGCAACCGACTAGCATCCAAAGGATTTGCTTTTGTGATACAAACTCTAAACGTTTGATGTGGTTAACTAATTCGTTTAAGTTTCATCAATAGATATATCATATACAATAATGCCCACATCCGTCGAAGTAGGTTACGAGCACTACTACAAAAAAAAAATATTTTCATGACATTTTAGAACGTTTATTTTGTAAAGTGTTCCTGAAAATACAATTCTAACCCAAAGTAGTTAATAAACGTTCCAGAAATACTATCATTTGGAACGGTTGTAATGAAAATGTTCCAATATATGTTTTAGGAACGGTTTTCCTCCTAAGCGTTCCTGATTTATCACATATAGGAACGGTTTTCTTATCAAACGTTCCGAAAATAAATCCTTTCCACTTCAAAAATTTTCATGAAATTTATTTTCGTGAAATGTTCAAATCAAAGCGCCTATTTGGCTGGGGCGCCAAAATATTTCGATTATTGGGAACGATTATGTAGAAAACCGTTCTAAATTTTAATTATATGGAGCGAGTAGACAAAAAGCGTTCCAAAGCTTTTCCCCTTTGCCTCCATCTACACACTTCCCATCCACTTTTCCCATCTCCCCAAAAACCCTTCTTCTTATCTACTACACCAGCCAAACAAAAACCATTGAATCCTTTATCAAAACAATTATCCTTAATTATCTATTTGATTATAAAACGTTACTAGGCACATCTTACGACCATTAGATTAACTTAGATAAATAGAGGCTGTATATAAATATGTTAATTTTAATATTCTTTTAAGAACTTTATTGTAGACAATGTTGGTAAGGAGCATGCTTTACATGTGAAATATTCGTGGTTCGAGACCAACTTCTACCTTATCGTTCTTTTTATTTTTGAAAGTTTTATTATTCACTTTTTGAATTAAACAAAAAGCTTTTAATTTTAGTTTGAGCTGTGACGATTTTGTGAGCATTTTAAAAGTCAACAAAATCAACAAAAAGTCAATATTGTTTTACAAAAAATTAAGGGTTTTCTTTCTAATATATAGTGGTCATATTTATTTTAACGTAACATCTTAAATAAGTGATAAACGAATGATTATAAACATAAAGTAATGAGTTTTTCATATGAAATTGGAAACAATTGAGTTATATGTTCACGTTTGAAATTTTAAGCACTTAAATTGGTATGTTTTATTTGTATATTTTGCAAGAACTTTGAATTATTTGAAATTATAAGTATTTTATTATGTTATACATATTATTTATAATATTTATATGCATAAAATTCCAATCCGCCTAGATGAATTCCGTCTCGAAGGTCGTCGACCGCCTCACTAGCGCCTAGTGATTTCTGCAACCTTGGTTGGAGGTAAACATGCGTGCGTTGATTTGATAGGGGTTTCTCCTCTCGTGGGGCTAGGCAGTCGAGATTTTACAGCGGGTCAGGCTGCTATAAAAGCCGCCTCGTGCAAAGTGACTAAACACGAGAAAGCATGTGTTGAAAATCAACATGTGTTTATTCCTTTCGTGTTTGATACATTTGGTTTCCTTGCACCTAAGGCGGTGGAGCTACTTACCAGAATACAACGTGTTATAAATAGTAATGTTTTGACTCTTAAATCCACAAACGTTATATTTACTAGACTTGATTTTGCTATACAAAAAGGGTTAACGGCGCAGCTTGTTGCCCGTTTGCCTTCTCCTAATATGTAAATTATAATTATTAATAACTCATATTTATGATTAAAAAAAAGAAAAAACCATAAAACTTGATTCAGTTTTCGAGAAACTGAAAACTATAATTTAGAGGTTAATAAACACGAGTTTCAATGCAAGAATACAAGTATTTAGGAATTAACCAGTTCTAAAATATTGGTCATTTTACAATGTTTTGTATATAACATTAGTAAGTTAAAGTATTAATAGAACCGGAACCGAGCAATGAATTTCTAAAAAGACCTTTGAAGTTTTGAAGATTGTTAAGAATGGTCCCTCAAGAATTGAAGACTTGTCATTTTATACTCTTGTAAAACTCAAATATTGCATGTGGGTCCCTAAAATGTCAAGATATTACATGATTGGCCCTTGAAGATTGCTTTTTTTACACAAATAATCCTTATGCAAAGTATGGAAAAAGCTTGTGCCAACTTTGACAAGTTAGTCAAAGTTGATTACAAAGGAAGAAGGAAAAAGCTGTTGGAAAACTTCATATGAACATAAATTGGAAGCCAAGGGACCAAAGTTTTTGTTATTATGAAGCTTTTGTTTATGGAGAATATGATAATATATTTATTTTAAAACTTATCTAGGTTAGTCGAATGGATGAAAAAAGATACATGTTATGTTGTTACATCGATCATATATGCAAATTTTGGTATTAATAACTTTTTTAAAAAAACACACGAGTTGTTGGTATCGAACCCGACACCTCTTGGCATGCCGTGTACCAACCCTTACATCCTCCTTTAATAAAATTCTCGAAATCTTCCGTATATGAAACATATAAAGTATTTACCCATAAATATAATATGTAAATATAAAATTACGTCACAAATACGTATAATTAACATAGTTTATTTGTAAAAAAACAAAAAAAATCGAAATCGGGCCGAGTAAACCCATACCCAACGGGTTTAATTGGGTTTCGATCCGTTTAATATGACCCGACCGGATCGAGCCGGGTTTTAAAATATTGCTCGCTTCTATAAAATATTATAGAGATGATTTATTTTATATAAAGTTGTAAAATAATAATGTTAGATCATGAAAAATTCTCAAAAAGTAAAAAGGTTGAGGGAGATTTAGGAAGAAAGGTTGAGGGAGATTTAGGAAGTATCAAACCCTATTCCTTTCCGATATAAAGAAGGCTGCTACCAACCAATTCAACCCCAACCTGTGTATTATTTCAATTATTAGATTTATATAGTCTTACTTTGTTACAACGAATCATTTTCTCACTATCGATATACCAAGACATTTGACGCTACATAATCACTGAACTCAAGCAAGAGCAAATCCAAATGTAAAACATTGAAACCAATTCAAATAATTCACTATGTTACCAGTAAGTCAGTAACACACCTAATGCATATGAATCTAAAACAAGTGCCAGTGTACTTGATCATAAACAACACTAAAAGTAAAGATGAAGGAAGATGTTTTGGTTCATTCCCAACCAGATGCAGCAGTAGCGACATCACCGACTGGTTACTGGTACATGTGCAACAACATTTTCCCATCCGTCACCAGATTCAGGAGCTGAAAAATAAAACCATAGCTAAATCAGATACACAAAGATATATTAGTAAGCAAAGGTCGAAAAACAACAATAACTACAAGTCTACACGATATGAATAGATGTATCAACTTCCTTACCATCAGCACCAGTCCAACCACCTGCAAAAGGTGCACAAGAAATTGGTGTTGCAGCCTCACGGGTATTTGATCTATTAAGTATTTGATCGACCTCCATGCACGGGTGAAAAATGAGATCTGTTAAGGTGTAAATTATGATCCGAATAGCTTGGTCCAATATGACACATGCTATATACTAAATCTGTTTTAAAGTGAACAAACTATCATGTGACAGACAAAATGCGAATGCTACAAAACTTGTAATTTTGGTTCCTCGTCTTCACACTCAGAAATATTTCTATATATGTGAGTATTCTAGTGTGGTTTTGGTTTAAAGCCATCAACAGCGATGTTTCTAGTAACAGAAGGGAGGGCTAGACGAAGTCCATCGATTTCAGGCTTTGCGATTAGTTGATAACCGAGACACGACCTGCACAGAACAGACCTTGTATGAGATTGTGATCGTACGACTTGGATGTAGCATGGTAATGTGAATGTTAAGAATAACGTACGTTTCTGTGAGGCCAAAAGCAAGGTCTAGCATGCCATTTTCCTCATCTGTGGTTCTTTAAGCTTATTGTGATGTTCTACGTCCAGACCAATAATAATGGCGATAAAAGTTAAGTAAAACTTTTAAAAATGTATGTTTTCTAAGATATGATTTTATATCAACTGTTTAGAGTGCAATATCATACCATTCACGTGACACATGGAACAAGCAAGTGACCCTTCACACGCTCATGTAATCAAGTTCCAATGTATTAGCACAAATGTACATACCAAACACTACAAAGGTGCAACTATTTGGGTATAAATATGACTTGACATATTTACCTTCAAGCTCTATGTTGTTTTGATGGTATGTGCTCCTAACATATTTATCCAATGAGGACCTTGATCTGGGTCTGTTCGCCGTCTTTGTCAACAAATGTCAGCGTGATTCTGAACATTTAAGGGAGGTTTTAATCAGAGGTTTCATCCAAACGGGTTATGTATCATCTCAAACGGGTGAAACAGGACGAAAATCCAGAACTGTATATTCTTAATGCACAAAACCTCTAAACCATTTTACTCAAAATAAATTTACTATTCACTGGTTTCCTAGTGAAAGAATCACCTAATTGATCCGAAAACCATTACGACCTATTGACTAAACCTGTCCAATTAGACATCTTTGAAAGACAAAATATTAAGAAAAATTTCTGCTCACTTTTGATTCTCTGCATTTCTTCCATCTGCACTGTCAGTAGCTGTAGTAGAAAACAGCTCACGAGTCATGACCCTAACAAAAATGATAGTACAAGTTAAGAGAGAGATACATTAAATCAACTTCAAACTTAAAAGATTGGAAAATGACATGATTATATACTAATTAAACATCAACGAGATTGAGATTTGTAAGTTAAGATCGGTTTGGTCAAAATTCAATCAAACCGAACTCGGTCCAAACCCAGTTTGAAGTATATACACAATTGTGTCAATGTTTTTCTAGAGTCCTATCAGCATGTCATGCATATGAATTCAAATTTTTATCTATGGAGATGAGCACCCCACCCCATGGTTTGAATTTACTTATAAAGCAGGTCAAATTCTCACACATGTAAAACACATGATACGATGATGTACAAGGATAATACACAACAAACAGGTATACAAATGAGGTTTACCCTGGCTACCCAGGGAGGGCGAGTGTCTGACTCGTAGTATGCAGCCTACCTGGGGTATTCCCATGACCGTTTCCTGCCCACCCCCAAGATGGGCATCACTCTACCAGTTAGGTGTTTGATAAAGTTTACATGTGCGCAGCATATGTCGAGACTTATGTCGAGACTTATGTCTTATATAAGCATGTTATAACATAATAAGCTTATATAAGCCACATAGGTCTCGATACATAAACAAAAAATTAGAGCTTATGAAATATAAGACGAAGGCAAAGAAGCTCAAAAGCTCACATACAAGCTTAAATAGTTGGCTTATAGGTTATTTATGTTTTGGTTTATTTTCATAAACTCACTTTTTGTGGCTTGTTTTACAACTTTTCGGGGTATATAAGTTTATTATGACATGATAAGCTTGAAAATAAGGCATACAAAGTGAGCATATGAAACATAAGCCCAAAACCAAAAAAGCAATAAGGCCCAAAAAAAACACCCCCGACCGTGTTTGTTTAAGCTTATAAGCTTGGGCTTATGATCTTATATTTGGGGCTTTTACAAGCTTAAATTTTGTTGCTTATTCGAGCTATGAGAAAAGGTGGTATAACAAAAGACTACACTTTTATTTTCTTTTGTACTTTTTCCCTCATCAAGCTAATCCAATCACTAAGCTCACTTTTTGTGGCTTTGTTTGAAACTTTTAGACTTATAGTATAAGCTTATTAGGACAGACAATAGCCAAGTAAGCCATAAAGCCGAAAATAAACTCTAATTTAAACACTTGATGGTGGTCGTATGACTTATGTAAGTTTTCGGCTAAAGTTTCATTAACTGACTTTTTGGTTTGTATAAGCTTATCATCATGTCATAATTTAAACTTATATAAGCTGAAAAGTTTCAAAATACTGCACAAAAAGTGAGCTTAAGAAGCATATTTCAGAAACCAAATAAACGAAACATTTAACGAAAAAAGAAAAAAGAAAGCACCTTGAGATAAGGCTTGAGCTCCAAATTTGAAAGACAAACATTGTACCTTCAAGCCAGAAATCATAACAAGTTATTAAAATTGATAATCTTTGTTACTCATTTCTCTAACAGACATTTAATCAAACAGTTAGTTTGCATATTCCAATAATAACAAAATACAAAATCTTAGATATTAAAGATGTATCCAATTTCAAAATATACTCGCCAAAGAGGTACAGTAAAACCCTTCACTTTTGAAATTGGAGAATGTCAGTTTCAAACATTGTACCTCCTTGGCGAGTATATTTTGATATCAGGTGTTTGGTTTTTTCAACGTTTTAAAACTCGATTTTTTAGTCGATCTGGTCAAATCACTGGGTCATCGGTTCGACCGCCGGGTAAAACCGATTTTATAAAAAGAAAAAAAATACGTAGGGTCAAACTGGTTTTATAAAAAACAAAAAAATACATATATAGCCGCCATCAAATACGATGTTATAATAATATATCAGTTAGAACTTGTCACGAGTAAATTTTACAACATAGAGCAAACATTTTACAATAGATCAAACCTCATTTAGAGTTACTTATTGATATATCTATCACATTAATCACAAACCTATTTAGAATCGGTAACTCTTTCCGGCCTGTAAACGCTTTGAAGCCTTGGTGTTCTTCTTCCTTCACCTTCGAATTGAAAGAGCATGCAGTCGATCATGTTGCACATCCTTTTCCACCACAGCTACGATGAGTGGTTGACCGCCAAGTCGCATGCCTTTCCCCGAGAATGGCTTAAACTCTGATGTCCCTTGTTTGCTCTTCAGCTTTCCATGAACATCCTTGGTAGTAGCTACTTCTGTTACCTTCAATTTCTTCATGGACTGGTGAAATGACTTTGTCCCACCTAGTCGCTTCCCTTCACCTGGAAATAGTTTGGATACATCACCATGTGTGGGTCTAGACTTTCGGTCTTCATCCCCTAAATTAGTATGCTCTCGCTTACCAAGAACACTTGTTCTCTTTTCGTGGAAGAAGGCGGCATCGAGGGCAGAAGGGGGCAGAAGGGGTCTATGACTATATTCTTCAAACGTTTGGGGCCGGTGTTCCTGATCTTGTTCAAGAGGTACTGATTTTTTAACTTATATATACTCTATGAGATTTTAGTTTGTTGATTATATGAATTTGATAAATTCACATGTCTAGCAATTGTGTTAGAGTTCATAAGATGAAATTTTGCAGACATGGCTGCATACCTATTTCGTATGCTTGGTAAGACTTTTTGAAGAATCAAATAAATAGCTTTTTTATGTGAGATCTTAAACTTCTATTAAAAAATTAAGCTTCTACCAGATAAGTTGCTTGAACTCTTAGAAAACTGTTTCTTTAAAAAATGACTGTGGACGTTTCCATGGATCTTTACTATGAAAAGCTGCTAATATGTGATTGAATATTTACAGGTATATAGGCTAGCCATCTGAGCAAGCTTGTTCGTGAAAGCGACATGGCCAATAGAACAACTGAAGTAGATAATTTGCATACCATGTTTCTTGCTGTGGTAGATGCGAGGGCAGTGCTCGCTGATAGGCTATGTGATATGATGACGTTGGATACGAAAGCTTCACAACCAATAGAACAGCTAATAGAACAATGGAAGCAGATAGTTTGCAAACCATGTTTCTTGCGAGGGCAGTACTCGCTGATAGGCTACGTGATATGATGACGTTGATGCGTTGCCTCAGAGTAAGAAACAAAGGTTTGCAAAAGCGACAACTGAGATCTTTGCTCCCCTGGCAAATCGTTTAGGAATCACGAATTGGAAAGAGCAATTGGAGACTCTTCCTTTCAAGTACCTTAATCCAGAGCAACAAAATTAATATATCTTTTCAACTTTTGAAGTCGTTTGATGAGGCGTCACATCTGTTGCAGATAAATTGGAGCGGTCTCCTCGAGAGGGGTCTATCTCTTACCACGTTCTGTATGGACGACACAAAAGCTTGTATAGCATCCTCTGCAAAATGCTAAAGTATGTCTCTCGTTTCCCTTGTATGAACTATTTTTCATCATGATTGTTGGTAAAATTATGTGTTATAATTATTGGTTAATTTATATAAATCAAACTAGATCCATCTGCTACGTACGCGTAGTGTAATGGTTGCATAAATATCAAATCCCATCAAGATGTTATGGCCGGTGTTAGTAACAGGTATTGATTTCCCATCACCAACACGAACATATGGACATAGACAATTATTATAAGTAGTATTTAAGTTATTTGAATTAGAGTTCAGTTGAGATAGGCACCTATATCCAAGTTTCAAGTGAGGGTCTTGAAGAGTCATGGTACTGAAAGCACTCAGAAGTAACCAAGTATACTGGGTTTATTGGTCATCTGTGAAGCATACTGAGGGGCTACAAATGGCTCTTGTACTGCCCACTTATACGCAAACACACTTAAGCTATACTTAATTGTGTTTGTGTATAAGTATAGCACACTTAAGTAAAGCTTAAGTGTAGCCCTGCAATGACTCCCAGCTATCCAAAAAGTTAGTCACCCTGGGATTAGTCGGCTCACAATGTCAGGTCGGAAACCCAGGTATACCCAAAAAACACACTTAAGCTATATTTGTATTAAAATAGTGGGTAGCCGATGGTCTTTAGCTCGAAATGAGAATGCATTTTATAGAGATTAATAGATCGAAAACGACGTTTAACAAGTGTGCAATTAAATTATCAGTAACAATTCTTTTCATCCCAATAGATGCATCATTTGATTAAATATTCTCTCCTTGAAAATTCCGAAGTCACCCCAGAATATCCTATGAATGTGTATAGGTTAAATGAACCATAACCAGAAAAAAGTTTTAAATTTGTATCAACTATACCATTAAGCTAGCTGTTATTGTTTTATCACGCTTATAGTAGAGCCAATAATTAATTAGGTTGTAGAAAATTGAACGCCGATGCTATTACCACAGAAGTCAACAACAACCCAACTTTTACTAACAGATTAGTTGATTCGGTTTATAGTTTAGTAAGCTAGCTTCTGATTGGTATTAAAGGTTAAAGTTAATATAACTAAGAACGAATAGTATAATCGTTGTTCTCATCTTAAATTTGAAGTATATGCCCCGTGTATTCATTGATATATCTTAGCAATCCTTGATAAAGTGATGAAATAATATCGTCAACCAGTGTTTCAACAGAGCAAAAAGAATATGAAGACATATTATATAGATCAGTGTAGTCAAAAGCGAGAAAAGCGAGCGCTTAAGCGAAGAAGCGAAGCGAAGCGCCCTAAAGCGCTTTAATCCCAAAGAAGCGAGGCGTTTTACTAGAGCGAGAAAAAGCGTTGTCAAGCGACCAAAAAGCGACAGAAAAGCGCTCGCTTTTATGTAAAGTGGCTAATTTTTATTTTTTTAGCTAATTTTTACACTTAAGGCTTTAAGTATTTGAATAAACTTTTCTTTTGTGGTCATTTTATATTAAAAATGAAGATTTTAAGATAATTATATTTTTATTTGATCATTTTTTTCATACTCGAAACTATTATATGCACATTGGGTAAAAAGTTAACTGAAGCGCTCGTTTATTTCGCTTCTCGCTTCTCGCTTTAGGGAAAGGCATGTCGCTTTGAGGTCGCTTTCACCTTTAACTACCTTGATATAGATCGAGTTCATGAACTCAACAGTTCATAACCGTATACATATAATTAACTCAGATTATATACATTATTGTTTTGAATAGCTTATAAAATATTTAACCTTTTTTGGCTCATGTTTTCCATCATGCAACGGTTACTTTTTTTTTATTACGGAGTAGTCTGAATGTCTTTACTCGACTGACTGTTTTTTGGGCTAACACTTGATTTGAGTAAGAGAAAACTGTGCATATCATTTATGTTGCTTGTTAATTTATATGCTTTACTCGACTATATGTCTTTACTCAACTGCTTGTAAACACTCTTCATTTGTGATCCAGATGGTTGAATGGGCTCATTGCTCTGGATCTGATGGGCCTATTTTTGTCATCATGATTGAGAACGACAAGGTCTGTGCTTCACATATATAAAAGATTTTACCTTCTTACGCTTGAATACTGAAAATCGGTTATGATTATGGATAGAGTTCAGGTTCAGATTCGGAATTCGAGTCATCTATAAGACGAAGTCTGATCGTGGGGCTGAATTTATTTTATTACTTTTTTTCCGTAAGTTATTTTACATAGCTTCATGGACCATAGCAGACAAACTATCCTGGTTGCACTGGGCACATATATCTTTACTTTAATGTCAATCTTCATCTTCTTCTACTTCTATGGAACATGTTTCTTAGTTTTCAAGGCGAAAATATCCGCAAAACGTTTGTAGCCGGATCATATCATCAATCTCTGCTAGTAAAACGTTTTACGGGTGTCTTCACCTCTATTACTAACTCAACAACATACATAAAACTTGTTCACATTTCTTGATTGGAACCTAACAACATCATTAATGAGTAATTTCTTTCATTATAGTTTTTAAATCCTAACTTCAACCTTAATTTCCGTGTTTTGTTAGCTCAATAGTCGTAGTTTACCTTCAAATACAATACCCTTTAACCAATTGCATCAATTTTCCCTAAATAAAAAATGCCCAATTTCTGTATTAAACCCTAATTTGAACCTTAATTTGCTTGTTTTTCTTAGCTCAATAGTTTTAGTTTACCTTAAATTACTATACCTTCAACCAATTTCATCAATTTGGCTTAAATTAAAAACCCCCAATTTCAAAATTAAACCATAATGTTGTAAACATTGAAAAACCCTAATTCAGAACTTCCACCTAGGGGTTCTGATGAGGTGATTAGACCTAAACGTGTTACCAGAAGGTTCTAATAGTCATAAGAAATTAGTTGCCAAGTATAAGTTTGCTATATCTAAGCCAGCTGTGGGTAGTTGATACTTGATACGATACATACTCCAAGTTTCATGCGCATGTTAACACCGAGTCATAAGGAGATTAACTACTATCTCACTAAGCATTCACGTTTAAGTTTGATCAAGTTCTTCCTATGCAGTTAGAGTCACGGTCCCATGTTTTCTTATTGTTCCTAGTAAATAGGACACTTGCTACGTGTTTTCTTTCTTGTAAGTATGTATTATGTATGTTTCAAATGAGGGAAGAAAATGAAATGAAAATGACTTCAGTAAAGATGGTCGTTAGTTTAGTATAGAAGGAAAATAACCATGTCGGATCGGTTTCTATCAGTAGTGGTAAAAAGGGTAGGAATTTGCATAAGAAGAGGGAGGATATGGAGTATGAGGATGATGTTAGCGAGGATTTGGAGGCTAAGGATGAAGAGGTAGAGGGTAGGGATGAAGGTGCTAGTGGGAACAAGGTTGCAAAGGGTTCGAATGTTTTTCCTGTGAAGAATTTGGTTGATAAGGTTTTTGATGGTGTTACTGGTGCTGCTGACAATAGTAAAGGGAATGATGGTATGGCGAGTTCTATGGCTGGTGGGGGTGTTGTGGCTCAACAGGTTGTGGTTAGTGGATATTTCTGGTAAGAATGTTAAGGTTAGTAATGAGAATGCTGTAAGTGCTGATAATACTAGTAGTTTTGATAAGGTAATACCATTTGGAATTCTGATAAAATGGGTGATAATAATAATAAGAATGCTATTAGTTATGTGCATAAAAATGTAGCAAGATGGTGCTTGTAAATACTACCCATTTGTGCTCACTGGAGGTAGAAAGATGGTGCTTGTAAATACTACCCATTTGTGCTCCAGATGGTTGAATGGGATCGTTGGGTCGTCACGTGCCAATGTGATAATATGGGTGAATACAAAGTATGTGGCGTTGATACAGGGACCCTGCATGTTCTCTTTTCATTCTAAAGATTGCTCACACTCGTATACACATTGCTCTGGATCTGATGGGCCTGTTTTTGTCATCAAGATTGAGAACCAACAAGGTTCGTGCTTTACAAAAATAAAATATTTTACCTTCTTCGTATGCTTACATTTACCCCTTCAAGCGAGACATTTTTTATAATGCAAACTAGTTTGGAAACATGCGTTATATTTCTCAGATGTCGGTGCAAGAATGCCTAGAAAATTCAATTGTGAAGGAAGTTCTCAACATAGCTGGTCATGGGAGCTCATCACCATATACTCCCCATACGGGTTTTCTCTAAAGCAGGAGCTAAAGCCAAGGCTTAACCAGGAGCCCGTGAGTGATCCTAGTTGCAAGGTGAAAATGGGGGATGTGATCGAGCTAACACCAAGAACTCCCGGCTAGTCATTAACAGATTACAGGAAGAGATCCAACAACGTATGTATGGCAGGGGTCACTCGGTGCCAAACCCAAGCAGGAGGCAGACTGCTGGTAGCATGGTTGTCGGGTGGGGAAGATGAAGTGCACAACTTCGTTGCAACAGTGCCCTCTATTATCCATGGTAACATGTATGTAAGTATGTATAGGCTTAGATAGATAATGATTTGATTATTTCTTGTAAAATGTAAATACATCTATGTACCAAACAGAACAGGTGTTTTCATGTTAATTAGCTGAATCAGAAAATCCAAGAAAATCAAAAAAGCAATTATGTATTCTTTCAGCTTTTTTTAAATTGAAGAATTTATATTATGATTTCTTGTTCCGTGCGTTTATTACCCGTGCAGGATTAGATGTAGGAAAATGATATAGTTATTAGACATAAACATCGCCTTGATGAATTATTCACCGCTCTTAGTTGATAGGTTCTGAGCTTTTCGGTTCCTTCATCAGAAATATTCGATCTACACATCAAAACCGATGTGATTTGAGCTTACTTTTGGTTACATCAACTGCTAAGGTATCTTGCCCAAACGGTATAGAGTTGTTGAGTCATAGAACAGAAACTCTTCAATTCCTGTTCTCTGCAAGTTTGCGTGTAGAACTGCTAGATCCAAGGGCGGCGTTTAAACTTTGTTTTCTTCGACATGTTCTTGTTCTCCGCCAACATCTTGGATTTTCATATACTTAACTTTCTCATATATATAACTTACATATACCATGGGTGTTGTGCTTAAATAGGTCTTGTGTACATCTGGTCAAATATATTTGGATGCAGATTCTAATGATGAACCGAGTACATCAGTTTGTAACCTTCTAAATTTGCATGTTACATGTATGCATTCGCTTTCATGTCTTATGACTAAATTTCATTTTGTCCCACATCGATACAAAGAGAGATTAGTGAAGCCTTCATAACTCAAATTTCAATTTAATAATTCAATCAAGGAATATTCAGTCATAACTAAAATTCGTTAGTTGTGTCTTTGTGTTCTTTGTTTTTCACATGCTTACATGTGTTTAAAATCTTGGATTCTAAACGTTTTTAATTTGGAGGCACTTGTACAAACTTAAAAAGTTATTAGGTCCAAACATTTTTCCTTGACGCTATATAAATCATTTTTCATACTTTTAAACATCTGTTCAAACATGCTGCTCTCAAAAGTGAAAACTGTGTAAGTTGTTAAAATTTGAACAAAAAATGATGGCTTTGTAATTCATACTGGGACTTCCCATTAGTGTCGTTGTGGAATGACATCTCGTATTTGAGGACCATTCTAGCAAGAAGCCATAACAAATATCCAATACTTTGCTCCCCCTGGTTGTTGGCGGGGATGTTTACAAGTGCAGCCTCCTTAATTGGATGTATAAAGTACGCAGTTTATGCATTAGCATTGGACCATTACTAAAACAATGTAAATTAATGCAAACGACGTTGTAAAAAGAGTACAAAGGATATCAACCTGTTGGTCGGTCAAGATGAGAAGACGAGGCTCGCTGAAAGAAGTCTGAAGTTGATTGGTGAAGGTGTCGGGAGTGTGACAACAAGCAATAGCATGAGCACCGGTGTACTGAGTGAATGAGAGGCGCAAGTTAAGAGCCAGCAAAATATGCATGTCATAACATGTGTATGCGAGAAAATATGTTGCAGCAAGTGCAGAACATTTATTTTATCCCAAAGTTTTGGACTAAACAAATGTATTACTATTCTTTGTAAATTTTTCTAAAGTGTGATCGTTCAAGGTTACAAGCCATTTCACTACATGTATTACGAATGTATTTGTTTGCAAATACTATACTACCGTTTAATAACAAAGAGCGTGTTATGGTCTATGATTAATTTGTTTGCATGAATTTGTTTGCAATACTATACTAACATTTCACTACATATATTTCACGATTAGGCAGTGGTTTGGACTCTATTTGAAAAGGAAATGAACAATATATGGGGAGTTTTCTCGAAGAGGTGGCAAACTCGGCGGTTTGGGCGGACACAAGCAACGGGTCATAATGGGAACGGGTCAAAATGGGCTCACGTCAAAACAGACTCGGGTCAAACGGTTTTTTTTTAGCCGTCTCAGAAAAAGATAACCCCTTTCTGCAATTGTTTAACAAAATTTGTTTTCTTCTGCAAGCCTGTTAACACAAGTTCAAATCATTTGTTTTTTTTTTAAGATAAAAGCTTAAAATTTTTTTCTCCATAACTTTATTTATTAATAATCATTTGTTTGTTTCCATAACTTCTTTGGCCATCTCAGCGAAGAAAATATGCGGGTCAGGTTAAAAAAATGGTCCCAAACAACCCTTAAATTCAACTGTTCTAAACACCGTTTGAGCTCAACTGTAAAAACAGTACCAAACACCCCTTTAATTCGAGTTACAAAATTAGTCGCAACTCACAAAAACCCTTTGATTCCGGTACAAAAACACCCACATGTCTGTTTACTTCACCCACTCGATGTGGGACAACATAGTGTTTATGAGAAAAATCTAATTTTGCTGCATATTTTTTGCATTCTTCCTTCACAACAAAAACTAAACAATCACTAGTTAACACGTCTAGATATTGATCCGTCTCCTTAAGCTCAAAATAGCTCCATAGGCATTCGACTTGGGGTCTAATTTATTATGATTAATCTATACTAGTATCGTACCCGCGCAATGCAGCGGCGAGTACCCGATGACTACTTTTTAGCGAACATATATTACAATTTTACTAAGGTTCAAATTGAAGTTAAAGTAGTAAAAAAATTAAATTAACTTGAATAAACTTTTTAAGTACATTGGTTGATTTTTTTTTGCTATGTTAGCGATGTGTGGTTAGCAAACTTATTGGTATATGTCTACTTGTTTTCAGGAATTTACCTTTTCAACTTTAAAAAGACATTAGAAAATATTGAGATGCAATGGCTACTAGGGTGATTGTCGCAATTGAGAATCCTCAAGACATCATCGTCCAATCCGCCAGACCTTATGGACAGAGGTCTGTGTTGAAGTTTGCTCAGTACACTGGTGCTCATGCTATTACTATATGACCCAGCTTATTTATTATCATGGTTACGACACAAGCCCGGGTCCGAAATTACTTCCAACCTGACTCTTTGGAAGTCAGTTTACGGCAGGTAACTTTTCTAACTACTGTTTTTTTAAATAAAAATAAAGGTTTATAACTATCTAAACCAACCAACTTTTAATCTTGTAATGGTTGATGAGAAATAAAACCAATGGGGTTACACGGGTGAGGCGAGTTTTTGACTCAGATGTACGCGGCCTAGCTGGGGTATCCTTTTGACCATTTTGGACCGTTTGACCGTTCCCTAGCCAGTGGCCACCTCCAAGACAGGGTGCCTAACCAACTGCTTTTAGTCATGTTTTGCTTCTAAACCGATACAGATGTATTACTTTTTAATGTCTTAAATGCAGGTCATTATTTGCTTCTAAACCGATAAAAGATGGTGATTGCATATTGAAGGTTCCAAGAAGCGCGGTATGCTTTGATGTCTATTTATTACACTTTGCTGCTTAAAATGGTTTTGAATATATATTTTTTTGTTGCAGCACCTCACAGAAATTTCATGATAAATTTCATCTTTCAGTTAGTTCTTTGTTAGGGGATGGTTTCGGTGATGACGTAAAACTTGCTCTAATCATCCTAATGCAATAAAAACTTGGTCAGGTACAATAGGTGACAAATATTAACATGTAAATGTATCGACAGTGGGTGATAGATACTAACATGTAAATTAAATAAACATGAAACCTGGAAAGTATTGAAGCTTTACAACTCGTGATCTGCACACTTCAAAACCTATTTGTAGAAGACGATTGTTACAATAAATCTAACTGATACGATACAAAAGTTGACTAACAAAAAAAAAAAACCACACTTATGCTCTCAAATGTTTTAAATTGTTGAAAGCTAGAAAGAATGTAAAAGATAAGTTCCCTACCCCTCTTTTTTGCTATGAAGACTAGGGGAAAGAGTCGATCCTCCTGAGGAGGTCGGCCAAATCCTTACTTTGAAGACATAATGTAGATACCTCTTTTTGTCTATCCTCTGTGCAGGCTTCTGAAAGGGCCCCTTACATCAGTTGTTTGCCGCCAGTCGAGGAGATGCATAGCACGGTACTTTTACACATGCGTCGTTTGCTTCTGTTTTCAATTATTCCTGTTACTTGAAGCACTTTTTTTTCTGTAGATACTTTGGAGCGATGAGGAATTGTAGATGATCAAGACAAGCTTGTTATATGACGAAACGCTGGAACAAAATGTTGATATTGAGAAGATCTACTTATCCATTAAACGTGTATGTCTGTTACTTAATATCTAGTTTGTGCAAGCTCACTGAATTAACAGCTATTAATTTCTATGCAGGTTCTTGACCGCTTTCCTGAATATTTCGAAGACGTCACACTGCACAAGTTTAAGCATGCATGGAATCTGGGTAAAACATTTTATCAGACTCCATTTTTTGTTTTACCTTGTAATATTCATTACTTATATTCATTACTAATATTCACACTAGCTAGTCATCCCTTGCTAGTCACATTCTTTTCTATGTTTACGGTCATGTGTTTGTAAAAGAAGCAATGATTAATTATTTTAAACAGTAAAATCTTATTGATAATTTCTTGTTATTGTGACAGAAAAATCTCGAGCTTGGTGTGACAGAAAGGGTAGTTCAATGGTATGATGATACATATATACATTTTATACCGGTCAAGAATTTGTAACAAGGTCCGGATACTTTCGTTTTAGTCATGTTTGTACAAAAATTTTAACGAGTGAACACTTTTCCAGATTTCTTTTGCAAATTTCTTTAACCATGATATAGATTCATCGGTAACATGTACTTTGAATGATGACTTTGAGCAACAGGTCTCATAAGTAACCTCTTTTTAAATAAGTATTTGAGTAAAGTGCAAAAATCATCCCTGTGGTTTGTCAAAAGTTTGAATTACATCCCTCGTTAATACTTCGCGCAACATACATCATTGTGGTTGTAAAATGGTACACCATACATCCCTGAGGACGGATGGTGCAAATATTTTTCCGTTAAGGGTTAAAAGTGTTTATTATCTTAGGGGTATTTTAGTCCTTTTACAACCTAGGGATGATTTTTGCACCAAACTTTTCAAAAAAAAAAAATTTCCAAAAAATATTTCAAAAAAATTTCAAATTTTTTTTAAAAAAGTTTCGAAAAATGTTTTCTTTTTTCGAAAAATGTTTTTTTTTAATGTTTTTTTTAAGTTTCGAAAATATATTTGAAAAAAGTTTTTTTCAAAAAAATTCAATTTTTTTTTTTAAAAGTTTTGAAAAATGTTTTTTTTAATGTTTCGAAAAATGTTTTATTTTTCAAAAGTTTTTTTTAAAAAAAGTTTTTTAAAAAAAACTTTTTTTAAAAAAAGTTTTTTTTCGAAAAACATTTTAAAAAATAACTTTTATAAAAAAAACTTTTGAAATTTTTTTTTTTCGAAGATTAAAAAAAAATTTGAATTTTTTTGAAAAAAAAGTTTTTTAGAAAAGCTTTTTTTTTAAAAAGTTTTTTTTTCGAAAAACATTTAAAAAAAACTTTTGAAAAAAAAAACTTTTTTCGAAAATTTAAAAAAAAAATTTGAATTTTTTCGAAAAACATTTAAAAAAAAACTTTTGAAAAAAAAACCTTTTTCGAAAATTTTAAAAAAAATTTGAATTTTTTCGAAAAAAAAATTTTCAAATTTTTTTTTAAACTTACTTTAAAAAGGAAAACATTTTAAAAATAAAACATTTTTCGAAACATTAAAAAAAACATTTTTCGAAACTTTTATAAAAAAAAGTTAATTTTTTGTGAAAAAAAGTTTTTTCGAATATTTTTTCGAAACTTAAATAAAACATTTAAAAAAACATTTTTCGGAAAAAGAAAACATTTTTCGAAACTTTTTTTAAAAAAATTTGGAATTTTTTTGAAATTTTTTTTTGGAATTTTTTTTTTTAAAAGTTAGGTGCAAAAATCATCCCTAGGTTGTAAAAAGACTAAAACACCCCTAAGATAACAAACATTTTTAACCTTTAACGGAAAAATATTTGCACCATCCGTCCTCAGGGATGTATGGTGTACTATTTTACAACCATAATGATGTATATTGCGCGAAGTATTAACGAGGGATGTAATTCAAACTTTTGACAAACCACAAGGATGATTTTTGCACTTTACTCTAAGTATTTTTATTATTCTTATGACTCATAGACCTAAATTTACATTCTGCAGTTTATTGCTGGCAAAAATTATGCTCCTGGGGATGAGGTCTTTATAAGATACAATGATGTTTCAAACTTTGAGCTTTTATTGCAGTATGGATTTATGATTCCTTTCAGCCAATATGATACGGTTCTAGTTGAGATCACTGTACCACAGCATGATCACCTGCGTGCAATGAAGTTAGATCTTGTGCATAGACACTCAATATATACCAGCTCAGATGGGTTTTAAGAAGCCAGACTCTGATAGAAATTACTTCACAGTGGAGTATGTATCGACCTTATAATCTTGAATGTTATCAGTATAGTCATGTGATAGTTTCTGGTATGTATGTTCCATCATATGGTTTCTTTGAAGGCTAACTGATCGTATCAATATTATTCAGGTACGTTGAGTCTTCCTGTGTCAAGGGTGGGGAATCTCGATATTACTTCGTGCATTTTCCCGTGTAGTATGTTCAACCTCTTCTCAAGGTCCGTGGTATTCTCTTTTGCTTTGTGATTAATTTTTGTTGGACGAAACAACAGTCTGCAGAAATTTCTTTTAAAAGTTAGAAGTATGCTACGGAGTATAGTATTATATCAGACCGATATCTGTATCAACCTTGATAATATCTAGTATATGTTTGTGTGCTCTTCAGAGTTGCAGGAATTAGCTATGGAAGCAGCAGAAAATGATGGCCATCTGGCTCTAAATCCTTTGAAGAACAGGGCGAGAGAAATAGAAGCACATTGGTTTTTGCATTTGAGATTTGATCACATGATTGAGAATCATACTGCAGCTCTTGAGGTAGTGTCGTATTAATTCTAAAAAGTTTATATACTATGCATGAAACTAAGGTTTATCCAGTTTTCGTTACTTTCGCTGTCCATAAAAAGTTGGGAATACATTGACATGATTCGTTAGGATAACATCAGAAACTTCCTAATAGTCTCAGAACATTGATATTATATCGCTGAAACTACGGAAATGAACTTGCATTGTAACTGACAAAAGCGCCCCATTTTAAGTCCAGCCAACTAAATTCAGAAAATGAAGTTCACATACAATCGCGGACATGGCCTCATAATCATGTTGATTTGCTTTTCTACATCTCATCACAGCTAACTAAAGTTTGCAACTGCACAACACACGCCTGTATGCGACACCAATTGAATACGCAGTAAACTTTGAAACTTTTAATTGGAGGGGTGCGCCAAGCCTAGGCAGTAGTGCAACGCCAAGGCGACACATGAAGAACCCCAGCAGCAAGCTACCGTGATGGGTTCTTCACCCATAAAAAAAAAGATCAATATCGACTGAGCCGTGGCTCAGTCATCAGATATTAAACCTACAAGAACAGATACTACACTTGATCTTAGCCAAAAGGCCGAGAAAGGTATGCCTATTACATTCACAGGCCTTTCCTTTTATAGTCAACTCCCACTTGTTTGTTTACTTCACCTAGCCGATGTGGGATACTAACGGTTTTTCAGAAAATTACTAATTGTTCATGCACTTTTATTTCCACCCTTTTTCTCAGACTTAGTTTATGAATTGAAAGAAACCAATTCAGTATTCTTAGGATTCTGATTACATTAATAGTTAAACAAATCAGTATCGTTTTTGGACCAAATCAAGAGGGAAAATCATTCATACGACTATTGGGACTTTTTTAAGAACATATTTGTTCTTGTATGCAAGTCTAATAAGATGCCTAATGACTAGATTGGTGCTTATGTCTTACAAAGTTTTAGATCCGCGATCAAGTGCGATGTAGGTCATTTAACGATGTTGTATGGTTCTTCAGCCTTGTTGAATACTTGTGTACGTCTTATTCGAAAAAAAGAGCACTAATGAAAGACATTTTTTCCTAGATTAATTACCTGACATTGTTTCCGACTTGAAACTATAATTTGCAACATACACCTTGAGTGGTTGATAATAAAAGACATGTAAACTTTTAAAGACTGCTTTGACCAATTACTCAAGCCTTACTTAGCTAACTCTTGGGGAATCAAGTGAATAATAACCAAAGTTAGTTTACTTAATATGTGGCAATAATCCAAGGAACTAACAACTGACTACGCCAAGAGGAAATTTACGCAGAGGCGAGAAGCCCAAAACTAGAGTTGATTATCTAATCAACTGGACAGATGCAGGTTATGTTTTATCTTTGTGATGTCAAATTGGAAAAATCTAAATATGGATTCTATGAGGAAATTTGTTTAAACACGTAAAATGGGTCATATGAGCTTAAGTTGTATTTTACCGCATACAATTACTTGTCATAGATTTGTATTGTTGATCATATACAGTATGTAAGTATGTAACAAGTTGAAATTATGTAAGCACTTCTTTAAATGGAAAAAAGAATGTCTCAGATTAATCCAACACGGCCTAACCGAACCCATTTTCTGCACAAACCACCATTTTGTTACCTCGGGCCAAAACGATGGTTAAAGCAATCAACTTAATGACCACCAAGTGATTAAGGAAATAAGCGGCTAGATCTCTACATGATCATGGTATAAGCAAAGTCTTCTAGTTGGTGAACTAGAATTATCCTGGTGCCACTGACTTGCTTCACTTACACGGTGCTTCCTCTTCAATGGGCGGGACCCTGGAGTACCTTCTTGACTTGACACTGATCCATGTTTACTTATCGAACTTCATATGGCAGCAAAAGGACCTCAAACTTTCTTATATATGCATATCCAACATGTATATTGCATTAATATCAGATGCTTTCACACCAATGCAAATTTCAGATCTACGGGCTGACGAATTCATATTAACATCCGTATTGTATTATAGCATTCATTTTGTACTAAATGTACCAAAACGGGTCGAAAAGGGTCAGCTTTGTACAGGTCAGTGGGTTGACCGAAATCCCATTTTGGCAACTTTCAACCCGTTTGACCCATATACTTTTCGCAAGTTTTTCCCCTGTACTCTAACAATTTGACCCATTCGAAACTGAATTTAACCCTTCATAAGTAAACGAGTCTGAAACAGCCACCTCTAAATTCAGTAATAAAAAACTTAATCCTGAATAAGATGAACGCTGTACTTGTTCAATGCAATGTGAGAACGAACACAAGACAAAATCCTGTATTAGCATCTCGCCTGCAGACGGAATAGCCAACCAAGGCTGCGGTAGATCCAAAAAGACAGCATCTGCTTTACCACTTAAATCTTTCGGAAATCCCTCACCTTGAATATCTCTCACTCCCACTGTCACCAAATTGCTCAATCCCGTCTTCTCAAAATCTTCGCTGTTGCAATAAGAATTAACAAACATCAGCAAACAATTAAACGGGTTGTCATTCTTTATGATATAAAACATATATACTAAAGAACTTACCTAGCAGCCGCAGCCCGTTGTTCATGAAAATCAAACATATAAACATGTCTTGTAGGAGCAATAGCTGTTGCTAATGAAGTACTCAGCGAGCCACTTCCAGTCCCTGAGTCAAGCACGACACAACCCGGAACCAACTCCAAATACATCACCACAAACCTAGTATCCGCAATATAAAGAATCTACGTCCTATGACTAAAAACCAACGTCCATGGCTCAGGAGTCGGAGCCAATAAGTAAACAAATCCTCCTCTATGACTAGAAACTTTACATCCAATCCAAAATGCTTAAAAACTCCAAAACTATTCTCAAAAACCGACTTCTTATTTACTGTCGCCGCCTTCATTGCACACTATCAACTAAATTGCGAATCAGTCTGTCAGTATAATATATCTGTAAGAACAAAATCGAACCTAACCAGATTAAATACAAAAACCTGAAAGTTTTATTCTCATTTCGGGTTGCGATATGATAGTGGTGATTTTTATCAAGTTTTTTCATAAACATTTTTGCGCACAAGTTTTTTCTTTTTCTGGAAAAATAGATTGTTGTCTTTCTGACTAAGAAAGATAAAAAAAAAATCGCACAAAAATGCAATCGTCGTCAGTCATAGAAAAAACATCTCACCAATCACTAACACTTTTCTAATAAGATAAGAGCTCGTGTTAGATATTAATGATGTCGCATAATCAAACTCTTTTGATTGAATGATCAACTTTTTTCTCGAAAATGAACCATAGTTTCACTTGTGAGTTATTTCGAGAATTCACTGTACCAGTTGTTCCATGATTCTCTCAGAAGTCAGAAACTATCTACAATGTCTACGTAACAAAACCAAACATGCACAAACCAAACCATTACCCCAAGACATCCGTATTTTATTGATGGTTTTTTTTTCGTAACCTTTGGGACATGGCTGGGAATACTACTTTCACCCTGGCATCAGAAAATTTCATCGGTTTTCTGGTTCCAGTACTTTTTCTGTCTCTAGGAGCATCACCGTAATCCGACCCAAGGTTCACCTTTATTAGGTAATCCAACGACACAGCTAACAGCTAAGGCGCTCCCAAAGTAAACATCTGTGTGCAAAATGTATGTTTGCAAATATATACAAATGTACAATATTGCAGCCCATATCAAGCTTGTTGATTGTCCTCCAACCTGACTTTTTGTAAATTACCTTTTTCTCCTGAAATCATTGACAACGATAAGCTCGACTTTTAAAACCGGCATTGACTGTGGTCTTGTTCTAAGTTCCAGCATATTCGAAATCATCAGAGTTATCATTCTTTCATCTTGTCTATGTAGTTGCGACTTTGCTCCAGGAATTCTATTTGGAAACTAAATAGGTATGATCCTAATGAGATTTTACATTGTTAGCTCAAAATTAGTGCTGTGACAGTTGGTAGGGAGCTAACTTCTCATTTATATGTACACGGTTCGATACCAACTGAATCATCTTCTATTTTTTTATTTTTGAGAATTATTCATAAATGGTTCATTTTTAACTTTGATAAAGCTTTTCGGCTTCTGTTTCGTAAGCTCATTTTTGTGCCTTATTTTGAAACCTAAGCTGAAAACAACAAAAGTCATAAGTTCGCTATGAGTGTTTTGATTAGCTAATTTATGGGCTTATGGGGTTGTTTGAATTTGAAAAAGTCCATAAGCTCGTAAAGTGGGATTTTGCATAACATAAGCAGTAAGCAATGGACCATATAAGATGTGAAACTGGTAAAACTTATATATGAACAACCATGATGGCTTTCGACCTATTTCACCGATCCTTTATAGTATGTCATTTGGCCAAACCCCATAAAAATACAAAGTGACAAAATATCCAAGGATTTCACAGGTTGGAGTTGTATCAAACAAATAAACAATGTATCTCTATATAAATTTAATAACTGAAGAATTTCACATGTTGGAGTTGTACGAGTTGGTAGGCAGGGCCGGATATTGGGGTGTGCGACAGGTGCATCGGCACATGGCCACCACCAAATAGGGGCCACCAAAAGTTAAAAATTTATTTATGTGTATGAAGTGTCGGCCCTGAGGTTGGGCAAGCTAGGTGACGGGCCAGGGCATCGCATAAATTTAAGGCATCGGATCTTTGATGTTTAAATTACTGTGTGTAGAATTTTTCGGCAGAGAGTTTGGTTTGACGAGGAAGATGAAGTATTTGAAAGGCAAATAAGAAAGAACTAATATTAAAATATGAATGGTCAACTAAAGAGAAAGATAGTTGGTAGTTTTTTAACTTCACCTGTGTTCTTAAAAAAGTGATCTTAATTATTTTTTTGTTTATTAATGAAATTAAACTTAGAACTTGGTGTAATGTACAAATAAGCTAAAAAAGTGTTTTCCAATATAATTTGTGCAAACAAATAAATCAAAGCATACATACTTGATATAACCTGTGAAAACAAATAAATCAAAACATACACTCTTATTGGTAATATAATTTTTTTAATTATTATTTACAAATAGCTCAAAAAAATATATTACACTTTTATTGATTGGAAAAGAAAACAAAATATTCTTTAACCCGTTAAAAAATGAGGAAATTGGTGCAAAATGATGTCTATTTTGCGAGTTAATACATACGTTGTACGACATTATAGTTTAAATGAGACGAACGACGTTTATATTAGGCATCTAGTGGGGCCTCCGTATACTTATGGCACAGGGCCATCGAAATTCATGAGACGGCCCTGTTGGTAGGGATCATTCTTTACATGGGAAAGTACTGGGGTTCGATACCTCCTAATGCTTCCTCAGCTTTTTTTATTTTTGAGAATTTTTCATTTTTAATGGAATGTTTTTTGCTACACGGAAATAATCATTCTTTCAAAATAACAGTGATTACTATTTGCTAGACAAACATGAAATTTTCTTGTTAGTAGACAAATTTTGGTTTCTTTATACTTTCTAAATATCTTAAGTTTGATGTCATAATCTAACGTTGTTGTTTGTGTTGTGTTTGAAGGCAGGCGGTTTGCCACCTGGAAGCCACCGAGCCACCCATAAAAATAGAAAGGCTACCTCAAATGTGTTATCACTTATAAGTGAGGTTTGAAAACCTCAAATCTTATTATTTGTGTTGTGCTTGAATCAGATCGTGAAAGCCTATGTGTCTTACCACTCGGCATTGGTTAAATTTATAGTCCAAAATACGTAAATTTACGAGCCAGTAGGCTCTTTATTATTACTCCATATTTTAGGGCTCTTTATGAATCCAGCTCGTAGATGGACCAGTATATAAGGATCCGGTGATTATCACCCACAACTTTGAAAACGGATGTCAAAGGATCTGATTCTAACTCTTTATGAGGTCGGAGGTTTTTTTCTACCTTTGGTATCGAAAGCAACATCTATGCCTTAGTTAGATGTATGGTTGTCTACGTCTCAACCTCCCCATACGTTATGCAACAGAATTAAGAATCAAGACCCGTGAAAGTATTTTTATATCTTCTCGCTTTTACTTTTTTTTGTGTGAATGGCGTAGAAATATTGTGCCAACGGACAACTCGTGTTTTAAACTTTATTATATATAGTGAAATTTCTTCATACATCAGGTGTCCTATTATGTGACTTCAACACATGACAAGACGAAGAGAGTAGACTCGAAATCTGTTGGGTTTTGCCTGCGCAGGTTCGAATCCTGGTGTTGATGTTGGGGATAGTCTAAATCAGTATGGATTCGTATTAGTGTAATTTTACAGTCACGTATCAGTTATATATCCAGGTTGTTTGGCACCATACTTAAAAGCATTTGTAATTGCTTACTACTTGGATATCATGAACCATCTTTTATCGCTTAAAAGAAAAAAGATAAAAACAAGATGCCGTGCTGCTGGCGCTGCACTTGTCTTGCTAAACTTAACTATAGGTGCTTAGTTCAAATCATACACTTGCCATTTTTCGGATTACAAAAGTAAGCCTTTTGTTGTGATATATCATTTTTTTTTTGGTAACCGTGATTTCCGACTCATTGGCCGACTAATCCACGGGGTTTGAGCCCACCGCCACACAGACTCAAACCAGGTAAAACCCTCCCTTTTCAGGAGGTTGGCGTGGCCACTTCAAGGTTGTTTGCACCTAGTGGGAATTGAACTTGAGACCTCACACACTTTGGAGTGATAGTCACAAATCTTTTTGCCACTAGGTCACCCTTGAGTGGTAATGTTGTGATATATCAGCTTATCAAGTATTAACACAAACAAGATTTAATTAGTGATGGTATTTTTGACCTTTGAGAATAGTCCAAGCTCGATAAAGTTGCTCAACAAGAACCACCAACGCAATCTCATGAGTCTACGATTTAGCACCAAAGACGACAACTTTACTTTCACATTACCTTAAACACATTGCTAATACTATACTATCCAGTATCCACCTTTCAATGATATGATGAAACTAGATAACAATGCTAATACCCAATACAATTATTATTACAACACAATGCAACCATAATCATACAATAATTACTAATAAACATCAAAAGACCTTCTACTACTTGGGTCGGGTACCATATGTAAACCCTTGGTCTCCATAAATTAGCATCCGAGACACATTTGACCTCCTAATAGTGGTCCTTGACGACTTTGAAGGAAACATCGATACCAACAACAAACGCGAATGATCGATCATGCCCTCTTTTGTATATAAAAGAAGGTCATGTCATGTCATTCAGCATTAGTCAGAGGCATTGATGTTTGCACCAAAAACTTCAAGGACCTACTACTATGAGGTCAAATGTACCTAGGATGATGATTTATACAAACAAAGGGATTACATGTGGTACACGGCCTCTTCAGGCCGGTTTGGGAAGGTGACGATGGTTTCGAGACCGCGATCAGAAGGCGAGAGTTACAGCTGGTTGATATGAACTCCAAGAACCATACGGATCGTTGTTGAGGCCATGTCTGCCATCACCATTTTATGTTCAATTGGTATATTATGGGTGTTGGCAAGCTGATTAATAATATATATACACATTGGGTTTTATCTACTTTTTTTCCCGCTTTCTTTTCCCGCTCGTTTTTCCCGCGTTTTATTCCCGCTTGTTTTTGGCGCTTTTTAATCCCTCCCGCTACAATTTTCTTTTTGCTACTATACACACGCAATAATTAGGGGTGTCGAAAAAGTCGAACCCGAACCCGAATAAGCCTATTCGGATCGGGTTACTCTGGTCCAAAAACATATATGGGTCAATTCAGGTCGATCCGAATCGACTGATGTTCCAATTACGCTCGGGTCCGGGTTTATATTTTTTAACCTTGACCCGACCCGACTTAACACGAACCCGACCAACCCGACTCGAATAACACATTTTACATTGTATTATTACTTAAGTAAGCCAATTTTCATACTTTTTCCTTATACCCAACCCGAACCCGAATTGACCCGACCCGAATTGATCCGAACCCGATTGACCAGAATTCTAATTAGGCTCGGGTTCGAGTATTATTTTTTTGAGCCATGACCCAACTTGACCCGACTCGAATGATCTATTTTAACTATTTTTCTTAAATTTAACTATTTTTAACTATCTTTCTTAAATTTAGCTATTATAACCGTTGAATTAATTTATTTTAATTCTCTTTTTTCTTTTGGTGGCAATATTTGTTTTTCATTTTTCCACTAATATATCTTGGTTGGGACTTGGGGTATACCCGATCCTGGACCGGGAACTGATAAACCAGTCCGAACTAGACCGACCTGAACGTATTTTAGTCCGGTTCTCGTTTCGTGGTTTTGGCCTAAATCGGTGTCGGTCTGATTCCATTTCGTCTGATAACCAATTATTATGTCTCCTGGACCGAACCGAAGCATGACATCTTACGTTTTGGCGATATCTATTTTGAAAAATAAAAAAGTGCAGAAACGTGAGCAAATTTGTGTAGTATCTGATCACAGTTTGAAACTTATATTAGTATTAAAAATAAAAAAATTTAATATGGTAACCAAATATATATATATATATATATATATATATATATTTTTTTTTTTATTTTTTTATTTATCGTTAAATATATTTGCCACAGCTTTAGCCATTTTGAGAGTAGTTAGATAATGACAAATTTTTTGATGTTTGTTATGAATATTTGGTTGGTTTTGATTGGGTGTGAGTTAGCATGAAGAAAGAATGGTTGGTAATATAAAACAAACAAAGTGAAATTGGGGGACATATAAAATGATCCTACCTTAAAGTTTGTTGTAACTGATTTTGCATAGTTGTAACGGCCTTAAAACAATTGAAAAATATCCTATGAAAATCTTTTAGGAATTAAAAAAAAACTGCAAGTAAGATAGTAGAACGAGTAAATTGCATAAATCGTCCATAAAGTTTGGCCAAAATGTATGTTTTGTCCTAAAGTCACAAAAGTGCAAGAATCATCCCTATTTGAAAATTTTAATGTAAGTATCGTCCTTATGGGAAAAATTCTTAGGACGAATCACGCAAAATGGCCAAAATATTTGGGACGAAACATGCAAGATAGCAAAACCTCAAAAATAAAAATTTGCAAAATAGTTTGATTTTGAGACCATATCAGCACTTTCAAAATATTTGTGACAAAACCTGCAAAATGTCCAAACTTCAGGGACAATTTATGCAATTCTATCTAGTAGAACTCGAACCCTACACCTCTTAGATATAAAGTTATCACCTTACCATCTGACTAGCAGTAGGTTTCTTGAGTCAATTTCTAAAGATCGTTTTATTACTAATAGATTTTTTTAAATAAGCAAATTCATAAACACTCAAAAACATTTACACCGATTAAAAATATCACTAAAAAGGCTTAAACCATAAAATGGTTTCACAAAGCTTTTTAACATATATACATTCCCATAAAATCCTTAGTTTTATGGTTATATTTTTATCATTCTTTTATAAAAAAAAAACTCTTAAACTATACTTTTTATTTTAACAATATATATAATAACATATACTTTTTATTTTAAAAATGACTTTAATATGTTTTTTAGAATGACATTAAATAAGTTGATTATTTAATAAGTATATGTTTGTACATTGGTTAAATATGTATTTGTATTATTAAATTTTTACTTTCAGTTCATTTAATGGAGGAAAAATGATTTATGTTTGTAACATAGATGAGAAAAATAGTACACACAACTATCACCAAGCAATCTCGTAGATTAGACCACTGTCGCCCCGTGTAACCAATTTATCAAACTTGTTTTGTAACCAAATTTGTCGAACTCGGTGCCGGCTCACTTAAGACTGTAAATTGTCTTTACAATTTTTGCATAGTGGAAACAAGCGTTTTGCTTATATGAAATTACTTCTTATTTTGACTTTGATAATATGCAGGCCTTTTTTTATCTTCTTTTTTTAATTTTAAATCAAAGAAGCACTTTAAAATATATATATAAGTGCAACCACTCACTATTTGATGCAAAATTCCTATGTCCTAAAATTATAGTCTCACTTTATTTTTTTTATCATTCTAAAATGTATATAATAACATATACTTTTTATTTTAAAAATGTCTTTAATATGTTTTTAGAATGACATTAAATAAGTTGATTATTATATAACACAAATATATAAGTGCTGTTGTATATGTTGTCCAAAACATTAATCATACATCTAACGATAAAGTTTAGGGAAAATTCTTGAAATGCCCTAAGGTTGCACCCACTTTCCCAAAATGCACCAACCAAATGAGAATTTCCCAAAATGTCTTATGAAACTTATACAACTTATGCGACTTTTCCAAAAATAGCAAAATTTTGGGACAATTTTTAAACTTTTTTTTTTCTATTTTTGGAAAAGTCGCATAAGTTGGATAGGGCATTTTGGGAAATTTTCATTTGGTTGGTGCAACTTTAGGGCATTTCAAGAATTTTCCCTAAAGTTTATCCAAGTTTGTCTAATGGTTGTAAGATGTGCTCGTTACATCAAATTTTACAGGCTCAGATCGAGACTTTAAAGATGAGACATTTGTCTCCCCTGCAACCAAATTTGTCAAACTTGGCGCTGGCTCGGGCTCATGAGTTATGACACCGTAAGTTTTCTTTACAGTTTTTTCATATTGAAAACAAGCATGTTGCTTATATAAATTACTTGCTACTTGCTTGACTTTTTACAGGTCGAGATATGATGGCTATGGAAGAACAATTTGATGTTTCTATAAAGTGGAGTCAAGAACATCTCTACGTTATAACAATATGAAAGCTCGTGTCATGAATATGTTATACATGAAGTTCCAAACACTAAAAAAAACTGCTTATTTTGACTTGAAAACAAGCAGGCTTGTTTTCTTTGAGATCAAATATGTCAGCACAACCACCCACTGACCTACTATATGATCCAAATATTATATAGGAAGAAATGTAGAAAATTATGGTAATTATACGACGATGAAAGCTTCACATATAATATCTGAATGTACATGTTAAGCTATTTTACATACACAAGATCGATATTACATCAGCTAGTACTATCACTTATGGTTTTCCTCGATAGTGGCTGGATATGCGTGGCTTGTAAGGTGTCCCGGACAGTGTTTACAAATTAAAAACAAAGTTGTTTATGAGATAGTTGGAATCGAACCTTGTATCTCTTGAATACAAAGTTATCATTCTACTATCTCAGAAAGTAACTCTTAAAGAAAAAAGAGTCAGTAGCGAACCGGTAATTGTTCGGGCAAATGATGTTGGTATCGAACCCGACACCTCACGCATGCAAAGCCACCCTTTACCAACTCGCCCATTCTCAAACACAAAGTGTGGTAAGTAGTTATTATCTACTTTACGATTATCCATATTGAAACCAAGCATTTTGCTTATATAAATTACTTGCTTAACCTAAAAATAAGCAATTGGAAATATGTAAACCGAACCACCTGGCCACTATAGAATCCAAAACTTCTATTCTTAATAATTGTTTACTATTTGAAATTAGGATGTTGGTTATAAGGTGGTGATACACATTTTTGAAGTATAACCCTTAGGGGGAAAAGTAGAATGAAATTTCATGTCGGTCTAACAAAAATAATCATCGTTTTTTTCAAAAAAGAGGGTTATTGTGAACAAAAAAATCATTTCATTGACTTTTAGACACGTGTCGAAAACTCCATGAAATCGCACCACTTTGGCGATTATACAAACTAAATTTGAGGAAGTTTTCTTTTGTCTAAAAAGTGAAAAATGAACCATTAATTATTGAAAATTTCTCAAAAATAAAAAGTGCATGATGGGAAAAGCAGGTATCGAACACCTCACCTATTGCATGCAAAGCCAACCTCTACCTGCTCATTCCACCTATCACTAGTGAAATGCTTAAATTATTAAATTTATATTCAAAACATTGTAACAAGTCATCAGGTCCGGACATGTAGATGTTCTAGAGTGGCAATATAAAGTCGCGAGATGTAAGAAAGATTCATTAAAAAATGACGTTGGAGGACGAACACAAGCTTGATACGAAGGAGCTTATTTTTATTAGAAGATATAGAGGCCCAAGCCCGGTTTGTGGGCTTAGGGTTTATTAGAGTGTTGGCTTATATATAGTCTGTCAATAAAACATAATAACCTATGAGGTTTTCATAGTCTAATAGAATTTGTGATGGGTTATGATCCTACATCGGCCATGTATGGGAATGGTTGATGGTTTATAATGTCCAGGTGTCTCCTTCTCAAACAAGCTAGCTTTTTGAGTGAGTTCTACACTTGACTTATGAAACGATTACGGGCCTAGTATGAGATAGGTTCGTATTTTGTTACACATATTTTTGCATCTAAACTAGTTTCGAAGAATACCAAAGTAAGGCTAGCTGAGTCATGTTTTGTTCTTCTTTAATTTAGCTAGTTTTGGCTACCTTTATGGTCGAGACCAATGGAAGCCCAATGTTTAATGTTAGCTAACTTTTTGTAAATTAAAGACATAAGAGACCAATGTTTAATGGAAGCCCAATGTTTAATGGAAGACATAAGAGACCAATGTTTAATGGAAGCCCAATTTTTAATGGTCGAGACCAATGGAAGCACTAGCATATTTTCATTTATGGAAATTAAAGACATAAGAGAGCTTGAAGCCACTTTAACTGAATACATAAAATGCTCATAACTAGAATCCATGATTCTTCTTAGACGATGTTCCTTCGAGCTCGGTCCAAAGAAAGTCCAAAGCTAGATGAGAACAAGTTAGCGCCACCCCTTTCTCGAAGACTCCTTTTTCGCGTTCCTACCTTCAACATAACACAAACAACAATGTTAGATTATGACATCAAACTTAATATTTTTTATAACTATAAAACCAAGATTCGGTACCAAAGAGGAACCTCGTTTGTTAAAGTTTGAGCCGACATATAAGCCGAAATAAAAAAAGAAGAACCAAAAAAGAAAAGACCGCTTATACGAAAAGGTTGTGGAAGGTACATAAGTTTCTTCAACCCACGAGTCATGCCGGTGGTAATGGAGTATTGGGTTTGATCTGCTACATCGCAAATGATGAATTTGGCAAGGCTTACTTTGTTACAGCTTGCAACGAATCACTTTCTCACATTTGATAGTACATAATCGCTGTTTTCAACGAAGGGCAAATGAAATGAAACATCAACAAACCAATTCAAATCATGCACTATGTTCAGTAACACAAGTACTGAATATGATTCTGAAGTTATGGCAAAGAGTATTGCTGTCTTAACATCTTTTCAAAGCTTTAAAACCATTCGTATATCACATACACAAAGATATATCAGTAAGCAAAGGTCGAAACAACAATCAGCACCAGTCCAACCACCTGCAACCAGTGCAGCTGCCTCGCGGGTATTTGATCGACCTACATGCTATATACTAAATCAGTTTTGAAGTGTACAAATTATCATGAGACAGACGAAAATTGAAATGCTATAGAACTTCTAATCTTGGTTCCTCGTCTTTACACTCATAAATCTTTCTTTATATGTGAGTATTCTAGTGTGGTTTTGGTTTAAAGCCATCAACCGCGCAGCTTCTAGTAGCAGCAGGGAGGGCTAGACGAAGTCCATCGAGTTCAGGTTTTGCGATTACTTGACAACTGAGACGTCACCTGCACATAACTGACCATGTATAAGATTGTGATCAAATGATTTGGATGTAGCCTGCTTATGCGAATGTTAGAAAATAATGTAAGTTTTTGTGAGGCGAATCAAAAGCAAGATCTAATATGTCATTTTCCACATCTGTTGGAGGTTCAACTTATTGTATTGTTCCACGTCATGACCAATGGCCATATGTGCAGATAAGGCATGCATATAACAATAGAGTAGGCAAGACTATTCTTGGGCCAGAATATGTAATTTCATTCGGGTTTCAATTTGAAGAACACGATATTTAGGAGGCCTTGATATGGCTCAGGTCAAAGTGTCAAACTTCTTTCTCCATTAGGCTATAATGTATTGTCATATTCGATACAGATAGAGTCGAATACTCAAGCGGTTTCTTTTTTATGTTTGAACAGCTTAGGAATTATAGTTATTGTTTTAAAGAAAGTGGAATGATAACACACTATGATTTTACTACAATGTTCACGAGTAGACAATGGTTTGGACTCTATTTGAAAAGGAAATGAACTATATGTAGGGAGTTTCTCGAAGAGGTGGCAAACTCGGCGGGTTGGGCGGACACATGCAACGGGTCATAACGGGCACGGGTCAAAATGGGCTCAGGTGAAACAGACTCGGGTAAAACGGGTTTTTTTTTTGCCATCTCAGAAAAAGGTAATCCCTTTGTGCAATTGTTTAACAAAGTGTGACTAGGGGCCAAGTGGAAAAAAGGTCCCAAACAACCCTTAAATTCAACAGTACCAAACTCCGTTAAAGCTCAGCTGTAAAAACAGTACCAAACATCCCTTTAATTCGAGTTACAAAAATAGTCGCAACTCACAACTACCCTTTGATTCCTGTACAAAAACACCCCTTAAACTCAACTGTCGAAACACCCCATCTATTTAGGTAATAAAACAGTCCTAAACACCTCTCAATTGAGCAATCCCAAATGACCCTTTAGTTCAGCACCAAAGCTCAGTCAAATATTACAAGACTAATAAACCGGAGACGACACAAATTCATACTTTCGTCTTATTTTTTACAAATAACATCAGAAACTTATAGCTTTGCAAGGTACTGATCATACTCATTCACGAAGAGCTATGAGGTTAGAATAAATGAATGGCCAGTGTACCCACCTGTGAGCATTAAGCAAACCTAGTTCCTTAAATGACCATGCTAATCAATAATCGCCCGCCACTTTATGCCAGGAAAAATAATTGTAATTAACGTTTTGCTGCAATAACTGCTAAGCCTATTTGGTACTAAACAAACCAGTTGTATTAAACCGAAGAAATCACTCAAAATCAGTGCAGACAACATATACAAAACGATGTCGCATTCATGTAAAACACTTTATACTCTGCTTGGTTATGGAACCCTTTATAAGTTTATGCTGTCTGCACTCTGCAGTTTGAATGAACATCTTTTGACTTTCATTGCTTATATACTTATTGCCGTTTGTGAAATAAGTTGTTCTTAGTAAATGTACAAATGCACATACCAATCACTAAGGTGCAACAAATTGGGTATAAATATGACTTGACATATTTACCTTCAAGCTCTATGTCGTTCTGATGGGCTGCTTCTATCATATTCATTCCAATAGGGACCTCATATGGGTCTCTTTGCCGTCATTGTCAACAAATGTCACCATAATTCTGCACATTTGAGGGAGGTTTTAATTTGAGATTTCATCCAAATGAGTCAAACAGGACGAAAGTCCACCACTGTGTATTCTTAATGCACAAAACCTCTTAAATCATTTTAGTCAGAATAAATAAACTTTTCACTGGTTTTCTAGTGAAAGAATTACCTATTTGATCCCAAACACTTTACGACCTGTTAACTAAACCTGTCCAATTAGACATCTTTAAAAGACAAAATATTACTGGAATTTTCTACTCATATTATTATATAATGGTTAAACATCAAGGTGACTGAGATGTGCAAGTTAAGGTCGGTTTGGTCAAAATGCAACCAAACCATGATCAAACTCGATCCAAACTCGGTTTGAAGTATTTTAGCAATTGTCTCAATGTTTCTAAACACATTTCTAGAGTCCTAGGCTGATTACTCGCTACAAGCTGTTACAATGATGTTGTTTATCCCGCTATGTTGCAATGGTGAACATTTCACATCACACACTAAGTTTATCCAACAAAAAGTGAGTTACAATAAATGCGAGTCTGAGTGTTTACTAAGACTAACCAGCAAAGAAAGATTCTGAACCACCGGAACATGTGGTACCCTTGGTGTAATTGTGGCATGAGATTCGGATTTTGAAAAACGAGAAACTGGAGACAGTTAAACATGGTTCTAGTATAAGTTCACTTATTACACTTGCCTACATAAGAAAAGCTGTTGTAGAGGAGTTTATATGACTCTTTGGGCCTAACAATACGAAAAGATTTGATTTAACCTACTTATCGCCTTTGATTTATATACCAAGTCCCTGCATGCACAGTGACACAAAGTATCATCAACAGAGTTAATCCATATTAACATTGTCTGTATACGAGAAGGAGCACATTAGCATATATGGGCTAGAAATCCGATGCAGGTAACAGCCTAACACCCCACCCTATGGTTTGAACTTACTTTTAAAGCAGGTCAAATTCTCACACATGTTAGATATATGCACAATGATGCACAAAAACAGTTACATGAACGAGGTTTTCCGACTTGAGATAAGTCTTTGACTCATAGTAGGCAGCTTACCTGGGGTATGCCCATGACCTTTTCCCTGCCAGCCCCCAAGATGTGAAACGTTGTGATGACATCAGGGCCAACACGCCACCTTGGTAGTGATTAAAGGCGTACACATACTTATTGAAATTGCAAAGTCTTGTTAGTATTTTGGGTGTGGGCCCAAATAAGTTCCCAAGAAATTGGAATTTTTGTATTAAATCATGAAATCCTAACTAATTCTTCGTAAGCGGTTGAAAACTGTGTAACATTTTAATAAATTATACAAGGAACATAAACGATAGCTAAGATTTTTGGTTGCGGAAACGGGCATCACTTGACTAGTTTCATATATCTATCCCTAGAGCAATCAACCTATAATTATCCCACACATACAAAATCTACGAGATACGAAAACAAAAAGAAACCACCTTTAGATAAGGCTTTAATAGCCTGAGGTCCAAGTGTGAAAGGCCACCCCCAACATGTGTATCTAGTGAAGTTTGAACCTAAGACCTCTTATGAAGAGACATTGCGCATCACTTACCTTGTTTCAGGGGGTGCTTATTTCGGCTGGCGTATATAGCGCAAATTATAACTTGTTTTCGGCTTAGGATACGTAAACTCACTTTTTTGTGGCTTATTTTGAAACTTTTCGGCTTATGTAAGTTTATTATGACATGATAAGCTTACATAAGGCGAAAAGTTTCAAAATAAGACACGAAAAGTGAGCTCATGAAAATAAGTCAAAAACTACATAAGTCCGCTATATAAGCGGAAAGAAACATCAGTATATCTATCCATACATAGAAAAGAAATGTGGGGTGCGAAAACATGTAACATTTGGTAATAGATTTAGAAACCAACATTGTATGTATGTATCGTTTCTATAAGAGACATTTAATCAAACAGTTGGTGGGCATATACCAAAACCCAAATCAGAAATGATAAGAGAATTAAGAAGAATCTTTGTTACTCATTTCTGTAAGACATTTAATCAAACAGTTTGTGGGCATATACTAATAATTAAAAAAAGTACAGAACCTTGAATAAAAAAGGAATTCGAGAGTATAATATCCGCAACTAATAGAACCGAGGGACATCGTACTCTCCAATAAAAAAAAGTATGATTAGAAATTATTTTAGAAAATAAAAAGAAAATCATTTATGAGGAAAAAAGAGAAACTAAATGTGATAACAATATATGTAATTATGTTAAAGAAGACAAGGGCAATACAGTTATTTACGGGTCATATTGGTAAAGACGGAACAAATTTGAAAGTTAATTGTTATTGTCTAACGATAAATTAGTAAGTGTTTAATGTCGACACATTTAAATAAGTACGTTGGTATTGTATAGCTTTTACCCTACAAACTACCAACATATAAACTAATCAACTATTGAAGGGTCTCTTTCATCTAGTATATCCGAATTTTGTATAAATATCATTGTTTCTTAATATAAACCAACTTTATATATACTATAAATTGTATGACTTTGCCATGTACCCGGTTTAATAAAATGGCCAGAACCGATTTAAAAACCGGTGAAAAATCGGTTAAAACCGAACCAATACGGTCAAAACCCATTTAAGAGGCTATGCCATCATTCAACGACAAAGCAGCAAGTTTATCAGCAGGGCTACCGCCTTGTTGCTGCTGAGAGACATTCCTGAGGACGTCCATAACCTCTGCAACTTTGAGCTTGAGAGCCTCTGGTGACCCGAGCAAATGAAGAACCTCTCTCTTGTTCATCTCCAGAAGCATCGTGGTTACCCCCGCTGCTGCCTCAGCTTCCAATTGCTTAACGATCTATAGAATTAAAAAACAAATAGGGTCAAGACATATATTCAAAACTGATTCTTTCAAAAAGTACAAGACCAATTAAGACAATGTAAAGCAGTGTTGTTAATTACCCAGCATACTTGTACACTGACAAAACTACATGTTTAGTTTTCAGAAACTTACAAAAGCCAACTTTGCTGAGTTGATTAGATTATAAATGTAAACAAGAATCGAGACCTCGACAATGGTTGAAGGTGGCCATTTCAACCATTTACATATGAACATCTATTTGGGTAACCTTTTATCTCTAGCATGTCCAAGATGTAAAATCATAAATTTACTTAGCAATAAAGAGTATGCTGACAGCAAGGATCTCACAAATCAGAAGCGAACCCCAACTTCCCACACAAATATTCAATGGTGAATCGTGAACATGTCCAAGAAAAGGCTAAGAAAAGGCTTACAGTCCTCCGCTTTTTTCGAAGTGCAGAATCTAAAGCATCAATAGGAATTGGCACAGAAGCATCCCGAAACTGCCTGCCATTGCGGATAGTGTATCTAATAGGACCAATGCCAGACGTACGGGTACCCCTTGTAACATCAAGAGCATTGCGGCCAGGGTATCGGAAGACTGGTCCACGAGGAATCATCTAATATTCCAAGTAATCGTCATCACTCATCAGAAACAAATAGTTACGACTTACGAGATACATATGAACATTAAGGAGTGTCTGTGTATTAGAAATATATCATCCAATTCCAGATTACAAAATTTAAAAAAAAAAACTGTTTGGGTAAAAGTTTGTAAATTACAATTGAAATCGCCTTTTTTAAGCAAGGAGTAAGTTGTTAGTTTAGTAACTTAAAAGCTTTATACAGCAAGCAAAGACTAAAGAGTAATCAGATAAATAGTATTTCTCAGGGACATCGTTTCTTAATCCATTTAAGAAACAACACGATAAAAATGAACTTACTGGGGGGATGAAGCTTTCATCAGAGACGGTGTCATCTAGATTCTTCACATACAGGTTTAGCCCTTGAGACCACTCTTTGTCATCAAACTTCTGTCCATTAAGAGCATCCAAGGCTTTAGCAGCAACTTGAGCATTCTCAAAGTTGACAACCCTAATGCATTTGGATTTGCCCTCAGCATCCCTCCTTACGACAGCACTAGTGACTGCAACATGTTCACTAAACGCCTTGTTCAAGTCTTCATCAGTTGTTGTCACAGAAAGATTCTGAACAAAGACATTACTAGTAAATTTCAACTTGTCAGCAGCATAGTCTCTTTCTTGCTTGTGTAGGACGCGACCCACGTACACCCGCTTGTCATTAATGAGCATGCCATTGAGATTCGCAATAGCTTCTTGGGCACATTCCTCGCTGTCACACTGCACAAACCCATAGCCCTTTGACTGACCAATTGCATCAGTAGCTATCTTGCAAGAGAGGATATTCCCAAATGCAGAGAAAGTGTCATACAGTGCTTTCTCATCAATTGCTTTGTCCAGGTTCTGTATCAATCAGAAAAAGAAAACCCGCCCAGTGAGAAAACACAATCATACAGATATATATTAATGCCATAGATAGAGCAGTGATTTCATAGCAAGAAAAAGATTGTCACATGAAATTGTTAACATACCTTGATAAATATGTTTCCAGAGCCACTTTTGCGGAGAATAAAATCTCTAGCAGAATACATAACCCTAATCGCCTTTCCGGCAACATTAGTGCGGTTCAGCACTTTTTTGGCCATTTCAGCTTCCATCAACAGAATAATACCGACAATTAGTATACAACTTTGGACACATAACTGTCATTAGTAATGTCCATGAGTGGAACCAATTTAGTAAAGAACATGAAACTAACATAATCCAAACAGCCAACGTACAGATCATCTAAACCTACACTACTAACATATTAACAAAAACAATCAAATTAATACAAAACAAAACTTGTAATACAATTTATAACCTTAACTCATATGTTCCACATACATATCATTCACAGTCAACATTCTAACATCCTCTTCAATTCAACAATAAAAAGTTAACCATCTTCAAATTCAAATGCATACCAACACACACTATAAAACATATCAGCTTCAGCAAAAATCATTAAACCAGCAACCCATAAAAGCATTTTAGTATATAAAACTAAAGATGTACAATACATAAACACAACACATAAACTTAATCCAAATGACCCTCATATAAATCATTCATACTCAAACATCTAAAGAATCGTCAGCAATAACAACCAAACCAACGAACATATAAACTTGATCTATACAAATCGCTTGTATTTCAAAGAATCTAACAGCGTCTTTACCAAATCAACAAAACATATCCACATCTCAATAAAACAGCCAAGAATAGATAACATTCATAACATATTAAACTAACCCAAATATCCACAAACAAATTATCTAAACTCGCACTCCCAATAGCATCTTATCAAAAGGCAAACAAATCAGCAACAAAATAGCACATTTCAACACATACATGTCTACAAACATATACAAATAATTCACAATCAACGCATAACAAAACTTAAGCATATTGAGGATTCAAAAACAAACAAACAAACACATATTCACCAAAACAAACTTAAAACCTCAAACAACCTTAAAAATCATAAACAACCTTATAAAAAAAAAAGGTAAACAAGCTTAAAAATAAACACTTTAATCCAGCAAACATTAGTACATTTCAGCACACACATCCATACATATAAACACATTAATCAAAACAACCTTAAAAATCACAAAAAAAAAAAAAACCCTTAAGAATCATTAACAACTTTAAAAAAAAAACTAAAAAAAAAAACATTAAAAACACAAATTAATACAAAAAATTATTTAAAAAAAAACAGAAACTCACCATCTTGAACATTAACATAGTTAACGTAACCATAACCAAGAGACCTTCCGGTATTCATCTCCATAAAAAGCCTAATATAGACCACAGGACCGAACCGACTAAACAACTCATACAATTGGTAAACATCAACACTCACATGCAAATCTTCCACATACAAACGCGTCGGCCGAAACAATTGTTTACCAACACCCTTACGAACTCTAACACCACCATTCACCGGTATGATAACATACGCCGCCATTAGATTTGGGTTTTTGATAAAACTCTACAGATGATTTTGTTGTTTTTTTAGATAATAAAAATAGGTTTTTGATAAAGATTGATGAAACCCTAGTTTTTTTCTCGGTTTTTTTTATATGGGTAATGAATGAAATTTGTTTTGGTTTTTTGATATGAATATGAAGGTGAGAGGGAAGGGTATGGATAGGTAGCCGGAGATCCAACCCGAAAAGGGCAAATTCGTCGTTAAGGCTACAAAGAGAAAAAGATGTGTGTGTAAATGGTGTGGTATGAGGTTTTTTTTTATAAGGATCATATTTTGGTGGGTTGGGTTGTTTGTTGAAAATATTCGATGATATGTGTTAATTGTGATATATGTTAATTGGGTTGTAGATTTATCTAATTTGTTCGTTTTTTTTAGTGCGGCGAAGAAACAGTAAGGAGGACGGCTGGCGGTGAAGAGACAAACAACTCCAGGTAACAATGAAGTCTTTTATAATAAAATCAGGTTAGATCTTTCTTCTTTTTATATATCAATATTTATTGTTGAAAATTATGAGGTGTCTAGATTAGCTTATATTATGAGGTTTTGGGCATTTGAAAAAGTTTATTGTGTATACTAGATGATTGGTCCGTCGAATTTGTTGAATAGGTGGCTTTGAAAGATTCAAGTAAGTAACTATAATGAACAACAAACAAACCTTATTAATAAGCTTTTTAAATATTGTTATGCAAATAATGATACTTTTGATCCACGAATTGATGAAAGTCTCTACCGTTATCTTGTGAATAGGTCGATTTTGGTTCACTTGGTTTATTCTAAATTATTCCTTGATAATGTGTTTGCTAATCTAATTGATTATTTAATTTTTTTTATGCAAATGACTGGTCTTTTCGTGATCCTACCTACACTGGAATGCTCAAGTCTTAAGAGAGCCAATGATACCACTTCATGGAATACACTATTGCACTCTCTGGTAAATTGGTTTCTTTCTATTGTGAATAATGTATGTTAAGTAGATCAATTATCATGAATCCTGATAGTAGTTTACGGTTTTCATTATTATGTGGTTGTTACATTAGGTGTTTGAGTTGACGATTTGATATGAGCTTGGTTAATTATTTGGAATGGTATATATCCCAAATTTTATCTAATTTTATCTTTGATGAAAAATTCCGAGTAATTTTACGATATAGCGGACACATAAAAACATAATAAACAGCTTATAATGATGTTTATTATTTAATTCATGTTTTGTGTGGTTTGGTTAGTTTTTATATGTTATACATGTAATTTCAAAGCTATAAGACCTATTATTAATATCTTGTTACTTTTCTATTGTGGTTTCTTTAGTAACTTAATAGTTTTTTAGTTTGTTCACAAGGCTCATAAGCTTACTTTTTCCGTCTTAATTGTAAGATTGGTTACTTGAGCTTATGGCTTATTTATAAGACATGAAGTAATTTTTCTAAACGATACTTGATATAAAAAGGTGGGGGTGGAAGTGTAGTAAACGGTAAGTTTCTCATGGATACATTCATAGGATGTGCTTACTTAGGTTAGACATTTGTGCAGACTTCGCCACAAGTTCAAGAACAATATACTTTCCAACCCTTTAGAAATATTATTTTGATCATGTTCAATTAACACATAGCAGCAATTTGATATTGATGTTCTTAATTTGTAAAGGTGCAAGAATAGGAAATTTATAAGAAGTTCAATGAATTGCATCTTCGAATTGATAATTTTTTATTTTGCAGCAAGGTATCACATTCTTACGTCATTTTCATAGTATTTATGAAATACAACTTTTATAATTTTGAATTTTAAAGCTCATGTTTTTTTTCTTAACTTGGTTTGTTAAGGTTAATGAGATCATATAGAGAACACTCAAAAAGATCCAACAAGTTATCAAAATTCCAAGCGCTTTACTAGTCAAGCTTCTGATTGGCCAGGTTTGTTTTATGCTTTTACAATACTTTCTACTAATTGTAACCTGTTTAAACTAAGATACCGGATAAGTAGGATTATGTTGAATAAGAATATGATGTCTAGACTACTTAACTTATACGTATCGGGTGAGATAAGATGTATGGGTGATATTGGTATATCATTGGGATCTGGTAGTTCAGCACAATCAGTAATAAAAAGATCGAGGGAAGTATATCCTAACCCTTAGATCCTCCTTTGGCATGCCATCGCAAATCTTGTCCTAACTTCATGCAATATACAATCTGTTACACATATCAGTTATAAAAAGAACAAAAGAACAAACTGAGTTAGATTTAACACAAAAGATTAATACACTTGAGGTAGCAAAGATTCAATCATTCAAAACAAACCCTAAATGCAAGAATAAATTACCATGGGTATGTAGAAGAGGCTTTAAAGAACTCAATTCGACAACGCTCAGAGCCACGATGGAAATTTAATAATTTCTCACGCCTCTCGAGATCAATGCTACGAGCATAAATTCTGAAGTTCTCCAAAATAGTCGAATGTTAGAGTAGATACCTAATAAAGTTATGATACATATCTGTCTTTGTGTACTATGATTTCCTTCATCTTAAAGCGGAGACAAGCCGGTGGTTCCTTTGGTAGGTTCTGTTCTACATTGAAAAGTTGACGCCACTAACCGAAGAAAAAAATAGCATTAAGTAGCTAGGAGCCTATCAATACTGTACTTCTCAACTCTCATTGTGAGGATTACTTTCAATATGTAAGAGTAATAGTCACTGCATATATATAAAAATACTCCCTCTATCAAACCATTGAGTTTTTTTATGCTTTGAATTTGGTATATGTGGTGACACATTATACACTTAGTTGTAACTCTAATTTCAATGTGATTAAATTCAATGTGCTCATCGTGTGTCAACTATTTTAAGCACATTTTTATCGCATGTTACGACACTTTAAAATTACAATTTGATCTTGCCACGATATATTGTATCGTTAATATTCTGCTTCCATGCAATTCTGCCGCTATGCTCGGGTATATCAGAATGTCTTGTTTTACAAGTTCCTTGCATTCATTCTTTTATCACACACTTTAAAGTCTCGTGTTAGAATGTTATGTCAAATGGTACGATATTTCAATTGCGTTTTAAGAATATCGCATCGTTAATTATATGCCGCCAGACAATTCCGACGCTTTGCACGGGTAGTCGCTTAGTACTATTAAAAGAGGGTTTTTGCCTATGTCATTTTTGACTAGGTGGAACTTTTTATTGGTTAGTTTAATTAAAAAATGTTAAATGATGATGTCATATTTATAAAAAAAATTAAAAACATTTTTAGCCTGTTATTTTTTATAATTAACGTATAGCTTTTTTTTGGAAGACAAATATGTTTTTTATTTTAAACTTTTCCAAAGTAACATCTTCTATTGGTTGCTTAGAGCATAGGGTACGGGAGTCCCTCCCCTCGCGCCGTGCGAAAACGTGACACGACGGCGCGAGAAACCACACCCCGTGTGGCGTTTTCGTGCCTCGCGCCGAGGGGACGGCGCGCGTTTTCGTGCATATTTAATTTTTTTTTTTTTTTTTTTTTTGAAAATTTTAAAAATAGCCGTTGCATTTAAAAATGTGACCGTTTGAGGAGCGGGGGGGGGGGGGGGGGGGGGCACGAAATTTTCAAAAAAAACCCTATTTTTACACTATAAAACCCTCCAAAACATCCCATTTTTTTATAAAACTAAAACCATACAACACAAAAACTCAAACATACTAGTGATGGATCCGAACCATGTGAACAATTGGGTGTACGAGTACTTTAACAACACCAACGCCGGATCTTCGTCTAACCTACAACACCATCTTCCGTTAACTCTAATTCTCCTACACCTTCACGACCCAACATCCAAATCCCACCCTTGATGATGAACCCGTTTGTTAATTGTTCTCCGGAGAAATTTCAAATGTGGATGCAAACACAAGGTATATGTAATCCCTCACAAACCCAAGTAGCTTCAACTTACCCAACACATTCATCTCAACCACAAACCGAGCTTCGTGACGAAGATGACAATACCGTGGGAGACGAGGAGGAGGAGGAGGACGAACCACTAAAAAGAAACCAAAAAAAATCTATAGCCAAAAAACAAGCTAGTGGGAAAAAACCACGTGAGCCAAAAACCGACCGAACTTATTGGACTCAAGCCGAGGAACGGCTTTTGGCCGAGTGTTTTATCCTAATTTCCGAGGATCCGAGAAACGGAAGCGATCAATCGAAGGATACTTTTTGGTACAAGATTATGGCCGAGTATTACAAGGTTGCATCGGAAAAGGATTACAAGAAGCGTAACAAGAACATGTTAACGGGCAAGTGGACGCCGATGAACGGACTTGTTGGCAAGTTTAATGCTCTTTACGATGCTACCACGTTGGCAAGTGGTGAGAATGACGAGCTTATGTACTCGCGGGTTTGCACAATGTTTAAGGAAACATACAAGACCGAGTTTAGGCATCGTGAAGCGTGGATCTTTTTGCGAGACAAATACAAGTGGAAAAACCCCGAGTCAACACAAGCTCGTTGTACCCGGGGTCGTGTAACCGATGTCGACGAAGAGCTGGAAATGTTTGGAGACGACACAATCCCGCGTCCTTCGGGGGCTCCACGAAGAACAAAAAGCCAACGATCTTCGAATAGCTCGTCCGCCACATCCTCTTCGTCTAAAGCTCGGGTTGCCGAAATGATGCAAGAACAAATCTTGATTGACCGAGAGGCGAAAAAAGAATCCATGGATCATGAGTTAGCCGCAAGACTCGCGGTTTGCGATATTGCTAAACGGAATGAGGATTTAAAAATCCTTAATTTCGACACTACCGGAATGTCCCCGGAAGACGCGGAGAGCATCGAAGAGTTGAAGAGGAAGACCCGAGAATTATATTTCGGGAAAAAAAATTAAGTTTAATTTATGTTTTGTATTTTCGTATTTTTTTTAATTTTTTTTTCGTATTTTTTTTAATTTATGTACTTTTTTTTATTTTAATGATATGTTTAATAAATTTGTTTAATAAATTTGTTTTATAATTTTTTTTTTATAAAGTAATGGGGCCCACATAAACCCCACGGCTCAAGCCAACCAAGGAGCCCCATTTTTGGTGTTGTGGGATCATTTACCCACCACACACCATACCCCTTGAAAAACTTGGTGTTTTCCCACGGCTCAGCACGACGGCTCAGCACCATACCCTGTGCTTTTAGAAAGAAACATATTTTTTGAATTTTATACAATCTCCAAAGCCCTTTAATCATGTCTTGAGTATTAAATTCTAATTCAGATCTTCATTTATCTAATTGTGTTCGTCTTCTCAATCAGGTACTTTTATTCTTCTCTGTGAAGTGATAAATAATTTGTCAAAATTAGTTCATTTACGATTCAACCTTTATTTTTTGATGTTTCAGGTTCCTTTAATATTCTGATTTATCAAGTGCTGGTTGATTTACGTATTTTTAACAGTGAAGAACCTCTTGATCTTTTTCTATATTGGAAGCAAAAATCAAATGTCCTCCAGTTCGTCTTTGTCTTTTTTTGTTGTTCATTAATCCGTTCACTGTATTAAGGATTTAGTAATGTTTTATGAGTGACTTTTTTTTATCAGGCTTATGTTTATTTGATGAACACCAAATGTTTGATGAAATGTCTAAGTAAAAAGAAACTTCAAAATCAATTAACATTGCTAAAATTGTACCACCTGGACAATCTTACATATGTATGGTCATGCTAGATAAATTGCACAAATGATTTCAATCACTTGATGTTTATCATGTAACGTGAAATTTTTATTTAAAATACATCTTATTATAAAAGTTCATTATATGGAATATGAAATAAAGGAGGAGATTAAAATGCAATAGCTTGTGAAATTTTGGCTAACTTATAACTTGAGTATTGACTTAAAAGATTCTTGAAATTAAAGTTTGAAAGCCTCAATGTTATATAAGTAGTGGGTTGATAATGTTGACATCCTTGAAATATATGTTTTATCTAACTTTTGATGTTTAATTCATTTGCATCGTATGAGCATTTATCTCTTGGTGTTGTTTTAATTGACAGGGATGAGGTTGTTCATGCATTATGGTGAAAAACACTTTGATTAATAACGTAAAGGTGGGTACTGAGTAAATGGTCTAATTGTGACGACATCAAATGTGTCATAACACAACTTATTCATCTTATTGAATAATATTTATAAGAGGGAATCATGTTTGTTATGTCTCTTATGTAGCTTATTACTGCGACATTAAAAATAATATGTTAAAATACCAATATGGTAGTGTTAATGTAATTATTGTATGTAGATGTAATTGTATCATTTTTTATCAAAATTTTGTATTGCATATGTAATTTGGACAGGCTATTACACAAACCTGGTGCAAGAGAAAGTGGCCCATGATATGGTAAGTGTTTCACGCTCTTACCATGGTTACTTAAGCTTATTTGCATATGTGTTTTTACACCTTTAGTAGTTGTGAACTGAGCTATTTCAGCGGTACATTGGTAGTTGAAAATAGACCTTCAAATTGACTTATTATGATCTTCCCCTTTTTGTTGATTTAATTTGAATTTTGTAGGGAGGCATGAATCAGATATTCAGATATTCCAATGGTCATTTAGTAAAATGGTGAGTTTAATTATGTTGGAATGGATTTACCTCACATGGAAAAAACAATAGCTGTTGATAGTCTGACAAGAGTAAAGATAGTTGAGTATGCAGTTACATTTTGGAAAGTTTTAAATCTGTTAACCATCATTTTGTTAGTCAGATCGTCTTCGTATCACTTATTCGGCCTTCAAGGTATGTAACAGTTCTGAACATTTCTGGACCGAGGACAAGATCAGATAGTTCAGGCTATTGGGCGATAAAAGCATGGTGTTCATAGAATCAATATATTGCATGTTTGGAATTATCTTTGTGTTTTCTTTGGTTGAGGCTTTTCAAGAGAATATAAAAAGAAGGGGAAAGACTGAATTTATGTAACTTATTTGTTCAAATTAACTAATGTACGCAAGATACTTTTTTTATTCCAGACCTACGCAACATACTTTCGAGTACTTACTAATCTACGCAATATTGACCAAAATGTGACTTGTTTGACCGGTTACCACTTATAAAAGTTACAGTTTGGTCCTTTGGTCTGCGTGGACTTCCACCGTTAGTCCTTTGACATTCTTTTCATTAGAAAACTTAGTAATGATACCTTAACTTAAATACACGAATTTTTGTACACGTTTTTATACAAACTTTTTATACGTGTTATTATATACACGTTTTTATACGCGAGAAATTCTTAACTTTGACAGATAATTTTTGCGTCAAAACTGATCTCGTAGACTCCGAAAATCTCACGTTAAGTCAATGTATACGTTCTTTACAACTTTCATGTTTTATGTTTTACATGAAAAAGACATTTAGATGGTCGAAACCTCGATTTAAACTGTGACAGCAATACTAGTAGTTTCGGTAATTAAGTAAATCTGGATTTCGACGGTCTCATTTAGTGCTAAAAATTTACGTTTAAGTCTCTAAACCTATCAGTGACTAATTATATACATTATATATAAAATATTCTAAATAAGGTTTAAAACTTATAAAGATAGTAGTATGATTAAAATGAGAAATTCTCCAAAAGGTTTAAATCGGCGGGAAAACCCTGACCCCGTCTACCTTTTCGTGCCGACTGGCCCTTCCCCAAGGACCAAGCCCCAGGCAATGAGCACCTGTTCCAGTGACATGCGTCTAAAAATGTGTATCGAAGCGTGTGTATACAAACGTGTATAAAAACGAGTGTATAAAAATGTGTATAAAACTGTGTGTATAAAAGAGCGTAAAAAACATTTATATACTCACGTTTTTACGCAATTATATAAATATTTTTTTACGCTTTTTAATACACACAGTTTTATACACAAGTTTTTATACAACTTTTATACACGTTTGTATACACACTACGATACACATTTTTAGACGCATGTTTTGTGTTTGAGTTTAAATTTAAACGAGAAGTTTTTCGAGCAACCAGTTTTATCATACTATTATTTTTATAAGTTTTACACTTTGTTTTGTAATATTTTACGTATAGAATGTCGATATTTAGTCATTGATAGGTTTAGAGACTTAAAGATAAGTATTTAGCACTAACCGAGACCGTCGAAATTCGGATTTACTTGATTGCCGAAAATACTAGTATTGCTGCCATAGTTTTAAATCGGGGTTTCGACCATCTAAATGTCTTTTTCATGAAAAACATAAAACATGAAAGTTGTAGAGAACGTATACATTGACTTAACGTGAGATTTTCGGAGTCTACAAGATTAGTTTTGACGCTAAAATCATCTATCAAAGTTCAGAATTTCTCGCGTATAAAAACGTGTATATAATAACACTTATAAAAAGTGTGTATAAAAACGTGTATAAAAATTCGTGTATTTAAGTTAAGGTATCATTACTAAGTTTTCTAATGAAAAGAATGCCAAAGGACTAACGCTAGAAGTCCACGCAGACCAAAGGACCAAACTGTAACTTTTCTAAGTGGTAACCGGTCAAACAAGTCACATTTTAGTCAATATTGTGTATATTAGTAAGTACTCGAAAGTATGTTGCGTAAGTCTGGAATAAAAAAAGTATCTTGCGTACATTAGTTAATTTGAACAAATAAGTTACATAAATTCAGCCTTTGCCCTAAAAAGAAATGTAATGCGGTTTTTTGGGTTTGGGGGCTGAAATTGATGGAAAAAACATTATGTTTAGCACGTTTTTTTCATAAAAGTTTTTAGTGTAATGTGTGAATGGGTCAATTGATGAGTAATAGTTATAAACATTCACTACGCATGTGACATAGATTTTAGAACCGATGAAAGTTTAAGGTACAAGTACAAGGATGCAAACACAAAGCCAATATTTATTACTCATTCAGAGTTCATCGTAGCTAGGTTTTTGCTAAGAATAAGCTAATTTTCGCTACTAGACAATTAGTTGCGCATAGTGACGACGGTGAAAAGCGGGAAATTTGTGTCTACAATCTTTTTTTATGTATATGTTGGTGTGAAGTATGCGAGAGTGAAGAGATTTAATGGATTAGATTGTAATTAAACATTTAATAGATTATATTGAACTTTAATAAACAGTGGTCTGTTGTTTACATTGGTCTGTTGTTTACATTGGTCATAAGGCTATGCACAAATGCACTTTGAATAACTCAATCTTAGCTTAGAGCAAAAGGTGTCACGAAGAGGTTTACCCTCTTCACCTGTGACATTTCAGCGACCAAAACAAAAAAACAACTAAACACCCCCTCACTCACAACTAGTCTCTCTCCTCTTCACTTGGGTCCCGCCACTCACCATTTTATTTCTTTTTTCATTTTTCACACAAACTAAAAATTCATTTCATAAAATTAAAAATTACAGATACTTCAAATAAAAATACAAATACAAATATTTAAAAAAACAATACGGAAAAATACAATAAAAATACGGTCGATTATTCATAGTTGCTCTTGTGCCCAGAGATGCTCAATGAGGTTCCGTTGAAGGCTTGAATGTACTTCTCTATCTCGGAGTTCTCTTTGTTTCCTACGACGGATTGCACATCGCTCGACACATGACCGTAACAAATGGTTCCCAGGAGGGATGTACATTTCAGCTGCTTCGGATATCGCAAACCTTTGATTCTTCAAAATCATGTTATGCAAAATGATGCACGTGTACATGATTCTGCGTAGCTTGTTCACAGTCCAAGCACGCGCCGGTTGAGCAATTATACGCCATCGTCCTTTTAGGACACCAAATGCCCTTTCATACCCGTAGCATCATATCGAATAGTAAAAAAGTGAAAATGCTTGGGTAAAGGATTATTTGTTGCACAATAAGTTTCAATACCTTCAACTATTTCCAAAAATAGTTCCCGTCTCATGCGATATCTGAACGTTTCCTCCGTATATTTCGGATTTGGACTAAAATAATCCTTCATTAAACGTGTAAGCTTAGGATATTTTGTGAATCGATGCTCTATTACATTAAGGAACGATCAATATAAAGAGTTACATGGAATGTTCTAGACTCGGGCTTGAGCCCAATACAAGATATTACATTATACAATACAGGCTAACACTCCCCCGCAGTTGGAGCGGGAGTATTACGGACGCTCAAACTGGTACGAAATTCTTCAAACAGAGCGGTAGGCAATCCCTTAGTGAAGATATCAGCATACTGGTAACGAGAAGGAACATGTAGAACGCGAACCTGACCAGTAGTAACCAACTCTCGGACAAAATGTTTGTCAATCTCAATATGCTTAGTCCGTTGATGCTGAACTGGATTGCATGATAAATACACAGCACTTACATTATCACAGTAAACAAGCGTAGCGGAAGATAACGGTGTGTGTAACTCGCGTAAAAGATTTCGCAACCAACAAGTTTCAGCAACAGCATTGGCAACACCACGGTACTCTGCCTCAGCACTGGAACGAGAAAGCGTAGGTTGGCGCTTAGAGGACCATGAGAGTAAGTTGTTGCCAAGAAATACACAATAACCAGAAGTAGAACGTCTAGTGGTGGGACAACCAGCCCAATCCGCATCAGAATAAGCAATCAGTGAAGTAGTGGAAGATGCAAACAACTGCAACCCAAAGTCCAGGGTACCCCTAACATACCTCAAAATCCTTTTAAGAGCTGAGAAATGAGGCTCCCGAGGATCATGCATAAAAAGACATACCTGCTGAACTGCATAAGAAATATCTGGTCGAGTAAAGGTAAGGTACTGAAGAGAACCTGCAAGAATCCGATACAAAGTCGGATTAGAAACCAATTCCCCGCCATCACCTAACTTAGACTCAGTATCAACAGGAGTCCGACTAGGATTGCAATCAACCATGTGTGCCCGCTGTAGAATCTCCATAGCATATTTCTTCTGAGATAAAAATATCCCGGAAGAATCCCGTGTAACAGAGATGCCCAAAAAATAATTGAGAGCACCCAAATCTGTCATAGCAAACTCCCGACTAAGAGAAGTAATAATGCGCTGTAACAAAGACTCAGAGGAAGCGGTGAGAACAATATCATCAACATATAACAGTAAATAAGCAGTATCGATCCCATGTCTGTATATGAATAAGGAGGAGTCACAACGACTATGATGAAACCCAACTCTAGTAATGTAAGAAGCAAAGCGCTGAAACCAAGCTCGAGGAGCTTGCTTAAGCCCATAAAGAGATCGCTGTAATAAACACACATAATCAGGATGCTCAGAATCACGAAACCCGGGAGGTTGATGCATATAAACTGTCTCAGATAAATCTCCATGTAAAAAAGCATTCTTGACATCAAGCTGATGAATTGGCCAATGTCTAGAAGCTGCCAAACTAAGAACAGTGCGTATCGTACCCGGTTTAACAACCGGACTAAAAGTCTCGTCAACATCAACCCCCTCTACTTGGGTGCTACCATTCGCCACAAGACGGGCTTTGTAGCGACTAAGTGTGCCATTAGCCAAAAACTTATGACGAAAAAGCCACATACATCGGACAATATTGGTGTCTTTAGGTCTCGGCACTAATGTCCAAGTGCAATTTTTAATAAGTGCATTATATGGCGACTTCACGTTCATGCCAAATGTATCTACGATGCTGCTGAACTTCATTTTCTTCATCTTCGTTAATCTTCATCACCATTTCGTATTCTTCCATATCTTCAAGATCGGACGGATTGGAATAATCAGACGAGGTACTCATTTTTTTTTGAAAGTTTGATTGAAAGTTTTTGTGAAAAGTTTTGATTGAAAGTGTTTGTTGTGAAATGAAGAGTATTTAAAAAAAAAGTTATAAGAAAAATAAAAAATTATACCGTTTACCAACGGCTCTTTTGCACGTGGGGCCCACAAGCTCACCTTTTCAGCCTCGTTGAAGAATGACGAACAGGGAGCGGCGAAGGCGGTAGGTGTCACGGCGAGCACCGGCGAGGGTGCCACCTCAGACCGGCGAGGTGCCCTCACCGTGACACCGTCTGCTCTTAAGCAGTTTTTTGTCCATCTTCGGAAGCTTTGAGGCTTAAGTGCTGCTTTCCAGTTGGGTTAGTTTTGTTGGTCTGTTGTGTTACTCGGTATTTACATAAACCTTAATAATAAGCTTTTAAAGGAAAGTGTAGAAAAGATAAGATATACTCAGGAGGAAGTTAGAATTAATTTTATTTTTCATAAAAGTAGTAAAAAAATGTGAAACGAGAACCTTTTGATGGGTTAAACTCAAACAAGTCAATCTCAAGTGTCACATAACAAAATATAAATCAAGTGAGACATAAATACAGATTATGTATTAGAGCAAATGGAACCATCACATTTCCACATCAAAAACCACTCCGTCAAGTCAACTTTTTCAATTCCACATCCACACCAAAAAAACCATCTTATCATCATATCATTTCCACACCAATTTACCCATTTTTCCATTTTTTTTTCATAAACTACCCTCAACAATTAATTTATTCTAATCTTAATTTACTTTATTCATTCAATACATTCTAAAAGAAACACCCGGATAAAAAAAACATTCGGCTAAAAACAACAATACGAAAAACAAAAAAACTAATCTTCATTTTGATCAAGTTTATTTTTGATTTCTTCCTTTTTCACATTGAAAAAAAAGGTTTCAAAACTAGCCTTTGCATTGTTTTGAAAATTCAAAAAAAAGTTTAAATGTTTTCAAAACTAGCCGTTGGCTAGCAGTTTTTTTTTTAAAAATTCATTTTTTTTACCTCCAAAAAGCTAGCCATTTAGGGTTAGTTTCGTTAGGTTCAAAAGTTAAGGTGGGGTTTGTGTAAAGTGAAGTAGAGGTGTTATATAAAATTGGCTGGTCTCCACGGACGTGGGCGTGGCCACGGCGTCTTCCACGCCGTAAACGGCGGTGTGGTCACGCGGCCCACGCAGCCCCACGGTGTGATCATTATGTTCGCTCTTACAATGAATTTTTAAACATGAATAAAACTTGATTTAAATTGTTTTCTTCATTGTCACTTTGTACCGTGATATACTATAATATTTTCGTCTCAATATTATTTTATACGTGTCTATTACTAATAATGAAAAGTAAAGTTTGATCAAGTTTATTATATTACTTTTAGTTGAAATTATAATTACAAAATAAAAATACTTAAATTAATAAGTTATAAATAAAAATATCATTTAGTTAAAAAGTAAGAGAAATAGTACTATTCTTTCCACTTTATATTATACTATTTTCCTATTCTTTCCTAACCAATGTATCTTTTTCCTCATTTTTTTATCTTCAAAATTTTTCACGACACCATTTTTCGGTTCTTTATGTTCGAACGAATCAAAGGAGTTTAGAGGCAATCAGTTGTTATCACCATCCCTTAATGAGTCAGAGCGTATAGATCTTACCGCGTCTGAATCACAAGAGAAAATAAATAAAATTAATGTCTAACCGCGTTTGACGAATAAAGAGTCAAAGGCCACTCAAACGTTTTTGGTAAAAATACAATCTAAGTCTTTTTTTCATGAAATAGGGATACAAATTCTCAAGTTGAGAATGTATTACAAAGTTCTCATAGACTTTTTTTTTGCTTTTCATCGATGGAAATAATGGAGTCATTAATTTGGCTAAATATGATTTACTAATATGGTTATCTTTAGAGGTGGACTTACAATTTGTAACACGGTGCTACGCAAAATGTTTAATGATTATTAGTACTAAAGTTGATTCGCGTTACGTAAAACTGAATGTTGCACGTGTCGAAAAAACTTCTATTTAATAAAAAATCTATCATTCGTGACTTAAAATAGATTGTAGCTTCTGTCACACCTAACTCTCATGTGGTTCCGCTCATAGTTGTCGTTGAATGCAAGCTTATTGATAATTATAAAAACCTAAAGTTTCAAAATAAGTTTTGTTTGTCACTTGGAATTATAAAAGCTTTTACAAGCTTTAAGCTTCCCAAGTCAATTGAAAAGGGATTACGAGATTATAAGGGCTTATCGTCGTCAGTTAAAATGACTTAAATACCCTATAAAATATTAAAAATTAACATGTAAAAGCTTGAGGTATTTGGAATTATATTTTGTTATACTTTATGTAATTCTATGGTAATGAACTTTAGCTTAACTTATTTACCAAATACCTTTTATAGAAAGATGAACTTGCTACTTATAATAATCTACAGCTCTAGCTTCGTTTGGATGCTCGACTCCATCTTATTTCGCCCAAATACTCATTATACTATAGATAGATGGATTCACACACATTATATTGTTTTCATGTTCATCATTCATACAAAGAAAAATAAAAAAGATATATTTAAGTAGCCCGTGTATTACACGGGTCTTAAACTAGTTTAGGGGTTAAAGACCCCCCCCCCCCCCCCCCCCCCCCCCCCCGAGTGATTAACAAAAACATGATTTTTACAAATCCCGTGTCCTTAAATTGTAGATTCAAGTCTACGAATGTCACCGCTTTGGTCTATAATTAAAAAAATGTGGTTAACCATAAACTTGAGGGCTCGAACAGACCTATGGTTTTCAAACTTTTTATTACGAGTCGGTGACAGAGCTGAAGAGGTCATCGATAAAAAAACTACATACAAATGACATGACAATTCCATACACTACCGATGCTGCCTCAAAACGTTGACGACATTAATGACCTGTTGATAGATAGATTTCCTAGGGAAGAAAATATTTACTATAGTTTTGATGAAGCGCAAGACGACCCACAAAACTTCTATCCTTTTGAATTCTTAAACTCTCTCAACGTGAGCGGATTGCCACCACATTACTTGCGTTTGAAAATTGAATGCCCGATTATCCTTTTAAGTAATCTCGATCCGGCAAATGGATTATGTAATGGCACGAGGTTGATATGCAAACGCTATGATCCAAATGTCATCAATGTTGAAATTGATGTCGGTCAGTATGCTGGAGTTAAAGTGCTTTTGCCAAGAATTCCTATAGCTCCACCAGAAGTTGAAACTCTAAAAAAAGTATTTATAAGTTGAAAATATAAATGTTGAACAAGAAAAAAAAGTCACTTAATTCTTTTAGGAAACGTATGACAAAAAAGACTTTTTAGATGAATCTGTCGTATAAATGTGTTGGGTTAAAACCGAAACAAATGTTATATTTGTGACCCTTATTATACAATAGTTTATCTTGGTTGTTTATGTAATGTATATAAAACTTGATTAAGAAATGTTTTAGGAAGGTTGTGTTGTTCGGTTTTCCATGTTGAACAGTGATAAATGTTTTAAAATTTTGTGTAACACTCGAACAAACCATAAGCATGTGTTTAGACTGTGTGAGAGTATGTCCACCTTTTCATGTATGGGATGCTCGTTTTGTGGGTATACTCGTGCAAGAATATCAATGGCACTGGATGAGTCAGGTATTGATCATCTGATAAGAAAATAAAGATGACATGTGGCATTCCTTTCTTGGTTGTGTATGGTTGGTATGTTGTAACACCCCCATTTTACCTTGACGCAACGGAATAATATTTTTAGGGGTATTACTTCATGATATGAAAGCAAAGTAATAGAAAACAGCTCATAAGAGTATTTAAATAAACTTCATTTATTCTTTATAAATTTATCATTCAAAATCAGAGATTTTCAATAAAACAACTGTACATACGCTGTACATGACAGGTTTTCGAGATCTAGAAAATAGGTTTGAATGACAAAATCTTCCAAGATTATATCTATCCACGTCATTAGTATGCTGCTCCATGCTATCAATTTCAATACCTGAAATATATGCTTAATGTCAACACAAAGGTTGAGTGAATTCATAGGTTTTAAAAATCAGTTTGAATACAAGATCCTTTTTCCCGAGCTACGTTGTTATTTGCTCGTAAGTTTGAATAAAATGATGATTCAATTTCACGATACCGCAACTAGACATATCAGAAAAATCCAACAAATTGCCCTTAAGCAGGAAGATTGCCAGACTATCCTGAATTTTAGCAAAATAAAGCATATTTGTTTAGCCTAGGAATGGACCATTAGCTGCTAGCAAGTGCGACATGCCCAGATAGGAGATGTCAGTCTCCAATAGTAATATTTACGATATTAGCGCTCATTCCGATAAATGATTAGTGGTTCACAATTAAAAAGGGACTTTCATAGGCAACAGTAAACATAGTGTCAATCAATTATATCTAGAAAGCTTACCAAAAACACTTGTATTCCATTTTTAGCATATATTCCTCTCACGGATTTTGAAATCATTTAAAAGTAGTATAGTTTAGTGAGGCTATGAACTGACCTTATGTCCAGTAATCTTGTCGGGTTTATGTCACACAGATCAAGTTGAGCTAACAAACAAGAACGTGGTCTCACACCAACCTGTTTTAACATAATTGGTATGGTATTAAGTTTTTAATCTTTTGATAAATCAGTAAAACCCGCATGCTTTTACCATGAATAGTGCCCTTAAGATCGTACGTCCTAGATTAAAACTTACTCTATTTAGTATTGATCACATTCATGTGCTAATAATCAAGCAAGTGCATACGTGTATGACATGATAAGTATCGATTACGTACAAACTCATGATAAACAGTTAATAGATATTTCACGTGAACATAATTAAATCATGATCACCATTTTAAAACACGAACTAAAATAATTACGTAAGTACTTAATTACGAGTGTAAATAATACGATAAACTACATGATAAAATAAACAGAAACACTTTAAACACGAACACGTTTAACCACGAACGAACACGAAACATCGGGACACGAGAAAAGGTACGGGTACCCCATGTGGGGCCCCATACCCACGGCACACATAACAAGGTGGGCTAAGCCCATGGACTTTTACAAGAAAAGGGGGGGGGGGGTTATGGTAACTTTTTATTTCATTTTACATTTCAAGCAAAATAAACATTTAACCTAAAAAGGTTTTCTCTCTTTCCTTTTTGTCCTCTTTGTGCCGCCACCCTAAGACCACCATAGGTGGTTGATTGGTTGATTTTGATCTTGAAAACCATTGCTATAAACCGTGTTTGTTCATCCTCTTCCAAGCTACGTATTGGTATATCATTCTAAACCTTTCTTTTTAATTCTTTTTAAATCTTTGATTATTTTCATGAACATGTTATTGTTATTCTTATTAAAACATGATAATTAAACATAGATCTAACATGTTTTGGGGTTAATTAAAATCAAAGGTTGTTATATGAGGGTGTTTGTTTTTGGCCGCCTAGTATAACCAACCCGAGGGGGGTTCGGTTTGCTTTTAGCCGCCACCACCAAGACCATTTTGGTCTTGGTTGTTGCATGTGGGACCCACGGCAGCAAGGGGACACAAGTACACCGAGTTGGCTCGGGGTACGGTGTCGAGTTCATGCCCGATTCATGGTTCGTTGGTTAAATCATGATTTATGCTACATGTTAATATTATGAATTATGAACTTAGGATATAAATTAATTAATAACATGAGATATTAATTAAACCATGACTTAGGTTATTTCATAATTATTAATTTAGCATGATATTAATTTAACCTAAGTATTTTTATGTTATAAGTTATAATTAATTAATTATTTAAAACATGCTTATAATTAATTAATTTAGACATGACTTAGGTTATATTATTTATACATATTAATATACATTTTAACCTAAGTAATTTATTCCATTTTAATTAAAACATGTTATAATTTAATTAAAATGCTTAACCTATAGTTTAATTAAAATGCATGAAATAATAATTAAACTATACACTATATCATATGACTTAAGAGATAAGCTTATAAACACTTAGACTTATATTTTAGCTTATGCAACCAGCTTAATTCTAATTATGGAAACTTCTATTTATAGAAACTTAATTAAATAAGGCAACTAATCTAATCATGGAAACCTTCTATATATGGAAACTTATTTAATTAAGGCAGCTGATCTATTTTTGGAAACTTTCTATTTTTAGAAATTGATCTATTTTAAGCAGTGAATTCTATTTTTGGAAACTTTCTATTTTTGGAAACTTTCTATTTTTGGTAACTTTCTATTTTTGGAAACTTTCTATTTTTGGAAACTTTCTATTTTTAGAAACTTTCTATTTTTGGAAACCTGCTATTTTTGGAAAGTTACTTATGATTACACAGTAAGTATAATAATACATGAATTACCAGTAATACTTTATCAGATTAATCAGAGTACAAGGTAAACACAGATAGGGATTTAAACAGTAAACCATGACCTAAAACATACAAAGTAAGCTAAGATGAGACATAAAACCCAGTACGTAATCAGTGATTCGATACTTATACACGTGTGTATTCATGTAGAGTTAGTGATCCAGAAGTAGGAGTCTTTCTTCCGTTCATTCACTGGACTTGAGGTACGGATTCCCGTCCTTTCAGTATGGACATTCTTTCCTTATTAGGATTTCCCCGTATGCAGCCAACTGTTTTCCCCAGTATTTGTTTTATTGTTTTGAACTGCTTATGTTTAATTAGCATAATCTATAGCCATATACAAGCATGACCAGTTTCACCTAGTTATGGAGGTACCATAACCATAACATTGGAGGCACCAATGTTATGACTTCCCCACGGCGGAGTGATTGCTCGTGGCGTCCCTTTCAGTTTTGGCCATATTATTATATCATGTGGGGCGTATGGGTGCATCCTAGTTACATGTTTTATTCAGTATTTCATGGTGAATGTGGTGTGTGCCTTGCATCCTTCACAAGGAGTTGATCCCTCCTACCCAGACCAGTATATTAATTAGAGGCATCCCCTCTAATCAGCATGATGAGGTCACCCCTCTAAGTATTCATGCACGTGACCTTTTCATGATCTATATGGGCTATGGTATATATATGTTAAAACAGTTTTCATAAGATAAACATAAGGCTTTTCAAACTATAAAATCAGTTTTCTCAATACTTAACCAGTCTACTCAGAACTTAGTCTTCCGCTGTTATATGTTACATGCTTATCCTATTTCATGCTATATTGTACATCCGTGCACTGAGCGTCTTGCTCAGCCGTTTTCCTTTTCATGTTCCCCAAAACGGCAGGTACTCAGGGACGCTCGTAGATCTCAAACGTACGTGCATATGGACTGGAAGCTTTACTGTCTTTCTTTACTTTATGCATTTCCTTTACTTTAATACAGCTTGCAATGGACATTGTTTCGTCCTTTCCTTTTACAGTATTTATGTTTGTGTGTGATGAGCTCTACTTTGGGGTTACCGATGTTTGATTTCGGTATTTCCCTTTTATGGTCAACTAATGCTTAGACATTTATCCTTGTATGCTTTGATGACACGCCATGATTATGCGTAAGATTCCATTTCCAAAATGGGGTGTTACAATTATGGTATCAGAGCCAAGGTTTCAACCTGTAGGCTCTCAAATATGACCTGTGATTAGTGGGTAGTCACTACGGTCTTCCTAGAACTGACAGTTGTTTTCATGCATTCATCATTTTTAAGCATACATATACATGTCATTGTTACAGGGTTTTTGACTAAGTAATGGTTGGTACAGGACTGGCCCTATTTAGTCGCATGTGTTTTATCGAAACTTTTAGATTTGGGACTGACCCATAGGCGTCCCCTCGATATGTCTTTTGTTTTGAGTGAACTGACCAGAGGCGTTCACTCTCGAGCATCAAAAGTTTTCATAAAACTGCATCATGCATTCATACAAAAATTTTCTTGCATAAAATTTTTCTCGTGAAATTTTTTTGGTATAAAATTTTTTTTCATGTATATATATAATTTATATTTTATGTTTTGAACTGTTAATCATATGTTTTATGTTATACTGTCAGATGGTTCTCACACGCGAGCAAGAGCAGCTCAATGCTGCAATTCAGGCTGCCATGCAAGCCTTGCTTCCTCAACTGAGGAATGACATCCGTGCTGAAGTCCAAGCTGCCAACAATCAGCAGCAGCAGAATCAGGCACCTCATCCTCCTCCTCCAGTGACACTAGCAGTGTGGCTGGAAAGATTCAACAAGCTCCGTCCTAGAGCTTTTGAAAAGACTGATAGCCCCATCGATGCTGAAAGCTGGTTGACTCATATCGAGAAGATTTTCAATGCTATGGGCTGTGACCCCGCATACAAGGCGAGATTGGCATGCTACCGGTTTAAAGGCGATGTACTCAGCTGGTGGCTAGCCTTGACGCAGTCGGAAGGAGGTGATGATTGGGTCGCTGGTTTGACATAGGCTCTATTCAAGGAGAGAGTGATGGAGCAGTTCTTTCCCAAGGCAGAGCAGGACAAGCTCAAGCGAGAGTACCATGGGATACGACAGAGAGCGGGCGAGAATAGCAACGAATTCATGCAGCGCTTTCTTCGCTTAGCTGGTTTCCTGGGAGCAGCAGCTGGTACTCCTGAGGACCAGGCACACCACTTTAGGTGGGCACTTCGCACCTCGGTCGCGAACAATCTGGTGTGTGCTACGTTCAATACAGTAGCACAAGTGGCCGACGCAGCAAGGAAACTAGAGATGCTGCAGGAACGAGATGAGTTCGGGGAAGCTGAAAGACCCGACAAGAGGTAAACATTTCGTATTCAAACGGTAACCAAACCGCATCCTATCATTATATGTTCAATAATCATCTCTTAAACTGTATCTTACAGGCAGAAAACTGGGGACCGGTCTCAGCCGGCTACTCAGCAGCAGCCTCATCAGCCCAAAGGAAACGGTCACACTAACGACCATTCTATTGTGGAAAGGCGTAGCGGTAATGATAATTACCGTAACAACGCTGGACACTCCAACAACAGCAGGTCCTACTATTTACGCATCTTCTTATGATTTCATGTTATATCTATCATGCTGACACTATATTAACCTCTACCAGGAACCACGGTAACAGGAAGGACCAGAACCACAGGGGTTCGCAGCCTAACCGTTCAGCTATCACTGGTGAACATCTTATGATGCATATGTCTTATACTCGTGCATGTAGTTTATCTTAACACATTTTGTCATCAGCAGGCCCTCAGCAAGCAAGGACTCCTGCTGGAGGATTCACTCATCCTATTTGCAGTACTTGTCATCGCAGACACCCTGGCCCATGTCGTCGTGATTCCGACGCGTGCTTCAAGTGCGGTCTCCCTGGCCATCGTATGAGAGATTGCCGTAAGGGTGAGATGGAGGGTACCTCGGGTCATGCTGATAATAAGCCGCCTCCTACCACTGGGCGTGTCTACACGACATCTCGCGATCAGGCAAACAAATCTACAGGTACCATTACTGGAATTTTGTATATGTACGGCCAAGCTGCATGTGTTCTTTTCGACACGGGTGCCAGTCACTCAGTTATTTCCACTACATATGCTAAGAACATCAGGACACTTCCCTTGCCATTAGAAAATAGGCTTACCATTTCCACGCCTTTGAGGGACTCTGTATTAATAACTCATGTATACAAGAGTCTTCCTCTAGAGTTTGACGATAAAGTTCGTGCAGTAGATGCACTTCCCCTAGACATGATTGAGTTCGATATGATTCTCGGCATGGACTGGCTATCCAAGCACCATGCTACCATAGACTGCCACTCATATCGGGTGATCTTCGGCGACATTAATGCACCAGAGTACATTCATAACGGGTTCATACCCGGACGGTCTGTACAAGTCATATCTACCTTGCAAGCACGTGCATTACTGTCACATGGCTGTGAGGGTTATCTAGCTACGGTTCACGACATGGATGCTAAATCCCCATCGATTCAGGATCAACCAGTAGTTTCGGAATTTCAAGACGTCTTCCCAGCTGAACTCCCCGGCATACCACCTGCGCGAGAAGTGGAGTTCAACATCGACCTTGTTCCAGGAGCTGAACCAATCTCTAAGGCTCCGTATCGTATGGCTCCCATAGAGCTAAAAGAACTGAAGGACCAACTGCATGAACTTCTTGAGTGAGGGTTCATTAGACCAAGCGCATCTCCATGGGGCGCACCGGTCTTGTTCGTTAAGAAGAAGGACGGCAGCATGCGACTTTGCATAGACTACCGTGAACTTAATAAGATTACCATCCGCAATAGATATCCACTGCCACGTATAGATGATCTGTTTGACCAACTTCAAGGAGTCAAACACTTCTCAAAGATCGATCTAAGGTCAGGCTACCATCAGCTAAGGGTTAAAGAGCAGGATATTGCCAAGACTGCTTTTCGTACCCGCTATGGCCATTATGAGTTTGTAGTCATGCCATTCGGCCTGACTAATGCTCCAGCAGTATTCATGGATCTGATGAACAGAATCTTCCATGAATTCCTTGATAAGTTTGTCATTGTATTCATCGATGACATCCTGATTTTCTCAAAGTCCATGGAGGAACACGAAGACCATCTCCGTACGGTACTACAGATTCTTCGTCAGAAGCAGCTGTATGCGAAATTCTCCAAGTGTGAGTTCTGGTTAAACAAAGTGGCATTCTTAGGTCACATTGTATCAGCAGAAGGGATCACTATGGACCCAGCGAAGGTTGAGGCTATCACTAAATAGCCAAGACCAACGTCAGCGACAGAAGTCCGCAGTTTCTTGGGCTTAGCTGGATATTATCGCAGATTCGTTGAGAACTTTTCCCGTTTGGCACTACCTCTCACCAAACTGATGCGAAAAGGAGAGAAATTCGTCTGGACGGAAGAACGAGAGAAGAGCTTCGAAGACCTAAAGCAGAAGTTAGTATCTGCACCTATTCTTACTCTCCCATCTGGTACAGGTGGATTTCAGATCTACAGTGATGCATCGGGGAAGGGACTGGGCTGTGTTCTCATGCAACATGGGAAAGTGATCGCGTATGCTTCACGGCAGCTTAAGCCCTATGAAGAAAACTACCCTACGCATGACCTGGAACTTGCTGCAGTGGTGTTCGCATTGAAAATATGGAGGCACTACTTATACGGAGAATCATGCGACATTTTCACGGATCACAAGAGCTTGAAGTATATCTTCACTCAACGTGAATTGAACATGAGACAAAGGAGATGGTTGGAACTGTTGAAGGATTATGATATTAACCTACAGTATCATCCCAGAAAGGCTAATGTAGTAGCAGATGCACTCAGCAGAAAGTCCGGAATGATCAACGGCATTGAAATCAAGGAACAAAACATAAGAGACTTGGAGCGGCTAGACATCGAAATCACGGTACGTGGGCAGCACGGATACTGGGCGAATCTTAGAGTAGAACCCGAGTTACTGTCTAGGATCAAGGAAGCTCAGAAGGATGATGGAGAAATATGGGCGATAATTCAGAATTTGGAGAAGTAGACAGAATTCAGAATGGACGCAGACAGTATCGTTTGGCAGGGCATGAGACTTTGTGTTCCTGACAATCAAGAACTCCGGGAAGCATTGTTAGCTGAAGCTCACAGCTCCCCATTTTCTATACATCCTGGGTCGACAAAAATGTACCATGACATCAGACAGTACTTTTGGTGGAGTGGTATGAAACAGGATGTAGCCACTTATGTCTCCAAATGTCTTACCTGCCAGCAGGTTAAGATTGAGCATCAGCGATCGGGCGGTCTCCTTCAACCGTTGGATATTCCAGAGTGGAAGTGGGACAAAATCACCATGGATTTTGTTACCGGTCTTCCGCCTACCAAGAAGAAGCACGATGCCATTTGGGTCATCGTCGATCGACTCACCAAATCAGCTCATTTCTTACCGATACGCAAGGAAGATCCGGTAAGTAAACTCGCAGATACTTACAGAAGGGAGATCATGAGACTCCACGGTGCTCCCTCCAGCATCGTCTCAGACAGAGATCCTCGTTTCACGTCGCGATTCTGGAAAGGTCTGCAAAACGCTTGGGGTACACAACTTAAGCTGAGTACGGCCTTTCATCCTCAAACGGACGGACAGTCGGAGCGAACAATTCAGACATTGGAAGATATGTTAAGGTCGTGTGCGTTGGAATGGACAGGTGATTGGGACGATTACATCTGTTTGGTCGAGTTTCCATACAACAACAGCTGGCACGCAAGTATCAAATGTGCTCCTTTCGAAATGTTGTATGGCAGGAAGTGTCGCGCTCCAATCTGCTGGGATCAAGTAGGAGAGCGAACACTCGAAGGACCAGAAATTATAGAAATGACCAATGAGAAGATCGAAGTAGCTAAGCAGAAGCTGCAGGAAGCACGGTCACGTCAGAAGAGTTACGCTGATAAGCATCGTAGGGACATACATTTTAATATGGGAGACCACGTCTTCCTCAAGGTTTCGCCGGCGCGTGGTGTTAAACACTTCGGGATCAAAGGGAAACTCAGTCCTCGTTTCATCGGACCGTTTGATATCATTGAACGAATCGGTGAAGTATCTTACCGATTGGCGTTACCTCCTCAGCTTTCGCACGTGCATAACGTGTTTCATGTGTCCTTACTCAGAGGGTACAAGTATCATCCCCTTCACATGGTTCAGTATCCACTGGAACAGATACGTGAAGATCTCACTTTTATAGAGGAACCCGAACGAGTTCTTGACAGGCAAGAACGAGTCATGAGAAGGAAGACGATTCCATTCGTCAAAATTCTTTGGAGGGACCATACCGAGCGGGAAGCCACTTGGGAAACGGAGGAGTCTATCCGGGCTTCTTACCCTTACTTCATATTTTGAGTTCGGGTATGTTACTTCTTTCCAGTTTACTTTATCTATAATTCGGGGACGAATTATTCTTTTTAGGGGGAAGAATTGTAAAACCCGCATGCTTTTACCATGAATAGTGCCCTTAAGATCGTACGTCCTAGATTAAAACTTACCCTATTTAGTATTGATCACATTCATGTGCTAATAATCAAGCAAGTGCATACGTGTATGACATGATAAGTATCGATTACGTACAAACTCATGATAAACAGTTAATAGATATTTCACGTGAACATAATTAAATCATGATCACCATTTTAAAACACGAACTAAAATAATTACGTAAGTACTTAATTACGAGTGTAAATAATACGATAAACTACATGATAAAATAAACAGAAACACTTTAAACACGAACACGTTTAACCACGAACGAACACGAAACACCGAGACACGAGAAAAGGTACGGGTACCCCATGTGGGGCCCCATACCCACGGCACACATAACAAGGTGGGCTAAGCCCATGGACTTTTACAAGAAAAGGGGGGGGGGGGGGGTTATGGTAACTTTTCATTTCATTTTACATTTCAAGCAAAATAAACATTTAACCTAAAAAGGTTTTCTCTCTTTCCTTTTTGTCCTCTTTGTACCGCCACCCTAAGACCACCATAGGTGGTTGATTGGTTGATTTTGATCTTGAAAACCATTGCTATAAACCGTGTTTGTTGATCCTCTTCCAAGCTACGTATTGGTATATCATTCTAAACCTTTCTTTTTAATTCTTTTTAAATCTTTGATTATTTTCATGAACATGTTATTGTTATTCTTATTAAAACATGATAATTAAACATAGATCTAACATGTTTTGGGGTTAATTAAAATCAAAGGTTGTTATATGAGGGTGTTTGTTTTTGGCCGCCTAGTATAACCAACCCGAGGGGGGTTCGGTTTGCTTTTAGCCGCCACCACCAAGACCATTTTGGTCTTGGTTGGTGCATGTGGGACCCACGGCAGCAAGGGGACACAAGTTCCCCGAGTTGGCTCGGGGTACGGTGTCGAGTTCATGGCCGATTCATGGTTCGTTGGTTAAATCATGATTTATGCTACATGTTAATATTATGAATTATGAACTTAGGATATAAATTAATTAATAACATGAGATATTAATTAAACCATGACTTAGGTTATTTCATAATTATTAATTTAGCATGATATTAATTTAACCTAAGTATTTTTATGTTATAAGTTATAATTAATTAATTATTTAAAACATGCTTATAATTAATTAATTTAGACATGACTTAGGTTATATTATTAATACATATTAATATACATTTTAACCTAAGTAATTTATTCCATTTTAATTAAAACATGTTATACTTTAATTAAAATGCTTAACCTATAGTTTAATTAAAATGCATGAAATAATAATTAAACTATACACTATATCATATGACTTAAGAGATAAGCTTATAAACACTTAGACTTATATTTTAGCTTATGCAACCAGCTTAATTCGAATTATGGAAACTTCTATTTATAGAAACTTAATTAAATAAGGCAACTAATCTAATCATGGAAACCTTCTATATATGGAAACTTATTTAATTAAGGCAGCTGATCTATTTTTGGAAACTTTCTATTTTTAGAAACTGATCTATTTTAAGCAGTGAATTCTATTTTTGGAAACTTTCTATTTTTGGAAACTTTCTATTTTTGGAAACTTTCTATTTTGGTAACTTTCAATTTTTGGAAACTTTCTATTTTTGGAAACTTTCTATTTTTGGAAACTTTCTATTTTTGGAAACCTGCTATTTTTGGAAAGTTACTTATTATTACACATTAAGTATAATAATACATGAATTACCAGTAATACTTTATCAGATTAATCAGAGTACAAGGTAAACACAGATAGGGCTTTAAACAGTAAACCATGACCTAAAACATACAAAGTAAGCTAAGATGAGACATAAAACCCAATACGTAATCAGTGATTCGATACTTATACACGTGTGTATTCATGTAGAGTTAGTGATCCAGAAGTAGGAGTCTTTCTTCCGTTCATTCACTGGACTTGAGGTACGGATTCCCGTCCTTTCAGTATGGACATTCTTTCCTTATTAGGATTTCCCCGTATGCAGCCAACTGTTTTCCCCAGTATTTGTTTTATTGTTTTGAACTGCTTATGTTTAATTAGCATAATCTATAGCCATATACAAGCATGACCAGTTTCACCTAGTTATGGAGGTACCATAACCATAACATTGGAGGCACCAATGTTATGACTTCCCCACGTCGGAGTGATTGCTCGTGGCGTCCCTTTCAGTTTTGGCCATATTATTATATCATGTGGGGCGTATGGGTGCATCCTAGTTACATGTTTTATTCAGTATTTCATGGTGAATGTGGTGTGTGCCTTGCATCCTTCACAAGGAGTTGATCCCTCCTACCCAGACCAGTATATTAATTAGAGGCATCCCCTCTAATCAGAATGATGAGGTCACCCCTCTAAGTATTCATGCACGTGACCTTTTCATGATCTATATGGGCTATGGTATATATATGTTAAAACAGTTTTCATAAGATAAACATAAGGCTTTTCAAACTATAAAATCAGTTTTCTCAATACTTAACCAGTCTACTCAGAACTTAGTCTTCCGCTGTTATATGTTACATGCTTATCCTATTTCATGCTATATTGTACATCCGTGCACTGAGCGTCTTGCTCAGCCGTTTTCCTTTTCATGTTCCCCAAAACGGCAGGTACTCAGGGACGCTCGTAGATCTCAAACGTACGTGCATATGGACTGGAAGCTTTACTGTCTTTCTTTACTTTATGCATTTCCTTTACTTTAATACAGCTTGCAATGGACATTGTTTCTTCCTTTCCTTTTACAGTATTTATGTTTGTGTGTGATGAGCTCTACTTTGGGGTTACCGATGTTTGATTCCGGTATTTCCCTTTTATGGTCAAATAATGCTTAGACATTTATCCTTGTATGCTTTGATGACACGCCATGATTATGCGTAAGATTCCATTTCCAAAATGGGGTGTTACAAAATCTCTTTAAGCATTTGGTTATATTTTATCTTATTATTAACTGCTTGTAATTCTAGCACCATTGTTCGGGCCACCGTACTTAGAAGCCATTCTATAAATGTTTGAGGAGCGAGGGCACTTTAAATCGTAAACCCAACCACTCAGTCAGAACGTAATATCGAGATGGAACATCTTTGTACAAAGCTCCCTACTAACATGATACTTTCATTACCTCCTCATATTCATGATTAATCTTATTTAGTTTCAAAGATGGCAAAAATAGTCCTTTTGGTTACACTTTGGCATAATTATACTTTTAGCCCCTAAAGTATATAGTTTCATAAATTGCAATTTAAACCTTCAATATTAACATTAGGGCCTAAAAATTTCCAAAAATTATTCTTATAGCTTTTACTTTCATAAAATGACGGCCCAAAATGTTAAATAGTTTCAAAAATGTCAGTTTTAGTCCCTGAACATGTAAAAATCACATAACAAGCTCAAAAATGATCCAAATGATCTAGGATTTGAAAAAAAAGTTTATGAACACATTTATAATCATAATAACAACATTTATTCAGAATTATAGCTTTTGAAATGGGTTTTTGCTTATTATTTTATGTAAATTACAAAACTAGGGTTTTAAGACATCTTTAACTTATAACTTCCATTTAGAATGATGAAATGAATTAGTTTCTTTTAGATTATATTTCTAACATAATTTGGGCATTATAAAAACTCTAAATAAACATTATTGCAAGATCAAAGCTTGGTTAACATAGATTTTACCTAGGTAGCTCCAAAATGGCTCCTTATGGCTTCTTATGAACACAACTTGCTATCAAAGCTTCAAGAGCTTCAATGGCTAGCTTCTAGACCTGGTTTTTGGTCTTTTGGGATGTCCTAAGACGTATATAGAGGTGAATATGAATAATGGGTAGGAGATACAAAGGAAAAGGGGTGCAAGTTCTAACAATGGGAGTTCGCCCCTATTTATAGTGTTTTCAACACTTAGGCTTCAAGTTAAGGATTATGACGTGTAATATAGATATATTACTGACTAAGGGATTCTAGGGAAGGTCTATGAAAGTCTAGGAATGAGTCATTAAGTCTAGAATGATAGTTATCTAAGGTTTCTGGTTAAAAACATGTCACGGCTTATATAGATAGGATCAATGATGTGTAGCAGGCAAGGAGCTTACCCACCAGCTTTTAGACCTTCTAAAATATCTTAGGTTTATTAAATATTAGGTTTTCAAACTTGGAATGGAGATAAATGGTTTGAAAATGAGTTTTGGAGGGAAAATACAAAACTGGATTCCATTTCTAAGGCTTGTAACTTATGATTTGTGTTTTTGGTGATTAAGGGATTGTGAAAGTGATTAGTGAATGATTAGGGCTTAATTAGGGGTTATAAATTCTATTTAAGAGACTTGGGTCCTTGGTTTGAAGTTCAACAAAGGTTTGATGTGAAAATGGGAAGTATACTTGTGTAGATTAGAGTTTTCTAATGATATAAGGTTAAATCTTGGTAAAAGGCTTTATAATTCAATTGGTTACTGATGTAAACTTAATTTATGTCCTATAAATTTAGTTTTAAGTTTCCATTGAGTTCTCACACTTGGTTTAAGGGTTTAGTTTAGGTAAACATGTCTAAAGAGTGAAAATACCTATTTTGACCTAATTTACAAGTCATGCATTGAAATCTTGTACCTTGTGCATTAGGTTACTTGTACATTGTCTTAATATAATCTTTTAACCTTAATGAAGTCCTATAAATATTTATAGACTTGTCCAAAAAGAACTAGGTAGTGATTCCATGTAGATTTCTTAATATTACGGTTTTTAGGTCATTAATCCTAATGATTTTCTAACTTGGGTAATTAGGGTTTATATCCTTATGTATGCTTACTATGGGGCTTATATGATATGTTTATAACTTCTATGGTTTCTACATTCTTGGTTTAAGGGTTTGTATAGGTTGATCATATTCTAGGGTTGATTAAGGGAGCTTAAGATCCTATGCTTTGATAACTTGTACTTTATGCTTTACCAACTTGTAACTTGACTTGAAATGAACGTATAATATTAATATGATATGTAATTGAGTTTTATAATTTGTGGTAAAATATTAGACTCTAACTCAATGTGTAATGGATTTTATATGCTAATCTTGGTTACTAGGTCTTAACTTGTAATTAGTCTTGGATTAGTGAATATTAGCATTTTGGGATCAATTAACTTTGCTTTATATGATAGATTTTAATTTGTACATTGTTTTTGATAATAGTACATGGATTTTATGTAGTTACATTGCTTGAAATATTATTTATCAAAGTTTCTAGGTGGTGATCTAGACTATTATGTACAATTATTTTTACTTAGCTTTGTATGGTTTGTCCTTGCCATTCTTAGGTATTATTATGTCCTTAGAGTATACTTTATAACTTGTTTATGTTCCATATGTTTTATTCATAGGTGTTCTTCATTCATGGTTTACCATTCTTGAGTTTATAATTCTTTTATAGGAATTCTAGGGTTTCTAAGGGAATTCAGGGCATCATGGTTACATTTGAGATGTTCTTATTAATATTGAACTTATTAGATCTCTTTGATAGTTTAGACTTGTGTCTTTCATTATTATAGGAATGTGTGGTTATAATAGTTTATGATGTGAGAAGCACTTCATTATACCAAGTAATACACAAAAAGCAAAAATTTCTAGTGGCTTTTCTACTTCTATTAAAACATAACATATATTACATTTGTAAATTTTATGGGTTGTCATAGCCTCTTCCCCTTAAAGAAATCTCGTCCTGAGATTATAATCGTAGTGTATCAAAAAGGCGGATGTAGTTCTTATGTTCCACTTAACATTCTATCCATATATCAATGAATAAAGTTCTTACTGTTGTTATCTTTTCTTACTCAATCTCTTTTACTAGAGTTATCACGAAGAATAAACACATATGATATATTGACCATTTAGGTTGTAATGAAGTCTTATAAAGATTACAAGAATAAGGGTAAATCATACCAATTAATCAGGTAAATCCTCTTTAGTTCTCTAAATAGGAAGGGAAATGTGATTATTTATGAGTTTCTTTGGGTAAAACTCAAGTTAATAAGTCACAGCTTGCTTAAATATCATGGATTGATTATTGCATCTCTTAAAATTAATAGGGAACGCATCTACTAATGTTAATACTTGTTTTACATGGTGTACTTTCTCATCCTTCTTGAGAAAATATTTTTGATTACTCTTGGAAAAGATGTTTCACAAATCACCATTCTAATCTAGTAAATAGCTAACAGTTACTTCTTCTTAGGGGTGTACGTTCGGGCGGTTTACGGTCTAGTAGGGTTAATCGGTTTGGATTTTTCGGTTTTTAAAAATAAATTTGAACAAGCAATACCCAAACCAAATTTACCACAACCAAACCAATCCAACCAAATAAACAATCGGGTTATTTGGATTGGTTCTCCATAAAACGAAATAAGAACCTGATCTATAAATGGTATATTTTCTTTAACAATATTACAACTTAATAAAACATCCACAAATATATTGCAACAAATGGAGCTGATAACAATCCAAAAGTTGATTATTGATTAACATCAAGTCACCAGTACATCATTATTCATATGAAATTCATCAAAACAAAAACCCAAATGAAAAATCAAAATGAAAGTAAAACCATGCATAAGTTCAAGATAAAAGAAACATCAAACCACAAAACAATCCATAGCTCTAAATTCAAAAAAACCAAACAAACGCAAAAGTAAAACCATCGATCATCACTGCTCCATCTTAAACACCATTGCTTCCATCTTTCACAAGCTCTACATTAACATGAAGAAACAAAATTTGGTTGTATAGATACACTTAGAGTATAAAGGAAAAAATGAATTATAAAGTATAAGTTTAATGGTATAGATATAGTTACCGTCTTCAATCTTTTGTATCTCATCCCAATTTTCTGCAACATCTAACAACATAGAATTTTCATGAAACCAATCTTGGGTGTAGATTAAACTTTCAACAACAAGAGGGGTTAGAGAACTCCTAAACGCATCTAACACCCTTCCACCAGTGCTAAACACAGATTCAGAAGCCACCGTAGAGATGGGAATTGCCTAAATATCTCTAGCAAGCAAGGATAGTACAGGAAACCTCGGGCTGTTAACCTTCCACCAATTCAGTATACTAAACTTATCTGATTCATCTTCGACATCCTCATTCAGATTATCTAACTCCGACTTTGAGTCATGTAATCTACTTTTTGACTTTCTTCTTTTCATTTCCATCCGAACTTGTTAGAACAAAACAAAAAAGTAAATATTTAACAAAGTAATTAACAGTTTAATACAAAATATGTGGGAAATACTTACCTTTTGTTTTAAAATGACCGAAAGCTCGATAAGAGTCGCAGTTGCAGAACGCTTATTCATCGATGATGAAGCATCGTCAGATTCAAAAAATGTATGTGTCTCTGGCGAGGCATGGATTCTGACATAATCTTCATACAATTCAACCAAAGAAGCTTTTATCATAGCACGCATAGCTTTTCCTTAAATTTTCCCATAAACATCCCCCAATAACACTTCCACATACTCAAACTTATTTCTCGGATCAAGCACAGAAGCAACAACTGTTGCCATATTACATCTTTCTAAGCTCCCATAGTACTTATGAAACTTGCATTTCTATCTTCGCCATTGCAGCAAGATTTGCATCAGGTACCCCACTAATACAATTGTTCAGAGCCGCATTGATGGATGTAATATCATCCAAAAAGCTGTCTGATGTTACATATAATGTCCCCGATACCTTCGAAGTAAGCTCATAGAAATTCTCCAAAAACTTAGTCAATCTTCTCACATTCTCCCAATCAGATGAAATAGGCCACCGGTGGATGGCCCTCGCTGTCATATCTAATGAAGGCCCTCTTATACTTTTGTGTCGTGTCCAACATCAAATAAGTGGAATTCCAACGTGTTGGAACATCTGGAATCAAACTTTTGCTACTTGGACACTTTTCAATTTCAGCATATTCCTTAAATTTTTCCAACCTTTGAGGAGACTGTCGAATGTATTTCACAACAGCCCTGACACAGTCAACTGACTTCCCAGTATGACTCAAACCATCTTGAACAATTAGATTCATTACATGAGCCGTACAACGCACATGTAACCAATTACCTCCCAAAACAGATTTCTCCCAATTAGCAAACTTGCTTTTCAATACGCAACCGCCACATCATTAGCACTAGCATTGTCTACCATAATGGTAAACACATTAGACTCGATCCCCCATTTCAGCAAGCACATCTCCACCGCCTTTCCAATATCAACGCCCGGATGATTAGAGATAGGGCAAAAGTTCAACACCTTTTTCCTTAAATCCCAATCATTGTCGATATAATGAGCAGTGAGACACATGTAGTTTATTCGTTGTAGAGAAGTCCATGTGTCGGTAGTTAAGCTGATCCTACCAACATTTCCCCTCAGTAGCGCACCAACTTTCTTCTTTTCCTCGATATAAAGCTACACACAGTCTCTAGCCATGGTAATTCGGGAAGGAGTATGAAATAATGGTTGTGTAGCATTCAAAAAATGCTTAAACCCTTTTCCCTATAGAAACTTAAACTACAACTCATCTACAATCAACATGTATGCCAATGACCTCCTAATTGATTGCTGGTCAAATTTCCAAGCAATTATTTTTCGATCATCACCATCTCGTTTTTGAAATGACAACTATGTTTGACCATCGAGCATGTTTCCAGGAAACTTGTCACAAACTTTCAGATGGCTTCGCAAGGTACTTGTTCCATGAATTCTGGTGTCTGAACAATACTCCTTAGCACAATATCGACACTTAGTTTTTTGCTCTCCTTGGTCATTAAGAAATAATTCATAATGAACCCACACCAAAGACCGTTTGCGGGTTGCCCTAGTTTTCTTTGGTTTCTCTTCTGCGTTGCTTTCCAACTCTACCACATTCTCTACATTCACATGGTCCTCGCGTTCTTCTTGATCCATCTGAGAAACAAGAATAATAATAGTTAAATCTTTATCTATGAAAAACTTGCTAGGCAATATTAAGTATTAAAAATACTAAAGATTAAAAAATGAAACAAACTCATATCTCATAGTCACATGTTTAAAGGATGAATGTATAGTGAAATGGACAAAATGGACAGATTTAAAGGATGAATGTATCTTTCTTACTATGCATAATGTATGACTTAATCTTGTCTTTCAATCCATCTGAATCTGATTAATCAACTCCTATTATAGAGTTTGTTCTTTAAAAACAAGAATTTGTTCAAAGCTTGCATAACTACCAACCATTCAGAAGACGATTATTTTTGTTGTTGGAAGAACTAATGGGAATCAGAATTTCTACAGTTATAATGTTTAACCTAAAATGCCGTAGATCAATAGTTTATGATCTTATAGCAAAAAATTTTTATCTTTGTAAGCTACAAAATTAAGGTTGAAGGGTAGGTGAACGCTAATCTGTGTGCAACCCGAAGCTTAGGCCTTTTATAAAACTTGTCGACATTCTACAATAGTTAATCGTTCCCTAAACCTGATAAAAGGTCAACGACATCGCCAATATTCAACGACTATGCATTGTTTATCAGTCATTTTCAGTCGGCCATAAAAATTTGTAATATTAATCTAAATCATAACCTAACCTGTGATTTCTTCATATTAAAGTAAGATTTGTGTGTAGAAAACTCTAAACAGACAACAGATACAATGTATTTTCAAAATGCAGAATTGCAGACATGCTCTCTGATTATTTAAACAACAATAAAACAGCAAGTCAAAGCTTAAAGAAACATCGATCACATGAAACAAAACAGTAAATTAAATGGCATGGTAGCATAGGTGTCTTCATCAAATTCAATACACAAAATCTCATTTACTTTTTCAACAAAAGGTTTCAGACAAACACATACAAAACTGATTAAAGGAAACAACAATACTAAATTCCATTTCTCTCCACAAACATACAAACACATACAACGTACAAACTACGGGTAAAAGCTATGCAATAACAACGTACTTATTCAAATATATCGATTTTAAACACTTACTAATTTATCGTTAGACAATAAAAATGAAATTTGAAATTTGTTCCGTCTTTACCAATATGACCCGTAAATGACCGTATTGCCCTTGTCTTCTTTAACATAATTACATATATTGCCACATTTAACCACCACCACCTTCATCCGCTATCACCTTTAACTATCACCGCCACCTTCAACCACCATCACCTTCGTATATCTTATAATGCCTTTTAATTCTGATTTCCCAACATTATTTGCTTCCATTTGCTCCGAAATTTAAAATTATCCAATCAAACATTAGAATCATGTTTCCCAACATCATATCAGTATTTTGTGAGCAAGATTTAGTCATGGAGAAAGTGTGGCTTCTATGGTAATTACTATCCCTTACATATGTTATCTAGTCTGGAACATGTTTTTCTTCTCATATATAGTGAACAAACTTGATTATATCTTTTAGCATCATACCTCCTTTTGCCGAACGTACGTGATGCCCAAGAACAAGAAATGAGTAAATATTAAAAATAATGTTCTACAGATTCGTCGCCGCTTTCGCAAACCTGCACACTCAATGACTAAATCAAGCTCACAAAATAATTATATGATGTTGAGAAATCTGATTCTAATGATTGATTGGATGATTTTAAATTTCAGAGTAAATGGAAGAAAACGATGGGACATCAGAATTAAAACGCATTATTAGATATACGAAGGTGATTGTGGTTGAGGGTAGCGGTGACAGTTGAAGGTGATAGCGGTTGAAGGTGGTGGTGTACCTATCGAGTACAAAGCAATCGGTCTATTATCAATTTATAAATCTGTACCAACTCTTTTAAAGAAGCTAAAAAAATTCATATGCTAACGTAAATATGAATGGTAACTAAATTATGAAGAAGTCGCTCTTTGCTCGCGTTTTGCGACGAAATGTTTTTTTTGTTTTTTTAGTTATGTCGTTTATGAAAATGTGCTTAACTTTTAAGGTGTTTGTGTCCTCTCTTTATAGAATCTATCTATACTTCTATACTTATATATAAAGGGCGAATATACACATCCTAACCTCAAACCTAATTATAAACAAAAAATTAAAATAAACATATTAATAACTTAACCATTAGATCATTTTTAATTCAAACCTAACTTTAAATCTTGACCATCCATTTCTTTTGTAGCAAACTTTTGTAACAACTTCTTAACAACTGATTAAAAAACCATTTTTATTTTTAAATTGAAATATCTTTTAACTCATTTATTTTTTTCATAATCTAATTTCGTCATATTTTTTAAAATTTTGTTCTTTTTAATTCAACATCCATTTTGATATATTTACAAATTTTTAGTTTTTTTTTCATTTTTAGTGATTTTATTTATTTTAATTCAATTTTTTTTACATTTTAACGTTAAATCGATTGCTAAAAAAAGTCACTTATTACCCGTTGCTGCATTGCACGGGTACCATGCTAGTATATGTTTACGGACCCATGTGCTACCTATATACGACAACACCGATCAACTAAACGAAATGAAATAGATGATGGTTAGCAGTCGTGATTTGCACTAAATTTAGTAAACGAGTTCATTTTTCGTTTTTTCCTTTTCATAGTTGTGAATTTTTGTGCATTTATTTTTATTTAATGTCAAACATGTTAGACGTTTGAGTATTATCTATCTTTGTAGAAGCTTTTGGACTTTGTTATTAGTGATAAGCCTAACCCATTATCTAGAATGTTCCTAATGTTATTATATATTGTTTTGGGTTGAATAATACAAGACAAGCAAAATCACTAATCAAACATGGTAATCAAAACCAAAACCTTAAAACCTTAGTTTTCTTCCGGCTTTCTCCGTATTTGTAACAAGTCACCTTCATTTTTTTGTTCTCCTTTTATTAATCTCGTTGACCCAGAATTTGGGTAAATTATATATGTCCCACGTGATTCTCTTAAAGCAAGAATAAGATTCATCTTATAATTATTATTTTATTGTGAAGGTCTCAATAAAGTATTATTTTATTATACACAGTTTCGCTTGAAGGGAGCACACGATTGTTACTTGTGACAAATGCAAAACTAAAGGACACAATTCAAGAAGTTGCACTGGTCCTAGAGTTGCAAGTTCTAACAAGAGAAAAGTGCCAAGCAAAGGAATGTATATAGATGATGCTCCCACAGGTTCTCAGCCAAAAAAAAGAGCTACACTAACTGCAAGCTCTAAAACTCAGAGTAAGAAAGGGAAAGAGTCTGCCACACAAGCAACTAAGAGTAGGACAGGGAAAGAGCCTGCCACACAAAACACAACACCAAAGAAGAAAGCGCCTAGGAAGAAAGTAATTGTGTTAGGCTGAAAATGTCTTGAATCAATGTTTCTGTTAGGATTTATGTCTGTTAAAACAATGTCTTGATACAATTTTTATCTACTCTTTTGTTTATGGCATTGATATGCTTGGAAACTAAATGCATGTTATGTTTATGTTCACCTTTGTTATCCTTTCCTAGTTGTGTTTATGGGTCAAATATCCATTCTATGCTGAATACTCATTGCAATTGAAATATAAATACATGAAAATGGTCATTCCATTACTTAACTAAGCAAAAGCTTACAACTTGAAAACAGTCATTCCATTACATGATTATACCCATTACTCTAGATTATACCCAAAAGACAATCATACCTAACATCTAATTAGGTCACTAGTTCAAGATAAAATACACAACAAAGAAAACCCAAGACAACACAAGGTACTTCTTCAATCTTGCTCTTGCTTGTTCAACATCTTGTAGCATAACTTCATGGTTGTTCGAAGACCTTAAAAGACCTGGGATAATGATCACTGAACGAGGACACATTGGGGGATCTACCCAATCAACAAATCTGCCACATACTTGTACAACAAACGTAAGTAATAAGTAGCTAATCATCTAATTTGTATATCAATTTAACATAACCCTATGATTTATACCCTTCTTGGACAACTATAAAACCTTCGACCAGTGTTTTGATTCGTCCAAGATGTTTTAATTGAAGGAACTGCTCCACAAATACATACAACATCAGCTATTCATTATTGTTTTGAATTAGGGTTTATGGTGGTTGGATCGTGGTGGCTTATGTGTGTGATGGTTTTAAGATAATGAGTGATAGAGAAAAGAAGTGAGGGAGATAGGGTTAATAGGGTGGAATAAAGAAGTGAAAAGACGCCTTTGTCCCTGTCCCAATATCACTTAACGAGCAAACATGGGGCCAGTTAACTAGAGGGACAAACGGTGGACAAGGTTTCATATTTAAGGCTATACGGTGCAATCTTTTTGGTCAAAGGACGAACGACGCCAGTCAACGCAAACCACAAGGACGAATGGTGTAATTTACTCTAACGTCTAATTAGGTCACTAGTTCAAGATAAAATACACAACAAAGAAAACCCAAGACAACACAAGGTACTTCTTCAATCTTGCTCTTGCTTGTTTAACATCTTGTAGCATAACTTCATGGTTGTTCAAAGACCTTAAAAGACCAGAGATAATGATCACTGAACGAGGACACATTGGGGGATCTACCCAATCAACAAATATGCCACATACATGTACAACAAACGTAAGTAATAAGTACCTAATCATCTAATTCGTATATCAATTTAACATAACCCTATGATTTATACCCTTCTTGGACAACTATAAAACCTTCGACCAGGGTTCTGATTCGTCCAAGATGTTTTAATTGAAGGAACTGCTCCACAATTACATACAACAACAGCCATTCAATTATTGTTTTGAATTATGGTTTATGGTGGTTGGATCGTGGTGGCTTATGTGTGTGATGGTTTTAAGATAATGAGTGACAGAGAAAAGAAGTGAGGGAGATAGGGTTAAATAGGGTGGAATAAACAAGTTAAAATACGCATTTGTCCCTGTCCCAATATCACTTAACGAGCAAACATGGGCCAGTTAACTAGAGGGACACACGGTGGACAAGGTTTCATAGTTAAGTGTAACACCTCATTATGGTAAATGGAATGTCACGCGTGATTATGGCGTGTCATCAAAGCATACAAGGATAAATGTATTAAACATTACATGACCATAAAGGAAATACCAGAAACAAACATCAGTACCCCAAAGTATAAGCTCATCACACACAAACATAAGTACTGTAAAGGAAAAGGACTAAACAATGTCCATAGAAATAAGTAGCAAAATGTATGATGAAATGCATAAAGTAATTAAGGCTAGAAAGCTTCCAATATGCACGTACGCTTAGAGTCTACGAGTGCCCTTAAGTTCCTGCAGTTTTGGGAACATGAAAAGAAAACGGCTGAGCATAATGATCAGTGCACGGATATACAAGCATAGAATGAATAACATAAGTATATACAACATATAGCAGCGGAATTGATTAAGTCCTGGAAAACCTGGTATAACTTAGTAAAACTGGTTTTATAATTTGAAAATCCTTATGTTTATCTTATAAAATTGTTTAACATGTTAACCATTAAGCCAATGTAGGTCATGAAATATCAACGTGCATGAATACTTAGAGGGGTGACCTTATAATGCAATTAGAGGGGTTGCCTCTAATTAATATTAGTTTGGGTAGGAGGGATCAGCTCCTTGTGAAGGATGCAAGGCACACACCACATTCACCTGAATAATTCGCTAAAACATGTAACCTAGGATGCACCCATACGCCCCACGTGATAATATAATAATATGGCCAAAAGCTGAAAGGGACGCACGAGCTATCACTCCGCCGTGGTGAAGTCATAACACTGGTGCCTCTAGTGTTATGGTTATGGTACCTCCATAACTAGGTGAAACTGGTCATGCATGTATATGGCTTAGGCATTTAAATTAAACATAAGCAAATCAAAACATATAAAATATATACTGGGTAAAAAGTTGGCTGCATACGGGGAATCCTAATAAGGAAAGAATGTCCATACTGAAAGGACGGAGAATCCGTACCTTGTATCTAGTGAACGAAGAAGACGAACGAAAGAGAGTCCTACTTCGATCTCACTAATGCTACATGAATAGTATACGTGTATAAGTATTCTGATTACTGAGTATGTAACTGATTTTATATCATGTTTTAGCTTGTTTTATATGTTCATGTCTTGTTTCACTGATTTTAACATTATGTTGTGTTTATCATGTATTCTGGATATTCTGATTAAGTATTACTTATATTCCTTGTATTATTATACTTGTTATGTAATAATAAGTAACTTTCTAAAAATACCAGGTTTTCTAAATTAGAAAGTTTTCAAAAATAGAAAGTTTCCAAAAATTGATTAACTGCTTAAAATAGATAAGTTACTAAAATAGAAAGTTTCCAAAAATAGTACGTTTCCTAAATTAGAAAGTTTCCATAATTAGAAATAAGCTGAATTATAAAGCTAATAAAATAAGCTTAAGTTTTACTGATTAAATATACTAAGTCATGTGATTAATAGGATAGTTTATTAACTATAACATATTACTTAAAAAACTATATGTTATACGATTTAATTAAATATAATCATGATTTAATTAAATTAAAGTGTATATAATACTTAGGTTAAAACATGTATTAATATTTATATTAATATAACCTAAGTAATGAAAATTAATTAATTATATGTCATGTTTTAATAATTAATTAATTTCTATAGTCTAATTTACATAATTAAATACTTAGATTAAAATCATGTATTATTAAATAATAATAATAAGCCTAAGTCCATGTTTTACCTAAATTAATTATATGCCATGTTAAATTAATTTAATTAACTTGTAAATAAATATACTTGTAAAACTATTAAACTTGTAAAAATAATAAACCGAACCCATGTATTATTTTTATTAAAACATGTCGCGAACCGGTCCGTGAACCCGTGAAACGGTCGAACCAAACCCCACCAAAAACAGTGGCAAACCGGCCTAAGCCGGTTTCCCCTGCTCTCAGCAAAACTGCCACCGGCTGCTGCCGGTGGTCTTGTCCTCCCTCGGCCAGCCGCTAACACCACAAGGTTCCCACTGGAAGTTGTCGGTGGTCCCCCATGCTTGATGCGGTTCCCTCTGCTTACTAAAAATAGCCACCGGCTTTAGCCGTTGGTGGGGTTGTGGCTGCCGAGACCTCCTAAAACCACAAGGACACCCCCGACGCGAGTCAGGGTGCCTTGTACCTGCTGCCGACCGAACATAAACCACACTGAGACATATTTCTCGTGTGGTGGTGCGAACCAAACGACACCGAGAGTCTTGGCTCTCTTAGTTTATGTCGCGGCCGAACACCAAACCCGAAAACATCCCAATTAATTTTCCCCACCATGATTATTAGCATGTTTTACTCTTGTTTTTAAAACCCCCATGATCACATGTTCATAAAAACATAACAAGAATTAAAAAGAAAATTTTTCGGATTACCAAAACACGTGTAATAAATAGAGGATGGTCCCCCTACTGTCTGCGGATCCCCCTGTTTACCAAAAATAGCCACCGGCTTTAGCCGGTGGTGGGGCTGTGGCTGCCGAGACCTCCCAAAACCACAAGAACACCCCCGACGCGATTCGGGGTGCCTTGTACCTACTGCCGACCGAACCTAAACACACCGAGACATGTGTCTCATGTGGTGGTGCGAACCAAACGACACCGAGAGTCTTGGGACTCTCGATTTGTGTGGCGGCCGAACACCAAACCTGAGAACATCCCAACTAATTTTCCCCACCATGATTATTAGCATGTTTTACTCTTGTTTTTAAAACCCCCATGATCACATGTTCATAAAAACATAACAAGAATTAAAAAAAAGGTTTTCGGATTACCAAAACATGTGGAATAAATAGAGGATGAATACACGAACACGTTCTTATGATTCGTTAAATCAAAATCAACCAATCACCCTTGTGTGATGATGTAGCCGCCGGCCTAAGGGAGCAAGGAGAAGGATTAGGGTTTTTGTTTTTCTGAAAATCTTCCGTGAATGAAATTATGTTTCCCTAAATTGTTATTTAGTAAAAATTAAACATGGGCTGGGCCCCCTTCCCCCTTGTTGCCGCGACTTGTAGGGCCCACCAAGGGAAACCCGTATCTTTTCCGTGTTCTAATTATTTACGTGTTCTTGTGCTCGTAATCACGTTACGTTATTATTAAATATTCGTGTTATTATAAATACTTGTGCGTAGTCGTAATAATAATTACGTATATACATAATTATACGTTCGTGATTCATACGTTCATGATTTCATGTTCGTGATTTGATTATTATTGATAATAATTATCGTGCATTTATACATACTTAATACTTATCGTGTAATAACACGTACGTAGTTCTTGTAATTTATATTTGTGAAATGTATTCATGGTATAAAAGGAAAGTTTAAATCTTGTACATACGATACTAAGGGTACTATTCATGGTAACAGCATGCGGGTTTTACAACTCTTCCCCCCTAAAAAAAATAATTCGTCCCCGAATTATAGATAAAGTAAACTGAAAAAGAGGAACATACCCCAATTCAAAACTTGAAATGAGGGTAAGAAGTCCGGATAGACTCCTCGGTCTCCCAAGTGGCTTCCCGCTCGGTATGATCCCTCCAAATCTTCTTCCTCATGACTCGTTCTTGCCTGTCAAGAACTTGTTTGGGTTCCTCTATGAAGGTAAGATCTTCACGAATCTGTTCCAGTGGATACTGAACCATGTGAAGGGGATGATACTTATACCCTTTGAGTAAGGACACATGGAAAATGTCGTGTACGTGAGAAAGCTGCAGAGGTAACGCTAAACGATAAGATACTTCACCGACTCGCTCAATGACATCAAACGGTCCGATGAATCGAGAATTGAGCTTCCCTTTGATTCCAATACGCTTAACGCCACGTGCCGGCGATACCTTAAGAAAGACATGATCTCCTATGTTAAAATGTAAGTCCCTACGATGCTTGTCGGCATAAATCTTCTTACGTGATCGTGCTTCTTGCGATTTCTGCTTAGCTACAACGACATTCTCATTGGTCAACTCTATCATTCTGGTCCTTCAAGTGTTCGCTCACCAACCTGATCCCAGCAGATTAGGGCGCGACACTTTCTGCCATACAACATCTCGGATGGATCACACTTAATGCTAGCGTGCCAAATGTTGTTGTATGCAAACTCTACCAAACATATGTAATCGTCCCAATCTCTTGTCCATTCCAACGCACATGACCCAACATGTCTTCTATTGTCTGAATCGTTCGCTTCGATTGCCCGTCTGTTTGAGGATGAAAAGCCGTGCTAAGCTTAAGTTTTGTACCCCCAAGCTTTCTACAGACTCTTCCAGAATCGCGAAGTGAAACGAGGATCTCTGTCCGAGACGATGTTGGATGGAGCACCATGAAGTCTCATTATCTCCTTCTTGTAAGTATCGGCGAGTTTACTGACCGGATCATCCTTGCGGATCGGTAGGAAATGAGCTGACTTAGTAAGTCGATCAACGATAACCCAAATCGCATTATGCCTCCTCTTTGTCTACGGAAGACCGGTAACAAAATCCATGGTGATCTTGTCCCACTTCCACTCTGGAATATTTAATGGTTGTAGAAGATCGCTAGATCGCTGATGCTCGATCTTAACCTGCTGGCAGGTAAGACATTTGGAGACGTAAGTCGCAACATCCTGTTTCATACCACTCCACCAAAAGTATTGCTTGATATCATGGTACATCTTGGTCGAACCAGGATGAATGGAGAATGAGTAGTTATGAGCTTCAACTAACAATGCTTCCCGGAGTTCTTGATCATCAGGAGCACAAAGTCTAGTGCCCTGCCATGAGATACCGTCTTCGTTTACACGAAATTCTGTCTGCTTCTCCAAGTTCTGAATTATCGCCCAGATTTCACCATCATCCTTCTGAGCTTCCTTGATCCTAGAGAGTAAATCAGGTTCCACTCTAAGATTAGCTCAGTAACCGTGCTGTCCACGTACCATGATATTGATGTCTAGTCGCTCCAAGTCTCTTATAATTTCCTCCTCAATTTTAATGTCGTTTATCATACCGTACTTTCTACTAAGTGCATCTGCCACTACATTCGCCTTGTCGGGATGATACTGCAGATTAATGTCATAATCCTTCAACAGCTCTAACCATCTCCTCTGTCTCATGTTCAGTTCACGTTGAGTGAAGATGTACTTCAAGCTCTTGTGATCTGTGAAGACGTCACATGATTCTCCATACAAGTAGTGCCTCCATATCTTCAATGCAAACACGACTGATGCGTGTTCCAAGTCATGCGTAGGGTAATTTTCCTCATAAGGCTTAAGCTGCCATGAAGCGTACGTGATCACTTTCCCATGTTGCATGAGAACAAAGCCAAGTCCCTTCCCTGAAGCATCACTATAGATTTGAAATCCACCTGTACCAGATGGGAGAGCAAGAATCGGTGCAGATACTAACTTCTGCTTTAGGTCTTCAAAGCTCTTCTCTCTTTCTTTAGTCTAGACGAATTTATCCCATTTCCACATCAGTTTGGTCAATGGTAGTGCTAAACGGGAAAAGTTCTCTACGAACCTACGGTAGTAACCAGATAAGCCTAGGAAACTACGAACTTCAGTCGCTGATGTTGGTCTTGGCCACTTGGTAATAGCCTCAACCTTTGTTGGATCCATGGTTATTCCTTCTGTTGATATAATGTGGCCTAGGAACGCCACCTTGTCTAACCAGAACTCACACTTGGAGAATTTAACATACAGCTGCTTCTGGCGAAGAATTTGTAGTACTGTACGAACATGGTCTTCGTGTTCCTCATTGGACTTTGAGAATATCATGATGTCGTCAATGAAGACAGTGACGAACTTATCTAGGAACTCATAGAAGATTCTGTTCATCAAATCCATGAAAACAGCTGGAGCATTGGTAAGGCCAAATGGCATGACTACGAATTCGTAGTGCCCATAACGTGTACGGAAAGCAGTCTTGGCGATGTCCTACTCTTTAACCCTAACTTTTGATAGCCCGACCTCATATCAATTTTGGAGAAATGTTTGGCCCCTTGGAGTTGGTCAAACAAGTCGTCAATGCGTGGAAATGGATACCTATTTCTGATGGTGATCTTGTTGAGCTCGCGATAATCTATGCAAAGAGGCATATTGACGTCCTTCTTCTTTACGAATAAGACCGGTGCGCCCCATGGAGATGCGCTCGGTCGAATGAAGCCTCGTTCCATAAGTTCTTGCAATTGGTCCTTCAACTCCTTCAACTCGATGGGAGCCATGCGATAAGAAGCCTTGTAAATCGGCTCAGCTCCTGGGATGAGCTCGATATTAAACTCTACTTCACGTGCAGGTGGTATGCCCGGAAGTTCTTCTGGAAATACGTTTGGGAATTCTGACACTATTGGCTGATTCGGAATTGATGGAGATTCAGTATCCATGGCATGAATAGTAGCTAGATAGCCCTCGCAACCATGTGAAAGTAATGTACGTACTTGCAAGGTTGATATGATTTGTACAGACCTTCCGGGTACAAACCCGTTGTGAATGTACTCTGGTACATTTGCATCACCGAAGATGACCCGATATGTATGACAGTCTATGATGGCGTGATGTTTGGATAGCCAGTCCATGCCCAATATCATGTCAAAATCACTCATGTCTTGCAGAAGTGCGTCAACAGGACGAATCTTGTCATCAAATTCTAGGGGAAGGCTCTTGTACACATGGGTTATACGTACAGAGTCTCTTAAAGGCATGGATATGTTTAGTACATTCTCTAATGGCATAGGGGATATCCTAACATTCTTAGCATAAGCAGTAGAAATGACCGAATGAGTAGCACCCGTGTCAAATTAAAAGCATGCAGCTTGACCATACATATACAAGATTCCAGTGATGGTACATGTAGACTTGTTGGCCTGGTCGCGAGAAGTCGTGTAAACGCGTCCACTAGTAGGAGGCGGCTTGGAATCAATATGTCCAGATGTGCCCTCCAACTCGCCCTTGCGGTAGTCCTTTATGCGATGACCAGTAAGGCCACACTTGTAGCATGCGCCGCTGTCGCGGCGACATGTCCCTGGGTACCTACGGTTGCAGGTAGTCCAAAGAGGGTGAGTATACCCTCCAGCATGTGTCCTTGCTGGCTGGGAGCCTGTTAAGAACACTATACATGAGACATGGTTTATAGGTACAAAAGGACAATGCAGAAAAATCGTAAGATGTAATACCAATGATAGCTGGACGGTTAGGCTGTGAACCTATTTGGTTCTGGTCCCTCCCGTTACCATGATTCCTGGTAGAAGATTGCTAATGTGTCAGAATTATGAAATATCGCATGTAACATAAGGAAATGAGTAAGTGTAAGGACCTGCTGTTGTTGGAGTTTCTAGCGTTGTTACGATATATATTATTACCACCACGCCTATCCGTAGCAGAACGGTCTTGAGTTTGACCGTTTCCCTTGGGCTGAGTAGGTTGTTGCTGAGTAGCCGACTGAGACCGGTCCCCAGTCTTCTGCCTGAAAGATGCAGTTTAAAAAGAGATATAAATATTGGATAATACTAAAAGAATTCGGAATGGTCACCGCTGAATAATGAATATTTACCTCTTCTTGGGTCTCTCTGCTTCCCCGAACTCTTTTCTTTCTTACAGCATCTCCAACTTACGTGCTGCATCGGAAACTTGTGCCACCGTGTTGAATGTAGCACACACCAAGTTGTTGGCGACCGATGTACGAAGAGCCTACCGGAAGTGGTATGCTTGCTCTTCGGCAGTACCTGCTGCTACGCCAAGAAAACCATCCAAACGAAGAAAGTGCTGCATGAACTCGTTGCTGTTCTCCCCAGCTCTCTGCCTGATTCTGTGGTACTCCCTCTTCAACTTGTCTTGCTCAGCCTTGGGGAAGAACTGTCCCATCACTAACTCCCTGAACTGAGCCCAAGTCAAACCAACCACCCAATTGTCACATCCCTCAGACTTCTTGACTGCCTTCCACCATCCTAGCACATCACCTTCGAACTTGTAACATGCCAACCTCGACTTGAAGACGGGGTCACAGCCCATTGCATCGAATATCTTCTCAATATCAGCCAACCAACTTTCAGCTTCACTGGGGCTATCAGTTCTCTCGAAGGATCAAGGACGTTGCTTGTTGAATCTCTCCAACCATGTGACCAATGTTGCTGGAGGAGGAGGAGGAGGAGGTAGTGGGTGCTGTTGCTGATTGTTGGCAGCCTGCAACTCAACCCTGATGTCGTTCCTCAACTGAGGAAGCAAATCTTGCATCGCAGCTTAGACTGCTGCATTGAGTTGTTCATGCTCACGTGTGAGAACCATCTGACAGTATAACATAAACATACATGATTAAGCTGATCATAACATAAAATATATACATGAAAAAATTTATACCAATAAATCATGAGAAAAATTTTTGCAGGAAATCTAGTACATGAATGCATGATGCAGTTTTTATGAAAACTTTTATATGCGCGAGAGTGAACGCCTATGGCCAGTTCAATCAAAACAAAAGACATGGCGAGGGGACGCCAATGGGTCAGTCCCAAAGTTAAAAGTTTTGATAAAAGCACATGCGACTAAATAGGGCCAGTCCTGTACCAACCATTACTTAGTCATAAACCTGCGACAATGACATATATATGAATGCATGAAAACAATGAATGCATGAAAACCGACTGTCAGTTCTAGGAAGACCATAGTGACTACCCACTAATCACATGTTATGTTTTGAGAGCCTACAGGTCGAAGATTTGGGCTCTGATACCATAATTGTAACACCCCATTTTGGTAAATGGAATGTCACGCGTGATTATGGTGTGTCATCAAAGCATATAAGGATAAATGTCTTAAACATTACATGACCATAAAGGAAATACCGGAAATAAACATCGGTACCCCAAAGTATAAGCTCATCACACACAAACATAAGTACTGTAAAGGAAAAGGACTAAACAATGTCCATAGAAATAAGTAGCAAAATGTATGATGAAATGCATAAAGTAATGAAGGCTAGAAAGCTTCCAATATGCACGTACGCTTAGAGTCTACGAGCGCCCTTGAGTACCTGCCGTTTTGGGAACATGAAAAGAAAACGGCTGAGCATAATGCTCAGTGCACGGATATACAAGCATAGAATGAATAACATAAGTATATACAACATATAGCAGCGGAATTGATTAAGTCCTAGAAAACTTGGTATAACTTAGTAAAACTGGTTTTATAGTTTGAAAAGCCTTATGTTTATCTTATAAAGACTGTTTAACATGTTAACCATTAAGATAATATAGGTCATGAAATATCAACGTGCATGAATACTTGGAGGGGTGACCTCATCATGTAATTAGAGGGGTTGCCTCTAATTAATATTAGTTTGGGTAGGAGGGATCAGCTCCTTGTGAAGGATGCAAGGCACACACCACATTCACCTGAATAATATGCTAAAACATGTAACCTAGGATGCACCCACACGCCCCACATGATAATATAATAATATGGACAAAAGCTGAAAGGGAGGCCAATAGCTATTACTTCGCCGTGGTGAAGTCATAACACTGGTGCCTCTAGTGTTATGGTTATGGTACCTCCATAACTAGGTGAAACTGGTCATGAATGTATATGGCTTAGGCATTTAAATTAAACATAAGCAAATCAAAACATATAAAACATATACTGGAAAAACAGTTTGCTGCATACTGGGAATCCTAATAAGGAAAGAATGTCCATACTGAAAGGACGGAGAATCCGTACCTTGTGTCCAGTGAACGAAGAAGACGAACGGAATAGAGTCCTAATTAGATGTCACTAATGCTACATAAATAGTATACGTGTATAAGTATTCTGATTACTGAGTACGTAACTGATTTTGTATCATGTCTTAGCTTGTTTTATATGTTCATGTCTTGTTTCACTGATTTTAACGTTATGCTGTGTTTATCATGTATTCTGGATATTCTGATTAAGTATTACTTATATTCCTTGTATTATTATACTTGTTGTGTAATAATAAGTAACTTTCTAAAAATAGCAGGTTTCCTAAAATAGAAAGTTTCCAAAAATAGAAAGTTTCAAGGAATAGATTAACTGCTTAAAATAGATAAGGTTCTAAAAATAGAAAGTTTCCAAAAATAGTAAGTTTCCTGAAATAGAAAGTTTCCATAATTAGAAATAAGCTGAATTAATAAGCTAATAAAATAAGCTTAAGTTTTACTGATTAAATATACTAAGTCATGTGATTAATAGTATAGTTTATTAATTATAACATGTTAATTAAAGAAACTATATGTTATACGATTTAGTTAAATATAATCATGATTTTATTAAATTAAAGTGTATATAATTCTTAGGTTAAAACATATATTAATATAACCTAAGTCATGAAAGATAATTAATTATATGTCATGGTTTAGTAATTAATTAATTTCTATAGTCTAATTTACATAATTAAATACTTATGTTAAAATAATGTATTATTAAATAATAATAATAAACCTAAGTCCATGTTTTAATTAAATTAATTATATGCCATGTTACATTAATTTAAACTTATAAACAAATATACTTGTAAAACTATTATACTTGTAAAACTAATAAACCGAACCCATGTATTATTTTTATTAAAACATGTCGCGAACCGGTCCCTGAACCCGTGAACCGGTCGAACCAAACCCCACCGAAAACAGTGGCAAACCAGCCTAAGCCGGTTGCCCCTGCTCTCGGTAAAACTACCACTGGCTGTTGCCGGTGGTCTTGTCCTCCCTCGGCCAGCCGCTGACACCACAAGGTTCCCACCGACAGTTGCCGGTGGTCCTCCTACTTGCTGCGCTTCCTCCTGCTTACCAAAAATAGCCACCGGCTTTGCCGTTGGTGGGGTTGTGGCTGCCGAGACCTCCCAAAACCACAAGGACACCCCCGACGCGAGTCGGGGTGCCTTGTACCTACTGCCGACAGAACCTAAACCATACCGAGACATGTGTCTCGTGTGGTGGTGCGAACCAAACGACACCGAGAATCTTGGGACTCTCTGTTTGTGTGGCGGCCGAACACCAAACCCGAAAACATCCCAATTAATTTTCCCCACCATGATTATTAGCATGTTTAATCTTGTTTTTAAAACCCCCATGATCACATGTTCATAACAACATAACAAGAATTAAAAAGAAAGGTTTTCGGATTACCAAAACACGTGGTATAAATAGAGGATGAATACACGAACACGGTTATATGATTTGTTAAATCAAAATCAACCAATCACCCTTGTGTGATGATGTAGCCGCTGGCCTAAGGGAGCAAGGAGAAGGATTAGGGTTTTTGTTTTTCTAAAAATCTTCTGTGAATGAAATTATGTTTCCCTAAATTGTTATTTAGTAAAAATTAAACATGGGCTGGGCCCACTTCCTCCTTGTTGCCGTGGCTTGTAGGGCCCTCCAAGGGAAACCCGTATCTTTTCCGTGTTCTAATTATTTACGTGTTCGTGTGCTCGTAATCACGTTACGTTATTATTAAATATTCATGTTATTATAAATACTTGTACGTAGTCGTAATAATAACTACGTAAATATATTATTATACGTTCGTAATTCTTACGTTCATGATTTCATGTTCGTGATTTAATTATTATTGATAATATTTATCGTGCATTTATACATACTTAACACTTATCGTGTAATAACACGTACGTAGTTCTTGTAATTTATATTCGTGAAATGTATTCATGGTATAAAAGGAAAGTTTAAATCTGGTACATACGATACTAAGGGTACTATTTATGGTAAAAGCATGCGGGTTTTACATTAAGGCTATACGGTGTAATTTTTTTGGTCAAAGGACGAACGACGCCAGTCAACGCAAACCACAAGGACGAATGGTGTAATTTACTCTTGTTTTTATGTTTTCGTTAAACAAAGAGAACTTTCCTTTTATCTTTTAGTTTTGTATTTGGATTAAAGTTTTGTTTCCGTTCAAATTCATAAGCTCTAATATTTTGATTTATTTGAGACTTGTGCGTAGGGCTACAATGGAGTCGAGCCGAGCTCAAGCTTAATAAGGCTTGAGTTTGGCTTGATAAAAAAATTGTAGGTTTAAACTTGGCTTGAGTTTAGCTTGATAAGGCTTGATAAAAGCTTAAGTTTGGTTTGAAAAGCTTGAATATGTATAAATTTAATTTGTTTATAATAAAACTCATCAATAAACATATTTATAAAATGAAATAAAAAACAAAAATCATTACTTAAAACAAATTTGATTTATTTAACATTAATAAAACCAATAATAACATCATCGTACAATCCTAGGTTCAAAATATGTTTTGCATGATATGAATGTAAACACAATTTGGACACGTTGCGTTTAGTATGAAGAAGAGTGAAAAATACTTATACACAATAATTAAATTTAAAAATAATGAATTATTTAAAATAAAAAAACTAAAATATAAATGTAATCAGAGCTAAAAATATTTTTAAAATATATTATTTATTTATGAAATTAGCCCCTAAAGTTAGGTTACTACTCAAATGAGCTTGAAAAAGTTTGATAAGAACTCGAGCCGAGCTATAGAGCTTGATATAGTTTCGAGCTATTTTTTAAGCTTCAGCTTGATAAAAGCTTGATTTGATCAAACTCAAGCTCGGGTTGCTTGATAAAAGCTTGGCTTATTGCGGTCCTACTTGTGCGCTTATACAAGTTTATCATAAACCTTCATTTTTATTTTGAGACTCGTGCATGTATAAATGTATATCTCTCTTGTCACGACTTTATATTGTCATTCAAAAATTTTATTTGAATTTTTTTCGGCTTTATGAGCTTTTACATTGTTTTCTATATTAAATTGCCAAAAGTTCAACATAGTCCCACTTTTTAGCAAAGTCCCAATGGACTCATCTTAGCCATTCAATTTTCTTACATCCAACGGTCCAGATTAAATCAGATTAAATGAATTAAAAAAAATACGACTCACATACATACTCTCACACATACCCTTATTTTCTTACCCTTTTTTTCACACTCCTTCACACGCATACGACTCTCTTACTAAACCCTAACCGCCGCCACCACCACCACCCCCACCCCCAATCATCTCCACCGCCACCACCACCACCACCCCCAATCATCTCCGCGACCACCACCACCACCCCCAATCATCTCCGCGACCACCACCACCCCCAATCATCTCCTCCACCACCAATCACTCTCCAATCGATCTTTGATAACGATTTTAAACTCCATTTCCGATTGAAAAACTAACAATCAATCAGATATGGCTTCTATTCCTAAAGATGGTGGCTTGGCTCCTGGTAATCCTTTTCATTTTTATTTTTAATTGTTTTATGCTTTTTTATGCTTATTTTTTAGTTTATATTGCTTATTTTTATGCTTATTTTTGTTTTTGTGCTTTTTTTAAAGATTTTTAGGCTTATTTTTGTTAGTAATAGCTTTAATTTACTGGTTGTTAATTAGGCTTATTTTTATGATTTTAGGCTTATTTTTATGCTTATTTTTGTTTTTATGCTTTTTAAATATTTTTAGACTTATTTTTGTTACGGCTTATTACCTGTTTACGGCTTATTGCCTCTTTTCATTACGGCTTATTACGTGTTTACGGATTTCCTGCTGCCTTTTTGTTATGGTTTCTGTCCCATAAGATTAGTTTAAAGTTCCTGGATTATGTGATATGAATTTATGAGAATCGGAAACTTTGATGTTTGGGTTTACTTATTTTATACTTTCTTTTCGAATAAGATCCGAGTCATTTTTAGATCTGCTAATGTACATACATTTCTGAGTCAATTTTGTTTTACTAGTTGTCATACTTGGTTTATATGTGCAATGTGACTCACATTTCTGATTAATTTTTATTTACAACTTGTTAAAGGAACTGTCTAGGAACAAAGCACGAAAGGCTGAAAAAGTGGTCAACATGTAGTCGGGTTGAATAGGCTGAAATAGTGTAAAAGTTACTCGATAGTAATTAAAACGCGTAGAACTTCCTAAAACTTTATATTATGAAACTTAGAATGTCACATTTGTTGTAATTCAACAAAAAGAAGTGAAGATTAATCTAGTTTTACCCATTTTTACCTGTCATTATACTTCTAGCTTGCTACATGTTTTCTGAATTATGATTTATGCAAATTCCCTTTATTAAGACCTGTGGTCTTTGTTCGTGCTCGTGCTGCTCTGCATCAACTTGTTATACTTAACAGTTGTTTTCTGGTCCTGTGTTTAAACTAAAATTAGTGGTGTAAATCTGGGCAACTAGTTTCAGGAAGTTTTTAGTAGATGTGTTTATATCGAGTCTTTTGACCATTGATTATAAACTAGATTATTGTTTGTTTATTTGTTAGAAATTACATGTTCCGGGGTTACAAACACGCGATTTTATTTACTTCTGCCACCTGAAACTTTTGTCCACCATTGTTGCATTTGAACAAGGGATTGGACTTGGAATGAGCTTTACGTGGCATTTGTTAGCTAACTCTTCTGATGGAAAAATATAAAACTCGACCCCTTGATGAATTTTAACAACTATCCAAAAATATTATATTTGCTTGTAGTGCGATATCAGATATCAACTATATGATCATAATTTTATGTTCAGTTTTTGAAGAAATTAATCACGAAGATAGAATTTTAACAACTATCCAAAAAGATGGTACAACTTACACGATGAAAGCAATACCTGATCTAACTATTGTTCGGCGTATTCGTGAGGATACGGATATTGCTGGAATTGATTGGTGTGAGTTCTTATACAAGTGTCTTGGAAATAGTACGGAACCGAATACTTTGGCTGGTTTTTACATTGGGCCGTTGTGTTTTTTAATTGTAAGTGTGTGTATATATACATTTTTACGTTTTTTGTGTTTTTTTTATTTTATGTTTATATTGTTTATAACTTTTAACAAGAAATAATTTTATTTTCCTAACAGCTACTGTATTTGGATTCAACAAAATTTGATCGTTATCCTGTTCTTCGGTCTAGACCTGCTATACTGAATTGGAATACAACAAACATGCATCGCAGACAGGATTTAGAGGTGCAAGATAAAGTTATTGGGGTGTTGGAGTGGCAGCCAGAATGGACTGCGTCCGAAGAAAAACAAACTGAAGGTTTTTTTAATGTGGGTAAACAAAGTGAAGAAAAACAAAGTGGTTTTTCCGGTAAACAGGTGTGTTGTCGTATCTTTTTACGGTTTTTATTGTTTTTTCAATTATTTTTGTATCATCTAAAGTGTTACAATAATTTGAGTTTGCATGATTCAACTGGATCATGCATGATTCAACTGAATCATGCATGATTCAACTGAATCATGCATGATTCAACTGAATCATGCATGATTCAACTGAATCATGAATTTTTCTACATGAATCAAGCATGATTTATATATATTTCATTTTTGTAGTTATTTTGCACAAAGATCAATGAAAAGCTTTCAAGCATTGCCAAAGACAAGGCCGAATATGAATGCATTTTAAGAGATGCGAACAATGAATTTCCAAATGATGAGAACATTCGTCAATTGATTGAGAAATATGAGGGAGTTTTTAAGGATACTGTTTTGTTTCAAGATGAACCTACTCATATTGATGATTTCAATGCTTTCCCTGACGAGAATGTTGATTTAAACAAGCCAAAAGAGTCGGTTGCAAAGGAGTTACCTACAAAGGACATTGAGCCCGGGAACGAAGCAGCAGATGAAGGAGCAGACGAAGCAGCAGTCGATGATGTTGAAGAAACTTACACTCAGTGGCTTGAAAGAGATATTCATTGGGTTGGAGAGGTGATTGATCTGCTTTCAGATGCATTTTATGACGTATATTTTTAACTTTTCCTCATGAGTTGTATAATGATATGTTCATATGTATGTTTACAATTAAATTTTTTGAACTTTTTGCAGGAAAATTTGTTTAATATGATTATGAATGAACCTACTAACGTTTAGCCTCCCAAGACGCCTCCACGAGTTTCTACTCGTTCATCTCCCAAGAAAAAAGTTAGGAAGCCATCATCTGTGTTGTCGTCTCCTTTTATGAACAAGAGAACTGAAGTTGGTCCTGATCTAAAGAGGCTTGAGTTTATACTGGGGAATAGTTTGTTCGCTATGCAAGGCGATACATAGTAAGTTCTCTATTTCAAATTTTGCTTTCGATTTGTACTTAAAGAATGACGTATCGTAATTTGTTTGTTATTTCTAATTGTAGTGAAACTGTTTTCCAAACTAATTCGGGTTATGAGAAAAAATCTATACGAGTGAGCATGGAGACATTGACACCTGGATTATGGTTAGACCACAATGTTATTGATAGTTGGAGTGCATTGTTGAACATGGAGGAGCGGGCTACATTGTTGAAGCTGGTGGAATCGGGTAAAGTTAATGAGCGGTTAAGAAGGGTTTTTTTACAACTGCCTGTATTGTAAGTTTCTATTCACATGTAGCGATGTTTTTTTTTCATTCTGTAAATCATGCATGATTCATCTTGAATCATGCATGATTCATCTTGAATCATGCATGATTCATCTTGAATCATGCATGTTTCATCTTGAATCATGCATGATTCATCTTGAATCATGCATGATTCATCTTGAATCATGCATGATTCATCTTGAATCCTCTCTAATTTTGTTTCGTTTGCCTGTAAACAGCCATAAGGAACTATTAAAAGTACTCTTGATCCAGATGGACAGTGGAAAGTCTTTTCAGATGCCATTTCAACTCAATTGCAGCATGATGAGGATGCACTTCGCCTCTCGGATGTTGATTTGGTGTTTTTTTCTATTTGTGCTTCTGGACACTTTTATGTTGTTGTTTTCAACTTGGAGAATCCGTCAATGTTTATCATTGATAACATTTATGCTGGACCATATTCCTATAGTTCAAGGTACAAAGCAGCTTATGATCCTTTGGTAAGTTTAAAATCATTTTGTTTATTAATGTATTGAGTTTTATTAATGTATCGAGTTTTATTAATGTATTGAGTTTTGTGATCCTTGTATCTTTTATTGACTTTTATATTGTTTCTCTTTTACAATTTTTTTTGTAGAAAAAGTTTTTTATCAGGCATCTAAAAGAGCATGGGCATGACAAACTATCGGCCATGATGAAAGTCAAAGCACACATTTTACGTTTGAATTGGAGTACAGAGAGTAACTATGAAGATTGCGGAATATTTACTATGATCCATATGGAATCTTACACTGGTAACCTGTTGATTGGGATGTTGGGTTCGATGAAGAATCAAAGGAACCTCGCTCACAGTTGTTATGTATGAGGTATAGGATTACTACCAAGCTTTTGTTGCATGATTTTAACATTCATAAACAGAAGATGTTTGAGTTGGCCTTCAAGTTTGAGACTGAGAATGAACACCAGAAAAGGGATGATATTATTCAAGAGGCAATCAAAAGCAGGAATGAGCGTGATCCACCGAAGACTATGCCTGGCCAAGAAGATCCGGCAGAAGGGAAGGATGTTAAAGTTGCAGAAGGAAAGGAGGAGGTTGGGAAGGAGGTTAAAGTTACAGAAGGGAAGGAGGTTCGGAAGGATGTAAAAGTTGCAAAATCGAAAGATTTTCATATGACATATGCTGGTGCTAAAAAAAGAAAATGATGTTTGATTGTAGTTTGTTAAACTTTTGTTCGTAAAATGGATGGTAGTTTTATGAGAAGGGTATTTTTATGTTATATTCTGGTGTAATATGTTGGTAATCTTTTGTTGGTAAAACTGATGGTACTTTTATGTAATATTGGATGTTATCTTTTAACTGTTACATGACTATCTTTTTTATGTTATCTTTTTTACTGTTATGTAACTGTTTGCATGATTCATCTATGAATCATGCATGATTCATCTATGAATCATGCATGATTCATATATGAATCACGCATGATTCATCTATGAATCATGCATGATTCATAGATGAATCATGCATGATTCATCCATGAATCATGCATGATTCATCCATGATTTTATGGCAGATATCTTTTCACTAAGAAATCATAATGGATTCAACATTGCATGATTCTTTATGATGACTCATGTGCATGATTCTTGTATGATTTTCCAAATGTTTTGTAACAGTTTAACTAAATTCAATAGAACATTAATCCCACACATTTTAACCAAATTAAGGAAGAAATCTAAGAATAATTATAAGTGAACTACAAAAACAATTCAAGGACCACCCGCACCACTTGTTCCTGTTTGTAGTGCATCAGCAGTAGTTACCTTGCTGACTCATATGCATGATTTTTGGATGAGGTGATGATTCCTTATGAATCATGCATGATTCACTAATGAATAATGCATGATTCATTATGAATCATGCATGATTCATTATGAATCATGCATGATTCATTATGAATTTCATTATGAATCATGCATGATTCATAAGGAATCATGCATTATTCATCAGTGAATCATGCATGATTCAAAATGAATCATGCATGATTTTCCAGAACTTTTGTAACAATTTCACATTCAATTGAATATTATATGAACATTGAACAAAGTACTTCAATCTCAGAGTTTTAATACAGTTAAATCAAATTAAAGAAGAAATCTAACGAATATTATAAGTGTACTACAAAACAATTCAAGGAGCACCCGCATCAATTGTTGTATTCCTTGCTTCCTTTTCAGCAGCAGCCGCAATAGATGCAATCTTTGCTCCATTTGCAGCAGCAACCGCAGCAGCCGCAGCACCCTCAGCACCCGCACCAGTTGTTCCTGTTTATAGTGCATTAGCAGTAGTTGTATTCCTTGCTTCCTTTTCAGCAGCAGCCGTAATAGTTGCATTCCTTGCTTCCTTTGCAGCAGTAGCCGCAGCAGCAATGTTTTGGACTTTAGCAATGTATTTTGGATTTTCCGGACATGTGGTTTTTGTAGGTTTGTTAGACTTCACTCCACATTGTCCACACTTCCGCGCTTGCTTTTTTTAGCATTAATAGCTACTTTTGTTGCACTTTTTCTACGTTCTCCTTTCTTAGCACCTCGTATTGAAGCAACATGAGGATTGTTTACAGTATTCTTATTCGGCTTTTGAACTGCATAAATATCTTCAATCATGTCTGCCGTTTTCTGTGAAAGAGGCCTTGGCACTAGAACCTAAAATTCCTTCTTTATAGTTTTGAGCTTTTCCACAAATTGCGACAACTTTTCTTTATCTTTACTCAACAAAAACAAACACTCATCTACTACATAATTAGCCTCATTTGTTAATATTTCCATTTCTTTGTTTTTCTCTTCATATCTGTTTATGCTTCTTCTTAATGAAAGTGGTATCAAATCCCTCCTCCAACGCCTTAAAACGTACTTCTCCGGAATCATTTGAACATTACGGTTCTTCAAAACACAAAATACATGTCTACATAAAAATCCGTAACGCATGAAATGTCTACAGGTACAGTCAACTGATCCATCTTCAAGAGAACGCAAAACCTTGTTTTGATGCAAAAAAAAACGTATTAATACCTGATTCTTACTAAGTCATGCATGATTCACTAATGAATCATGCATGACTCATTATGAATCATGCATTATTCAACAATGAATCATGCATGATTCATCAATGAATCATGCATGATTCATCCATGAATCATGCATGATTCATCAATGAATCATGCATGATTCATAATTGATTATATATGAATTATGCATGATTCATAATAAATCATGCATGATTCATCAATGAATCATGCATGATTCATAATGAATCATGCATGATTCATTGTTGATTATATATGAATTATGCATAATTGTTAAAAAAAATCCACTAACCTTGTAGTCTATTACTTTGTCTTCTTCCTGCACAACCATCTCTTTTCCTTCTTCTGTGAATAATGTCCTATAAGCACCCGCCTTTGTGTCTCTAACTAAAACCATCTCAACTCCATCGTCCTTTTTAAACTCTTCTATTTGACAAGACAAAATAGATTCATACATTTCTGTTTGAACAAGCAGAAATATTGTCCTTGTATAAACTTTAGCCGCATGTCTTTCCATTTCTAACATTGTTTTATATCTTGGGGCAACATCAAAAGTTCTAAAATCTAGATGTTCTTGTTTATTCCTTTGCCTTTCCATTGCTGATTCATAGCACATCATGAAGTTGACCAATGTTGACCCTTGATTTGTGAAACCTTTAAAAAACGCGTTTTCACTCTCTGATCTTGAAGTAGTTCTCATTAAGCCAAACAGAGGTGACATAATAAAATAAGCTGGTAACCACATTTTTCGAAGGTCATACATCTTTGTCATCCACTTGTGTTTTTCCAACTTAAAGTTTTCAATAAGTATTGACCATCTTGCTTCAAATTCTTTTGGCTCTATAAACATATTCCACCCCAATTTGTTGAAACGTTCTTTGAAATTAGTTTTCTCATAAATTTCTTCACATATCTGTAAGTAAATCATAATAGATTATTTATAAGAATCATGAATGATTCAAAAAAGGTTATGAAAATGGCAATACCTTTGATGGGATTTTTTGCATGATTTGTCACATGCATAATTTGTGTTTTGATTCTTTCAGAACAGCTTCAATTGCCCTTTTCATTGCCCCATCTTGATCCGTTACAATCATTGTTGGTTATTTTTCGTGAGCAGTCATGAACGATGTTAGAAGCTACGTATAAGCTTATGTGTCCTCTCTTAGTAGCATTCCTGATCCAACATTCACGCACTTTCGGTGATTATCTATTCCAGTGAATAGAACAAAGACCATATCGTACCTGAAAATAATGTACGATTACAAAATAAATAACAGATTATGCAAAAAAGACAGAGTCAACATGAATGATTTATGATGAATCATGCATGATTCATGATGAATCATGCATGATTCATGATGAATCATGCATGATTCAACTGATGAATCATGCATGATTCATGTTGAATCATGTTGAATCATGCATGATTCCGGTTGAATCATGCATGATTCAACATGAATCATGCATGATTCAACATGAATCATGCATGATTCATATTCAACAGAATCATAAATAACTTATTTGTTTGTTCGGAAGGTAGCATCAAAAGATATAATATCTCCAAACTCTTCATAGTTGCGTTTATCTACTTCGTCCGCCCAAAACATTGCAACTAATTCACTGTTTTCAACCTTATAATGAAACGTAAAGCCTGGAACAAACTTCTTCCTGTTTTCCATCTTATTTATAAGCATCTGCGCATCACTTTCTCTTATATATTCATTAACGTCCCTTATTTGATTCTTAAAATCATCACTAGTTCCATGCACATACTCATCACCCCCTTTGATACTAGAATACACGGCATGTGCCTTGGTTGCCCCAAGTTTCATTGTTGAAGCTTTCACAACAAACACTCTTTCTGCATGAGTCATTTTTCTTTGTTTCTTTGTTAAATGCTTATACTCTTTCGGAAGCATTTGATGGTTGTGCTTAGCAACAAATTTGGTTATTTCATACTTTCTCTTAACATAATCCAAATCAACCTTTATTTGTGCCTCACAACCTGTGTAAAACCCGCATGCTTTTACCATGCATAGTACCTTAAGTTCGTACGTACTACTTAAAAACTTTCCTAATATAGCATGATTACGATTACGTATTAGGAGTTTATGTATTACGTACGTGTTAGAACACGATAAGTATTTTATTTGCACGATCACGTAATAATTATTTAGTAATAATTAATCACGAACATACGATCACGAGATCACGAGCGTAATTAAAACACGGGATATTATTAATTACGTATATATATTTAATACGAGCGTAATTAAATATATAGGTGTAGGATATTTACGTAACGAGAACTTTTAAAACACGAACTAAATTAAACGTAAACGTGTACGAAATTACAAGACACGAAACGAGGTACGGGACCCCCACAAGGGAGTCCCTACCCGCGGCCAACATAGGGACAATGGGCCAAGCCCATTGTCAATTTTACTAAAAGGAAGGGATTAGTAATTTCACTACTCAAATTATTTTACAGAAGAATTTCAAGAAAACCTAAAATCCCTTTCCTCCTTCTCCTTGTGTGCCGCCACCTACAAACCACCATAAGGGGGTGATTTTGATCTTGGATCTTGTTGATTTAGTAATTGTTCGTGTTTGTTCTTCACCCTTTTGATCCACGAATACGGTAAAACCTTTTTAGTTGTTTCTTTTAATTAATCTTTTATTAATTAAGAACACGTGATGTTTTTCATAAAAACATATTAATTAAACCTAGATCTAACATGTTATGGTCATTAATTAATCAATGGGATCGATCTAAGGGGTGTTTGTTTTGGGCCGCAGGAACAACCGACCCCAAGGGGGTTCGGTTTGTTTTAGCCGACCACCACCAAGACCTTTTTGGTCTTGGTTGGTGCGTGTGGGTCCCACGGCATCAAGGGGGTACCCCGATTTGGTTCGGGGTACGGTGTTTGTTCATATCCGGTGTATGTTTTTAAGCCTAGATCCGGATCATGATTATGTTAGTTGTTTATGTTATAAACTTAGGTTAAGAATTAAATTAATAAGATGTAATTAATTTAATAACATGACTTAGGTTAACTAATTTATTTTATAACATGAATTATTTTAACCTAAGTATTTTTTTTTATTATTAAGACTTATAATTAATTAATTATTTTAAAACCATGGATATAATTAATTAATTAAACATGACTTAGGTTATATTATTAGTATTTAATAATACATATTTTAACCTAAGTATTTAATATATTTAATTAAAAACATGTCATACTTTAATTAAATATTATAACCTATAGTTTAATTGAATTACATGAAATAATTATTAAACTATATAATATATCATATGACTTAGAAAATAATCATGAAAATACTTAGGCTTATTTACTTAGCTTATTTAACCAGCTTATTTCTAATTATGGAAACTTTCTATTTTTAGAAACTTAATTAAATGAGGCAGCTATTTTATTTATGGAAACCAGCTATTTTTAGAAACTTATTTATTTAAGGCAGCTAATCTATTTATGGAAACTTATTTAATTAAGGCAGCTAATCTATTTATGGAAACTTTCTATTTTTAGAAACTTATCTATTTTATACAGTAAATCTATTTTTGGAAACTTTCTATTTTTGGAAACTTTCTATTTTTAGAAACTTTCTATTTTTGGAAACTTTCTATTTTTGGAAACTTTCTATTTTTGGAAACTTTCTATTTTTGGTAACTTTCTATTTTTGGAAACATTCTATTTTTGGAAACTTTCTATTTAAGGAAACCTGCTATTTTTGGAAAGTTACTTATTATTACACAGTCAGTATAATAACACATGAAATATCAGAAATACTTAATCAGAATGAACAGAATATAGGATTTAACACAGTTTAAGGCTTTAAACAGTGTAAATGTTAAGAACACATAAAATAAGCTAAGACATGATATAAAACCAGCTATGTATGTAGTAAGCAGATACTTATTTCATGTACGTATTTATGTAGCACTAGTGTTTCGGAAGTAGGATTCTCGCAGTTCATCGTTCTCGTTCACTGGACATAAGGTACGGATTCCCGTCCTTTTAGTATGGACATTCTTTCCTTATTAGGATTTCCCCGTATGCAGCCAACTGTTTTCATGTAGTATAAGTATGAGTTTGATTGCTTATGTTTAAATATGATTACCTATAGCCATATACATGCATGACCAGTTTCACCTAGTTATGGAGGTACCATAACCATAACATTAGAGGCACTGATGTTATGACTTCACCACGGCGGAGTGATTGCTCGTGGCGTCCCTTCAGCTTTTGGCCATTTATTTATCTTATCATGTGGGGCGTATGGGTGCATCCTAGTTACACGTTTTTATTCAGGATTACATGGTGAATGTGGTGTGTGCCTTGCATCCTTCACAAGGAGCTGATCCCTCCTACCCATAAAACCAGTATATTAAATTAGAGGCAGCCCCTCTAATTTGCATGATGAGGTCACCCCTCCAATTATTCATGCACGGTGGATATTCATGACCTATATTGGCTAAATGGTAAAATATGACAAACAGTTTTTATAAGATAAACATAAGACTTTCAAACTATAAAACCAGTTTTATTAAGACTTAACCAGGTTACTCAGGACTTAGTTTTCTTCCGCTGTTATTATGTTATATGCCTATCCTATTCATGCTTTTTTGTACATCCGTGCACTGAGCGTATTGCTCAGCCGTTTTCCTTTTCTATGTTCCCAAAACGACAGGTACTCAGGGACGCTCGTAGACAATAAGAGTACGTGCATATGGACTGGAAGCTGTCTAGCCTTCTTTACATTATGCATTTCCTTCCTTTATGATACTTATGCTTTGGACATTGTTTTGTCCTTTTCCTTTACTATACTATGTTTGTGTGTGATGAGCTTTACTTTTGGACTACCGATGTTTGATTCTGGTATTTTCCTTTATATGGTCAAGTTATGTTTAGACATTTTACCTTGTATGCTTTGATGACACGCCATAATGACTGCGATATTTCCATTTCCAAAATGGGGTGTTACAATTATGGTATCAGAGCCAAGGCTTCGACCTGTAGGCTCTCAAATATGACCTGTGATTAGTGGGTAGTCACTACAGTCTTCCTAGAACTGACAGTTGTTTTCATGAATTCATCATTTTTAAGCATACATATATATGTCATTGTTATAGGGTTTTTGACTATGTAATGGTTGGTACAGGACTGGCCCTATTTAGTCGCATGTGTTTTATCGAAACTTTTAGATTTGGGACCGACCCATAGGCGTCCCCTCGATATGTCTTTTGTTTTGGGTGAACTGACCAGAGGCGTTCACTCTCGAGCATCAAAAGTTTTCATAAAACTGCATCATGCATTCATACAAAGTTTTTCTTGCATAAAATTTTTCTCGTGAAATTTTTAGTATAAATTTTTTTTCATGTATATATGTTATATTTTATGTTTTGAACTGTTAATCATATGTTTTATGTTATACTGTCAGATGGTTCTCACACGCGAGCAGGAGCAGCTCAATGCTGCAATTCAGGCTGCCATGCAAGCCTTGCTTCCTCAACTGAGGAATGACATCCGAGCTGAAGTTCAAGCTGCCAACAATCAGCAGCAGCACAATCAGCCACCTCCTCCTCCTCCTCCAGTGACATTAGCAGTATGGCTGGAGAGATTCAACAAGCTCCGCCCTCGAGCTTTTGAAAAGACAGATAGCCCCAGCGATGTTGAAAGCTTGTTGGCTCACATCGAGAAGATCTTCAATGCTATGGGCTGTGACCCCGCATACAAGGCGAGGTTGGCATGCTATCGGTTCGAAGGCGATGTACTCAACTGGTGGTTAGCTTTGATGCAATCTGAAGGTGGTGATGAGTGGGTTGCTGGTTTGACTTGGGCTCAGTTCAAGGACAGGGTGATGGAGCAGTTCTTTCCCAAGGCTGAGCAGGACAAGCTCAAGAGAGAGTACCATGGGATCCGTCAGAGAGCTGGGGAGAATAGCAACGAGTTTATGCAGCGCTTTCTTCGCTTGGCTGGTTTCCTTGGTGCGGCAGCAGGTACTCCAGAAGAGCAGGCACATCACTTCAGATGGGCTCTATGTACATCGGTCGCAAACAATCTGGTGTGTGCTACGTTCAATACTGTAGCACAAGTGGCCGATGCAGCACGAAAACTGGATACCGGTCTCAGCCGGCTACTCAGCAGCAGCCTCATCAGCCCAAGGGAAATGGTCAGACTAATGACCGATCTGCTACGGATAGGCGTGGCGGTAATGACAATTACCGTAACAACGCCGGGCAATCCAGCAACAGCAGGTCCTAATACTTATGAAATTTCTTATGTTTTACGTTATAACTCATATTCTGACACTCTAGCAAAATTCTACCAGGAACCATGGAAACGGTAGGGACCAGAACCAGAGAGGTTCGCAGCCTAGCCGTCCAGCTATCACTGGTATTCAATCTTATGATTATCCGCTTTGTCCTTTGTACCCAACTATTATGTCTCATGTAAAATGTTTTATCAGGTCCTCAGCCAGCCAGAGCACGTGCTGGAGGATACACTCATCCTCTTTGCTCTACTTGCCACCGTAGGCACCCAGGACCATGTCGCCGTAATACTGATGCGTGCTTCAAGTGTGGTCTTCCTGGCCATATTATGAAGGATTGCCGTAAGGGCGAGATGGAGGGTACATCGGGACATGCTGATACCAAGCCGCCTCCTACTGCCGGGCGTGTCTACACGACATCTCAAGACCAGGCCAACAAGTCTACAAGTACCATCACTGGAATCTTGTATATGTATGGTCGCGCTGCATGTGTCCTTTTCGATACGGGTGCTACTCACTCAGTTATTTCTGCTGCTTATGCTAAGAACATTAGGATGCCTCCCTTGCCACTAGAAAATAGGCTTACTATTTCCACGCTTTTGAGGGACTCTGTATTAATCACCCATGTATACAAGAGTCTTCCCCTAGAATTTGATGATAAGGTTCGACCTGTCGACGCACTTCCGCTGGACATGAATGACTTCGACATGATTTTGGGCATGGATTGGCTATCAAAGTATCATGCTACCATAGACTTCCATTCATATCGAGTTATCTTCGGTGATGTCAATGCACCAGAGTACATTCATAACGGGTTCATACCCGGACGGTCTGTACAAGTCATATCCACTCTGCAAGCGCGTGCACTACTGTCACATGGCTGCGAGGGTTACCTAGCTACGGTTCACGACCTGGATGCTGAGTCTCCATCGATTCAGGATCAACCAATAGTGTCGGAATTCCAAGACGTGTTTCCAGCAGAACTTCCGGGCATACCACCTGCACGAGAAGTAGAATTCAGTATCGAGCTGGTTCCAGGAGCTAAACCAATCTCCAATGCTCCTTATCGCATGGCTCCCATAGAGCTGAAGGATCAACTACAAGAACTTCTCGAACGAGGTTTCATTCGACCGAGCGCATCTCCATGGGGCGCACCGGTTTTGTTTGTTAAGAAGAAGGACGGCAGTATGCGTCTTTGCATAGACTATCGCGAGCTCAACAAGATTACTATTCGGAATAGATATCCACTGCCACGCATTGAAGATCTGTTTGACCAACTCCAAGGGGCCAAACACTTCTCCAAGATCGATTCTAAGGTCAGGCTACCATCAACTACGGGTCAAGGAGCAGGACATTGCTAAGACTGCCTTTCGTACTCGTTATGGCCACTACGAGTTTGTAGTTATGCCATTTGGCCTGACAAATGCTCCAGCAGTGTTCATGGATCTGATGAACAAAATCTTCCATGAATTTCTGGACAAATTCGTCATTGTTTTCATCGATGACATCCTGATTTTCTCTAAGTCCAAGGAGGAACACGAAGACCATCTTCGTACAATACTACAGATTCTTCGCCAGAAGCAGCTGTATGCTAAATTCTCCAAGTGTGAATTCTGGTTAGACAAGGTGGCATTCCTAGGTCACATTATATCAGCAGAAGGAATCACTATGGATCCAGCGAAGGTTGAGGCCATCACTAAGTGGCCGAGGCCGACATCAGCGACGGAAGTCCGCGGTTTCTTAGGCTTAGCTGGCTATTACCGTAGGTTCGTGGAGAACTTTTCCCGCTTAGCACTACCATTGACCAAACTGATACGGAAAGGGGAGAAATTCGTCTGGACTGAAGATCGAGAGAAGAGCTTTGAAGACCTGAAGTAGAAGCTAGTATCTGCACCTATTCTTACTCTACCATCTGGTACGGGTGGATTTCAAATCTACAGCGATGCATCGGGGAAGGGACTTGGCTGTGTTCTCATGCAACATGGGAAAGTGATCGCGTACGCTTCACGGCAGCTTAAGCCTTATGAAGAGAATTACCCCACGCACGATCTGGAACTTGCTGCAGTCGTGTTTGCATTGAAGATATGGAGACACTACTTGTATGGAGAATCATGTGACATTTTCACGGACCACAAGAGCTTGAAGTATATCTTCACTCAACGTAAATTGAACATGAGGCAGAGAAGATGGTTAGAGCTGTTGAAGGATTATGACATTAATCTTCAGTATCATCCCGGAAAGGCAAATGTAGTAGCAGATGCCCTTAGCAGGAAGTCCGGAATGATCAACAACATTAGAATCGAAGAGGAAATCATAAGAGACTTGGAGCGACTAGACATCGAGATCATGGTACGTGGACAGCACGGTTACTGGGCTAATCTTAGTGTAGAACCCGAGTTACTATCTAAGATCAAGGAAGCTCAGAAGGATGACGGAGAAATATGGGCGATAATACAAAATTTGGAGAAGCAGACAGAATTCAGAGTAGATGCAGATGGTATCGCATGGCAGGGCACTAGACTTTGTGTTCCAGATGACCAAGAACTCCGGGAAGCTTTGCTAGCAGAAGCTCATAGCTCCCCATTCTCGATACATCCTGGTTCAACCAAAATGTACCATGACATCAAGCAGTACTTTTGGTGGAGTGGTATGAAGCAAGATGTAGCAACTTACGTCTCCAAATGTCTTACCTGCCAGCAGGTTAAGATCGAGCATCAGCGATCTGGCGGTCTCCTTCAACCGTTAGATATTCCAGAGTGGAAGTGGGACAAAATCACCATGGATTTTGTTAGCGGTCTTCCGCCTACCAAAAGGAAGCACGATGCAATTTGGGTTATCGTTGATCGACTTACCAAATCAGCTCATTTCTTACCGATCCGCAAGGAAGATCCGGTAAGTAAACTCGCAGATACGTACAGACGAGAGATCATGAGACTACACGGTGCACCATCCAGCATCGTCTCAGACAGAGATCCTCGATTCACTTCGCGCTTTTGGAAAAGTCTGCAGAAAGCTTGGGGTACACAACTTAAGCTTAACACGGCCTTTCATCCTCAAACAGACGGACAGTCAGAGCGAACCATCCAGACATTAGAAGATATGTTGAGGTCATGTGCGTTGGAATGGACGGGTGATTGGGACGAATACATCTGTTTGGTGGAGTTTGCGTACAACAACAGCTGGCACGCGAGCATCAAGTGTGCTCCATTTGAGATGTTGTATGGCAGAAAGTGTCGCGCCCCAATCTGCTGGGATCAGGTTGGCGAGCAAACACTCGAAGGACCAGAGATCATAGAGATGACAAATGAGAAGATCGCAGTAGCTAGGCAGAAAATTCAGGAGGCACGGTCACGTCAAAAGAGTTACGCCGACAAGCATCGTAGGGATTTACACTTTAACGTAGTAGATCACGTCTTCCTTAAGGTTTCGTTGGCACATGGTGTTAGACGCTTCGGGATTAAAGGGAAGCTCAGTCCTCGTTTCATCGGACCGTTTGATATCATTGAACGAGTCGGTGAAGTATCTTACCGATTGGCGTTACCTCCGCAGCTTTCGCATGTGCACAATGTGTTTCATGTGTCCTTACTCAGAGGGTACCAATATCATCCCTTCACATGGTTCAGTATCCACTGGAACAAATTCGTGAAGATCTCACTTTTATAGAAGAACCCGAACGAGTTCTTGACAGGCAAGAACGAGTCATGAGAAAGAAGACGATTCCATTCGTCAAAATTCTATGGAGGGATCATACCGAGCGGGAAGCCACTTGGGAAACAGAGGAGTCTATCAGGACTTCTTACCCTCATTTCATATTTTGAATTCGGGTATGTTCTTCTATTCCAGTTTACTTTATCTATAATTCGGGGACGAATTATTCTTTTTAGGGGGGAAGAGTTGTAAAACCCGCATGCTTTTACCATGCATAGTACCTTAAGTTCGTACGTACTAGTTAAAAACTTTCCTAATATAGCATAACACGATAAGTATTTTATTTGCACGATCACGTAATAATTATTTAGTAATAATTAATCACGAACATACGATCACGAGATCACGAGCGTAATTAAAACACGCGATATTATTAATTACGTATATATATTTAATACGAGCGTAATTAAATATATAGGTGTAGGATATTTACGTAACGAGAACTTTTAAAACACGAACTAAATTAAACGTAAACGTGTACGAAATTACAAGACACGAAACGAGGTACGGGACCCCCACAAGGGAGTCCCTACCCGCGACCAAGATAGGGACAATGGGCCAAGCCCATTGTCAATTTTACTAAAAGGAAGGGATTAGTAATTTCACTACTCAAATTATTTTTATAGAAGAATTTCAAGAAAATCTAAAATCCCTTTCCTCCTTCTCCTTGTGTGCCGCCACCTACAAACCACCATAAGGGGGTGATTTTGATCTTGGATCTTGTTGATTTAGCAATTGTTCGTGTTTGTTCTTCACCCTTTTGATCCACGAATACGGTAAAACCTTTTTACTTGTTTCTTTTAATTAATCTTTTATTAATTAAGAACACGTGATGTTTTGATAAAAACATATTAATTAAACCTAGATCTAACATGTTATGGTCATTAATTAATCAATGGGATCGATCTAAGGGGTGTTTGTTTTGGGCCGCAGGAACAACCGACCCCAATGGGGTTTGGTTTGTTTTAGCCAACCACCACCAAGACCTTTTTGGTCTTGGTTGGTGCGTGTGGGTCCCACGGCATCAAGGGGGTACCCCGATTTGGTTCGGGGTACGGTGTTTGTTCATATCCGGTGCATGTTTTTAAGCCTAGATCCGGATCATGATTATGTTAGTTGTTTATGTTATAAACTTAGGTTAAGAATTAAATTAATAAGATGTAATTAATTTAATAACATGACTTAGGTTAACTAATTTATTTTATAACATGAATTATTTTAACCTAAGTATTTTTTTTTATTATTAAGACTTATAATTAATTAATTATTTTAAAACCATGGATATAATTAATTAATTAAACATGACTTAGGTTATATTATTAGTATTTAATAATACATATTTTAACCTAAGTATTTAATATATTTAATTAAAAACATGTCATACTTTAATTAAATATTATAACCTATAGTTTAATTGAATTAAATGAAATAATTATTAAACTATATAATATATCATATGACTTAGAAAATAATCATGAAAATACTTAGGCTTATTTACTTAGCTTATTTAACCAGCTTATTTCTAATTATGGAAACTTTCTATTTTTAGAAACTTAATTAAATGAGGCAGCTATTTTATTTATGGAAACCAGCTATTTTTAGAAACTTATATATTTAAGGCAGCTAATCTATTTTTAGAAACTTAATTAAATGAGGCAACTTTCTATTTTTGGTAACTTTCTATTTTTGGAAACTTTCTATTTTTGGAAACTTTCTATTTAAGGAAACCTGCTATTTTTGGAAAGTTACTTATTATTACACAGTAAGTATAATAACACATGAAATATCAGAAATACTTAATCAGAATGAACAGAATATAGGATTTAACACAGTTTAAGGCTTTAAACAGTGTAAATGTTAAGAACACATAAAATAAGCTAAGACATGATATAAAATCAGCTATGTATGTAGTAAGCAGATACTTATTTCATGTACGTATTTATGTAGCACTAGTGTTTCGGAAGTAGGATTCTCGCAGTTCATCGTTCTCGTTCACTGGACATAAGGTACGGATTCCCGTCCTTTCAGTATGGACATTCTTTCCTTATTAGGATTTCCGTATGCAGCCAACTGTTTTCCCGTAGTATAAGTATGAGTTTGATTGCTTATGTTTAAATATGATTACCTATAGCCATATACATGCATGACCAGTTTCACCTAGTTATGGAGGTACCATAACCATAACATTAGAGGCATTGATGTTATGACTTCACCACGGCGGAGTGATTGCTCGTGGCGTCCCTTCAGCTTTTGGCCATTTATTTATCTTATCATGTGGGGCGTATGGGTGCATCCTAGTTACACGTTTTTATTCAGGATTACATGGTGAATGTGGTGTGTGCCTTGCATCCTTCACAAGGAGCTGATCCCTCCTACCCATAAAACCAGTATATTAAATTAGAGGCAGCCCCTCTAATTTGCATGATGAGGTCACCCCTCCAATTATTCATGCACGGTGGATATTCATGACCTATATTGGCTAAATGGTAAAATATGACAAACAGTTTTTATAAGATAAACATAAGACTTTCAAACTATAAAACCAGTTTTATTAAGACTTAACCAGGTTACTCGGGACTTAGTTTTCTTCCGATGTTATTATGTTATATGCCTATCCTATTCATGCTTTATTGTACATCCGTGCACTGAGCATATTGCTCAGCCGTTTTCCTTTTCTATGTTCCCAAAACGGCAGGTACTCAGGGACGCTCGTAGACAATAAGAGTACGTGCATATGGACTGGAAGCTGTCTAGCCTTCTTTACATTATGCATTTCCTTCCTTTATGATACTTATGCTTTGGACATTGTTTCGTCCTTTTCCTTTACTATACTATGTTTGTGTGTGATGAGCTTTACTTTTGGACTACCGATGTTTGATTCCTGTATTTTCCTTTATATGGTCAAGTAATGTTTAGACATTTTACCTTGTATGCTTTGATGACACGCCATAATGACTGTGATATTTCCATTTCCAAAATGGGGTGTTACAACTTGTTACACGATATCTTGTATTCCTTGTTTGCTTTCCACTGTTTGCAGGATCCAAGGTGTTAACATTTATGTCTTTTGGAACCCCTTGCCAGTTACACATGATGTACTTTGATTTAACGTCACCACTCCTATTTCTTTTTTGCGTGGACTTTTTAACTTAAAATCCTGATTTTTCAGCATAAGCAAAATAAAACTCAATACATTCCTCCATCGTATCAAATCTTTTTCCCTGCTTAGGTAACAACTCGTTCGGAACAATTGGTTCCCAATATACAGATCCTCCGGGTGTCTCACTATGAATGTATAAACTTGGTCTTGGAGTGTTGGTAGAACCTGTTAGACAATAACAATTGTTAAAGTGCCGGTATAAACTTGGTCAAAAAATTTTAATAATACTAAAAATGATTCATCATGAATCATGCATGATTCATCATGAATCATGTTTCATTCAACATGAATCATGTTTCTACATGAATCATGTATGATTTTACATGAATCATGCATGATTCCACATGAATAATGCTTGATTCTACATGAATCATGCTTGATTCCACATGAATCATGCTTGTTCCACATGAAACATGCATGATTCCACATGAATCATTCATGATTCACATGAATCATGCATGATCTACATGAATCATGCATGATTCATCATGAATCATGCTTGATTCTACATGAATGATGCTTGATTCCACATGAATCATGCTTGATTCTACATGAATCATGCATGATTCCACATGAATCATGCATGATTCCACATGAATCATGCATGATTCCACATGAATCATGCTTGTTCCACATGAATCATGCTTGTTCCACATGAATCATGCATATTCAACATGAATCATGCATATTCAACATGAATCATGCATGATTCGACATGAATCATGCATGATTCGACATGAATCATGCATATTCAACATGAATAACACATGTTCAACATGAATTATGCAGAATCAGCATGATTCAACATGATTTCAACAAGAAATATTTATTACTGCATTTGTATTCAAATCATGCATGATTCTGTTTTCAAAGAACTCAAACTAATCATTTACCTATATTTTCGCTAAGATTAGCTTCTGGATCTGCATCTTCATCAAGTACGTGACATTCTGGATCTAGATCTGCATTATCAGTTTGTGTAACTGGAACCACAGCAACATCTTCTTCGATTTGAGCTTCAATTCGTCTTTGTATTAGAGTTTCCATGTTTGTTTTTCGCTGTGGTAAGTCACTGGAAAAAATGGCCTGAAAAGATGGAAGGTAGGTGGTTGTAGGTGATGTCGCCGGAAAAAAAGGTTGTTTTCGGTGGAAGGTAGATGTGTTGTATGTGATGTCTCTGGAAAAAGGTAGGTGGTAGGGGTGGTTGGTGGTGGAAGGTAGGTTGTTGGGGGTGGTCGCCAGAAAAAGTTGTTGGGGTGGTTGTTGGAGGTGGTCGCCGGAAGGTAGGTGGGTGGGAGACCCGACCTAAATTTTGTAGATAAAAATGGTTGCGTGTAAAATATTGTTATTTATATGGGGACTATTTTACCCCTCTAGTGTTGGAGGAGGGTATAATCTGGACCGTTAGATGAAAAGATGATGGATGGTTGAGATTGATCTATTGGGACTTTGTTACATAAAGGGTTGTTGGGGAACCCAACTCAGCCAAAAGTTCAACATAGTCCCACTTTTTAGTAAAGTCCCAATGGACTCATCTTAGCCATTCAATTTTATTACATCCAACGGTCCAGATTAAATCAGATTAAATGAATTAAAAAAAAATACGACTCACATACATACTCTCACACATACCCTTATTTTCTTACCCTTATTTTTCCCACTCCTTCACACACATACGACTCTCTTACTAAACCCTAACCACCGCCACCACCACCACCACCAATCATCTCTGCCACCACCACCACCACCACCACCACCCCCAATCATCTCCGCGACCACCACCACCACCCCCAATCATCTCCGCCACCCCCAATCACTCTACAATCGATCTTTGATAACGATTTTAAACTCCATTTCCGATTGAAACACTAACAATCGATCAGATATGGCTTCTATTCTTAATGATGGCGGCTTGGCTCCTGGTAATCCTTTTCATTTTTATTTTTAATTGTTTTATGCCTTTTTATGCTTATTTTTGAGTTTATATTGCTTATTTTTATGCTTATTTTTGTTTTGTGCTTTTTTTAAAGATTTTTTGGCTTATTTTTGTTACTAATAGCTTTAATTTACTGGTTGTTAATTAGCCTTATTTTTATGATTTTAGGCTTATTTTTATGCTTATTTTTGTTTTTATGCTTTTTAAAGATTTTTAGGCTTATTTTTGTTACGGCTTATTACCTGTTTACGGCTTATTGCCTCTTTTCATTACGGCTTATTACCTGTTTACGGATTTCCTGCTGCCTTTTTGTTATGGTTTCTGTCCCATAAGATTAGTTTAAAGTTCCTGGATTATGTGATATGAATTTATGAGAATCGGAAACTTTGATGTTTGGGTTTACTTATTTTATACTTTCTTTTCGAATAAGATCCGAGTCATTTTCAGATCTGCTAATGTACATACATTTCCGAGTCAATTTTATTTGACTAGTTGTCATACTTGGTTTATATGTTTAATGTGACTCACATTTCTGATTAATTTTTATTTACAACTTGTTAAAGGAACTGTCTAGGAACAAAGCACGAAAGGCTGAAAAAGTGGTCAACATGTAGTCGGGTTGAATAGGCTGAAATAGTGTAAAAGTTACTCGATAGTAATTAAAACGCGTAGAACTTCCTGAAACTTTATATTATGAAACTTAGAATGTCACATTTGTTGTAATTCAACAAAAAGAAGTGAAGATTAATCTAGTTTTACCCATTTTTACCTGTCATTCTACTTCTAGCTTGCTACATGTTTTCTAAATTATGATTTATGCAAATTCTCTTTATTAAGATCTGTGGTCTTTGTTCGTGCTCGTGCTACTCTGCATCAGCTTGTTACACTTAACAGTTGTTTTCTGGTCCTGTTTTAAACTAAAGTTAGTGGTGTAAATCTGGGCAACTAGTTTCAGGAAGTTTTTAGTAGATGTGTTTATATCGGGTCTTTTGACCATTGATGTTAAACTAGATTATTGTTTGTTTATTTGTTATAAAATACATGTTCCGGGGTTACAAACACGCGATTTTATTTACTTCTGCCACCTTAAACTTTTGTCCACCATTGCTGCATTTGAACAAGGGATTGGACTTGGAATGAGCTTTACGTGGCATTTGTTAGCTAACTCTTTCGATGGAAAAATATAAAACTCTACCCCTTGATGAATTTTAACAACTATCCAAAACGATTGTATTTGCTTGTAGTGCGATATCAGATATCAACTATATGATCAGAATTTTATGTTCAGTTTTTGAAGAAATTAATCACGAGGATAGAAACTTTAGGTTGCTCTTATGTGTCGTGTTTAAATGACCCGTATATGTAATGTTAGATGCTCTGCTGGATTTTATTGTTCGGTTTATGCAGGTATTTTCAATAGGTCACTTTCAACATGCTCATCATCGTTGTTCGGTGTATGTAATTTTTTAGATAGCTGTGTATTTGTTTTCATCATGAATCATGCATGATTCTTCATGAATCATGTTTGTTAAATCATGCATGATTTATGTTAAATCATGCATGATTTATGTTAAATCATGCATATGTTTTTTTGTATTTGTAACTTTTTAGTACTTAATTGATTGTGTTCTTACTTTTTGCAGTTCATCGTAATACGAACAAGCGTCAGAAATCTTTACGTCATAAAGGATCTATCTCACCTCCTCTCGCTGAAAAAAAAACAAGAACTAGTGCAATGCCAAAGTCAAAAGCTCCTTCACAGAAGTCTAGTGCTGCTATTAAAAAAGAACCCTCTGCTATTAAAAAAGAAGCTACTGTTAAGAAGGAACCAGTTGGGAAGAGGAAGAGATCTACTAATTTTGTAGATAGTATAGAGTCGGAGGTTGTGAGTGACTACAAAGAGGAGTCAGATGACGATGATCAAAATGACGATGCAGTTAAGAAAGAGCCTGGGGTAAAAAAACTTCCCCGAAAAGTGAAGGTTGAAAAGCAGGAATCTGATGAGGATAATGTCAAAGATGAAATTGACGAGGAAGATGAAGAGGGTGTTAAGAAACCTGGGAAGAAGCATAAGAAAACTTCTGAAGCTGGAGAGGTTGTGTTGAGTGAAAGAGATAAGTATCTACTCAAGTTTCCAATTATAAAATCTAGGACAATGCCTACTTCTTTCTTTGCAGCAATTCGAGATAGCAGGGTGGACATTGATAAGTTTTTAGGAAGTACTGGGTTTTCTGCATTTCGTTCCATTAAAATAGATACCTTACCTGGGCGTTTAGGGAGGTTTGCTGTTAGAGCGTTTGATAAGGAGAGCTATCATTTTAAGCTTTTAAACGGGTCTTCGATTCTTGTAACTCCTCAAAAGATTAAGGATATTTTAGGACTTCCCATTGGTGGAACTTCTTTATATGATCTACCTGAGAGAGCTTTGGATGACCCGTTTGTGTTTTTGTGGTTAAAACAGTTTGATAAACCATGGAAGTACTTCGTGCTTCTGATATTCAAGAGAAACTTAATGAAGCAACATAAGTTGACTTGATGTATAAAGTCAATTTTCTTACTCTATTTTCTGTTGGGTTGTGTACAGCTTACACGATGAAAGCAATACCTGATCTAACTATTGTTCGGCGTATTCGTGAGGATACGGATATTGCTGGAATTGATTGGTGTGAGTTCTTATACAAGTGTCTTGGAAATAGTACGAAACCGAATACTTTGGCTGGTTTTTACATTGGGTCGTTGTGTTTTTTAATTGTAAGTGTGTGTATATATACATTTTTACGTTTTTTTGTGTTTTTTTATTTTATGTTTATATTGTTTATAACTTTTAACAAGAAATAATTTTTATTTTCCTAACAGATGCTGTATTTGCATTCAACAAAATTTGATTGTTATCCTGTTCTTCGGTCTAGACCTGCTATACTGAATTGGAATACAACAAACATGCATCGCAGACAGGATTTAGAGGTGCAAGATAAAGTTATTGGGATGTTGGAGTGGCAGCCAGAAATGACTGCGTCCGAAGAAAAACAAAGTGAAGGTTTTTTTAATGTGGGAAAACAAAGTGAAGAAAAACAAAGTGGTTTTTCTGGTAAACAGGTGTGTTGTCGTATCTTTTTACGGTTTTTATTGTTTTTTCAATTATTTTTGTATCATCTAAAGTGTTACAATAATTTGAGTTTGCATGATTCAACTAAATCATGCATGATTCAACTGAATCATGAATTTTTCTACATGAATCAAGCATGATTTATATATTTCATTTTTGTAGGTCTTTTGTACAAAGATCAATGAAAAGCTTTCAAGCATTACCAAAGACAAGGCCGAACTTGAATGCATTTTAAGAGATACGAACAATGAATTTCCAAATGATGAGAACATTCGTCAACTGATTGAGAAATATGAGGGAGTTTTTAAGGATATTGTTTTGTTTCAAGATGAACCTACTCATATTGATGATTTCAATGCTTCCCCTGACGAGAATGTTGATTTAAACAAGCCAAAAGAGTCGGCTGCAAAAGAGCTACCTACAAAGGACATCGAGCCGGGAACGAAGCAGCAGCAGACAAAGCAGCAGTCGATGATGTTGAAGAAACTTACACGCAGTGGCTTGAAAGAAATATTCATTGGGTTGGAGAGGTGATTGATCTGCTTTCAGATGCATTTTATGACGTATATTTTTAACTTTTCCTCATGAGTTGTATAATGATATGTTCATATGTATGTTTATAATTAAAAATTTTGAACTTTTTGCAGGAAAATTTGTTTAATATGATTATGAATGAACCTACTAATGTTTCGCCTCCCAAGACGCCTCCACGAGTTTCTACTCGTTCATCTCCCAAGAAAAAAGTTAGGAAGCCATCTTGTGTGTTGTCGTCTCCTTTTATGAACAAGAGAACTGAAGTTGGTCCTGATCTAAAGAGGCTTGAGTTTATACTGGGGAATAGTTTGTTCGCTATGCAAGGCGATACATAGTAAGTTCTCTATTTCAGTTTTTGCTTTCGATTTGTAGTTAAAGATGACATACCGTAATTTGTTTGTTATTTATAATTATAGTGAAACTGTTTTCCAAACTAATTCGGGTTATGAGCAAAAATCTGTACGAGTGAGCATGGAGACATTGACACCTGGATTATGGTTAGACCACAATGTTATTTATAGTTGGAGTGCATTGTTGAACCTGGAGGAGTGGGATACATTGTTGAAGCTGGTGGAAGCGGGTAAATTTAATGAGCGGTTAAGAAGGCTTTTTTTACAATTGGCTGTATTGTAAGTTTATATTCACATGTAGCAATGTTTTTTTTTCGTTCTGTAAATCATGCATGATTCATCTTGAATCATGCATGATTCATCTTGAATCATGCATGATTCATCTTGAATCATGCATGATTCATCTTGAATCATGCATGTTTCATCTTGAATCATGCATGATTCATCTTGAATCATGCATGTTTCATCTTGAACCATGCATGATTCATCTTGAATCATGCATGATTCATCTTGAATCCTCTCTAATTTTGTTTCGTTTGCCTGTAAACAGCCAGAAGGAACTATTAAAAGTACTCTTGATCCAAATGGACAGTGGAAAGTCTTTTCAGATGCCATTTCAACTCAATTGCAGCATGATGAGGATGCACTTCGCCTCTCGGATGTTGATTTGGTGTTTTTTCCTATTTGTGCTTCTAGACACTTTTATGTTGTTGTTTTCAACATGGAGAATCCGTCAATATTTATCATTGATAACATTTATACTAGACCATATTCCTATACTTCAAGATACAAAGCATCTTGTGATCCTTTGGTAAGTTTAAAATCGTTTTGTTTATTAATGTATTGAGTTTTATTAATGTATCGAGTTTTATTAATGTATTGAGTTTTGTGATCCTTGTATCTTTTATTGACTTTTATATTGTTTCTCTTTTACAATTTTTTTGTAGAAAAAGTTTTTTATCAGACATCTAAAAGAGCATGGGCATGACAAACTATCGGCCATGATGAAAGTCAAAGCACGCATTCTACGTTTGAATTGGAGTACAGAGAGTAACTATGAAGATTGCGGAATATTTACTATGATCCATATGGAATCTTACACTGGTAATCCTGTTGATTGGGATGTTGGGTTCGATGAAGAATCAAAGGAACAGCGCTCACAGTTGTTATGTATGAGGTATAGGATTGCTACCAAGCTTTTGTTGCATTATTTTAACATTCGTAAACATAAGATGTTTGAGTTGGCCTTCAAGTTTGATACTGAGAATGAACACCAGAAAAGGGTTGATATTATTTAAGAGGCAATCAAAAACAGGAATGAGCGTGATCCACCGAAGACTATGCCTGGCCAAGAAGATCCGCCAGAAGGGAAGGATGTTAAAGCTGTAGAAGGAAAGGAGGAGGTTGGGAAGGAGGTTAAAGTTGCAGAAGGGAAGGAGGTTCGGAAGGATGTTAAAGTTGCAAAATCGAAAGATTTTTATATGACATATGCTGGTGCTAAAAAAAGAAAACGATGTTTAACTTTTGTTCGTAAAATGGATGGTAGTTTTATGAGAAGGGTATTTTTATGTTATATTCTGGTGTAATATGTTGGTAATCTTTTGTTGGTAAAACTGATGGTACTTTTATGTAATATTGGATGTTATCTTTTAACTATTACATGACTGTCTTTTTTATGTTATCTTTTTTACTGTTATGTAACTGTTTGCATGATTCATCTATGAATCATGCATGATTCATCTATGAATCATGCATGGTTCATATATGAATCATGCATGATTCATCTATGAATCATGCATGATTCATAGATGAATCATGCATGATTCATCCATGAATCATGCATGATTCATCCATGATTTTATGGCAGATATCTTTTTACTAAGAAATCACAATGGATTCAACATTGCATGAGTCTTTATGATGACTCATGTGCATGATTCTTGTATGATTTTCCAAATGTTTTGTAACAGTTTAACTACATTTAATAGAACATTAATCCCACATATATTAACCAAATTAAGGAAGAAATCTAAGAATAATTATAAGTGAACTACAAAAACAATTCAAGGACCACCCGCACCACTTGTTCCTGTTTGTAGTGCATCAGCAGTAGTTACCTTGCTGACTCATATGCATGATTTTTGGATGAGGTGATGATTCCTTATGAATCATGCATGATTCACTGATGAATAATTCATGATTCATTATGAATCATGCATGATTCATTATGAATCATGCATGATTCATTATGAATTTCATTATGAATCATGCATGATTCATAAGGAATCATGCATTATTCATCAATGAATCATGCATGATTCAAAATGAATCATGCATGATTTTCCAGAACTTTTGTAGCAGTTTCACATTCAATTGAATATTATATGAACATTAAACAAAGTACTTCAATCTCAAAGTTTTAATACAGTTAAATCAAATTAAAGAATACAGTTAAATCAAATTAAAGAAGAAATCTAACGAATATTATAAGTGTACTACAAAACAATTCAAGGAGCACCCACATCAATTGTTGTATTCCTTGCTTGCTTTTCAGCAGCAGCCGCAATAGATGCATTCTTTGCTGCATTTGCAGCAGCAGCCGCATCACCTGCAGCACCCGCACCAGTTGTTCCTGTTTGTAGTGCATCAGCAGTAGTTGTATTCCTTGCTTCCTTTTCAGCAGCAGCCGCAATAGTTGCATTCCTTGCTTCCTTTGTAGCAGCAGCTGCAGCAACAATCTTTTGGACTTTAGCAATGTATTTTGGATTTTCCGGACATGTTGTTTTTGTATGTTTGTTAGTCTTCACTCCACATTGTCCACACTTCCGCGCTTGCTTTTTTTAGCATTGATAGCTACTTCTCTTGCACTTTTTCTACGTTCTCCTTTCTTAGCACCTCGTATTGAAGCAACATGAGGATTGTTTACAGTATTCTTATTCGGCTTTTGAACTGCATAAATATCTTCAATCATGTCTGTCGTTTTCTGTGAAGGAGGCCTTGGCACTAGAACCTCAAATTTCTTCTTTATAGTTTTGAGCTTTTCCACAAATTGCGACAACTTTTCTTTATCTTTACTTAACAAAAACAAACACTCATCTACTACATAATTAGGCTCATTTGTTAATATTTCCATTTCTTTGTTTTTCTCTCCATATCTGTTTGTGCTTCTTCTTAATGAAAGTGGTATAAAATCCCTCCTCCAACGCCTTAAAACGTACTTCTCTGGAATCATTTGAACATTATGGTTCTTCAAAACACAAAATACATGTCTACATAAAAATCCGTAACGCATGAAATGTCTACAGGTACAGTCAACTGATCCATCTTCAAGAGAACGCAAAACCTAGCTTTGATGCCAAAAAAAGGTATTAATACCTGATTCTTACTAAGTCATGCATGATTCACTAATGAATCATGCATGACTCATTATGAATCATGCATGATTCAACAATGAATCATGCATGATTCATCAATGAATCATGCATGATTCATCCATGAATCATGCAAGATTCATCAATGAATCATGCATGATTCATTGTTGATTATATATAAATTATGCATGATTCACTAATGAATCATGCATGATTCATCAATGAATCATGCATGATTCATAATGAATCATGCATGATTTATTGTTGATTATATATGAATTATGCATGATTGTTAAAAAAATCCACTAACCTTGTAGTCTATTACTTTGTCTTCTTCCTGCACAACCATCTCTTTTCCTTCTTCTGTGAATAATGTCCTATAAGCACCCGAATTTGTGTCTCTAACTAAAACCATCTCAACTCCCTCGTCCTTTTTAAACTCTTCTATTTGACAAGACCAAATAGATTCATACATTTCTGTTTGAACAAGCAAAAATATTGTCCTTGTATAAACTTTAGCCGTATTTCTTTCCATTTCTAACATTGTTTTATATCTTGGGGCAACATCAAAAGTTCTAAAATCTAGATGTTCTTGTTTATTCCTTTGCCTTTCCATTGCTGATTCATAGCACATCATGAAGTTGACCAATGTTGACCCGTGATTTGTGAAACCTTTAAAAAACGCGTTTTCACTCTCTGATCTTGAAGTAGTTCTCATTAAGCCAAACAGAGGTGACGTAATAAAATAAGCTGGTAACCACATTTTTCGAAGGTCATACATCTTTGTCATCCACTTGTGTTTTTCCAACTTAAAGTCTTCAATAAGTATTGACCATCTTGCTTCAAATTCTTTTGGCTCTATAAACATATTCCACACCAATTTGTTGAAACGTTCTTTGAAATTAGTTTTATCATAAATTTCTTCACATATCTGTAAGTAAATCTTAATAGATTATTTATAAGAATCATGAATGATTCAAAAAAGGTTATTAAAATGGCAATACCTTTGATGGGATTTTTTGCATGATATGTCACATGCATAATATGTGTTTTGATTCTTTCAGAACAGCTTCAATTGCCCTTTTCATTGCCCCATCTTGATCCGTTACAATCATTGTTGGTTGTTTTTCGTGAGCAGTCATGAACGATGTTAGAAGCCACGTATAAGCTTCTGTGTCCTCTCTTAGTAGCATTCCTGATCCAACATTCACGCACTTTTGGTGATTATCTATTCCAGTGAATGGAACAAAGACCATATCGTACCTGAAAATAATGTACGATTACAAAATAAATAACAGATTATGCAAAAAAGACAGAGTCAACATGAATGATTTATGATGAATCATGCATGATTCATGATGAATCATGCATGATTCATATTCAACAGAATCATAAATAACTTACTTGTTTGTTCGGAAGGTAGCATCAAAAGATATAATATCTCCAAACTCTTCATAGTTGCGTTTATCTACTTCGTCCGCCCAAAACATTGCAACTAATTCGTTGTTTTCAACCTTATAATGAAACGTAAAGCCTGGAACAAACTTCTTCCTGTTTTCCATCTTATTTATAAGCATCTGCGCATCACTTTCTCCTATATATTCATTAACGTCCCTTATTTGATTCTTAAAATCATCACTAGTTCCATGCACATACTCATCACCCCTTTTGATACTAGAATACACGGCATGTGCCTTGGTTGCCCCAAGTTTCATTGTTGAAGCTTTCACAACAAACACTCTTTCTGCATGAGTCATTTTTCTTTGTTTCTTTGTTAAATGCTTATACTCTTTCGGAAGCATTTGATGGTTGTGCTTAGCAACAAATTTGGTTATTTCACTTCTCTTAACATAATCCAAATCAACCTTTATTTGTGCCTCACAACCTGTTACACAATATCTTGTACTCCTTGTTTGATTTCCACTGTTTGTAGGATCCAAGGTGTTAACATTTATGTCTTTTAGAACCCCTTACCGGTTACACATGATGTACTTTGATTTAACGTCACCACTCCTATTTCTTTTTTGCGTGGACTTTTTAACTTCAAATCCTGATTTTTCAGCATAAGTAGAATAAAACTCAATACATTCCTCCATTGTATCAAATCTTTTTCCCTGCTTAGGTAACAACTCGTCCGGAACAATTGGTTCCTAATATACAGATCCTCCGGGTGTCTCGCTATGAATGTATAAACTTGGTCTTGGAGTGTTGGTAGAACCTGTTAGAGAATAACAATTGTTAAAGTGCTGGTATAAACTTGGTCAAAACATTTTAATAATACTAAAAATGATTCATCATGAATCATGCATGATTCATCATGAATCATGCATGATTCATCATGAATCATGCATGATTCATCATGTTTCATTCAACATGAATCATGTTTCTACATGAATCATGCATGATTTTACATGAATCATGCATGATTCCACATGAATAATGCTTGATTCTACATGAATCATGCTTGATTCCACATGAATCATGCTTGTTCCACATGAATCATGCATGATTCCACATGAATCATGCATGATCCACATGAATCATGCATGATCCACATGAATCATGCATGATTCATTATGAATCATGCTTGATTCTACATGAATGATGCTTGATTCCACATGAATCATGCATGATTCCACATGAATCATGCATGATTCCACATGAATCATGCTTGTTCCACATAAATCATGCTTTTTCCACATGAATCATGCATATTCAACATGAATCATGCATATTCAACATGAATCATGCATGATTCGACATGAATCATGCATGATTCGACATGAATCATGCATATTCAACATGAATAACACATGTTCAACATGAATTATGCAGAATCAGCATGATTCAACATGATTTCGACAAGAAAGATTTATTACTGCATTTTTATTCAAATCATGCATGATTCTGTTTTCAAAGAACTCAAACTAATCATTTACCTATATTTTCGACAAGATTAGCTTCTGGATATGCATCTTCATCAAGTACGCGACGTTCTGGATCTAGATCTGCATTATTAGTTTGCGCAACTAGAACCACAGCAACATCTTCTTCGATTTGAGCTTCAATTCGTCTTTGTATTTGGGTTTCCATGTCTGTTTTTTTGCTGTGGTAAGTCGCCGGAAAAGATGGCTTGAAAAGATGGAAGGTAGGTGGTTGTAGGTGATGTCGCCGGAAAAGAAGGTTGTTTGCGGTGGAAGGTAGATGTGTTGTATGTGATGTCACCGGAAAAGGTAGGTGGTAGGGGTGGTTGGTGGTGGAAGGTAGGTTGTTGGGGGTGGTCACCGGAAAAAGTTGTTGGGGTGGTTGTTGGAGGTGGTCGCCCGAAGGTAGGTGGGTGGGAGACCCGACCTAATTTTTGTAGATAAAAATGGTTGTGTGTGTAAAATATTGTTATTTATATGGGGACTATTTTACCCCTCTAGTGTTGGAGGAGGGTATAATCTGGACCGTTAGATGAGAAGATGATGGATGGTTGAGATTGATCCATTGGGACTTTGTTACATAAAGAGTTGTTGGGGAACCCAACTCAGCCAAAAGTTCAACATAGTCCCACTTTTTAGCAAAGTCCCAATGGACTCATCTTAGCCATTCAAGTTTCTTACATCCAACGGTCCAGATTAAATTAGATTAAATGAATTAAAAAAATACGACTCACATACATACTCTCACACATACCCTTATTTTCTTACCCTTATTTTCCCCACTCCTTCACACACATACGACTCTCTTACTAAACCCTAACCGCCGCCACAACCACCACCCCCAATCATCTCCGCCACCACCACCACCATCACCACCCCCAATTATCTCCGCGACCACCACCACCACCCCCAATCATCTCCGCGACCACCACCACCCCCAATCATCTCCTCCACCCCCAATCACTCTCCAATCGATCTTTGATAAAGATTTTAAACTCCATTTCTGATTGAAACACTAATAATCGATCAGATATGGCTTCTATTCCTAAATATGGCGGCTTGGCTCCTGGTAATCCTTTTCATTTTTATTTTTAATTGTTTTATTATGCTTATTTTTGAGTTTATATTGCTTATTTTTATGCTTATTTTTGTTTTTGTGCTTTTTTTAAAGATTTTTAGGCTTATTTTTGTTACTAATTGCTTTAATTTACTGGTTGTTAATTAGGCTTATTTTTATGATTTTAGGCTTATTTTTATGCTTATTTTTGTTTTTATGCTTTTTAAAGATTTTTAGGCTTATTTCTGTTACGGCTTATTACCTGTTTACTGGTTATTGCCTCTTTTCATTACGGCTTATTACCTGTTTACGGATTTCCTGCTGCCTTTTTGTTATGGTTTCTGTCCCATAAGATTAGTTTAAAGTTCCTGGATTATGTGATATGAATTTATGAGAATCAGAAACTTTGATGTTTGGGTTTACATATTTTATACTTTCTTTTCGAATAAGATCCGAGTCATTTTCAGATCTGCTAATGTACATACATTTCCGAGTCAATTTTGTTTTACTAGTTGTCATACTTGATTTATATGTGCAATGTGACTCACATTTCTGATTAATTTTTATTTACAACTTGTTAAGGGAACTGTCTAGGAACAAAGCACGAAAGGCTGAAAAAGTGGTCAACATGTAGTCGGGTTGAATAGGATGAAATAGTGTAAAAGTTACTCGATTGTAATTAAAACGCGTAGAACTTCCTGAAACTTTATATTATGAAACTTAGAATGTCACATTTGTTGTAATTCAACAAAAAGAAGTGAAGATTAATCTAGTTTTACCCATTTTTACCTGTCATTCTACTGCTAGCTTGCTACATGTTTTCTAATTATGATTTATGCAAATTCCCTTTATTAAGATCTGCGGTCTTTCTTCGTGCTCGTGCTGCTCTGCATCAGCTTGTTATACTTAACAGTTGTTTTCTGGTCCTGTGTTTAAACTAAAATTAGTGGTGTAAATCTGGGCAACTAGTTTCAGGAAGTTTTTAGTAGATGTGTTTATATCGAGTCTTTTGACCATTGATGTTAAACTAGATTATTGTTTGTTTATTTGTTAGAAAATACATGTTCCGGGGTTACAAACACGCGATTTTATTTACTTCTGCCACCTGAAACTTTTGTCCACCATTGCTGCATTTGAACAAGGGATTGGACTTGGAATGAGCTTTACGTGGCATTTGTTAGCTAACTCTTCTGATGGAAAAATATAAAACTCGACCCCTTGATGAATTTAAACAACTATCCAAAAAGATTGTATTTGCTTGTAGTGCGATATCAGATATCAACTATATGATCAGAATTTTATGTTCAGTTTTTGAAGAAATTAATCACGAAGATAGAAACTTTAGGTTGCTCTTATGTGTCGTGTTTAAATGACCGGTATATGTAATGTTAGATGCTCTGCTAGGTTTTATTGTTCGGTTTATGCAGGTATTTTCAATAGGTCACTTTCAATATTATTTACAGCCCATGACCTATTGTAGTGTATCAAAACAAAGCTTAAAAGTATATTGTACCTCCAACCTCACTTTTGGTTAATTGCCTTTTTCTCCTCAAATCATCGACAACGATAAGCTCGACTTTTCTAACCGGCCTTGACTGTAATCTTGTTCTAAGTTCCAACATATTCGAATCAATCAATCATCTGATAGTTGCGACTTTGCTCCGGAAATTCTATGTGGAAAAAAGGTATAGACCTAATGATATTTGCATGGTGTACTCGGTCAATCTGTGTTATTTCATCTTTTTTATTTTTGAGAATTTTTTTACAAATGGTTCAATTTTCACTTTCTTGATAAAAGAAAAAGTTTTTCCGATATAGGTTTTACGATCCATTGGACTGGTTTAATTTCGTAGAATTTATTATTCGTGTTTAAAAGTTAATTGATTTAGAATAAACTCTTTTTAAACAGTGATACTTTTTGCTAAATCGACATAATTGTTTTTATGTTTTCGTTAAACAAAGAGAACTTTCTTTTTATCTTTTAGTTTTGTATTTCGATTAAAGTTTTATTTCGGTTCAAATTCATAAGCTCTAATATTTTGATTTGTTTGAGACTTGTGCGTAAGGTGTAATCGAGTCGAGCTGAGTTCAAGCTTAATAAGGCTTGAGTTTTGGCTTGATACAAAAATTGTAGGTTTAAGCTTGGTTTGATTGTTTGTCAAGCTTTAATAATTTAGACTTGAGTTTGTTTGATAAGGCTTAATAAAAGCTTAAGTTTGGCTTGAAAAGCTTGAATATGTATAAATTTAATCTGTTTATAATAAAACTCATCAATAAACATATTTATAAAATGAATAAAAAACAAAAATCATTGTTTAAAACAAATTTGATTTATTTAACATTAATAAAACCAATAATAACATCATCGTACAATCATATGTTCAAAATATGTTTTGCATGATAAGAATGCAAGCAAGGTTTATACACGTTGCGTTTAGTATTAAGAAGAGTGAAAAATACTTATACACAATAATTAAATTTAAAAATAATGAATTATTTAAAATACAAAAAACTAAAATATAAATGTAATTAGAATTAAAAATATTTTTAGAATATATTATTTATTTATGAAATTAGCCTTTAAAGTTAGGTTACTACTCAAATGAACAATTAGTTGTTTATATAAATTTATTATAAAAATATATTTTTAATAGAGCTTGAAAAAGTTTGATAAGAACTCGAGCCGAGCTATAAAGCTTGCTATAGTTTCGAGCTATTTTTTAAGCTTCAGCTTGATAAAAGCTTGATTTGATCGAACTCAGGCTCAGATTACTTGATAAAAGCTTGGCTTATTGCTGTCCTACTTGTGCGCTTATACAAGTTTATCATAAACCTTCAAACTTCATTTTTATTTTGAGACTCGTGCATGTATAAATGTATATTTCTCTTGTCACGACTTTATATTGTCATTCAAAAATTTTATTTGAATTTTTTTCGGCTTTATGAGCTTTTACAGTGTTTTTTATATTAAATTAGTTCTAGTTTAAACCTCGATATCTCGCAGAGGAGTTGGTATGGAGCTTGCTTTGCATATTAAAGAGTCTGTGTTCGATACCAACTGTTTTCAATACCGAAACTTTTGGTTTGGTTTTCGTCTAAAACCATTTCATAAAAATCTAATCAAACCATACTGGTTTATCTATAATAATGTACATTAATATAATTTCAAGATTTTTGCTTTTATATATTATTGAATTCGTCGACAAATGGTGATGAAAACAGTGATTTTTATCAAGTTTTGGGGTTAAAGAAGGAGTGTTCAGATGTAGAGGTCATGAATGCTTATAAGAAGTCTGTTTTGGATCACATAATCGTGGATTCTTCTAGTATATATTGTAGCATATTCAATATGACGGGACGCTCACAAGCCATCAAGGAAAACAACAAGTGGTAGTACCGTAGAACTAGCTGGTCATTATGGTTCTAAAATATGAGCTTATATTGCCTTTTCAGTTTTTCATTTAGCTTATAAGCTCATCAATATCACTCAAGTGCAAATGAATCTTTTTTGTACGTCACTAATTAAAAGTCATCTTAATTACTACCTCGTAAATTAAACTTTACATGAAATATTTTTTAAAACGTGACACATGTACAGTCTCATGAACTTCGTAACTTTTGAAAATCACATGAATAATATGTTGACAAATAATTCAATAAGCTAACTTTTCATGTTCAGCCTGATAAATAAATTAATTTATAAAATGTTTGTGAAGATATGGCTGCGTGAGAAGGTCTAATGATCTCTTTATATCCGAGAGGTATGAGGTTCGATTCTCGCTTTCTTATGTTGTCATATGTCCTTTTAGTTCAAGGTTCTATATTTCTTTTTAGAGGAAATTGCAAATTTGCTCCCTGTGGTTTGCCAAAATTGCATGTTTGCTCCCCAACTTCATTAAAATGCAGGCGGCCTCCCGGAGGACGAAGGTAATTAGCAACGATGCTCCCTGGACTTAACTCCCGTTATATGGCTGTATTTCTGTGGGGGTAAATTTGTCCATTCCCTTATTAAATAAATCAAATCCGGTTTGGGTACATGGGCTTACCCACATAACTCGGGTATACCTTTATTTTTCAAACCGATCGACCCAACCTTTTCATATTCTAGTATCTCCATTACCAGTCTTCCATTTTCATACGCCTCCCCAAAGTTTCTTAATCATGGATGATCCTGTTCCAGACTTTTTTATCAGACCCGAAGGTGAAGAATTTGACTTTGCGATATATGGTAAGAAGTTTGATACACATTGTTTAATTTCATGATTTGTTACCGTAAATGTGTTTAATGCGCCCTAATTACCAATTATGATAATCGTTATTTTCTATGTTAACAGATGTGTATGAACAATTGTTTAGCATCAAATGTCATTACTATGGAAGGTTTAGTGATGGTCCGAATATGGAATACATTGAAGGTGAGATTTGTTTTGTTGATTTGGTCAATAAGCATGACTTTAGTGATGCTATTATGAATACCGTTATGAATAGTTTAGGTTATGAGATGGACCAGCAGTTACTTTTCTACTATAAGATTCCACTTAAGACTTTAGAAGTTGGTGTAAAGCCTTTGGTTAGTGATGCTGATTACCAAAACTTTTTAAGTTACGTTCATTTGCACAAGGTTATGTATGTGTATGTTGAGTTAGTTGAGAAAGAAGATGAAAGTGAGAGTGGGTCTGAAACGGAAAATGAGCCTGATAATGACCTTGTGGATGATGAACATGTAGTTGAAGATGTAGAAGTTAACATGAGTGAGTTCCATTTTGAAGTAGCTGACAATGATCCTATAGTACCTAAGGTTACTTTGAATGAAGATACCTTAGAGGTTTTAGATTTTGATTCAATGGAAAGTGACATAGAGGATGTCCCAGAAAATGCAAGGAGACTAGGGCTTAGAAAGTTAAAGAAATTGCACTCATCAGCCAAATTTTATGTAGGAAGAGAGTTTGCTAACAGAGATGTTGCTAAACAATTGATTAGAAGCTATGATGTTGAGAGTAGGAGAAACTTGCATTTTAAGAGGAATGATCCAGTAAGAATTAGGGTAGTTTGTAATGGTGTTGTTCCTAGCAATAACCATAAAAATGAGAAAGTACAAGGGCCAAATGAGGTCAGTGGAAAAATTTCAGAAATGACAAAATATGCTGTCCATGGGTGTTGTACTTATCAAAAGGAGAAAAGGGCAAGTGGGTCATAAAAACATACAAGGATGATCACCACTGTTTGCAATCTAGAAAGATAAAATACTGTACTTCTACTTTTCTTTCAAAACACATCACAGATCTGTTGATTATGAATCCAAACATCCCTGTTAAAGCTGTTCAAGAACAAATGCAGAAAAGGTTTCATGTTGCTATTTCAAGGGATAAAGCCTTTAGGGCTAAGGCAAAAGCAGAAGTGTATTTGAGAGGTGATGTTAAGGTTCAATATTCTTTATTGAGAGACTATGTAATGGAGTTAAAGAGGTGTAATCCAGATACAACTTGTAAGATTGATGTTTATGGTGAAGCAAATCATGAAAGTCCAACTAGGATGTTTAGGAGAATCTATGTTTGTTTAGGTGCTCTGAAAAGGGGATTTAAGGAAAGTGGAAGGGAATTACTAGGTTTAGATGGTGCCTTCATGAGAGGACATTATCCAGGTCAAATGTTGACTGCTGTGGGGGTGGATGCAAATAATGGCATCTATCCTGTTGCTTATGGAATTGTTGAATCAGAAAACCAACATTCATGGACATGGTTCTTAAAGTGTCTAGCTGATGACTTGGATCTCTACACCAACTCTAATTTCACCTTCATCACAGATAGACAAAAGGTAATGGAACTTCTTGACAAATGTTTAGTTTATTTGTGAGTTTTTTTTTTTTTTAACCAATCTGATGTTTCTTGTAGGGATTGTTACCTGCACTTGAGAAGTTATTTCCTAGTGCAGAGCATAGGTACTGTGTTAGGCATATATATGAAAACATGAACCAGACTTGGAAAGGGATTGAGTACAAGGAAATGTTGTGGAAGTGTGCATCGTCAACAACTACTGTTTTGTTTGAGCAAAACATGAAAGAATTGAAAGACTTCAACCTAAAAGCATATCAATGGCTTAAAAAGATACCTGCTGAGCATTGGAGCAGAGCTTATTTCTCTGGTAAATGTCATATCCTTTAAATTTTAAACATATGTTAACTTAATTACTTTTCTGATGAATAACATTTCCCAAAAACTATAGGTAGAGCCCATTGTGACCTATTGATAAACAATGTTTGTGAGGTCTTCAATAGACAGTTGTTAGATGCCAGAGACAGCCCTATAATTACAGCCTTAGAACATGTGAGGGAATATCTTATGAAAAGGATTGTAATTGTGCAAAAGGTTATTGAAAAAAGTGACGGACCATTAACCCCTGCTGTTGCTAAGGTGTTTGAAAAGATTAAGACTGCTGCTAGTGAGTGCATAGTTGATTGGAATGGGTCAGATCTTTACCAGGTTAAGGGTCACCTACAAGAACAATATGTGGTTAACTTGCCTCAAAAGACATGTTCCTGTAGGAAGTGGGAGATATAAGGAATACCCTGCAAGCATGTTGTTGCTGCAATACATGATATGCTAGACAATGGTTATGATGTAGGCATACCTGAGGATTGGGTGCATGAATCATACAAATTGGCCACTTGGAAAGCTGTGTATTCACATAAGGTTAACCCTGTTAATGGAAGAGATTTATGGGCCAAATTTGACTGTCCAACCACTCTTCTGCCACCAAAAATTCATCCACAGATTGGGAGACCATCAAAAAAAAGAAAGAAGAGTAAAGGAGAGATTGTGATGGTGAAAGGTAATAAACTAAGCAGGGCTGGTAAAGGGATTACATGTGGTTTGTGTAAAAGTGCAGGGCACAACAAAAGAAGCTGTGATATGAAGAATGTTGCTGTTGGTGCAAGTAATGCAAGGAAAAGGAAGAATGCTGCTGTTGGTACAAGTAATTCAGGGAAAAGAAAGAATGCTGATGTTGGTACAAGCTCTGGTGCTGGAACAAACAACACACAGCCAACACAACCAAGCCAATCTGCTGCTGTTGGTACAAGCTCTGGTGCTGGAACAAACAACACACAGCCTACACAACCAAGCCAATCTGCACAGGCAAATAATCAAGGCTCACACTCAACCTTCACAAACTGATATGATTAGAAGCCCCAGTGGAAGAACAAAAAGGAGTGCCTGCAGACTTAATCTTTAATAGTCATGCTTCACAAACTTATGTTTAATGTTTCAAATAATGGCTTATGTTATTTCCTTGTTTAATGTTTCATGTTAATGACTTATGTTATTTCCTTGTTTTCATGTGAGGCCATTATCTAGGTCTAGACTTATGTTACTCCTTTTGTTTGGAAAAACAGTTGTAAGACTTATGTTATTTCCTTGTTTTCATGTGAGACTTATGTTATCCAGGTCTAACATAAGTCTAGACTTATGTTACTCCTTTGAACAACAAGGATGGAAAGGACAAGGGAAAAGGCAAAATCTAATGTGCTTTGTTGCTTGTGTTATTTCACTTTTATTTGTATGCTTATCTAGCTTTAAGTTCATGTTTTGTATGCTGATGTTTTTCTGTTTTGGGACTTCATTGTAATGGCTTTTATGGAATGAATGAATGCATTAACTTATTATCAAGAACATAACATTAGATTATAAACAACAACATAACAAAAGTCATGACATATCATAATATGAACTTCATTAAGGAAAATTATTGACCAGTACAATAGCTATAGCTGGGCAATTAGTTCAATACAACATAACATTATTCAACCATTGACAAATTACATGAAGTAGTAGAAACAAAAAACCAACCAACTGCAAAACAAACAAATCTTCAACCTTCGATTACCAGCCTCCATTGCATTCAATGATTCTTCAAGTGCATTTCTTGATCTTAACAACCCTGTAATAATGGCTACAGCTCGAGCACACATTGGGGGATCAACCCACGAAAAAAATGGACAAGTGTTAGAAAGACAACAACGAAATCTTCTTCCAGGATTAGTGTTTGTCCATGATGTACGAACAATGGATTGGTTCCCACAAAAACAGTTCATGTTTAGGGTTTGTGTGTTTTTATGAAAATGGGGATTTGATCTATGCGTTTGTTGCCAGATGTGTTAAGGTAAGTTATTTGATTGCAAACCACAGGGAGTAGCAATGCAATAAAATTAAACTAGGTTAAGCATAAATTATGAAAGGACATCAATACCCTTGAACAATGAAAAGTTAACTACCAAAAACTAACGAGAGTTAAGTCCAGGGAGCATCGTTGCTAATTACCTTCGTCCTCCGGGAGGCCGCCTGCATTTTAATGAAGTTGGGGAGCATACATGCAATTTTGGCAAACCACAGGGAGCAAATTTGCAATTTCCTCTTCTTTTTATATGTGAAATAGAGGTGCAAAACTGCAAATAAACCGGATAAAACCGGTTTCGGTTTTTTTTAAACCGGTTTTTAGGAAAACCGGTTTTGGATCGGATTGTTTTTTTAATCAATTTTTGGTTAAAAATGTTCGTAGCGGTTTTTTCGGTTAAAAATTTTCGTTATCGGTTTTTTTTCGGATAGGTCTTCTCGGTTAAAAAATGTTCGAATCGGGTTTTTTTCGGTTATAAATTTTCCTTATTGGTTTTTTACGGTATTTATTTACAAACATAAAAAAAATACAATCATAAAACATTAAAAAAATACCACAATAATTTTTATTTAAAAAATACAATCATACAACTTTATAATTTATTTAAACAATACAATAAAACAACCATAATCACTAACCCGAAAAGTATTAGTATACTTCAAGTATGTCGGGCTTCGACATTGCCATCACCCGTTATACTCAAAGTAAATCCTTTAAATAATCTTCTACATCTCCGGCTTCAACTTCTAAAGGTTCACACTCACCTTCGTCTAATTCGGTAGTTGGAGGTGATATCCCTAATTCAACTTCTTCATTTGCTATACTTTCTTCAACGCCGTTTAATATCGGACTTTTCAATAATGTTTCTTAATATGTTTTCAACCCCAACTCAAACCATGTATTTATACTACATGAACAAGCTTTAAAAACTATCACAAACTAAAAAAACATCAAGACACGCTCCTAACCAATCTTTTAAAAACTGGGTTGACCGGCCGGTTGACCCGTGAACCGGCTCAGAGACTGGTCCGGATGTGTCCGGGGTTTTGCTTATTTGAGAACCGGATTGAACCGCCGGTTTTTCGTTGTCCCGGTTTGAAACCCGGCCGGGTCACAAATTTTTATCGAAAAAATATTTTAATTTTTTTTTTCATAAACATTTTTAAGTTTTAAGGATAAATTAAAGTGATAGTAATTATTTTTAGTTAAAATAAAGTCAAAACTAACTTAAAACATTAACTAAAATTGTTTTTGTTATAATCTATTACATATTATAATAATAAATTAATCATTTTTCATACCTTTGCTATAATGTTGTAAATGTAAAACTGAAAACCATGAGTAAAGAATACATATGTTTCATCGGTTTAATTGAACGGAAGTTAAATTTCTGAATGATATAATACTACATATTAAATATATAAATCTATATAAGTATATATAGAACCGGGTTGACCCGACGGTTGAACCGGTTGAACCGTAAACCGGTCAATAGACCGGGTCAACTAAAGAACCGGGTTTTAAAACATTGCTCCTAACGTCTATATAGCCGTTGTATTCGAATCTAAAAAAAAAAACAGGTTAAAACCTGTTATTTTCAAAAAAGTCAAACAACGGCTAGTTTGTCTTTTTGGAAAATCGGTTTTAACCGGTTATAAAAAACCGGTTTCTATAACGGATATTTTTAAAAATATTTTTAAACTGGTTCTTAACCGATTTACCAAAAATCGGTAAAACCGGTGTAACCGGTTCGGATTCAAAAATCCGGTTTGGATTCAAAAATCCGGTTCGGATAAGTAAAAACTTAAAAAAACGGTTTCGGTTTTTTTGACCGGTTTTTAGAAAACCGGTTTGGTTTTGCACCTCTAATAGGAAATAATTTTTTTTTCTTTTTTTTAAGGTGGTTGTTTTGTTTCATTTTCGAACATGTTTTCCCACCTAGAGTTCACAAAACATAATCCGAGATCAGATAAGCTCATAAACTCAGGAGTGTTTATTTAAGCTTTTTTTTGGGCTTATGTTCGCCTTTATGTTTCATAAGCCCAAATTTTCCGGCATCATAATAAGCTTATATGATGTAATCATATAACCTTCGTAACAAGCCGGAAAATCAAGGCTTATGAAAAACATAAAGACAAAATCAGATAAAGCTCATGAGCCCAAAAACAAGCTTAAACAAACACCCCTGGGTTTATAAAACATTATCCCGTAAATAGTATATAATCCAAAACAAACACCCCCTAAATTCTATAAAATTTAATAAAAAATTTATATAAAAATTTATAAAAATAAAAAAAATTACCTTTAAAAGATCAGTAAAGCCCTCATTAACTGAATTACCAAAACAACTAACATCATCATCATCACTAACCACATCATTTTCATTATTATTATTAACACTATTATTATTATCCTCAATAAAACTAAGAAAAAATTTCACGTTTAGTCCCTATCGTTTATCCCAAATATCAAGTTTGGTCCCTATCTCAAACTAAGTGCACAGATCGTCCCTATCGTTAACACTTTGGATCAAAACTGGTCCCTATCTTGGATGGGGGTTAGTTTTCGCTGTTAAGTCTATTTATCAAAAGGGTATTTTTGTCATTTCCTTGTTTTATTCACAGCCATGGCCTCCCTTTTAATTCACAGCCACCAACAGATCTTTCTCTCTCTCTCTCTTAAATACATCATCATCTCCTACCTTCAACTCATCTCCCATCATAATCAAAAAACCCAGATCCATAAAACAGCATCGAGTCCATCTCCAATCTTGTTCAATTACATCAATCTAATCCCAACACTTAACAAAACCTGTATATCACCCGTCACTCATGTTCTATAACCAATCTGCAACATCACACATCCCAACAGCTATCTTAATATCAACGCCTCGATATTCATTAAATCTTCCAAGAACCAATGTAATAACATCACTCATCTATTTACCCAATCCAGAAAAACAAGCAATCAACCTTTTTTTCGATTGATAATTTGTTTTGTGTAAGCATCACTCAAAGACGTATGCATCACTCGAAGACGTATAAATCTTCCAAGAAGAACTTTTGCCTTGGTCCGACTCCAGATCTTGAGATGTTAAGTCTTGTAAGATGTCGTGATTTTGAAGAACCTTTCCGATATACAAAGCTCAAATCCCTCAGCCTTCATAAGTCACTGTTGAGGAGCCTAGACATTGGGCTGACTCCAGATCTTGAGACTTTAATTCTTTCTGAATGTGTCTTGAAAGCATTTCATATGTCCTTACGATGTCCAAAGCTTAAATCCCTGAGCCTTGATGGTTCAAAGTTAAAGGACCTTCACCTGGGGCTAACTCTGGATCTCGAGACATTGAGTCTCACTGGATGTGATATTGAAGAACTTCACGTGCCCACGTGCCCTTTGGATGTCCAAAGCTCATATCTCTCATCCTTAATAATTCTAAGTTAAGGTACCTTGACCTTGGGCCAACACCAGATCTCGGGAACTTGAGTCTTGCTGGATGTGATTTGGAAGAACTTCACATGCCCTTCGGATGTCCAAAGCTCAAATCCCTGAGCCTCAGTAGTTCAAGATTAAAGAAGTTTATGATTGGGACGACTCCAGATCTCGAGATATTTAGCCTTTTAAGTCTAATTGAATTTAATTTCGTAGAACTTAGCATGCCATCAAGACGTCCAAATCTCAGATCCCTAGACCTCTGTCGTTCAATTTGATTTCTGGAAATTTGCAGATTTGATGTTTTCTATGATTTTTGGATGGTAATCAGTTTGGGTTTATGTTGAGACGAGGGAATTTGGAGATAGTGAGAGTCTGGAAAAAAACAAGATCCATGAATTGAAGGTAGGAGATGAGTTGGTGATGATGATGTATTTAGGAGAGAGAGAGAAAGAGACTTAGAGAGAGAGGATAGAGAGAGGAGAATGAAAAAAAAAAGTAAGTTAGTTGATTTTTGTATTTAATGCAACCAAAAAGAGTAAAGGACTAAAATACCCCCACATATCCAAAAGTTAACAGCAAAAACTAACCCCCATCCAAGATAGGGACCAGTTTTGATCCAAAGTGTAAACGATAGGGACGATCTGTGCACTTAGTTTGAGATAGGGACCAAACTTGATATTTGGGGTAAACGATAGGGACTAAACGTGAAATTTTTTCTAAAACTAATCACCATTTTATCCAAACAAACCGAATTCGGTTCAACGAATTCAACCGGTTCGGATGATACAGACCGCTTAAAACTCGAGAAATCGAACAACCGCTTAAACCTCGATTTCGGAACCGTTTTTGTAACTGATGATTCAAAACTTTTCTCAGAATCTATTGGCTGTATCTTCATTGTCATCGTTAACGGCATAACTGTAATTTTTTCAAAATTTTATAAAAAAATTATAAAAATTAATTGTTGTTTTGTACTGAAAACACAGCGGATTAACTAAAAATTATACAAAATTTGTTGTTTTTTAACGTCATAAGAGAAATGATGACGTCATGGTGAAAAAGTTTTTGATCGGGAAAAGTTGCCGGTGACGGTTGACGGTGGGGTTACGGTGGTGCTACGACGGTGAACGGAATAAGTGATTATTTTGGGGGAGTGAGTGAGTGGGGTGGGTAAAATAGGAAGTGAGGCTTTGAGAAAGGGTTTGTTATTTATAGGGGTTTTTTATTTCTTTTTAAAATGATGATGACGTGGCATTAAGTTTTTGTTTTTTTTATCTTTTTCGAACCCTGGCCTAGTTATGTTAAACCCTCTTATTCGCTTCGTCTGAGAGGGAAAACTTTTGGCAGTTCTTAAACCAAAATCTCCAGAAAAATTTTAATGATCAACTGGACTAAGCCGATTGGTTTTTTTTTTAATTTCTTTGTCTTATAATAAGTGTTTGTTTAGATTTTTTTAATTTTTTTATCTAACTTTTATTATAAATATTTTTATTCGTGTTATATAATACTACTCCTTTCGTCCCAAAATTATTTTTCACAGACAAAAAACACACATTTTTAAAAACACATCATTATTATAGTTTTCTCTCTCATACTTTTTGTATAAATGACTATTTTACCTTCAACTAATTAATTTAAAACTTCACTATTGTTTGTAATAATAACCTCCAGTGAGGATAATATGGTAAATTCGAATTAAATGTTTAATCTATTTTTTTGGATGTGGACAATAATTTTGGGACAACTTAGAAAAGTGTAGTTGACAATAATTTAGGACGGAAGGAGTACTTGATAAAAGTTATACCATTCAAAATCCATTTAAAAACTGTATCTATTCATATAACTGTTATCAAGTATTATATAATATAAATAAAACTATACATGGTCAAAGTTGAATATCAAATACTTTGGAAAATGAAAGTGGACATTTATTATATGAAGGAAGTAATATATTTTTTCTGACTCGATACTTCGAGCCGATTAATCTCATGTCGACTATCTTTTTGGATAGTCTATATAGCCGTTGTATTCGAATTTAAAAAAAAACTGGTTAAAACCTGTTATTTTCAAAAAAGTCAAACAACGGCTAGTTTGACTTTTTAGAAAAATCGGTTTTAACCGGTTTCTATAACGGATATTTTTAAAAATATTTTTAAACCGGTTCTTAACCGATTTACCAAAAATCGGTAAAGCCGGTGTAACCGGTTCGGATTCAAAAATCCGGTTCGGATAAGTAAAAACTTAAAAAAACGGTTTCGTTTTTTTTGACCGGTTTTTAGAAAACCGGTTTGGTTCTGCACCTCTAATAGGAAATGATTTTTTTTTCTTTTTGAGGAGGGGGTATTTGTTCCAGCTGGCTTATATAGCAGACTTATGAGCCCACTGGGCTCCCATGGTTTCCTTGCTCATGCATCAAACAGTACACACTGGGCTCCCATTGTTCCCAACCATAACGGGTAACCAAATTTTTTTTGCTAGATTAAAGGAATTCATTAGGTGTTAAATTCATACATGGGTTGAGAAATGTGTTTGGCAGTTGATAAAAATTAGTGAATGACGAACGTGTTTGTCCGTTTCGCAACGATTATAAGTTAAAAAAAAATTGAAAAAGCGAGAAACACTTGAAAATGCGACTCGCAGTGTGAATCTCGCGCCACATTTTGGCGTTTTCTGAGATAACATTGGCTGGTGGTGATGGCTTTGTTAGTCGGTGTATATTCGGCCCATGGTCATGATTATTAGATTATGAGGCCCTAGCCCATTCATATTGATTCTAGATTATTCTTATGTACACTATATAAGTAATCTCTTTATTGAATAAGATCAGGGATTTTTATCAAAGATATTATGGTATCACGAGCCTAAACTATCGATCCTCTCCTACTTCTTCTCCTTCTAATTCGTCTTCTTCTTTCTCACCTATTGTAACCCTAATTCATTCTGCTCCATGGCAGGTGATGACACTGTTATTACAACCACAACATCTCCAAACAATAAACTCATTCCCTTTAGCATCTCTAATAATATACCGATTAAGTTAAGCCTCGACAAACATAACTACAACTCCTGGAGTTCTTTTCTCAAAATTCATCTTGGAAGTCTTGGACTAAAGGCACATATCGAGGGTACCTCTACAAGTGAAGCCGATCCCGAATGGAGTAAACAAGATGACCTAGTGAAGGTATGGATACTCGGCACTTTAAACGAATCGCTTCAAGACCAAGTTGTTTCAACTCCTGGGAATGCAAAGAACCTATGGGACCACATCAAAGACCTTTTCCATGACAACAAATCTGCACGTGCAATCACTCTCGACAATGAGATACGACCTATCAAGATTGGCAGCCTCATTATTAATGCATATTGCACCAAGATACAAGGTATGGCAGATCGATTGCTGAATCTCGGCGAAACGGTTAGTGACAAAAATCTTGTTATGTATGCAATTAATGGTCTTGATTCACGTTTCAAAGGGATTGTTCGTATCATAAGACATCGCGAACCTCTTCCTACGTTTGAAACCGCACGAAACATGCTTCTGCTTGAGGAGAGCTCATTGAATGCAACATGTGATGTTTCATCTACTTCCATTGATACTACTTCATCGTCCCCTACTATACTCGTGGCTACTAACCCATCTTCTCGTACTAATACTCGTTCGAACACGAGCAATACCAATCGTGCAACGAACTCGACTTCTAATGGGTTTTGCACACACTTCCCTAAAGGAACTTGTCGTTTCGAGGACAAGTGTAAATTTATCCATGATCACAGAAATCATGGAGGGATAACCTCTGGTGTATATTCGGGTGCTAATGCTAATAACATGGTACGTAATGTTGTTCCACAAAGGCAGAATGACAATTGGATGTCAAGAATGGGCCAACAAGCCCAACTCTCGTATGCTAATTTTGTACCTCAACAGCAAGCTAAACCATATGGACCTACTCAACCAGTAGCTTATTGGTCTGTGCCTCAGCAAGCCCATACTCAAAACCCACAAAAGGCCCAACAAACGAGTGTACTTGGTCCAGCTCCTGCTCTTTTCCCCGCTCAAGAAACTGTGCTCCCTAATGCGTTTAGTATGATGACATTACAAGATCCTACATGGAACATGGACACAGGTGCATCTTCTCACCTTAATTCTAATACAAGTAATTTAAGTACTATTTATAATAAACGCTTATTTTCGTCTGTGTGTGTTGGTGATGGTAATATAATACCCGTTACTAATACCGGTCATAGCTTTCTTCCTACTTTGCATCGACCCCTACACCTTCATAATGTACTTGTAACTCCAAACATAATTAAAAATCTTATTTCTGTGCGTCAGTTTACTAGGGATAATAAATGTACAATTGAGTTTGATGAATTTGGTTTTTTTGTGAAGGACTTCTCAACTCGCCATATCCTCCTCAGATGTGACAGTTCGGGAGACCTCTATCCAGTTACCAAGCCATCTCCTATCCCTACCGCCATGTTGTCTATCAGTCCTTCTACGTGGCACCGACGCCTCGGTCATCCCGGTGAAGACGTGCTACGGTCTCTTGTGTCTCGTAGTTTTATTTCGTGTAATAAAGAGAAGTCTAAACATATTTGTCATGCTTGTCAGCTTGGCAAACATGTCAAACTTCCATTTACTAGTTCAGATTCGGTTGTTTCAAATTGTTTTGATATTATTCATTCAGATTTATGGACATCTCCTATTTTAAGTCATGGTGGTTTTAAGTATTATATGTTATTTTTAGATCATTTTTCCCATTATTTATGGATTTATCCGTTATGTCACAAATCTGACGCATTTCAAAAATTTGTACATTTTCGTTCATATGTTAAGAACCAATTCAAGTGTGAAATAAAAGCTTTTCAAAGTGATCATGGTGGTGAATTCGACAATAAACAACTTCATATACTATTTGAAACTCATGGTATACAATTTAGATTTTCATGTCCTAAAACCTCTCAGCAAAATGGTAAATCCGAACGCATGATTAGAACTATTAATAATGTGATTCGAACTTTACTATTTCAAGCTCATCTTCCTTCTCAATTTTGGGTCGAAGCGCTTCATATGGCATCTTATCTCCTTAATTTACTCCCCTCAACGGCCATCAACAACGAAATACCATTCCAAAAGTTATTCAACAAAGAACCAAATTATTCACGCCTCCGCATCTTTGGGTGTCTTTGCTACCCACACTTAGACTCACCTCATAAACTTGCTCCTCGTGCTACACCGTGTATTTTCTTAGGTTATCCTGCTTACCATCGAGGTTATCGATGTCTTGATCTTTCAACTAATAAGATTATACTTTCGCGACATGTTACCTTTGATGAAGACCAATTCCCCTACGGTTCTATGACACCCACTAACCCACCATCTTACTCTTTCCTTGAGCCAACACCTCCCACTATTACAAGTCACTTTATCCCATCATCACAAAATAACCCAACTCCGCAACACTCTACACCCTTAAATCCAATTACGTCTAATTTACCTCAGGCGCAATCCGCTCCACCTACAACCCATTTCCCAAGCGTAAGCTCACCTTACCAGCCTTCTACACCATACCATAACCACCTTCAATCTCCACAACCTGCCCATTTCACCAATATCTCTCCTGGCCCAACACATCATTCAGTTACACCTATCAGCCCATTACCCATGACCCATGATGTTCGTACTCACCCCATGGTCACTCGTGCTCAAGTTGGCACCGTTAAACCAAATCCTCGTTATAACTGTCATGTGTCTCACGTGTCTCCTATTCCCAAGTCCCCATTCTCTGCTCTTAATGATTCAAATTGGAAAGAAGCTATGAAAGACGAATTTAATGCATTGATTAAAAATGATACTTGGATTCTTGTGCCAAGGCCAGCTGGTGTTAATATTGTTCGCTCTATGTGGTTGTTTCGACATAAGTATCATGCAGATGGGACGTTGAGTCGTTATAAGGCTCGGTTGGTTGCTAATGGTAGTAATCAACAACTTGGTATTGATTTTGATGAGACATTTAGTCCGGTGGTTAAACCAGCTACTATTCGTACTGTTCTTAGTCTTGCTTTGTCTCGTAAATGGCCAGTTCATCAACTTGATGTTAAGAATGCATTTCTTAATGGGCACTTATCCGAGACTGTTTATATGCATCAACCACCTGGATTTAGGGATTATGAGTATCCTGATCATGTATGTCTTTTGGAACGTTCTTTATATGGCCTTAAACAGGCACCTCGGGCTTGGTTTCATCGTTTTGCAGGTTATGCCATACGCATTGGATTTGTATCTAGTCGATGTGATTCCTCATTATTTATATATCATCGTGGTCCGGATGTTGCTTATTTATTAATTTATGTGGATGATATTGTACTTACTGCATCTTCATCCGTGTTTCCTACAACATATCATTTCCTCTCTTCATCAGGAATTTGAGATGACAAATTTGGGTGCTCTAAATTATTTTTTGGGTATATTTGTTCGGCGTGATTCTTCAGGGATGTTTCTGTCTCAGCGGAAATATGCTCTCGAGCTTCTTGAGCGTGCTCATATGATTCATTGCAATCCTTGTCGGACTCCGGTTGACACTGAGTCTAAACTTGGTACAGATGGTGTTCCTATTTCAGATCCGACTTTATATCGGAGTTTAGCTGGCGGTCTTCAGTACCTTACTTTTACACGTCCAGATTTGTCTTATGCTGTTCAACAAGTTTGTCTTTACATGCATGATCCATGTGAACCTCATTTTTCGGCTCTTAAACGTATTTTAAGGTACGTTCGTGGGACTTTGGATTTTGGTTTACAGTTATTTGCATCTGCTACTACTACTCTTACAGCTTATTCGGATGCTGATTGGGCGGGTTGTCCTGCCACACGTCGTTCGACGTCTGGGTATTGTGTGTTCTTGGGGGATAATCTTCTTTCATGGTCCTCTAAACTTCAGCACACTGTTTCTCATTCTAGTGCTGAAGCAGAATATCGAGGGGTTTCTAATGCAGTTGCTGAGACTGCTTGGATTCGGAATCTTCTTCGGGAATTACATGCACCATTATTTTCGGCTACTATTGTTTATTGTGATAACGTTAGTACTATTTATTTGACTGCTAATCCTATGCAACATCAACGTACTAAACATACTGAGATCGATATACATTTTGTTCGAGATATGGTTTCTACGGGTCAAGTTCGTGTTCTTCATGTTCCTTCTCGTTATCAATATGCTGATATCTTCACCAAAGGCCTTCCTTCTTCATTATTTGAGAAGTTTCGTACCAGTTTGAGTGTTCGTTTACCTCCCGCTCCAACTGCGGGGGAGTGTTAGTCGGTGTATATTCGGCCCATGGTCATGACTATTAGATTATGAGGCCCTACACAACAACAATCCAGCCCTTCCCCATCGGGGTTTTCCCCAGCGACATGATGTCGCTGGGGAAAAGACGCTAAACGACAAAAACTTTCCGACGTGGCAAACTTTCTCGTAAAAATTTTGACCAAAAAATAAAGAAAAGTTTCCCCAGCGACATGTCGCTGGGGAAAAGTTGACTGAATTTTGACCAAACTATTTCACAAAAAATGCAAGCGGGAGATTAACCCGCCAACTTTTCCCCAGCGACATGTCGCTGGGGAAACTTTCTTCCACGTCTAATCCAAGTGATTAGTGGTTAATGCGTTGTTTAATTTATGTCCAAACTTTTCCCCAGCGACCTGTCGCTGGGGAAACTTTTCAGTATTCCCTCCAAAGATTTTCCGTTAACTCGCCTATTTTACAAAAAACGAACAAATCTTTCCCCAACGACATGTCGCTGGGGAAACGTTGACTTCTATTTGACCACCAATTTTCCAAAAATGTGTAATGTTTATATAATATTTTAGTAAATATAATATATATATTAAAAAATATAGTTATTAAAATTTAAAATAGTATATCTCTTTTTATGATAAAAAAAAGTGAAACAAATGGTTAATTTTCCCGCCAATGTTTTCCCGCCAACATTTTGCCCGCCAAAAGTTAACATTCACTGATAATTGTTAACATTCATTGTTAATATTAATTAAAAATTGTTAACATTCATTGAGGCTTACAAACAGACACGCCTAAACCTAACTTTATTCTACACTGACACTTAAACACGCGCTTAATTAAACATGGATATTAAACCGATAATAGACTCATAAACACGAAAACAGATACATCATAAACTAGTTCAAACGAATGTTCCCCATGTCATCGTAAAGGTCGTGAAGTAGTGCAGCTGAATCCAATGTGTGCCTATCGGAGTTGCGGTACAACTCTATCGTACGCTCAAGTACCATTATCATTCCATTCAAGCGCACATAGTTTACACACGCTGAAGAGCTTGGAGAAGAAATTGGAATCGTTGAAGGTCTGGTAGAAGAGCTTGGAGGAGAAAAGCTCGTTGAAGGTCTTGAAGAAGAGCTTGGAGGAGAAAAGCTCATTGAACCTCCAAGAGAATTGATTAGTAGTTGGACGCGTTCGTCTTTCCATAAAAAAAATTTGCATCCATATGAAACTGGAGGTTGAACCCGTGAACGTGGACAAGCATAGTACAGTCTACCAAAGTTTTCATTTGTCCACGATTCTCGAAGAACTACATCTCCATGTCCACACCTGCACGGAAAAGCTTCATGCTTCAACATGTACATAATAACAATTTGTTTATGATGATAAGTGTGTGTGATCTGCTGGTGGTTGTGATGATAAGGAGTGTGTGTGGTTCTCTTTTTATGCTAAAAAGTGAGGGAAATTGTTATTATTTTCCCTCCAATATTTTCCCTCTAATGTTTTCCCTCCAATGAACATCTAATACGTTGAACCTCTAATGTTGAACCCTATCTAATACGTTAAACCTATAATGTTGAACCCTATCTAATACATTGAACCTATAATGATGAACCCTATCTAATTCAATGAACCTCTAATGATGAAACCTATCTAATACATTGAACCTCTAATGATGAACCCTATCTAATACATTGAACCTATAATGTTGAACCCTATCTAATACGTTGAACCTCTAATGTTGAACCCTATCTAATACAATGAACCTCTAATGATGAAACCTATCTAATACATTGAACCTCTAATGATGAACCCTATCTAATACATTGAACCCTATCTAATACATTGAACCTATAATGATGAACCCTATCTAATACGTTGAACCTATAATGATGAAACCTATCTAATACATTGAACCTATAATGTTGAACCCTATCTAATACATTGAACCTATAATGATGAACCCTATCTAATACAATGAACCTCTAATGATGAACCCTATCTAATACATTGAACCTATAATGATGAACCTTATCTAATACAATGAACCTCTAATGATGAACCCTATCTAATACAATGAACCTCTAATGACGAACCCTATCTAATACATTGAACCTCTAATGATGAACCCTATCTAATACATTGAACCTATAATGATGAACCCTATCTAATACGTTGAACCTCTAATGTTGAACCCTATCTAATACAATGAACCTCTAATGATGAAACCTATCTAATACATTGAACCTCTAATGATGAACCCTATCTAATACATTGAACCTATAATGATGAACCCTATCTAATTCAATGAACCTCTAATGATGAACCCTATCTAATACATTGAACCTCTAATGTTGAAACCTATCTAATACATTGAACCTATAATGTTGAAACCTATCTAATACATTGAACCTATAATGATGAACCCTATCTAATACATTGAACCTATAATGATGAACCCTATCTAATACGTTGAACCTCTAATGTTGAACCCTATCTAATACATTGAACCTCTAATATTGAAACCTATCTAATACATTGAAACTCTAATGATGAACCCTATCTAATATATTAAACCTATAATGTTGAAACCTATCTAATACATTGAACCTATAATGTTGAACCTTATCTGTAAGACCCCCAAATTTATACAACTCAATACAGCGGAAGACTAGTTGGTGTTACGGGTTAGCACATTACTCACATCATAGACAACGCATAAAAATCGCGTCGTTTATTAATAAAGCATTTCCATTCAGAAATATCAAAGTTACATAGGTCCCAAGTCATATTATTTCATACATAGTTTTACAAAGTATTTGAATGGAAAAATATTGTTTAAGTGCGGGCCATGAATTTTTGTCGTCTTCCCGAGAATTACCTTCAAGTACCTGAGATAAAACATGTTAAAAGAAAAGGTCAGCGATAACGCCGAGTGAATTCATAGAGTTTAATAAAATCCATCAATATAATATCATTATAAAATTATTACTGAAAATCATTTTGTACAAATCATTTTAATAGGCCATAAAATAGCCAAAGTCATTTTATACAAATCTTCATCAAAATCATAATATAGGCATTTGCCTCAAAAATCATTATACGAGCCAATGTCGTAAAAATATCATACAATACGTCTTATGACGTTGTATAAAAATAAAAACCGTTATATGAATATGGTTATGCAAACCAAAACACAAACATAATATCAATAGTATGACCCTGTATTGCTAGTCAGGCAATACATCGTAATTCGGAGCATCTAGTAGTATTTCGTTAGTTTTGGATTATTATAAGCCGCATGATATTGTTACCTTACTAAACCAACAACGGGTAGCTAACCCGATACTCATTTTGCCCATCTAAAGTAGCGTGTCGTCACAAAGGTCACGCTATGGAAATCTTATCATACATAAATTCGCTTACCAATCAATGTGGCACGACGGGGATCAACCGTCAAGGCGCGAACTGGGGTTATCGTCCCCAAATAGTAATATTATATGCACAAGCGTCTACCAAATCCCGGTAGTTCATAATTCATGCTAATAGGACTTTTAGTGACATAACCTAACTTTAATAATCCATTTTTATTTCATCTATCGGGTCCTTTAATCATTCATAGGGTCATACAATCGGGTCATTCAATCATTCGGGTCTAAAATCAATAAACAAACAATCGGGACAAATGGTGTCCTATTTAATAAAAACTAACATGTTATCTCCCTCGCGGGTTTCTAAAACATTTATAAAAACATGTAAAAGAGTGCGAGGCTATGAACTCACGTTGATGTGGGAAGGCGGGTTATCGGCAATTCGGACGTACGGTGCGTGCTTCAATCACGAAAACCTAGACAAATAATACTCGTCTTAGACTCATGTCTAATGACTTTATAAAAATAACAATTATGTATACATATGATGATTATATATATATATGATGATCAAGTGGGTTTACATATCCTCATTTACTCATTTTTGTGTTATGTGTCGATAACTTTTATACTAGTTTGCTCGTTTTACCTATTTACGTGTTTTAGGTCCAATAAACCTATTATAAGTTTATTAACTTGTGTTAATCCATTTCATACTTGTATTATCAGTATTTATACTTTGTATGTTGGGCCCAAATGGGTTAAGCCCAATAAATAAGTTTATAAGTGTTTTAGTCCATTTTGTTGTATTATTAGTCCAATAACGTTAACTTAGCCCGTTAATGTCCGTATGTTTTATAGTTCGGGTTTTATCGGTTTTTACTTGTTATATATGTTTATATATCAGTATATGAGTTTTGAAAACTTTACATTAGACGGGTTTGATCGTCTAAGTTTTAATTGGCGAAAAACGTTAATTTTACAGTAATAGCCGAAAAAGTCGTTAAAAATCATGTTTATAGTTTTATAACTTATAAAACTTAACAAGTTACCATTTTTATAAAATGTCCACTTATTTACCATTTTACATATTTATATAAATGTATTATATAAGTTAGTGGGTTTTAATTTATATTTTATACTATTAAATTTTGAGTGCTTATATAATAGTATTATACTTTAATTTCCAAAATCTGATTTTTATTTTCATCTTCACCAAAACTGCCATATATAGAGTTCTATATGGAGACAGAAGCTCATATTTTTATCACATAAACTACATGATATTTGCTCCATTTAACTCTTCTATAGCTACTGTTGAATAATCCTCTAAGTATTTTCTAAAAATCGTCCAAAACAGTGAACTCAGATTTGTATCTTAAACTTGTTTTGATCATATCTTACTCATTACAATGATTCCATTGCATGGCCAACTCTCACATGTGTACAAGACCCATAGCTTACTGTATATTAATTCTATTTCATCATTTTATCAGTCCATGACATGTTTCTTTACTGTTTTATACAGCCATCATTTTTAAGCAAGATTTTAGCCTTGTTCTTTATAGTTTTTCACCTTTTTAATCATGTTTATCAACACCAAATCCCCACACAATACTTTTATCATCATATAATCATCATATACATATACAATAGGAAATAAAATACATGATTACATAACAAAAATAATAAGAGGATGAGGAGAACAATCTCTATACCACCATTAGTGATGAAAAGATGAGTTTTGATGAACAAGGCTTGGATTTGATGGCAAGACTTGTGATAAACCAACACCACTTTAAGATCACCAAATCTTCATAAGCTTCTCATGGAAAATCAGCCCCTACTTCACTTGAAAACTCCTTTTTGGATGTTAAAACTTGCACCAATCTTCATCTTTTTGAATGGAGATTAACATATGTTAATTATAACAAATGTTTGTGGTTAAAATTGATCAAAATAGGGTGGATGGTGAGGATGGGACGAATTTTAGAGAGAGGGAGGAGTGTTGTGTGGTTTTTGCATGTAAGAATGGAAGCTAATGGGAAGTTTGAGGTGGTTTTGTTAGGTTAGTGGGAAATGTAGCTTACTTTGTAAGCCTTAAGCAACAAGTGTAAGCTTGTTGCTACAAGCTTGACACATCACAAGTGTGGTGTCACTTGTGTAGCCTTCCCATATAGTGGGGTGGGACAAGTGTATACTTGTCTCATCCCACTAATTTACGGGTATTCCTCGATTCTAGTTTCCTCGATTTACGTGCCCTCGGGTCGTTTTACGAAAAATGTTTTTATAAATTATGAATCAACGGCACGAAACGAATTTAATAAAAATTGTCTCATCAAAAACGGAGTTCAAAGACGTAAATACGTAATCCTAGGGTTTCCGGTTTAGTCGTAAAGGACGTTAAAATAAAATCGTAAGTCCTAATCTCTTCTCGTAAATTTGTGAGTTTATGAACCAACAAAAATTTAAAACTCCAAAATAATATTCACGGATAAATTTATTTTCTGAAATGTCGGACTGTCACCAAAGACGGTGTATGTAAACGTAAGCACGTAACGTTGAATCCTCCGGTTTAGACGTAGTCGACGCTACTTCAAGACGTAAATCCAAATTACTTCCCAAAAATAAGTGAGTTCATATTATAACATTTAAAATAATGTTTTTGAATAATATTTGAGAATAAAATATCAACCATAAATTGACGGATTGTCACACTATCTAATACATTGAACCTATAATGATGAACCCTATCTAATACAATGAACCTCTAATGTTGAACCCTATCTAATACATTGAACCTCTAATGTTGAAACCTATCTAATACATTGAACCTCTAATGATGAACCCTATCTAATACATTGAACCTATAATGATGAACCCTATCTAATACATTGAACCTCTAATGTTGAAACCTATCTAATACATTGAACCTCTAATGATGAACCCTATCTAATACATTGAACCTATAATGTTGAACCCTATCTAATACATTGAACCTATAATGATGAACCCTATCTAATATGTTGAACCTCTAATGTTGAACCCTATCTAATACAATGAACCTCTAATGTTGAAACCTATCTAATACATTGAACCTATAATGATGAACCCTATCTAATACATTGAACCTATAATGATGAACCCTATCTAATACATTGAACCTCTAATGTTGAAACCTATCTAATACATTGAACCTCTAATGATGAACCCTATCTAATACATTGAACCTATAATGTTGAACCCTATCTAATACATTGGACCTATAATGATGAACCCTGTCTAATTCAATGAACCTCTAATGATGAAACCTATCTAATACATTGAACCTCTAATGATGAACCCTATCTAATACATTGAACCTATAATGATGAACCCTATCTAATACGTTGAACCTCTAATGTTGAACCCTATCTAATACGTTGAACCTCTAATGTTGAACCCTATCTAATACAATGAACCTCTAATGATAAAACCTATCTAATACATTGAACCTCTAATGATGAACCCTATTTAATACATTGAACCTCTAATGATGAACCCTATCTATTATATGAACCTCTAATGATGAACCCTATCTAATACATTGAACCTATAATGATGAACCCTATCTAATACGTTGAACCTCTAATGTTGAACCCTATCTAATACGTTGAACCTCTAATGATGAACCCTATCTTATACATTGAACCTATAATGATGAACCCTATCTAATACGTTGAACCTATAATGATGAAACCTATCTAATACATTGAACCTATAATGTTGAACCCTATCTAATACATTGAACCTATAATGATGAACCCTATCTAATACAATGAACCTCTAATGATGAACCCTATCTAATACATTGAACCTATAATGTTGAACCCTATCTAATACATCGAACCTCTAATGATGAACCCTATCTAATACATTGAACCTCTAATGATGAAACCTATCTAATACATTGAACCTATAATGATGAACCCTATGAATCATTTAAAAGTAAATTACATAAATGGTATATAAAAAAATACAATTATATAAAACCTATTATTATTAATTATCTGAAAGTAAAATATACAATTATATAAAAATAAAATATATAATTATATAAAACTTATTATTATTAATAATTTAAAATTAAATTACATAAATGTTATATAAAAAATATACAACTATATAAAACTTATTATTATTTATTATATATAACTAAAATATATAATTATATAAAACGTATTATTATCAATCATTTAAAACTAATTTACATAAATATCTTATATAAAAAATATACAATTATATAAAACTTATTATTTTTAATTATATAAAAGTAAAATATACAATATATAAAACTTATTATTTTTAATTATATAAAAGTATAATATACAATTATATAAAATTATTATTATTAATTATTTAAAAGTAAATATTATAAATTGTTAAAAAAGTTCCCCTGCGACATGTCGCTGGGGTAAAGTTTGTTCATTTATTTTAGAAATCCCTCCAAAAATTTTCATTAACGCGCTTCTTTCACAAACCGACAAAATACAGGTTTCCCCAGCGACATGTCGCTGGGGATAGTTTAGTTAAAATCGACAGGTTATTAAACCGTTGGCGCAAACGACAAATACATTAGTTTCCCCAGCGACATGTCGCTGGGGAAAATTTTGTCAAAGATAAGGAAGGTTTCCCCAACGACATGTCGCTGGGGAAAGTTTTGACAACTTCTTATCCTCAAACACTTTACAGAAACTTCACTCAACTCATCTCTTTTTCTCTTCTCTCAAACAAGCTGCGATTTTCACCACCAATCATTTACACCACCAATCATCACCACCATTCATCACCACTACCACCATTCATCACCATTTACGCCATCCCCATCACCACCAATCCATCACCACCAATCCATCAACACCAACCCGGCCACCACCACCACCAATCCGCCACTCCGCCACCAATCCATCTTTAATAATTGATAAAAAGTAATGTTTTGTTTAATTTTATTTTAGATTTTTACATTTTCATTTTATATTTTAATTTTGATTTTATAATTGATATTGTAATTGATAATTAATGTTTTGTTTAATTTTCTTTTATGTTTTTGAGCCCGACTGTTGCGGAGCCTCGACCACATCCGATCCCGACCTCAGCCGACCAAGCCCGCCACCGTCCGTGGTTTTAAAGGTTTTAATTTTGTTTAATTTTGATTTTAATTTTGTTTTATGTTTTTGGTTTTAAAGGTTTTAATTGATGATTAAAATGAGATTCTTTTATGTTATTGTAGCCCCGACCACAGCCCGAGGCACAGCCCCGACCACTAACAGACCACCACAAATAAAAAGTATGTTTTTTTTATCATTTTGGTTTCCCCAGCGACATGTCGTTGGGGATTTATAAGCTTGTTAATTTCCGTTAAACGTAAATCCAAACACTCTTTAACTGTGTAAAACGCAAACCCAAACACTCGCTATGTTGCTTATCAACTTATCCGAATAAGCTGTTTTCAAATAGCTTATCCTGATAAGCTTATCAGGATAAGCTGTTTGAAACAGCTTATCCCGATAAGCTTAGCGGAATAAGCTGTTTGAAAACAACTTATTCTGATAAGCTTATCAGGATAAGCTGTTTTCAAACAGTTTATCCTGATCAGCTTATCCGAATAAACTGTTTTCAAACAGCTTATCCTGATAAGCTTAGCGAAATAAGCTGTTTGAAAACAGCTTATTCTGATAAGCTTATCAGGATAAGCTGTTTTCAAACAGCTTATCCTGATAAGCTTATCAGGATAAGCTGTTTGAATACAGTTTATCCCGATAAGCTTATCGGAATAATCTGTTTGAAAACAGCTTATCCAGCTGTTTTCAAACAGCTTATCCTGATCAGCTTATCAGGATAAGCTGTTTTCAAACAGCTTATCCTGATCAGCTTATCAGGATAAGCTGTTTGAAAACAACTTATTCTGATAAAACTTATCAGAATAAGCTGTTTGATATAAATGTTTTATTGAATTAAACCTTAGGAATGTTTTAGGATTTTAGCGATTAATTTCAGAAAATTCCCGTCTGAAATTGATCAACCTATAGAAAACCCGTCCGAAGTTAATTTAATAGGAATTAACTTCGGAAAGTCCCCTGTTTGGGACTGCTTTTTGATTGTTTTGTCTCATTTAGGATATGAATGCGTATAACTGGTTTACTATTTGAGATGATTTCGATAGTGTTTCTCCTTTACTCCTATGAATATGTCTTTAAACTCATATTTGGGGAGTTGAGGGGAAATGTTGCCGAAATTTTCTCAAATAGTAAATCGGTTATACGCATTCATATATGAGACGAAGCATCAAAGAGTGGGTTAGGATTGCCTTCCATAGTTGCACTAGGTTAACAAAACATCTAGGATTGCTTTCCATAATTGCCTTCCATGTAATAATAACTAAATATACGGATAAAACGCAGTTATGGTATTCGCTGATAAGAGTTGGATAAAAAAACCGAAACTTTCCAAAGAATTTAATGACGGTCTTACAAAGTTCGTCAATCATTGCCGGCCGTTGGTGAATTCTGCGGGGAAAATTAGATGTCCATGCAAAAAATGTCGAAATGTATTATGGAAACCCATCGATTGGATTGGAGAGGAAATTGTTATAAACGGGTGGGACCCACTTTATACCACATGGCTCAAACACGATGAACCGGCTCCACGTGCGCCAGTGATAGATAACCTAGGAGAACCTATGATGAGTGACATGACAGCGTTACTCGATGATTTTAGCTATATTCCTTCGAATGAACCAACACAAGGAGATAATATTGGTGAGACTAGTAACCAACCGACTCAACCGCCTCAAGCCACTCGTACCGAGTTTGAAGAGTTGTATGCATTTGCCAACGAGGCGCTGTATGATGGTTGTGAACATGTGTCTCGACTAGACTTTATGGCAAAATTTACCTATTTTAAGGCTAAAGGAAAAATGCCAGATTCTTTATTCAATGAAATATTAGAGTTTCTCTGATATATGTTACCCGATAGTAAAGGATTCAAGTTCCCACTGAACTACTATGAAATAAAGAAGACATTTAAAATGATCGGGTTAGGTTACGAGTCGATACATGCTTGTGAACACGACTGCTGCTTGTTTTGGGAGGATAATAACAATCTGCAATTCTGTCCGGTGTGTAAAACGAGTAGATGGAAAGACACTAACACACCGGGGAAGAAAGTTCCTAGGAAGGTGTTGCGTTACTTTCCGATCATTCCTAGACTACAACGTTTGTACAAGTCTAGACACACTGCAAAAGACATGACTTGGCATGCTACTGGAAAGTGTGCGGAGCCTGGTAAGATGCAACACCCGGTTGATGGCGCGGCTTGGAAGAAGTTTGACTTGAAGTATCCAGAGTTTGGAGCAGAACCAAGAAATGTTCGACTAGGGTTGTGTGCTGATGGTTTCAATCCGTTCGGCAACCTTAGTCAGACCTACAGCATGTGGCCGGTGGTATTGACAACATACAATCTGCCTCCTTGGTTATGTATGAAAGAAAGTAACTTTATGCTGACGTTGTTAATTCCTGGCCCTAAATCCCCGGGCAAGGACATTGATATTTACTTGCAGCCTTTGATTAAAGACCTGAAGACTTTGTGGCACAAGAACGGTGTTGATACTACAAACATTATTTCACAAAAGCAGTTCAAGATGAGAGCGATGCTTTTATGGACCATAAATGATTTTCCTGCTCGAAATAGTTTGTCTGGGTGGAGTGGGCAAGGTTACTATGCATGCCTTACATGTAACCTATAAACTCCATCTATTCCTGTCACAAGCAAAACAGCTTATGTTGGCCATAGAAGATGGTTAAAGAAGCCCCATAAATGGAGGAGTTCACGTGCTGACTTCAATGGCCAAACTGAACAGAAAGATCCACCTAAAGATTATAACCAGCCGGATGTAATCAAAGCGCAACATGCTAGATTGCTAAGGCGTAAGCCGGGTAAACATCCGAAACATGGGGGTGTGAAGATTTCCCGCAATGTTACAGTCGAGCTTAACTGGACTAAACGGTCTATTTTTTACGAGCTTGAGTATTGGCCTTTTATTTCACTAAGACACAATTTAGACATCATGCATATCGAAAAAATGTGTTGGAGGCCATCTTGAACATTTTGTTAATGAATGACAAAAGTAAAGACACCGCAAAAGCAAGACAAGACTTGAAAAAGATGGGCATTCGAAGACCTTTGTGGCTAACCGTAAACCACAAGGGGAAGACTGTGAAGCCCCAGGCTGCGTATTCTTTAACACCAGAGAACCGAAGAAAGTTTTGTCAGTACATCAAAAGTGTTAAACTACCAGATGGGTTCGGATCATGCTTCAAGCACAAAGTGACCGATAATGATACAAATATAACGGGCCTGAAGTCTCATGACTGTCATATAATGATGCAACGTTTACTTCCTTACGGACTTCAAAATTACTTGCCCGAACATATTGCAAAACCAATAATTGCACTGTGTTCCTTGTTTAAGCAACTCTGCTCTACAACTTTGATGGAGGAGGACATGTTGAAAGCTTCGGTCAAGGTGGTTGAAATTCTATGCGAGCTTGAGCGCATATATCCTCCTGCTTTCTTTGACATTATGATTCACTTGCCCATCCATTTAGCTCTAGAGGCTCTTGAAGGCGGGCCTATTCAACCCCGGTGGATGTATCCATTTGAAAGATTCATGAAGAAGCTAAAAGGTTATGTAAGAAATAAAGCTAAGCCGGAAGGTTCGATCGCGGAGGGTTATGTTGCAGAAGAAGCATTGACTATAAGTTCTCAATATTTTCGGGGTGTTACCACGAAATTTAATCGTCCCGATCGTAATATGGACCCCCCCCTCAACGTGTAAGTTTCAGGTGTTCCGATCGGTATACAAGCCGATTGGTTTACTGTCCTTTCCTTATTTTCCTACTGAGGAGTACAAGAAAGCGAGATGGTATGTACTTAACAACAGTCCTGAGATCGACACGTACCAAGACCAGTTCCGGAGGTACGCGTTTTTTAATTTTGTAACTTTTTTTTTTCTTAACTTATCATTTCGACGACTTATTCTAATAGCATGAACGTTTTTCAGGTTATTTCCAGAAAAAGACAAGCTAGAAGAATTCCCCCACTGGTTTAAGACGCTGGTAAACTAACACTTATTTTGTGTACTTAAGTGTAAAAATAACAATATCATATTTTTAGTTTTCTATCTAATCCTATCTTCTTCATAGATCTTTGAACGTCACGCACAAAATCCCCAAGACCCAGAGTTTAGCCCAACCAGCGAGTTATTCGCTTTGGCTAATGGACCATCAAGGGCTCCAATGTCAGTAAACTGTTGCGTAGTAGATGGTGTGAGGTATGTCGTGCAGAGCCGCGATGAACGTCGCGTAACTCAAAATAGCGGCGTTTATTCGACTGATCCTGACGGGAAAACTAACACTTATGGTCGGCTTCAAGAAATCCTCGAGTTTGACTATTTGTCGTTTAAAGTTGCGTTGTTCAAAGTTAAGTGGTTCGACACTCGCAACACCGTTGGCAGAGTCAAGAAACTTATCGTTAGAAACGGAATGACACAAATCGTCGGCTCTGGTGAGTGGTGGAAAAGTGAACAATACATCCTCGCAACACAAGTCAAACAAGTCTTCTACCTTGTAGATCCAGCCAAACCCAACGTGAAGGTCGTCGAACATGTTAATCATAAAAAGTTTTTAAACAACGGTGTAATCGTGGTAGAGAACGAACCTGATATTATACATTTGGACAACTCATCTGATCTCCCACCTTCTACTAGTGATCTCCAACCTTCTACTAGTGATCTCCCACCTTCTACTAGTGGGAATGACTTCGGTAATTACACCTTCTATATAGATTTGCATATAGATGGTGAATCAACGGAGGTTGACGCACCGCCAGATAACGATGATGTTCCTAATGAAGACGATGATGATGAAGACCCCCTTCCTCATGATTTAGCAGATTCTGATGTTGAAGACCTCATCAAAGATGATGATGGTGTTGAGAAATTTTATTCTAGTGACGAAGAAGATTAACTTTGTGTTGTAACTTGTAAAATACACTTATATATTTGAATGAATGAATGAAATTGTTGTGGATTGTTTAAATGTGTAAATTTATTTTGATATTTAGATTTGTGCATGCTTGTATTATTTTGTTCATGAATTTCTACATGTTATGCTAATTGTACCTGTATACAGATGACTGATGTTGCACGGGGACACGGCGGGGACGGTGGTGGCGAGGATCCTTCACGTCCACGTCCTCCATCATTCGGTTGCGGGGGTTGCTTCGTCAACCGGGGTAAGAATTTCTGGATTATTGTAATACAAATTTGATACACATATTTAACTTGTTTGCCTTAACTTTTATGACTTTATCACTCACTTGATTTTGCTGGAAAAGGAAAGAAAAAGCCCAATTTGGGCGGGAGGAGAGCCGGCAGGCAGAATACCCAGGAGAAGACCCGCTGCCTGAAATTACTGGATGCGGTGGCCGAGAATCAAAACCGGCCGGTCGAGATCGACTTTGTACCCGGTAGAGGTGACCTTGTTATACCTGTCGGCCCCTACTCAGATCATTGGGGAAACTTATTCGGGTGTGTCGTTAGGGAAATACCTTTGTATTACCCTTCGTGGAGAAGGTCCCCGAAGGGTACAAGGCGTCGGCCCGGGCAGCTATTGGGGTAAGTTATCATTTTATATTTATTTAATTATCGTGTTCATTTATTTAATTGTATATATTTATTTAAATTTGTTTTTTTATTTATATCATATAAATAAATAAACAAATTTAAATAAATATATAAATTATATTGCTAACTCCGTTTTTAATGTGTTGTATTCTGTATATTTATTTATATTCGTTTATTTATTTATATCATATAAATAAATAAACGAATTTAAATAAATATATAAATTATATTTCTAACTCTGTTTTTAATGTGTTGTATTGTGTATATTTATTTAAATTTATTTATTTATTTATATCATATAAATAAGTAAAAAAATTTAAATAAATATATAAATTATATTTCTAACTCTGTTTTCAATGTGTTGTATTGTGTATATTCATTTAAATTCGTTTATTTATTTATATCATATAAATAAATAAACGAATTTAAATAAATATATAAATTATATTTCTAACTCTGTTTTCAATGTGTTGTATTTGATTGCAGAAAAAATATGATCTCACGCCGTACATGAACACCCCTCGGTGGAAGAGTATTTATGATACCATTAATCACCAGCTACAAAAATCATACAACACCAGCAAGGCTAGTCTAAAGCGAGATTACTGTGTAAAAGACCCTGAGACTGGAGAATACGATGTGGATCAAATTAGGCAGAACAGACCCGACGAGCACACACCTGAAGTGTGGGAGAAACAGATAGAGTTTTGGACTGACGAAGCTAACAAGAAGCGATCCTCAACAAACAGCCAAAATCGGTCCAAGGCAACACTTGTCTCCCGACATGGTTCTCGGTCGATCCCTCGCACTCGACAGCTCATGGTAATTATTATTATTATTATTATTATTATTATTATTGATTTTACATTATTATGGTTTTTTTTTATTTTTTTTATTTTATTATTATTATTATTGTTTTTTATTTTTATTATTTTATTATTATCATTATTGATTTTACATACATATTATTATTGCCGCATTTAATTAGATTGATCTTTCTTACGTGTGTATGTATAGCAAAAGGCGTCCGAAACCCAACAGGAGCCTACAGAGATCAACATGTTCTATCGTCTGCATACGAATTCAGATGGTGTATTTATAGATGAGCAGTCTCTCCAGTTGTATGTAAGTATTCTTTTCAAAACACACTTTAATGAATCATTGATTAATAATCTAGCAACCCGACTAATATATTTACTATCTTGTGTTATTGTCACCACACAGGATCAGATGAGGGAGCTAGAGGCGACGGGTGAGCACACCACTGCCGAGATCAACAGGATGGTGCGAGGAGGCAAGTTTCGCGGCCACCATCCTGGCGTGGGTATGGTATTGCCGGGATACACCAGTACTCCCCCGTGCTTTTCGCCACCACCCCCTGAGACTCGTCGGGATCGGGATGTTGATTTCATGATGGGCCTGCTGAGAAACGACGGCAGGTATGGCGATCTTTTTGCGAGATATGAGAGTGGTGGTGCCAGCGGGAGTGGGAGTCGCCCGGGTGATGATGCTGGTGCCAGCGGGAGCGGGAGTCTCCCGGGTGATGATGCTGAGGATCGCGAGGGTGGCGATGACGCGAGCTAGTCGTGTCATATATGTGTTTGTTAGTATGGTACATAGTTTCTTTATGTTCATCTTGACTTGTTTCCCTATTATCCTAAATTTGAACGCTTGTTTCCCTAGTATCCTTAACTATCCCGACTTATTCCTAGTATCCATGTGATCATTAGAACGTTATATTATATTTTGGTGCAAGTTTGAACTTATTCCGCGTTTGTGTTGATTTGTATTTCAAGTTTACTTTATATGTGTCTTTTGGTGAGCAAATACAGGTTTTTGTTACAGGTTTTGGTAGATTTTTTCGGGAAAAATTCCAGAAAAAATCTGGAAAACGCCTGCTGTGCAGGCAATTTTAAAAAAAAAACCTGCAGACTCTTCCCCAGCGACATGTCGCTGGGGAAACTTTGGTTATTCATTGACAAGTCAAACGCAAAGCGTTGACAAGTCGAATGTATCTAGAGTTTCCCCAGCGACATGTCGCTGGGGAAACATTGGAAAGCGTTGACAAGTCAACGACAACGCGTTGACAAGTCAAATGAAAAGAAAGATTCCCCAGCGACATGTCGCTGGGGAAACTTTGTAATTAGCTAAAATGGTTAAGTTTAACTTAATTTTTTTTATTTAATAAGGATTTTCCCCAGCGATATGTCGCTGGGGAAAGCGTTGCCACCGTGGCAATCTATTCTTCCAGGAAAAGTCAGTGGGGCCCGCAGGTCGCTGGGGATACTTTTAACAACTAGCATACCCCAGCGAATTGTCCCCAGCGCATTTCGCTGGGGAAATATATCCCCAGCGACATGTCGCTGGGGAAACCCCAAAATTATCGCTGGGGTAGGGCGCGAATGTTGTAGTGCTAGCCCATTCATATTGATTCTAGATTATTCTTATGTACACTATACAATGTAATCTCTTTATTGAATAAGATCAGGGATTTTTATCAAAGATATTAGGCTTAACAGTCGAAAACACCATTGAAGACGTGGGTCTCGTGGTATCGTTTGGTGTTTTTCGAGATGGGTCAAGCCATCGCAATTGGCACATGTTTATAAATTAGTACAAAACTTAATGAAAATGTTATAGGCTAATGAGATCTCGAATAAAAATATTTGAGTCCGGTTATTGTGGATCCCTTGTATCCTTTGGATACAAGGGGACCAATCCCCACCTTCCATCTAATCTTGATCAAAGGCTCACATTAATTCTTGTTTTTTAATTAAAAAACGGAGGGGTATTTTCGTTATTTTACCCCTCCCACCTAACACCAAATAACAATTCTACATCTCAGATCTGGATCAAGGTTTCCTTTTTTCTTCTTCTCTCTAAAACACACACAAAAACACACACACGTACACATATTCATGTCGTAATCAATCATCACAAACATCAAATCCGTTGATCATCACCTCGTAAATCGATCATCCACTTCATAAATAAGGTAAAGTTCATTCGATTTATTTTGATTCATCTTTTTTTAGCTTATTCGATGTGAATAAGCTTATTATTCATCTTATTCTTTTATAACTTATTTGAGAAACTACGTGAATTGAAAGCTAACTAATGTGAATAAGCTTATAGATTATCATCATCTTTATTATGATGAATTATAAGCTAACTTATTAGCTTATTTTCGTAAATTATAAGGTTTTATGGCTTAATCTCGTTGAACAGATTTAGTATGACCTGTTTGTGAAGTATCATATATGATATACTATATCATATATGATATAAGCTAAAGTATCATATATGATAAATATATCATATATGATTATGTGGTTGAAAACTGAATTAACTCTTATTTTTTATGGCTTAATCTCGTTGAACATATTTAGTATGACTTGCTAGTGACATATCATATATGATATACTATATCATATATGATATAAGCTAAAATATCATATATGATAAAATATATCATATATGATTAGTGCTTGAAAATTTAATTAAATCTTCTTTTTTTTGTGTAGAGGAAGCTGTTTACAAGGCATGTTGAATATCACAAGCATCCAAAAGGCCAAGAAGCTTAGTGAAGAAGCTCGTGAATTGTTTACGTTTATTGTTTGTTTTTTCTTTGTAATCTCCTAATGGAGTTTTAAAGTATATGGACGATTTTATAATCCATTGGTATCTGGTACAGCGTCTTGTTAATATGATTAACTTTCTTGGTATTATGTCATGATGGTTTGATAAATTAAGCCATATATGATAATGCACTATCATATATGATAAGGCATTATCATATATGATACTCAAAGAAAACTTGGATATATTAAACAAAGAATCTGATGAACTCATGATTACGACAAAAAGTATGCACAATTAATAACTAAACACTTGTTCATAACATAAAATAATGTGCGTTTGAACATAATCATATATGATAATTCAAACAGAACATAACCTAATGTAAAATTATATATGATATACATCTGAATGATAACCATTTATACAAAATCAAAAGGTGCTAACAACATTATTATTGAAACTACTATTCTTTTTCAATAATACACTATCTTAAAACAAATTATCAAATGATAAATTCATGAACAACGCATACTTCGTCTTGATCCTTAAAACACATCCGTGCACATCCTCTTGTTATAATCAACATCCTTCTCTCCTTTGCTCCAAATAGGGCAATCACACCATCTCTGTTTGACTGCATTTATAAAAGAAAAAAACAACATATTATGCAAAATTTTAATACCAAAATGAATTACTCATATATATATGATAGAAGGCAGGTTTTAAGAGTTTATACAGATTTTCTGAAAGATACTCATACAAAATCTGTTTTTTCATATGATTTATTTGATATATCATATATGATATATATATATCATATATGATATATCATCAGTTATCATATATGATATATCTATCATATATGATAAGAAATGTACATCATATATGATAACATCAGAAAGTAAAAAAAATCATAATAATACAGCTTATTAACATGAAAATAAGCTTATTCATAACTATCTTATTCACAAAAACGTATAACTCATTGAAATAATCTAATAAGCTATCTTATAATGCAACACAATGAATTCAAATCATTTAATTTACAAAGCTTATTCATAACTCTACTCTTATTAAAACAAAGCTTATTCATAAGCTTATTCAAACTAACTAGCTTATTAATCCAACTTTATAACTTATTCATAACTTCTCATCTAAGAACTTAGCTTATAATTAAGAACAATCAATCCAAAAAGATTCATTCATAATAATCCAGTTAAAAGCTAATGATAATACATTAATAAGCTTATTTAAACCAAATAATCTAAAAAAAACATATTAATCAAACCTGGTGATGGATAAATCAATTCGTGATTATAGATGTTCGTGATGAATTCGTCATGGATTCATCATGATCGCGTTTCGATGGATTCATGATATAGTAGATCGTGATTATAGATCGGGGGTAGAGAGATAAAGTAAATCAGGGGTAGAGAGAGAAAGAGAGATCCGATGTGTGTTTTTTGTGAGAGAAGAAAGAAGAAAAACATTATATAGTAGCTGGTGAAATGACTGAAATACCCTTGCAGTGTAAATTAAAGATTTAATCTTAGTCATTGGATGAAAAAGAGATGAAGGGTTGGGATGAGTCCCCCCATATCTTAGATATGTTTGGTATCCAAATGAACTTAAATCATAATATTTATATATTAAGGTTTTGTTTTAGTTACTGAATATAATATGAAAATAATTAAAAGGAACGAAGTTTTTATTATGAAACGAGCTTAACATTTTGTAACAATTATTATTACAGGAAGGTGTGAGAGCTGGCTTCGATACCAACAATCACTTTCTTTCTTTTTCTTCTCTTTTTAAGAAAAAAAAGTTTCCTCTTGTTATTTAAATTATGTTTTTTTTTTGCTTTTTATACTGATTAATTCACGGGGTTCACCAATAGACTGACTCTAAACTCGGCAATGATGTTTCAAAAAATTTTCTTTTAAAAAGAGTACAATTTCTTGTCGTTACGGATCGCGTTTGGATGCACACGTACCCGCATGTTCGTAATATCCCGCTTCATATATGTTGAATGCCCAGTTAATAGTCCATTGATTTTCAGTTTTTTCACGATGGTAATAATCCCGAATTAAATATTTTTTGGACAATATGGTTTTATGAGAATTTATAAGAAATAGCTCTGCTCCTGACTACAAAGAAAAAACTTTTATAAAACTATATCCATAACAATTACGGTTTTATGAGAATTTATATATGTGCGTTAAAAAGTTTTTGTTTTAGTCACGATCGGAGCTAACAGGAAGACTAGTGGGTACTAACCCACGCTTAAAAATCACCTTTTCTAGTTAAAATTTTTGACTCCGCTCTTGTTTGTAATCTAAAGTTTTTTAAAATAAAATTCAAGATAAGACGGATTATTTTAAGAAAAGGTGTAGGATTTATGACATGTATTATAGTTTAAGTGGTTTTTTAATTAGAAGATTATAAAATTATATCCATAACACTGATGGTTTTATGAGAATTTATATATGTGCGTTAAAAAGTTTTGTGAAACCATTTTATGGTTTAAGCTTTTTAACGGGGGTACTTTTAAAATTGGTGTAAAAGTTCTTAAGTTTGAGTGTTTTATGACCTTTTTTAATGTGTAGAGCTTATACTAAAGTTTTGCTACGTATTTGAAATAAAACAATTTCGATAAATTAACTCAATAAGGTTATTTTCTGAGATAGTAGAATGATAACTTTGTATTCAAGAGGTGCAAGGTTTGATTCCGACTATGTCGTAAACAATTTTGTTTTTAATTCATAAAACAAAACAATTTGAAATGATTTCTTTTTAGGTTGGTCGGTTCTAGATTTTGCAATAAACATGTCTTATTTTCTAGTCAAAATAATCTGTGTGCAAAATGTATGTTTGCAAATATGTACAAATGTACAATATTATTTGCAGCCCATGACATATTATTGTAGCATATTCAATAAAACGGGCCAGGACAATTCACAAGCCACTTATCAAGCCAATATTGAGAAAAACGACAAGTGGTGTAATACTAGGTACTCACTATCGATGTTTTGGCTTGTAAATAGTTTAACGTGTGCATTCCAATGATACGAATGAAGCTTTCATCGTTGTATTTCCACAACCATTTAAAGTTTCATACCTTTATCCAATGTTCCGGAAGCAAAAGAAAAAAAAACAGAACCACGCGGGATGGCAGTGACGATGGAGAAGGGTAAACGCCAAGCCCGGTGTGCACATGTCGTCGTTGTGATGGAGGCGTACTTGTCGCAAAACTGACAGTTTAAATGAAAAAAGTAACTAGTGAATCAGAGATTTGTAACAAAACACGTGAGAAAATAGTTGCTAAAAAAACTTACTTGTGAGAAAAATATCTGAAACTACTGACTTTTTTTTTAATAGCGTTTTTACCAATTATCATTAGCGTTTAGTATAATTGTTAAAAAATCTTGTTTGGTAAGAGAATGATCATTAGCATTTCTCATAAAAATTCTCTTTTTATATATGCATTTTCAAAGAGCATTTTTAAATGAGCATTATTAATGAATAGCTTTAGACTTAATAAATTACTTAAATACCCTCATTAATATAACACATTTAATTTTAAAAAGTATCCTATTTATATAATTATGTCCGTTTATGTCTTTTCATACATTACAGCTACCGCTAATCTACTAAACACTTTTATAAATGATATGTTACTGCTAACTGTTATGCTACTGCTAACTATTATTGCTTTTACTAATTGCTGCTAAGAGCTATTAGTGTAACCAAACACACCCTAACAATATTAAGTGTTGTTCATAGTGAGGATGTGTAAGGCTTGGTATAGAGCATTCTTTGCATGGGAGAGTTAAAAGATTCGATACCAAGCCTCACCATTTTCTCTTTTTTTTCACAATTTTTATAAATTATTTATTTTTCACTTTCTAGACAAACAAATAGCCTCGTACGACCTTCTTTCATGTTAACACGAAACTATATGCGCTGAAGCAACTTGGATCATGATTCATTCTACACAAAGTCCTGTATGTTTTGCTAGATTAAAGGAGGAAACTCAGCTAGCACTTTCTAGTTTCCTCGTACTCCACTCTCGAGCGACAACTAGCACAACACATGACCTCTCACGTGAGAACTTCAAGATAACGACAAAAAGAAAAACTAATGCAGACGCCGTTGGAAGCGAGGAGACTGAAAGTCCGACTTGAGGCAGAGGCAGCTATGACTTGTTTGTTCTCTTACAGTACTTATTAATTAATTTTCCATTATGTTACAAGTGGGCTGTTGCTATCTAATTTCTGATTGTTCATCGAGATATTGTTTTATAGGATCATGTGGACATCTATGGATCGTTGAGTGGAAGATAAGATCTAATCCAACGTAAATACGTAATTAAGGCGTTCTCATATAGTAAACATCTGTGTGGAAAATGTATGTTTGCAAATATGCAAGCTGGGTAAACGCCATGCCCGGTGACCAATCGCCGTCGTGCTGCGTTTTATTGGCGTAGGATATACCCTATACTCTACGGATCGTCACGAATTTATATTGCCACTCCGGAAATTTTATTTGATCCTTTCCGAGCTTATGACATTTTACAATGTTCTTTATATAAAATTAATTCTAATTTAAATTTCAAGAGCAGTTGGTATGGAATTTGCTTTGCATGTGAAAGGTACATGGTTGCCATAAGCCTGCGAGATAAGATGAAACAAACACTGATGCCCAATGAGAGGCCTGCGAGATAAGATGAAACAAACACTAATGCCCAATGAGAGGTCCTAGGTTCTCATTCTCATAGGCAGTATTTGAGATAAGACGAAGCAAACATAATGCATGGTTTGAATTGGCATCAATGTCTATGTTTTGATGGTTTATATAGTTCATAACAATTATTTAAAACCCTAATATGGATCAAAGAACGCATAACGGAAACGATTAACAAGATCATTAATTTAACACAATTATATTAATCAAGATTAGGGTTACATACCTTTATCCTAGCAAGATCCACAAGACGACAGAACGGACGGCAACTAGGGTTTATCACGAACACCACCAAGAATATAATCTAAAGGAAGATTATATCACGCTCTTGTACACACGTAATACAACGAGTTAACCGTGAGTCTAGCACGATCAAACCGAGCTTCAACGCTTATGGATTATCTACCCAACAACCCTAGAGAGGGGCTAGGACTAGATAATAAATAGAAGAACGAAAGTCAACGAAAACCCTATGTGGGGTTATGTTGCGATCGCAGGAAGAGAGAAGAAGGGGAGGGACAAAATTTATGAAGGCCGTGGGGTTGTTTATATAGGCTTGGCAATCCTTGGGCTCCAAGTAATAAACACGAATTAGGAAACAAAAGGTTTCCCTCTCTCCCCTCCTTGTTTGGCCGACGGCTACACCACCCCCAAGGGGTGTTTGTGTAGTTTTTCCTTCTCCTTCTTTTAGCTTCTATTTAGTTTCCATAACGGTCGTTATAACTTAACTCTTATTTATTAACGATCGTTAGTTAAGCTTTGGTTTGATTTAATATATATATATATATATAATATATTTAATAAATAAATTAACTCTTTACGTTATGTGTGCAATCCCGTGATCCCGAGTTCGATCCTATCTCACTACTATTAATTTTAAGTCCATAAACTTTCAGCTCCCACTTGGACAAAATTCTAATATCGTGATCACATTGACTAGCGTCTAGTTACACTAGCAATGTCACTAGTACAAACCGGGTAAGGTCTCCTGGACAAGAACCTTTTAATGATTACATCATTATTATTATCCTTTCATTTCAAATACATTGTTAATAAGGATATGGATCTAAGTCATTCCTTCATTAACTATTCTGTTTCTCGTTTACGAATATAGCAAGATTACCAAAACACATTTGGGTGTGGCCACACAAACATCTTACTACTCCCCCGAGGGGCCCAGTTGTATTTATACTTCAAAATAAATTTGAAGGAAACGAATCCCATTTCGACTACAAGCAATACACACGAACTTCGCAACACTTCTGAAAATAACCCTTATGACTACCAGTTACGTTTAACGTTAGACCTTACAGAAATGCACTACATTCAATGCAGTTTTCTGGTATCTCAGGTCTAAGGATAACTATTTATGATTTACTTAATGACAAAGATCCATAAAGTAAAATCACATAGTTGGGATAAGTCCAATATTTGATCCATCAAATATCATCCAAAATTGACCAATATACTTTCAAGTATACTCTGTCACTATTTTGAATTGTCTTAGTTTAATAATACTCCCATATTATTAATCGACAACGGATATTTAGAAACATCAAAATGCTCATGGATTAAAACATGTAAAATAGGATACAAAATTAAATAACAGAAAAATAAACGAAACCCAATCTTTATTTCATTAATTTAATAATGTCTTACATCCTTTATCCAAATACTAATCAACAGATTTATTGCATGAATTCGCTAGCTAGTTGCAGTCCAATTGCCTTGGCATGCTTAACTACCTTTGGCCTAGATAAAGCCTTAGTAAAAGGATCAGCTACGTTATCATCTGTGTGAACTTTTATTAATTTTATTTCTTGAGCTTCCACTTGTTCTCGAATGTAGTGATATCTACGTTTAAAGTGTCTGGCGCCCTTCATGACTCCAGGGTCATTGGCGAATATTATTGCCGCAGAATTGTCGCAATATATATCAATAGGTTCTTTAATTGAAGGCATCACTCCAAGATCTCCAATAAACTTCCTAATCCAAACAGCTTCCATTGCGGCTTCTGAAGCGGCCATGTACTCAGATTGAGTCGCATGCATAACAATGGTTTTCTGCTTACTGCTCTTCCAGTCAACTGCTCCTCCATTGATGACAAACACGTAACCCGACTGAGACTTCGTATCGTCTTTATCACATTGCCAGGACGCACCACAGAACCCTGTTACATTCAGTTCTGTGTCTGGTTTACCCTCGAATACCAAAAACATATCTTTCGTACTCCTCAAATACTTTAGAATATGTTTAACAGCAGTCCAGTGGAACTTTCATGGATTCTGTTGGTATCTACTGACCAAGTTCTGAGCAAACGCCACATCAGGCCTTGTACATCTTACAGCATACATAATAGATCCTACTGCCGAAGCATAAGGCACCTTCTTCATGTAAGCCACCTCTTCAGGTGATGATGCATCTTTCTCATGACTTAACTCATGCTTAACCTCCATCGGTAAGAAACCTTTCTTAGAGTTATGCATGTTGTATTTCTTTAATATCTTATCAATATAAGCATCTTGACTAAGACCAATTAACCGTCTACTCTTATCTCGATAGATTTTAATTCCCAGAATATATGCAGCATCTCCCAAATCTTTCATAGAAAAACATTTACCAAGATAATCCTTAACTTCCTTAAGTCTTGGAATGTTACTTCCCATGATCAATATGTCATCGACATATAGAATTAGGAACACTACATTACTCCCACTAACTTTGCGGTATACACATGGCTCATCACGATTTTGAATAAATCCGAACTTTTTGATTTCTTCATCAAATCGCTTATTCCATTGACGTGATGCTTGCTTCAAACCATAAATAGATCTTTGAAGTTTGCACATGCGCTTTGGATATTTAGGATCAACATACCATTCCGGTTGTTGCATATAGATGTCTTCATCTAAGCGACCGTTCAAGAAGGCAGTTTTAACATCCATTTGCCATATCTCATAGTCATAGTATGCTGCTATAGCTATGAGAATCCTAATAGCTCGTAAGTCTGCTACAGGAGAAAATGTCTCCTCGTAGTCTATGCCAAAAGTTTGAGTAAAACCTTTAGCCACTAAACGTGCTTTATAGGATTGTACATCCCCATCCATGTCAGTTTTCTTCTTATAGATCCACCTATTTTTCACTACTTTAGCATTTTTAGGTGCGTCTACAAGAATCCAAATATCATTGATTTCCATGGGTTTCATTTCCTCATTCATCGCAACTATCCATTTTGACTTTTCTGGATCAGACATTGCGGATCGATAGTTAGCAGGTTCACCAAGATCCCCTACTTCCTCTTCATCATCCTCTATGTAAAGACATAGTTTGTCCGGTGCACGTATAGTCCTTTGAGACCTACGTGGAGGAATTAATTCCGGCGGAACACTCAGACTTTCTGGTTCTACAGGAAATTCATCGCTAGTATTTTCAGAAGGCAATGTATCTTCTTGAATTTCTTCAAGATCATAATTTCTCCCACTGAATTCTTGATTTACAAGATCATTTTCAAGGAAGTCTCCATACCGAGCCACAACTATTTTGTTCTTAGCCGGATAATAAAAGTAGTAACCCATAGTTTCCTTAGGGTAACCTACAAAGATACATTTAACTGAGCGTTGTTGGAGTTTATCTCCAGAGTCACGTTTCACATACGCCTCACAACCCCAGACTTTCAAATAAGACAAATATGGCTTCTTGCCATGCCATAGCTCATATGGTGTCTTATCTACCTTCTTTGTGGGAACCATATTTAGAATACGAACAGCAGATTCAAGAGCATAATCCCAAAAAGATAATGGTAAAGTTGTAAGATTAAACATAGATCGTACCATATCCAATAATGTACGATTTCTCCTTTCAGATACACCATTTTGTTGTGGAGTATATGGAGAAGTAAGTTTCTGAACAATTCCATTCTCACTTAAATAATCTTTAAACTCTTGACTTAAATATTCACCACCACGGTCAGAACGAAGAGCTTTAATCTTCTTTCCCAGTTGTAACTCTACTTCTGCTTTAAACGTTTTGAATGTTTCAAATACCTCATGTTTATGCTTAAGTAAATAAACATAACCATAACGGCTATAATCATCCGTAAACGTCAAGAAGTAGCTAGCACCTTTCCTTGACACATGTCTAAGTGGTCCACACACATCAGTATGTATCAAACCAAGTAGTTCAGTAGCCCTTTCAATATTGCTATTAAAAGGTTTCTTGGTCATCTTTCCAGAGATACAAGATTCACATTTATCAAATGATTCATCATTGATACTTTCCAAAAGCCCATCACGTTGCAGCTTTTGTATGCGAGTCTTCCCAATATGGGCAAGCCTACAATGCCAAAGATAAGAAGAGTTCTTGTCTAACTTACTCTTCTTATTCATGCTAAAAACAGAATTATTTTTCCTCTTGAAATTTTTATCATGCATGTTAATTTCAAAAACACCATTCACAGAAATTGCATCAAAATAGAATAGACCATCTTTGAAAACAGAAATTCTATTATTATCAATCGTGTGAGTAAATCCAAGATCCAACATACAAGAAAAGGAAATAACACCCCTAACAATTGTAGGTGCATAATGACAATTATTTAAAGACAGTACTAAACCCGAAGGTAAAACTAATTTAAATATTCTTATAGCTTCAACCGCTGCTTGTGCGCCATTGCCCACTTGCAGAAATTGTTCCCCATAGGATAGTCTCCTCTTCAACTCAAATCCCTGCAGGGTATTACAAATGTTAATACCACATCCCGTATCATATACCCAGGAGTTTGATTTGTATGAAAGATTAAATAACTCTATCATGAATAAGTTACCTGAAGATGGTGCTGCAGCAACTTGCTCAGCCTTCTTCTTATGTTCTGCCATTTCATGGAGATAGAGAGAGCAATTCCTCTTCCAGTGTCCAGTCATCTTGCAGTAGTGGCAAGTCTCATCTTTCTGAGATTTCTTAGCAAAGTTCTGCTTCGGCTTAGATGTACTCGCAACTTGCTTGCTCTTATAAGCCTTGCCTTTGCCTTTCTGCTTCTTATTCCCTTGCGGTTTAGGTTTAGACACTCTACCCTTTTGTACATAAAGTACTTGAGGCGTAGCAGTGGATGCCTTATCTTTCAAACCCTTTTCGAAGTCAATGAGCATTGCATGCAAATCATTCACTGTCTTCCCCGTGCAATGCATATTATAGTTACGAACAAAATCACCGAAGTCCTTATTAAGGGACCTATTGATCAAGTTAATAGCCATATTATGATCGAAGGGTTGTCCTAGTGCGATGAGTTGTTCCATATAACCCCTCATCTCCATGTAATGTGCACTTACGGACTTTCCAGGAGCTTGCTTGTAGCTATGTAGAGCATCAACCAGATCATAGATCTCTACAGCTTGTGGCGTTTCATACACTGCCTTGAGTTCATCAAGCATTTGCTTAGGAGGAAATAGCTCATACTTCCTTTGAAGTGATGGAGCCATTCTCCCTAACATTACAGCAACCACCTCATGGTGCTTCTTAACGTTAGCAGCGTGTTGAAGCCTTTCCGCATCAGATGCATCTTCAGCAAGATCCTCCGGAAAAGGAGTTTCCAAGATATTGATAGTACCCGCTGCTCTCAGAACAATTCTTAGTGAGCGGTACCAATCATTGAAATTCGGGCCAGTAAGTTCAGGCCGTTCAAAGAAAGCTTTGAATGCCGAGCTTATTGTCAGATTGCTTTCGGGTTGAGCCATTTCTACAGAAATAAGTTCAAACATTAGTATTTTCGATAATACAATTCAAGAAAATAAAATTACCCGGTAATAAAACCATAGTATTTTCCTTGAAAAAACTAGAACCCATATTGACATAGATTCATCACATCAGTTGATCTGCTAGTGACAAATGTATTCAACATAGTAACTTGTCGAACAATAATTGCCAAATCAAATTGCAATTTTTAGATATGTTAGGGATTTACATTGCCAAAAACATTTGCCTTGTAAACATGTTTTATCCCTACTTTATGCCTTAAGTTTCCAGTTCTCACTGAGTAACTTAATTAAGTCGACTAATCTAAAGAACGTAAAACCTTCAGGTGCAATCTTATTCAGTCATGAAGTTTTCTCTCCATTACAACATCGTCCGATATCTTATATGACGACAATTGTAACTTCAAGTGTTCGTCAATTAGAGGGCATATGACTTAAGTTTAGGGTATAGATTTTGGTGTCAAAATCATGTACGGAGAAGCATGCATACATCTCCATATCATAAGTTTAATAAAACGTTTAGTAAACTTTTTGGTGAGACTAAAAGTCCATCATATACTTGCAAGTTGAGGTATTGGTTAAACCAATTAAAGATTTTACACACAACTAAATTCACATCGTACTTTTTCTAGAACATAGTTATAGCACAAAGCAATAACCTTATTCATTGTGTTTCGGATGTGAATTAATGTAGTTAAATCAACCTTAAAGAATTGTACCAATAACAACCGTAGGTAATTCCAATTTTTACGCACAGGCGAGCCGGGAATTTGGTCAGCGCTGAAGCATAACACCTCCTTCCTTAACCGGGTACATGACCAGCGGTGCGTTATACCCACTTTATAGTTTGTCAAAATTGAGTAGGCCGTTAAGTTGCTATTGCAATTCTAATCAACGAAAATCATATGAATTTTACATCTCAAAACAATTCATTAATTTTGATAAGATTTAGTCCATATTATTTTTCTTGGAAAAAATTACCCTTGTTTACAACATACAATATAAAAAAAAAACGTATGAAAACAAGTAGTACAAAAAAAAACTAAATCAAATAGCCACATGCAAACCAATTTATTCAAAGATCATCAAATCTAGGGTTTTTATAAACATAAAAAGTCTTCCCTAATTTTAAAACTTTGAATCAAATAAAGCAAATAGCAATCAAAATTATATGATCCGTAAGAAACATGCATGTTTATTACGGATCTCCCACATTCTCTTAACAATTAAAAAACTACGGATCGTAACCACACATGACATAACAATTAATTCATGCAAAACATCTAAAGTCAATTACCATGTAATTTTAGGGTTTACAAAAAAAAAAAAATTTTATAAAAAATTCGACATAAGTCGATTTTAATAACAATAAAAAACAAAACCCTAATTTTTCATAAAACCTAAAAAACAACATGTAATTTTTAACACAAATCATTATTAGTTAAAAAACTTTAGATCTTGATAATTATAATCATGTTAAAACGGCTCTCGATGCCACTGATGGTTTATATAGTTCATAACAATTATTTAAAACCCTAATATGGATCAAAGAACGCATAGCAGAAGCGATTAACAAGATCATTAATTTAACACAATTATATTAATCAAGATTAGGGTTACATACCTTTATCCTAGCAAGATCCACAAGACGACAGAACGGACGGCAACTAGGGTTTATCACGAACACCACCAAGAATATAATCTAAAGGAAGATTATATCACGCTCTTGTACACACGTAATACAACGAGTTAACCGTGAGTCTAGCACGATCAAACCGAGCTTCAACGCTTATGGATTATCTACCCAACAACCCTAGAGAGGGGCTAGGACTAGATAATAAATAGAAGAACGAAAGTCAACGAAAACCCTATGTGGGGTTATGTTGCGATCGCAGGAAGAGAGAAGAAGGGGAGGGACAAAATTTATGAAGGCCTTGGGGTTGTTTATATAGGCTTGGCAATCCTTGGGCTCCAAGTAATAAACACGAATTAGGAAACAAAAGGTTTCCCTCTCCCCCCTCCTTGTTTGGCCGACGGCTACACCACCCCCAAGGGGTGTTTGTGTAGTTTTTCCTTCTCCTTCTTTTAGCTTCTATTTAGTTTCCATAACGGTCGTTATAACTTAACTCTTATTTATTAACGATCGTTAGTTAAGCTTTGGTTTGATTTAATAAATATATATAAAATATATTTAATAAATAAATTAACTCTTTACGTTATGTGTGCAATCTCGTGATCCCGAGTTCGATCCTATCTCACGACTATTAATTTTAAGTCCATAAACTTTCATGTTTCATGTTGTGGCTATAAAAGCCGTGATGTAAACTAATAGTCTGTTCAGCATTGCTGGTATATCAACAAAGCAAGTGCAAGATTCACCTTTTGCGATGTACCAGGTGAAACGCAGTACTCCACTACCACCACCAGCACAAGTCCGAAACATGTGGTTGCACTAATATGTCATGTTCTCGATAAACATAAGCTCCTTTATATCAAAATTTATGTTTGTCTTCCAACCTTAATGACTTTTGGTGTATCATTTTTCATCATCTTAATGATAGTCGCGACTTTATATTTCCGCTCCAAAAAGAAAAGAGGACCCGGACCAGATGAGTTCTTACAATTCAAGTATATTACATGTGTGGGTTGTATGAGTTGGTACAGCTTTGTATTTGCGTGTCAGAGGTTCGGTGTTCGATACGTGCTTGTGAAACTCTGCACTTTTTATTTTTAAGATTTCTTTTTAAATTTAATTTGTACGTTCGTTATACGGGCGCGATTTCATCGAGTCACTTGATTCGTCTTCTCAAACAGGAAGCTCGACTTCTTACTCATCTAACGTTGTTGTTTCAAAGTGACATTGAGTCACTTGATTCGTCTTCTCAAAGCAAATTGATATGTGTAGCATCTAACTAACTGATTCTACTTCTCAAACAGTTGCGGTGAAAGCTCAAACTCTAACAAACTATGTTCCTCAGAGATGTCAAATATCAAATATCTTTGGTTAATTGTAGTTTGAGTTATGTTTGAAGGCAGACGGTTTGCCACTTGGAAGCAGTAGGGACGTGAGAAAGGGGTCTTCGGAAAGGGGTGGCATGCTAATATATTCTCGTCTAGCTTTGAACTCCCGGTTTAAGAGTTTGGACCGAGCTCAAAGGAGCATTATTTAGAATCCATGATGGATTCTAGGGCTTCCTTGGTCATTAATAAAACATTTAAAAAAATTAGCTAACCTTAAACATTCGGCTCCCATTGGTCCCGACCATACCGGATAACCAAAACACGACTCAGCTTTGCCTCAAAATCATAATCTTTATATTCATTTTGGAGAATGAATTGAAAGGTCCGAATGATCCACAGTTCTTCGTTATAGAACTAATGATATTTTACATTGTTCTCTATATAAAACCAATAATTCAAATATTTAATATAACCAGGTATGTGGGAGTTGGTAGAGGGTTGACTTTCCATCTAAACGTCTAGGTTTCGTTACCAACATCTTCATTCTAATAATGGTTCATTTTTTACTTTCTAGACCGAGTGACCGACCAACAATTACGAATTTTTTCGATGTAGTGTTAATCTTTTAAAAAAACATCGATTTTTCCTAAATAAATCTAAAATAGACCTGGTCCATCGAGATGTGTTTCTACTCTTCGTGTGAATTTACTTTTTAACATGTTATATTATGGTTAAATACATTTGTGCACCGCCGGGTCATATTAGATCGTGACTTCGTCCTTGCGAACACGGTTACTTTATGCTAAATCCACATGAAATCTTGTCTTATTAAACAACATGAACTTCTTAAACTTATACATCTCAAATATAATCAGATGTTTCATCGGATAAGATGTTCAATGTACCTTATCCTTACTGCTTCTGACACCATCTGAATGATCACCAACACCGCGCTGGGTTGAGATTGTCCGTAATATAAATTAGTGATGGCGACATTTAGGGCCCCGTGTCCAAATTCAACTTGCTCTTTATTCGAAAGATTGTCATAAATCACTGGTTTCCTAGTTAAAGAATTAGACCTGTTAATTAGACCTGTCAAATTAGACATCTTTAAAAGACAAAATATTAAGGAATTTTCTACTAACTTTTGATTCTCTCAATTTCCTCTGACTCGAACACATTTATATGAAGTAAATTATAGAAGTGTACTAGATTTCTACTCAGTTTTGATTCTCTGCATTTCCTCCATCTGCCTTGTCAATATAGTTGTAGTAGAGAATAGGTCACGAAACTAGCAAAAATGATGCAAATTAAGAGTAAGTGTAGACTAGATACATCAACTCAACTTCAGACTCGATCAACATTTGTGAAGTAGAAGTTTGAAGGATACTGAATAAATGACATGATTATATACTGGTTAAACATCAAGGTGATGGAGATGTGCAACTTAAGAGCCAGCATAATATGTGTGTCGTAACACATGTGTGTGAGAAAACATGTTGCAACAACTGCAGAACATTATAACACGCTATAATGACATAAAGCATGCATAGTAGAGTAATTTGCCCAAGTGTTGGGCTAAAACAAATGTTTCACTATTTCTTCCTAAATTTTTCTAAACTGTGATCATTCTACATCACGCGCCATTTCACAACATGCATTGCGCATGAACTTGTTTGCAATCCAATAATACCACTTAATAACAATGGTCCCCGATCGATGGATCTGGTTATAGGTCTTTCTTTGTAGGGAGAAATCAAATGATGGGTTAGTTTACTGGTCCGCCCTTCTTGTTTCGCTTACTCATGAATTTTGAGAGCTCGTTTGAGAAAACTCTTTGAATTACACAGGATTTTTGTAAAAGTAAATTTGTCTTCCCTATCTGATTAATTCATTAACATATAAGGAATTACAAGTTACAACTGCTTGCAGGAGTTATCAACTTAAGAATACACAAGTGCCTAACTAGATAACGTAACTGCTTAAGACAAAGAAATCACCAGGAAACAAAGAGATATTCTGAACCACCGGAACATGTGTAAGAACGGCTTTAACAACTATGAATGGTTCCACTTTAGCTGCACAACATTAAAATTATATTCACAAAAGTTGAAGGATTACACATAGCCACACAGGGAAGGCCTTTGTTCATTGAGGAGTCTATATGATTATCTTTGGGCCTAATAATACAAAAGGATACGATTTAACCTAATACTTATAGACTTTGGTTTACATATATACCAAGTCCCTCCATTATTAAGTGAGTGAGCTACTTCATACGAAAGTTGTGTATGTGTGAGGATGAGCACCTTGGCATGGTAGTTATAATCTGATGTACGTAACGGCCTAACACCCCGCCCCGTGGTTTAAAGTTAGTTTTAAAGCAGGTCAAATTCTAACACATTTAAAACACATGACACGATGATGGACAAGCATACACAACAATTAGGTAAGCGAAGTGCAGGTTACCCTGAGAAGATGAGTCTTTGACTTAGATGTACACGGCCTAACTGGTGTATCCCATTCCAACCATTTCCCTGCCCACCCCCAAGATGTGAACCTAGTGAGGTTTGAACTTAAGACCTCTTATGAGGACATTCAACATCACTTAACTTGTTTCTGGGGGTGTGTATTTCGGCTTATATAGCGGGCTTATAGCTTATTTTGTTTTCAGCTTATGTTTTGTAAACTCACTTTTTATGGCTAATCCAAACACTTCATAGCTGCTTATGACTTATGTGGTTTTGGGCTTAAGTTCCATAAGCTCATTTTTGTGGTTTATTTTGAAACCTTTCAGCTTAATAAGCTTATATAAGCTGAAAGGTTTCAAAATAAGGCACAAAAATAAGCTTACGAAACATAAGCCTAACCGAAACATACAGTTATATATCCAAGGTGTGATTCCATACATAAAAAATAACTGTGGGTGCGAAAACATGTTTAGGAACCTACATACCAAACACCGAGGTGCAACCAATTGGGTATAAATATGACTTGACATATTTACCTTCAAGCTCAATGTCGTTCTGATGGGCTGCTTCTAACATATACATTCCAATGCGAACCTTGATCTGGGTCTCTTCGCCGTCTTTGTCAACAGATGTCAATGTAATTCTGCACACTTAAGGTAGGTTTTAATCAGAAATTTCGTCCAAACGGGTTATGTATCATCTCAAACGGGTCAAACAGGACGAAAGTCCACCTCTTAAATCATTTTACTGAAAAATAAATAAACCTGTTCAATTAGACATTTCAAAAGAGAAAATAGTACGAAATTTTCTACTCACATTATTATATACTGATTAAACATTAAGGTGCTTGAGATGTGCAAGTTAAGGTCGGTTTGGTCAAAATGCGACCAAACCATGATCAAACTCGGCCCAAACTCGGTTCGAAGTATTTTAACAATTGTGTCGATGTTTCTAAACATATTTCTAGAATCCTAGGCCGATTACTCACTACGAGCTGTTACAATGATGTTGTATATCACATTACACACCATCTCAAAACATGTATCAAGCACAAATTAGTTTGCACTACTGCCATTTGATAACACAGAGCCATTTGACAAACTTTATAGCAATATATGAGAGTCCGAGTATTTACTAAAACTAACCAGCAAAGAAAGATCCTGAACCACTGGAACATGTGGTATCCTTGGTGTAATTGTTGCATGGGATGCGGATTTTGAAAAGTGAGAAACTAGAGACAGTTAAACATATTACACTTGGCTACATAAGAAAAGCTTCTGGTTGAGAATGAGCACATTGGCATGGTACTTAAAATCGGATGCAGGTAACTGCCTAACCCGCCCATGGTTAGAATTTACTTACAAAGCAGGTCAAATTCTCACACATGTAAAACACATGACACGATGATGCACAACAAACAGTCACAATAACAAGGTTTTGCGAGTGCAGGTTACCCGGGGAGGCCGAGTCTTTGACTCATAGTATGCAGCTTAACCAGGGTATCCCCATAACCGTTTCCCAGCCCACCCCGAAGATGTGAACCTAGTGAGGTTTGAACCTAAGACCTCTTATGAGGACACTGGGCATCAGTGCATCACTTAACTAGTTTCAGGGGGTGTTTGTTTCGGCTTATATAGCGGGCTTATAGCTTATTTTGCTTTCGGCTTATGACACATAAACGCGCTTTTTGTGCCTTATTTTGAAACTTTTTCGGCTTATAAAAGTTTAATATGACAAGATAAGCTTTATACAAGCCAAAAAATTTCAAACTAAGGCACGAAAAGTGAGCTTATGCAACATAAGCCATAAGGTGCAAGCTTTCAGGGTAATTTGTAGCTTTCTGATGAATTTTTGATATAGCTCGATAGGGGGATTTTGAAAACGTTGTCTTTTTTATTGTGGAAGATAAAGAAAATATGCTGGTAGCGTTTTACATGTAAAAGTAATGATATGGTCTTTTGTAGTCCAACACTACATGTAGAACGTATTATCAACAGAGCTACTTCATATGAAAGTTGTGTATATATGAGGATGAGCACCTTGGCAGGGCAGTTAGAATCCGATGTACGTTACGGCCTAACACCCGACCCCATAGTTAAAAAAATTTCTTTTTTAGCAGGTCAAATTCTCAAATATTTAAAACATGTAGGTACATAAAGTGCAGGTTACCCAGGGAAGACGAGTCTTTCATTTGTATGTACACGGCCTGACTCCGACCCTTTCCCTAGCCGCCCCAATATGTGTTATGTGTACCTAGTGAGGTTTGAACCTAAAACCTCTTGTGAGGATATTGGGCCAGGGGGTTTGTTTCGGCTTATACAACGGGCTTATAACTTATCTTTTTTTCGGCTTATGTTTCATAAGCTCATTTTTTGGTTTATTTTGGAACTTTTTTTATTATATAAGCTTATTACAACATGATAAGCTTATATAAGCCGAGAAGTTTCAAAATAAGGCACAAAAAGTGAGGTTATGAAACATAAGCCGAAAACCAACTAAGCCATAAGTCCGCTATTTAAGCGAGAACATGTAAGGAAATACGAAAAGTAAACAAAAAAAAACAAACCTTCAGATAAGGTTTTAGCTTCAAGTTTGAAAGATTTAGAAAGCAACATTGTATTGTATGTATGTTGAAACAATAACCTTAAGAGGGCACGGTGTGGTAAGCTGGTGGGTGGCTGGCCACGGCGGCGCCAACTACACCGTGGCTCGCGTCGTCGGTTTTGGGCTGGTACCTACCAGCCGACGCCATGGTGACGGCGCGAGGCCACGGCGGCGCCAACCACACCGTGGCTCGCGTCGTCGGGTTTTTTAATTTTTTTAATTTTTTTTTTATTTTTTTTTGAAAATTTAAAAAAGTAGCCGTTTTTACCGTTGGGTAACGTTTTTTTTTTGAACGTTTTTTTGACCGTTTGAAGGGGAAAAAAACCCCCTTTTTTCATCTTTTTTTCCTATAAATTCCACCTCAAATTACCCACAAATCACACCTTCTTCTACATCTAATTTCTCTATTTTTTATATCCATCATGAGTCAAAATCCTAATCCAAACCAATACCCGAATCAGTGGTTAAACAATTACTTTTCCGATCCTCAAAATCAAATTCCTTCTACTCAACTACCGAATTCGTCTTCTTCGTCTAACCCGAATACTCCCTCATCCGCAACATCTAGCACTTCACGAACATTCGCCAACTATAATCAACTCCCAAATCCATTCACTAACTTCCCACAATCACAACAAAACCCGTTTCTTAATTGTACACCCGAGCAATTTAATATGTGGTTCCAACAATCCCAACAATCACAAATCTTTCAACAATCACAACAATCCCAAACCTTTCCTCAACACTCTTCACAAGAACCCGAAGAACCCGAACAAAACAATGAACCCGAAGAACCCGAAGAACAAGTCGATGCACAACCGAAGAAAGGTTCGAGGAAGAAAAGTGTTGCTAAAAAAAACCCAAAGAACAAAGGCATAGCCGCGGCTACACAACCACCTCCGAAGTCGGACCGTTCTTTTCGGAGCCAACGTGAGGAAGAAGTTTTGGCCGAGTGTTGGATTGAAGTATCCGAAGACCCGAAGGTCGGGACCGATCAACCACACGATACGTTTTGGTACCAAGTTATGGATTTGTATAACGATCGGCTTAAGGATGAGGGTTTTAAAGCTCGAAACAAATATATGTTGACCGGGAAGTGGACGAATTTGAACCGCGAGGTTCATAGGTTTAATTCGTTTTATGAAAGCGCCAAACTTTTGAGTGGCGAAAATCAAGACGATTTGATGACTCGTGTGATGAGTTTGTATCGAGATGAAAACGGGAACAAGGAGTTTCCTCACAAAAGTGCTTGGCTTGTTTTGAAAGACAAGTATAAATGGAAAAATCCCGATTCAACTCGAACACGCCGGGCACGAGGGAAGATAGCCGATCAAGATCCGGATCTTTTCAATGACGATGAGATCCCTCGTCCATCTGGTGCTCCAAGAAAGGCCAAGGTTCAACACTCGACAAGCTCATCCGCCACTTCGGGGTCTCAAAAAGAACAATTGGTGGATATGCTACAACAACAAATGTTATCCGATCGTGAAACTAAAAAGGAACGATTGGACCGAGAGGTGGCGGCTAGACTAGAAGTGGTTGCACTTCAAAAAAGGAACGAGGATTTGCAAATCCTTCGATACGACACTACCGGATTAAGTCCACAAGACGTGGCGAGGATCGAGAAGCTCAAAGACGAGGCGCGTGCAAAATATTTTAATTTTTAAGTTTATTTTCGTATTTGTGTTTTTTTTTTGGTAATTTTTTTTTTTAATTTCGTGTTATTTTTTTTCTATTAGTAATTGTATTTTTTTATTAATGAAAATTTAAGTTTATGTTAATTAATTGTTGAAAAAAAAAGGTTGGGTGACGACGACACGAGAATTCTCGTGTTAACCAGGGAGGGGGGTTGAGCCATCGTGGGGAGTTTTGGTGTCGTGGGAGTAAAAAGTGATGTGGCATCACTTTTTGCCCACGACACGAGCACGACGGCTCAACTACACCGTGTGCTCTAAGAGCACGCGGTATGGTTGAGCCGTCGTGCTCGTGTCGTGGGCAAAAAGTGATGCCACATCACTTTTTACTCACACGACACCAAAACTCCCCACGATGGCTCAACCCCCCTCCCTGGTTAACACGAGAATTCTCGTGTCGTCGTCACCCACCACTTTTTTTTTCAACAATTAATTAACATAAACTTAAATTTTCATTAATAAAAAAAAACACAATTACTAATAGATGAAAAAAGATGAAAAAGGGGGTTTTTCCCCTTCCAACGGTCAAAAATGGTTCAAAAAAAAATCCGTTACCCCCAACGGTAACATTTTTAAATTTAAAAAAAAAAAAAAAAAAAAACCGACCACGCGAGCCACGATGTAGTTGGCGCTGTCGTGGGGTCGCGCCGTCGCCATGGCGTCGGCTGGTAGTAACCAGCCCAAACTCGACGACGCGAGCCATGGTGTGGTTGGCGCCGCCGTGGCCTCGCGCCGTCGTGGCCAGCCAAGCCATCAGTTACCATACCGTGCCCTCTAAAAAGCTAAAACAAACAAAAACCTTGATAAAATAATAAGAATCTTTGTTACTTATTTCTCTAAGAGACATTTGATCAAACAGTTAGTGGGCATATCAATAATAACACAAACAAGTACATAACCTTGAATTAAAGAAGAAGGGTTTAGAGAGTATGACGTCAATACGAACTAAAAACTTAGAGCATATGCAATAGGATGGTTTTTGAAAAGCTTTTTACTATTTAAAAAAGTTATTAACATGATTTTTAGCATTGAAGTAAAAGCTTGATGAATGACTTTTCATGAAAGACTTGTAATCTAACAAGTGTTTGACAAAAAAGATGAAAAGCTATTGGTATTAAATTGAAGATACATTAAATGTGAAGAAAAAAAAATTAGTTAAAAAATTTAAGCATTAAATGCATCAAGTCATAAAGACTTGATGCCATTGTAGTTGCTCTTAGAAAGTAAAGATGTCAATGAAAAAAACTTAACAAATTAATAATAAAAAACTTAAAAAACTTAGGAAATTAAAAAGGATGATATCAATGAAACGGTAAGTATCGAACCTCGCACCTCTCGAAAGTAAAGATGTCATTCTACCGGCATCAATGGCACCAGCATTAACAAATTTAAGTTATTTTATTTATTTAACCATGTACTTTTAAAATATTATAAAAATTGATACTCAATACTTATAATATTATATTACATTTTATAATATCTTTTATCTCGTTGTATATAAGTGTTTCAATAATTTTTATAAATGTATAAATCATTTTCAACAAAATATGATAAAAAAAATATTATCGATTCGGCACACCCTATTTAGGTATAATGGGAAGAAAAAACTATTGATTGTCACATCCACATCATTTAACATTCTTACCTCAAAATATTTTTTTATTATATCAAAACTCACCTCCTCATTTGGGATCAACTCACTTTCAACAAAATTCATCTCATTTAAATAAAAATACAAAATACAAAATACAATAAAACATAAAATAACCATACGAAATTTTTAAAGAGAATACTAATAAAAGTTTTTAAAAATACATTAAATTTTAAATAAATTAATTATCTTGCTCATTTTGTAAATGTTTTTGTCAAGCATGTAATCTATAATATTTTGAAATCTTGGTTTTAAGTCGACTCGATTAACATGAATAAATATTACATAGATTTTACATTTAAACGAGTAAAAATCGAATTTTCTCTGTTGATATAACTTTTATTAAAAACTATAAATTTTTATATAAATTTATTTTTTCTTGTTTATACAAGAAAAATCGAATAAATTTTTTTCATATAAATTTTCTTAAATTTTTATTTTTTATTTAAATGAGTAAAAAATAAATTTTGTTATTTTTATAAAAATTTTATTAAAAAAATTATATAAATGATCTGATTATTCATTTTCAAAACACATAATTTATTTTTTATAATTAATCCCAAACATCACCTAAATATATGATCCAAAACTTATATAACAACAAACATAGAATATGATGCTAATTATACATGTATAGAACTTTAAATTAAAGCTTCACTCGTATCATTGAAATATACATGTTAAACTATTTACAAGCTACAAGATCGAGAATGAATAATTTTTGGAAATTTCTTAAAAATAAAATAGAAGGATGTTTGCTGGTGTTGAACCCAACACCTGTCGCATAGAAAGCTAGGCCTCTACCAGCTCAAACAACCCCTGCCAATGAGATTAAATTTCTATAGAGAGCATTGTAAAAAGTTCATCAGGTCAGGAACTTTTTCCATGTAGAGGTTTTGGAGCGGCAATATAAAGTCGCGGCTATCGTTAACAAGATGAAAAAAATATACACACAAAGTGATCGAGTTTGATACGAAGGAGGTTTTGTTTATCGAGAACATGACATCAACACCCGCACTTTTGTCGCAAGTGTTTTGCAAACAGACCATTTACACACGAGTAAGGACTTTATAAAACTAAACCAACTTGGATTTCAACGGTTTGGTTTTTTAGACTTTAGATCGAAAATTGAACTGATTTTTCATGAAAAAGAAAAAACCGAACCATCAGTTTTAATTTCGATTTAGTTTGTTTTTGGATATTTTTTCGGTTTTCTACAACCCTATATCTTTATTAATCAAATGTTTGTGAGATAGTTTATCGTATCATATTATAAAATTGTTAAAGGTTATCGTCGAAAAAAATGAAAATCATTCTAACTTACTTTTGAAATAAAACAAAAAAGTTGATTGTGTTTGAGATGTAAAACTTTAGAAAGTTCCCGTTGTTTAATTAATAGGACAAGATTTTATGTGGGTTTAGCAAAAAGTAATCATGCTATGTGACCATACAACTAATTCTAAAAACTTTTTGTCGGTCTAGAAAGTAAAAGATAAACCATTTTTGAAGGAATCTCAAAAACAAAAAAGACCAGAAATTAGATTTTGGTATGGAACCTATCTCTTTACATGGAAAGACAACTCTCTACCAACTCCTACATCATCTATCGCTTTCAATATGTTTAGAAAATTAGGTATTAAATCGATCCGACTAAGTCATCGGTTCCCGACTACCGATTCTACTCGAGTCAACCCGGTTTAAAGAACAATAAAAAATAATAGATTTTGAGTGATTAACAAAAATTATACATAAAAGTCATGAAATCTTGTATATTATATTAAACATATAAACTTATGTTTTAATTATGTTTTAATAAGATAAAATTTATAATAAATTTTCAAGTTTTAATATATTAAGTTTTGTTTAATTGCTCACAACATATATTAATTTGACTATTTTAAGAGCAAATTTTATTTTACCCATTTTTACCTTCTTAGAGGGCTAGGTAAAGTGTATGATGCCTCGGTCGCTACGACGCGAGGCCACAGCGCCACCCACTGTACTAGCATCGCGTTTTCGGCCTTTAACCCGTAGTTTCCAGCCGAGATGGTGGGCGACAGCGCGATGCACCGTACTGTGCCTCGCGTTGTGGATATTTTCGCGCCGTCGGCATATTTTTTTTATTTTTTATTTTTGAAAAATTAGACATTTATGCTAAGGAGAGTATTTTTTGTGTTATGGGAAAAAGTAGTAATGCGGCATCACTTTTGCGTATGGCTTGAGCTCACGACTCACTAGGGTGAGCAAAACCGACCGAGAACCAAAAACTGACACAAATCGACGAAAACCTAAACCAACCGACACAAACCGACTTTATTCGGGTCGGGAATCGGGATGGGTTTTCCACGATGTCGGGACTCGGTTCGGTTCAGGACTCGGGACTAAATCGGGATCACACAAAAAAATCACATAAATCAGGATTAAGTCGGGCCTAACTCGGTTCTGTTCAAAACTCGAGATTAAATCAGGTCTGGATTCGGTTTGAGTTTTTCACAATTTCAATTTTGGGATAAATCAGAATCAGATCGGGACGGGTTGGTTTTGTTCCGATGCTCACCCATACGGCTCACACCGTACCCAAAGTTCTTAATGTCTAACTGAAACTTATTTAATTATTTTTAAAATAATTATTATTTAATAAAATCTAATTAGAAAAAAAATAAGAATGAAAAATTTGAACCTTATCACTTTATTGTCAGGACAGTGTGTGTGTCTTTACTTTAATGTCTCTCTTTATCTTCTTGTGCTTCTCAGGGACTTGTTTCTTACGCTGTGTTCTCGAGATCTTTCATTGAAGGAAAGAAAATGAAATGGAAGTAAACTAATTTAGTTGTGTTCTCAAGTCTTTCATTAAAGAAAAGAAAAGGAAATGGAAGTAAAATATAGTGTTATTTGGGTGAATTTGGAAGTAAAGTGTTTCCTCCCAATATTAGGATGAAACACATTACTTCCCTTTCATTTCCTTTTCTTTAATGAATGAACTCGAGAACACACTGTTAGTTTTACGGCTACAAACGCTTTACGGGTATTAAAACGTTTGTAGCCGGATCATATCATCTCGATCTCTATATTAGGAACCACCTTGAAAACAAAAACCCTTAGAGTAGTGTTTTAATGGACCTACCTTAATTTTATGTTGGAAACCACCTTGTGTAAGGTGAAGTTGCAAAGTAACTCGTAATTTTGTTGATGTTAACTTTGACATTCTTAAATTGGTGAAAAGTTGCAAGATGCGATGGTTGGGGTTGAGTTTTCAAAGTAGCATTTATCTTTATTTTTTGTTACTCTTTAAAGATTCATTATATTTACTCATTTAGTTTAATACAATACAATATATTCTCTTAAAGTTCTTATGTTCAAATGAAAAAAAAAACTGAGAAAAAACGTAAATGAAGTTAAAGTAAAAAATAAATATAGAGGTTACAAATGACAATTAATATATTTCTTACATGTAGTACAGTAGTGTCCTCAGTTGTCATTTAATCGTTTAAATTGGAAAGAAGTGTTAGCAATGAGAAATATTCAGTGTTAAGCGTCTTATTTATTAGAAAAGACTTATTATTATTGATGTGACCCGGTGAAGGATCGTGTTTTTCTAAGGATTAGACATTGTTGGATTATCTATTGATATGGATGGAAGAAATGGAGGAACTTAGAGAGAGAAAGAAGAGAGAGAAAGGAGAGAATGAAAAGAAAGATGAAATGTGATTATCGAAGTGTTCAACAACCCCTCCTAACATGCTAGGAGGGGGGTTTATATAGCCCACCCTATATGTGGGCTATATGGGCTATATTGGATCACGAGCCCAATATCATTGGAGTGACCGATCCTTTCTAAATACATAAGAACGTATTTCCAACAATCTCCCCCAAAGGGAGGTCACTCCAAGTTACAATGTCCTAAATAGTCTATAGCTCGTGATCTATGCTAATAATGATGTGATCGAGACTTTCCTTAGAAAATCATATTTCCAACAATCTCCCCCAAATGGAGGTCACACCATTTTACAAAATCTTAAACCTAGCATACTATGCTTGAGTCTTCGATCTTGTTCTTGTGAATATGCTGATGAGATCTTTGACTTTAGTCTTGAGCATATTCTCTTGCCGTGACCTTGTGCATTCATCACTTGTAATATTTTCCTCTTCGTGACTTCATGTTCCACATACTTATACTTTTATAAATTCTTGAAAGCTTCAGAGTTTGATACAGCGGAAGACTTAGACTTTCTTGAATTTGTTGAAGTATTAAGTGCATACAGTATAAGCATGTGGTGACAACTTCTTCTGGAGTGTACACCGCAATGCCACCTTCTTGTTACGCTGCATAAGACAGTTAGCAACAAAACATATACACGGATGAAATGGCCTTGAACATTTCATTCTAGTTCGGTAGCATTTTACCTCCGGTCGGTGAAGACCGTTGGACGATATTAGATATCGTACCCGTGACGGATAGTTTCAATTAAGTAACTTCCTGACAGGATTTAGCCGGTAAACCCGTTCTCTTTATTCGACCGTCCAAAGCTGACTGCGAACATAAAGAGTGAATCATTTGGATAATAATTTCCGCATGATTTGAAGCCGTCAATTCATGTTCCTGGAACAAGTGAAATTCAATTAAGAACCGCACCATCGTTGCTTTCCAGTTGTCACGAGCTTGATTCGTATAGAATCTTGCAAGTTACCTACCAAGTGCTGTTTGAGGTTAACACTAGAAGGATTTCCACTCATCACTGTGAACACTAAGGTATCACTCTGAGTGTTCTGGCAAGATCACTAAGATATTGCGTAGAGGCCTGGAACGTGTTTAAATTCATTTAAGAATTAAACCACTGTTGCTTTCCAGTTATCACAAGTTTGATTCATAAAGAATCGCACAAGTTACCTACCATGAGCTTTTTGATGTTCGCTCAAGAAGGATTTCCATCTTCATTGTAAATACTTTCATATTACTCCGATGTTCAGGCAAGATCATAAAGATTTTGCGTAGGACTCTTAAGATCTTTCTTACTTTTCACAGTGTGTGAAGAAGCAAGGAATTGTGAAAGTGTGTCCTAATGAGATATATAATGATCTCAAATGGCTCTAGACTCGATCGTGCATTTTGGATTTTAGTGATCGGAGGCTGGAGAGGAGTGCTACCTTTTCAATACCAATTTATTCGGAGTGAATAAATCAATAGGTAATGCGTTGTCTCCGTGTGATTAAAACAAATATATTTTGAGAGATATCTGAGTTAGCTGGGATGGGTTGTGCCTTGCATCACTGGGTCCATGATGTCTATCTTCAATATCAAGAATCATTAAAAAATGATCTCAATAGCATGTGTATTGACCCGGTTTCTGCCTAAAGTTGTAAGGACGGCTTCTTTCTTTACACCCTTTATCTTTACAATTCTTTTTCATTCTTCAACCCCTTCAATGCTTACCAATACGTCATAACTAGCACCTTGTTGTGATTGTTCCAGTGCTAACTTAAGTACTTGGTCGGCATTCAGCTACGTTATCAATCTTACTCCATCTTTCCTAAGGACTACTATTTCTAGATGTGGAATGTCCTTGGGAAGATTCCTCCGGTTCTAGAGGAATCATTGGACTTTAACCTATCCTACCATCCTTATGTCACCACAATCTTCACCGTCGTGAATAGAGATGTTTTGGGTAAGTGTATGTCACCATGAAATCCATTTTGATAGTGCAAATCCATTTTGCTCCCCCTTAACATATGCCACGATATCCGAAAACATTTCGCACATGTCGGGATGAGCTAGCACGTTAAGTCAAACCATTTGTGATTAATCATTTCCGATATTAAATCACATTTTCTCCCCCATATTAAGAATATTAACCCAATCGATGTTTTTAATATCAATTGATTTAATAGCATTTTAAGAAAATTTGGGAAGAAAAATGCAAATCCAATTATCTTCATGAATTACACAAGCTCCCCCCTCAAATTAATGAGGGTGTGCTGGAACGTAAATTAAATACCTTTTAAACACAAGTGTAATGTATTTATCACGTGCAAAGATCATATATGATAATGAATTCACAAGATTAGAAATTTACGAGGTTGGACCTGAATGATGGAGAACATCATATGAAAGAAGCACATGGTTCTTGTTCACGAATGTTGGTCTCCTCATCACGTCTGAAGTTATCTGTTGACTCCATTTGATTGATATCTTTTGGGTCAAAAAGTTGATGTGGCAGAAACTCAAAATCGAAGAACATTTACTCAAGCGTTGACAAGAGTAATACAAGAGTTGACAAGAGCAATGTAGGCGTTGACAGAAGTCAACAAAAGTCAAACGCAGTCAACAAAAGTCAACGCTGATGGATTTGATGGAGAATTCTATTTACAGAATATATTGGATATATTCTAAATAATATATTCAGTATATATCTATAGAAATAGAATATTTAGTTGTTTATTTGATTTGATCTCTTGTAAACCCTAATCCTTACACTATAAAAGGAACCAAGGGTCATAAGTTTTATTATTCAATTCATTCACAATGTAAACCTAAAGCGTGTGTCGACTAGGTATGGGATTCAATGTACACACACCTAGTGGTTGTTCGTTATTAATATAATGAGCAATCCTATTGTTTTAATTCATGTTATTGTGCCTAAACACCTTGTTAATGGTTGTTGTTCTAATTCCGCTTTGATTGTTTAATCATATGAACAATGATCATTCCTAGTAGCTTAAAAGATCAGGAAACCAAGGTTTCCACAATTGGTATCAGAGCCTCGTGGCTCGTGATGCTAGGACCAACAAGGTGTTCGTATATCGAGAAGAAAAGAAAAATCCGTCTAGGGTTTTTCTGGACGTTTTTGTGTGCGCAGCAGTATTCAGAAGGTCATAACTTTTGATTGAACCGTTGGATCGTCACGAAATTTTATATGTGTGTTCTACATACATAGATCTAAACATCCACCGGAGGGATTGTCGAGTTTTATCCCCAGGCAAAAGTTATTAAGCGTCAAAGTCAGCAGGGAGTGAATGCAGTTTTCTGTGGACAGCCATGTTCAAAACACGATCTCTCCTTCGTTAACCGTTGGATCTTCGTGATTTTTGAACTGTAGACTCTTGGAACTTGTGTCTAGAGTCTCACCGAAGGGATCTTCGATCTGATCTTTCGTGAGAAAATTATTTGAAGTCGAAGTTCGCTCCAGAAAAGGTATTAATGTTTTTGCTTTCACATAAAATCATGACCTAGGGTTTCTCAAACCCTAGATCTTCAAGAAAAGCAGAATATTATGTAGCTTGTGGCTGTTAAAACATGTGAAGATACACGATCTAAGGTTAATTTATAAACCCTAATTAGGGTTTCGATAAACAAATTCTAAACCCTAGATCATGTGTGATAATGCACTAGTATTATGGTTGCCTGGATGATGTATCATACTCGTGTTTGAAGACAAAGATTTATGGCTGTTTAATAAGGTCTACACGTTTTTGATATGGTTGTTTTTGGAATCAGTGGCTATTTACGAAGATTATGGGATAGTGTGATTGTGAATATGCTAATTTTTAGGAATATTGTTTCCTTTCTTGCTGAACGGTTTTCTAGACGTGGCTTGATCCAAAAGAAAAAGAATTCACGTGGGTTTATGGTCAGCAAGGAAAGTAAAAGATGTAAGCGAATTGTCACATGGTATTTGTACTTTGCGTCTCATAAGTATACTGAAGGCAGCAAAAGGTATATGGACAAATATTCTATTTACACGATTAAGAAAGGATTTTTGATTGGTTATTCATATATGCGTTCACACGGCCAAAGGAGGAAGAATATGTATTTGCTATGGTGTTCACATGATGAAGGATCTATGATTGGTGGACAATCATGTGTTCACACGATTGGTAAGTAAATTAAAGGGATGCATTTGGCTTAGTATGCGTCACGTGAAGGATACAAGGAATTCGCAGATCTGTGGCAAACAAAGGCGTTCACGTTTCAACTTTTGAGTTATTAAGTGATTAATATGGTTTAATTCTAAGACGTTGATGGTTGTTATTTTGACATTGACAAAGTTTTGGTGCAACGCTGACAAGAACGAGGAAGACGCTGACAAGTATTGTTTTGACGCTGACAAGGAATAAGTCAACGTTGATAGAGTTGACAGTGTTGTCCGATATATGAAATTTTGACGCTGACAGAATAAGTCAACGCTGATAGAGTTGACAGTGTCGTCCGATATATGAACTTCAACGCTGATAGGTATTGTCCGATATTGGACAATACATCTGCCAAAGATATTGGACAGAAGAGGATATTGGACAACACAAGGATTGCTGCTGTTTGAGAAAATTGGTACGTTTTTAGCACACAAAAAGGAGTATTTACACACGAAGGTACATGGAATCTCCGTTTTAATCTAGAATATCATGTTGATATTTATGGCTCGGATATTTTTAAAAGGAATTAATGATCTTAAAGCGAGTTAGCAACTATTCATGAAATTTGATGGATATTTAAACTATGTAATCGGGATAACCTTGTGAAAGAGTTATCCGTTGCGAAACTTTTACATATGGTATGAAGATGTTATTTCATTAAATTCATCATGAAGAGGTGTTGGCTTAAGGGGAAGAATTCTTATGGTAAGTTTGATGATTGAAGAAGATTTTCGCGAGTTTGTGTTCTATTATATCTTAAAGTCATGCGCTCCAAGTCATAGACTTTAAAGGTAACTTGTTCGTGCTTTACATGTTTGGTGACGAAGACTTGTCATAACACTTGAAGGAGTTACATTATCGTGCTCAGTGTCTCACAAAGGATGAGAATATTGACAAGGGATCGAGGTCTACTTATATTTCCTCTATAAGTTCTTCATCACGTAGATAAAACAAGACATGGAACACAAGGTTGGGTTATTCTACTTCTACATCAAAAATATCATATTAATTGTTCTTCAAGATCATTACATAGAGCTACATTTGGAGAATCTTCAAAGATTGCAACATTGTTTACTTTCCTGTTGATGTGACAAAAAGGGGAAGAAATACGTGCTACACTTGAGGGGAAGCATCTTGAAGATCATGTACAACTTACAAGAGATACACAACAAGTTTTGCCACCATCAACTAGGGGAAGATTGTTGGGTCAAAAAGTTGATGTGCTAGAAACTCAAAATCGAAGAACATTTACTCAAGCATTGACAAGAGTAATACAAGAGTTTACAAGAGCAATGTAGGCGTTGACAGAAGTCAACAAAAGTCAAACGCAGTCAACAAAAGTCAACGCTGATGGATTTGATGGAGAATTCTATTTACAGAATATATTGGATATATTCTAAATAATATATTCAGTATATATCTATAGAAATAGAATATTTAGTTGTTTATTTGATTTGATCTCTTGTAAACCCTAATCCTTACACTATAAAAGGAACCAAGGGTCATAGGTTTTATTATTCAATTCATTCACAATGTAAACCTAAAGCGTGTGTCGACTAGGTGTGGGATTCAATGTACACACACCTAGTGGTTGTTCGTTATTAATATAATGAGCAATCCTATTGTTTTAATTCATGTTATTGTGCCTAAACACCTTGTTAATGGTTGTTGTTCTAATTCCGCTTTGATTGTTTAATCATATGAACAATGATCATTCCTAGTAGCTTAAAAGATCAGGAAACCAAGGTTTCCACAATTGGTATCAGAGCCTCGTGGCTCGTGATGCTAGGACCAACAAGGTGTTCGTATATCGAGAAGAAAAGAAAAATCCGTCTAGGGTTTTTCTGGACGTTTTTGTGTGCGCAGCAGTATTCAGAAGGTCATAACTTTTGATTGAACCGTTGGATCGTCACGAAATTTTATATGTGTGTTCTACATACATAGATCTAAACATCCACCGGAGGGATTGTCGAGTTTTATCCCCAGGCAAAAGTTATTAAGCGTCAAAGTCAGCAGGGAGTGAATGCAGTTTTCTGTGGACAACCATGTTCAAAACACGATCTCTCCTTCGTTAACCGTTGGATCTTCGTGATTTTTGAACTGTAGACTCTTGGAACTTGTGTCTAGAGTCTCACCGAAGGGATCTTCGATCTGATCTTTCGTGAGAAAATTATTTGAAGTCGAAGTTCGCTCCAGAAAAGGTATTAATGTTTTTGCTTTCACATAAAATCATGACCTAGGGTTTCTCAAACCCTAGATCTTCAAGAAAAGCAGAATATTATGTAGCTTGTGGCTGTTAAAACATGTGAAGATACACGATCTAAGGTTAATTTATAAACCCTAATTAGGGTTTCGATAAACAAATTCTAAACCCTAGATCATGTGTGATAATGCACTAGTATTATGGTTGCCTGGATGATGTATCATACTCGTGTTTGAAGACAAAGATTTATGGCTGTTTAATAAGGTCTACACGTTTTTGATATGGTTGTTTTTGGAATCAGTGGCTATTTACGAAGATTATGGGATAGTGTGATTGTGAATATGCTAATTTTTAGGAATATTGTTTCCTTTCTTGCTGAACGGTTTTCTAGACGTGGCTTGATCCAAAAGAAAAAGAATTCACGTGGGTTTATGGTCAGCAAGGAAAGTAAAAGATGTAAGCGAATTGTCACATGGTATTTGTACTTTGCGTCTCATAAGTATACTGAAGGCAGCAAAAGGTATATGGACAAATATTCTATTTACACGATTAAGAAAGGATTTTTGATTGGTTATTCATATATGCGTTCACACGGCCAAAGGAGGAAGAATATGTATTTGCTATGGTGTTCACATGATGAAGGATCTATGATTGGTGGACAATCATGTGTTCACACGATTGGTAAGTAAATTAAAGGGATGCATTTGGCTTAGTATGCGTCACGTGAAGGATACAAGGAATTCGCAGATCTGTGGCAAACAAAGGCGTTCACGTTTCAACTTTTGAGTTATTAAGTGATTAATATGGTTTAATTCTAAGACGTTGATGGTTGTTATTTTGACATTGACAAAGTTTTGGTGCAACGCTGACAAGAACGAGGAAGACGCTGACAAGTATTGTTTTGACGCTGACAAGGAATAAGTCAACGTTGATAGAGTTGACAGTGTTGTCCGATATATGAAATTTTGACGCTGACAGAATAAGTCAACGCTGATAGAGTTGACAGTGTCGTCCGATATATGAACTTCAACGCTGATAGGTATTGTCCGATATTGGACAATACATCTGCCAAAGATATTGGACAGAAGAGGATATTGGACAACACAAGGATTGCTGCTGTTTGAGAAAATTGGTACGTTTTTAGCACACAAAAAGGAGTATTTACACACGAAGGTACATGGAATCTCCGTTTTAATCTAGAATATCATGTTGATATTTATGGCTCGGATATTTTTAAAAGGAATTAATGATCTTAAAGCGAGTTAGCAACTATTCATGAAATTTGATGGATATTTAAACTATGTAATCGGGATAACCTTGTGAAAGAGTTATCCGTTGCGAAACTTTTACATATGGTATGAAGATGTTATTTCATTAAATTCATCATGAAGAGGTGTTGGCTTAAGGGGAAGAATTCTTATGGTAAGTTTGATGATTGAAGAAGATTTTCGCGAGTTTGTGTTCTATTATATCTTAAAGTCATGCGCTCCAAGTCATAGACTTTAAAGGTAACTTGTTCGTGCTTTACATGTTTGGTGACGAAGACTTGTCATAACACTTGAAGGAGTTACATTATCGTGCTCAGTGTCTCACAAAGGATGAGAATATTGACAAGGGATCGAGGTCTACTTATATTTCCTCTATAAGTTCTTCATCACGTGGATAAAACAAGACATGGAACACAAGGTTGGGTTATTCTACTTCTACATCAAAAATATCATATTAATTGTTCTTCAAGATCATTACATAGAGCTACATTTGGAGAATCTTCAAAGATTGCAGCATTGTTTACTTTCCTGTTGATGTGACAAAAAGGGGAAGAAATACGTGCTACACTTGAGGGGAAGCATCTTGAAGATCATGTACAACTTACAAGAGATACACAACAAGTTTTGCCACCATCAACTAGGGGAAGATTGTTGGGTCAAAAAGTTGATGTGCTAGAAACTCAAAATCGAAGAACATTTACTCAAGCATTGACAAGAGTAATACAAGAGTTTACAAGAGCAATGTAGGCGTTGACAGAAGTCAACAAAAGTCAAACGCAGTCAACAAAAGTCAACACTGATGGATTTGATGGAGAATTCTATTTACAGAATATATTGGATATATTCTAAATAATATATTCAGTATATATCTATAGAAATAGAATATTTAGTTGTTTATTTGATTTGATCTCTTGTAAACCCTAATCCTTACACTATAAAAGGAACCAAGGGTCATAGGTTTTATTATTCAATTCATTCACAATGTAAACCTAAAGCGTGTGTCGACTAGGTGTGGGATTCAATGTACACACACCTAGTGGTTGTTCGTTATTAATATAATGAGCAATCCTATTGTTTTAATTCATGTTATTGTGCCTAAACACCTTGTTAATGGTTGTTGTTCTAATTCCGCTTTGATTGTTTAATCATATGAACAATGATCATTCCTAGTAGCTTAAAAGATCCGGAAACCAAGGTTTCCACAATATCGTTGTCTTGACACCAACATGTGAACTTGGCACTTTCGGCGTCAAGGATTCTGAATACTGGACAATTGCTCCCCCTTAATTGTTGACCCGTGTTCTATTGAAAGAGCTGTAGTCACCGTTTGAGTAGTCGCATCGTCGAGTATGTAGATATCAATGGTAACTTGCTACGGTTGGTGGAGATGATAAATTCATAAAAACAAGACTTCTCTTGTTTTAACAAATAAATGCACTGAATCATACATATATTTGTGTTAGATTGTGTTGTTACGTAAACACAATCCCTTACATGGTTATAAAGTAAACCATGCCGGAGAAAATTAATTCCCGTTGTTGAGTCAAAGCTTTCCGGTGAAATGCTTGACTTTAATGTGAAAAGTGGATTACTATCAGAAATAATAGCAAGCCATTTTGAGCATGTTTTGAAACATTTGAACTTCTGCTCGAACTTTATTTACAACCCCATGTCATTATTGAATGACATTTCTAGTATCGTAAATATTATCGATTCCAGAAGACATGCTCTTTTTATCAAAACATTTTTGAACACACAATTTTGAAAGATTTAGAAAAACCCTTTTGAGAAATTCTCGAAAAATTGTGTTCAAAGTTTTGAAAACCAATTACTTGAGCTTAAGATGTTGAATATCTTACAAAACAAGCTCAAGTCCGAGAAGTTGTAAACTTCCCGTTGTTAAGGATAAGTTTATCATCGGCGATAAACTTTCCTTTTAACTGAAGAACGAGTCCTAAGTTGACATTTACTTAGAAGTCGTTTTCATGAGCTTGAAAACTTTGACTGTTTTAACGGAAAGCTCATGACCGAGAAAGGTTAATTTCTCGTTATGAGGAAAAGTTCTCTTATTTAAAAAATACACTTTCCTTTCTGAGCTTAAAACTTCGAATGTTTTAATACAAGCTCATGACCGAGAAAATTTAATTTCCCGTTACGAGGATAAGCTATCTTTAAAGATAAGCTTCCCTAAAATTGAATTCCGAGTTACAGTCTGATATTTAACTGTAAGTCCTTGTGCATGAGCTTAAAAACTTCGAATGTTTTTAATATTAGCTCATGCCCGAGAAAAATTAATTTCTCGTTGTAAGGATAAGTTTATCATCGGCGATAAACTTTCCTTTCTTTGAGGTCCGGGGCATAATCTGAAATGTGATTATACGCCATTTACACGAGCTTAAAACCTTTGAATGATTTTAACGTAAGCTCGTGTCCGAGAAAATTTAATTTCTCGTTAATGAGGATAAGTTTATCATCGGTGATAAACTTACCTTTATTTGAAGAACGGGTCATCGTCTGACATTTAACGATGAGCCTTATAGACAACCTTAAAACCTTTGAATGGTTTTAGGATAAGCTCGTGTCCAAGAAAACTTAATTTCTTGTTAAGAGGGTAAGTTATCGTTGCGTAGATAAACTTCCCTGTCTCTGAAGTCCGGGTCATTGTCTGTCGTTTAACAAGGAGCCATAGTGCATGAGCTTAAAAACTTCGAATGTTTTTAATATAAGCTCATGCCCGAGAAAACTTAATTTCTCGTTGTTAGGATAAGTTTATCATCGGCGATAAACTTTCCTTTCTTTGAAGATCGAGTTATAGTATGTGATGTGACTATAAGTCCTGTGTAAGCTTTAACCATGAATCCCCTGAGATACTAGTTTCTCCGATATCTGCTTCTTCAGCAACCAAACTCTAAGAGTGTCCTTAGTTGAACGGTATACAACGATTGGACCACTTCGTTCTTTTGGAACATCAACTTTGGGACCTGCATTCTCATTAGGAATTTGCATGCTTTGACATGGGTTAGCGATATCAATTATAGAAGCACGTGGGGGTTCACAGTTGGCTTTACTTGTGTCAGAGGTGACCTGAGTAGATGATTCGCTTATCTTAGTTGGCAAACGTTTCCTTTTATAGAAAACTTTAAGTTCAGGCTTAAGTGTATCATCTTTTTCAATTTCCTCTCTAGCAGTCTGAGTAGAGTCGGAGATTATCCTAGTTAAAGGGCACTCGTTTCCTACAAGAGTGAAAGTTCTACCAGTGGGGCGCCACATTTTACCAACAGTTTTGATTTTAGCTACCCATTGGGATTTAAGTCTAGCACGGGAGTTCACCTCATTAAGTAGTTTCTTGATACAATAATCATGATTTGCCGTAAAGACACATTTTCTACATGTTTTACAAGTAGCATATTTAATGTCCGAGTAAGATCTAGAATTCCTAGATGATTGATTGATGCTCCTAGGATGTGACATGCTACGGTTAGCAATGTTGGGTAAACTAGAAGGCATCTGACTAGGTTTGAAATTCCTATCTCTTACTTGTGTCTTTTGCTTAGCTTCCCTTAGACCAAATGTATGGCGAACGTCATTTGAACTAGTTCGAGACGTATTCTTTGGACTATGTCTAGGGAAATTAGAGGCAATCATGTGATTAGGTCTTGCAAAAGCTGTTTTAGTCACATTGGGCCTAGATAGTGGAGTGACTGGTCTAGGAAAGTGAACCAAATCAACTTGGGAGGCAAACCACGGTCTCGAGGATTGTGGTCGCTCGGATCTAAATACAGTAGGTTGTCTGATAGTCGGTTGTCTGACGAACTGATTTGTAGGCGGTTTCCCCAAGATTGATGGTTTTTCAATCTTAGTGTCCACACTAGGTCCTCTAGTTTTCCTTAACTCGTTTTTCAACGCAGCTATAGCAAAAACATTTTCCTGTAGTTGGGCCTTTAAAGTCTCATTCTCTTTGAGTAAGTTATCTTGGGATGCCAACTTAGATTCAAGCAGTTGAATTTGTTTCAAAAGATTATCCTTTTCAGCTTTAGAATCTAAAACTTTTTGATCCAATTTTCTTTCAAGAACAACATTTGATTTTTCAAGTTTTTCAAAATATGTTTCAAATTTGTTCGTTTTCTTTGAAAATTCAATTTTGGCATCCTCAAGATCTTTTGATTGTTGAGCTACAATCGTTTCGAGCTCTCAAATCTTGGAATCAGAAGCAGTCAATGAAGCAGTTATAATACAATTATCATGATGTACTATAGCATTCTGAACAATCTCTCCCCCATGATGACTTACATCGGATGAATCAGAAGTGGTATTGCTATCACTCGTTTCCATCCCATGTTTGTCATAATTAGGTTCAGAATTCTCAATATGCGGCATATCATCAGCATATACATCATAAACAACATTACATTGTACCATGTTTGTAGGCGCTTCGTCATGAACGGGTAAGGTGTCAGCAGAAGAGATCTCGTGAACATTCCCTGACATACTCTTGGTATCGATAGGCTCCAAGTTTTCAACCGTATGACCAGTTTCCTCTTGCATCGAAGAGTCTTGCATTCCATTATCATACCCTTGCTGAAGTCAAGATCTTTCATAAATCGAAGACGAGACCGATGACATGAGTTTCAAAATTGTATCACGGAAAACTCGAAGCTCGGTATGTGTATCTCGAAGAAATGATTGACAAATCACTGAACTTTCAGGTTTGATGATATTGAATTCGAGGAAAGGCGTGAGTTTTGTCACAAGAGTCTAATATGCAAGTGCCGATGCAGAGTGATTAAAGGTTTCATTGTTGAGTTGCTCGGCGAGTTGGGTCAAAGTGGTGAATATTGAGTCGATGAATATATGACGATCTTGACCAAAGATTGTCACAAAATTCGCTCCCTCCTTGAATCTATGAAAGAGTGACAAGATGAGACTGAAGCATTCGAAATGAAGTGATGCCACTTTCTCTAACTGTGGCTTGCAAATTATGCGATTCTCCCTCGTTCGATGTCGAATTCAAAAGATCCATTAAGTTTTCTGGTTGTTAATATATCTCTTTTCTAGGCTCAAAAATTGTTGTCGGCTCAAACGATGATAAAATAAACCGGAGCAAAAATCCGTAGCCACTAAAAATAAACCCCGTCACTTTGACTCGTTACTTTTGTGTTCAAATCTGGCCACAAAAACTTTTAACCCGTCAAATATTTTTCCACGTTAACATTTTCAAAATACCCGCCTCAACACGATGTACCAAAAACTAATAATTCAAAATTAACTTTACTAAAAAGTTAACTTTTTTTTAAAAATTTTTAAACTTAAAAAATTAGCTTAATAAAAATAATGAAACTAAAAATAGAAATAAAAGTAAAGAAAAATCTGAGATTCGTTTTTTTTTTTTGAAAATCGATTTCGTTCCCAAGAAAACGGAATGTTGCCAAAAACGTGTCACTACTTTGTTTCCTCCGTCATGTGAAATATATGTGTATCCAGGTAGAGTAAGACGTGGCCAATTATATATGCAATACTCCTCAAATACGTGTATCCACTAAATCGTTCCAAAATTATGTCCAATGGAGTATATAATACTTCTCAAAATTAGAGCATTTGAAACCTAACCTAATCTAAACCTCAAACCCACAGACGTTTTTCCAACTTTGTAATCTCCGTCTATTCAATCAGCACTATTCAATCTGATCCAAACTAATGAAACAATTCCAAATCAAAACTGACATACATCAATTTCTGAGTTTGTTTGCTATCAACCAAAACAGACAGTCAAACTAACCCCTTTTTTAAATCTCGTCTCTTTTTCTTTGTAGAGATCTACAAATCAAAACCTCAAACCAATCATCCATGATTCAAAAATCAAAATCATCATCCACGAATTAAACAAGATCATTAAAGGAGATAAAAGTCTACTGTTTTTCCAATTAAAATCAATCCTACTCACGAATCCAAAACCATGAAGAACACATAGTTTTATGGCTTCAAGATCCCTTAATGGATCCCGGGTAGGTTTAATTTAGATTGCATGTTGTTGATTTTGTGTCAAACTTTGTTAAAGGTTTTCGGGTCGAGTGTGTGGTTGTTGGGTCAGTTTAGGATAATTAAAAAAATAGTGGATTCGTCTAAGAGGGTTAGATGTGTTTGTGGTTGTGTCTGTGACGAGGGTGAGTCTTGGGTTTAAGGTTTGTTTGGGTCGTAGGTTTAAGGTTAGTGTGAGTGTGAGGGTCGAAGTCGAGTCGAGTGGGTGTGTGGGTGTGGTTCGAGTGAGGTTTTGAGTTGAGAGTTGAGAGGTGGGTCGAGTGGGGTTGTTGAGTCAGTTGGGTCTTGAGTTATGGTTTAGTAAAATCTGTGGGTGTGGTGTTCGAGAGAGTGCGATGGAGTCGGGTGTCGTAGGTTTGAGTCAAGTTAGATGAGACGAGGGTGAGTTGTCGAGTGTGTCGAGAGGGTGATTTGTTGGTTGTCAAGTTTGTCGAGTGTGAGGGAGTCGAGGGTTAGAGTCTGTTTTTGGTGTGACGATACGAGTCGAGAGTGTTTTGGTCTAAAAATGATTTAAGTCCAAGTTTTAATATTTTAAACAACATTCATCGCAATACTGATCATTCTCCATCGCAATATCCTCAAACTCAGCACCCCATCACAATATAATAACAAAGCACCCATCGCAATGTTTGAAATTATCCATCGTAATCTTCATCATATTCATCGCAATATCAAAAACTTTCCATCGCAATGTGACGAAAAAAATTGGGCAGAGTTTCGTCTTACTTTACCTTAAACCCGTCGCAATCACGATCGCAAAAAGGCTATCGCAATCACGTCGGAATAAGGGAATCTGAAAAAAGTGATCGCAAAGTAGAACCCTCGGGTTATCGCGATCGATGTACAACCCTCGTGACATTACTATCGGAATATGGCAAAAAGGGAAAGCATCAGAATACCCATCTGAATAAGCATCTTAATGTGTAAACCTTTTCTGATACTTAACATGGACACAAGGACAAAGACAGATTGGATAAAATAATAAAAAAAACTATGAAAAAACTTTTTAATACTTTTTAATCGCAACAGAAAACTAGAAAAAACTAATGAAAAAACAGAAAATGGATAAAAAATAGAAGAAGACACTTTGAAAAGAGAGATTTGATGAGAACTTTATCAAATATTATATAAAAGTGGGCTTAAAGAAAAAAAATAAACGAACGAAAGAGAAAAAATTGTAAAAGAAAGAAAACTTTACCACCAAGTTAATAGATAAAAACGTGTTAATCCGAAGAATCAACCTAGGCTCTGATACCAATTGAAGGATCGTGTTTTTCTAAGGATTAGACATTATTGGATTATCTATTGATATGGATGGAAGAAATGGAGGAACTTAGAGAGAGAAAGAACAGAGAGAAAGGAGAGAATGAAAAGAAAAATGAAATGTGATTATCGAAGTGTTCAACAACCCCTCCTAACATGCTAGGAGGGGGGTTTATATAGCCCACCCTACATGTGGGCTATATGGGCTATATTGGATCACGAGCCCAATATCATTGGAGTGACCGATCCTTTCTAAATACGTAAAAACGTATTTCCAACACCCGACCCGATTCATGGCTTGTAAAATTTTTGAGTTTTGTTTTTTAGATTTTTTATTTGTTGTGTCACTCCTAAAATAGTTGTTGATTCTTAGTTTGGTCAATAGTTTCTTTACCATTTGTTGAAGCACGTTAGCTAATCGTAAGCTAAAAAAACAACGTAGAAATTTGTTAATTGCTAGCTTTCTTTCACATATATGTCATTCTTATGTAAGTTATAAGTCGGGCACATGACCCATGTACCAAAATAAAGGTTAATATGAACAATAACATTTTAGCAATTACATTGAGCATCAACTAATTTCTTTTAATTTTATATATTTTTTATGTTTACTTTGTTATTTTTATTTTCACGTCTATTTTTATATATATTAAAAGAAAAGAAAACATGTGATTACATGTATATTATAAACCAAACTATTACCATGAACATCATTTGAAAATAGTATCGTAAAAATTGGAACATAACATAATGAAAATCAATTGATATATACGCCAACATACCAAATATGTATTAAGAATGGTGAGATTGTACAATAGACTCATATTAGCTAAAAACATGCTTAGTTAATCTTTGTACAATTATAACCCTAATAACATCATGCCAAATTTTGGTTTTACAAATACAACGGTGAGTTGTCAAAATTTAGGTACATGACCCATGTGTCAAAATATAGGCTAATATGAACAATAGAATGTTAGAAAAATAAATTATATTAAGCATCATCTATTTTCCTATCAATTTTTACGTTTACATTGTTATTTCTTTTTCACGTCTATTTTAATATATTAAAAGAAAACAAAACATGTTATTACATGTATATTATAAATCAAACTATTACCATGAGCCTCATTTGAAAATAATACATTATTTTATATCGTAAAAAGTAGAACATAACATAACAAAAAAATACAAACCTTGCATTCATGCGTCATTTTTATTTGAAGAAATCAGAAGTTCCTCCAAATATAAAGTACATTTTTTTATATTTATTATAAGTCATTTAAACAACCAATCAAATAAACACACCATATAAAACACAATATAATGCTCACACCAATAACATTGTGTATTAAACCTCATTTGTAAATGATGATTACATAATTGCGAAAGCCACCTCGAATATCGAAATTTTGAAAGAAAGGTCTATCGTAACAAAAAGTTGGACAACAAAAAATGAAAATAAAAACATGTCATTTACGATATGTAATCAAACTACAAAAGGACAAACATTATAGAAACTTATACTCATGTCTACTTCACCGACAAATTCACTAACTACTTCTCGCCTTCACTTCACACAAGATTGTTCTCAATATAAAATTAAGGTATGTCCGTAATAACACTACTCTATCGGATCTAAAGGTTTTTGTTTTCAAGGTGGTTTCCGACAACCACTGTTGTACAATATGGGTTCGCGTCCGATTTTAGGAAGTAAAAGAGTAAAAAAGGGTAAAACTTTTTGAAAATAATTAAATGAGTATGAAATATAATGTTAATTTTGATCGAAATTGTTTTAAAAAACATGTATGTTACTACGAAGAATATATGATTTCTCATACTTTGACTTGATTATTACTTTAGTGTGAAACGAAAAAGTGATTTGATGACGTTTACTATATTATATGATTTGATTGTTTCTTTGGTGTGAAATAAAAAATGCTTTTATGATGTTTACTATATTATATAGTGATAAATGTGATATGCCTATATGGCATGAAATACATGAACATCATTGAAATATAGGAAATAGTTGAGAGACCAGTATTTGAAATAAAAGGATAATAATAACAATGCAGAATCGTTAAAAGGTGTTTTTCCAGGAGACCTTACTCGAGTTGTACTAGAGACATTGCTATGTGTAACTGGACGCTAGTCAATGTAATCACGATATTCGAAATATGTCCAAATGGGAGCTGTAAGTTTATGGAATTATATTTAATAGTCGTGTGATAGGATCGAACTCGAGATTATGGGATAGCATACAATACATAAAGAGTTAATTTAATTAATAAATATAATTATCGTATTTATTAATTTATTTAATAAATATATTTATGTATTTATTAATTTAACCGAGAAAGTAACTATATAACCTTAACGATCGTTAATTAATTAATATTTAAGTTATAACGAGCGTTAAATAAACATATAGTATGTATAAACAAAAGGAAAGAAGTTTGGAAGATTCTGGAACACCCCTTGGGGTGTTCGATCGTCGGTTATGCCCTGGGGGGGGGGCAAAAGTTGCCTTATTTTTATTGGGCTTCAATGGGTTGGAAGTCTATAAATACACCTCCTAATCCCTCATAGTATTCATAACTTGAATCTTTGCCTCTATCTCTCTCTCTTGGTTCGATCGCAGAAGGTAACCCACGAAGGGGTTCGGTTGGTTTTCTTGGTTGATCGATTGTATACGTAGTCTAGTCCTAGCCCCTCTCTAGGGTTGTTGGGTAGATTAATTACAAGCGTTGTAGCTCGGTTTTCACGTGCTAGAATCACGGTTAGGTCGTTGTATTACGTGTGTATAAGAACGTAATATAGTCTTACTTTAGACTATATCTTGGTATAGACAGTATAAACACGAATTGGTGATTCATTCTTCGTATTGTGGAATTTCTGTAGCGTAAAGGTATGTAACCCTAATTCGATTAATTATAATCGTGTTATTAATTATGATCTTGTTAAATCTCTTCCGCTATATGTGCATTGATCACGTTTAGGGTTTTATATAATTGTTATGATACTAATAAACCTTCAATTACTCTTGTTATCATCCTCGCGAGCATCCACACTACTGCTTGCGCTACTCCTGCTTGCACCACTTCTCAAGATACCATAACTGAAGTCCGTTCGGGGGTTGTTTGTAACACACCACTTTGATAAGTGGACCGTTACATGATAATTATGGCGTGTCATCAAAGCATACAAGGTATTATGTCCTAAATCATTCATGACCTAAATCAAACATCGGTTCCCAAACAACAACCCAAAACACAAATTAAGTAAATGAAATAAAGTGGACAAAACAAGTGTCCAAGCAAGCATAAGTATATGAAGGCAAAAGGAGAAGAAGTCTAAGATAGATTCCATCCTATGCACGTCCTCCAAATGCTCAAGTCTGGCCTTGGGTATCTGCCGTTTGGGACATGGAAGAAAAGTAACGGCTGAGGAAGAATACAAAACCCGCATATTAATACCATGAATAATACACTAGTAAACATATGAACCAATTAAATCTTTTCAATTACGTCATGTACACGTGTCACAAATATTAAATTTAGAAACTAAGTACGTGTTAGTGCACGATAATTATTATGTACGTGTTAATACACGATAATTATTTATTATAATAATTATAATCACGAGCATATGATCACGAACATTCAAACATGAATATATGAATTATGTATTATATATTATTTCACGATAAACAAGTATTACATATCATATATAAATTCCATGAATATTAAAACACGAACCAATACGAACATTTGATGAACACGAACATACACGTAAAATAATTAAACATGAAAAAGCTCAGGTTACCCTTGTGGGCCCTTGGTAGCCGCAGACAAGAGGGAAGGAAGGGCCAAAAAAAATAAAACCCTAGCTTCTCCTTCTGCTCTCTGTGGCCGCCGGCTTCAAAGAACACCAAGAGGTGTTTGGGTTGATTTTGATCTTGATTTTGGGGTTAAATGTGTTCGTGTTCTTAGTTCCTTTCTAGTCACGAAATCGGTATCACCATAATCCTTCATCTTTTAATTTATTTTCCTTTTAATTTTGATTCATGTGTTAGAATATTAATAACGTAAATAAACATGATAATTAACCAAAGAATCAAGAATAGTGGGGGTTTTTGGTGGGGTTTGTTCGGCCGACACACACCAATAGCTCTCGGCTTGTTTTGTTTCACACCAAAAACCGAGACCAAGAGGTCTCAGTGTGGTCTTGGTGGTTCGGTAGCAAGAACAAGGGACCCCGATTCAAATCGGGGTGTTGTTTGGTTTGTGTTTGGGTCTCAGCGCAGCAAAAACAGTACCACCGGCTTAAGCCGGTGGCTGTTTTGTTTGATTAGGGGGAACCACAGCCAAGCAGGGGGAAACCACCAGCTTCAGCTGGTGGTGATTTGGTTCGAACAGTGGCAACCGGCTAGGCCGGGTAGCCACTGTTAGGGTGTGTTTGGTCCGGCATATGTTTCGGCTTATATGTTTCGTCTTATATTAAAAACACGAAAACGGGATATTTTTATAGTTTATTATTTTTACAAGAATTATTAAATTAATTAAACATGACAAATAATTAATTTAATTTAATCATGGACTTAAGTAATATTTATTATTAATAAATAATACATGTTTTAACCTAAGTATTTTGTTATTTAATTTAGACTATAGTTATTAATTAATTATTAAAATATGGACTTATAATTAATTAATAAATCATGACTTAGGTTATAATTAATAAATTATTAATACATGATTAACCTAAGTACTTTATATGTCTTAATTTAATTAAATCATGCCTTTATTTAATTAAATCATATAACCTATAGTTTATTAACTCATCATGACATTTAATTAATAAACTATACTATTAACTACATGACTTATAACTTTTAACCAATAAGCTTAAACTTATTATATTAGCTTATTAATTCAGCTTATTTCTAAATATGCGAAATTTCTATTTCAGGAAACTTACTATTTTTAGAAACTTTCTATTTTTAGAAACTGATCTATTTTTGGAAACTTTCAATTATTTGGAAACATTCTATTTTTGGAAACTTTCTATTTTTGGAAACCTGCTATTTTTAGAAAGTTACTTATTCTTACACAACAAGTATAATAATACAAGAATACAAGTTAATAGATAATCGTAATACATGAAATACATGAATGATACAGTATATCATTTAAAACAGTAAAATAAGACAAGAACCTATAAAACAAGCTAAGAACATACAAGAACTAGTAACATACTCAGTAATCAGACAACTCATACATGTCCTTTATTTATGTAGCATTAGTGAGATCAGAGTATGACTTTCCATCCTTCCATCTTTCCTCGTTCACTAGACATAAGGTACGGATATTCCGTCCTTGAGTATGGACATTCTCTTTCCTTATTAGGATTCCCCGTTTGCAGCCAACTGTTTTCCCAAGTATATGTTTTACATGGTTGATCTGCTTATGTTTAGTTTTAAATGCCTAAGCCATATATATGCATGACCAGTTCCACCTAGTTATGTAGGTACCATAACCATTACACTGGAGGCACTAGTGTTATGACTTCACCACGGCGGAGTGATAGCTCTTGGCGTCCCTTTCAGTTTTGGCCATATTATTATATTATCATGTGAGCGTATGGTGCATCCTAGTTCCATGTGTTACTAGTATTGTCAGGTGAATGTGGTGTGTGCCTTTCATCCTTCACAAGGAGTTGAGCCCTCCTACCCATACTTAATTATTTAGAGGAAACCCCTCTAATTGCAGGATGAGGTCACCCCTCTAAGTGTTCATGCACGTTGATATTTCATGACCTATATGGGCTATTTGGCTAATTAAAATACAATTTTCAGAATTATAAACACAAGGCTTTTCAAACTATAAAACCAGTTTTATAAACATGTTCCAGGTTTTCCAGGACTTATACATTTCTAATGCTATTAAGCCTTATTTATGTTTTAGTCATTCATACTATGTCATATATCTGTTCACTGAGCGTATTGCTCAGCCGTTACTTTCCCTTCCATGTCCCTAAACGGGAGGTACCCATGGACAGACTTGAGCATTTGGAGGATGTGCATAGGATGAAGCTGCCTTAGACTTCTTCTCCTTTTGCCCTCATATACTTATGCATGTTTAGTCTTTCTTTATTTCATTTACCTTATTCTATGTTTTAGGCTTATGTCTTGGGAACCGATGTTTGATTCCGGTTTTCCCTTTTGGTCATGTATGTTCTAGTACATATTACCTTGCATACTTTTTTCATTTCATAGAAAGAAACAACCAAAACAATTATGAGAAATTTTATGTTCATCTTTGTAGCATATATGATTTTTACAACATTTTCGATCACAGGTAGCATTACATTTCTTCGTATTAGTTTCATTATTTTCAAGAAGTTTTGTCCTATTTTAATCTTTTAATCTCTATATTAGGAACCACCTTGAAAACAAAAACCCTTAGAGTAGTGTTTTAATGGACCTACCTTAATTTTATGTTGGAAACCACCTTGTGTAAGGTGAAGTTGCGAAGTAACTAGTAATTTTGTTGATTTTAACTTTGGCGTTCTTAAATTGGTGAAAAGTTGCAAGATGCGATGGTTGGGGTTGAGTTTTCAAAGTAGCATTTATCTTTATTTTTTGTTACTCTTTAAAGATTCATTATATTTACTCATTTAGTTTAATACAATACAATATATTCTCTTAAAGTTCTTACGTTCAAATGAAAAAAAAAACTGAGAAAAAACGTAAATGAAGTTAAAGTAAAAAAATAAATATAGAGGTTACAAATAACAATTAATATATTTCTTACATGTAGTACAGTAGTGTCCTCGGTTGTGATACAATCGTTTAAATTGGAAGGAAGTGTTGGCAATGAGAAATATGTAGTGTTAAGCGACTTATTTATTAGAAAAGACTTATTATTATTGATGTGACCCGACCTGAATCATGGCTTGTAGAATTTTTGAGTTTTTGTTTTTTTAGATTTTTTGTTTGTTGTGTCACTCCTAAAATAGTTGTTGATTATTAGTTTGGTCAATGGTTCCTTTACCATTTGTTAAAGCACGTTAGCTAATCGTAAGCTAAATAAAAAACGTAGAAATTTGTTAATTGCTAGCTTTCTTTCAAATATATGTCATTTTTATGTAAGTTATAAATTGTAAATCTTGAAATATATAAACTAATTTAAAGAATAAATAAATAACTACAAATATATATACTATCACATATTTTATAGTATGATTCCTTTCTAATAAAAAATCAAAAGAAATGGAACAACAACGTTTGATCGTGATGGAAACATTCTTATTTTACTTGTCCATTGATAATGTATTTGTTGCAAAATGATCCGCTCACAATAAAACATTGAAGAGACTACACAATCACGTTTAGACATGAGTACTGGTCTCTCAATTATTTCCTTTGTTGTAATTTAATTACATATCACTAATAAAATGTCTCTATTATCATCTTTATTGTTTATTTTTTAGTTACGGTCGATCATTCTCCAGAAAGACCTCAAGTGGCACTAGATTTTATTTCATCGCCAATGACAACAAGATTTTATATGGAATTTTATTGGTGTGGGTACACCATTGCAATATTAGTTGGTGTAATTATTTGAACGGTTGATTAAATTACTTATAATAATTATAAAAATGGTTGTTTGCTTTTTGAGAGATTTCTAGTTATTGAAATGAAACTGATGCAAGAAAGCAAAGGTTTGGCTTTTTTGTTAAGTATGCTCCATTTTCTATTGATTTAGTTGCAATACTATTTTCAAGTAAGGTTCATGGTAATGATTTGATTTATAACATACATGGAATGGTATGTTTCGTGTTTTCTTAGTATATATGACAACGGATTTGGAAAATAAAATAACAAAGCAAATGAAAAGTTATCAATCAATGAAAGAAAAATAAGTAATACTCTATGAAATCGTTGAAATGCTAGTGTTATGACTTTAACACATCGGCTATCTTATGTACCCAATTTTAGACGACTCAATGCTACATATGTTAATCCGAAATTTGGCTTGGTGTTACTAGCAGAAAATGGTACAAACATTTAGCTAAACATGAAAATGTTTAGCTAATACTTATAATGTTACTGGTCTATTTTTTTGATAATAAAAAACCTTCATACACTACTCAAATAAGACATCATTTTTACTTGAACTCATCTCGAAAAGTACTCGTAGTCTTTTCTATTTTAATCATCCCAATATACGTATTTTCAACTAATAAAAAAGAAATGAACATAAATAGAGTACGATCTTAGACACATGTTCTCAACCTTAAAAATACAATGCAAATAATTGTCAAAAAAAGTCAAGGTGAAAAGGCAACGGGAAAGATGCTGAAAACACAATCATTCATGTTATAGAGATAAATCGACGTGTTTAATTAGGTAGCTTGTTTCAATAAAACACTAGGAATCAAAGTATATACGGATAATTACTAATTAGGAAGAATATGATCGGTAAAGGTCATACATAAATGCACTAGGCTGCAAGAAACAGAAACAAAAATTGCATAAAAGACCAACCATATGGTGTATTGCCGTATCTGCTTGATTCTGCAATAAATACATAACTTTCATCATTTTTCTACATATTCATTTATGTTTATATATTTTATTCCATGTACGCGTATCATGCTGATGACTATAAAGTATAGTAAACGTCGTCACATACTTTTATCATTTCACAAAAAGAAACAACCAAAACAATAATGAGAAATTTTATGTTCATCATTTTAGCATATATGCTTTTTACAACATTTTCGATCACAGGTAGCATTACATTTTTTCGTATTAGTTTTATTATTTTCAAGAAGTTTTGTCATGTTTAATCTTTTACTCTCTATATTAGGAACCACCTTGAAAACAACAACGCTTAGAGTAGTGTTTTAATGGACCTACCTTATTTTTATGTTGGAAACCACCTTGTCTAAGGTGAAGTTGCGAAGTAACTAGTAATTTTGTTGATGTTAACTTTGGCGTTCTTAAATTGGTGAAAAGTTGTAAGATGCGATGGCTGGGGATGAGTTTTCAAAGTAACATTTATCTTTATTTTTTGTTACTCTCTAAATATTAATTAGATTTAGTCATTTAGTTTAATACAATACAATATATTCTCTTAAAGTTCTTAAGTTCAAATGAAAAAAAACTGAGAAAAAACGTAAATGAGTCAAAGTAAAAAATAAATATAGAGGTTACAAATGACAATTAATATATTTCTTAAATGTAGTACAGTAGTGTCCTCGGTTGTGATATAATATTTTAAATTGGAAGGAAGTGTTGGCAATGAGAAATATGTAGTGTTAAGCGACTTATTTACTAGAAAAGACTTATTATTATTGATGTGACCCGACCGGATTCATGGCTTGTAAAATTTTTGAGTTTTTGTTTTTTTTAGATTTTTTGTTTGTTGTGTCACTCCTAAAATAGTTGTTGAGTATTAGTTTGGTCAATGGTTTCTTTACCATTTATTAAAGCACGTTAGCTAATCGTAAGCTAAAAAACAACATAGAAATTTAGTAATTGCTAGCTTTCTTTCACATATATTTCATTTTTATATAAGTTATAAATTGTAAATTTTGAAATATATAAATTAATTTAAAGAACAAAATAAATAACTACAAATATATAAAATATCACATACTTTATAGTATGATTCCTTTCTAATAGAAAATCAAAAGAATTGGAACAACAACGTTTGATCGTGATGGAAAGATGCTTATTTTGCTTGTCCATTGATAATGTATTTGTTGCAAAATGACTCGCTCACAATAAAACATTGAAGAGACTAAACAATCACGTTTAGACATGAGTACTTGTCTCTCAACTATTTCCTTTGTTGTAATTTAATTACATATCACTAATAACATGTCTCTATTATCAACTTTTTTGTTTATTTTTTAGTTACGGTCGATCATTCTCCAGAAAGAATTCCAGAAAGACCTCAAGTGGCTCTAGATTTTATTTCATCGCCAATGGCAACAAGATTTTATACCGAATTTTATTGGTGTGGGTACACCATTGCAATATTAGTTGGTGTAATTATTTGGACGGTTGATTAAATTACTTATAATAATTATGGAAATGGTTGTTTGGTTTTTGAGGGATTTCTAGTTATTGAAATGAAATTGATGCAAGAATGCAAAGGTTTGGCTTTTTTGTTAAGTATGCTCTATTTTCTATAGATTTAATTACAATAGAATTTTCAAGTAAGGTTCATGGTAATGATTTGGTTTATAACATACATGGAATGGTATGTTTCGTGTTTTCTTAGTATATATGACAACGGATTTGGAAAATAAAATAACAAAGCAAATGAAAAAATTATCAAACAGTGAAATAAAAATAAGCAATACTCAATGAAATCATTGAAATGCTAGTGTTGAGATGATTTTAACACATCGGCTATCTTATGTACCCAATTTTAGACGACTCAATGCTACATATGTTAAACCAAAATTTGGCTTGGTGTTACTAGCATAAAATGGTACAAACATTTAGCTAAACATGAATACGTTTAGCTAATACTTATAATGTTACTGGTCTATTTTTTTGATTACAAAAAACCTTCATACACTACTCAAATAAGACATCATTTTTACTTGAACTCATCTTGAAAAGTACTCGTAGTCTTTTCTATTTTAATCATCCCAATATACGTACTGTCAACTAATCAAAAGAAATGAACATAAATAGAGTACGATCTTAGACACATGTTCTCAACCTTAAGAAATACAATGCAAATAATCGTGAGAAAATGTCAAGCTGAAAAGGCAACGGGAAAGATGCTGAAAACACAATCATTCATGTTATAGAGATAAATCGACGTGTTTAATTACGTAGCTTGTTTCAATAAAACACTAGGAAGAAAAGTATATACGGATAATTACTAATTAGGAAGAATATGATCGGTAAAGGTCATACATAAATGCACTAGGCTGCAAGAAACAGAAACAAAAATTGCATAAAAGACCAACCATATGGTATATTGCCGTATCTGCTTGATTCTGCAATAAATACATAACTTTCATCATTTTTCTACATTTTCATTTATGTTTATATATTTTATTCCATGTACGCGTATCATGCTGATGACTATAAAGTATAGTAAACGTCGTCACATACTTTTATCATTTCACAGAAAGAAACAACCAAAATAATAATGATAAATTTTATGTTCATCATTTTAGCATATATGCTTTTTACAACATTTTCGATCACAGGTAGCATTACATTTTTTCGTATTAGTTTTATTATTTTCAAGAAGTTTTGTCATGTTTAATCTTTTACTCTCTATATTAGGAACCACCTTGAAAACAACAACGCTTAGAGTAGTGTTTTAATGGACCTACCTTATTTTTATGTTGGAAACCACCTTGTCTAAGGTGAAGTTGCGAAGTAACTAGTAATTTTGTTGATGTTAACTTTGGCGTTCTTAAATTGGTGAAAAGTTGCAAGATGCGATGGCTGGGGATGAGTTTTCAAAGTAACATTTATCTTTATTTTTTGTTACTCTCTAAATATTAATTAGATTTAGTCATTTAGTTTAATACAATACAATATATTCTCTTAAAGTTCTTAAGTTCAAATGAAAAAAAACTGAGAAAAAACGTAAATGAGTCAAAGTAAAAAATAAATATAGAGGTTACAAATGACAATTAATATATTTCTTAAATGTAGTACAGTAGTGTCCTCGGTTGTGATATAATATTTTAAATTGGAAGGAAGTGTTGGCAATGAGAAATATGTAGTGTTAAGCGACTTATTTACTAGAAAAGACTTATTATTATTGATGTGACCCGACCGGATTCATGGCTTGTAAAATTTTTGAGTTTTTGTTTTTTTTAGATTTTTTGTTTGTTGTGTCACTCCTAAAATAGTTGTTGAGTATTAGTTTGGTCAATGGTTTCTTTACCATTTATTAAAGCACGTTAGCTAATCGTAAGCTAAAAAACAACATAGAAATTTAGTAATTGCTAGCTTTCTTTCACATATATTTCATTTTTATATAAGTTATAAATTGTAAATTTTGAAATATATAAATTAATTTAAAGAACAAAATAAATAACTACAAATATATAAAATATCACATACTTTATAGTATGATTCCTTTCTAATAGAAAATCAAAAGAATTGGAACAACAACGTTTGATCGTGATGGAAAGATGCTTATTTTGCTTGTCCATTGATAATGTATTTGTTGCAAAATGACTCGCTCACAATAAAACATTGAAGAGACTAAACAATCACGTTTAGACATGAGTACTTGTCTCTCAACTATTTCCTTTGTTGTAATTTAATTACATATCACTAATAACATGTCTCTATTATCAACTTTTTTGTTTATTTTTTAGTTACGGTCGATCATTCTCCAGAAAGAATTCCAGAAAGACCTCAAGTGGCTCTAGATTTTATTTCATCGCCAATGGCAACAAGATTTTATACCGAATTTTATTGGTGTGGGTACACCATTGCAATATTAGTTGGTGTAATTATTTGGACGGTTGATTAAATTACTTATAATAATTATGGAAATGGTTGTTTGGTTTTTGAGGGATTTCTAGTTATTGAAATGAAATTGATGCAAGAATGCAAAGGTTTGGCTTTTTTGTTAAGTATGCTCTATTTTCTATAGATTTAATTACAATAGAATTTTCAAGTAAGGTTCATGGTAATGATTTGGTTTATAACATACATGGAATGGTATGTTTCGTGTTTTCTTAGTATATATGACAACGGATTTGGAAAATAAAATAACAAAGCAAATGAAAAAATTATCAAACAGTGAAATAAAAATAAGCAATACTCAATGAAATCGTTGAAATGCTAGTGTTGAGATGATTTTAACACATCGGCTATCTTATGTACCCAATTTTAGACGACTCAATGCTACATATGTTAAACCAAAATTTGGCTTGGTGTTACTAGCATAAAATGGTACAAACATTTAGCTAAACATGAATACGTTTAGCTAATACTTATAATGTTACTGGTCTATTTTTTTGATTACAAAAAACCTTCATACACTACTCAAATAAGACATCATTTTTACTTGAACTCATCTTGAAAAGTACTCGTAGTCTTTTCTATTTTAATCATCCCAATATACGTACTGTCAACTAATCAAAAGAAATGAACATAAATAGAGTACGATCTTAGACACATGTTCTCAACCTTAAGAAATACAATGCAAATAATCGTGAGAAAATGTCAAGGTGAAAAGGCAACGGGAAAGATGCTGAAAACACAATCATTCATGTTATAGATATAAATCGACATGTTTAATTACGTAGCTTGTTTCAATAAAAAACTAGGAAGAAAAGTATATACGGATAATTACTAATTAGGAAGAATATGATCGGTAAAGGTCATACATAAATGCACTAGGCTGCAAGAAACAGAAACAAAAATTGCATAAAAGACCAACCATATGGTGTATTGCCGTATCTGCTTGATTCTGCAATAAATACATAACTTTCATCATTTTTCTACATTTTCATTTATGTTTATATATTTTATTCCATGTACGCGTATCATGCTGATGACTATAAAGTATAGTAAACGTCGTCACATACTTTTATCATTTCACAGAAAGAAACAACCAAAACAATAATGAGAAATTTTATGTTCATCATTTTAGCATATATGCTTTTTACAACATTTTCGATCACAGGTAGCATTACATTTTTTCGTATTAGTTTTATTATTTTCAAGAAGTTTTGTCATGTTTAATCTTTTACTCTCTATATTAGGAACCACCTTGAAAACAACAACGCTTAGAGTAGTGTTTTAATGGACCTACCTTATTTTTATGTTGGAAACCACCTTGTCTAAGGTGAAGTTGCGAAGTAACTAGTAATTTTGTTGATGTTAACTTTGGCGTTCTTAAATTGGTGAAAAGTTGCAAGATGCGATGGCTGGGGATGAGTTTTCAAAGTAACATTTATCTTTATTTTTTGTTACTCTCTAAATATTAATTAGATTTAGTCATTTAGTTTAATACAATACAATATATTCTCTTAAAGTTCTTAAGTTCAAATGAAAAAAAACTGAGAAAAAACGTAAATGAGTCAAAGTAAAAAATAAATATAGAGGTTACAAATGACAATTAATATATTTCTTAAATGTAGTACAGTAGTGTCCTCGGTTGTGATATAATATTTTAAATTGGAAGGAAGTGTTGGCAATCAGAAATATGTAGTGTTAAGCGACTTATTTACTAGAAAAGACTTATTATTATTGATGTGACCCGACCGGATTCATGGCTTGTAAAATTTTTGAGTTTTTGTTTTTTTTAGATTTTTTGTTTGTTGTGTCACTCCTAAAATAGTTGTTGAGTATTAGTTTGGTCAATGGTTTCTTTACCATTTATTAAAGCACGTTAGCTAATCGTAAGCTAAAAAACAACATAGAAATTTAGTAATTGCTAGCTTTCTTTCACATATATTTCATTTTTATATAAGTTATAAATTGTAAATTTTGAAATATATAAATTAATTTAAAGAACAAAATAAATAACTACAAATATATAAAATATCACATACTTTATAGTATGATTCCTTTCTAATAGAAAATCAAAAGAATTGGAACAACAACGTTTGATCGTGATGGAAAGATGCTTATTTTGCTTGTCCATTGATAATGTATTTGTTGCAAAATGACTCGCTCACAATAAAACATTGAAGAGACTAAACAATCACGTTTAGACATGAGTACTTGTCTCTCAACTATTTCCTTTGTTGTAATTTAATTACATATCACTAATAACATGTCTCTATTATCAACTTTTTTGTTTATTTTTTAGTTATGGTCGATCATTCTCCAGAAAGAATTCCAGAAAGACCTCAAGTGGCTCTAGATTTTATTTCATCGCCAATGGCAACAAGATTTTATACCGAATTTTATTGGTGTGGGTACACCATTGCAATATTAGTTGGTGTAATTATTTGGACGGTTGATTAAATTACTTATAATAATTATGGAAATGGTTGTTTGGTTTTTGAGGGATTTCTAGTTATTGAAATGAAATTGATGCAAGAATACAAAGGTTTGGCTTTTTTGTTAAGTATGCTCTATTTTCTATAGATTTAATTACAATAGAATTTTCAAGTAAGGTTCATGGTAATGATTTGGTTTATAACATACATGGAATGGTATGTTTCGTGTTTTCTTAGTATATATGACAACGGATTTGGAAAATAAAATAACAAAGCAAATGAAAAAATTATCAAACAGTGAAATAAAAATAAGCAATACTCAATGAAATCGTTGAAATGCTAGTGTTGAGATGATTTTAACACATCGGCTATCTTATGTACCCAATTTTAGACGACTCAATGCTACATATGTTAAACCAAAATTTGGCTTGGTGTTACTAGCATAAAATGGTACAAACATTTAGCTAAACATGAATACGTTTAGCTAATACTTATAATGTTACTGGTCTATTTTTTTGATTACAAAAAACCTTCATACACTACTCAAATAAGACATCATTTTTACTTGAACTCATCTTGAAAAGTACTCGTAGTCTTTTCTATTTTAATCATCCCAATATACGTACTGTCAACTAATCAAAAGAAATGAACATAAATAGAGTACGATCTTAGACACATGTTCTCAACCTTAAGAAATACAATGCAAATAATCGTGAGAAAATGTCAAGGTGAAAAGGCAACGGGAAAGATGTTGAAAACACAATCATTCATGTTATAGATATAAATCGACATGTTTAATTACGTAGCTTGTTTCAATAAAACACTAGGAAGAAAAGTATATACGGATAATTACTAATTAGGAAGAATATGATCGGTAAAGGTCATACATAAATGCACTAGGCTGCAAGAAACAGAAACAAAAATTGCATAAAAGACCAACCATATGGTGTATTGCCGTATCTGCTTGATTCTGCAATAAATACATAACTTTCATCATTTTTCTACATTTTCATTTATGTTTATATATTTTATTCCATGTACGCGTATCATGTTGATGACTATAAAGTATAGTAAACGTCGTCACATACTTTTATCATTTCACATAAACAAACAACCAAAACAAGTATGAGAAATTTTATGTTCATCTTTGTAGCATATATGCTTTTTACAACATTTTTGATCACAGGTACCATTACAACTTTTCTTATTAGTTTCATTATTTTCAAGAAGTTTTGTCATGTTTAATCTTTTACTCTCTATATTAGGAACCACCTTGAAAACAAAAACCCTTAGAGTAGTGTTTTAATTGACCTACCTTATTTTATGTTGGAAACCACCTTGTGTAAGGTGAAGTTGCGAAGTAACTAGTAATTTTGTTGATGTTAACTTTGGCGTTCTTAAATTGGTGAAAAGTTGCAAGATGCGATGGCTGGGGTTGAGTTTTCAAAGTAACATTTATCTTTATTTTTGTTACTCTTTAAAGATTCATTAGATTAAGTCATTTAGTTTAATACAATACAATACTTTCTCTTAAAGTTCTTATGATCAAATGAAATAAAACTGAGAAAAAAAGACAATGAGTTAAAGTAAAAAAATAAATATAGAGGTTACAAATGACAATTAATATATTTCTTAAATGTAGTACACTAGTGTCCTCGGTTGTGATATAATCTTTTAAATTGGAAGGTAGTGTTGGCAATGAGAAATATGTAGTGTTATGCGACTTATTTATTAGAAAAGACTTATTATTATTGATGTGACCCGACCCCATTCATGGCTTGTAAAATTTTTGAGTTTTTATTTTTTTAGATTTTTTTTTGTTATGTCACTCCTAAAATAGTTGTTGAGTATTAGTTTGGTCAATGGTTTCTTTACCATTTGTTAAAGCACGTTAGCTAATCGTAAGCTAAAAAAACAACGTAGAAATTTGTTAATTGCTAGCTTTGTTTCACATATATGTCATTTTTATATAAGTTATAAATTGTAAATTTTGAAATATATAAACTAATTTAAAGAATAAATAAATAACTACAAATATATATAATATCACATATTTTATAGTATGATTCATTTCTAATAGAAAATTAAAAGAAATAGAACAACAACGTTTGATCGTGATGGAAACATGCTTATTTTACTTGTCCATTGATAATGTATTTGTTGCAAAATGACCCGCTCACAATAAAACATTGAAGAGACTACACAATCACGTTTAGACATGAGTACTGGTCTCTCAACTATTTCCTTTGTTGTAATTTAATTACATATCACTAATAACATGTCTCTATTATCATCTTTATCGTTTATTTTTAGTTACAGTCGATCACTCTCCAGAAAGAATTCCAGGAAGACCTCAAGTGGCTCTAGATTTTATTTCATCGCCAATGACAAAAAGATTTTATACCGAATTTTATTGGTGTGGGTACACCATTGCAATATTAGTTGGTGGAATTATTTGAACGGTTGATTAAATTATTTATAATAATTATAAAAATGGTTGTTTGGTTTTTGAGGGATTTCTAGTTATTGAAATGAAATTGATGCAAGAAAGCAAAGGTTTGGCTTTTTGGTTAAGTATGCTCCATTTTCTATAGATTTAGTTACAATAGTATTTTCAAGTAAGGTTCATGGTAATGATTTGGTTTTTAACATACATGGAATGGTATGTTTCGTGTTTTCTTAGTATATATGACAACGGATTTGGAAAATAAAATAACAAAGCAAATGAAAAAATTATCAAACAGTGAAAGAAAAATAAGCAATACTCTATGAAATCGTTAAAATGCTAGTGTTGAGATGATTTTAACACATCGGCTATCTTATGTACCCAATTTTAGACGAATCAATGCTACATATGTTAAAACGAAATTTGGTTTCGTGTTACTAGCAGAAAATGGTACAAACATTTAGCTAAACATGAATATGTTTAGCTAATACTTATAATGTTACTGGTCTATTTTTTTGATAATAAAAAACCTTCATACACTACTCAAACAAGACATCATTTTTACTTGAACTCATCTCGAAAAGTACTCGTAGTCTTTTCTATTTTAATCATCCCAATATACGTACTGTCAACTAATCAAAAGAAATGAACATAAATAGAGTACGATCTTAGACACACGTTCTCAACCTTAAGAAATACAATGCAAATAATCGTGAGAAAATGTCAAGGTGAAAAGGCAACGGGAAAGATGCTGAAAACACAATCATTCATGTTATAGAGATAAATCGACGTGTTTAATTACGTAGCTTGTTTCAATAAAACACTAGGAAGCAATGTATATACGAATAATTACTAATTAGGAAGAATATGATCGGTAAAGGTCATACATAAATGCACTAGGCTGCAAGAAACAGAAACAAAAATTGCATAAAAGACCAACCATATGGTGTATTGCCGTATCTGCTTGATTCTGCAATAAATACATAACTTTCATCATTTTTCTACATTTTCATTTATGTTTATATATTTTATTCCATGTACGCGTATCATGTTGATGACTATAAAGTATAGTAAACGTCGTCACATACTTTTATCATTTCACAGAAACAAACAATCAAAACAATTATGAGAATTTTTATGTTCATATTTGTAGCATATATGCTTTTTACAACATTTTCGATCACAGGTAGCATTACATCTTTTCGTATTAGTTTTATTATTTTCAAGAAGTTTTGTCTTGTTTAATCTTTTACTCTCTATATTAGGAACCACCTTGAAAACAAAAACCCTTAGAGTAGTGTTTTAATAGACCTACCTTAATTTTATGTTGGAAACCACCTTGTGTAAGGTGAAGTTGCGAAGTAACTAGTAATTTTGTTTATGTTAACTTTGGCGTTCTTAAATTGGTGAAAAGTTGCAAGATGCGATGGCTGGGGTTGAGTTTTCAAAGTAACATTTATCTTTATTTTTTTTACTCTTTAAAGATTCATTAGATTTAGTCATTTAGTTTAATACAATACAATACATTCTCTTAAAGTTCTTATGTTAAAATGAAAAAAAACTGAGAAAAAACGTAAATGAGTTAAAGTAAAAAAATAAATATCGAGGTTACAAATGACAATTAATATATTTCTTAAATGTAGTACAGTAGTGTCCTCGGTTGTGATATAATCTTTTAATATGGAAGGTAGTGTTGGCAATGAGAAATATGTAGTGTTAAGTGACTTATTTATTAGAAAAGACTTATTATTATTGATGTGACCCGACCCCATTCATGGCTTGTAAAATTTTTGAGTTTTTGTTTTTTTAGATTTTTTGTTTCTTGTGTCACTCCTAAAATAGTTGTTGAGTATTAGTTTGGTCAATGGTTTCTTTACCATTTGTTAAAGCACGTTAGCTAATCGTAAGCTAAAAAAAACAACGTAGAAATTTGTTAATTGCTAGCTTTGTTTCACATATATGTCATTTTTATATAAGTTATAAATTGTAAATTTTGAAATATATAAACTAATTTAAAGAATAAATAAATAACTACAAATATATATAATATCACATATTTTATAGTATGATTCCTTTCTAATAGAAAATTAAAAGACATGGAACAACAACGTTTGATCATGATGGAAACATGCTTATTTTACTTGTCCATTGATAATGTATTTGTTGCAAAATGACCCGCTCACAATAAAACATTGAAGAGACTACACAATCACGTTTAGACATGAGTATTGGTCTCTCAACTATTTCCTTTGTTGTAATTTAATTACATATCACTAATAACATGTCTCTATTATCATCTTTATCGTTTATTTTTAGTTACAGTCGATCACTCTCCAGAAAGAATTCCAGACAGACCTCAAGTGGCTCTAGATTTTATTTCATCGCCAATGACAACAAGATTTTATACCGAATTTTATTGGTGTGGGTACACCATTGCAATATTAGTTGGTATAATTATTTGAACGGTTGATTAAATCATTTATAATAATTATAAAAATGGTTGTTTGGTTTTTGAGGGATTTCTAGTTATTGAAATGAAATTGATGCAAGAAAGCAAAGGTTTGGCTTTTTTGTTAAGTAGGCTCCATTTTCTATAGATTTAGTTACAATAGTATTTTCAAGTAAGGTTCATGGTAATGATCTGGTTTATAACATACAAGGAATGGTATGTTTCGTGTTTTCTTAGTATATATGACAACGGATTTAGAAAATAAAATAACAAAGCAAATAAAAGAATTATCAAACAGTGAAAGAAAAATAAGCAATACTCTATGAAATCATTGAAATTCTAGTGTTGAGATGATTTTAACACATCGGCTATCTTATGTACCCAATTTTAGACGAATCAATGCTACATATGTTAAACCGAAATTTGGTTTGGTGTTACTAGCAGAAAATGGTACAAACATATAGCTAAACATGAATATGTTTAGCTAATACTTATAATGTTACTGGTTTATTTTTTTGATAATAAAAAACCTTCATACACTACTCAAATAAGACATCATTTTTACTTGAACTCATCTCGAAAAGTACTCGTAGTTTTTTCTATTTTAATCATCCTAATATACGTACTGCCAACTAATCAAAAGAAATGAACATAAATAGAGTACGATTTTAGACACATGTTCTCAACCTTAAGAAATACAATGCAGATAATCGTGAGAAAATGTCAAGGTGAAAAGGAAACAGGAAATATGCTGAAAACACAATCATTCATGTTATAGAGTTAAATCGAAGTGTTTAATTACGTAGCTTGTTTCAATAAAACACTAGGAAGCAAAGTATATACGGATACTTACTAATTAGGAAGCATATGATCAGCAAAGGTCATACATAAATGCACAAGGCTGCAAGAAACAGAAACAAAAATTGCATAAAAGACCAACCATATGGTGTATTGCCGTATCTGCTTGATTCTGCAATAAATACATACCTTTCATCATTTTCGCACACGACGACTAGTAGTAATTTCAATAGGAAAAATTAGGAATTGAACTATATTGGTGATCATAAAAGAAAAAACGACATCGTTCGAATGATTTCAAGGAGGATTGATGGAATCGATTTAAAAGGAAAGTTAGGAATTATAGTGGCGATCATATACTTGGTTTTTATATATTGGCATATTTGGGATGTTATACTAATGGGAGGCTGTTACTAAAAATTAAATAAGGGTAGTAGTAATGCAATTTAACGTTGCATTTACAGCAACATTAATATCGGTGGTAGAATTACTACTAGTAACATATGATCGTTACAGCTTTTTTTCCTATGGTCAAAATTCGCATTAAAGATGAAAGCTAACCATAAAATATATAGGACTTGTACTAAAACACCCTCTTTGTTGTTTTTTTTTAAATTTTTTGAACAAATCACCCTCTTTATTCCAATGATGTACAAGTTTGTAACAATTTGGCCAAGATTGTTAGGTTTTAGTTAAATTAAAGAATTAAATAATATCGCAAATATAATTTTTTTTATCTACTTTCGAAAGTGGATAATTAATTTATGTCCTCGGTCCGGTCCGATTCGGTCTTACTAAAAGTGTGTTTATGGATCGGATAAAAACCGAACAAGATCGAACCGACCCGGGACCGGACCGGACTATTTTGTTCCGGTCTCGGTCTGGGGTTTTGGATCAATTCGGTCATTGGTTCGATCCGATTTTGATCGGTCCGGTTTGATCTGGATCCGTCGCTAAGCCTTATGTGACATTAGGCTGCCCACAACGCACCGGATTAATTTTCGGTCGCCGGTCGGTCGCGACCAAATCGGTCCATTATGGCGATTCGGTCGTCGGTGTCGACTCCCCCGAACCGATCGTACCTACGACCCAATTCACCAAACCAATCGTCCTTTTTTTCTCTCTTTTTGTTTTATATTTCTTTTGATAAAATTATATTATTGTTATTTATTTATGGTAAATTTTAAGTATATTGAATGTGAATTAAATATATCTTTTGATATAAAAGGAAAATTTGTGTTTGATGAATGTGACTTAACATGTGCATGAGGGCACATTTTAGGAAAAACCTAGATTTAATTATGTTTTAAGTATATAAAATTTATCAAAAAAATTCTAAATTTAATATATTGAGCTTTGTTTAATTCCTCACACCATATATTAACTTGATAATTTTTTGAGTTAGTTTTATCTAATGCATTGTATCCCTTTACTTTTAATTAAGTCTTTTATTAATCATTTCTTTAACGATATTTAAGTATAAATATTATTGTAATGTTTTTTATTTTATTTAAAAAATTATTTGAAAAAAAAAATTTTATTAAAAAATTTAAACTAGGTCGTCTGGTTGGGGTAAATAGGACGCACTAGGTCGCAGGAGAGAAAGCTGACGTGTCAGAGTCATGATTTAATCTACGTTGCAGGTAGCCTTAAGTATTCCAGAGTCAGGTAAATGAGAGATAGTTGATGTGATAAAATATGTCTCAATAAATACTAGTATTCTAGTAATTGCATTTGTATCATCTCTTTTTCTTTGATTATTGGATAATTTTCGTTTACTTGTTATTTTATTTTCCGAATCTATTGTCATTGTCATATATATATTAAAACCCACCAAACATAACTTTTCATGTATATTTAACCGAATTACTACAATGAAGCTCGTAAAAAAATAGTACTATGTCATTTCATTGTATCAAAAAAGGGTTAACAAAAGAAGAATTACTATCCTTTCACTCATGCATCAATTTCATTTGAATGACAAAAAATTCTTCCAATGGCCATGCAACTCTTTTTGTATATATAATTATATTAAAAATCCCCTCAGGTAACTCCACTGGTTAAAATCGCAATGTTGCGCCCACGCCAATCAAAGATTATATAACACCTCAATGTAACCGACCATGAAACAATTGTGAAAGCCACTTCTCTTTCAAGAGTTCTAGACGCACTAAAGATTGAACAATTAAAAGTGAAAATATAGACACGTCATTTATGATATCTAATCGAACTACAACAAGGTAAATAGTTTAAAGATGTATACTCATGTCTAAACATGATCTGGGTTACAACTCAAAACCTCGATCTAGTACTCGATCTTCGGAGATCACAAAACCCGTATCTCTAATACCATTAACAACTCGAAACCTTGATGCATTTGAAAAATATATAACTTTTTCTTCAAGTACAAACGATTAGCTAACGACTTTGTCATGTATAAAGTCTCTACCTTTTTCAAATTTCCGTTGCAGTGGTCTCCTTTGTAATATCCCGTAGACCTGATCACCTAAACACAAGATCAATGCGCTATAAGACTTTTTTTTAAAATGACGTTATCGTACGCCACTATTGTGGTGGAGGGTAATTCTTCCAATACTGCATCTAAACATGATTGTTTAGGTTTTATCATTGTTTTCTTTTGAACGAGCCCTTTTGTAACAAATATACACGTTTTATCGTAATCAAACGTTGTCGTTTCATTTCTTTTGATTGTTGTTTAAAAAAGAATCATCTTATAGGCTTGTACAACAATGATAGTGTATGCTTTTAGTTAGAAAATTTTTTAGTTCCTTTGACTTTTTTTTCATGTTTTAAATCTCAAAAATTAAATAGAAATGACATAAATGTCAAAGAAATCTAACAACAACATATTTATTTAAAAAAAAATTTAATCATCTTAGCCATTTGGTTACATGTTTTAACAAATGGTAAAGAATACACTCGTGATCAAATTTATACTAAAGGAAAAAAACCGATGAAACCATTTTAGGTACCTAAAGATAAAAAACGATGATACTTGTCCCTAGCGATATGTCGTTCGAGAAAACTATTCTTGGCGACATGTCGCCAGAAAATGTCGACGAGGAACGAGCGTAAAGAAAAGTATCCCCTATGACATGTTGAGGTTTTCTTAGCGAAACCACGGGTCCCACAAGCTTTGGACCATGGAAATTTTTGCCACGCTCGCACAAGAATCTTTAGCGACATGTCGTTAGGGAAAATCATCGACATAAGACATTAATAAACACACTTAAGCAAAATTGCTAATTAATCATGGTTTTCTTCGGTAACATGTCGTTGGGGAAACTTTCCTTATACGTTGACAAGTCAACTGGACAAGTGGCTTTTCTTACCGTGCTGACAAACCATCCCCGACGTCGCTAGGGGTAATCCTTGACTATTTTTGAAAAGTCAAACGGGGGACAATTTTCCCTAGTCACATGTCACCAAGAAAAAGCCAGTATTTTTAATACAGCCTGCACAGCAGGCTATTTCCAAATTTTTATCCGATATAAAACAAGTAGTACCAAAATACACTACTATCTAACGGATCGATCGATCAAGTTAATACCGATACATCACAACTTGTTCCAAAACATATAATAGAGCTATAACCCAATAAGTTTACAAAATATTGGTTTCTAGTGACAACTCAGGGTTTGCAAGTGAATATACAAGATCTTAAGTTAGGAAAAACAAGTGTTTATAAAAATACTAACCGATACTGTTTTCAAAACTAGCTAGTGCCATTACTCTCGTTATCATCCTCGCGGGCATCCACACTACTAATCATGGGAAGTAACATTCCAAGACTTAAAAGTTGTTAAGGATTATGTTGGTAAATGTTTTTCTATCAATGATTTAGGAGAAGCTGCATACATTCTGGGAATTAAGATCTATCGGGATAGGAAATGACGGTTAATTGGTCTATGTCAAGATGCTTATATAGATAAGATTTTGAAGAAGTATAATATGCATAATTCAAAGAAAGGTTTTCAACCTATGGAAGTTAAGCATAATATGAGTCATGAGATGGATGCATCAAATCCTGAAGAGGAGGCATACATGCATAAGGTTCCTAATGCTTCGGTTGTAGGATCTATAATGTATGTTGTTAGATGCATAAGGCCTGATGTGACGTTTGCTCAGAAGTTGGTCAGTAGTTACCAACAGAATCCAAGGAAGCTCCACTGGACTGTTGTTAAATATATTCTAAAGTATTTGAGGAGTACCAAAGATATGATTTTGGTATATGTAGGGAAACCAGACAAAAAACTGAATGTTACAGGTTTTTGTGATGCGTCCTGGAAATGTGATAAAGATGATATGAAGTCTCAGACGGGTTACGTTTTTGTTATCAATGGAGGAGCAGTGGACTTGAAGAGCAAGAAACAGACAACGATTACAATGCATGATACTCAATCTAAGTACATGGCTGCTTCAGAAGCTGCAATGGAAGCTGTTTAGATTAGGATGTTTATTGAAGATCTTGGAGTGATGCCTTTAATTAAAGAACCTATAGATATGTATTATGACAATTCTGTCGTAATAATATCTGCCAATGACCCTAGAGTCATGAATGGCGCCAAACACTTTATGCGTAGACATCACTACGTCCGAGAAAAAGTTGAAGCTCGGGAAATCAAATTGATAAAAGTTCACACATATGATAACGTAGCACATCCTTTGACAAAGACTTTTCCTAGACCAAAGGTAGTTAAGCATGCCAAAGCGATTGGGTTGCAACTAGCTAGCGAACTCATGAAATAAATCTGTGATTAGTATTTGGATAAAGGATGTTATGACATTATTATATAATGAAATGAATATAGGGTTTCGTTTATTTCTATTATTTATTAAGTGTATCCTATTTTACATGTTTTAATCCATGAATAAATTTTATGCTAAATGTCCGTTGTCGATTAATAATATGGGAGTATTATTATACTATGAAAAATAAAATAGCGATAGAGTATACTTGAAAGTATATTGATCGGTTTATGATTATATTCGATGACTTATCCCAATTATATGTTATTACTTTATGGATCTTTGTCATTAAGTAAAAAAAAATAGTTATCCTTAGACATGAGATACCAAGAAACTGTTATGAGTCTAGTGCATCTCTGTAGAATGATCTAATGCTTAACAAAACTGGTAGCTATAAGGATTATTTTCGGAAGTGTTGCAAAATTCATAAGTTTTGATCGTAGTCAAAATGGAATCTATTTCCTCCAATTTCGTTTTAGAGTTTAATACAACTGGGCCCCTCGTGGGATTAGTAAGATGTTTGTGTGGCCACACCCAAATTTATTTTGGTAATCTTGCTGAATATGTGAATGAGTAACAGAATGGTTAATGAAAGGAATGACTGAGATCCATATCCTTATTAATGTTATATTAGAAATAAAAGGATAATAATAACGATGCAGAATCGTTAAAAGGTTTTGTCCAGGAGATCTTACTCGAGTTGTACTAGAGACATTGACAAGAGGAAATTGACGTTGATAAGAAGAAATCAAGCGTTGTCAGATCAAGCGTTGACAAGAATAAGTCAAGCGCTGATGAGAATACTTAGTCTACACATTACATGTTTCTAGTAAAGATATGTTCGACAATATATTTCTTATGTTTATCTTTACCTAAAATAGCTGATACATAGACTCTTGTACAAGGTTCCTTAATCTATAAAAGGAGGCCTTTAGGTTTTAGTTTAATATACGTTTTTGCACTTTCATTGTACGTAAGTTCAATCATCAATCAAAGTGAAAGTTTGGTTTATTCTGTTTGTGTGTTCTTGTTCTAAGTATTAATTCCGCATAATACTTAGATTGTTTCATATAGAACAAAGTTTCTCTAAGTGTTTAACTTGATTCATTCTCGTTTACATAAATCTAAATAGATCTAAGTTTGGGATCAACAAGTGGTATCAGAGCTTGTTGAGAAACTTTGATCTAAAGAACACAAAACCCTAAAAACCCTAAATCACCAAAAACCCTAATTTTTCAGGAAACCTAAAAACCAGACATAATGTCTACACCAGAGATGACCTCCTCCTCTAGTCACAATCTAAAAATCCCCATGCTAGACCCTGACAACTTTGAGTTATGGAAGTTCAATTTTGAGCAATATATTCAAGACTATAATCACACTCTATGGTAAATTATTGAATATGGAAACACATTCAATAAGGCTGCTAGGATTGCTGTTGCTATTGCTGCAAGATCAATTCAGGGCTCAACAGAAGAGGATCGAAAAGATAGACCTTCAGATGGAAGAGCTGTTGCAACTGAAGACATTGCAAAGAGAAGGAATGATATGAAGACTCTAAGCATTCTCAAACTTTCTTTGGGACAAGCAAATCAGCACAAGTATAGAGGTTTTAAGTCTGCCAAAGAGCTTTGGGAAGCCCTTCAAGTCAATTATGGTGGTAATGATGATACTGCCTCAGAGAAGAAGAAGCAACTCTTGCATGAGTATGATGTGTTCAAAGCCCTTCCCAATGAAAAGCTAAGTGGAGTGAGAAGCAGACTTCTTGACATCACAAGCAAATTGTCCTTTATGGGTACAGTGTATGATGATGCTGATATCATTACCACTTTCCTTAAAAGTCATGGTGATGCATGGAAGATTGAAGCAAGGTCCATTATTGCTACCAATGCTCACAAAAGTTCCACTTTTGATGAGGTCTACAATAAACTAAAGATTGTTGAGAATGAAATCCATTTGGATCAAGGAAGAAAATCTACCAATGGAAAAATGGCCTTCTTCTCACATAATGAAGGTCAATTTGATCAAAGGGAGTCATACGTGTACCCCGTTACTAGATCACCTTGTGTCAACGTTGGATCAAGCTTTGTCAGCGCCCCACATTCAGATGCTGACACATACAATGTTGACTCACCAAGGATCAGGCCTGCTGGTATTGATCTAGATATAGTGTGTGCATACATTGTTGCATTGCCCAATGGTTCAGTGATTACATATGAGGACCTTGAGCAAATCAGTGATGAGCATTTGGAGGAGATGGACATAAAGTGGAATATGGCTCTTGCAAGCATAAAGGACAATAGATGGAACATGAGATTCAAGAAGAAGATGAAATTTAATGCTAAAGACATGTTGGATTTGATAAATCCAAGGTTGAGTGTTACAATTGCCATAGAATGGGTCATTTTATGAGAGAATACAGATCTCCAAGAAGATCTGATACTGGAAAACCTTCAAGCCAAATCATCAAGGTTAAAGACACAAAGGCTATGGTTTCCATGCAAAAATTGATGGTGTTGGATGGGATTGTAACTTTATGGCCAAAGATGTGGAAGAAAAAAAGCCATGGTTGTAGTAAAGGAGGAAGAGGAGCATGTTCACTATGCTCTCATGGTACATTCTTCATCTTTATCAGACAATGAGGTATATGATGATGCATTTTGTAGTAAAGGTTGTCGTCTAAACACTGAAAAACTTAACAAAGAAATTTTAAAGTTAAAATCATATGTTTTTGATGAAAGATGCAAGTTATCTAATTATCAACTTGCACTTACTCAAACTGAAAAGATTGTGACTGAATATAAGAAAATGGAGCTTGACCTAAAAGATCAAATTAACATTTTATCACTTGACCTTAAAGTTAGTGTTGACCTCAGGGATATTTTGGAGAGATCCAAAGGTGTCATACAAGCTGAGTTGGATGAGGACATTAAAAACAAAGAGTCAGTAGGGCTTAAAATCCAAAGATTTGATAAAGCTTCTCAAACCCTGGATTAAACGTTGATAGAAAACCTAGTATTAAATATGCAGAAATGTATAGAAAACCTAGGTCTCTAAAGAATCAAGTTCGTAATGGAACAGGGTTCTTTCCATCTAGACCTAGGGTTATCTCTAGAAAAGCTTGTTATACTTGTGGGAGTTTTTACATTTGGCTTATAAGTGTGTCAGTGCTTCAAGAGTCAACGCTGACAAAAAGTCAACCATGGCCAATCCCAGACCTTTTGTCCAGCAAAGTCCACAAGTCATTAGACCAGCTCCATTCTTTACTAAAGGGTCTAATACTTATGGACAAAGGCCTTTTGAAAAGACCAATACATGGTCTAACAGACAATGGGTTCCTGTAGCAAACCCTAGTTTTGTCGCTAACAAGTGCAATTTTAGCGTTGTCAACAACAATTGTAATGTTGACATGAATGTTTCCAACACTGTTAGACCAAGTAATAACAAATACTTGCAACCAAAGGGAAAGGGGTCTAAAGCTTCTTATAGCTTAACTTGGAGACGCAAACAAGACCAAAACCCTAATTTAGATGGGATTTCTATGACCTGTAACAAATTTCATTATATTTCAAAGGTCATAACTAAACTAATTAGGGTTAACTGGGTGTTCAATCCTAAATGGGATGAACAAGGGGTTGTTATAAGGACTAAGTATATTCTTGTTGAACAACCAAATGAATCCAAGTCTGCTTAGGCTTGGGTTCCCAAAGAAACCTAATTTATTTTCCTTATGTGCAGGGCATTCAAAAGCAGGTAAATGATTATGGCTATTGGGATAGTGGATGCTCTAGGCACATGACGGGGAAGGAAGATTATTTGACAAACTTTACCCCTATTAAAGATGGTGACAAAGTGTACTTTGGAGGAGGATATGGAACCATCACTGGAAAAGGCACTCTTATCAGCAACAATTTGCGTTTTGAAGACGTATTTCTAGTAAAACAACTTGATTACAATCTGTTTAGTGTATCACAAGTCTGTGATAACAAAATAAGGTTCTTTTTACTGATACTGAATGCTTGGTGTAAAGCAAAGACTTTAAAATACCTAATGAGAAGTTTATTGATTATAGAACACCTATGCATAAGGATATTTTTATAATGTGAATCTTAATGGAATTAGGATGAATAATAATTTGCCATGTCTATATGCTAAGGATTTAGTTGATAAGAGTAATCTTTGGCACATAAGGTTAGGGAACATAAATTTTAAGAACATAAATAGACTTGTGAGACATGGTTTAGTTGATGGTTTGCTTGAAAAGGCTTTCCACAATGATCATTCTTGTGTTGCATGCCTTAAAGGCAAACAACACAAAGTCTCCTTTAAGTCTAAACTTGTGCACTCTAGTTATAAACCACTTCACTTGCTGCATATGGACTTGTTTGGTCCAACTAATATATAAAGCTTAAATGGTAAATCTTTTTGTTTTGTTATAACTGATGATTTTTCTAGTTTTACTTGGACTTTCTTTTTGGCTTTAAAAAGTGAAACTGCCACGGTTTTGATTAACTGTATTACCCAAATTGAGAAAAAGACTAGGAATGAGGTTAAAATTCTTAGAAGTGATAATGGTGGTGCGTTTAGAAATAAGCTGTTAGATGATTTCTGTGTCAAGAAAGGGATTACCAGGCAGTTTAGTGTAGATAGAACCCCACAACAAAATAGGGTGGCTGAAAGGAAGAATAGAACACTCATAGAAGCAGCTAGGACAATGTTGGTTGATGCTCATTTTCCCATTGCTTTTTGGGTTGAGGCTGTGAATACAGCCTGTTATGTGCAGAATAGGGCATTGATCAACAAAATTCACAATGAGACACCTTATGAGCTATTTTGGAATAGGAAACCTAATATTGGTTTTCTTAAACCCTTTGGATGTCCTGTAGTTGTTCTTGATACTAGTGATACCTTAGGTAAGTTTAGTGCTAAAGGTGATGAAGGCTATTTTATGGGCTATTTAGTACAAAGTAGAGGATATAGGGTTTACATTAAGAAAGAAAAACGTATACTTGAAAAAGTACATGTTAGGTTTTTAGAAAGTAAAAATAGTGATCCTGAGAGTGGACCAAATTGGTTCTTTGATTTAGAACCTTTATCTAGAACCTTGATTATATGCCTGTTAATAATCCAGACATTGTGAAAGTGAATTAAAATGTTGTGGAAGAACCAGTTGTTGAAATTTCAGGTATACAGGTTGACAAGGAAGTAGAATCACAAGCAGTCAAATCAGCTCCCATACTTGAGTATGTCACCATTCCTATATGGACAGATGGATTTGCTGTTGCTGCTACTGCTGGAAAGGAAAAAAGATGGTCCACAAGAAAAACCAGTTGATGAAAACATGCATGAATCTTCAAGCGCTAACAAAGGAAAATCTGGCGCTGACCGGCCAAATTCAAGCATTGATGGCTCAAACGTTGACAGACCTAGTTCAGGCGTTGACAACCCTTTTGACCATTTATTCTATTCCAGTGTTTTTGAACAAGGTGAACCTTCCACAATACATGAAGAGGTTCATTCAGGTGATGATGAAGGAGAATTTGAAGATGATATTGGCAACATGGAGGCTGAAATTAAAGACAACACCATTCTTGAAGGAGGAATACTTACATCTACTATCAAAAATCATCCTTCTTCTCTAATAACTGGTGATGTGATGTCTCCTGTTCAAACAAGAAGGTCTCATCAGAATCAAGGAGGTTTTATTACCAATATCCACAAGAAGGTTGATACCCCTCTTGTACAGGCATGTCTGTTTACGTGTTTTCTGTCACAACAGGAACCCAAGAAGATTTTTGATGCTCTCAAAGACCAAAGTTGGGTGGAAGCAATGCAGGATGAGCTTCACGAATTTGCTATTCAAGATGTTTGAGAGTTAGTTGATTGTCCTAGATATGTCAGACCTATTGGGACAAGATGGGTTCTTAGAAGCAAGAAGGATGAAAGAGGAATTATGGTCAGAAACAAGGCACGTTTAGTTGCTCAAGGCTATACACAAGAGGAAGGGATAGACTATGAAGAGGTTTTTGCACATGTTGCATGAATTTAAGCAATAAGGATTTTCCTAGCCTATGCTTCTTGCATGGGCTTCACAGTTTATCGAATGGATGTGAAGAGTGCTTTTCTTTATGGCACAATTGTAGAGGAGGTTTATGTTATGCAGCCTCCTGGTTTTGAAGATTCAGAACATCCATACAAGGTGTATAGAGTGAAGAAAGCAATGTATGGACTTCATCAAGCCCCAAGAGCATGGTATGGCACATTGTCCACCTATCTAGTGGATAATGGATTCAAGAGGGGAACCATAGATCAGACTTTGTTTACCAAGAAGACTGGTAAGGACTTTTTGCTTTTTCAGGTCTATGTGGATGATATCATCTTTGGCTCTTCCAGTCCAAAGATGAGTGAAGACTTTTCCAAGCTCATGATAGACAAATTCAAGATGAGTGCAATGGGAGAGATGAACTTCTTTCTAGGGTTACAAGTTCAGCAGAAAGAAGATGGTATATTCATCTCTCACGACAAATATGTAGCAGAGATCTTGAAGAAGTTTGGTTTTTCTCCACATGAAAAACGGGCTAGCACACCCATGGATAGGGAACACCCTTGGGGAAAGATTGGAGATGGAAAAGAGGTGGATGTCAGTCACTATAGGTCAATGATTGGGTCATTGATGTATCTTATAGCTTCTTGACCTGACATTATGTTTGTTGTGTGTGCATGTGCACGCCATCAAGTGACTCCCAAAGAGTGTCATCTTCAAGCTGTCGAAAGGATTTTTAGATACCTTAGGTGCTATCCCACCTTGGGATTATGGTATCCAAAGGGTTCTCCATTAGAGCTTATTGGTTATTCAGACAGTGATTATGTAGGTGAAAAATTTGATAGAAAATCCACAAATGGTGGATGCCAATTTCTTGGGAGCAGGTTAATATCTTGGCAATGCAAGAAACAAACAGTGGTTGCCAACTCTACAACTGAAGCAGAATATGTAGCTGCAGCTGCTTGTTGTGGACAAGTCTTATGGATTCAGATCCAACTGTTAGATTATGGGTATAATTTTATGCATACCAAGATTTTTGTAGACAATAATAGTACTTTGTGAATTATTAAGAATCCTGTACATCATTCTAAAACAAAACACATAGAAATTAGACATCATTTTATAAGAGATTGTTTTGAAAAAGGTATAATATAACCAGATAGGGTTGACACAGAAGAAAATGTGGTTGATTTATTAACTAAACCTTTTGATGCTGGGAGATTTTAATACTTGGTAACAAGTATTAGAATGATCAATCTTACCTAATATGTGTTTTTGGAACTTACTGTAAAAGTATGTACAGGATATGAATTGTTATTGGTCTTTGTACAAAATTAGGTTTTGCACTTTATTTGTCTAACGCTGACAAAGGTTACTTTAACGTTGATAAGTGTTAAAATGACGTTGACAGCAATATGTTAGTTTTGTGGTTGTTGATCTAATTTTGCAGGCATTATGAGCATTGTAAAAATGAATACAGAGTCGCTTATGGATCTTTGGAGCTTACTTGGAGTGTGTTCAAGCTTATGGATTATGGTTGGAATGTTTACATTCCTATCTTGACATAAATTTTTATTGCATAATTTATATTTGGCATCTTGTATATCATATTTTAAGGGGAGGTTTAGGAAACCCTTAGGACTTTTTGGGTATTCATATAATACTCTTATCACAATTCTAAATTGTGTCCAATGGTGAGTACGAGTTAGTTTACTAAATCATGAGGCACTATAGCAGGCAAAGTTGATAAACTTTGCACGCTGCCAAGACTTTTTGACCTAGAATTGGATGTGGTCTGTTGGGAGACTTGGGTATGATTTTTATTGGGCTTACCTGGGAAGTTACAAAGGATTTTATAAGATAACTTCATTGTTAAGAACATTGGTTAGCAAGGGACACTTGAGGACAATTATGTCTATCTTGCTTAAGCAAGTGTGCATGATTGGACAGTGCTTGCCACCCTATGGTGATTTTCAGTCTATAAGTTATCTTTACTAGGATAAATTACTTTGTTAAGGTCCTTTTTATTTTATATTATTTTTATTTTTGGACACTGACAGTTTTCTTTCCAAGCGTTTTTAAGACCAATTATGACGTTGACATGGCAAAATCCAACTTTGACAAGAATATAGCCGTTGGGCGCTGATAAGTTATTTTTGACAGTTGATAAACATTGGGTCCTACACAGTTGTTAATTTTGATGAAAATTTGGCCGGTAATTTTAGGAGTTGGTAACTTTTTATTAAAGCAATAGATAAGTTATATATTTTCAAGATTTTAATCATTATATTTTGAATATAACTGCCTCATGTTTTGACTAATCACATGTTTTCACCTCTCCTATATATTTGGCTCATTCCTTTAAAACAGGGTAACTGCTTATTCTTGTCTAACTAAATTTTCTCAAACCTTCATCTTTCATAACTTTTATCACAACTTTCTACATCAATGGCGCCTAAGTTTAAACCTAGAGATTTGGAATTAGGGTTCAGAAGTCAGCATAACATGGTTGCTTATTTGCAAGCTGGTGATGCTCTTTTCCTCAATATACTCAAATGGTTGAGTATTTGAATGCATCCCCTTTAAGGTATGCACTTTCTCATGCTCCACTTATCCATGTCACCCATATTAAATAGTTTTGGAATACTGTAACTTCCTCAACAGTTAATAATGTGACTACATTGACTGCTATTGTCCATGGGGTTCCATGGGTGGTTACTGAAGCTCTGGTTCGCCAACCTTTGCATCCTAATGATGCAAATGGTATAACCACCCTACCCATTGGAGAGCTAGAACAAGGACTTCTAGCTTTGGGTTATCCTTTCCCAGAAGATGGCCATTTAAACAAATATACAAAGCAAGAATTTCCCCCAGCTTGGAAGTACTTGATACATGTCATTCTTCAATGTTTGAGTCCTAAATGTACTATAAATAATGAAATCAACCGTTTAATTGGGAGTGCCATTGTGTGTATTACAACTAGGCAAAAATATAAGTTTTTTAAAAATGATTGTTGATGGCATGTATCATAACAAGGGCATCAAGATGACTCTTGCTTACCCAAGGTTTTTACAAACAGTGTTTGATTTACAAAGGTACTGCAATAGGGATCACAATGATTTTTATATGATCCCTGTTCAAAAGAAAGCAATTTTTGGGAAGATGAATTCTCCACCTCATAGAGACTTACCCCTTACCCAAGTCATGCTTGCTGTTATTGCAGCAGCACATCCAAAACAAGACCCTCAACCACACCCAAACCCATTGCCTGAACAACCACCATCACCCCAGCAAATGGAAGTTGACCAAGAACCTTTCAATGCTGACACGTTAAATGTTGGCGTTGACACTCCAAATCCAAACACTGATACCCTTTTACAACAAACCCAAACACCCCTTAACCTTCAACAGACACCCAATCCACATCATCTTCTACGCCCCTTGAATTTATGTTGGTAAAACCCCAAAGGACTACTGGAGTGTTCTCCTCTAGTGGTCCTCGCCATGTTGCCGAGAGAACCACCACCACAAGTGTGGTTGGTGACATGGGTGAGGCTGTGACAATTGGTTCTAGCTTAGATGCAGGCCAAGCCAGTCCTAACATCATTAAGACCCCATCCATGCCACATGAATCTACTTTGGGAGGTCAAATTTTCATTCTAGAGGAGGGCAGATTGGAACCTTATACATTGTTGGAATTGACGGTGGTTTGCATTAGCTTGCAAAAGCAAAATGCAGACCTTGTACAGATTATCACAGGTCAGGGCCATGAACTCACTCAATTGAGGGAAAGGCTAGGTGTTTTGGAAACTGTTGAGGCTAGGAGGCGACAGACAAGAGTCCTTTCATCAGGGGTGGATTCTTACAAAGGGGAGGAAGCTGCTACTGAGCCATTTAATTTAAGTGACAAAGGCTCAAGTGGTTCTATTGGTGTGGAGATGGCTGAAGCTTTGACCAGTTTGAAGGAGAGGCCAGTTATTGATGTTTCACTTGTAACTCCAATGAAGATATCCTTTATGGAGATGCTGGAACAGGTTTCTAAGCCAGTCGCTGACATTCAGAGTGTAAGCGTTGATAGGAGTAAGTTAGGCGTTGACACAAAGGTTTTGGACGCTGATAGACCTGTAGGTGTGGTTGGTGTATCCCAGTCATCAACTATCATCAAGGATGTGTCTACACATGTACCATCAACTTCTTTACCAGCTATTGATGTATCAGATAAGGGTAAAGGGATTACGGTAGAAACAAAAGTTCCCAAGGATGCAGCCCAAGTGTAGTTTGATTCTATGTTGGCTGCACAACTTGAGGAAAAGGATAAGAAGATTGCTACTATTGAGTCACCATTTATGGCTACTTCTGAGAGTGATAAGAGAGGCAGTGATAATGAGAGATTGATTAAAGTGTGATGATCATTGAAGATCCAGAAAGGCTTTAATATGGTGATGAGTTGGCTAAGGAGAGGCTTGCAGAATTGAAAAATCAGGTAGATTATGAGATGCCTAAAGTAGTTCAAATGTATTTTGCATGGGAGAATAAGGTTATGGAGAATCCAGACATGACCATTTCATATCAAATTTAGGGTTTGGAAATTCTACTAAGAGTTCAAAGAGATTGCAAGGTGATTCTGAAATATAAGGCTAGCAAGGTTCTTTCCTAGTCTAAGAAGGATAGAAGGGAGTTCTACTACATGCTTCTCAGATGTCATCAAGGAGGTTGGGCTTTTCAGAAGTTGCAGGGTTTGTCCTTTGATGAATTGGAGTTTTGGGCTTATCCCATATGGGCAAGTGTTCAAGAGAAGAACACTATCATACTTCTTTCAGATCAAAGAAAGAAGAACTTGCAGAAGAGATGCAGATGTAACAGGCTTTAATTACACCAAGGCCTTTGAAGAAGGGACTTCTAGTTGAGTTCCCAAAGAATTTGGATAGAGTGAATCCTAGTGAAGCTGTTATTAGAAGGAGTATTAAGCTCTCACCTTTGAAAGCTTCACATATGGTAGAGGTATTACCTCATGACTCCAGAAACCCTATAGTTCATTATGAAGAAGATGCAAGTGGGTTTTGGATGATTGGCAGATATGGAAAGGAGTTACATACTTTTACAACTCTTATCTCTTTGTTTGCAAGTCTTGATAGAGAAGACTTGGTAGATCTTTATGGATTGATGAAGACCAAGTATGAGGCTGAAGCACCTACTTTAGTCAATGGAATAAAGATTTGGACCACATTCAAGAGGATGTGTGCACCAAGTGATGAAGATCCAGTATGGTTAGATCTTGATGATATTAGTGGACTTCAATGGCGTCTACATTCAGCAGCTGGTGTTTATCATTTGAGTACTACAAAATTTTATAAATATATTCTTGTGGATTGTGAATATCCCATGTCCAAGGAAGTTTTGAAGAAAATGGTGTCAACCCAGCTGGAGATGGATTACACAAGTGATGTTGGCAAAGATACAATTAGGTTTATTTATTTCCTAATTAACCAGTGATTTGTATTTGAAAGAATCCTCCTTGTATTTATTTTTTATTCAGAAACTTGATTACTAGAGTAGATATCATGTTTAGGGGAGGATTGTTGGGAATAAAATGAGACAAGACACTTAGACGCTGACAAGAGGAAATTGGACGTTGATAAGAAGAAATCAAGCGTTGTCAGATCAAGCGTTGACAATAAGAAGTCAAGCACTGATGAGAATACTTAGTCTACACGTTTTATGTTTCTAGTAAAGATATGTTCGACAATGTATTTCTTATGTTTATCTTTACCTAAAATAGCTTATACGTAGACTCTTGTACAAGGTTACTTAATCTATAAAAGGAGGCCTTTAGGATTTAGTTTAATATACGTTTTTGCACTTTCATTGTACACAAGTTCAATCATCAATCAAAGTGAAAGTTTGGTTTATTCTGTTTATGTGTTCTTGTTTTAAGTATTAATTCCGCATAATACTTAGATTGTTTCATATACAACAAAGTTTCTCTAAGGGTTTAACTTGATTCATTCTCCTTTACACAAAGCTAAATCGATCTAAGTTTGGGATCAACAATTGCTATGTGTAACTAGACGCTAGTCAATGTAATCACGATATTCAAAATATGTCCAAGTGGGAGCTGTAAGTTTATGGACTTATATTTAATAGTCGTGTTATAAGATCGAAGTCGAGATTACGAGATTGCACACAATACGTAAAGAGTTAATTTAATTAATAATTATATTTAGAGTATTTATTAATTTATTTAATAAATATATTTATGTATTTATTAATTTAACCGAGCAAGTAACTATATAACCTTAACGATCGTTAATTAATTAATAGTTAAGTTATAAAGAGCGTTAAATAAACATATAGTATGTATAAACAAAAGGAAAGAAGTTTGGAAGTTTCCGGAACACCCCTTAGGGGTGTTCGACCGTCGGTTATGCCCTGGGGGGGGGGGGAAGTTGCCTTATATTTATTGGGTTACAATGGGTTGGAAGTCTATAATACACCTCCTAATCCCTCATAATATTCATAACTTGAATCTCTCTCTCTCTCTCTCTCTCTCACTCTCTCTCTCTGTCTTGGTTCGATCGCAGAAGGTAACCCACGAAGGGGTTCGGTTGGTTTTTCTTGGTTGATCGATTGTATACGTAATCTAGTCCTAGCCCCTCTCTAAGGTTGTTGGGTAGATTAATTACAAGCGTTGTAGCTTGGTTTTCACGTGCTAGAATCACGGTTAGCTCATTGTATTACGTGTGTACCAGAACGTAATATAGTCTTACTTTAGACTATATCTTGGTATAGATGGTATAAACACGAATTGGTGATTCGTTCTTCGTCTTGTGGAGTTGCTTTAGCGTAAAGGTATGTAACCCTATTTCGATTAATTATAATCGTGTTATTAATTATGATCTTGTTAAATCGTTTCCGCTATATGTGCTTTGATCTCGTTTAGGGTTTTATATAATTGTTATGATACTAATAAACCTTCAAGTACTCTCGTTATCATCCTCGCGAGCATCCACACTACTGCTTGCGCTACTCCTGCTTGCACCACTTCTCAAGATACCATAAGTGAAGTCCGTTCGGGGGTTGTTTGTAACACCCCACTTTGATAAGTTGACCGTTACATGATAATTATGGTGTGTCATCAAAGAATACAAGGTATTATATCCTAAAACATACATGACCAAAGGGGTAACCGAAATCAAACATCGGTTCCCAACAACAACCCAAAACATAAAATATGTAAATGAAATAAAGAGGACAAAACAAGTGTCCAAGCAAGCATAAGTATATGAAGGCAAAAGGAGAAGAAGTCTAAGATAGCTTCCATCCTATGCACGTCATGCAAATGCTCAAGTCTAACCTTGGGTACCTGCCGTTTGGGACATGGAAGAAAAGTAACGGCTGAGCAAGACTGCAAAACCCGCATATTAATAACTTGAATAGTACACTACGTGAACGCATGAACCAATTATAACTTTTCAATTACGTCATGTACACGTGTCACGAATACTAAATTTAGAAACTAAGTACGTGTTAGTGCAAGATAATTATTACGTACGTGTTAGTGCACGATAATTATTACATACGTGTTAATACACGATAATTATTAATTGTAATAATTATAATCACGAGCATATGTTCACGAACATTAAAAATGAATATATGAATTACGTATTATATATTATTTCACGATAAACAAGTATTACGTATAATATATATATTCCATGAATATTAAAACACGAACCAATACGAACATTTGATGAACACGAACATACACATAAAATAATTAAACATGAAAAAGCTCGGGTAACCCTAGCTTCTCGTTCTCCTCTCCTTGGCCGCTGACTTCAAAGAACACCAAGAGGTGTTTGGGTTGATTTTGATCTTGATTTTGGGGTTAAACGTGTTCTTGTTCTTAGTTCCTTCCTAATCACGAAATCGGTATCACCATAAACCTTCATCTTTTAATTTATTTTCCTTTTAATTATGATTCATGTGTTAGAATATTAAAAACAAAAATAAAACATGACAATTAACCGAAGAATCAAGAATAGTGGGTTTTTGGTGGGGTTTGTTCAGCCGACACACACCAATAGCTCTCGGCTTGGTTTGTTTCACACCAACAGCCGAGACCAAGAGATCCCAGTGTGGTCTTGGTGGTTCGACAGCAAGAACAAGGGACCCCGACTCAAATCGGGGTGTTGTTTGGTTTGTGTTTGGGTCTTAGCGCAGCAACAGCAACACCACCGGCTTAAGCTGGTGGCTATTTTGTTTGATCAGGGGGAAACCACCGGCTTCAGCTAGTGGTGATTTGGTTCGAACAGTGGCAACCGGCTAGGCCGGGTAGCCACTGTTAGGGTGTGTTTGGTCCGGCATATGTTTCATCTTATATTAAAAACACGGGCACGGGATATTTTTACAGGTTATTATTTTTACAAGAATTATTAAATTAATTAAACATGACAAATAATTAATTTAATTTAATCATGGACTTAAGTTATATTTATTATTAATAAATAATACATGTATTAACCTAAGTATTTTGTTATTTAATTTAGACAATAGTTATTAATTAATTATTAAAACATGGACTTATAATTAATTAATAAATCATGACTTAGGTTATAATTAATAAATTATTAATACATGATTAACCTAAGTATTTTATATGTCTTAATTTTATTAAATCATGCTTTTTTTTAATTAAATCATATAACCTATAGTTTATTAACTCATCATGACATTTAATTAATAAACTATACTATTAACTACATGACTTATAACTTTTAACCAATAAGTTTAAATTTATTTTATTAGCTTATTAATCTAGCTTATTTCTAAATATGGGAAATTTCTATTTCTGGAAACTTACTATTTTTAGAAACTTTCTATTTTTAGAAACTGGTCTATTTTTGGAAACTTTCTATTTTTGGAAACTTTCTATTTTTGGAAACATGCTATTTTTAGAAAGTTACTTATTATTACACAACAAGTATAATAATACAAGAATACAAGATAATAGATAATCAGAATACATGAAATACATGAACAATACAGTATATAATTTAAAACAGTAAAATAAGACAAGAACCTATAAAACAAGCTAAGAACATACAAGAACCAGTAACATACTCAGTAATTAGACAACTCATACATGTCCCTTATTTATGCAGCATTTGTGAGATCGGAGTATGACTTTCCATCCTTCCATCTTTCCTCGTTCACTGGACATAAGGTACGGATATTCCGTCCTTCAGTATGGACATTCTCTTTCCTTATTAGGATTCCCCGTTTGCAGCCAACTGTTTTCCCAAGTATATGTGTAAATGTTTGATATGCTTATGTTTAGTTTTAAATGCCTAAGCCATATACATGCATGACCAGTTCCACCTAGTTATGGAGGCACCATAACAATAACACTAGAGGCACTATTGTTATGACTTCACCACGGCGGAGTGATAGCTCTTGGCGTCCCTTTCAGTTTTGGCCATATTATTATATTATCATGTGGGGCGTATGGGTGCATCCTAGTTACATGTGCTACCTGTATTGTCAGGTGAATGTGGTGTGTACCTTGCATCCTTCACGAGGAGTTGATCCCTCCTACCCAGACTTAATTAACTAGAGGGAACCCCTCTAATTGCATGATGAGGTCACCCCTCTAAGTATTCATGCACGTTGATATTTCATGACCTATATGGGCTATTTGGCTAATTAAAATACAATTTTCAGAATTATAAACACAAGGCTTTTCAAACTATAAAACCAGTTTTATAAACATGTTCTAGGTTTTCCAGGACTTATACATTTCCGCTGCTATTAAGCCTTATTTATGTTTCAGTCATTCATACTATGTCATATATCTGGTCACTGAGCGTATTGCTTAGCCGTTACTTTCCTTTCCATGTCCCAAAACGGCAGGTACCCATGGACAGACTTGAGCATTTGGAGGACATGCATAGGATGAAGTTGCCTTAGACTTCTTCTCCTTTTTGCCCTCATATACTTATGCATGTTTAGTCTTTCTTTATTTCATTTACCTTATTCTATGTTTTAGGCTTATGTCTTGGGAACCGATGTTTGATTCCGGTTTTCCCTTTTGGTCATGTATGTTTTAGTACATATTACCTTGCATGCTTTGATGACACGCTATAAATACGCGTAACGGTCCACTTATCAAAGTGGGGTGTTACAATTTTGGTATCAGAGCCCAAGGTTTCGACATGTAGGCTCTAAAACTTGACCTATGACTAGTGGGTAGTCACCAGGAGCTTCCTAAGTCAACATTTGTTATTCCACGTATTGATGTTTTCAGCACCTTGTTGTTTTAACCATGATGTTTTCATCAGGATTGCTTTTACTAATATGGACTAAACAACTGTCATCCATACTTAGTTATGTGTCATTGTTTTATGCATGAGGTCTCCTAGTAAACTTTGGCTAATATGGACTGAAACCCAATAGTTCATACTTGGTTACACGTTTTCTATTAAGTTTTGACAGTTGATTCTCACTTATTTATTTTTCATGTATCATTCTTACATGTATTTTGACTAAGTAATAGTTGGTACAGGACTGGCCATATTTAGTCGCATGTGCTTTTATCTAATCATTTTGTTTTGATGAACCAACCCATAGGCGTTCATCGTCGTCATGTTGTTTTGTTTTGGTGAACCGAGCCATTGACGTTCACCCAAAATCATGTCATTTTCGTTGGCCATGCATTCATACACGTTTTTTCATGCATAATTTTTTTCATGTTTATACACATAAAATTTTGTTTTCATGTTTATATATATTATGTCCTAATCAGATTAATCATATCAATTTTGTTTTGTGAACCGACCCATGGTCGTTCACACCAGTGATTCTCAGCTTTCATTTCATAACAGTCATATTTCTTTCATGTCCCCTCATTAATTGTTATGATCCTTATGTCAATTATGTTTTCATATTATCATGGTTAACTTCATTTTTACGATGATTACGTTTTATGCTCCATATGATGATGATGTTTTCATAAGTTCATGCTGATTTCGTTTTTATGTTGATTATGTCTTAAGTCTCTTTACGTTAATTATGTTTTCATCATGTTGATCATGCCCTCATGCTACACATTGATGGATTTCGTTAAATCTGGCTTTTATGATAGTCGTGGTTGGTTTTCATTAACCATGCTTTCATGCTAATCATTGTTAAATTTTGTGTAACCACACTTTTAGCATTTTCTCTATGCAACCAGAATGATGTCCATGCTGGAGTTTCCAGGTTATCATGATGCTCATTCCAGTTCAGTTTTCTAACCGTTTAACCAATTATTTTCCTTTAAAATCATGTCAGATGATCGACCCTATATCGATTATTTCATATGCATTCCATGTGTACTCCATGTACCGTATTCTACATGTACTCCATGTACCGTATACCATGTGCATCACACGTACCGTCATCCATGTGTATTCCACTTACAATATTCCGCGAGTATTCGCTAGTCGATTGTCGATCACCTCAGCCATACTTCACTTGTTGATATTCTACAAGATGTTGATGTCGTTCATAATTTGGAGATGTTACTAAATGGTGATGTTGCTGATTATTTGGAGACGCTACGAGATGCTGATGTTGTTCACAAACTGGAGATCCTACAAGACGAAGACAAAGGCGTTAGATCAAAGCAATCGGACGAGAAGATGCTGCACTACCAGACGATTTCCATCACAATCCATGTCCCTACCTTTTAGTTATATGTCGCACGTCATTCAGTTGTCTTTTCAGTCAAAGGAGTGAGAACCGGTACCAGCCGGCCACTTAGCTGAATAGTTACATGAATCACCGTCATGAGAATGCCCCATCATGGAACTGATAGACAAGACTATAGTAACCACTACTGTGACAGCAAATATTCTGGTAATCACAACAGAAACTCAAGTAACGGACGTGATCAAAAATACAAGGGGCAAGTAGTTCTACCGATTCGCCAATTTTGTAACACCCCCAATTTCATGTCATAGCAGCGGAAGGGTCATTGGGTGTTACTATTATGGTTCAATCTCAATATCATAAAAAATCCTCAAAAATGAGTCGTTTTAATAAACGTACATCCATTCATTATTTAAAGGTAAGACAGTTCACACACGGTCCTAAATAGTTTTAAGTTTACACAACATAACAAACGATAAAAGTTTCTTTGAATGGACATAGTTTAGAAAAGCGGGCCAAAACATTTCACAAGCAAACTACACGAAACCGCTTTCCTTTGAGTGCCTTCTTCATGGACCTGAGATAAAACATGTTATTAAGTCAACAAAAATGCTGAGTGAATCTATAGAGTTTATATTTAATAAACGAACAGAAGTATTCTGAATAAACCTTCAATGGTTGATAATCATGTGCATCAGACATAATCATCGTTGTTATTACATAAGTCTCATGACATTGAACGTTAACATATATTAATTCAGCCCAACACACCTAGCCAAGTGCGTATATTTTTCTTATACAATTGCATCCGATGTTTCATTACTAGTGCATCACAACACTACGCGATAGCTAGTCACGACCGGACTGGGCGTCACCCCGATAGATCTATCCATAGTATTAGCGTTCATTTGATTAACAATTCATGATTCAGTGGGTCTTTTTAAGGCTAGTAGCAAACCTATGTAAACAGCGTTCATCTAGCATACAATCGGGTCCTTTGTGTTTTATTTTAAAACAAGCATGTTATCCCCCTCGCGGGTTTTAAAAATCTTTACAAGATAGTATAAAAGAGAGGCTATAGACTCACCTTGGTACAATATTAGTAATATGACGATCGCCGGCGATAAGTGATGCCCGTTAAACACGAAGACCGCAACCTACCAAATATGGCGCATTCGTTAATAAATGACTCAAGTATAAATAATACTTAAATAATAAAAAACTCAAAATACAAAACCATGACAATCACAAAAATAATAGTAGTACAAGTGTACTTTTATACTCCTTTACATGTTACTTTATTAGACTATATGATCAAATAAAAATCTGCCGGTACTTACCAAAAGTACAAGCTCATTTACCTTACTTAAACTATTCTGTTTTTGACGAAACTTGGTCACAAACTCACATATAATATGAATAAGACTCAGTTTAAATTTTATTCAAAAATATTACTTTTAAGACCTTCTGCCCGACACACCTTCGTGTTATAAATACCGGACAGATTTACGTCTTCAACTCGTAAAACCATTTTAACATATCTAAACAACTCCATTTATAAAACCGACACTCAAGTTTGAAAATAGACTCGTGACCTGTGGTTTAGACTTCAACATCAGTCCTTGAACATTTATAAAACTCATTCTATAGTCCCCGAGATTCGATCCAAATATCGACAACAATTTTCGGATTGTGCCGATACTCGTCTCCCGGTACACGAATACTAAAATTGGCATAACTTCTCGCTCGTTTGGAGCTAGAAGCTCTATCTTACATCAAATCGAAGCTAACGAAATTCTCTACGACCCAATATGATTAGTTTAACAAGTTTATTACAGTAAGTAATTCAAAATCCCCTTTTACCTACTGGTCTAAAATGGTCATCTAAAAATCATACCAAATCACCATTTTGACCCATTTCAATAATTTATATACTTCTAATATTACCCTAATATTATCATAACACATTTATCTAACTCCTAAAAAGCTCAAATTCAATCTAACAAAAATCAAATATATAAAAACCATGCATGCAACAACAACCCCACTCAAATATAATAATAATAACAACAATCATAACCATAAAAATGGATCAAACACATGTTCTTCACCAAAATTTTGAAAGAAAATTAAAGTGTATGAATGTGGGAAAATTTTATATCAAAATGAAGCTTATCAAATTTCTAGGATGGGTCTTTGATTAGTTTTGGAAGAATCAAAGTAGAAAATCAAAAATCATAAGGGTTTGGGGTTTGAGGGTGGACGATTTAAAGAGAGAAGAAAGAGGGATTATCTTTTTTTTTATGAATTTTTAATGTAAGATAGTTAGTGGAATTTGTTTAAATAGTCCAAGGTTAGGGTAGATTTTGTCACTTAGGCATAGTTTTGGTCCAAAATGCAATTAAATAGTTTACAAGGTAGAAAATGTAAATTGTAAATTTTGAAAACGTTTACGAGGCTCGAGTTTCGTAAAAATACTTTTCAAAAGTTAAAACGCTTCATAAATATCATAATAAAGCTTCGACACGACTTAAAACGTAATTAAATCAAAAATATCGAAAATATAAAAATATCGAGGCAATCGATAATAAAACATAAATTTTTGGGCATCCGTTGGTATCACGGTCACTAATAGTTCTCGTCATTCGTTAAAACGTAAAACACGAGAAATAAAGATTAAATATAATAAAATCATTATTATGATAATTTGAGAATATAATATCGATACCTAACGCATTCCTTGTCGGTATTCATATAATCGACATTCTTACGCTAGTTTCAAGTCATAACCTTCTCGGTTAGTCGATAATTTAAAATTCTCATTAAATTAAACACGTAATACGTAATAGTCGAGATTAAAATAACGACCTGAAATTGACAGATTGTCACATTATCCCCACCAAATTAGGATCTTCGCCCTCGAAGATCAACTTGCGTTCTTGTCCGATAACTTGTTGAAATCAAAGAGATGAGGGTAATTCTTCCACATTTGGTCTTCTCCTTCCCAAGTATACTCCGGTCCTCTCCGAGAGTTCCATCAAACTTTGACGATAGGGATTCGGCTTTGTTTCAGTTGCTTGACCTCGCGATCCATGATCTCGATTGGTTCTTCAATAAAGTGCAACTTTTCATCAACCTTAACTTCGTCCCACGGTATAACGAGTTCTTCATCGGATAAACACTTCTTCTGATTCGACACATGAAAAGTGTTATGAATCCCATACAGTTCTTGTGGTGGTTCAAGTTGGTATGCCACGGGTCCTACTCTAGATGTAATCTTGAATGGTCCGATATAACGAGGACTTAACTTCCCACATTTTCCAAATCGTACAACACCTTTCCATGGTGATACCTTTAGAATAACCTTATCTCCCACATCAAACTCCAATGGTTTTCTTCTCACATCCGCATAACTCTTCTGTCGGCTTCGTGCAGACAACAGCCTATTCTTGATTTGCACAATCATATCTGTCGTCTCTCTAATCATCTCTGGTCCAGTGAGTTGAGCATCACCAACCTCACTCCAGCTCACGGGCGATCTACATTTTCTCCCATAAAGTGCTTCAAAAGGTGCAGCTTTAATACTCGCGTGATAACTGTTATTGTACGAGAATTCGGTCAAAGTGTGATTTTTGCATGCAACATATCCTCCAATGTTTGAATAGTTCTTTTGCTTTGCCCATCGGTTTGTGTATGATAGGCTGTGCTCATATCCAAATTGGTTCCTAAAGATTTCTGAAGTGATCTCCAAAATCCAGAAGCAAAACGACTGTCTCAATCGGAAATGATTGAAATAGGAACACCATGTTTACACACGATATTCTTCAGATAAAGGTCGGCAAGTTTCTCTAAGCCGAACCTCTCGTTGATTGGAATGAAATGAGCGGATTTAGTTAAACGGTCGACAATAACCCAAATTGCATCGAACCCAGACGGTGTCCTTAGGAGTTTTGTGATGAAGTCCATCGTAATTCGCTCCCATTTCCAGATTGGAATTTTAGGTTGGACCAATAATCCTTACGGCTTCTGATATTCAGCTTTCACCTTTGCACACATTAAGCATTTCGCGACGTATGTTTCAATATCAGCTTTCATATTCGGCCACCAGTATAACTTTTTCAAGTCTTGGTACATTTTGTCCGATCCAGGATGAATAGAATACTTGGACTTATGAGATTCTAACATGATCAAGTCTCTCAGTCCACCATAGAATGGTAACCAGATTCGACCTCTCAAACATTTGATACCATCAGATCGCGTCTCAAATGTTTCACCATCTCCTCTAAATCTTTCGGCTGCAATATTTTCCTTCTTACACGCTTCGATTTGTGCGTTTCGGATTTTGCTCAGGTAAGTTATTATGAACTGTCACCACCAAAGCACGCACTCGAATCGGTTTCTCCCTTTCCTTTCGACTTAACGCGTCAGCTACCACGTTCGCCTTTCCCGGATGATAACGAATTTTCACAGTTGTAATCACTCAAGATACACCCATCGACGTTGCCTCATATTCAGCTCCTTTTGATCCAGTATGTATTGTATGCTTTTGTGATCAGTGAATATTGTACACTTCGTACCATACAGATAATGTCTCCAAAGTCGCAGAGCAAAAACCACTGCCCCCAATTCCAAATCATGGGTAGTGTAATTCTCCTCATTTTTCCTTAATTGTCTAGAGGCATATGCGATCACCTTTTCACGTTGCATGAGAACAGCACCGTATCCTTGAAGAGATGCATCACAATAAACAACAAAGTCTTCACTTCCTTTAGGTAATGTAAGATCAGCGCACTACAGAGTTTCATCTTCAGGGTTTTGAAAGCTTCTTCTTCTTCATCGCCCCACACAAATGGTTTATTCTTCTGAGTCATCTTAGTTAGTGGTTTCAATATCAAAGAGAATCCTTCAATAAACATTCGGTAGTAACCAGCCGAACCTAGAAATTGTCGCACTTTAGTTGGAGTAGTTGGAGCACTCTAATTCTTAATTGCTTCAATCTTCGCAGGATCAACATGTACCCCACTTTTATCAATCACAAGTCCGAGAAATTGTACAGAATTAAGCCAAAAACCACACTTTGAGAATTTAGCGTACAACTTTTCGTCCTTTAACAAGTTCAAGATAATTCTTAAGTGTTCGGCATGCTCTTCCTTGCTCTTGGAATAGATTAGAATATCATCGATGAAAACGATCACGAATTTATCAAGATACGGCTTACAAATGCGATTCATTAAGTCCATGAATACAGCAGGTGCATTAGTCAAACCAAAAGGCATAACTCGGAACTCATAATGACCATAACGAGTTCTAAACGCCGTAATAGGAATATCTTCCTCGCGTACACGAAGTTGATGGTAACCAGAACGAAGATCAATCTTGGAGAAAACACGAGAACCTTGAAGTTGATCAAATAGATCATCAATTCTTGGAAGCGGATAACGATTCTTGATCGTCAGCTTATTTAGCTCTCGGTAATCGATACACATACGGAACGAACCATCTTTCTTCTTAACGAATAAAACAGGAGCTCCCCAAGGTGACGAACTTGGTCGTATAAAACCTTTATCAGATAGTTCTTGCAATTGTACAGACAACTCCTTCAGCTCGGATGGTGCTAAACGATATGGCGCACGAGCCACAGGTGCAGCACCAGGAATTAGATCAATGTGGAATTCTACTTGCCTTGGAGGCGGAAGTCCTGGCAAATCTTCCAAAAACACTTCAGGAAAGTCACGAATGACTGGAACATTTTTGATACGTTTCTCCTTCGATTCCTTCTCCGTTACATGAGCTAGGAATAACTCACAACCTCTTTCGATATACTTACGAGCTTTGATGCACGAAACGATCTTCAGTCGAGAATTACATTTATCACCTTCGATAACTAATGTCTTGCCATCTAAAGGAATCCTAACTTTCTTTTCTTCACACAGAATAAACGCATTATACTTGGACAACCAATCCATTCCGATAATAATATCAAAACTTCCCAATTCGACGATCATCAAGTCTATCTTAAAAATACGGTTCAGAAGATTAAGAGAGCACCCTAAGAGCGCACGATTGGTACTCACTAATTTACCATCAGCTAGTTCTACTTCATAACTCGCGTCTAATTCGACCGGTTTGATATCAAATAAGGTACTAAAACTTGTAGACACAAAGTTTTTGTCCGCACCAGAATCAAATAAAGCTATAGCGTAACGGTTATTCAGTAAAAACGTACCAGTAACAACTTTCGGGTTTTGCTTAGCATCGGCTTCTCCTAGTTGATAGGATTTTCCTTGATTATCACCACCACGTGTATTCTTCTACGGCTCAGGGCATTGATTCTTCATGTGTCCTTTACCTTGTCAGTTAAAGCAAGTCACTCCTTTCCTTCCTGGTCCCCAACAGTCTTCAGTCTTGTGCCCCATCTTGTTACACTTTCCACACTTAGTACATTCACCAGTATGAATCCTTTTGCATCGTTGACATCGGGCTCCCTTATCAGCAGGTGTAGTTTCAGTCATTGCATTAGCATTACTCTTCCTTCGGTTCTGATTCCTATTGTGAGATTTACGGTTCGCCTCGATCATCACTTTCCACTTCAGCCTTTCTTTTACTACCTTTAGCAAGACCATCAGCCTTATCTTGGATAATATGTCCCATCAGTTGGTAGGCCATTCGTACAGCTTCATCAATATTGGCAGGTTTAGATGAGATCACATCACCACGGATGTTGGTAGGTAAGCCTCGAATATACTGCTCCACCTTCAGATATTCTGGGTTAACTTTGTTTGGACAAAGTAGAGCAAGTTCATGGAATCTGTTTGTGTATCCATCGATATCAGTACCCGTCAGTCTCAGCTGATACAGTTCCTGTTCTAACCTTTGAATAACACTCTTTGGACAGAATTCCTCAATCATCCATCTTCTCACTTCAACCCAAGGTGTAGCATAAGCAGCATTCATCCCTACAGACGCCATTCTTCCATTCTACTAAGTTAATGCTCGCCCTTGAAGAGTAGTAGAGATAAACATCACCTTGTCCCCTTCCTCACTTCCACTAAACCGAAACACGAATTCTAATCTTTCAAACCATTGCATTAAACCAACAGCACCTTCAGTACCCTTAAAAGTCAAAGGTTTACATTTCATGAATGAGGTATAAGTACACTTCTTGTTTTCAGGAATCACTGGTCTCTCAGCACCACCAGTTCCAGCACCAGCATTGTCAGCTCCAGTATCGCCAGCTCCAGTATTGCCAGCTCCAGTATTGCCAGCCCTAGTATTGCCAGCTCCAGTATTGCCAACTTCAGTATTGCCAGCTCCACCAGATCCACCAGCTCCACCGGATCCACCAGCTCCTCTGGATCCACCAGCTCCACCGGATCCACCAGCTCCGTTATTCATATTTGCCATAAATGCATTCATAGAGACCTCAAATTGATCAGCTACTATAGCACGTAACTGAGTCTCAGTCAATTGTTTTGGCGGCATGATCCTGTTACACAATTCACATCAAAATGAGTATTCATATAACGCTTGTGATAACAAAACATGAATAACACAGAATAAGAATAGATAGATTATGAGAGAAACAAGAAAGGATGATAGAACGAAGAATAGAATTCAGACAAGGAGCGAAGATGAGTCGAAAGACAGGAATTTCTACTGTGACAATCAGCGTCGTTTATAAATTACGTATTAGTATTATAATAATAAAATAATAAACATTTATAAATAAATAAATGTAGTCCATTATGCTTTAAGCATAAATAATAATTAAATATTTATAACATATATATACTTTTCTTATTCTCGTCCATTGGCAACTCGGAGGTTTCGCTTGTAGATGTTATAGTTAAAAGATTTCAAAATTTTATTTTTGGAAAATCTTTTCATTCTCTATAACTTGAGCTCTAATGCCAATCTGTAACACCCCCAATTTCATGTCATAGCAGCGAAAGGGTCATTGGGTGTTACTATTATGGTTCAATCTCAATATCATAGAAAACGCCTAAAAAACGAGTCGTTTTAATAAAACGTACATCCATTCATTATTTAAAGGTAAGACAGTTCACACACGGTCCCAAATAGTTTTAAGTTTACACAACATAACAAACGATAAAAGTTTCTTTGAATGGACATAGTTTAGAAAGCGGGACAAAACATTTCACAAGTAAGCTGCACGAAACCGCCTTCCTTTGAGTGCCTTCTTCATGGACCTGAGATAAAACATGCTATAAAGTCAACAAAAATGCTGAGTGAATCTATAGAGTTTAAATTTAATAAACGAACACAAGTATTCTGAATAAACCTTCAATGGTTGATAATCATTTGGATCAGACATAATCATCGTTGTTATTACATAAGTCTCATGACATTGAACGTTAACATATATTATTTCAGCCCAACACACCTAGCCAAGTGCGTATATTTCTCTTATACAATTGCATCTGATGTTTCATTACTAGTGCATCACAACACTACGCGATAGCTAGTCGCGACCGGACTGGGCGTCACCCCGATAGATCTATCCATAGTATTAGCGTTCATTTGATTAACAATTCATGATTCAGTGGGTCTTTTTAAGGCTAGTAGCAAACCTATGTAAATAACGTTCATCTAGCATACAATCGGGTCCTTTGTGTTCTATATTAAAACAAGCATGTTATCCCCCTCGCGGGTTTTAAAAATCTTTAAAAGATAGTATAAAAGCGAGGCTATAGACTCACCTTGGTACAATAGTAGTAATATGACGATCGCCGACGATAAGTGATGCCCGTTAAACACGAAGACCGCAACCTACCAAATAAGGCGCGTTCGTTAATAAATGACTCAAGTATAAATAATACTTAAATAATACAAAACTCAAAGTACAAAACCATGACAATCCCAAAAATAATAGTAGTACAAGTGTACTTTTATACTCCTTTACATGTTACTTTATTAGACTATATGATCAAATAAAAATTTGCCGGTACTTACCAAAAGTACAAGCTCATTTACCTTACTTAAACTATTCCGTTTTTGACGAAACGTTTTCACAAATTCACATATAATATGAATAAGACTCAGTTTAAATTTCATTCAAAAATATTACTTTTAAGACCTTCTGCCCGACACACCTTCGTGTTATAAAAACCGGACAGATTTACGTCTTCAACTCGTAAAACCATTTTAACATATCTAAACAACTCCATTTATAAAACCGACACTCGGGTTTGAAAATAAACTCATGACCTGTGGTTTAGACTTCAACATCAGTCCTTGAACATTTTTAAAACTCATTCTATAGTCCCCGAGATTCGATCCAAATATCGACAACAATTTTCGGATTGTGCCGATACTCGTCTCCCAGTACACGAATACTAAAGTTGGCATAACTTCTCGCTCATTTGGAGCTAGAAGCTCTATCTTATATCATATCGAAGCTAACGAAATTCTCTACGACCCTATATTATTAGTTTAACAAGTTTATTACAGTAAGTAATTCAAAAATCCCCTTTTACCTACTGGTCTAAAATGGTTATCTAAAAATCATACCAAATCACCATTTTGACCCATTTCAACAATTTACATACTTCTAATATTACCCTAATATTATCATAACATATATATCTAACTCCTAACAACCTCAAATTCAATCTAACAAAAATCAAATATATAAAAACCATGCATGCAACAACAACCCCACTCAAATATAATATCATAACCATAAAAATGGATCAAACACATGTTCTTCACCAAAATTTTGAAAGAAAATTAAAGTGTATGCATGTGGGAAAACTTTATACCAAATGAAGCTTATCAAATTACTAGGATGGGTCTTTGATTAGTTTTGGAAGAATCAAAGTAGAAAATCAAAAATCATAAGGGTTTGGGTTTGAGGGTGGACGGTTTAAAGAGAGAAGAAAGAGGGATTATCTTTTTTTTATGAATTTTTAATGTAAGATAGTTGGTGGAATTTGTTTAAATAGTCCAAGGTTAGGGTAGATTTTGTCATTTAGGTATAGTTTTGGTCCAAAATGCAATTAAATAGTTTACAAGGTAGAAAATGTAAATTGTGAATTTTGAATACATTTACGAGGCTCGAGTTTTGTAAAAATACTTTTCAAAAGTTAAAACGCTTCATAAATATAATAATAAAGCTTCGACACGACTTAAAACGTAATTAAATCGAAAACATCGAAAATATAAAAATATCGAGGCAATCGATAATAAAACATAATTTTTTGGGCATCCGTCGGTATCGCGATCACTAATAGTTCTCGTCATTCGTTAAAACGTAAAACACGAGAAATAAAGATTAAATATAATAAAATCATTTTTATAATAAATTGAGAATATAATATCGATACCTAACGCATTCCTTGCCGGTTTTCATCTAATCGACATTCTTACGCTAGTTTCAAGTCATAACCTTCTAGGTTAGTCGATAATTTAAAATTCTCATTAAATTAAACACGTAATACGTAATAGTCGAGATTAAAATAATGACCTGAAATTGACGGATTGTCACAAATTCTGGCATGATAACCTAAGAGTTCCAATGTTATTCGTTTCACACCTCGAGACACAGGTCAAGACATCAGTCAAAACACATGTCTCACGTATATTTTCTAATGACGCCTGTCAAGACATCAGTTAAGACACATGTCATAAGCATATTTTCTCAAGACACGAGTCAAGACACATGACTTACGTCCATTTTCTGAAACAGCCATATGAAATTCAGGGTACCCTCCAAGGGGTGCATCCATTTTGTTGAGCCAGGTATTAACCAGGCCACAAGAATTTCAGTACCACCACCGGTATATTGTTGAGCCATGTCTCCACGTATCACGCTCACAATTGTTCAAGTATCACGTACACAATTGTTCACGTACTACATTTCTGATATGACTCATGAATATTTGACCAGATGCTTCTTATACCATTATGTTCATATTATTCTATATCGTGCCATTTCATGTACCTTGCATGTGAATTCTCATCTTCTAGACTAGATTCGTGAGGTTTAGCTTACGCTTGAAAATCAGGATATTCCAATATCATCAAGACATGGTCAAGAAGACCAAGATCTTTTTTCAGTATAGATCCTTTGGAGGAATTATTTCGAGAAGGAGCCCACTCAGGAATGAGGGAGTCCATCCGGACTTCGTATCCTTATTTCATTCCACGATCCAAGTATGTTTTCCAGTCACGTTAGGTTCCATGCTCTCTTTTATTTCATGTCTTTCGGTTTCATGTTACCGGTTTATCGTATCTATTACTCGAGGACGAGTTATTCTTTTTAGAGGAAAAGAGTTGTAAAACCCGCTTAAAATTATTCATGAACACGTCAACACATAAAATTTCGGACAAATTTAAATTTTATTCATCTATCTCATGTATAATATTTATTAAATACTACATGTACTATAAGTAATTATTATAAGTATAAAAATAATTACTACATCACGACAAGAATAAACGTACACGAAATATTAGATCACGTAAACATATTTAAATTCACGAGACAACTATATATAACATATGTAATTTATTTGTTAGCCAATAAAAGCAAAACCGTGGAAACAAAAAGGACCATTTCGGCCAAAGAGAAAATAGAAAGGGGCCTACGCCCGTTCCTGTGTTGGTAAATATCAAAACGCAGTTTATCATTCTTTTCTTCCTTCCCTTATATCACGTAAAAGAAAAACAGAAACCCTAATGAAACTAGAGGGCCACTAGTTCTAGAGTAGCAACAGAAGGAAGAAAGGACCTTGATCTTGATCATTTCCAATGGTGCCCATGTTTAAATCTTTCAAGACGCACACACATAGGTATTTGAACATGAAAAACCCTATTTCGTTTTTTGTTTTGTTCTTCCTCTTTTGATGATCGACCACGCTTCTGTTCAACCAAACTAAGGGTGCGTGTGTTGTCCCTGTGCTGCCGCAAAGACCTCCAAGGGTGCGGCTAGTTTTGTGTTCAAGCTAGAGGCCATGCGGTTCGGTTTAGTACATGTAATCAAGGTACCAAGAGACAATCTTGAGGTCTTTCTTTCCGCCCACTCAAGAGACCTAATAAATGTGAAAACACTTATCCTTTTACCACTTAATTATAACAATAACCAAGCCTAAACGTGTATTTATTGTCGTAAAGCCGGAATTATGCGTGGTTTGTGTTTTTGTTGTGATTTAGGACCAAAATGTGAAAAGGGAAGAAAACTTGGGCTTTCATGGGCTTTTATCAAAGAAAAAGACAAAAGACGAAGTCAAAAGATCAAGAGTGCAAAAAGTACGAAAATCCAAGGCCTATTCTGAAGATTTATCGAAGAAAAAGTCTAAAGACGGAAGTTTAATAAAGTCGAAAAACCAAGTCTAATAAATGAAGAAATTATAAGACGAGTTCAGTTTATCCATCGACAAATCCTGAGTCAAAGTCGAGAAAGATGAAGAATCTATAAGACGAAAAGACGAGAAGACGAAGAAAGCATCAACACATTTAATTTCCCTATAAATACCCTCCTAATGACACATTAGGAGGTTTTAGCTAATTTGACAAATTAGTCTTTCCAATTTATTTTCTTGCACTTTCATATTGTCATTTACTTAATTGCTCTTAATTTCAAGATTATTCCAAGTAAGTCTTTAATTTTATGTATTGAATCTTAATTTTTAATCAAGTTTTTAATTAATCTCTTATTCTACCTTTCTTGTTGATTTGATTTTTATGCTTATTTGCTTATTGTCATGCTTATTTGATTGTTTGTTTTGTTTTTATGTGTTTGATTGTGTTAGCTTATTGTTCTTATACCTTATTGTGTGCTTTTCTTAAATTTAATTAAGTGTTTTTTTAAAGTTATTTTATAAAAAGTTGATTTTAAATATTTTGATTATTTAGTATTTTTAAAAGTTTTTAAATTTTGGCTTATTAGCTTTTTCTTAAACTTGATTTGGTTAAGTTTTTAGATAAGTGCTTATTGATTTTTAGCTTATTTTTAGTTTTCGCTTATTTTTGTTTTAATCCGGAATGCTTTAAAACCCTAATATCCGAATTAAGTGTAGATTTTCTTTTCCCGACATATGTACAAATTCATTTTCCGAATTACATACAAACATCCTTTCCCGAATTAAGTTCAAAAGCACTTTTTCCCGAATTGAGTGTGAACTTCCTTTTCCCGAATTGTGTGCAAACACCCATTCCGAATTAGGTGCAGAAGGTATCGATTCTGAATTAACTCCTTAGTTTGGATTCCGATTAGTAGTGGTAATGATGAATTCCGAATTGCATCACAAATGTGGATTCCGAATTACTTGATGAGTCTTGATTCCGAATTAAGTAGGGCACTCACATTCTGGATTACCCAGTAAACCTAGATTCCGAACTTAGTTTAGGAATTAGGTATTCCGAATTATGTCAGGGTTTAGGTTTCCCGACTTAGGTCATGTTTGATTTTTAGATTTACTGTTTTAATTTCAAGCATTTATTTTTCCCACCAATTTTCTTAAGTGTATTTTAATTGTTTTACTTTATTTTAAATTTCAAGTTTGCACTGTTATTAAGTTTTCAAATTTAACTTTTGTCAAGCTTTAATTTCTCGTCATTTAATTAATTACTTTTAAAATCTTAATTTCTCGCCATTTACTTTTTAGTCATTTTTCACTTTATTTACCTTCTATTTACTTTATAGTTTGTTTCTTTACTCAACGACAACCATCATTTCTTTTTCACCAAAGACAACTAAGTCACACTTTTAACCGTGGTCAATTCGATTAGACATACTTCAAAGAACGATTTTTCAGTTATTAAAATGGCACCACTGTCGGCTCTTTTCGTGAAGATTACCGGTTTTTTGTGAGAGACGCGTTTGATTTTGGGATCCGTTCACCCGTGAACATTATTTTTCGTGTATAATTTTTTTCAAAAATCCTAAAAATCAAAAATTTTCAAAAATCCAAAAACATTAAAAAAATCATAAAAAGCATTTATGTTTCAAAGTTTTGCACCAAAAAGATTTTATTTTTACGTTAACCATTATTTTTCTATTTCTTTGCTATCTTTTTCTTGTGCAGGTGTGTGCGTACTCGCTCATCGTCTTATTCTGAGCCCAAGACTCTTGAAGACTTATACATGGCCGGTGTACACAACAATAATAATGCACCTCACCCCAATTTGAATAATAACCACCATGTCCCTCCACCCGACCTTCGTACGATGGATGTGCTTTGTCAACCAACAAAGAATGGACGTGGAGAACAGATTACGGTGATGCAAATCACGTCTCCGGAATTTTCGTTGAAGCATCACATGATCCAACAAGTTCAAAATACTTGTACATTTCATGGATTACTGGATGATGATGCCAACAAACACCTCGACAAATTCATTACCGTCACCCAAAGCATGAAATTGCCCGGTGTTACCATTGGGTTTCTTCGCCTTCATCTATTTCCACACACTTTATCCCACCATGCTGAAAAATGGTTTGATCGTCTTCCGAAGAATTCAATTCATACATGGGACGAAATGACTTAACTATTTTTGTCGCGCTACTTTCCACCATCCATGGTATCGAGCCTTCGGAATCAAATCAGTGGTTTCACGCAAGAACCTAAGGAATCACTTTTCGAAGCTTGGGAACGTTATAATGTTTTGATCGATCGATGTCCTAATCATAATATGCTCCCCATCACTTTGATTGATACTTTCTACAATGGTTTAACTTTTCGTGATCGTGATACAATTAATGCAGCCGCGGGTGGCACATTTATGAAAAGAATACCCGAGGAGTGTAGAGAGTTTATAGAGAACATGACCACCCATCACAAAAATTGGGATTCATCCGCATCTTCATGGAATAACCCGAGAGTCAATGTTTCTTCTACTTATCAAACCCCAAGATGATTGAACTCACCGCATGATGGCCGAAATGAACAAAAATATCCAACTCATGGCTACGAATCAACTACAACAAGTTAAAGCTGTAGCACTTTCTTGTGAGACTTGCGGCGGTCCTCATTCATACACTGATTGTCCTTCTACTTATGACAATCCGGAAAACGTGTATGCGGCTCATGGTAACTATTCAACGGAAAGCTATCAAGCCCGATCTCAAGGTGATCGTAACTTGCTAAGTTATCGTTTCAAGAACTTTCTTTCACCTGGTTTTTCTCCTCAAGAGCATAACCCAAACACCTACAATAGAAGCAATCCAAACCCACCTCGAGCTTCTAATCCATATCACCCACCCGCTCCCCGAGTTCCACCCATCACTTCACCCACAACTTATAATCATGATGTTGAAACTTTCATAAGGACCCAAGGAGAGGTGGTGAAAAACCTTCAAAGCCAAATCATTAACTTGAAAGGTGATATCACTAAACAAGAATTACATTCGAACCGAGCTTCGAAATGATATGAGAACTTCTTTAAGCAATCAAACGAATGATTTGAGGAATATGATGGATAGTTTCTTTCAAAGTAATCAACCCTCTACTTCGGGCTCTCTTCCTTCAAATACTGTCACAAACCCAAGAGCGAATGTGAGTGCTATTACTACACGCAGTGGAGCAACTCTTGTAGGACCATCTATCCCTCCCCCAGTTACTCCATCTACACCTCCTCCACCCCCATTTATTCCTCCTACATCCACGCCTAGTACTAGTTCTACATTACTGTCTCCACCTCTCATGGAAGAAGTACCCAAGAAGAACCCTTCACTATCCCCACCTTCCACCTCTAAACCTTCAACATATCAACCTTCACCTTCTACACCTACACCACCTAAACCTAATATCCCTTATCCTTCTCACATAGACAAGTGCAAAGTGCTCACTAAAGAGGATGCTCAAGTTACTTCCTTTTTGAAGATGATTACACAAATGAACTTCAACATTAGCCTCGTTGAAGCACTTGTCCAAATGCCAAAATTTGTGAAAGCATTCAAGGAATTGCTTAATAAGAAGGAGAAGATGGATGAGTTTGTTAACACACGCTTAAATGAGAACTATTCTGCAGTCCTTCTTAAAGAACTTCTTGAGAAATTTGGAGATCCCTGTCCTTTTGTGTTACCTTGTACATTTTCCCAAACCGAAGAATTTACTGCCTTAGCCGATCTCGGGGCAAGTATAAATTTGATGCCATTAAGTGTTTGGAAAAAGTTATCATTACCCGATCTTACACTAACAAAGATGACTCTTGAGCTAGCAAATCGAACTCTCGCTTACCCCGTTGGTATTGCCGAAGATGTGTTTGTTAAAGTTGGTACCTTCACATTTCCGGTCGATTTTGTTGTTGTTGATTATAAAATGGACCCTCGTATTCTGTTAATACTTGGTCGGCCATTCTTAAGAACTGGAAAAACTTTAGTCGATGTTTCCGAAGGTGAACTAATTCTAAGGGTCGGGAATGATCAACAAGTGTTTAAAATGGGGAAGATTACAAACAAATTCAATGGAAGAGAATCGGCGAAAATGATTGATGTGCTTCAAGACGAGCTTGATACAACTACTTGTGAAAGTACAAAGCTTGATGATTTTGTCGTCTACAACAATCCTCTTATCGAGCCTCTCTATGATAATCCACTTTTTCAAGAAAATGTGGAAGACTCAGAAGATCCTCTCTCCAATTTGGTTGCCCCACCAATATATGATGCTCCACCAATCTATGATGATGATTTTAGTTCTGATGTGGATGATTATGATGATTTTGTTTCAGAGTATAAAGATATGCCAACTTATGATGACTTTGATGATGTTGATACTCTTTCGAGTGATTCTTCACATGATGACCTTGCTCCTACTATTGATGAAGATCCTCCACCAACAATGCTTGATCCTACTTTGGATGACTACTCATTTGAGGAAACTTTTGCTACTTTTCTCAATACCTACTTCCCCAATGAGAATGATTCTCCTCCTTTGGACTTTGATTTTGGTCTTTATCCGCCTTCGGATATTAAGAAACCCGTTTCAAAGGAGAAGAAACCGGACGACACCATCATCCGCAGTACTTATGTTTTGACACCTCTCTATCCACCTTCGTTGGATGAGATTGTGAGATTTATGAGCGGCTCTTCTTCAAATTCTACTGAGCCCGAGTCTTATTTTCCCCTAAAGGAAAAGGTGTTTGATACCGGTATTGCAATTTTTAAGCCATCTCAGTATCCATCTGATGAAATAAAAGGTAAGATTTTTGGAAACAATGGAGATATGCTTGCACTTCATCATACTTCCCACCACCGTGCTCAACAAATTCTTAAGGGAACCTTGCCTACTCTTATTTGGCTTGCCTTGTTCACCTTAAGCTTGTGCTATTTGATGGACGAAAACCATGTATTTGACCCCGGTGGAAGTTCTTCAAGGTTCTTACCATGCTAATCAAGGTCGAGTTAGGCTCACCACTCGGTGAACAAAAACAAGCGCTTCTCTGGAGGCAACCCGAGTATCTATCCTTTTAATCCGTTTTTATAATAAGTGTAGGGGGAGACCCTCGTATGTGTTTGTTTTTTTCTTTCTTATGATGTGCAGGGATTCGAGCTTTCAAAGATCCATTCTTGATGACTTTTGACGATCCGTGATTCCGTGTACCCGTCTTCCCGGTTCTATCCTAAACTCTTTTGATTCTCTATTTTATATTCTTCAATATTAAAATAGGAATCACTTTAGTTGTCTCTTCCTTAGCAAGATTTAAACGACGTGCACAATGTCCTAAGTGTAGGGGAGTTTACTCCCACATGCTTAAACATTGAGGACAATGTTTTATATCAAGTGTAGGGGGGACTTCTATTGAAGTTAAGTGGGCTTTTCCTTTAATTTGTCCTCATTTTAACCGGAAATTTGATTTTTCGACATTTTTAAAAAATTTTGATCTATTCTGGCCTATTAGTATTTTCCTTTGTTATCGTTATTTTCTTTCACTAGAATAAATTTTAATAAATGGTTTTAATAAGTTTAGATGTCTTTGATATATTAGACCCGTTATGAATCTTTTGACTCTACTCGAGTTTACTTATCTAAGTTTACTCTAGCTAGTATCCTTAACGTGTTTAAGTCAAGTTTTGCTAGGATTTTATATAGGGAACTTTAAAACGCGAAAGTCTTAACTCTTACGGGTTAAGAACAAGAACTTTTCGCAAGTTCCTATAATTGATCCTAGAAATTCGTTTCTCAAAGGAACTTTAAAATGCGAATTCTAAACTTGAAAAAGTCTAAGAAGTTGCAAGATCCTATAGATGACTTGAAAACCCAAAACTTTGATTTAATAGGCTAAGCATCCACGAGTCTCATTCCTTGAGATTTTAAATTGTGGAGAACGAGAAATGATAGAGTTAATTATAAGTTTGGTATTCTTTCATGAATTTATATGAGTTAATTATGATATTTTTCTCCTATCGCTTGTTAATAAATTTAATTGCATTAAATAAGGGCGTACGATTTGAAAAGTTACTTAGCTTCTAGCCCAAGATCGTTTAAAAGTTGCTTGGTATTAATTAGAGTTCATAGCCAAGGCATAACTTATTGAAGCGGGATGCGAAGATTGGCGAGTCCGAAAAGGCCCTAACAAGGCATGAGGGCTACATTTTGTTGCTAAAGATCCCAAGTGATGTGAAGAATCATTTATCCAAAATCAATATGAACGATCGAGACACACGATGAAAAGCAAAAACTCCCCTAAATATCATGGAGAATTCTATCCGAAAAGACCCTAGCAAGGTATGAGGATAAATAGATCCATGTCCTAAAAGGAGGCGGATCGTTGCATATCAAAATCCAAAATAAAGATTGGAGAAAAATGAAGAAGTCGTGGTCTAAATATGAAGAATCTCTCAAAAATTTCAAGTGAAGAAATTCCTATTATGAAGAGAAGACCATTATTTCAAGAACGTCTCTCAAGATTTGAAGTATGAAGTCACTTCCAAATATCGGTCCGAGAAAGGTCTCAAATCGTGAAACGAGTTATGCCAAGATATGAACTTTATGAAGTCCCGAGAAGCAGTTTTAAAAGATTTTGTCCTTTAGCTAACTATTGATTAAATCGTCCTACTTTATTTTCGGCCTAAATAAACTATCTAAAGAAGTCAAACAATGCATCCTCTTGATCATTCAAGACAACAATATAATATAAGAGATACACCTATGAATAAGGGAGTCTAAGCAAATAATTGAGCCACATGAGTTTGTGTTAGTTTGCTAACTTATAATAACAATGATATCGTTTTTAAGCTTGGTGTGGGGAACGTGAAACTTGAGAGTGATAAACATTCATGACATACAAAATCCCTAATGTAAGTCTTCGATATCTTTACTTGTTTTCTTCCTTCAAATATTTTGTAATTTTCTATCTCTTAAAGTTTCCTTAATGTCTTGTGTTTAGTAAAGGCCAAAGTGGGTTAATTATGATGGATAATGTAAATCTTGCTTTGTAACTAATGCATTGCATGAGGGCATTGCAATGGTCAAGCGTAGGGGATTTAATAAGTGTGAAAACACTTATCCTTTTACCACTTAATTATAATAATAACAAAGCCTAAACGTGTATTCATTGTCGTAAAAGCCAGAATTATGCGTGGTTTGTGTTTTTGTTGTGATTTAGGACCAAAATATGAAAAGGGAAGAAAACATGGGCTTTCACGGGCTTTTATCGAAGAAAAAGACAAAAGACGAAGTCAAAAGATCAAGAGTGCAAAAAGAACGGAAGTCCAAGGCGTATTCTGAAGATTTATCGAAGAAAAAGTCTAAATACGGAAGTTTAATGAAGTCGAAGAACCAAGTCTAATAAATGAAGAAATTATAAGACGAGTTCAATTTATCCATCGACAAATCCCGAGACAAAGTCGAGAAAGACGAAGAATTTATAAGACAAAAAGACAAGAAGAGGAAGAAAGCATCAACACATTTAATCTCCCTATAAATACCCTCTTAATAACACATTAGGAGGTGTTAGCTAATTTGACAAATTAGTCTTTCCAATTTATTTTCTTGCACTTTCATATTGCCATTTATTTAATTGTTCCTTAATTTCAAGATTATTCCAAGTAAGTCTTTAACTTTATGTATTGAATCTTAATCTTTAATCAAGTTTTTAATTAATCTCTCATTCTACCTTTCTTGTTGATTTGATTTTTATGCTTATTTGCTTATTGTCATGCTTATTTGATTGTTTGTTATGTTTTTATGTGTTTGATTGTGTTAGCTTATTGTTCTTATAGCTTATTGTGTGCTTTTCTTAAATTTAATTAAGTGTTTTTTTTAAAACGTTATTTTATAAAAAGTTGATTTTAAATATTTTGATTATTTAGTGTTTTCAAAAGTTTTTAAATTTTGGCTTATTAGCTTTTTCTTAAACTTGATTTGGTAAAGTTTTTAGATAAGTGCTTATTGATTTTTAGCTTATTTTTAGTTTTTGCTTATTTTTGTTTTAATCCGGAATGCTTTAAAACCTTAATATCCCGAATTAAGTTTAGATTTTCTTTTCCCGACTTATGTACAAATTCATTTTCCGAATTACATGCAAACCTCCTTTCCCGAATTAAGTGTAAATGCACTTTTTCCCGAATTGAGTGTGAACTTCCTTTTCCCGAATTGTGTGCAAACACCCATTCCCAATTAGGTGCAGAAGGTATCAATTCCGAATTAACTCCTTAGTTTGGATTCCGAATTAGTAGTGGTAATGATGAATTCCGACTTTCATCACAAATGTGGAATCTGAATTACTTGATGAGTCTTGATTCCGAATTAAGTAGGGCACTCACATTCCAGATTACCCAGTAAACCTAGATTCCGAACTAGGTTGTAAACCGCATTCCGGCTTAGTTTAGGAATTAGGTATTCCGAATTAGGTCAGGGTTTAGGTTTCCCGACTTAGGTTAAGTTTGATTTTTTGATTTACTGTTTTAATTTCAAGCATTTATTTTTTTCGCCAATTTTCTTAAGTGTATTTTAATTGTTTTGCTTTATTTTAAATTTCAATTTTGCACTTTTATTAAGTTTTCAAATTTACTTTTTGTCAAGCTTTAATTTCTCGTCATTTAATTAATTACTTTTAGAATCTTAATTTCTCACCGTTTACTTTTTAGTCATTTTTCACTTTATTTACCTTGCTATTTACTTTAAAGTTTGTTTCTTTACTTTACACAACGACAACCATCATTTCTTTTTCACCAAAGACAACTGAGTCACACTTTTAACCATGGTCAATTCGATTAGACATACTTCAAAGAACGATTTTTCAGTTATTAAGACCCAACAGGGTCAAGTTTCTTGGTTTATTGGATAGCCGAGAACCAAGAGCTCAATGCTCGGTTTGGTTGTATACTCAAGCCAAGCAACAGGCTTGGCCTGTTTCTAATTACCTAGCCTAGACCTTCCCTTGAACCAAGGGGGTTCGACCTTGTTTGATGTGCAGCCGAGAAACCCTAATAGGGTGTGGGCTGTTTGGTTCATGTAGAAGCCAAAAACCAAGAACAGGAGACTATGGCTCGTTTCTTTCGTCCATGTCCAGTCGAGAGACCCTAGAGCTAGGGCTCATTATATTGGTTTTGTTTTAATTTTGGTTTTGATTTATGTAATTACAAGTAAATATAAACATGTCATGGTAAAAATAGAAGACTTAGGTTAAAGTTAATATAGATATTAATTTCATGAAAAACCTTGTTTTGATATTAATTAAGTTGTTAATTGATCATGGGCAATTTTGTGGTTAAAATGATTAACTAATTTTTCATGCATTAAAACTGTTGAGTCATAGGATCTAGACTCATCTGGGATATATAACAATGATTGTAATAAGCACAGCGAAACATAAAGAACACAATCAAAGTTATGAACAAGGCTTTCTTATTCATAAAATACTAATAAGCTACTACTACTCCTGGTGCCTAATAGGCTTGACACCAGGAGAACGCACACACACCTTTAGTTTACATTGTATATGAATTAGTGAATAACCATGTGTGCCTAACCCTCTTTATATAATAGAGGTACTAGGGTTACATCACAACCCTAGCTTACTTACTAAGCTAACTATTTATTATTAAGTCCTTCATCTTCTTTTGTCATATCAACTCAAGATATATAAGTCCCAACAATCTTCCCCTAGTTGATTTGACAAAACCAGTAAGCACAAGCTTCCACTAAAGCTAATATAGATGAAGGCTAAGCTTCCCCTGGATCCATGCATTCTTCCCCTTTTTGTCACATCAACTCAAAAAGGATCGTCTTCCCCTAAAGAAGTGCACGTCAAATCCAGTAGGTTCCATGGAGTGATCACTGATGAAGAAAATCAAGTATAACGAATTTTATGAAGAAGTGAAATATCCCAAACTTGTATCTTATATCATCTCAGTTTTTATTACATGGGACTGATAACCCCCATAACTATAAGCCAACTGTTAGCTATAACAATATATTTAATCCAACGACAAGGTGTATTGCTCACCAACAGTTTTTGGTACATGGGAACTGGTAACCTTCACAACTATGAGCCAGTTGTAAGCTGTAACAATATATTTAGTCCAAAGACAAGGTGTATTGCTCACCTAATTGAGATATAAGAAGATAACAAGTTTGTGAAAATCAAGTCCAACATCAAATAAGCAATAATCAACTGTCTTCGTCAAGAAACCATAAATCACCAGTAGGAACCATAAGCGAACCATCTCTTGCATCTTAAACTCAGTAGTACAGATCATCCACTCATTCAGTGTGAAAAAGACATGCTTATTACAATAACATGTAATAAAATGTCTTTGTATAATTCTTGTAATCAATATATGCATGGCGATCACATGCAATGGCCGATAGTCTCAGTGAGCTCTGACGGATCAACCAGAAACCACTCGATGCTTATGATCATGCTAATTTTGTGATGATCATATCATGAACTGTATGGTATCATATGCCCCCCAAATATTTGTAAAAGAGCGTGTAACTGTTCCAATCAAGAATTATAGCATAAACTAAACGTTGGTAATAAACCATATACCTCTTCATTGTTCAAGATCACCAGTAGGAATGACCAGAAGGAAACGACCAGGAGGAACCGACTAAGAGGAATCGACCAGTAGAAACTGTCCAGGAGGAACCGACCAGTAGTAAGAAATAGCCAACTAGGAGCATCTCAAAAACCCCTTCGTTTTCATTTTTTTTTCATTTCTTTTTTCATTTTGGTTTTTTTTTTCTTACACCTTCTGTCACCACAATGTCGCTAAGCTGTTGCTAATATCAAACACATCTTCTTTCTCCAAACTTTTAGTGACGCAAGAACTGTCACTAATACTGTTGCTGACCTGTCACTGATCACAATAGAACAAATGATACAAAGAAATATATATGGACGGTACTAGACAGAGAGTACAATGAACTTTCCATATTTATGTTTCTACGATCCTGTAGCAACCACAATCATACCCATAGAATCACGTCCCAAATATATATCTTATGTCCTATATCCCATGAAGTTAGGAACTCACGTCTATTTCAAAATGGAGATGTGCCCCTATCTTTTAGGATTAACTCCACGCAAGGATATGAAACTCAACCCTAAAAATCAGGGATCTCATTCAATCAATAGCCGAATGTTTTAAATGCAGCCACGTCCAAAATTATACAAGATAAATGCATATCTCGAAAATCAAGGAACTAATAAATACGTATAAAGCTGCTTCTACACGTTTTGACTTTGGTATCATACCCTAAAAATCAGCATCATGGACCCATATACTGCATCATATATCACGTCAAGAATTCAAATGGCATCCCTACATATTAGGAGTCATAATATATCCATAATGTGTGTAGGTCATAACTGCTTCATTTAACATACGATTTGACTTTGTTATAACATCTACACGTCACATCCGAAAATAACTCGTATCCCATAAACAATATTTATCACCACACGTCTTAAGCGGTTATGCATTCATTGACATTATCACACAAATGTTTCGCACATATCCGGTGCCTACAAATCAGGCAGAATCCATGCATACCATATTCCAAAGTCTCGTTCAAGTATATGAATCAGCTATGTAAAAAAAATTCATTTCTTTAAATAAGACCTTTTCACGTGGTCCCTTAAATTACGTCCAGTAGGAGTCAACGAGATTAATTCCAAATCTGTATATATCAAAAAGATTACTGGCGAGAATAGTACCTTGGAGTCTCTGCCATTATCTTGAAACCATACGAGACATATCAACAGTACTTGAAATGTAGAAGACACATGAAAGTACCTTTGTATGTTCAAGTCTGCTTTTCTCCTTTTGTAGAAATCAAGTAACAAGTATACACAGAAATATGATACACGTCCCTTTCTCCTTTTCACCTTTATCGAACAAATCCATCTTGCCAGCATATAGAACAAATCCAATAGACCAAATGTCACGTGATGTATACTTTGTAACAAAACCCTTGGGACGGCCATCAATCATGTGCTTTAATTTCCCATGCCTCTTTCATCTGCCCTAGAAGCACAGCCAGATGTCCAAAGTTCCTTTGTTAAAATATACAAAAGGAATGCAAGACACAATGGTATTTAAACAGATTTAGCTTGTCTTCATACTGTCACATGTGTTCTAGGGTTTAATAAAACCCTAATGATTTATCAATCATCATGTACCCTTCTGCCTTTACTGAACATAGGAACAGATTTCAGGGTTTAACAAGCACAAACCCTAAAATAATGAACACCGACAGCCAATCACCTCTTGGTTCAAACTTTCAAACACATGAAACCCCAAAAGCGTATCTGTCTTGGCAACAAGTAATTCTACTAGGGTTCATCATTGATCCAAGGATCAACTCACCAAAGCTAGCAGAATCACCATAATGAACACGAATCTGCCCTTCTCTCAACGGCAAGGATAACCTATCGATCTAGGGTTTGAAAACCCTAAAACGAAACACAGCAGCAGCCAGAGGTGTTCATCACCTTAGATCATTCTAACAGCAGCAACATCATAGTACCAGCAACAATTTTCTAGGGTTTGTTAGGAAAAACCCTAGATCAGTAACATCTTTTATTTAATAAAAGGACAGAAAATACTATAACATGAAAACCTTGTAGATCAACCAGATTGAGAGCCAACAAGCTCTGATACCACTTGTTGAGTCATAGGATCTAGACTTATCTGGGATATATAACAATGATTGTAATAAGCATAGCGGAACATAAAGAACACAATCAAAGTTATGAACAAGGCTTTCTTATTCATAAAATACTAATAAGCTACTACTACTCCTGGTGCCTAATAGCCTTGACACCAGGAGAACGCACACACACCTTTAGTTTACATTGTATATGAATTAGTGAATAACCATGTGTGCCTAACCCTCTTTATATAATAGAGGTACTAGGGTTACATCACAACCCTAGCTTACTTATTAAGCTAACTATTTATTATTAAGTCCTTCATCTTCTTTTGTCATATCAACTCAAGATATATAAGTCCCAACAAAAACTTAGGTTATAAATAATTTATTATTATTTATTTAATCATGAAACATATGTATAAGTTATGCTTGAATTATTATGACATGAACTTTAGACTATGATTATATGATTAATAATACAAGATTATATCATGACCAAAAGTATTAAACTTAGGCTATAATTAATTATATAATTATACATGATTTCACTTGTTTAATTTTATAAACTATACATTATATCACAAGTTTATTTTATGGTAAAGTTTATTTTGCATTATTAATTAATATTTATTAAACTATGCAATTTAATATTAATTAATAATTATCATGTAACCTATAGTTTTATTCTAAATAAACTTTACTATATTATTTAAATATCATGAGTAATTAAGAAACCTGATAAGAAACCCTAAATTTCATTAATGGCAGCAGAATTTCTTTCTTCATCTCCAATCGGTTTTATTGTCCCTGTTAATCTCTAAACCTTATAATGATGCAGTTTTCTCGATTAATCTTTGATTAATCTGGAGTTAACATAGTCATTATTTGGTTGAAGGTTATTCTAGTGTCTTTTAATCGGTTGTTTTTTCATTTTCTGCTTGCGATTATTGAGGCATTGTTTTTTTATTATATCTAGGTCGGTGTCGTGTTGTTTGATTACTGTTATAGGTGTCTCCATTAGTTACCAACACGATCATTCTTTGTTTTGTTCTTCTTCTTGTCATCGCTTATTAGGGTTTCGGTTGGTTTATTATTATTATTAGGGTTTGTTTAATCATTTAGCTGGTTAGGCTTTCTGTCCTTGATATGGAACCTATTGATTATGCTAACATGGATTTGAGAGGCAAGGCTGTTGCTATCAACAGTATGCATACCTGTAACATGGATGTGATTAGGAAGGTGTTTGGGGTGAAACTGGAAACTGTTAGGGACGTTCATGATTTTATGCACATCATAAAGATGAATAAATATGACTTCTGGTCCTTGGTGTTTGGTGCTCGATCCCAAGAAGTATTTAATATGATGTATTCTTATGAATGCTCTTTGATTGCGAAGGGGGGATTGATCAGTCTAGGTTTTCCTCAAACACTCAACGGGTTAGGGTTTCATACCCGTCATTCGGTGTGCAGCAAGATGAGTTTGTTAGTATGTCTTCTCCTATGGTTCTAAATTCCTAGATCGGGATGTTGGCTTGTCGCAGATGGATGGAAGCCCTAATATGGGTTTGCATGATCGTGAGGGACCATCGTTTGCTGGTGAGGGCTGTGTGGTTCGAAAGGAGCATGATGGGATTGGTTCGTAGCAAAAAGATGAATTTGTTAGTATGACTTCGCCTATGGTATCTAAGTTGCTGGATGGAAATGTTAATTGTGCTATGCGCGTTCAAGCTGCAAATGGCACAAATGTGTTCGATGCGAAGAATTAGTCGATTAATAAGATTATGGGATTTATGCCGTAGTTTATTCTAGATGCGAGTGAGTTATTTTTAGTTAAACTTGGCATGCCTTTGGATATTGACAATTTTGCTAAGGATATTGAATGTGGGAAATATAAAGTATGGTCGATGTTGAATCATGCACAACGTACTATAGTTGTTAAGATTGTTCGTGAAAGGATGGATTTCCTTTTAAATCCTCCACATATAGAGAGCAACCATGTGTCTATATCTAGTGAAAAAGGTGCAAGTGCGAGTAAGAATGCCTTGTCGAAGGTTGATGATGTGCCTACTGGTCTGACTCTGGATGATGCAAGTAATGATTATATACAGTCGATTGAGGATATTACCGCTGATTTTTCTAATAAAATGGATACGCTTGCTTCTATTTGTAGTCATGATACTAGTGCAAATGAAAAGGAGCAGTCCGCTGATAATAGAGACATGTTATTGTGTAGTCTCTTCAATGTTTTATTGTGAGTGGGTCATTTTGCAACAAATACATTATCAATGGACAAGTAAAATAAGCATGTTTCCATCACGATCAAATGTTGTTGTTCCATTTCTTTTGATTTTCTATTTGAAAGGAATCATACTATAAAATATGTGATAATTTATATATTTGTAATTATTTATTTATTCTTTAAATTAGTTTATATATTTCAAGATTACAATTTATAACTTATATAAAAATGAAATATATGTGAAAGAAAGCTAGCAATTAACAAATTTCTATGTTGTTTTTTAGCTTACGATTAGCTAACGTGCTTTAACAAATGGTAAAAAAACCATTGACCAAACTAATACTCAACAACTATTTTAGGAGTGACACAACAAACAAAAAATCTAAAAAACAAAAACTCAAAACTTTTACAAGCCATGAATCGGATCGGGTCACATCAAGTATTTTCTAATAAATAAGTCGCTTAACACTACATATTTCTCACTGATAACACTTCCTTCCAATTTAAAAGATTATATCACAACCGATGACACTACTGTAATGAAAGAAATATATTAATTGTCATTTGTAACCTCTATATTTATTTTTTTACTTTAACTTCATTTACGTTTTTCTTAGTTTTTTTCATTTGAACATTAGAACTTTAAGAGAATATATTGTATTGTATTAAACTAAATGACTAAATCTAATGAAACTTTAAAGAGTAACAAAAAATAAAGATAAATGTTACTTTGAAAACTCAACCCCAGCCATCGCATCTTGCAACTTTTCACCAATTTAAGAACGCCAAAGTTAACATCAACAAAATTACTAGTTACTTCGCAACTTCACCTTAGTGGTTTCCAACATATAATTAAGGTAGGTCCATTAAAACACTACTCTAAGGGTTTTTGTTTTCAAGGTGGTTCCTAATATAGAAAGTAAAAGATTAAAACATGACAAAACTTCTTGAAAATAATGAAACTAATAAGAAAAAAAGGTAATGCTACCTGTGATCGAAAATGTTGTAAAAAGCATATATGCTACAAAGATGAACATAAAATTTCTCATAATTATTTTGGTTGTTTCTTTCTGTGAAATGAAAAAAGTATGTGACGACGTTTACTATACTTTATAGTCATCAACATGATATGCATACATGGAATAAAATATATAAACATAAATGAAAATGTAGAAAAATAAAATGTTACGCATCTCCTTTCAACGTATTTGGTAATAATTAATAAATTGAAACATTTTTAGTGTGTATCAGTTCACATTTGTGTGTGCGCGCTAGAAAAACAGACTAGTCAATGAAATCAGAATTATATAGCATAAAATCATATTACCTTGCATGCTTTGATGACACGCAACAATTATCCTAAGATATTCCATTTATTAAAATGGGTTGCTACATTAAGTATCACCTATTTTTCTTTCAATTTTAGATATGTTTTTACGTTTAGTTTGTTATTTCTTTTTCACGTCTATTTTCATATATTAAAAGAAAACAAAACATGTTATTACCTGTATATTATAAATCAAACTATTACCATGAACCTCATTTGAAAATAATACATGATTTTATATAGTAAAAAGTAGAACATAACATAACAAAAAATACAAACCTTGCATTCATGCGTCAATTTGATTTAAATAACAAGAAGTTCCTCCAAATATAAAGTAAGCTTTTTTATATTTATTATAAGTCATTTAAACAACCACTCAAATAAACACACCATATAAAACACAATACAATGCTCACACCAATAACATTATGTATTAAACCTCATTTGTAAATTGTGATTACACAATTACGAAAGCGACCTCGAATATCGAAATTTTGAAAGACGGGCCTACCGTAACAAAAAGTTGGACAACAAAAAGTGATAATAAAAACAAGTCATTGACGATATGTAATCAACTTACAAAAGGTCAAACAATATAGAAACTTATACTCATGTCTACTTCACCGACAAATTCACTAGCTACTTCACGCCTTCACCTCACACAAGATTGTTCTCAACATAAAATTAAGGTATGTCCGTAAAAACACTACTCTATCGGATCTAAAGGTTTTTGTTTTCAAGGTGGTTTCCGACAACCACTGTTGTACAATATGGGTTTGCGTCCGATTTTAGGAAGTAAAAGATTAAAAAAGGGTAAAACTTTTTAAAAAATAATGAAATGAGTATGAAATAAAATTTTAATTTTGATCGAAATTGTTGTAAAAAACATGTATGTTACTACGAAGAATATATGATTTCTCATACTTTGACTTGATTATTTCTTTAGTGTGAAATGAAAAAGTGATTTGATGATATTTACTATATTATATGATTTGATTGTTTCTTTAGTGTGAAATGAAAAAAATATTTTTATGATGTTTACTATATGATATAGTGATAAATGTGATATGCCTATATGGCATGAAATACACGAACATCATTGAAATATAGAAAAATAAAATGTTACGTATCTCCGTTCAATTAATTTGATAGGACTTAACAAATTCAAAAAAATAATAGTGTGTATCAGTTACAATTTGTGTGTGTGCTAGAAGAAACCGACTAGTCCATAATTTTTACTCTTTAGGAAGCTTATTGGCGATTTCTAAGTGCACGCCTTAGATAACATTTAGGTTATTAACATTTACTCAACTTTTTATACTTTTTAATAATAATTTTTTCTATTATTGTTGATTAGAACGATATGGCATGTAATATTTCAACACATGTGGTTCTAACTATATGCCTGAGATAACATTTAGGTTATTCATATTTAATCAATTTTTCATATATGTTCATAATAAATTTGTTTGTGGTGATGTTGATCATAACTATATAGCATGTAATACTTCTACAAATATGGTTGTTATTATATCTATGAGATAATATTTAGGTTATTGATAGTTAACCAACTTTTCGTACCTACACATTATTAAGTTTGTTTCCATTAATAGAGTAATGTTTATTAGAAGTATATGACATGTGATTCAATACATATAGTTGTAACTGTATGTGTGAGATTACATTTAGGTAATTTACATGACTTTCATACATGTTCATAATCAAGTTTGTTTCTAATAATGTTTGATCATCTATATGAACATGTATGAAAAATTGACGGAATGTCAATAACAAAAATGTTATCTATGTTGAAATATTACATGTCAAAAAGATGTGTTAGAAACATTCGTGTTGAAATATTACATGCCATATAGTTCTCATCAACATTATTAGAAACAAAGTTAATTTTAAACATGTATAGGAAATTGATTAAATGTTATCTCACCCGTATAATTACAACCATGTGCGTTTGAAGTTATTACATTGTATATAGTAATGATATTGTGCCATATAGTTATGATTTTATGCTATATAATTCTGATTTCAGTGACTAGTCTGTTTTTCTAGCGCGCACACACAAATGTGAACTGATACACACTAAAAATGTTTCAATTTATTAATTATTACCAAATACGTTGAAAGGAGATGCGTAACATTTTATTTTTCTACATTTTCATTTATGTTTATATATTTTATTCCATGTATGCATATCATGTTGATGACTATAAAGTATAGTAAACGTCGTCACATACTTTTTTCATTTCACAGAAAGAAACAACCAAAATAATTATGAGAAATTTTATGTTCATCTTTGTAGCATATATGCTTTTTACAACATTTTCGATCACAGGTAGCATTACCTTTTTTTCTTATTAGTTTCATTATTTTCAAGAAGTTTTGTCATGTTTTAATCTTTTACTTTCTATATTAGCAACCACCTTGAAAACAAAAACCCTTAGAGTAGTGTTTTAATGGACCTACCTTAATTATACGTTGGAAACCACTAAGGTGAAGTTGCGAAGTAACTAGTAATTTTGTTGATGTTAACTTTGGCGTTCTTAAATTGTTGAAAGTTGCGAGATGCGATGGCTGGGGTTGAGTTTTCAAAGTAACATTTATCTTTATTTTTTGTTACTCTTTAAAGTTTCATTAGATTTAGTCATTTAGTTTAATACAATACAATATATTCTCTTAAAGTTCTAATGTTCAAATGAAAAAAACTAAGAAAAACGTAAATGAAGTTAAAGTAAAAAAATAAATATAGAGGTTACAAATGACAATTAATATATTTCTTTCAGTACATTAGTGTCATCGGTTGTGATATAATCTTTTAAATTGGAAGGAAGTGTTATCAGTGAGAAATATGTAGTGTTAAGCGACTTATTTATTAGAAAATACTTGATGTGACCCGATCCGATTCATGGCTTGTAAAAGTTTTGAGTTTTTGTTTTTTTAAATTTTTTGTTTGTTGTGTAACTCCTAAAATAGTTGTTGAGTATTAGTTTGGTCAATGGTTTCTTTACCATTTGTTAAAGCACGTTGGCTAATCGTAAGCTAAAAAACAACATAGAAATTTGTTAATTGCTAGCTTTTTTCACATATATTTCATTTTTATATAAGTTATAAATTGTAACCTTGAAATATATAAACTAATTTAAAGAATAAATAAATAATTACAAATATATAAAATATCACATATTTTATAGTATGATTCCTTTCAAATAGAAAATCAAAAGAAATGGAACAACAACATTTGATCGTGATGGAAACATGCTTATTTTACTTGTCCATTGATAATGTATTTGTTGCAAAATGACCCACTCACAATAAAACATTGAAGAGACTACACAATAACATGTCCTTTGTTGTAATTTAATTACATATCACTAATAACATGTCTCTATTATCATTTTTATTGTTTATTTTTTAGGTACTGTCGATCATTCTCTAGAAAGACCTCAAGTGGCTCTAGATTTTATTTCATCGCCAATGACAACAAGATTTTATACCGAATTTTTTGGTGTGGGTACACCATTGCAATTTTAGTTGGTGTGATTATCTGAACGGTTGATTAAATTACTAATAATAATTATAAAATTGGTTCTTTGGTTTTTGAGGGATTTCTAGTTATTGAAATGAAATTGATGCAAGAATGCAAAGGTTTGGCTTTTTTGTTAAGTATGCTCCACTTTCTATAGTTTTAGTTACAATAGTATTTTCAAGTAAGGTTCAAGGTAATGATTTGGTTTATAACATACATGGAATAGTATGTTTCGTGTTTTCTTAGTATATATGACAACGGATTTGGAAAATAAAATAACAAAGCAAAAGAAAAAGTTATCAAACAGTGAAAGAAAAATAAGCAATACCCTATGAAATTGTTGAAATGCTAGTGTTGAGATGATTTTAACACATCGGCTATCTTATGTACCCAATTTTAGACGACTCGATGCTACATATGTTAAACCGAAATTTGGCTTGGTGTTACTAGCAAAATATGGTACAAACATTTAGATAAACATGAATATGTTTAACTAATGATTTTAATGTTACTGGTCTATTTTGATAATAAAAAACCTTCATACACTACTCAAATAAGACATCATTTTTACTAGAAATCATCTCGAAAAGTACTCGTAGTCTTTTCTATTTTAATCATCCCAATATACGTACTGTCAACTAATCTAAAGAAATGAACATAAATAGAGTACGATCTTAGACATATGTTCCCAACCTTAAGAAATACAATGCAGATAATCGTGAGAAAATGTCAAGGTGAAAAGGCAACGGGAAAGATGCTGAAAACACAATCATTCATGTTATAGAGATAAATCGACGTGTTTAATTACGTAGCTTGTTTCAATAAAACACTAGGAAGCAAAGTATATACGGATAATTACTAATTAGGAAGCATATGATCAGCAAAGGTCATACATATATGCACAAGGCTTAACAGAAACAAAAATTGTATAAAAGACCAACCATATGGTGTATTGCCGTATCTACTTGATTTTGCAATAAATACATACCTTTCATCATTTTCGCACACGAAGACTAGTAGTAATCTCAATAGGAAAAATTAGGAATTGAAATATATTGGTGATCATAAAAGAAAAAAAGACATCGTTCGAACGATTCCAAGGAGGATTGATGGAATCAATTTAAAAGGAAAGTTAGGAATTATAGTGGCGATCATAAATTGGTTTTTATATATTGGCATATTTGGGATCTTATACTAATGGGAGGTTGTTACTAAAAATTAAATAAGGGTGGTAGTAATGCAATTTAACGTTGAATTTACAACAACATTAATATCGGTGGTAGAACTACTACTAGTAACATATGATCGTTACAGCTTTTTTCTATGGTCAAAATTCGCATTAAAGAGGAAAGCTAACCATAACATATATAGGACTTGTACTAAAACACCCTCTTTATTCTTCTTTTATTTTTAATGTTTTTTGAACAAATCACCCTCTTTATTCCAATGATGTACAAGTTTGCAACAATTTGGCCAAGATTGTTAGGTTTTAGTTAAATTAAAGAAATAAATAATATCGCTCATATAATTTTTTTATCTAATTTTGAAAGTGGATAATTAATTTATATCCTCGATCCGGTCCGATTCGCTCTTACTAAAAATTTGTTTATGGATCGGATAAAAACCGGACAAGACCGAACCGACCCGGGACCGGACCGGACTATTTTGTTCCGGTCTCGTTCTGGGGTTTGGACCAATTCGGTCATTGGTTCGATCCGATTTTGATCGGTGCCGTTTGATCTGGATCCGTCGCTCAGCCTTATGTGACATTAGGCTGCCCACAACGCATCAGATTAATTTTCGGTCGCAGATCAGTCGCGACCAAATCGGTCCGTTACGGCGATTCGGTCGCCGGTGTCGACTCCCCCGAACCGATCGTACCTACGACCCAATTCACCAAACCAATCGTCCTTTTTTTCTCTTTTTGTTTTATATTTCTATTGATAAAATTATATTAGATTTAAGAGGATTTCTAAAAGTGCCCGAATGTATGTGTTTGATTTTGTATAAAAGTAAAGTTTGAGATTATTAAACTCTTATTGTTATTTATTTATGGTATATTTTAAGTATATTTAATGTGAATTAAATGTATTTTTTGATATAAAAGGAAAATTTGGGTGTTGATGAATGTCACTTAACATGTGCATGAGGGCACATGTTAGAAAAACCCTAGATTTAATTATGTTTTAAGTATATAAAATTTATAAAAAAATTCTAAATTTTAATATATTGAGCTTTGTTTAATTCCTCACACCATATATTAACTTGATAATTTTTTGAGTTAGTTTTAGCTAATGCGTTTTATACCTTTACTTTTCATTAAGTCTTTTTTAAGCATTTCTTTAACGATATTTAAGTATAAATATTATTGTAATATTTTTTATTTTATTTAAAAAATTATTTGAAAAAAAAAATTATTAAAAAATTTAAACTAGGTCATCTGGTTGAGGTAAATAGGACGCACTAGGTCGCAGCAGAGAAAGCTAACGTGTATAAGTCGCGATCTAATCTACGTTGCAGGTAGCCTTAAGTATTCGAGAGTCAGGAAAATGAGAGATAGTCGATGTGATAAAATATGTCTCAATAAACACTAGTATTCTAGTAATTGCATTTGTATCATCTCTTTTTCTTTGATTATTGGATAATTTTCGTTTACTTTTTATTTTCCGTATCTATTGTCATTGTCATATATATATTAAAAACCCACCAAACATAACTTTTCATGTATATTTAAACCGAATTACTACAACGAAGCTCGTTAGAAAATAGTACTATGTCATTTCATTGTATCAAAAAAGGGTTAACAAAAGAAGAATCACTACCCTTTCACTCATGCATCAATTTCATTTGAATGAAAAAAAATTCTTCCAAAAATGCAACTCTTTTTATATTTATAACTATATTAAAAAGCCGCTCTGTAAAACTCACAAAAATAAGGTCATTACTTAATCCTACTTTTCAAATATTTTTGAAGTATGTTATAACATTAAATACTATTATGCTTAACGGTTTAAGTTGAAACCGATATTGAACATTTTATTTTGTATTTAGACGAGTAACGAGGACTACTAGTGATCGCGATACCGACTGATGCCAAATATGTATATTTTATTATCGATTGTTTCGATATTTAATACTTTCGACGATATCGTTTTAATTACGTAATAAGTCGTTATATTATAATTTTTCGTGTGCGTTTAAACTTTTGAAAAGTAACTTCTATGAAACCCGATCCTCGTGAATATTTTCAAAATTGACTAATAGTCATTTCCCGTTTTTTAACTAACTATTTTCATTTTGAACCACAACTAATGAAAATTGACAAGAATGGTCCCTCCACCATCATATATAAGCTAAATCTTCCACCTAACTTCACATAGTTAACACATGAACTAGCAAAATCTTTCTTCTCTCCTTTTTCTTTTCAAGCCGTCACCCCCTACACCATATAATGAATTTTCTCTCAAATTTAAGCTTGATCTAAGCTAAATAAATACAAGACCCATCCTTAAAATTTAAAAGAGCTCATTTTAGTACTAATTTTGGCTACATGCATGAAGTTTTATTTTTTTAGGATTGGTAGGTCAAAACTATGATGATGCATGTGATTTTGATGATGATCAAGAGATTTTCATGCTAAGTTTTTGTTAAAAACTTGATTTTTATTTTGGTTTTTGATTTTGATGATGATACAAGTGTTAGGATTAGATTATGTTGATATTAGGATGTTAGGATGATGATAAAAATAATTGGTTTAGATCAAAAACATGAGTTCATACAAGATTTAGGAAGGTAATTTAGGTCAGTGTGAAAAAGGCTGATTTTGGGTACCTTATAGTTTGATTATTGTTTAACTAATTGGATAGGGTTGTAGAGATTTTTGTTGGCTTCGATTTGATATAAAGTAGAGCTTCTAACTCCAAACGAGCGAGAAGTTATGACAGTTTGATTATTCGGGGAGACGAGTATCGGCACAACATGTAGTTGTTATCGATGTTTGGATCGAATCTCGGGGACTATAGAATGAGTTTTGAAATGATTCAAGGACTGATGTTAGAGTATAAGCCCTAAGTTGTGAGTCTATTTTCAAACCAAGGTGTCGGTTTTGTAAACGGAATCGCTTATAGAAGTTAAAACGGTTGTATGAGTCGATGAGTAAAATTGTCCGGTTTTTGTAGTTCAAAGATGTGTCAGGCAGGGAGTCTTAGAAGTAAAATCATTTGATAAAATTTTTTGAGGACTTTCTATATATAGTAAGTTAGATCTCTGTGGAGCATCATAAAATTTTGTCATGTTTAAGTGGGGTAAATGAGCTTGTACATTTGGTATATGCTGGCAGATTTGTATCGAAGGTGTAGAATAATAAAGTAAATGTGTAGAAAAGTATAATAGTATCACTTGTATCATTTTCTAACGAGTTTTCGTGATTTTATGAGTTTCAGTTTGATATTCTTATGTATGGATTATTTCTCGAGTCTATTATTAACGAACGCGCCTTATTTGATATGTTGCGGTTCTCGTGTTTGAAAGTCATCATCTATCGTCGGTGATCGTCTTCGACTAATTCTATTACTTAAGGTGAGTCTATAGCCTTGTTTGCGCAATTATATGATTTTAAAAAGCCGCGAGGGGGAATACATGTTTTATAAGCTTAGAACACAAGTTGTTTTGGTATGATCGTCCCTTTATGAATGGACCTGTGGTTGCCTTACATTGCATTGAGTAGTATATTGCCAATTATAAAAGCCTCAATTATGGTCCGTTAATTAACCTATGATGGGTTAACCGCTTGTACAAATAATAGATCTATGGGTGAACCCGCCCGATTCAGTTTGTGGATATGTATTCATAGAAGCTTATGCATGAACATCCACTGTTTGAATATTTTGTTATGAGATGTCTAAGCATACGGAAATGTGCTTAATACCGGGGGTAATGACAATTAATAAATCTCTCTTCTTATTAGACTGATATGGGTGTGTCTAAGGGTTCGGTTCCATGAGCTTAATGCAATTGTTGCTATATACATTATATTGTTGATGCAAATTATTCGATGCTTGTTGCCTTCAAGTATGCCACCAAATTTTAACTTTTTCTTGTGTTCAAAATGATTATATAAACCTATAGATTTCACTCAGCATTTTTGTTGAGGATTATCTCACATGTATTTCAGGTAATCAAGGAGTGTCAAGCTTGGGAGTCACGGGAATGAAGTTGTGCATTGTTTTTCTAGTTTAAGCTCTTGAATGTTTATCGTTCCTTTGTTTAAAACAATATAAATCTTTTGTTTTAGTTTTACTTTGGTTACGATGTCTTGGGACTACGCTACTCTGATAAATGTTTTAGGAACGATAAATCTAAAACGTCTCTTTTCGAGTCGTTCTTTATAAATTATGTGTTATTATACCATTGTTTGGCACCCAAAGATATATTCCGCTGCGTGTAAATTTGGGGGTGTTAAAGATTGGTATTAGAGCCATGAGTTATAGAGAACTAGGTCGTTTTCAGAAAACCTAAACTATAACTGTCAGTTTTATTTTCAAAGAGTCATGTGCACCGAAATTCGCGTGACTTCAGGATCAAGCTACTTCTGGGATTACAATTTTAGTATACATATTATGTATCCCTTATTGTTAAGTATTTCGAAATAAATACTATAATCCCTGATCGATATATATTGATATCGTTAAACTATTCGATAAAATTTTATTATTTATTTATGATTTATTTAAATAAATTTCTGAAATTTACCTGTATTTATTTTGAAGGATTTTCTGTATTTATTTAAATTTTAGAAAATTATTCTATTTCATTTTATTATGACCTAATACCTATTTTGTGAATTTACCACTGTCAAATTACGCCTTCGAGGAGGAGGAAGCTGGTTCCACTACGGTAAGCAAGTCACAGTCAACTAAGCCATGTGGATCCCCACGTGATTAGTGTCTATTATTTTGTCTCATTTTACTCTATTTATCATTAAGATAATTCCTTGTTGATCTATGATAATAGTTTCCTTTGATCCCTATAGTGATTGTGATACATTGTATTGATAATGTGTATGCATTTGATGATTGAACTTTGTACATGATATGACTATACCATGATTACAATTAACTCATTCATTTTATCTTCTGTCTTTGTGATATGATAGAATCATGCCACCTAGGAGAATGACAAATGATGCCATTGCAAGGCTAGTTGCTGAAGAGGTAGCGAAAGCATTAGCTGTGGATAGAGCTGCTCGTGTTAACAATGAAGGAGCAGGTGGCTCTGGAGGTGCGGGTGCTGGAGGTTCATGTGAACCTGTTGAACAAGAAATTGTTGGAAGAGCATGTGAAGCTGAGAATCCTGTAGGTGAGGTTGCTCAGGCTGCTGTTGCAGTAAAAGAGTATAATTTTGCTGGATATATGAAATGTGGACCCACTACATTTCAAAGAACTGGTGGAGCACTGGAATTATTCAGGTGGATTGAGAAAACAGAAACAACATTTGAGATTAGTGATTGCTCAGAAAGGAACAAGGTTAAGTTCGCAGTTGCTACTTTTAAGGATCGAGCTGTAAGCTGGTGGAAGACTCAAGATGCTACAGTTGGGTTAGAAGTTGCAAACTAGAAACCCTGGGATGAAATCAAAAGGCTGCTGAAAGAAGAGTTTTGTCCAGAAGAAGAGTTATCTGTTTTGGAGGATGAGTTGAGGCACCTGAAGCTGAAAGATAACAATATTGCTGTCTATAATAGCCGATTCAGTGAGTTGGTTTTGTTGTGTACAGATGCTTTTGCTACTGAGAAGAAAAAGATAGACCAATACATTAAAGGGTTGCCTGGGTACATTAAAGGTGAGACAACTTCATCTCGACCCAAGAACTTTGTTGAAACTGTGAGAATGGCTCATACACTGATGGGGCAGAAAGTTCAAGATAGGACTAAGAAAGCTGTTGAGGGTAGTAAAAGGAAATGGGAGAATTCGCAAAGTGGTAATCAGGGTAATAACCGCCATAAGCATTACAATCAGAGGAGAAATTCGTTAGACTCAAACAGTCGAAACCGTTTTATCTAGGATAACCATTATTCATATGATGAATCATAGCGGAATAGAACAATGATTGGAACAAGATGTTTAACAAAGATGAATTTCCCAAAGGGTTTGTATTATATATGATTAACACAAACCACTCTAGGTGTGTGTACATTGAATCCCACACCTAGAGATCATAATAGCAGTATGTAACATTTTGTCTGTTGGAACTGATGAATAAAACCTACGTCTGGTGGTTCCTTTTATAGATTAAGGAAGCCAGGAATATATGGAAAATAAATAAGATAATAATGACTAAATCAAAACAGAAATATTCATTCTTATCACTACTTTGACCAAATCTCCATATTTTATCATATATGGTAGGGGGGACTCCTGCAGTGGGAACTCCAGCAGGGGAATCTTCAAGCAGTGGGATTTTGTACTAGCAGGGGGAACTCTCTTGTATTTTGTCCACCAGCTTGAAGTTTCTCCTAATACCATATTTGGTCCTTCTTATTTCCATGTTGATTTGACTCATCAACTTTTGACCCAACAATCTTCCCCTAGTTGATGATGTCAAAACACTTCCCCTTAAGCATACAACATTAAAGATCAACAGGCTGAACATTCTTTGTAGACAACTTACCCTTTTTGACATGATCAAATAGGGGTCTTCTATGTGAACAACCTTGAATTTCAACTACTACTAACCAATATCATACATCAAACCCAAATATTCTACTTTTCAAAATACCCTCCATGAAGCACATAGCCCATCTCCTCCTAATAAAAAATGATTTTGTGCAGTAGATACTCACACTAGTTGTAGTAATACTAATAAGCAGTAGACAAATGTATTGCTATAAATGCATCAAGTCTTTTATGACTTGATGCCATAGCTCATGCTCTTATATTGTTAATTGCTTAATGCTAGCAATAGTAAATTAACCAACAAAATGTTAAATAAGAATCAACTTTAGCAATGCGTGATTTTCTTTAAGGCAGTTTCTTTTGTTTCGGATTATCTGGTTTTTGGCTTAAGTTTCCCAAGCTCATTTTAAAACTTTTCGGCTTATATAATCCAATAAGTTTCAAAACAATACAGAAAAATGAGCTTATGAAAGTTAAGCTAAAAATCACGTAAGTTATAAACCCGCTATGAAAGTGTTTGAAATAGCTTATTTTCGGGCTAGTGGCTTGTTTGAATTTGAAAATGTTCACTTTTTTGGCTAATCAGGAAGTTATCACCAGCCTATTACCTTATTTAAGTCCCAAAAGCAAGTTATCATAAGAAGAAAGGAATATAAGCTATAATATAAGCCTGCTATATAATCCGGAACAAACACCCCCTAAAACTAGTTAAGTAATGGTTCACACCTCACTAGGAAGTAGGTACACGTCATAGGGTGGCTAGGGAAAGGGTCGGAAAGGGATACACCAGTTAGGCCGTCTAATCCGAGTCTTAGAGGACATAGTACAGTGTGGTGTTGTTTTGTTGTGTTATGAAAAAAAGTACATTCCATGTCAGTTTTTTTCACCAGAATTACCATAACACTAGAATTCAGGCTCTTTGGTTAACACCTGAATTTTTAGTGTTGTGATGACCCGACCACTTTTTTTATTAATTAAAATAAAACAATTTATTTAAAACAAGCATTATATTTTCATTGTAACAAATATTTAAAATTTCCTAAAAAAATACATAAAATGTATTAAAAATACAGACGAAAAAAATACTAATGATTAAGGTTCCACAAGTGCTTCACAAGATTACATCGAAACTCGTTGTGAACATTCCTATCCTGAAGTTATTTATTTCTTATTAATTAAAACAAAACAATTTATTTAAAATAAGCATTAAATTTTCATTGAAACAAACATTTAAAATTTCATAAAAAAATACATAAAATGCATTAAAAATACAACCGAAAATATACTAATGATTAAGGTTCCACAATTGCTCCACGAGATCACTTCGAAGCTCGTTGTGAACATACCTATCCTGAATTTATTTATTTTTTCGTTGTTGTATCTCGCATCGTTCGACCAAAGTTAGTTGAATCGTCACTCTCACACTAAACATGTCATTATACTCAATAATATGGAAGTTTTGATCATTCAATATCATGTTATATAGGATATGCAAGTACACATGATTCTTTTATTTGTGTTGACTCCATATTGTCGGGCTCGTTGTTGCGTAATTTTCCACCGATCTTATAAGACTAAGAAAGCTCGTCCAACATCTTTTCTCGCATTTTCTTGACTCCTGTTAAATTTAATCCTTTTTATCCCTTGCTATAGTAAACAATTTCACAAATATAGCCCATGAAGGAAAAATGCTATCTGCTAAATAGTAACCTTTTTGGTATGCAGTTCAGTTTACAACAAACGGAGCTTTCGGTTCGTTATCCGCTAGAAGATCATCAAATAAGGGTGAACCATATAAAGTATTTAGGCCATTATTTGCCCCCGGTACCCCCAAAATATACATGTCAAATCCATAATTGTTTAGTGGAAATGGCCTCAATCATTATAGTGAGGTATTTTTTTATCACATCGTTTAAATTGACCGTGTAAAGCCTTAGGACATTTAGTCCATTCCTAATGCATACAATTTATTCTCTCGAGCATTCCCGAGAGCATGTGTTTCTCTTGGTGCAATGAATAAATATGCTGAACATCAAGGTCATTCAATCTTCTTATATATTCTTCAACATACAACATGAATGCATTTTATGAAGTTCCACAAACATTCACTTGAGCAACGAGCATGAACTTGCAAATACTCATCAAATGCACTCAGTGTCGTGTCGTACGCTAATTGGCGTATAACATTTAATAGTTCCACTAAAACCTAAACGACCGGTTGCATCAGAACGTTGATGAAAAAAAATCAAAGTGATTGAGAAGATGGTGAACATTATAATTACTAATATCATCAATAATTTTTTTAATAGTCGAGAAATCATACGATACCTTCGCCTAAAATATTCTTCCATGTATATAGGTGGGTTGTTTTCCCGCCAAAATAATCGTTCATTAGCTTGTTTTCCTTTTCTTCTCTCGTTCACGTGCTACGTATCCCCTAGTAGCACGTTTCGAAATAACCGATCTTTCACCTTCGTCGTTCCCAAAGCTTTCACATTCGTCATTCCTAAAACTTGCATTGCTTATAATATTCATGATATTGAACATTTTGTTCCATATATTATATTAAATTGCTGTTAAAAAAAAATATAGGAAAGTGACATTGTTTCCTTTGGGACCAGCCAGCTATTTTTTTTACTTAATTATAGCTAAATTCCCACGTTGCAAATATCTTTCTAATAATAGAAACCACGCTCATCTCTTTCTGTCCACCCAGTGAATCTTTATTTCTTATGCAATTTGCTACTAAGGATCCCGTTTGGTTGGAGTCTTCTAATGAATGGGGTATGATTTTTGACTTTAACCTTTTTTTATTTGAACGGCACTTTTGCCTTTAATCTAATTGTTTGGTCAAATTCTTAAAGAAAAAATTGTGGGTTTGTACCCACTCAGAGCAACTGCGATGATGACTTTACTAAAGAGTTTTTACGATTTTAAAAACTTATTCAAATAATTTTTTGCCATTAAGGTAAAAAGCTAATAGTAACAACAATTTGATATCCCGTAAGAGTGAGTGAAACGGGGCTACTAAGTGGGTTGTTAAGTCTTCGGCGCCACCCCTCCTTTGGTCGAGCACTCCCCGTGACGCCAAGGCTGCTCGCGCCAAAATCAACAGCCGGCGCCAACATGTTTTTCCTTTTTTTTTTAATTTTGTAAAATCTATCCGTTAGGGGGTGTTTATAGCCGTTATATTTAAATAAAAATACCTATTTTCCAAAACTTTAACCTCAAAAAATCTATAAATACTGCCTCTTTTTACTAAATTTTATACATTCGACTTTTTACATTTTTTATCTCATATTTCTCTACGAGTTTTAATTTTTTCATCACATGGATCCTTACCAAAACAACGATCTTCTGGAGCATTTGAGCCGTAATCATTAAGTTGTTATGTTTTTTATTGTAATATTTCTTTATTGTAATGTTCTTTTATTCTTATGTTTTTTAGAAAGGTTATTTTGCATACTACACTTTTATTAGATACATGGGTATCAATCCCATCCATCCTAAGAAATCCAACGGTTGAAGATTAACCCACTTTATGAACCAGAAAAATTAATAATAATAAGAAGAAAAACGGAAGGGTATTTCCATCTTTTCACCCCACCTAACATCCACCGGATCTAAACCACACATCTCTTGTTCATCTGCATCTATCTTTCTCTAAAAAACACACTAAAAAAATACACAATCAATTCCAATCAGTCCATATATTGATGAGTTGATGTTGGTGCTAAGTGTAAAGGTCACGATGCTACTCGTGATAAAATGATAGCAAAGGTATCATAATTTCATAATCATTAATTACTAGTTTTATTCATATAAATATTTTGTTTGCTAGTTAGATACCTAGTTAGTTACAATTAAAGATGTGTTTTTATGCTCAGGAATTGACACCTTAGTGATTCACGTTTTTATGTTGAGGACTTGTTAAGTTATATAAAGTAGTAGTAGTTATTTAGAAACCAGGTGTTGCTATAATGAAGCTTATTATTACGGTGGTATAAAGAATTTTTAGTTATCCAAGGTCGATGTAGGCAATAAGGTTTTTTTAAAAGAAAACGAGATAACGTGGTACCTGTTTAGGAGGTAATTTATAAAAAAAAAAGTTTAAGGAGACGAAATTTAAACCGTAGTACTTGAACTTGCAAAAGAAATTTCCGCCCCACAAAAATGAGGAATGTCACAAGGCAGATGTGTATCTAAATGATTATCGCTTTTTGCTTTTTTGGTTCACAAATAGTAGAGTTGGTTGTGCTTTGACTAGATAAATGAAATATGTGCGTGACAGTTAAAATTTTGTATAGGGAGAATGACGTTAAGTGAAGTAATGCCGAATGTGTTTTGCATGACAATTTGCCTACTGTACTTGCACCATTGTGGAATTTGCGTACTGTACTTTCACCATTGTGGGAAAGTTATGTTGCGTCTTATATCATTCGACTTTACTCGATCTACGCCTCAACCTGCTATGTATTGTTTTTTTACAGTTATTAGTGGTGGTGTACATGTTTGCATATGTAATACTATCAGTCTGAGTGATTGAAACGAAGTGTTGGAACGCATAATAGGAAGTCAAAATACAAATAGGACCACACCATATAAATTGAAAGCTCTTGTATGCAGAATAGTTAAATGTAAGGTGTCTACAAAAACAAGATATAGATAAAAGGGGCACGTAGGAAGTAGGTTGTTTGATTAAATGGCTATACCTCACTATTTTCCATGAACCTAATTCGTAAACAACCCGGTACCTGTGTTATTTTTCGTTTTTACAACGAGTTCTATCCCATGGTCATGGATGTCTGTATGAGTTTTTCCCGAGTTAGTTGGCGATATTTGAAGTTCATGAATCATGAATAACATAACTATAGTGCAGGAGCATAGATACGCATTTTATGAAGTTGTAAGATAAGCATAAAGTAAAGTTAAAGCCTTAATCTACGCTGAACAGAACTATCATTTATGATACCTCAATTTATCATGTATGATAGATATATTATATATGATATATGAATGTATCATATATGATATATGAATCTATCATATATGATATATGAATGTATCATATGTATCATACATGATATATTGAGGGTATCATAAATGATAATCTACTTGCAAGTTAAGTTATTTAACACTATAATATATGTATGATAATGTGCTTGAAAACAAAATGCAAGTAAGTTTGTGATATCTTGGTGGATACTTAAAAGTTAGCTGTGTGTATATTATCATATATGATAATTTGCTTGAAATTCAACTTTTGTATTATATCGTATATGATAATGTGCTTGAAACTAAAACCAAATATTTTCATTTGTGTAGCAGACGCTGTTTTGAATGCATTTTGAAGAGTTCAATCATCTCAAGGCCAAAGAAAGTGCACATAAAAAGCAACAATCATCATACCAAATGAGATAAAAAGATAATGCCAAGTGAAACATCGAATTATCGACCGAAAGAACAAGGACATGTCCATGCAATAACAAAGACAAGTGTCAACTTTGCAACAAAAATGTTGATGCATGAAATCAACATCCATTTTTTTTAAAAATTTGACTCTTTAATCTGTTAGTAATTTTGTATGCTTATGTAATTTTAACTTTTTAGTGTTACTCAAATATTTTTTTGTTGAATATGAATATTGCGAAACATCTGCGGATATAACTTTTGGATCATATGGCTATTTTGTTGAAGTCTTTTTCATATTTCTGATGCATAGTTTTTATCTTTTTTTGAGTATCATATATGATAATGCAATATCATATATGATAATTGATGTAACTTTTAATTCCGCCAAATATGATACTGCATTATCATATATGATACTTAAAAAATGTTTGATAGAATTCATGATTAAAACAAAGAGTCTGTTGGACTCATGATTCAACACTTGTTCACAAAATAAAAAAGTGCACTTTTTAGCAGTATCATATATGATAATTCAAACAGAATGTAACGTAATGTGAAATCAAAAGAGTCTGTTGAATCTAGCATACTCTAAAGATACAAAAAAACTAAAGAATCTATTGAATTCATAATTAACATTAAAACGTTGTTATTAATAAAGCTACTCTTCTTCGACAATCAGATCTTTTTTCTTGATCAACTTCCTCATGAGCCACACCGACTTCATCTTGATCGTTAATCATACCCGTACACGTCCTCTTATTATGATCAACATATTTGATTCTCAGCTCTAAGCCACATGCCACTCATCATAGCCATCCATAGTCACTTTTGATTTGACCAATCTATATACATTAGGTAAAAATGTAAAAAGTCATGTCGAGTATCATATATGATGTAAAGCGGGTTTGAAAAACTTAAAGAGATTGTGTGTAAACTTTGGTTAGATACATCATATATGATACCTCATATATCATATATTATATATATGTCATATATCACATATCACATAACTATCATGTATTATAAATGATGTACCATATATGATAGGTCAAACTTAGTTCAAATTACATCAACTTTATTAAACCAAATGCTAAATAATAAGTTGTTCAAAAGATAGATAATTCACACTAACATAGACTTATTCATAACGCTCATATTTGTTAAACTTGATAAATCGCCAAAATAAGCTATTAAGCTAGCTTATTCATAACTCTCCATTAATACGCATGAATTAACTTATTCACAATAATCTTTTTATTCACCAACAAGTACCAAGAGTGTCATAGCTCAACATATTATTTCGACGACATTGTTCATATTTTTAAGTTTCTAAAAGGTATTCAAATAACAAACATAGAATATATGCTTGATGTTAGTTAGCTATCATCTCAACAAAAAAATAGCAGGCTAAGCTTATCATTCATAAACTAATAAGTAAAGCATCTTATTTACTAGAAAAAGTTAAGTTATTGATCTAAATCAAGCAATATCGTTCAAGGATCCTCCAATTCTGCATCCACATTCAATACCTTTAACAAACAAACAAAATTAAACGTAAATATAAACACTTCGAAATTGGTATCAATTAACACCGTCAATTAGATAACTTGTAAATTGAATAAAGCATTAAACATAAATTCAATAATTATTATCATTTTAAAACTAATTGTTAAGATTTTTTCATTTAAACAAGTAAATGTAAATAAAAACAAATCATGTGATTATATCAAGTGAAGATGATGTAGATCGGAATGAACGAAATGTTACTGGTGATTATTAGGTACGATGGAAAGTTGATCTATGATGGAGAGAGAGAACAAAAAACACTGTGTAAATTAAATGAGGATTTGTTAAAAAAAAAGACTTATATACTACACACATAAAAATACCAAAGTATCCTTGTAGTGTAAATTGAAGATCTAATCTCATTCATTAGATGAGATGAAAATGAAGGGTGTGGATGAGTCCCCTAATATCTTAGAAAAGTTTAGTATCCAAATGAACTTAAATATATGTTTTTTTTATTATTATGTTTTTTTATTGTAATGTATTTTTTATGTATTTTTTTTAATTTAATGAAACTTTTATTTAAGTTATTTTGTGTTAAAAATTATAATTAATACAATGTGAAAATAAACTACCGTTTTTGAATCAAAAATTATAATTAATATTTTTGTGCCAACGGTTACCCCTAAAATATAGTGTCAAAGGGATTCTGATGCGTTACACGACAAAAGGCACATGGTTCGATACCAGTTTTTTTGTTTTCTTTTTTTATATTTAGAATATTTCGAAGTTGTATTTTTCAGTTCTTGACAAAACAAAAAGTTATTAAATTTTGTTTGTACAGTGATCTTGTGGAGCACGATCACATTTTCCTCCAAAACGTTGCCGGACGACACCAGCCCCATATCAGACCACGCGTTTTCCTGTCTTGCGTCGTCGTTGCTAGCTCAAATAATCCCGTTTTTAATTTGTACTTTTTATTTGTGCATTGTATTTGTGTTTTAGTTGGGCATATGTGAACGAGAGGGTGTCTTATGACGTTAAAATGTGCTCTAAAACTCAATAACAACAATATGAAGATAATTTATCATGTCAAATGGGTCAGCACCAATAAATTTGGTTACATCAAGGGTTTAAGACATAAAATATCTACGTACTTTCTTAGGTGCATCGATATGGTACGTGTACTTAGTTTATTATCTATATGATACATGTACTTTGTGTTTCGAGTTGATATGGCCATATTGTTACCGGCTACTGATAAAACCGGCTAGCAATGCGACTTCCTTTTTAGTAATGATGATGACCTGACCACAGATATAAATAATCCCCTTTATGTAACTTCATTCAAAAAATCAAACCCAGATTTCCTAATTTGATAACGAATTTTTGTCAAATCACATCTTCACACTACACACAAATCATATCTTTGACTAATCAGGAACTTCAAAAGTATGATTGAATACAAAAATATTTGAAACATTATTTCAATCAGAAATTATTCAGAAAACAAATCATTCCAATCACAGCCGGTTCATGGGTATCTATCAATCTTTACAAAACATCACCATCACAATCTTAATCACAACTGGCGCCGCCATGTTCTTTGTCCGAAGCTCCGGTGAATCTGCCACAATAGACACTTGCGATGGTGATCGGCGGTAGCTATGGGGTGGCAAAGGGTTTGAATATTCGATTTAGGTTTTGAAGATGATAAAATTATTAGAATGGATACTTTGGGTCTGATTTCCGTTGATAGGTCTTGTAATATCTTCATTTTTGTTGGAAATGTATTTTTTTTAATGATTGAGTTAGGAGATTAAGGGTGTTGCTCGCTTCTATTGATGATTTGGATATGTTTATCCCATCCAAACTGTGTTTCGTTTCCATGGTTAGCATAGCAAGCAAACCCACATGATGTATTTAAGTAGTTGGTGGATAGAAAATTAGATAAATAAAAAATCCACTGTGATGGGATAAAGTTAGTAATATATATATTTAGTTGGTTTAGATGGTATAAAGTTACTAAGTATGCTAATTCGAATTTTTTCATAATTTTTTTCGAGATATTTTGTCGTAACTTTTTTCCACATTTTTTCCAACAAAAAATCAATTTTTTTTTCCATAATAAGATCTTTTTTCCGAATTATAATAGTAGTTAAGAAAAATTATGATTAAAAAAATCCAAAAAAAATCATAATTTTTCTTTGAGTTTTTTTCACGATATTTTTTGATTTTTTTTCCAGATTTTTTTCAACAAAAATCCCATTTTTTTCAACATAAGATTTTTTAGAATTATAATAGTGGTTAGAAAAATTATGAAAAAAATTATTTTTTGGAAAAAAATTGAATTTTGTTTTGGAAAAAACTTTTTAAAAATCAATATATAAAAAAGACAATTTGAAAAGTTAAAAAATAAAAACAAACACCCGTTAGTATAAAGGATTAATAGTGAAAATGTTTGATTTGAACGCTCGTTAATCATTTTCCACGTAAGCAAAGATGTAGGTTAAACAGGTAGGAAAATTGGTACATGTATCATATTAGCCGGTTTGCTAAAGTAGACGTACCATATAGATAATAAAAATAGTACACGTATCATATCGATACATTTTAAAAAGTATGTGACTATTTTATGCCTTAAACCCTTACATCAATTGACAATTGCTTTGAAGATGCTAAAAAAATGTCAGAAAACATTCTCGAGCATAAATTAGTGGTATCGATATCGTACTGAACGGGATTCAGGTATCGGTATCGGGACGGGTATTGGTATCAGTACCAGCAAATCGGGGTTTTCCCCTTTTTTCGAGAATTTCCCGATTTGGTACCGGTCCCGTCCCGAAATAATGGTCTCGAATTTTTTTTCACCTTATTTTATAGTCCCGGTACCGTTTCGAACGAGATTCAAGTACCGAGAATCGGTACGATTCCGGTTCGATTTCGGGATTTGGATCGAAATGCTCAACCCTGTGTTAGAGTGATAACTTTGCTACTTTTAAATTTACTTTCTACTCTTGTGCGAGTAAAATCTTGTCTAGTTAAAATCTTGTACGAGTAACTTTTTTCAAATTTTACATTTCAAACACAATAAGCTTTCGTATTTGGTTGAACACTTCTTGTATCATTTAAATATATTAAATAATATAACTATATCGAAGTGATGGATTGTTGAGATGGTAGACTAGTTACTTTGTATTCCAAAGGTACCAGTGTCGAAACTCTCTCAAAGTCTTCTCTCTTTTTCATGCCATACTCTCCAAATTCTTTTTTATTTCTAGCTCACATGTGGGCTTGTTAGCTATTTCGTTTTTTGGGCTTATATTCCGTAGAAGATATATACTCACTGGATTTCAAAAAAAAAAACTTTTATACATTTATCTTAGTTCTTATTAGCCAACATGACGTGAAGTTGTCTTCAACTTTATAGGATTTTTATCTTATTCCGTAACATTTAATTTTTAGTGTTGTTTAAAATCGAGTGCACGTAGTATTACTTTGCAAAGTGTGAAAGGTATTATCAACCATTGGATCTAACAGTTTTTAATCCAACGATCCAGGGAAATTTTGCAACAAACTTTTTAATCAAAGGGCAGTTTGATCCTTTTACACATTTTTTAGTTTTACGTTCGAACTTCAAATGCATATAACTTTCAAAGAAATTTTTTTTCCAATTTTATGACATTTCTTATTCCATTTAGTTATCTCTATAGACACGCCATGTTGTGATGATATCCATACGTAGCGCTCCATATTCCGCCATGGTGGGGTGTGACAAATACCAAGGAACATGGGCTTGGCCCATGTAATTTTTACTAAACAAGGGAATTTAGGAAAACATGTTTCATTATTCACAAAACTAGAAAATAATCAAAAACCCTAATTCTTCTTCCTTGTTCTTTTGGCCGCCGGGTTTGATCACCAAAAGGGGTGTTCGCGTTGATTTTGATCTTGTAATTTTTACAAGGATCGTTGTGTGTTCGTCCTCATTTGTTTCACGTAATCGGTATAGCCTTTTAACCTTTTTTTTATGTTTTGATTTAATTAATCACATAAAATCATGATGTTTTTAATTAACTAATTAAAAATAAGTATTTTAAACATGTTAATGATCATGGGTTAAATCAAATCAAGGCTTTAGGGGTGTTTGTGTTGTAGCCGACGCCTAACCGAGCCCTTAGGGGGTCTCAGCTTGGCTTATTACACACCACCGAGACCATATGGTCTCGGTATGGTGGTGGTGGTCCCACGACATCAGCAAAACCAAGGGGAAACCCGACTTAGTTCGGGGTATGGCGATGGTTACGGGTCCGGTTCATGGGTTTTAGTCACGGGTCCGGTTCATGAATCATTTTTCAAGGTTTATGATTTTTTTTCAAGTTATGTTTTTTTTAAAGAATTAAATTAAATTAATTAAAAGCATGACATGATTAATTTAATTTACATGACTTAGATTATTAATTTAATTAGTAATTCATGAATTTTAACCTAAGTATTTATTATTTAATTACACTTTATAATTAATTAATTATTAAAAACCATGACTATAATTAATTAATTTACATGACTTAGGTTATATTATTAATAGATAATAATACATGTTTTAACCTAAGTATTTTACCTTATTTACATGTAATAATTAATAAACTATATTATATAATCACATGACTTAGAATAATAATCAGAAAACACTTAAGCTTATATAATTAGCTTAATTAATCAGCTTATATCTATTTATGGAAACTTTCTATTTTTAGAAACTTATTTATTTAAGGAAGCTAATCTATTTATGGAAACTTTCTATTTTTAGAAACTTATCTATTTTAAGCAGTAATTCTATTTTTGGAAACTTTCTATTTTTGGAAACTTTCTATTTTTGGAAACTTTCTATTTTTGGAAACTTTCTATTTTTGGTAACTTTCTATTTTTGGAAATATTCTATTTTAGGAAACCTGCTATTTTTAGAAAGTTACTTATTATTATACAACAAGTATAATAATACATGAAATACAAGTAATACTTAATCAGAATAGACAGAATATAAGATAAACACGGTATGAAGCTTAAATCAGTAAAACATGACATGAACATATAAAACAAGCTAAGACATGATATAAAACCAATTACGTATTCAGTAATCAGATACTTATACACGTATGTATTTATGTAGCGTTAGTGATACCGAAGTAGGACTCTCTTCCGTTCGTCTTCTTCGTAACTGGACATAAGGTACGGATTCTCCGTCCTTTCAGTATGGACATTCTTTCCTTATTAGGATTCCCCGTATGCAGCCAACTGTGTTCCCTAGTATATGTTTATATGTTTGATTGCTTATGTTTAATTAGAATACCTAAATCCATATACATGCATGACCAGTTTCACCTAATTATGGAGGTACCATAACCATAACACTAGAGGCACTGGTGTTATGACTTCCCCACGGCGGAGTGATTGCTCGTGGCGTCCCTTCAGCTTTTGGCCATATTATTATATTTATCATGTGGGGCGTATGAGTGCATCCTAGTTACATGTTTTCAGCAGTTTACTCAGTGTGAATGTGGTGTGTGCCTTGCATCCTTCACAAGGAGCTGATCCCTCCGACCCAAAAACCAGTATATTAAATTAGAGGCAACCCCTCTAATTTGCATGACGAGGTCACCCCTCCAAGTATTCATGCACGTTGATTTTCATGACCTATATTGGCTAATGGTAAAATATGTTAAACAATTTTTACAAGATAAACATAAGGCTTTTCAAACTATAAAATCAGTTTTACTAAGACTTAACCGGGTTATCCATGACTTAGTTTTCTTCCGCTGTTTCATGCTTATCTCCTTATATTATTCATGCTTTACTTGTACATCCGTGCACTGAGCGTATTTCGTTTTCCTTTTCATGTTCCCAAAACGGCAGGTACTCAGGGACGCTCGTAGACTTTAAGCGTACGTGCATATGGACTGGAAGCTTTCTTGCCTTCTTTACTTTATGCATTTATCTATACTTTGATACTCATTTCCATGGACATTATTTAGTCCTTTCATTTACAGTACTTATGTTTGTGTGTGATGAGCTTTACTTTTGGACTACCGATGTTTGATTCCGGTATTTCCTTTTAAGGTCATGTAATGTTTAGACATTTATCCTTGTATGCTTTGATGACATGCCATAATCACGCGTGATATTCTATTTATCAAAATGGGGTGTTACAGTGGGTATACTCCCATGACCTCCTAAATAATATGTAAACTAAGAACTAGTAAAACAAACATGTAAAACTCAGTCATTTGCCTTGCATTTCGATACCTAAAAGCTCTTATCTTCACTAACTGGCCGATAAACTGATCCATACCTGCTGACCCGTGACCCATCAAGATTAAAGCCAATGACACTGATGTGGGACTCGAGAAAGATGAATACAATGATGTAATGGTGAAGGTTGATGCCATGCAAATAAACAACGTTTGGATTATGAGCGAACCCATGTGCTTGCCGCGTTTGGATCTTTTCTAACAGAAGTGATGTAGATTGCTTTGATTTTCTTGTGTTTGTAGTCATTTATCACATTATTTTGTATTTGTGTACAGGTTTTATAATGAGGTTACGAAGTATTTTTTATCCAATGCTGCATCTTCTACTTTGCATTTTCGTTGTGCAAGTAGGCAGCTTGTCATTAGTTTTTGTAACATGATAATGATATTGATGATTGTGTGCATCTATGAACTAAGTGAAACATAACCTAATCAAAATGTAAGGCAATGCTAGATAAACATGAAAATGTAATGTAGTGACCAACATGCTTATCCAAAGCATCCAATGTAGAACAACCAATAGACAAATAATGATACTGAAGCAGCCCTGAAGAGCAAGAAATAGAGAAATAATACTAGATATATAACCATATGGATCAAGAACAGTCTCCCATCCATCTAGAAGAGTAAAGATATTAAAAGAACTAGTTAAGATCTCACTTGAGCATCCATCTAAGCTCAAGCCAAAATCCATAACAAGCTTATTCAAATCATCCATGTAACCTGTTGCTTCATGAAAATTGCAGTAGCAAGCGAAGCATTTTCTACCTTTGCCTGGAAAATCAGTATAAACTAATGGTATTTCGATCACCGTACTTTTTTTTTCAAGCACTTTGATATTGACCCAACTCTTTGCAATAAGAACATCTTCTCTTTCTTGGTGCTTCCATGGAAGATTTGATCCTCTTAGCATTTTTGGGATGGCCTTTAGTAGTAATCGAAACTTTAGGATCCTGAATGGTTATTTGAGGCATCATGTCTATCTAGTGTGCTATAAGTGGTTCGTTATTTAGTTGTACTTCTATATCCGTTGAGTTGCAGCCTAAAGCAACAACTCATGAATATCAGCATGTCAATTTCACATGTAAGCCAATTCGAGTACTTTGAAACTTGTATTTGTTTCTCTAAGCTGTTAGTACTAGAAAAAAAACTTATCAACGCATCCACTTTGTGATCAGACAACTATAATTGATGGTTGTATGTGTTAGTATCCAATAAATGATATGCATCATATTAATGGTTCTCTAAGCTTGTTTTATGCATAAACGAAGGACATATTAGTATTTGCCTGATGCATTAATCGACATATTCACACTTAACAACATCCACACCATCTTTTTTCTTGACCCTAGTTTGATCATCTCACAAAGAGAATATCAACTCCATGATAGCCATCCAGTTTCCCATTAAGGGGCTTCAAGGCATTGCGATGGGATTCAAACCCGGCTGCCAATTCTGAGAAAATCCCCCACATGGGGAATGACAAGAGTCGAACCTCTGACCTCCCCCACAGGGAGACTATAATTAAATATATCCATCCAACTGAGCTACACTTCATTTGCAACATCCACACCATCTATTTGAAAGTTTATGGACTTTAAAATCGATAGTCGTGTGATAGGATCGAACTCGAGATCACGGGATTGCACACATTACGTGAAGAGTTAATTTATTTATTAAATATATTTATTATATTTATTAAATCAAACTGCAGCTAACGACCGTTAAGTAATTAAAGGTTAAGTTTTAAACGATCGTTATAGAATATTAAAGAAGCTAAAAGAAGGTGTCAGAAAGTTCTGGAAACCCTCTTTTAGCACATGTTATATCCGGCCTAAATAGAGGAGACAAGAGAGAAGGGAAAAGATTTTGTTGCTTTATCTTGTTTAACCTTGGAAGAGAAGTTTTCCAAGGTGTATATAAACAAACCTAAAGCCTCATAATTTTTCACTCCATTCTCTCTTTTCTTTGCTCTAACCGCCGGCCAAACACACCCTTATTAGGGTTTACCTTTGATTTTCTATAAGCTATTTTAGATCTAGTCCTAGCCCCTCTCTAGGGTTGTTGGGTAGATCTTCCATAGGCTTGGAAGGCTCGGTTTTGTTCGTGCTAGACTCACGATTAGCTCATCGTATCACGTGTGTACAAGATCGTGGTGTGATCTTATTTTAGATTACATCCTGGTGGTGTTCTTGATCTATTTTTACCGGTGATCATTCTGCTAAGGAAAAGGTATGTAACCCTAGCCTTGATTAATTATAATTGTGTTATTTAAAGATCTTGTTAATCTGCTTCCGCTGTATGCTCTTTGATCTATGTTAGGGTTTTTATAATTGTTATGATAATCATAAACCATCAGTGGCATCGAGAGCCGTTTTAACATGATTATAATTATCAAGATCTAAAGTTTTTTTTAACTAATATTGATTTGTGTTAAAATTACATGTTGTTTTTAGGTTTTATAAAAATTAGGGGTTTTGTTTTTATTGTTTAAAAATGGCTTTGCCGTTTTTTATATAAAAAAAAAATTTGTAAACCCTAAAATTACATGGTAATTAACTTTAGATTTATGCATGAATTAATTGTTATGTCATGTGTGGTTACGATCCGTAGTAATTTTTTAATTGTTAAGAGAATATGGAAGATCCGTAATAAACATGCATGTCTTTACGGATCATATAATTTTGATTGCTATTTGCTTTATTTGATTCAAAGTTTTAAAATTAGGGAAGACTTTTTATGTTAATAAAAACCCTAGATTTGATGTTCTTTGAATAAATTGTTATGCATGTGGCTATTTGATTTAGTTTTTTTTGTACTACTTGTTTTCATGCGTTTTTAACATTGTATGTTGTAAACAAGGGTATTTTTTTTTTAAGAAAAAATAATATGGACTAAATCCTATCAAAATTAATGAATTGTTTTGAGATCTAAATTACATATGATTTGTGTTGATTAGAATTGCAATAGCAACTTAACGGCCTACTCAATTTTGACAAACTATAAAGTGGGTATAACGCACCGCTGGTCAAGTACCCGGTTAAGGAAGGAGGTGCTATGCTTTTACGCTGACCAAATTCCCGGCTCGCCTGTGCGTCAAAAATTGGAATTACCTACGGTTGTTATTGGTATAATTCTTTAAGGTTGTTTGGTTTAACCAATACCTCAACTTGCAAATATATGATGAACTTTTAGTCTCACCAAAAAGTTTACTAAACGTTTTATTAAACTTATGCTATGGAGATGTATGCATGCTTCTCCATACATGATTTTGACACCAAAATCTATACCCTAAAAATTTAAGTCATATGCCCTCTAATTGACGAACACTTGAAGTTACAATTGTCGTCATATAAGATATCGGACGATGTTGTAATGGAGAGAAAACTTCATGACTGAATAAGATTGCACATGAAGGTTTTACGTTCTTCAGATTAGTCGACTTAATTGAGTTACTCAGTGAGAACTGGAAACTTAAGGCATAAAGAAGGGATAAAACATGTTTACAATGCAAAAGGTTTTGGCAATGTAAATCCCTGACATATCTAGAAATTGCAATATGATTTGGCAATTATTGTTCGACAAGTTACTATGTTGAATACATTTGTCACTAGCAGATCAACTGATGTGATAAATCTATGTCAATATGGATTCTAGTTTTTCAAGGAAATACTATGGTTTTATTACCGGGGTAATTTTATTTTCTTGAATTTTATTATCGAAAATACTAATGTTTGAACTTATTTCTGTAGAAATGGCTCAACCCGAAAACAATCTGACAATAAGCTCGGCGTTCAAAGCATTTTTTGAACGGCCTGAACTTACTGGCCCTAATTTCAATGATTGGTACCGCTCACAAAGAATTGTTCTGAGAGCAGCGGGTACCATCAATATCTTGGAAACTCCTTTTCCGGAGGATCTTGCTGAAGGAGCAACTGATGCGGAAAGGCTTCAACACGCTGCTAACGTTAAGAAGCACCATGAGGTGGCTGCTTTAATGTTAGAGAGAATGGCTCCATCACTTCAAAGGAAGTATGAGCTATTTCATCCTAAGCAGATGCTTGATGAACTCAAGGCAGTGTATGAAACGCCACAAGCTGTAGAGATCTATGATCTGGTTGATGCTCTACATAGTTGCAAGCAAGCTCCTGGAAAGTCCGTAAGTGCACATTACATGGAGATGAGGGGTTATATGGAACAACTCATCGCACTAGGACAACCCTTCGATCATAATATGGCTATTAACTTGATCAATAGGTCCCTTAATAAGGACTTCGGTGATTTTGTTCGTAACTATAATATGCATTGCACGGGGAAGACAGTGAATGATTTGCATGCAATGCTCATTGACTTCGAAAAGGGTTTGAAAGATAAGGCACCCACTTCTACTCCTCAAGTACTTTATGTACAAAAGGGTAGAGTGTCGAAACCAAAACCGCAAGGGAATAAGAAGCAGAAAGGCAAAGGCAAGGTTGATAAGAGCAAGAAAGTTGCGACTACATCAAAACCGAAGCATAACTTTGCTAAGAAATCTCTGAAAGATGAGACTTGTCACCACTGCAAGATGACTGGACACTGGAAGAGGAATTGCTCTCTCTATCTCCATGAAATGGCAGAACATAAGAAGAAGGCTGAGCAAGTTGCTGCAGCACCATCTTCAGGTAACTTATTTATGATAGAGTTATTTAATCTTTCATACAAATCAAACTCCTGGGTATATGATACGGGATGTGGTATTAACATTTGTAATACCCTGCAGGGATTTGAGTTGAAGAGGAGACTATCCTATGGGGAACAATCTCTGCAAGTGGGCAATGGCGCACAAGCACCGGTTGAAGCTATAGGAATATTTAAATTAGTTTTACCTTCGGGTTTAGTACTGTTTTTAAATAATTGTCATTATGCACCTATAATTGTTAGGGGTGTTATTTCCTTTTCTTGTATGTTAGATCTTGGATTTACTCACACGATTGATAATAATAGAATTTCTGTTTTCAAAGATGGTCTATTCTATTTTGATGCAATTTCTATGAATGGTGTTTTTGAAATTAACATGCATGATATAAATCCCAAGAGGAAAAATAATTCTATTTTTAGCATGAATAAGAAGAGTAAGTTAGACAAGAACTCTTCTTATCTTTGGCATTGTAGACTTGCCCACATTGGGAAGACTCGCATACAAAAGCTTCAACGTGATGGGCTTTTGGAAAGTATCAATGATGAATCATTTGATAAATGTGAATCTCGTATCTCTGGGAAGATGACCAAGAAACCTTTTAATAGCAATATTGAAAGGGCTACTGAACTACTTGGTTTGATACATACTGATGTGTGTGGACCACTTAGACATGTGTCGAGGAAAGGTGCTAGCTACTTCTTGACGTTTACGGATGATTATAGCCGTTATGGTTATGTTTATTTACTTAAGCATAAACATGAGGTATTTGAAACATTCAAAACGTTTAAAGCCGAAGTAGAGTTACAACTGGGAAAGAAGATTAAAGCTCTTCGTTCTGACCGTGGTGGTGAATATTTAAGTCAAGAGTTTAAAGATTATTTAAGTGAGAATGGAATTGTTCAGAAACTTACTTCTCCGTATACTCCACAACAAAATGGTGTATCTGAAAGGAGAAATCGTACATTATTGGATATGGTACGATCTATGTTTAATCTTACAACTTTACCATTATCTTTTTGGGATTATGCTCTTGAAACTGCTGTTCGTATTCTGAATATGGTTCCCACAAAGAAGGTTGATAAGACACCATATGAACTATGGCATGGCAAGAAGCCATATTTGTCTTATTTGAAAGTCTGGGGTTGTGAGGCGTATGTGAAACGTGACTCTGGAGATAAACTCCAACAACGCTCAGTAAAATGTATCTTTGTAGGTTACCCTAAGGAAACTATGGGTTACTACTTTTATTATCCGGCTGAGAACAAGATAGTTGTGGCTCGGTATGGAGACTTCCTTGAAAATGATCTTGTAAATCAAGAATTCAGTGGGAGAAATTATGATCTTGAAGAAATTCAAGAAGATACATTGCCTTCTGAAAATACTAGCGATGAAATTCCTGTAGAACCAGAAAGTCTGAGTGTTCCACCGGAATTAATTCCTCCACGTAGGTCTCAAAGGACTATACGTGCGCCGGACAAACTATGTCTTTACATAGAGGATGATGAGGAGGAAGTAGGGGATCTTGGTGAACCTGCTAACTATCGGTCCGCAATGTCTGATCCAGAAAAGTCAAAATGGATAGTTGCGATGAATGAGGAAATGAAATCCATGGAAATCAATGATGTTTGGATTCTTGTAGATGCACTTAAAAATGCTAAAGTAGTGAAAAATAGGTGGATCTATAAGAAGAAAACTGACATGGATGGCAATGTACAATCCTACAAAGCACGTTTAGTGGCTAAAGGTTTTACTCAAACTTTTAGCATAGACTACGAGGAGACATTTTCTCCTGTAGCAGACTTACGAGCTATTAGGATTCTCATAGCTATAGCAGTATACTATGACTATGAGATATGGCAAATGGATGTTAAAACTGCCTTCTTGAACGGTCGCTTAGATGAAGACATCTATATGCAACAACCGGAAGGGTATGTTGATCCTAAATTTCCAAAACGCGTGTGCAAACTTCAAAGGTCTATTTATGGTTTGAAGCAAGCATCACGTCAATGGAATAAGCGATTTGATGAAGAAATCAAAAAGTTTGGATTTATTCAAAATCGTGATGAGCCATGTGTATACCGCAAAGCTAGTGGGAGTAATGTAGTGTTCCTAATTCTATATGTCGATGACATATTGATCATGGGAAGTAACATTCCAAGACTTAAGGAAGTTAAGGATTATCTTGGTAAATGCTTCTCTATGAAAGATTTGGGAGATGCTGCATATATTCTGGGAATTAAGATCTATCGAGATAGGAGTAGACGGTTAATTGGTCTTAGCCAAGATGCTTATATTGATAAGATATTGAAGAAATATAACATGCATAACTCTAAGAAAGGTTTCTTACCGATGGAGGTTAAGCATGAGTTAAGTCATGAGAAAGATGCATCATCACCTAAAGAGATGGCTTACATGAAGAAGGTGCCTTATGCTTCGGCTGTAGGATCTATTATGTATGCTGTAAGATGCACAAGGCCCGATGTGGCGTTTGCTCAGAACTTGGTCAGTAGATACCAACAGAATCCAGGGAAGTCCCACTGGACTGCTGTTAAGCATATTTTGAAGTATTTGAGAAGTACGAAAGATATGTTTTTGGTATTCGGGGGTAAACCAGACACAGAATTGAATGTAACAGGATTCTGTGATGCGTCCTGGCAATGTGATAAAGACGATACGAAGTCTCAGACGGGTTACGTGTTTGTCATCAATGGAGGAGCAGTTGACTGGAAGAGCAGTAAGCAGAAAACCATTGCTATGCATGCGACTCAATCTGAGTACATGGCCGCTTCAGAAGCTGCAATGGAAGCTGTTTGGATTAGGAAGTTTATTGGAGATCTTGGAGTGATGCCTTCAATTAAAGAACCTATTGATATATATTGCAACAACTCTGCGGCAATAATATTCGCCAATGACCCTGGAGTCATGAAGGGCGCCAGACACTTTAAACGTAGATATCACTACGTTCGACAACAAGTGGAAGCTCGAGAAATAAAATTGATAAAAGTTCACACAGATGATAACGTAGCTGATCCTTTTACTAAGGCTTTATCTAGGCCAAAGGTAGTTGAGCATGCCAAGGCTATTGGGCTGCAACTAGCTAGCGAATTCATGCAATAAATCTGTTGATTAGTATTTGGATAAAGGATGTAAGACATTATTGAATTGATGAAATAAAGATTGGATTTCGTTTATTTGTTTGTTATTTGATTTTGTATCCTATTTTACATGTTTTAATCCATGAGCATTTTGATGTTTCTAAATGTCCGTTGTCGATTAATAATATGGGAGTATTATTAAATTAAGACAATACATTTCTTCCTTTAAGCGTCAAACTTCAGATTTGAAGGCCTTTCCACTGCATCAAAAAAAACTTGAATTAGATCTACGAAATGATCGACTCAAATAGATGGTCATCATAAGCTATTTCTTTTCCTCCTCTTCCAGTTCTATTAATAAAAAGGCCATCATGGACCAAGATCCAAAGGGATCAATCTTTTACACCGATGTATCGTACTCTCTCGACCAGGTCATCATAAGAAAAAACTGAAAAATCTTTCCGAAGTGTTATAAAGAGGGAAGGCGCGCTACAACTAACATAACAGCCTCTTCCTTGCCCCCCTAAGAATCCAAGGGTGACCTTTGGATGTTGTCGTGACGCTTTGGTTACGAAGGTTATCGGGGTCTAGGTTTATGGATGGATGAAGTAATCGAAAGAAGGTTTCAGTTTCATAAAGCAAGCACCTCTTTCCAGCCTTAGTCAAATAGCCACCGGAGGCAAGGGGGCGCAGTTCTTAAACAGAAGAATGGCGATAAAGAGGAAATGATTCAAATTCAAGAAAAAAAGAGTCGAATTGTAAGTCAAGTAAGAAGGAAGGAGGCTAGCCCCCGAAAATGCTCCGCGCCTAGGTTCTTTTGTCGTTGGGGCTTACACCTTGTGACTCATTCATTCGGTCGAGCGTTCCTCGGGCGTCGATCAATCCTGAATCACAGCTGCTTTTACGCTCAAATACAAATGAAATTCGTGCTCAGTTCAAGTCAGCAGGATCTATCTCTTATGCAAGGTTTATTGATGAAAGTTACCTATTATTGTAAATCTATATTTTATATATAAAGTAAAAAAGGCGCCTCTTTCCTCCTCCCTTTTCTGCTCACTCGTAGGGGTCCGGACCCCACAAAGGGGGAGGGAGTCGACTGAACATCTCAGCCATTGGCGGGAATTTCGCCCGCATCCGATCCCCAATTCTTGTTCACCCCGGATGATCGTGTTGGGTGAATTGTGACCTCGTACAATCGTGTCGGGTGAGCAACAGCCGCTTCGTCACAGTACTTACTTATGGGCTAACAGGTCACACTTTGGCCAAGTATCCTACAAAGAGACTCCCGAGAGCCTCAATAAAGCCTAACATGCTATCAATGTCCATGTCTTCCAGATTTGAATACCATACAGGTTTACCACAAGGCATAGGATATTCTTTCATTACAAAAGGATAGAGTGAGTTCACATCATAGTAGTAGAGATTCTCACCATATGGCTTATAAGAATCAGTATGACCTCCATAGTAAGCTTTCCTAATGAAGGTGTCTTCATTTTGGTTAGGAATGTGTATTGGAAAGATCTCATCATTGTAGTATCTCAGACGAAAGATGTTTAGAGCCAGAGATGAAAGAGTGATTTTGCTTTCAATATCTAGCTGGTACAGCTTCCAATAGATGTTTTGTGCTTTTTGCATGACTCCACCTAAGAGAAGGATATCCGTCTTCATATACTCTATCAATACCTCTTTGTCTTTCTCAAGACTTTTCTCGTTTACACCCTCGTGGTCAACAGAGCCTTTAGTCCCAAGATCGGGGCATAGACTCATAGCTAGGTTCTGAAGCGTACCAGGGAGTAGATTCAAGGAATCCCTGAAGCGGAATAATCGGTGGAGTTCGTCCTTTAAAGCATAGTTCAGTGTTGCAACAGGTGGGTTGTTCAGGATCCACCCGTAACCTGTACGAACACAGCAAATTGACTCGCAGTTCCGAAAACAGGAAAGTGGAAACTCCAGAAGAGAAGAGAGAGTACGGAGAACCCGAAGGGACACAGGACTAAAGTAAAGTGTAACCTTATAGAATAGGCCATAAATCTTTTAGCAAATTCTAGAGCACTCACGTTAGACAGGAGAGACACTCTTTAAAGTTAATAGAAGCAATTCCTTTTATAAGCTTGAAAATAGGCGCTGTAAATCAATTCAAATAGATAGGAGAGTTCCGAACCAGCAGCAAGCCCTTTCTCGCCCTTTCTAATGTCCTAGGCGAAGGCAGTGCAGGTGAAAGCCCAATAGATCCCATTTTTTTGATCGCTCCACATAGCTCACGACCCGGCACGAAGAAATCTCTTAGATGGGCGGATGCGAATCTGGATCTATCAACGGAGCAATTCCATTCCAGTCGTAGTCTCAATCCCATATTCAATGAAAGTCTCCGCCGTCATTAAGATCATATTGGCATACTCTCCCAAAAAAGAAAGAGCAGACCCCATTGAAGACGAGAGTGAGGTACAACAAGGCCATTTCTGTCCACCGCCCTTCTCACGGAGCCGTACGTCGCCCTGCTTCCCTCTTCCCTCTCGATAGAGGGCTAAATCACCTACTTAACACTAACCCAATAGAACCAGGAAAGCATAATTTCGTAGTTCCCCTCGCCGGCAAGCACCTAGCCGAGTTCCAGAAAGCACCTAGCTCGTCGATTCTTCCCCTCGTTCTTAATATCTTGGACATCTCACTTTTCCATGCAACGCATTCTTTTCGATCTTGTACTCGCTTGCTTCGCATAGGCTAGACAAGCGGTACACTGAACACCAACCCAATCTCGATGAAAAAAGGAGAAGCAACTAAAGAAGGGTGACGAAGCTTCTTTGCATCCCATACCCCCGTTACAGCATTCCTTTCTATTGCGCCTAAAATCTCTATTTCTGCTAATATTTCACGTCTTTCTATTTATGGTTCTTATGGAGCTACATTGCAACAAATCTTCTTTTTCTGCAGCATTGCTTCTATGATCTTAGGAGCGCTGGCCGCCATGGCCCAAACGAAAGTCAAAAGACTTCTAGCTCATAGTTCAATTGGACATGTAGGTTATATTCGTACTGGTTTCTCATGTGGAACCATAGAAGGAATTCAATCACTACTAATTGGTATCTTTATTTATGCATCAATGACGATAGAGAGCCCGCGAAGAAGTCGGTTTGAGAATCTCAATCCGCTTTGATAGTCTAAATTCCTCCGAGCCCCACCCTAGGGTGACAGACACATAGGCCAGAAGTCAAAGGAGCTGCCCGCACATTGGACAATCTCCCTAAATGCTGTACTCGTTTGAGAAAACTAGTAGTAAAAAAGGGTTCATTGAAGCTGGTAGAAAGAATCGGAGTCTAGGTATAGCAGAAACCAGGTTCTTCAGTAGTATATCTAAGGCAAAGCTAAAGTGGTTCGTATGCCTACTTTACCTACTTGACGAAAGGGAATGTCATCTCAATGGGTTCAGAAACCACACGTTTCTCTGGATCATCATAGCGTACTTCCACATATCCACTCAGAGGAAGGTCTTTTCGTAATGGATGACCCTCGAAACCATAATCTGTTGATATACGGCGTAGATCTGGATGATTGATGGAAGAAACTCGGCAAAATGACCCCGTAACTTCGGGAGAAGGGGTGCTCTCCTATCTTTTGATTAGGAAAGCGGCACATACCAGGGGGATCTCCAGAGATTCTTATCTCATTCCATTCCAGTGGCTCAACCAGTAACCAATGGCGAAAACTACCTTTAAAGGAAAGCAGTTCGCCCATTGAATCGATTAATCTAAGTCCCCTTCCTATAGAGTGAACGTGAAAGCCGGTCTATAGTCCACCATGCTAATGGAATGTCAGTGACACAAGTAGTCAATTCATTCGTTGACAGGAGCGAGCAGAAAGAGAGAGCGTAAAGAGGGTCTTATCATGAATGAGGTGAAAGAACTCGATCTTCCTGGTGAAATTGTTTCTATTCGACCAGGTGATTCTTCTCCTCTCCCCGTATATAATGAGAAATCTCTATTGCAGATAGAGCGGGAAGTCTAACCCACGTTCTTTTGACTCAGTTCATTTAGTAGCAAGGTTCCGGGGACGGCTTTCTGTAACATGGGTAAATTGAAATGGGAAATTGACGGATTTCGGCTGTTATGCTATTGTTTATTTGTCACATTCCATACCTTTCCAGTATGATCTACTACATTTTGTTATTGTAGACCTTCGTTCGCGCTGACCCTTCGCTGCCTACTTTGGCCTATTGGTGAACCTCTAAAAGCTGCCCTTCTAAGTTAGCTCATCTATCAAAACCTCTAACGACTCTTTAATATGAAGCTCCTTCTCAGTACAATCGTGTCAGTCGATTCGCTCATGTCATGTAACTCATCTAAAACTTAGAAAACAGAAAAAGGAGACACATCATGTCATCTCGCTGAACCTACTTCGCTATTAGCAGCTAATCGCACTACGAAGAAGATGCGGAGGACGAAGTTGAAGCTTTAAGCCGCTAAGGCGAATAGGACGAATGAAGGCGAGCAAGAAGCAGCTAACTTTACGAAGGATTCCTTTGTGCGATAGCGACGAAGAAGGTGGCAGGTCCGATAGGCGAAGAAAGTTTGTGAAGGCTTAGCCAAGTTTGAAGCCTCTCGAATGACTCAGCTAGTTTACTAGACCCTCTATCCGACCCCCTATCAAGTAAGGAGAGCTAGGTTGTATGACTTCCTGCCGGTCTTTGAAGCTATTAACTAATCTCTAGGGCAAGTAGGACTAGTCTTTATGGCCCTATTGATTTAGGAGTTGTTGCAACACTGGTTGTTGACGGTTGTTAGCGAGGTACGAGCAGGAGAGTGGCTAAAGAGAAGACTGCGGTCAATGATCAATTGTGCGCATCCGTTTTGGATGGTCGGCTTAGAGTGAAAGCATACGAACATAGACTTTGTGACTGACTTCGCCGTATAAGCATATCTTCACTGAAAGTCATTAGGGCTGCTTTTGCCCATGCCATGAATGAGAGTGAGTCCAGTCCATCTTCCTGGATATGCTGTGTCCTCTACATTCGCTTCGTCCTCCGCTTTTGACTCCTCTACTGCGCAAAGATTTTGAGCCGAGTGATCACAGGTCCGGGGACAGGGTACTCAGTTGTGGAAGGGCACTGCCTCACATTAGTCTTTGTTACTCAGAAGTTGCGTCACTACTTCATGTCCTTCACAGTTCATATTGTGACAAGATGTGACCCAATCAAACACTGAATGTCTCGAGCTATACTATACTCATAGGGAGAGCTGCTCGGCGGTTCCTCACTCTAGCAGGCTATGACATGAAATGTGTCACTCCCAAAGCAATGAAAAGTCAAGCTGATAGGATAACCCATGGTACCTGTGGAATCAACTGTATGCGTTTGGGTTTGGAGGCCGATTAGGAAAGGAGCTTTTCAAATCAAAGAATTCGTTGATTGCAAAGCCTTCTTTCAGATAAGTCGTTTAGAAAAAAACTCCTTAACTCATTAACTCAGGATCGGTAAAGGCCTTACTCTATTCCTTGTCAGGAATAGCGGCCTTAGAGCTTCTACTACTATCGGCTATCTAACTCTCGGGAAATCGGGGGTTTTGTCGGGGAATCGGTGTCGTGGTGGTGCTATAAGTGCACCTAGCCTTTGTCTCCTTTTCCGCTAAAGAAAAATAACGCAATGTTATCGAAGTAGCTATCAACGGCAGAGGAAGTGGGGAAAGCAAAGGAGGTTGCATGTATGCAGTAAGGCTTCGACTTGGTGTTACGTGAGCCATCAACGATGAGCTGGCAGTGATTGGAGTATGGTTTAAACAGTATCGGTATCGACGGATCAACAGTTACGAAAGCTTCTTCTCTCTTGAGCTCTTCGTCACGAGTCTAGTCTCGCCGACAAGCTTGTTTATTGCGCTTATCCACTAACATAGAAGAGAGCAGAAAGTCGCCTAACAAGGAAAGGTCGAACGAAATGGTGTCTCGGGGAAGCCGGAAGTGGCTAAAGAAGTCGGAGGAAGAAAGTAGTTGGACATTCATCGATTTCTTTTCATTCTTCCTGGGCTTGCAAGTGACTTACTTCTTTTGGCCGTTCTTGCTGTCTTAAGTCGTCCTCTTTTCTTTATAAGCTGTTAATTGATTTCGTGCCTGCCCTAAGGCTAAGGGGAGAACTACATGCCCTACTAGTCGGATAGAAGCCTACCCACCTACCAGCCTACCTTGTTCATATTGAAATTCGTTATAGAACTAACACTATATAAACAAATATAACAAGTGTGTAATACGCAGCATCAACCAACGGAAAAACGTAGTCACGGACTGTGCTATAATGCACCCCAAAAAGGGAAGAGCTCCTTCTCAATCCCATTCGTACCATGTCTACTTCTTTACTATGGATCATGTCTTCGGAGGCTAATGTCGGTGAATCGGTTAATATGACATAGATCGGAGAATGGGACAGAGCGGATGGCAACTAGCTGACTTCTTCCTGTCACTCGTACAGATCTGATTGAAGATATTGCATTAGAAAGGGATACAAAGTCACTTCCGAAGATTGAAAGAGAGGCAATCCCAGTTCGATACTGGTCTTGTTGCAACTTCTTCGAGTTAATGACGGATAGCCCGCTAGGGACTGCTTGGCTTGTTAGCGAGAAAGCGCATAAAAGAAATTTCTCGATCGATAAAAGAGGCTCAAGTACATTAGTCCGTAACTGCCATTTTGACTAGGTGGATTTTTCCTTCTAGTTGACTTCTTTCTGCGGGATACCCTAGTTAGAGCAGTGAAACCTTTAAGGCAAGAGATGCGGGCAACTACCCGAGTTACAGAAAGTGGCTGTCGGCAAAGAAGTCTTACCAAGGATAGCCACATCATTCATTGAAAAAGGATAGGCTTGCCTACAGCTTTGTTATCAGAGCTGGATCGATTGAATCTTTTTCCAGTGCTTGCCTCTGCCTTCCCTTTCTATAACATAGCCAAGCGCCCTCCTTTACAATCACTAAGAAAAAAGACTTTTAGACCTCCACTCCCTCTGCTACCATTCAATAGGCTTGACTTTATAGCTTCTTCTTGCTTGAGCTGAGCACGTAAGCCAAGCCTTCACTTACTTATTCGTAGACTTTTCTGGAATCTCCATCTCCTCGTCGCACTTGTCAATCCGCCTTTCAAGAATATCGACACTCAAGCCTGTTCATCCTGCTTTCTTTCCTTTATAAGACTGGAAGAGATAGAAGGCTCTCCTGTCTTTGCCCATTGATAGATATGCCTGAAGTACCGAAACTCTCTCCCTTAGGGCTCTCTTTCCGTAAGCCGGTGAGTCGTGCGCGCCGCCTTGAAAGAGAATTCCCACCGCTTTGCCTTCGATGAAAGCCTTCATGTCAGCCTTCTCGCCCATTGTGTTGAATCTAGCACGAGACCAGTTTCAGACTAGACCCCTTCTTTAGATAGGGCCTATTGTTTTTTAGCTAGTGGTATGATTATGTCAGAGATTCCAAATCTAGTTGATAAGTTGATATGAGGATGAAAAGAAAGATGAAAAAACATGGTAAATATGAGCATGGATTATTCGAGTTATAGTATTGACAAACGTTATCAGAGCTGGATCGAGTTTGCTGCTCCAACCACTTAGATAGAAGTATCAGGCTACAATATTAAATCAATGTTTGTAAGAACTGTTCCAAGAGCTTCTTATGAAAATGAATTTGATCGTTGTTTTTTCTCTTCTCTGTGAACTAAGATTTTTCTGGACTATTCATTTGACAATTCTTCCAGTTTCATCTATTCCTCTCTTCAAGGCAATATGTTTACTATTTTGAATAGTTGGTTTATTGCACAAAAATATACAGAAAAATTCATACATAAGCAGGATTCCATTAATTAAACATTACATTACAAACCGAAAGCATTAAAGCGGGGGGAAGGGATCTTTTTTCTGCAACGGAAAAAAAAAACGGAGCAGATTTGACTCGACACAACCTAACGATACATCCAATACCAATGATCTATGCTTAGAATGCGTTGCTAGATCTCTACTCTAGAAAGCTATACAGGCAACAACGAGCGCGGGTTGACCGGGGGCTTACCTTTAATTACTTCTTTCACGACGAGAGAACCGCGTCCGCATCAGTCGAAGTGGTGGAAGGCCCCCTGAAGTCAAAGGGAGAGCTTCTGCGCCTCTCTCCAAGAGATACGATTCGGTATCTTAATCGGCTGAAGGAGAGTGAGAGTTCGAAGTTGCCGGTAGGTCAATTGTGATCCTTGGGTATCAGAGATAAGCTCTGTTTGGTACTGATGACTCTATACTGCTCATAGACTAGTATAGGTTCAAAAATCTCCATTCCAATAGGCGCTAGCCCCAGAGCGAGGATAGAATCCTATGGCATATGTCTAGATGAAAAATGCTTTCTTTCCATTTTCCATCCATGTCCACTTCCTTCTGGATCGATACTCGCGCACGGGATCTTTTTCACCTAAGTTTCATGCGTTCTTCTCTCTTCGAATTCATTGGCAAAAGCATTTCCATTTGTTTTTGATTTTCTTCATTAAGCACCTTTAATCAATCAATCAATTGTTTCTAAGCTGGGAAGTTGGTTTCTTTTTTGGGTCACCCCCTTTCTTCTTGTTTCCAAGAGAAGAGGAGAAAATCTCATGAACATTTTTTTTTTAGATAGAAAATCGAACAAGAAAAACCATTTCTTTTGTCTACGTTTATTCTTGCTTGATATTCTATATTATTCGAATTGGATCCGCTCTTCTCTTAGCATGAACATTCATTCTATTCTATTCGTCTTCTTTATTCAGCCCCCACCCGAACCATTCTTAAGACCACCAAGCCCTCCCGAATGAGTTCTACTATAGAAGCTTTCGACGTAGACCCGGGGACAAATCTTTCACTCACTGAGAAGTGAAAACCTGTGACTAGATCGTCCTGAAGACGGATGCGACGGGAAGAAGTGGCATTTGGAAGTGTTGCTGACTTAACATTTAGGTTTCGGCTGTTAAGGAGAGGAATGAAAGAGCTAGAGCTCGGGAGAGGCTGGATGGAATGAATGGGCTCAGCCTAAGGGCCTTGAGCCAGAGGTCATACTGATTCATGCCATGGAGTGGGTAATATCCCGAGTCTCATGTAAGACAACTAAATGCACCTCGAGGTGCTGCCGAGGAACTGAGGGACCTTCTCGAGCACAGGATAGGTAATTGAGGTCTGCTTGGAGTCTAAAGCCCTACCGCCTGAATAGAAACCAGTTTCGCAAATAGAATTTCACATGCAACAGCAAGTGCTCCTATCAGGGTGCTGGACTCTCGCTCCATTTGAAATCCACCTTGGGAGGGAGTTTCTCAATTTCTAAAAAAGACTGAACTTCGACTTAGCAGTGTAGCGTATCACACCCTCTAAGCCTAAGTATTCCTCAATGACCGATAGCGTACAAGTACCGTGAGGGAAAGGTGAAAAGAACCCTAGCCTTTGTCTCCTTTTCCGCTAAAGAAATATCTGTGGCCCTGCGCCCATCTACACACTCCAGCTGCCTCCTTTTGAGCTAGTCAAGCAGGCGTTGAACACGGACGGAGACTCTCCCGCCCCTTCGACAGCAAGTTTATACGCCTTCGCAGCCCCTACTTCAATTAAGGCAAGCTTTCCTTTATTAGTAAAGGGGTCTAGCGCATGGAGATTGACCCAGCTCTTAGCCTGAGCTTGCTGGCTAGCTCTATTGGGTTGGTGTTGGGTTAGCCCTTCGCCCGTAGTTTCCTTCCTCTCCTTCTCTTTCTGGGCTCGATTCTCTCATCTCTAGTTTTTCGTCTACTTCTTTCATCTCCGCAATCATATACATATTCTTTCTAATAAGAGAAAGCATAGATCTTTAATAAGTTGGCTACGATTAGTCACTTCGGAAGCCGTTAACCAAAGCACCGGCTTTTGACTGTCCTTCTAAGGGAAGGAGTAGGAGGCTCAACTATGGTCTAAGCTACTAGAGTGAACGGCACATTTCGGCTTAAGTAGTTGTTTCATTCCTTGGTACCACAATCTAAGTTGCTTCCTAAGGCCGCTATCTAGCCTTCAAAGATGACTTTTGAAGTTTGCCAGCTTGAGTGTTATGCTTAAGGAGCTTAGCTTGCCTAAGAGCTTATTAGAAGGAGTCAAAACTAGCTCGACAGCTAGGTGCTTTCTGGAACTCGGCTAGGTGCTTGCCGGCGAGGGGAACTGCGGAAAAAAAAAACGGAGCAGATTTGACTCGACACAACCTAACGATACATCCAATACCAATGATCTGTGCTTAGAATGCGTTGCTAGATCTCTACTCTAGAAAGCTATACAGGCAACAACGAGCGCGGGTTGACCGGGGGCTTACCTTTAATTACTTCTTTCACGACGAGAGAACCGCGTCCGCATCAGTCGAAGTGGTGGAAGGCCCCCTGAAGTCAAAGGGAGAGCTTCTGCGCCTCTCTCCAAGAGATACGATTCGGTATCTTAATCGGCTGAAGGAGAGTGAGAGTTCGAAGTTGCTGGTAGGTCAATTGTGATCCTTGAGTGAACGGAATGCTGTTGGCATGTTCGAGCTAAGCAAGTAAACTACTTCTCTTCGTTGCGTAGGCGAAGTGAGTTGGCTGTTTTGAGCTAGGGCTAAGCGAGCCAGAAGTGATCCAAGCTGAAAGTGAGCCGGAGTTCGTAGGCTAAGTGAACGGGGAGCAACGGCTGATCGAAAAGCGAAGATAGGCGCATAGTTCAGTGATCTACAAGAGTGGTAGAGGAATTCGCTTTTTCTTTTCAGCAATAACATGATAAGAGCATCCCTTTCACAAAAACCTACAGACCCCCCTATCCTGCCACTTCAGCACCTTGTGATCTTTGAGAAGATCATTACGAGCCCTCTCCTAGAATTTTTTTTATTTAAAAAAACACAATTTTTCATGGTGGATCAGGACGAGAATGAATCCGGTAATCCAGGACATACTCATCCTGGAGCTTGCGAAGGGTCAGAGCGAACGAAGGTCTACAATAACAAAATGTAGTAGATCATACTGGAAAGGTATGGAATGTGACAAATAAACAAGTCTGGAGTCAGAAGATCGCTCCCTTCCTGCGCGTATAACACTCAGCATGTAAACTTCCTAACCATCTTGTTGAATGGCTTGTCTCCGGAAAGAAAAACAACCCTATCAGAGGAACGGAGTAGCTCGACCAGCGAGAGAGGAACGGAGTAGCTTGTCTAGAGGGAGAGGCTAGCTTATTGCGTTCCAACGGCTGCTCTTTTTAGCCGATTTCCTACGTTTAGGCTTTAGATTCTATTAGTGTGCAGTGAGTGAATAGCTAAAAGAATAGAGTGACCATCTTTGAATATCTAATATAAAGTAGTATAGTAAGATAAACATGGATATAACAAATATCTGGCTCTCGTCGAACTAGAAGAACTTCGAAAGCAATTCCTCCCACTTTTACTCGAGCTTCGGATATGAGGCCTGTAAGAAAGTCTATTACCAGTACCCGGAGTTGGTCTCCCATTAATACTTCACCGTGAATCACCTTCTCTCTGTGACAAGTGCGACGAGGAGATGGAGATTCCAGAAAAGTCTACGAATAAGTAAGTGAAGGCTTGGCTTACGTGCTCAGCTCAAGCAAGAAGAAGCTTTTTTTTAATAGTAGGTCCGGCGTACTCGCGGGGCGAGATTCTTTTCTTAGGCTATAAATGGAGGCTCGAAAAGTGTCTTCACTTCATCAAATTCAAATCAAAGAAATTGAGTACTAGCACGTATGGCTATGGATGCTGCAAATAGGCTTTCTGCAATTGCTGCCGAAATGGGGCAACTGCAAAATCTTATTCAAGAGAGCCGTAGAGTGCTAAACCGCTTTTTGAGGAGTGTTAGAACACTGGATCCTGCCGTGAAAGAAGCGCGCATTCGCGCTGCCAGAGAGCGTATCGAGGATTTGGAGGGGAGGCAGCAAGCGCTGCGGGAGGAGCAGCAAGAGCTCATTGTCCGGGTCATTTAATATAAGCACGGAGGAAGAGCTCAGCTCCTACTAGAAGCTGATGAAGGTGATTCGCCTCAACTACGGGATGAACGCCGGGTAGAGCTCCTCTTCCGTATCTGCATCTTCCTCATATGTAGTTAGCGTACAAGTACCGATAGCGTACAAGTACAAGTATCGATTGAATCTTAATCTTGCAAAGCCGTCCTACACCACTGCATCTGGTTCGTTGTCCTTTGTGAACCCGAAACCATTGTTGCCCTCTTATTAGGTTCATGGACCGACTGCAGGCCCCTCGGCATCTATTCCACAGCCCTCCAGTCATGTTTTCATGCCTTCCCCACAGGTATATACCACGGTTCCCTCTGCTGCCTTCTCACCGTTATACACCATGTCTTCCAATGCATCTCCTCAATCTTTCCCTTCCACCTACCAGAACCCATCATCCTTCTCACCTGCTTCTTGCTGCACCCATCTCGTATCCATAAAGGTAGACTGACGCAACTATCTTCTCTGGAAATCGCAGTTTGAACCTATACTCATCAGTAATGATTTAATGGGCTCGAAGACCCCTGGTTCTGGAAGGCACATGAGTCCGAACGCTATGTTGAATGTGCGACCGACACTAGGTAGGTACCTGTGCAGGTGAGGCGTCGGTCGGTCCTAGAAACGGCGGCAGCGGCGCGAGGAGTTAACGACCGAACGTGCTGCAACCTAGGGATCACCAGGCAGCTCTTTCGCTCTATATGGATCGGGGGGGCATAGCACAATTCTTCTTGGCTCTAAGACCCAACATTATAGGAGTAACCTACACTCGCTCACTCCCTTTCATCCGATAGAGAGTTTGAATTCAGTGATTTAGGAGCATAAATGTACTATCGGGAGAGGGCAAAAGCAAGCCTATATTCTGGATTGGATACTGCGCGAATTGGTCAACCGGAATATGGAATAGGAAACTCTCTCCTTTCATAGCTCTCGGGCCTATTCTATTCATTACAGGAGAAAGTCTCCCTTGTCTCTCAGTCTCAGTTGCAATACTTGTACATGAAAGGCAGTGAAATACCATTAAATAGAAAGAGGATTGAATAACTACGGCATATAATCAAGATCAATAAAAGGGCTTTTCTTGCAGCGAGAGGAGAAATTACAACCTTCTTTTTTGATGTCAAAGACCAGAAGCTACGCGAAAATTTTCATTGGGTCTCGGTTGTTCTTAACAGCGATGGCTATTCATTTAAGTCCGGATATCGTGATCTTGGATCCAGGTCTAGGTACTTTTTCTGATTCAGATTCTCTTGGGTACAATACCGAAGCTAAGTATAAGTAGATGAAAACAGCTTGACGGGACTGGACTCCACTAAGAGGTTCTTTCTCTCACGTCATTTCGCCCGCCCGTTTCATTTCCTTTTGCCGAAGTTCGTTCAGTCGGTAAGCATCCCGTTAGCTCTTCATATTTCCTAGCCCATCTATCCCCGCTATCTCCGAATTCTGTAAGCCGTAAGAAGTCCGTAAAATGTGAATAAAGTCCTCACCCGAAAGTGAATCGCCTTCGCTTATCTTGTTTTTTAAGATAGTCAAGTAGAAAGGAACAAGGTCTTACGGCACGGTCACTATATCTTTTCTTTTTCTTTATCTCTCCTCTATGGAAAGAAAGAGGGGATGATACTTCCTTTGGCTGGCCTTTCGATCCCCTCGTTCACAAAGGGGCGCAACTGAAGCTCACCTAACGATGTTATAGTGGCTGTTCGCTCCTCTTTCTCTTCCTCTTGCTTCCTCTGCTTTCAGTAAAAATCAAAAAGATTCTCGAGGCACTCTTTCTCTTATAGCGCTCTTTCCTTCCCTTGGGCCTAACTAAGAAAAGAGAACAAGAGAAGAAAAGCAAAAGCAAATACGACTTTCAGCCAGGCTGCTTCATTCAAGTCCTCAATTCACTGAAATTTTAGGATTAAGAAAAACGAATCTAAATGATTTGATACTCAAAAGCCCAGAGGAGAATGAATTGAAAATCATGAATGTCAAATTCCGATCCCACCCCAATCATATAGCGAGTGAAGATAGTCTCTTTCGACTCACTTATCAGGCTGCTACAAATTTGAGACATCTTTTTCAATCTCTGGGCATACGTGAAAATCGACTTTCTTTATCAGAGAGGGGGTATGCTTTATATACCCAACTGGGCACTGGTTTGCTCGGTTTGGTAAATCAAAGCAGTAAACATGTTTTAATTGAAGCTCTCACTTTTTATAATGGGGAGTTTACTCGCATTTTTGCACTTGACTGGGTGGACAGTTGACCGGAAGAGAACTTAGATTCGCCCGGCCAGCAGGCGGGCGGCGTGCTTATCTTGTGTGACAACACTACAGAGCGAGTGGCTCTTCTAGGCGGGCAGCTGTGTGACAATACTACAGAGAAAGCGGCGCTTTCGTGTAACATGCTATGGTCACCACTTTTTCTAAAGTCGGGTGCAAGTCTTGCTGAGTCAACTCTCAACTCATAATTTATTAAGAAGAAAGCTTAAGAAATTGGCAAGAAGTAGGATAGGAGGAGCATTAGTAGCGAATCCCTGAGATTGGAATTCAATCTCGAGAAAGTCATGAAACTTGAATTCAAATTGAATAGATCCGTAAAGCAGAATAATGATTGTCATCTGAAGTAGCCATTCCCCTTTCAGTAGTTGAAATACTTTCATCTGTCTAAATGCTTTCCGTAACTCCTTTGATCGAATTTAGAGTAGCTCGCTTCTAAGGCTTTAGCAGACGACCGGCTTTCGACTTTTTGAAGGGAGTTCTAACGATCGTAGCGTAGGCCTAGCTGGGAACTCAATGAGACTTTCCAGCTCGAGGCTAGAAGCTACCAACACTTTAATACAAACAAAAACAGAAATCGGAATTCGTGGGGCCCGAGGCCTTACAGAAAAAGATGAATGATTAAGCGAGACTTTACCTTAGAGACCAATGAAATGAGCCGTGATAAAGAACAGTCTCGGAATAAGGAGCCCGAAGGGAAATCAAAGCGGGATATGGATCAAATCCTCCTCCCCCAAAATGTACCAAACTCAACATAGATGGATCAGCTGCTATGGGAGAGAGTGCAGGTGGTGGTATCCTGAGAAAGAGTTAAGGTCCAATTTTTTTTCCTTCTTTTCATTCTATCACAATGGTCTATGAAGGAGCTAAATGAGATACGTTTTTATATAGTTATAATAACTAAAACTCTTTTATTTTAAAAAACTTACCTAAGTTTCCAGATACGAGGATAATAAAAAATACCAATTGACAGTTTGTTTTTGATTCATCAGTTATTAATATAAGGCACTAACAAAGATAGAGTGGCAAGAGTTTGAAGGGGGCTTGGTAGCTAGGAAAGTAAAGGCTGGGCTAGTGACAGGAGTGAGTGCAAAAAAGGACCAACGACGACCCTATCCTAAAGGAGAAGAAGGAGTAGGAGCAGAGCGGAGAATCTTTTTTGATTCCAGCCGAGAAGACTAGTAAAAGGAAGCGTGAATGCGAGATGCCAGCGGAATGATCGGCCGGACAGAGGCTAGGGCTCCTTCCTTCCCAGCGCGTCCTTCCTTGTGTGTCGGAGATATAAAGCGAGTGCACCGGAAAAGAACGGGAACTGGGTCGATCTATTCTATGTCGAAGCATCCGAAGCATAACTGCACACTCACACGATCTTTGCCGACAGATAGGAGCATTCGGTGGAACCGGTGAACTACACTTGCTTCTGGATAGATGTGTGGGACAGAGGGCTCGTGGTACCTGCTGCCCACCCTTCCTCCTCTGCTTTGAGAACCGTGTGAACGGAGAGTAGGCAGAAGGGAAGGAGGTCCTCATACGGAATCTCCATAGCCAATTTTCCATTTTTGATTATGAAATCAGAAGGTGCTGCCTTTGGTACTACTCTGATTTTATACGATCCAGGAACTTCCATAACGTTGGCGTGATTCGGTTTGAGCAACGGATATTCTTCCTTACCATAAATCATTATTTTGTGTGTTGTCGGCTCTAAAGCAAGGGCGGACAGGTATTGGAAATGAGTTAGCCTCTTTGAGGACTATCCTTTTTTGTTGAATTGCTTTCGACCATTGACAGGAAGAAACAACGGCTTCACTTCACATTTCTCTCTTTGCTGAATTGCTATCGACTAAACGGAAGCCCCTTGTTAGGATATTACACAAACCTTTTTTTAGCGATACGCTCTAAAAAAAGTGAAGGATAAGCAACCATTCTAGAAGCGGTAGCTTCCCGCCTCCTTCATTCCTACTGCCTCCTTCGGTGAGAAGTTCCCTTCCTTTTTCTACAGCCGGTTGACAAAAATGAGGATCCCAAATTGCATGAGCAATAGGTCTTACATGTAAAGGGTCCTGTACCCATGACTCAAAATTTCCTTGCCAAGCTACATGAAAGAGATTTCCGGAAGTCTCCGGCCGGGGAGGGGCTTGCTATCGTAACCTTTTTCCCGGTGTATGTGAGGGTGACGAACTCCTTTTTGTTCGGTCATAGGTTGGTCCAAAGAACGAGAGTCGGCTTCCTTAAGTCCGTTGTTCCTCAGTAGCTCAGTGGTAGAGCGGTCGGCTGTTAACTGACTGGTCGTAGGTTCAAATCCTACTTGGGGAGAGATGTGGGTAGAGGAAGCCTCAAAAAGCGAAGGCCGAGCTGTGTATACTTGAAAGTATATTGGTCAATTTTGGATGATATTTGATGGATCAAATATTGGACTTATCCCAACTATGTGTTTTTACTTTATGGATCTTTGTCATTAAGTAAATCATAAACAGTTATCCTTAGACCTGAGATGCCAGAAAACTGCATTGAATATAGTGCATTTCTGTAAGGTAACCTAACGCTAAACGTAACTGGTAGTCATAAGGGTTATTTTCAGAAGTGTTGCGAAGTTCATGTGTTTTGCTTGTAGTCGAAATGGGATTCGTTTCCTTCAAATTATTATTTGAAGTATAAATACAACTGGGCCCCTCGGGGGAATAGTAAGATGTTTGTGTGGCCACACCCAAATGTGTTTTGGTAATCTTGCTATATCCGTAAACGAGAAACAGAATAGTTAATGAAGGAATGACTAAGATCCATATCCTTATTAACAATGTATTTGAAATGAGAGGATAATAATAATGATTATATATCATTAAAAGGTTTTGTCCAGGAATCCTTACTCGAGTTGTACTAGTGACATTGTTAGTGTAACTAGACGCTAATCAATGTGATCACGACATTCGAATTTTGTCCAAGTGGGAGCTGAAAGTTTATGGACTTTAAAATTGATAGTCGTGTGATAGGATCGAACTCGAGATCACGGGATTGCACACATTACGTGAAGAGTTAATTTATTTATTAAATATATTTATTATATTTATTAAATCAAACTGCAGCTAACGACCGTTAAGTTATTAAAGGTTAAGTTTTAAACGATCGTTATAGAATATTAAAGAAGCTAAAAGAAGGTGTCAGAAAGTTCTGGAAACCCTCTTTTAGCACATGTTATATCCGGCCTAAATAGAGGAGACAAGAGAGAAGGGAAAAGATTTTGTTGCTTTATCTTGTTTAACATTGGAAGAGAAGTTTTCCAAGGTGTATATAAACAAACCTAAAGCCTCATAATTTTTCACTCCATTCTCTCTTTTCTTTGCTCTAACCGCCGGCCAAACACACCCTTATTAGGGTTTACCTTTGATTTTCTATAAGCTATTTTAGATCTAGTCCTAGCCCCTCTCTAGGGTTGTTGGGTAGATCTTCCATAGGCTTGGAAGGCTCGGTTTTGTTCGTGCTAGACTCACGATTAGCTCATCGTATCACGTGTGTACAAGATCGTGGTGTGATCTTATTTTAGATTACATCCTGGTGGTGTTCTTGATTTATTTTTACCGGTGATCATTCTGCTAAGGAAAAGGTATGTAACCCTAGCCTTGATTAATTATAATTGTGTTATTTAAAGATCTTGTTAATCTGCTTCCGCTGTATGCTCTTTGATCTATGTTAGGGTTTTTATAATTGTTATGATAATCATAAACCATCACTATTACATCAGGATTCTTGTATCGTTTTGTTTTTCCTTTATTTTAAGTTTAAACTTGTTAGAGTTTTGAGTTTTAACACATACTCCTTCCGTTTTTAAATAAGTGTTTATTTTGATTTTTTCATGTTTTTTTTAATTTAAATATAAATATTTATATTTGTGTTATATATTATTACTTGATACAAATTATATAACTAAATTAAGTTTTAAATAAAAATTAATATAATTTTTATCAGATATTACATAACATAAAAACAAATATTTACGATTAAAACTGAAATAAAATATAAAAAAAATTAATATGAACCATTTAGTTGTTCATTTACTTTATCACACGTTTTTATTCTCAATACAATAATTATTTTTTTTGTTTTGGTCGTACGCTACTAATAATGTCCTCGTAATTGGAAAGTGACTTTGTTTCCTTTGGGACCAGCCAACTATTTTTTTACTCCCACGTTGCAAATAAGTCTCTCTTTCTAATAATAGAAACCACGCTCATCTCTTACTGTCCACCCATTGAATCTTTATTTCTTATGCAATTTGCTACTAAGGACCCGTTTGGTTGGAGTCTTTTAATGAACGGGGTGTGATTTTTGGATTTAACCTAATTGTTTGGTTAAATTTTTACAGAAAAAACGTGGGTTTGTACCTACGGAGAGCAACTGCGATGGTGACTCTACTAAAGATGTTTTACTGTTTTAAAAAGTCACTCAAATGATTTTTTGCCGTTAAGGTAAAAAGCTATTAGAGACCTCATAGGTTTCTTTGCCTTTTGTTTTACTTCATAAGTAACAAACTGCATGTCTTTCCCTTCGTCTTTAATACCTTTTGATTGGCACACGAACTTCACCGAGATTCTTACCTGAAAATATCCTTACTGCTTTGGTCTTAACAACGAACATCAGGCGATTTTGTTGTGCCAGGTCTTCATCGATAGTCAACTTCATGCGATGATTCCATGTTCGTTCTGAACCGGCTTTCTGTTTTGTCAACCGGGGTTCGAGTTTGTTGTCGGTTCCCAAGATGGAAACATGGGCTGGGGCTGATACATCTAAAAGGGTTGGTTTGTAACAGGGACGGAACTTGAGCAGTTTTACTGGAGGGGCCGAAATCATCATGGGTTTGACATAAAAAGCATGATGTGTATATACCCAAAAGAAAGACGAGAAATACTCGATACATCAAAATTTAGTTTAAATACCAATGAACAATGCATCGAAATATAGTTAAAAGAAGCAAATGATACAAAGTTATAACTCGACACGATGGCCCTTAAGGCTTTTAATTTCCTCAATTACGGGTTCATAATTGATTTTTTCAGCAGTTTCTTTTTCTGCCATCTCACAACCTCTTATGAAGTCTATTTATTTATTCAACTGATAGCTTTGTAAGAAAAAAAAATAAGAAAAGATTTCACAAGAGACGATAACATTACAGCAAAAGCATGAAAAATAAAGATCAAATTCTTTAGGGGGGTCAATTCTTCATGCAAGTTATCATTTAAAAAGTTACTGTGTCTGTTTTGTGTTTGCATAGTTTTAGGGGGTTCAATTTGTAATTTCCCATTTTAATAATATATACAAAGTTGATAGCTAGAACTAGAAGTGAAACACCTCCCCCTTGGCCCCGACTATGTTCTGTCACTGGTCTGTAATGGACATTAACGCAATACGAAGTATAATGAGTATCTATCGTGGCGTTGTAATCGATATGCCATCATGGTTCATGGTCGACATATCAGATAGCACGTAGATATTTGTCCATCTTGCATTATGCAGATCAAAAACAGAGATTTCAATTATCTAATGAATTACCTACCACTAACACAAAAAACTTGATCTGGTGATTCAAGTACAGTAAATAATATCAATAAACTTTCTACACTTTGAAAAGGATAAAATTTGCAAAGCTTGTTCATTTACTTATCACACGTTTTTATTCTCCATATTTATCTTTTGGTCGTACAATGTCGACATTGTTTCCTTTTGGACCAGCCAGCTATTATTTTACTTAATTATCTAAATTCCCACGTTGCAAATAAGTCTCTTTCTAATAATAGAAACCATGCTCATCTCTTTCTGTCCACCCATTGAATCTTTATTTCTTATGCAATTTGCTACTTAAGGACCCGTTTGGTTGGAGTCTTCTAATGAATGGGGGTATGATTTTTGGCTTTAACTTTTTTTTTACCGGCACTACCTAATTGTTTGGTTAAATTCTTAAAGAAAAAGCGTGGGTTTGTACCCACAGAGAGCAACTGCGATGATGACTTTACTAAAGAGTTTTTACTATTTTAAAAACTCATTCAAATAATTTTTTGCCATTAAGGTAAAAAGCTAATAGTAACAACAATTTGATATCCCCTAAGAGTGAGTGAAACGGGGCTACTAAGTGGGTTGTTAAGTCTTTGGCGCCACCCCTCCTTTGGTCGAGCACTCCCCGTGACGCCAAGGCTGCTCGCGCCAAAATCACCAGCCGGCGCCAACATGTTTTTCCTTTTTTTTTTTAATTTTGTAAAATCTATCCGTTAGGGGGTGTTTATAGCCCGTTATATTTAAATAAAAATACCTATTTTCCAAAACTTTAACCTCAAAAAATCTATAAATACTGCCTCTTTTTACTAAATTTTATACACTCGACTTTTTACATTTTTTATCTCATATTTCTCTACGAGTTTTAATTTTTTTCATCACATGGATCTTTACCAAAACAGCGATCTCTGGAGCATTTGAGCCGTAATAATTAAATTGTTATGTTTTTATTGTAATATTTCTTTATTGTAATGTTCTTTTATTCTTATGTTTTTGAGAAAAGTTATTTTGCATACTACACTTTTATTAGATACATGGGTATCAATCCCATCCATCCATCCTAAGAAATCCAACGGTTGAAGATTAACCCACTTTATGAACCAGAAAAATTAATAATAATAAGAAGAAAAGCGGAAGGGTATTTCCGTCTTTTCACCCCACCTAACATCCACCGGATCTAAACCACACATCTCTTGTTCATCTGCATCTATCTTTCTCTAAAAATTACACTAAAAAACACACAATCAATTCCAATCAGTCCATATATTGATGAGTTGATGTTGGTGCTAAGTGTAAGGGTCACGCTGCTACTCATGATAATAATGATAGCAAAGGTATCATAATTTCATAATCATTAATTACTAGTTTTATTCATATAAATATTTTGTTTGCTAGTTAGATACCTAGTTAGTTACAATTAAAGATGTGTTTTTATGCTCAGGAATTGACACCTTAGTGATTCACGTTTTTATGTTGAGGACTTGTTAAGTTATATAAAGTAGTATTAGTTATTTAGAAACCAGGTGTTGCTATAATGAAGCTTATTATTACGGTGGTATAGAGAATTTTTAGTTATCCAAGGTCGATGTAGGCAATAAGTTTTTTTTAAAAGAAAACGAGATAACATGGTACCTGTTTAGGAGGTAATTTATAAAAAAAGTTTAAGGAGACGAAATTTAAACCGTACTACTTAAACTTGCAAAAGAAATTTTCGCCCCACAAAAATGAGGAATGTCACAAGGAAGATGTGTATCTAAATGATTATCGCTTTTTACTTTCTTGGTTCAGAAATAGTTAAGTTTGTTGTGCTTTGACTAGATAAATGAAATATGTGCGTGACAGTTAAAATTTTGTATAGGCAGAATGACGTTAAGTGAAGTAATGCCGAATGTGTTTTGCATGACAATTTGCCTACTGTACTTGCACCATTGTGGAATTTGCCTACTGTACTTGCACCATTGTGGGAAAGTTATGTTGCGTCTTATATCATTCGACTTTACTCCATCTACGCCTCAACCTGCTATGTAATGTTTTTTTACAGTTATTAGTGGTGGTGTACATGTTTGCATATGTAATACTATCAGTCTGAGTGATTGAAACGAAGTGTTGGAACGCATAATAGGAAGTCAAAATACAAATAGGACCACACCATATAAATTGAAAGCTCTTGTATGCAGAATAGTTAAATGTAACGTGTCTACAAAAACAAGATATAGATAAAAGGGGCACGTAGGAAGTAGGTTGTTTGATTAAATGGCTATACCTCACTATTTTCCATGAACCTAATTCGTAAACAACAACCCGGTACCTGTGTTATTTTTCGTTTTTACAACGAGTTCTATCCCATGGTCATGGATGTCTGTATGAGTTTTTCCCGAGTTAGTTGGCGATATTTGAAGTTCATGAATCATGAGTAACATAACTATAGTGCAGGAGCATAGATACGCATTTTATGAAGTTGTAAGATAAGCATAAAGTAAAGTTAAAGCCTTAATCTATGCTGAACAGAACTATCATTTATGATACCTCAATTTATCATGTATGTTAGATATATTATATATGATATATGAATGTATCATATATGATATATGAATCTATCATATATGATATATGAATGTATCATATGTATCATACATGATATATTGAGGGTATCATAAATGATAATCTACTTGCAAGTTAAGTTATTTAACACTATAATATATGTATGATAATGTGCTTGAAAACAAAATGCAAGTAAGTTTGTGATATCTTGATGGATACTTAAAAGTTAGCTGTGTGTATATTATCATATATGATAATTTGCTTGAAATTCAACTTTTATATTATATCGTATATGATAATGTGCTTGAAACTAAAACCAAATATTTTTATTTGTGTAGCAGACGCTGTTTTGAATGCATTTTGAAGAGTTCAATCATCTCAAGGCCAAAGGAAGTGCACATAAAAAGCAACAATCATCATACCAAATGAGATATAAAAAGATAATGCCAAGTGAAACATCAAATTATGGACCGAAAGAACAAGGACATGTCCATGCAATAACAAAGACAAGTGTCAACTTTGCAACAAAAATGTTGATGCATGAAATCAACATCCATTTTTTTTTAAAAATTTACTCTTTAATCTGTTAGTAATTTTGTATGCTTATGTAATTTTAACTTTTTAATGTTACTCAAATATTTTTTTTGTGAATATGAATATTGTGAAACATCTGCGGATATAACTTTTGGATAATATGGCTATTTTGTTGAAGTCTTTTTCATATTTCTGATGCATAGTTTTTATCTTTTTTTGAGTATCATATATGATAATGCAATATCATATATGATAATTGATGTAACTTTTAATTCCGCCAAATATGATACTGCATTATCATATATGATACTTAAAAAATGTTTGATAGAATTCATGATTAAAACAAAGAGTCTGTTGGATTCATGATTCAACACTTGGTCACAAAATAAAAAAGAGCACTTTTTAGCAGTATCATATATGATAATTCAAACAGAATGTAACGTAACGTGAAATCAAAAGAGTCTGTTGAATCTAGCATACTCTAAAGATACAAAAAAAAACTAAAGAATCTATTGAATTCATGATTAACATTAAAACGTTGTTATTAATAAAGCTACTCTTCTTCGATAATCAAATCTTTTTTCTTGATCAACTTCCTCATGAGCCACACCGACTTCATCTTGATCATTAATCATACCCGTACACGTCCTCTTATTATGATCAACATATTTGATTCTGAGCTCTAAGCCACATGTCACTCATCATAGCCATCCATAGCCATCCATAGTCACTTTTGAGTTGACCAATCTATATACATTAGGTAAAAATGTAAAAAGTCATGTCGAGTATCATATATGATGTAAAGCGGGTTTGAAAAACTTAAAGAGATTTTGTGTAAACTTTGGTTAGATACATCATATATGATACCTCATATATCATATATTATATATCTATCATATATCATATATGACATATCACATAACTATCATGTATGATAAATGAGGTACCATATATGATAGGTCAAACTTAGTTCAAATTCCATCAACTTTATTAAACCAAATGCTGAATAATAAGTTGTTCAAAAGATAGCGACTAATTCACACTAACATAGACTTATTCATAACGCTCATATTTGTTAAACTTGATAAATCGCCAAAATAAGCTATTAAGCTAGCTTATTCATAACTCTCCATTAATACGCATGAATTAACTTATTCACAATAATCTTTTTATTCACCAACAAGTACCAATAGTGTCATAGCGCAACATATTATTTCTACGACATTGTTCATATTTTTAAGTTTCTAAAAGGTATTCAAATAACAAACATAGAATATATGCTTGATGTTAGTTAGCTATCATTTCAACAAAAAAATAGCAGGCTAAGCTTATCATTCATAAACTAATAAGTAAAGCATCTTATTTACTAGAAAAAGTTATTGATCTAAATCAAGCAATATCGTTCAAGGATCCTCCAATTCTGCATCGACATTCAATACATTTAACAAACAAACAAAATTAAACTTAAATATAAACACTTCGAAATTGGTATCAATTAACACCGTCAATTAGATAACTTGTAAATTGAATAAAGCATTAAACATAAATTCAATAATTATTATCATTTTAAAACTAATTGTTAAGATTTTTTCATTTAAACAAGTAAATGTAAATAAAAACAAATCATGTGATTATATCAAGTGAGATGATGTAGATCGGAATGAACGAAATGTTACCGGTGATTATTAGGTACGATGGAAAGTTGATCTATGATGGAGAGAGAGAAAAAAAAACACTGTGTAAATTAAATGAGGATTTGTTAAAAAAAAAGACTTATATACTACACGCATGAAAATACCAAAGTATCCTTGTAGTGTAAATTGAAGATCTAATCTCATTCATTAGATGAGATAAAAATGAAGGGTGTGGATGAGTCCCCTAATATCTTAGAAAAGTTTAGTATCCAAATGAACTTAATTCTATGTTTTTTATTATAATGTTTTTTTTATTGTAATGTATTTTTTATGTATTTTTTTTAATTTAATGAAACTTTTATTTAAGTTATTTTGTGTTAAAAATAATAATTAATATTTTTGTTGGCACCACTTTTTCTGGTGCCAACGGTTACCCCTCAAATATAGTGTCAAGGGGATTCTGATGCCAAAGCCCAATTTGATGTTATTTGGGTGTTTTGCGGACGTGACGCTGATGTAGCGATATAACTTGGTGTTTTCCAAATTACTACACCTAGAGCTCTTACATCACTCTTCTCTTTTTTAGTACATGTCTATAAAATGTTTACAAAATTTATCCAATGAAAAGAAGCTGGCTAAGTTTATTTTAGCAAATGGCATTCTTTAATAGGTATTGTTTAATTAGCTTTAACTGATTTCCTTCCTATCGACTGTAACACTAATGATCATATCTGTATATGTTTCTTTTCAGAGTGGTGATAGGTGGTAATCTTTCATCCAAATGGGCATCTTTGAATATTGCCTCTTCTCATCAGCCATCAGTTGTTCAGTTCAAGAATCATGTGTTACATTGTCACAAACCGACATCGGATTCTCTACTCTCGACAACAACGAGCAATGATCTAAAGTCCAAGTTCATGCAAGTTTATGACCATCTCAAGTCTGAGCTCATTCATGATCCTTCATTTGAGTTTGACGACGTTTCTCGTCAGTGGGTTGACAAGGTATGATCTTTCTGGCTGGGTTCTTCACTTGCATATTTCATTGCTTTCGTCTTAAACGTCTTTTAAGTTACTTGTATCGTATTACTAATTTATTTTCAAATTTTACAAATAAGTTTTCTCGTTTTATCTCTTCTCAATAAGCTAGGAGAATCAACTTCCTTAATTGATCCCTGCAATTCATTGGACGCATAATCATATTAGTTTATACAAGCATACTCGGCACTACCTAGCCTGTATCGAGCATAATATGAAATCCGTCTAATATTGTATATAAAACGACTAATGATAGTAAAATGGTCACCATTTACAAAACCGCTTACGACCTTAATTAAACACGCTTAGTAAGTGGTTCTTGTCATGTCTTAAAATGTTTACACCTAAAAACAACTTCTTCGAGATGTATCGCTCTAACAATACAGTCTTACTCTTGGATGGTTATCTTCTTGAATTACAAGATTCTATGGGAATAATGAACAATAATGCATTAATTTATCTCATTCGCTCTAACAAAAATGTGTCGTAATCTTATAAGAATGAAACTACTTCATATCCAAGTTTAATTGTGTATTTTTGCTTTCTTTAATGCAGATGATCGACTACAATGTACCTGGAGGTATAATCGATCAGTTTCTCCATTCCTGTAATCCAAAAAAAAATTTGTCTTTTATTCATTGGCATCATTGCAGGAATGACCTGTCCTAAACATAGAGCGAAATTTAAGGGTACTAATTAACTGGCATATTCACAACAAAACGTGATGTATGCAGGAAAGATGATCCGTGGACTATCTGTGGTGGAAAGTTACCAATTTGTTAAAGGAGAAGAACTGGCAGATGGTGAAGTACTTCTTGCGTGTGCCCTTGGTTGGTGCATTGAATGGGTAATATTAACGTAAACACACAGATTACTTTGTGCGCAAGAAAGAAATTTCATTATTGGTATAAAAACCTTTGTTCCTTTGGAGCATCCTTGCAGCTTCAAGCATATTTACTTGTACTGGATGACATTATTGATGACTCCCATATACGCAGAGGTCATCCCTGTTGGTTCAGACTACCTGAGGTGTGACTTTGCACAGAATACTTGTTTTTCTATTCATTTATTTGGTAAAATGAATGCGGCGTATCTAAATATTTGGTTTTAGGTGGGCATGGTTGCTGTCAATGATGCTGTTCTTCTTCGTAGCCATATAACAAGAACTCTGAAGAAACATTTTAGTGGAAAGGCGTATTATGTGAACCTACTGGACCTATTTAATGAGGTTGTATATCTATCGTATAAAATATTGAAGTTCATCTTCACTTTTATTAACTCCTGGTCCCTTTTTCGAGCAGGTAGAATTTCAAACGGTCTCAGGACAAATGATTGATGCGATCGCAACACTTGGAGAGAAAGATGTATCAAAGTATTCACTGTCTCTGTAAGTGATAGTATCAGTTGTTCTCCTATTCATTCAGTCCACTCAATCTGTTAAATGTGAGTGTTTTGCGTGTTCTGAAGTACGCCATGCATGTCATCTATGTTGTCTTGCAGTAACCGTCGGATTATGCAACACAAAACTTCTTATTACTCCTGTTACCTTCCAGTGAGTATATTTATATACACGAGTAAAATGCAGATATCATACTTATGGTATTTCATTTTTGCAGATTTAGTCACTGGTATTTTGAAAGTGCAAGCGCACTTCCCTGTCTTCATGTTTTTTTCGCCTTTGCTACAAGGACATTTTTGTCCTTTTCTCTATAAACAATAGTTTTATAGAAAAAAATGACATCCATGTTAATGACATCCACGAAGAATATCATATCTACAACATTATGTCCTACGAATCTACAACACCAAGATCAGATCTTCATTGGACTCTATCATCAAGATCACATCTACAAGACTACAACACTCAAAACAAAAAGTTATTTAGATCTTCTAAACAAAAAATAACACCTTTAAAACAAACCACTAATCTCATATCCAAAAACCTTCGCTCTCGGTCGCTTGGGAGACCAACATCTCCGATTTTTCCATAAGTGGAAAGCATCCCAAATGGCCGACCGACCGACCGACCGGGTACTGTTAAGCAAGGGATGTTGATCTTATAACCTGGTAACGAAAGGGAAATTAAAGGGGGGCCATGGACCTGTGGTAGGTATCAAGCTAGCTAATTTTGTGGATTATTTTCAAAACAAAATTTTATTATGTTCACAAATGTTAAGAACAACTAGAGATCAGTTCATGGGGAAGAAAGCTTATTGTTCAGGACACCACTTAATGATTTGATTAGTTCAAGATTATGTCGGCCAAGATAAAGGTCAAATTAATTAATTGTTTTGTTAACCTGTCAGAGGCGGAGCCAGAAAATTTTACTCGGGGGTCAAACTTTAAATATTTTTTAACTACACTACAAAATGTTCTTAAGGGGTCAAATTATCGAAAAAACCCGAATATTTTCGAAAATTTACACTATAATTTTTTTCTCGGGGGTCGGCCGACCCCCTTGACCCCTGCCTGTCTCTGCCTCACATTTGGATTTGTGACATGTTGATATTGACATACTAAGGCCGCCGATGCTCAGCAACAAAAATGAATCACAAGTCTAGTTGGTGTCTTGATGCTCAGTTATATGTTATTGGGGTTGTTGGTGTTGCGGGGAAGATGACAAAGAAAATAGACAAATTTGTCCTTTTATTAAAAGTGAGTAACGGTCAAACGTTTACATCCGTTAGGTCAAAGGACCAAAACGAACCTAGAACATGAAGACTAAGGAGGCCGCCTGCACTTTCGTAAGATCGGTGATTAAATCTGCAAAAATGAAATACCATAAGGATGGTATCTGCATTTTACTCTTATATACACTCTTGCTCTGCTTTTTACTATTCATTGCACTTGTCTTTACTTTCAAATAATTCGGAACTACCAAATCTATCATTTCTTTTGCTTCAAGGCTGCATGTGCCCTCCTTATGCTTGGCGAGAATCTGGAAGATCATGGTCAAGTGAAAGACATCCTTGTTGAAATGGGTATCTATTGTCAAGTGCAGGTATTGTGATCGTCAATTTTCACTATTTACAGATTGATTTGTTTTGCTTGTATTATCTTGATTCTTTGAAACTCAAGATTGTTATTCAAAAACCTCTGAATCTGTTGTAGAACGATTATTTTGACGCTTTCGGTGACCCAAATGTTGTTGGTAAGGTTAGTACACTGATATTACTTTTGGTGGTAATGTTTTGTTATGGAACCACAACTGATGCCCGATCTGTCCCGATATAACAGGCTGGAACAGATATTGAGAATTTCAAGTGTTCATGGATGGTTGCGAAAGCACTAGAACTTTCCAATGAGGAGCAAAAGAAGATTTTAAGTATAAGCGTGTATCACAATGTGTTTATCTTTCTAAATCCTCCCCCAAACATGTCGACTAGTCATTCGCTAAACCATAAATATCTTTAGGAAAACTATGGGGTAAAGGATCCCGTCAAAGTAGCAAAAGTGAAGAAACTTTACCGTACCCTCAACCTTGAGGTTCGTAATAATTACCACTGTTTTTTTCACGTATATTGGAAGGCTATACGGTTTCTCTTACCCTATTTGTTGGATATTTTGCAGGGTGTGTACGAAGATTATGAGAACAAATCTCATGAGGAGTTGATAAAATCAATTGAAGTTCTCCCAGACAAAGCACTACAAGAAGTACTGAAATCTTTCGTAAGAAAGTTATTCAAGAGGCAAAAGTAGTCCTCAAAGGCGGATTAATAAGCTCAGACCCCTTCGCGTGGGTTTGTTGTTCGCTCTTTTGTGTTCCCTTCTTGGGGGTTTGTCCCATGAAGTGTTTATTCAGTTGATTAATAAATTCTGCTTTTCACATAAAAAAAAAGTAAAAAAGAAACCAAAGTTATAGTTTAAATGGTTGTGGAAATACCACGATGAAAGCTTCACTCGTATCATTGGAATGTACATGTTAAACTCTTTACATGCCACAAGATTAATAGTGAGTTGCTAGAACTACCACTCGTAGAGTCGTAGTCTTCCTCGATACTGGTTGGAGATTGTTAAGCATCCCGACCTGTCTATTCAAAATCCTACAAATAATATGTCATGGGCTGCAAAATATTGTACATTTTGCACACTGATGTTCACTATATGAGTATACAAGAACGGCTTAGGTTAGATCATATCTTCCACTTCACGATCCGTATATGCTTTAACTTCCAACATATCCTAACACACACCAAAATTATTATCTTTCAGCTACAAGAACGGATTAGGTTAGATCATATCTTCCACTTCAAACTTTTTGTTTCTCATGTGTACCAAGTTTTGTTTTATTCATATGATGTCTTTTGATAATTTATCTACTAATATTTTTAAATAATATAATTATTGACATATCAAATAATATAATTAAATTCAAACATTATATTTTAAAATCACGTTTATAAAAATCGATTATTTGGTTATCCATTTTATTTGAAAAATTGTAATTATCAGGTGTTTGAAAAAAACGTTGAACCACATATGAATTTATTTCAAGAAATACAACTAAGGAGTTATGAATGAATTACAAGAAGATTTATGAAACATAAATTGAGATGGAGTCATTGGGTGGTAGATCTGGTTATAGATTAATTAGTATTTGGAGCTCGCTTTACGCATAATTCTTAATGAACCTTTTGTTGTACCCTGTCAGTCCAAGAAAACCTCTTAGTTGCTTCACATTCATAGGTGTTGGCCAAGCTTGCATAGCAATAATCTTAGAAGGATCTGTTGCCACTCCCTTCCCAGATATTATGTGACCCAAGTACTCAACTTGTGAGGTTGCAAAGACACACTTGCTCCTTTTAGAAAACAAAGTATGTTTCCTCATGGTTTCCAAAATCAACCTCAGATGCTGCACATGCTCTTTCAATGTGGTACTGTAGATTAGGATATCATCAAAGAAAACTAATGTGAAGTGCCTCAAGAAGGGTTTAAAAATGGTATTCACGAGAGATTGGAATGTTGAAGGGGCATTGGTGAGTCCAAATGGCATCACCAAGAACTCATAATGCCCCTCATGGGTTCTAAAAGCTGTTTTTCCAATGTCTTCCTCATACATTCTGATCTGATGATACCCTGATCTTAGGTCTAGCTTAGAGAAGAATTGTGCCCCACTCAATTCATCCAACAACTCTTCCACAACTGGTATAGGAAATTTATCCTTAACAGTATACTTAATCAACTGTCTATAGTCCACACACATTCTCCGATTCCCATCTTTCTTTTTACCATGACAACATGACAATTGGTGCAGAATATGGACTTTGACTATCTCTAATAACTCCTGATTCCATGAGCTCCTTTACCATTGCTTCTACTGCATCTTTTTGGTTTGGTGGGTGCTTGTATGGCCTAATGTTAATAGGAGGAGTGTTTGGGAGTAAAGGGATTCTATGATCCTAAGCTCTCTTTGGTAGTAAGGTACTGGTAACTTCAAAAATGTCTTGATAGGAATCTAATAGCTCTGTGATTTGTGGTTCATTAGAAGTATGATCCATACTGAACAAAGTGTTTGGGTAGATGCAGAGCATTTTATCCTCCTTTGAACTCTTAGCCTTCTTAGAATACCTCTTCCCACTCATCCACTGCAGAGTTTCCTTGTGAGTACCTCTTAACCTCATCTTTTAATTGTTATACACAAACTGCATAGTCAATTCTTTGAAGTTCCACAATATATCTCCCAAAGTAGACAACCACTGCACTCCCAAAACCATTTCACACCCTCCCAATGGTAGAATGAGCACATTTGAGGTGAACTGAACTCCTTGTAAAGTCCATGTGAACCCCTTACACTCAAACACACTTTTAATGATTTGACCATTGGCTACTGACACATCCATAGGACAAGTTGATCTGAGTCTGCATCCCATTCTTTTTGCCACTTGAATGTCTAAAAATGTGTGTGTACTACCTGAGTCAATGAGTGCATGAACTGTATGTTTACCAGAATATATCTTGACTCTCATTGTTCTGTGAGAATTTACACCAGTCATAGCATGTAGAGAGATAACTGGTGTTTCAAACATAGCACTGCTAAAGTTTTGTACCACTGGCTCTTCCAACAATGCTTCTAACTCCCCCTCTTCAAAATCACTTTCATCAACACAAATTTCCAATAAAAACAACTGACCACTGCATTTATGCCCAGGCACAAATTTTTCATCACAATTGAAACAGAGATTTTTGTCCTTTTTATCTGCTATTTCTCTTTGAGACTACTGTTTTCTTGGTTGTACATAAGTGGGTTTAGTGTTTGGTGCAGGTAAAGCCAAGGTATTATTGGTTGTTTTTGGTGGATATGATGTATTTCTGTAAGCTGAATTTGCAACATAAGGTGTTCTTGGTGCAGGTAACACTAGGGTTTGTCTAGACTTAATGACCTGCACTGTTTCTTCTTGCATTTTAGCCAAACAATACACATCACTCAAGGTACTGGGTTTAAACATTCTCACTGACATCCCAATATCCTTGTTCAATCCCCCAATGAACAATCTAATTGCATATTCTTCACTCAAATCCACCCTATTCAGTAATGCCTCAAATTGTTCTTGATACAACTTAACACTGGAAACTTGTTTCAAATTCTTTAATTCCACCATGGGATCTTCAAAAACTGACTCAAAACGCTTTTTGACTTCTCTTTCATAAACCACCCATTCCACATTATCACCATTCTTTTTCACAAATTGTTTATGCCAATTCAAAGCTTTATAAAACATATGCATAGAAGCTAACCTAACTTTTTGAGTATCCTCAATGACATCAACCACAAAAAACTGATTAACTCTATACAACCACCCCTGCACATATTCTCCATAGAACTTAGGAAACTCAAGCTTTTTTAATCTACCATATTGTGCATCCCCTTGTGGACCCCCTCTGTTACTTGGACCCACTCCATTTGCCAAACGATTAAACTCCCCTTGAGCGAATTGTTGAAACAACAACAACCCATCCAAACTTCCATTAATTCTTTCTATAGCTGCTTGAATTGAGTTTAATGTGTTGTTGATATTGGTTGTGGTTTGATCTTGATTGATCGATTGTTGATTAGCACTAGAACGTGTGATTGTCATCTTTGAATTGATCGGAAAACTAACTGAATCGCCGAAATTCGAACAGAATTTTTTGTAACGGAATTATTTGGGCGGTCGTAACAGAATTGTAACGGTTTTAATGGCGGATTCGAGCTCTTGTTGCCAGGATGGAGCTCTGATACCAATTGTAATAATCTTACAATTAATAACAGAATAAGAGATAGGATTGATCACAATCAGTCATTCCAAGTAAGAAAAGGAATTACGAAATTGATGAATCAAGGGTTTGTTATTAGATTGTGGAATTGAATATTACAAGAGAGAGAATTATAGTTTTTACATGAATGGAAATGATAGGAAATGATCAGTATTTATAGAACTAGAAAGGGTTGGTTGAATTTCTGGTAGGACTTGGTATTGTGATCTGCACGTGTGGACTAATAGGCATATGACATATTTGTTTAGTGTAGGAGGATTCATGCATTGAAAATATGCTTTCGGAAACTTTCAACCCGTACCCATATACTTTTAGCTAGTATTTCCCCTATAATCCAACAATTTGAACCATTCGAAACTGAATTTAACCCTTCATAAGTAAACGAAGCCACCTCAATGCATTAAACAATAAACAAGAAAAGCATACCAGTGAACTTTGATGTGAGTGTTTCAGATGAACGATGTACTTGTTCAATGCAAGGAACAAGAACACAAGTGGCAAGTCCTGGTATGGATCACACCCACCTGTATACTTTCGTTGCTAATCTTTCCTCTGAACTGTGTTTTGCTAAAGTGTAAACGTGTATGCAGGTTGATCTCTTTTTCTATAGGGAACCAGAAGAGGCAAAGGAACAAGAAGAGGATGTTGTTGTCGCAAATTATACAGATTATGCAACTGGTATGAGTGACCAATGGTCTACCATAATTCCTGATACCCAATGGTCTAATGAGGCTGCTGCACCTAGTGACCTAGAGGCGGACAAACCGTTTTTTTAAACAGAACCGATTTTGGTCAACCGATCAACGAACCGGTTTTGACATAAACAGGTTTGGGTAGAAACAATATATGAAATATTTTTAGAAAAAATTATGCAAAACCCGGTAAAATATTTTGAGTCAACCCTTGGTTAGTCCATAGATTTTCCGAAAGTAAGTACCAACCGAGCTAAATTCATTTTTATTTCCGTGAGTTTAGCAAAAAATAATCGTCATTCGCCCAAAACGTCACTTATTTCGAGCAAAAAAACTCTCACTAATTTTAGAAACCGATCTGAACCAAATTAAACCAAACCGAAACCGAAATTTTAGAAAAACTAAACCGAGAATCGAACCTATTTACATATATAAAAACTGAAACCAGTTCGGTTTGTCGGTTCGATTTTTGAATTCATTTGCTCAACCTTACTGAAAAGTGAAAAATAAACAACTTTTTAAAAAATACTAATAAAAGAAAAATACGCGATGAGAGAGAAGTTGGTATCGAACCATGTACCTATCCCATGCAAAGCAAAGCTCTATACCAACTCCTATTCACACCCGGTCTAGAAACATTTAAATTAGTGTTAATTTTATGTGTAGAGCACTGTAAAAGGTCATACATCCGGAAAAGATCAAATAAAATTTTTGGAGTGAGATAGAGCTTTGTTACATCAACTACTGTTCTTTCATAAAACTCATTTTTAACGTTTTAAACTCTTTTCAAAAGGCACTAAAAAATATTAATTTATAAAAAATTTTTGTTATCGAACCCAGTACCAACAATATTATTCTGTTTAAATCTAAAATATAAAAAAAATCTCTTTGTTTAATATGACAAGAAAATAAAAAATATTATTTTTCTGTTTTTTCATCAAAGTTATTTTTGCATGTAAATCGACAAAAGAAAAATTTCTTAAAATCAATAAATGTTTAAGTTTTTTTTGTTACATGAATTTTTTATAAGCTATCGCTTTTTTTGTTTTTTGATCCAAGTCATTATTCTTTTATAGACTGCCTTTCAAAAAAAAAGTTATTCTTTTATATACTATTTCTTTTTATGTCGGTTTAGCCAGGGACGAAGTCAGGGCCTAACGTGACCCGTAATATGACATAGTTAAAAAATAAATTAAGATAAAAAGTAATAACACGTTTTCATGGACCGGGTATCTTTTAGATTCATTTAGAAAAAACTAATGTTTTTTTCAAAAATTAACACTACATTGAAAAAATCCTGGGCATCCGGGGCAGCGCCGGCTCGTTGATTTGGGAGGCCCGGTGCGAAACTAGAAATGAGGCCCCCCAAATTACAAAAGTATATCTATCATCTGAAATAAAAATTCATTGATTACACAAATAGTTTCAAGTATCTTACAATAACAAAAGTCGAATACTATGCCAAAAAAAATAGTTCACCACTCACCAGCAGGTTTGAAGCTTTTGTATTGAAGCTTGATTGCAAGTTTTTGTGAATATGACTTTTTTTAAGGGTGTGCACGGTTCGGTTTAGGGTCGGTTTTTGACTAAAACCGAAACCGAACCGACATATTCGGTTTTTAAAAAACCAAAAACCAAAACCGTTCGGTTTTGGGCGGTTCAGTTTTCCGGTTTGTAATCGGTTTCTGTTCGGTTTTCCGTTTTTTGTTTTAAAACCGTTTATATTTGGGTACGTCCGATTTAGATTAAAAAACTTGTTTTACGCGATAAAATAGTTTTTTTTTATTTTCAATCTAAGCCTAATAATGTTTATCTCAAGTTTCTAATCTATAATTACATACATATTTTTAAGATAAACACACATGCAAGTAAACATGCGTACAAACGATTAAAGGGTGTATATACACATCCTAACTTGAACCTAACTCCAAACCAAAAATTAAGATAAACATATTAATAACTTAACAATTAGATCATTTTTAATCCAAACCTAACTTCAAATCTTGACCATCCATTTTTTTGTAACAAACTTTTGTAACAACTTATTAAAAACTTCTTTTTATTTTTAAATTGAAATATCTTTTAACTCATTTATTTTTTCATAATCTAATTTCACCATATTTTTTAAAATTTTGTTCTTTTTAATTCAATATCCATTTTGATATATTTACAAATTTTTTATTTTTTTCATTTTTAGTGATTTTATTTATTTTAATTCAACTTTTTTACATTTTAACGTTAATTCAATTGCTAAAAGTTCGTCATTTATTACCCGTCGCTGCATTGCGCGGGTACCATGCTAGTTTATTAATATTATATTATACTTATATTTTCTATATAATTAAATTGTTCGGTTCGGTTCGGTTCGGTTTATGCGGTTCGGTTTTTGGATGAAAACCGAAACCGAACCAAAACATTCGGTTTTTGAAAACGTAAAAACAGAACCATCAGTTTTTATATTCGGTCGGTTTTTTGCTTCGGTTTCGGTTTTTCGATTTTTTTTCTCACCCCTACTTTTTTTGTTCTGTTTTACTTGTAATGGAATTGAGGAGTTTTGTTTTTATAAGTAAGATCTTGTACAAACTAAATTTGAAAAAATAAAATATAAAATGTGTGAGGTAAAACGGAGTTGGTATCGAACCCTAAACCTTCGAAATACAAGGTAATGTTCAACCAACTCTCATTGAACCCCAACATATGAAATATTATATACAGAACATTGTAAAAAGTCATCTGTTCGCGACCTCTATACAACACACATTTCCCGCATGTATTTTTCAAGCACACCCTTTACTCTCTTGCACATGTGAGTATATAAATCATATCTCCCTCGTATCATGCTTCAGCGAGATATGTTGTCTATAACGTTAGTCTAATGCTAGTAAGAGGTGCTTTGTTGCGTCAATATATGAGACCCTCGTGGCCCTTGCAAACAAGTTTTTCATACATGGTGCTCGCTCATTTGACACGGTAACTTCTCGTTATAGTTTCTGCATACTCAAAAGTGATAACTTGTATAAATAAGTTGACAAAATTTGAATAGAAGTTTTATAAGAACAATTTGGTTTTTCAATTGGCGAAAGTGGAGCTGAGAACGAACATGCGGCTGCTCTAATCGAAAAAGTAAACACCGCTTATGCATAGATTACTCCTGTTGACTTTTGGCAAAAGTGTAGCTGAGAACATTGGCCATGGCGATGGGGAGTAAACAAGATATTCTAGACACTCTTCTACTACCCATCTTGAATTCAGATCGTGGAGGGTACATAATTTTGTTGAACCCATGACACGAGTGGTAGTGGAGTACTGTGTTTGAACGTTTGATTTTTATGAACAACGGGCTGCGGCTGCTAGGTAATATTTTTAGTGTATGTTTTATATCATACATAATGACAAACCGTTTAATCGTTTGCTGATGTTTGTTTATTGTTATTGCAACACAGAAGATTATGAGAAGACGGGATTGAGCAATCTGGTAAAGCAGATGCTGTCATTTTGGATCTACAAATCTACTGCAGCCTTGGTTGGCTATTCCGTCTGTTAGCGAGATGCTTTTTTTTGAACAACCATGTTGTCCATAATCTACTTTGTACAGGATAAAATAAAACAAAAATAACATTCAAATCGCTGTATTTCTAAAAAAATAACCAAAAAATAAAAATTAAATCCACTATTTTATAAAAGCCTTGAAATAAAGAAGGATTAACAAAGGTATCCTTTGAAATTGTTTTAAGAAATAAAAGAGAAAATCATCCATGAGATACAAAGTTATGATTTTACCAATCCCATGGATGCTGGTTCCGTACTTCCTTTATACAAATAATTTTATCAGCAATAACAAGTTTTTTAAATAAGCTCTTAATCTATAAAAAAGTTCATAAAACACTCTTAACTTAAAACATTTTCAGCAATTTTTAAAGTATCCTCTTAAACCATAATACGGTTGCCCAAATTTCATTTTGTGCTACTTGTCACTTGAGTACGATCTTTTTTTCTCCCATAATTTAGCAAAAACTGAGACTTGTTTTGGTTACCCTTTGCTGGGACATTTGTTTTCTCCTTCGAGCTCAGTCCAACGAGAGTCCAAAGCCAGACGAAAACATGTCAGTGCCACCCCTTTCTCGTGTTCCTACTCCTTCCAGGTGGCAAACGGCCTTCCTTCAAACGCAACACAAACAAGACGATGAAAAAAGATACACCAAACGTCATCGAGGTTGGAAGACAAACACAAAGCTTAATATAATGTTTATCTATAACATGACATTTATACCCGCACCACATTAATTTTAGGCAAGCGGACCCTTTAGTCTCTGCTGGAGTCATAGCTGCCTCTGCTTGAGGTCGGACTTTTAGTCTCCTGGCTTTGAGTAGCGTCGCGCATTAGTTTTCCTTAGTGTCGATTTCTTGAAATTCTCACGTGAGAGGTCATTTTTGTACTAGTGGTCGCTCGAGAGTCGAGTATGTGGAAACTAGAAAGTGCTAGCTGAGTTTCCTCCTTTAATCTAGCAAAACATACAGGACTTTGTGCTGGATCCCAATTATAGGAAGATGACATATGCTATTATTGTCACGTTTAAAATGAATCATGATCCAAGTTGCTTCAGCGCATATAGTTTCGTGTTAACATGAAAGAAGGTCGTACGAGGCTATGTGTTTGTCTAGAAAATGAAAAATAAATACAGTAATTTTCGAAAATTCTAAAAAAAGAAAGAGAAAATGGCGAGGCTTGGTATCGAACCTTGTAACACTCGCATGCAAAGAATGCTCTATACCAAGCCTTACACATCCTCACTATGAACAATACTTAATATTATAAATTTCATACAGAGACTAAAGAGCATTGTAAAAAGTCAGTAGTTTCGGATTTTTTCTCACGAGTATGAGTTTTTTTTAGCAACTATTTTGTCACGAGTTTTGTAATAAATCTCTGATTCACTTGCTACCTATTTTTATTTATACCTTAATTCTGTCACAAGTACGCCTCCAGCACGACGACGACACGTGCACACCAGGATTGGCATTTACCCGTCTCCATCGTCACTGCCATCGCACGTCGTTCCGCTTTTTTTTCTTTTGCTTCCTGAACATTGGATAAAGTTATGAAACTTTAAATGGTTGTGGAAATACAACGAAGAAAGCTTCACTTGTATCATTAGAATGCACATGTTAAACTCTTTACAGGCCACAAGATTAACACTGAGTTGCTAGTACTACCACTCGTAATCTTTCTCGATTCTGGTTGGATATGTGGCTTGTGAAGCGTCCCGACCCGTCTATTCGAAATGCTACAATAATGTCATGGGCTGCAAAGTATTGTACTTTCCTACATATTTGCAAGCATACGATTTGCACACAGATGTTTACTATATGAGTATACGAGAACAGCTTACGTGTATCATCGGTTAGATCATATCTTTCACTCGACGATCCATATATGCTTTAACTTACAATATATCCAAACACACACCCAAATTATTATCTTTGAGCTACAAGTGGAGGTTTATTCGAGACCACTAAAAAAATGCTAAATCACTAGACACGTTCTCTTCATTGTTTAAGGCTATAATCTCTAAAAAAGGTTGAATCTTAGTCGTGGAAGAAAAATACTTGCGTTTACTTAAAAGAAAAATAGTCATATGTCCACTGTTTTGTACAAAATAAAGAAATAGAATTCACATTCAAAAAGTAACCAACAAACAAAAAATAAATCCAAATAAAAAGAAATCACCACCTGTGATAGTGGAAATTGAACCTTGAACCTCTCAAATACAAAGTTATCGCTTTACCATCTCAAGCAACCACAATCTTATGAGCATATGTAGAAAGTTTAATTCAAGTTCCATATTAATTTGTGGTGCGAGACAAACTTTACTTGAACTCATATATAACTCATCTGTTTGTACAATACTATATTTTTACTTAGACCTTGTTTTAGGCCATATTTTTGTACGCGTAAGAGTTTTGACATCTGAGCTACTGGTAACAAAGCGTTTACATGTCTCACATTGTCGTTGCCGGCCCATATCATCCTCCTATTTTATTTATTTTTGGTTTTTGACCGTTTAATAGCGGTATAATGGGAGTCAGCAAATCTCCCTTTATGAAACATAAGCCTAACCCGAAACATATAGTTAAGGTGTGATTTCATACATAAAAAGAGAAAATCGAAAAGATAAAAAGAGGAAATCGAAAAGATAAAGAGTATCGAACACTTACCTTTTGTATACTAAATGATTTAAATTATTTTAACTACTGTAAATATAAATGGTCAAATTATCAATAACAAAGTTTATTAGTAGTATTCTTTACAAAATGCTAAACTCATTCAGTAAACTCTTCTCACTAACTCAAGAACACAGGGTAAAATAACTTTGTTTAAATAGTATAACAGGAAAATTTTATATAAGTTTAGAATGATTGGGCTGAGCATGAAAGAATATAAATTTGCAAGCATATTAACCAGCTCACTTTGCGCCAGCGTACCAGTGGTGTGAAAGCATCGTTAGCGCAGACATGGGCTTTAGCCAACTGCCATGTCCAATTGCTAGTGGCATGAGAACAAGCTTTGGTTGTGAGCCTGCTAAAGCCCGTGGTAAGCTAAGCTCAATTGCAATTGGCTTAAGAGTGGCCTGATGGGGTCAAGAAAAAGATGGTTCGGGTTGCGTATGCTTTACGCTCTTCGAGTTCATTTATCCGGTCAAGAAATATTAGGTATATGTCGTGGTCGTCTTTTATGAATAGCTTATTTTCCTCAATAGCCTGTCAACATGGACCAAAATATACCATTCTTCAGTTACATGTCTAGGTTAAATATTTATCTCCAACAGATCAACATATTAATGAAATAAGAACGGGTCAAAAGTCGTACTTTAAAAGGCTCGCCTGATATGAAGAATGTTACCTGTTGTACAGTCATGCCGTTAAGATAGCCCAAAATATATATTCTTTGTATGGTTTAACAAATATGCAAATCGTTTTATTTTTTGGGCAGACTCTTGTGGACCGTATATTTCAGTGTCAAGTTGACTCACGGGTGGGAAGACTTTTAGTTTCTCTATGCTGACGGAGTTGACCCCTGCAAGTGCTTGGCGAGGAAATTCATCATCATGCAACCATGAGAATGTCCTCTTGCACATTTAAAATACAGATTATAAGAATAAAACGCGACCCCGAATTTGCTACCACTAAATGAACCAGCACCTTGGCTAGACTCATGTAGTCTCGTCACTAAATTTGGCAACCGAAGCTTCTTTATGAGATCATCTTGGATGCCTGATTTGAGAAGCTCTCCTTCACTACAGAGACTCTCAAAATCATCTTATACAACATGGACATGACTCGCCGTAAGTTGTTGATAGTCCAAGCACGCGTCCTTGGAGGACCCCAAAAGATCTTTCATGTTTTCGTTTGAATATGAAAAAAGAATAGGCAGCAGAAAAGCGACGCCTGAGAGATTCGAACTCTCGCGGGCAGAGCCCATGTACTTAGCAGGCACACGCCTTAACCACTCGGCCAAAGCGTCAATTCTAGTTATCTTTTTGAATATTAATAATTTATATTATACATGCATAAGAAGTTACACAAAACCTTTTGTACCTGTTATAATATTTTTTTTATTATCAATCAGTTTGCAAATATAAAAAATGTTACCGTATTAGAAAATATCTGAAATTGCTTATTTAAATAAATGTTATTCAGCATAACCGATTAATTATTATTCTCAGATGTCGCAACATCTGCCTCGAAGAACGTATAACGAGATAAAGAACCAATGGCATTATTATCTGAAGAATAAAGTCGACAAACACACATATTAAGTCTCGAATTTTCAAAAATACGACGTGTAGTATCGCAGATTCAAGCGAATTATGGTGACTGATTATGAAGACAAGGTGAGTGGTGGTTCTTGCAGCATGTATCTTTATCAGGATCTTCACAAGTTTATAGCTTACGGACACATAAAGATTGTGATAATGTCAATGAAGAGCAAAAAGGTAAATGATCACAAAATTTCCTACCAGCGTACACGCGTACTAAAAGAAAATAAAATTCCCTATCTACTTTGATATTAAACTAGCTAGGATTATATAGCTAAGAAGTGTAATGACATGTCATGATTTGTAATGTTGGTTACGTTATGTTAGCAATAACAATCTGAAATGTCATTAAAGGGGTGTTTGGGCGTAATTTTGAGGTGGAGGAACACATAAAGGTGATGTTTAGGTAAATAGCTAGCCAAATCCTATAAACTCTGATTAAGAACGTTGGAGTGGTCATTACAACTGATTTTCGCTTTTCATTGTATCTTATAAATTCCCCCATGCCTAGCAAGTAGCCAAGTAACAACGTGTTTTGTGGCTAATTGTATGTATGTGGTGGCACTAATGCTTACATGATCAGTGTTATGTTTCAGTTCTACATATTTATATGCTTCCGTTTGCATCACCGCTGCAAAGACAACATGTCAACTCATCATAAATCAATTCAATGAGCTCTAAATAGTCGTCAAATTCTTTTTGCAACTAAATGTATATATACAATGATACACATGAATCAACCAACAAATAAATACATACCTTGCAGATTGTCGATAGCAAAATCCATACAAAAGGCTTTAAGCTGAGAACAATGGTGATCATGGGCAAGAGAAAGAGTTGTCGCCACTACATCCACATTTAACTCTTCACACAGCTTCGCTTCACACAATTGTTTTAACCGATCTAGACCAAAACGATCAGCAGCAACCAACAGATGTTGAATCATAGAATTGTGCTTTAAACACAGGAGAGCGAGCAGCAAGAATAGCTTTATGAGCCTTGAAAGTAACGTCTTTAACACGAAAAACAATATCACTGCCTATTTCAGTGTCCAACAAATACTTGAAATGTTTCTCCATTTGTGGTGGTGGTGGAATGATTGTAAAGTTTCGGGTTTGATACAACTTTGAACAACGCTAACCATACAACAAAATGTAACTGATCGATCATCGTTGAGATAATCTTTGGATGAGTCCCAACTTAGATCTTTCATAAATTTTATACCCCTACAATGAAAAGAATAGATTATACTATGATGATGAGCAAATATTGTACTGAAATACGTTGGACAGAAGACAAAAGAAAAGAGTAGCATACCAGAAATTACTGTTCGTATATAGATCATACTTAGATGAAGAAATAAGTTCGTGTTTCCCGTTTCTACTCTGATCCAACACAGTAACTTCAAAGGAAGCCTCCACAGTCGTCTCACTGTCATTCACCAATAATTTTAAACCAACTAATCCTTTAGCCATAGGGTCTTTTTTGCTATGAGGATAATAACGAAGTTGCCAATCCTATCCCCCAACTGTAAAAGTGTCACTAGATATATAATAATCTTCAGGCCTCTCTTTAAGTCGAGAGTATTCCTTTACAGTAAATAGATGAAATCCATTGATGATCGTTGACATGATCCATGAATTACTTGTCGAACAAGTTGCTGATAACTACTTATAAAGATAGTAAGGACGTACGTACTCTTGCCCAAAATTCAATTCTGGTGCAATGCCAATATTCACGAATCGTTATTTTATTTGTGATGTTGAGTTTGACATCATGGTGGATTATTATTATTAGACAATAAAATGGCCCAAACCGGACTTAAACAAACTAAAAAAAATCATCCGACATAAACAAATTCTAAAAATAACTTGATCAACAATTCTTAATCCTAGTTAAGTCAGACAACAATGTTAGATTATTATTAGACAATAAAATGGCCCAAACCCGACATGCCAGGGCCTGCTTTCCTTCTGTAAGAAGCTGTTTGAATAACTGTACTCCAAGCTCCAGGTTGGAAATGCAGGCATTATGCTGGGACCCGCTTCTTTAAGCAAAATGATATGCATTAACCATTGCACACCAGCTAGGTGCTCACCAGGTATATTCAAAAGAACAAGAAATCAGCTAAGCAACAAACTGAAAAAGACACAAGTAACAATATGACCAAACAACACTGAGCAGAAATCATTGCACCACAACAGTCTGTTATCCATAAAGTTCAAAACCAATAAGTGTAAATACAACATAAACTCCCAAGATCAAAACAACATACACCTCACTTTGCACCCTTCTTGTCAACGGACTTGATAACGTACTCTGACAGCAACAATACACACGTTTCAGATTCTTAACAGCAACGTTCTTCAGATTAAACCCAACATTGCCACCAGGATGAGGTGATATTCATAGTCAATCCTGGAGGCAAGTGATATCCACTACCAAAGTGCAATTGTTTTTCTTAATGTGTGCCTTGTTGCTACCTGTGGAAAGGGACTTAAAATCGCAAGTACCAGACAAAATATCAACCCCAGAATCCGAATCGGTCAACTGCGCTTCGACAACTAGTGTGCCCTTGTTAGGTACAGCCAATTTTGATCTCATCAAGGTAACATCACCATTTTTTAAAGGTCGAGAATCATCAAAAGATTCAAATAACACAGCCTTATAAAAACTCTGTGTCAAACTGTCATCATAACAGAAGTTATCATAATACGCCAATATCGTTCCACGCACCTTTTGACCTGACAGCCCATTTAGATTTACCTTAATGGTCGCATCTAATGCATCTCTTAGTAAAATATAGTGCATCGTCATATGCCCATCATTACCTTCTGCTACGAGGTAGTCACAAAAATAATCTAAATCCCCGTCGAGAAAAGATGAAAGGGGAAGATCATCATCGAGATTACACACTTCAAAAAAATCATTTTTGCTTTCACTGGTACCATAGAGTGTTACTTGAATTTGCATCCATGCAGCGAATGGAACTGAGTGTCGAGAACTGGGATCCCCAATTTGTAGACGACCATTGTTTTGCATTTTCACAAGGTGACGTGAATCATGACTCACTAAACTAATATAACAAGGACCAGGATCAATTAATTTCCCAACATGCCCCTCTGGTAGTACACCATAATAATCTGAAACTAGAATAGCCCCAAACAGCTCACCGTCTGCAAAGCTGTGGTCTCTAGTAATATGGAGACACGCTGAAAATAACTCGAAACGGGTCCGGGTGTTGGGGTATTCAAGAGGATTCCTTATATCTAATGACCCAACATAATTTAGGACCATTGCCGCTGATACAGCTTTTAATGAAGGTTTCTACACAAAAGACAGATGGTAAGCTAGTTATAAAATGTGTTATTATAAATAACTTTGTTATTTGATTTAAACTATTTATTTTCCTAAAAAAACTGTTCCAACACTTTTTTATCCGTTTAACTATACTACTGAGGCCGACCAGGCTCGGTCTCGGCAAGTTTCCACCCCTAAAAAACCCGTTCCCGGAAACCGAATTAGCAAAATACTTGATAATGCATACCTGAGTGATCCCCAAAAGATGAAACCCTTTTTCCATTACAGTTGCAGTTGCCTTGCACAACAAAAGTCTAGTTTTCGCCTGACAAGACCGGAAAATAGGTGCTTGATGCCAAGAATTTCAAAATGATACTAAAGATGTATACATACTATTTTGTCTCAATTCATTTTTCTTATATATACAGTGTATCTAACTTTGTTAATTGAAGTTTTAAAGTAAGGTGGTGTGAAGTTCAGATCAAGTGGATTGGCGAGGAGTTCTAAAAGAGTAGGAGTTAAAATTAGCCACTCACGAGTCTGGTATAAATACCAACAAACTCAATGCAGCAATGCAGTAAGCATAGTTAGTGAGCCAATAACAATTAAAACCGGTGATCTAAATCTGAATAAAGTAAACAAAAAAGGTATCCATGCTCATGTTCCTTGTGACAGGTAACAGGATCTAATTCTCCAAACTAATGATAAGACGGTGATTGTTATTCTTACAATAGTTTTCAGAAAATAAAGTATGGTTCAATAGATGCAAATATTAAATTCAATATTATTCGAAGAAAAAAAACATATGCAAGAAAACATACCTCGAACCCTGAGGACGCGTAGGTTTCATGGAAAAGGCTGAATTTCTCGGATAAATTATAAAGGTATCGGCAAAGGAGATGTGGAAAGAAAGATAAATAAGTCTCGTCGATTAACTGAAAAAAAAATGTTAGGTAATTAGTCCAATAATATATAATATAGGTAAGCATATTTTTAAAATAAGAAAATTATAGAAATCAGACGTTTCACTAAATATTTTCTCATGAAATGAGATTTATAAAATCAAACATTCCCATTGGTGTCTAACAAGATAGTTAAGAGGTGCTACATTTCATAGTAGCAGCATAAATTTTTTAAGATACATTTCTTACCTCAGTAAACATGAGTAAATGTAATCCCAGCGCATGTTCTACACCTTGAGACCATATTACCTTGTCTTCCTCCAATTCTGAAGCCTGTTACAAACACAATTAGTACACAAACGAAAAAGTTGTAACAACATTGAAATACATTATGCATTGACTTGATATTCAAGAAGGAAAGCAATAAAATTTGGGTCAAGAAAAAACGAAAACAAATTCTTACCTTCTTCAACTCATCAATCTCTTTGAGAGAATGCTTGGTAATTTTACGAATTTGAGCTTGTGTTGTTAACAGACGTACAAAGGTATCTCCCTATCATCAGTCAATCAATTTAGTCAAGAACAAGATACATATAAAGATTTCAAGAAAATAGCATAACGCCACACTAGTAATTGAAGATTATTAGAATACCTTCACATCAAGCATCTCATTGTAGCTGAATTTACAATCAACCAATCTATTGTGTTTCAAAAATGTGTACCTGTTGAAAGCACAACCAAAGTATTGAATATGAAATAATACGAAACATGACATAAATGTGGGGTATCTTGCTTAATAAATCAAAGGAAAATAGATGGTGAAGAGATTGTTAATTTAAAATTGAAACTTCTGTTACAAGTTCATACGAAATTAACATCTACCACTCTACTCGCATTATGGATAATGATAGCATAAGTACAAATAAGAGTTAAAAATTATTATAGAAGTATGAAAATCTTACGTGAGAGCACAATCTAAAACCGCTTCACGAGTATACCCCAACACTTCAGCAGCCTCGCCTGATAAATCAATCGCAATGGATTAATGACATGTATCATGGTTAAGCAAAATAATTGATATAAATAATGAATAAACGAACCATATATGGTATACCTGCTTCTTCAATAGGATATTCTGCTCGGTATAAGAAAGATAGCAAGTCTTCGAGAGCTGTACTACAAGTTTTAAATCCAACATAATGTAAAGGCCACAACTTATCAGTCGAAGGTGTTGCCCACCCTGCATGTTTAGCAGCCTGAAAAAAAATAGTGTACTATTTCTCATCAATCTTTTTTCAAACATGTTATCAGGTTATGTTGTGTAAAATGTACTTACATTGAAACATTTTTCAATATAATCTTGTTGTTGTGTAGGAGTCACACACATTATCAAATCTGCTTTTACATTTACAAGCCCATGCCTAAATATGAAGACATTAAAGAAGTTATACATGGAAAAGGTTTAGAAAACGATCGAGTGTTTTGATGAACTTGGAAAGTAAAGTACCGCAACGCTCCTAGATCTTCCAAATGATAGCCTAAACACCCATCTTTCTCCCCCACCCGAGTAGACCTCTTCTTTCCACGAACAAGCGATTTTCTATCATCTCTAAGGCATAACAGCACTTGTTCATCATTGTCTTCTATAGTCACAAAATGCCTATCCAATTCTTCGAGAGGCAATAACATTCCATTCCCCTGAAATAAATGTAAGTATTAACTCATCTCATAAACCGCAAAATGTAATATAATTTAAATAACAAAAATTCAAACAGAAAATTTTACCGAAGATGTCGTCGCAGCAGACTTGACATATTCAAGGATATGCATTCGTGACATGATGATAACTTGGCGCCTCAAAACATCCATTGGCGTTAGATTGAATTCATCCCATGACGGAGAGTAGATTAGTGTGTTTTTTACTTCAATTTGTTTATTTGGTGCCCATGTGTCTATACCATCTCTTAGCATCTTATGAATACGCTGCAAGGAAACAAGAAAAACATAGGTGAAAATTGTAATGCTATATATATTTAAAAGATCTGGAAAAGAAAGAAAAATAGCGATACCTTAGCAATAACATTCCCTGATAACTTAATGGTTACAAAACCAAAACCATGCACACTGGGTTCTCCCTCCATCATGTGAGAATGATGCTCCAGTCCTTCCTTGATTTTCTAAAATAACATAATAGCCCACCGAAACATAAGATTACTAATGGAAAGAAAAAAACAATAGTATATTAAAAAACAAGCAAGGGTTGACAAAAGAATTTTACTTCTCTAACATCTCTTGGTCCTTTAATATGTGAATAGCGGTTGTCGATGATTAAGCTTTTTCTATCTCTTATTTGAGGCCATATGCTCAAGACATTATCGCTGTAAATGTTGCATTATTAGGAAGAAAGTAGCAAAAATAACAAGTAAAAACCCGGAACAAACGTAAGTATATACCACTGGAAATCACCATCAAGAATCCCCTGATTCAAGGCCAAAGAACATCCTGCCGCTGCCGTATAATCTCTATAATCTGTTTTGCACCAGACCATCTCACACTCTTCTGCAAATTCATAGAGAGTATACCTCATCGCCCTATTAAATAGCTCCGTGACTTCTGTTTTAAGGTTCCATTTATTATCTTCCTTTTCCTGTATTACAAAAGTGTAAATTTGTGTTAGAAAAAGAAACGATCAATAATGTGTACATTAATAATAATAATAATAATAACAGATTTACATTTGATGTAGAGGCTGCAGCTGTTGTTGATGTTGATGCAATAGCTTCCATCGTGGAACCAGACTTATACCAGCTAAACATGTTCAACATGTACTTTAGAGTCTGCATAAAAAAAGGCTTGTAATTTTTGAGATTGAAAATTGAATAAAAAGAGATGATAATGTGAATAGCATACTTACATGTTGTGAAGAGAGAGTCTTTGTCAAAAGTGTAACTATCTTTCTAGTCTCTGTTGGTGTAAAATATATTTGTATCTTAGATAAAAACTTATCTCTTTTAATTTGGTTCACCTCTCTAAGATTTCTCCAGAGTCTTGTTGACGAGAAAGATAGATCATATGTTGACATAGACTGTGCCTCTGAGTCAGACTCATCTTGTATAAACTTGTGGAACAATAGAAAAGGATGTTCATTTGCTCCTGTTATCGTTGGTGCACTTGTTTCACTTTCTATCATAGAGAAAAACTCATAGAATCTTAACACGTTGACGATTTCAAAACTAAGCGACAATCTTAAATCCCCCTGTGTTACACAACAAAACCATTTAACCCATTGACATAATCTGTTAAGAGTCCAAATTTAATAAATAATTTACTACTTACAAGTTTTGGTGATGAGGCAGGAGTTGAATTTAACAGGACTGATTCAACAAAGTCACAAAGAAATCTGTATAGTAAATGTAGAAGAAGCAATTACCAAATCTGACAACATAAGCTCCAAGTCTAAAAAAAAGCGTCTAAGTCTCAAAAATAAAAAAAGCCCCAATGTTTAAGCTTATTTGGAGACTTATCGAGGAAATTAAAAAGTAAAAAGGAGGTTTATTATTACTTATCATCAACATCGAAAGGATACGGCATAGTTGCGATTGATTGATGCTTCAAAAGAATTGAAGAACAGGTGTACTGTGTGTGTGTGTGTTTTTCTCCCCCAGTAGAAAACCTATATCGATCTAAAGTACGGTTCATTTATTTTTGTTGGATATATGAGATGTTACTCTCACAAAAATATTGTTCACAAAATTATTTGACAAAGTACTAAATAACTCTTGGTTATTTGTAAAACAATGACACTCAAAATATTGTATTAAAAACTTGAAACTTTCTTTATTTGTTTTGTTGGGGTCTAGTACATTTGGTTACATTCTTTGGTGTTGCTTTTATAGACCAACTATGCATGGCCATATTACAATGTGAAACTATATAGCCTGAGATCATCTACCGACACTTACCACAACATTTATCACATGTCTAGTTGACTACTATTTGGAAAGCCAATTGCAAATTTTCTTTGGTAAGTAAAACATGAGTAACTATTCTTGCCCATGCTTGAATAGTTGGGAAGACTTTTGTGAAAACCTTTTCTTTTCTTTTTATGTAGGCAAAACACATTAATCACATTCTCCCCGTAATGTGTTTTGGCTGAACTCTCAACTTTCGTCTGAGCTCCTGAAACTTTTCTCGCGGAAGTGCTTTAGTGAAAATATCTGCTAGTTGATCATTCGTTCCACAAAATTCAAGTTGCACCTCTCCGTCTTCAATTGCTTCTCTGATAAAATGATGTTTCAAAGCGATATGCTTTGTGCGGCTATGATGAACCGGATTCTTCGCGATTGCGATTGCTGACATACTGTCACAAAAAATTATTGTTGGCTTTAATTGTTTTTCACCAATGTCTTCAAAAATTCTTCGTAACCAAATTGCTTGTGATGTGGCTAGAGCTGCTGAAACGTACTCTGCCTCTGCTGATGATTGTGCTACACTTTGTTGCTTCTTTGAGCACCAACTAAACACACCTGAACCAAGTGAAAAAATATATCCGGATGTACTTTTCATGTCATCCGTACATCCTCCCCAATCACTATCACAAAAACCATGCAAATTTATATTTGCATTTTTTTCAAACTTGATTCCAAAATCTTTCGTACCTTGCAAATATCTTAAAATTCTTTTACCGACTCCCATATGAATCTGACTAGGATTGTGCATGAACCTTGAGAGTAAACTTGCGGCAAACATGATGTCGGGCCTTGTTGCTGTGAGGTATAACAATTTCCCCACGAGACTTCGGTAAAGTGTAGCGTCCACTTTACTTGAACCGTCTTCTTTCATGAGCTTTTCATTGACGACCAAAGGAGTGTCCTTCGGTTTGCATTCCGACATATCGAAAATTTTCAAAATCTTCTCGACATATTTTTCTTGACAAATAAATACGCCGGCTTCGTCTTGATATATTTCCATTCCAAGAAAATGATTTAAAAGTCCTAAATCACTCATCTCGTATTTTTGCATCATTTCATTCTTGAAATCTTCAATCATTTTCTTGTTGTTCCCTGTGAACACAAGATCATCGACATAGAGCGCTACAATTAAAATGTCATTCGTACCTTGATTTTTAACATACAAGGTCGGCTCGCTCTTGCTTTGATCAAAACCTTTTTCTTTAAAATAACCATCGATCTGGCTATACCACGCTCGCGGTGCTTGCTTTAGCCCGTAAAGAGCTTTCTTCAACTTGTAAACTTTTTCTTCTTTTCCTTGAACCTCGAATCCTTGAGGTTGATTCACGTAAACTTCTTCTTTGAGTTCACCGTTTAAAAACGCTGATTTGACATCAAGTTCGTAAAGTAACCAACCTTTCTGGCCTGCTAGTGAAATGATTGCTCGGACCGTATCCATGCGAGCAACTGGAGCAAATGTCTCGTCATAGTCAATTCCAGGCTGTTGTGAATAACCTTTTGCGACTAGTCTCGCCTTGTTTCTTTGAACGGAACCGTCTGCATTGTACTTGACTTTGTAAACCCATTTGACACCAATAACATCTTTGTCTGAAGGTCTGTCTGTGAGCTCCCATGTGTTGTTCTTTTCGATAACTTGAATTTCGTCCTCCATCGCTTTCTTCCATGATTCCTCTCTGATTGCTTCTTCAAAACTTTCTGGTTCTACATGACAAAAATTAGCATTGTATATTTCTGTCAACGAACGAAATTTTCGTGGTGGTGGACTTTGAGATTCTTCGCCAGCTTCTTCGTCGGGTACTTCTTCATGCGATGCTTGATTTTCATCACTTTCCACATGTGCTTCATCCTGCATATTGTTAGTGGGAAAAATTCTTTCTTCTTTTTTTTCTTCTTCCCAATTCCATGAAGAATTTTCATCAAAAATTACATCACGACTAACAATAATATTTTTTGTTTTTAGGCTATACAATCTATATGCTTTTGACTTGCTACTATAGCCTACAAAAATGCACTTTTCACTTGTTTCATCTAACTTGTATCTTTTTTGCTTTGGTATTTGAGAATAACAAACGCACCCAAAAACTTTAAGATGTCTTACCGAAGGTTTTCTTCCATTCCACGCTTCAAGTGGAGTCTTGTTATCGAGGGCTCTTGTTGGACTTCGGTTCAGCAAGTAAACTGCTGTGTAAACTGCTTCTGCCCAAAAACTTTTTGGTAAACCTTTCTCATGCATCATTGATTTCGCCATTTCTACAACGGTTTGATTCTTTCTCTCGACTACACCATTTTGTTGAGGTGTATATCGAGTTGTGAGCTGTCTGTGCATGCCTTCATCTTCACAAAACTTGTCAAACTCTTTTGAGTTGTATTCTTTTCCTTGATCACTTCTCAAAATTTTGATAAAACTCCCCGTTTGTTTTTCAACAAAATTTTTAAACTTTTTGAAAATTCCAAAAACTTGAGATTTTACTTTCATGAAATAAACCCATGTCATTCTACTAAAATCATCAATAAATAGAATGAAATAGAGATTATTACCATGAGATGGATTCCTCATAGGACCACATAGATTGGTGTGTACTAGCTCGAGAATTTCCTTGGCTCTCCAAGCGACTCCTTTCGGAAATGGTTTCCGATGATGCTTACCGAGCGCACACCCTTCACAAACTCTTTCAGTCTCGTGAATTTGAGGCAAACCTCCAACCATTTTTTTTTGGTGTAGTAAATTTAGACTTTGGAAATTAAGATGCCCAAGTCTCCTGTGCCATAACAAAGCTTCATCTGCGGTTGTGGCTTTCAACGCAGTGTGTTCTTCATATCTGAAGGTGATCGGAAAACTTCTGTTTCGCCCCATTATTATCTTCTGCATCAACTCTTTGTTTCTTCCTTTATTATAAATACTGCAACCTTTTCCTTCAAAAATAACAGAGTATCCATGCTCTACAAGTTGTCCGACACTAAGCAAATTTTGCGTAAGGTCAGGAACTAGTAAAACATCATTTATATATTTGATACCTGCTTTCGTCTTGACTGGGATCTTGCCTTTTCCCTTCACTTGTACAACTGCTCCATTTCCCATTTTTACTTGAGAATTTCCTGCAGCGTGAATATCGACCAAAATACTTTCATCGCCCGTCATATGGTTACTACAACCACTGTCAAGAAACCATGTGTCACTTCTTTGAATGTTAGCTGAGTGACAAAAGAAAACATTTCCATCTTCTTGTCTTTCTTCTGAAAAATTTGCATGTTGTTGGTTCTGTTGTCGACAAAATTTTTCTAAATGACCAAATTGATTACAATTGGTGCATTTATATTTTCCTTTGAACCAACAATCTTTTTCGTCGTGATTGTCTTTCTTGCAAATGGAACACTTGTAAGTGTCACCATCGCCAAATGATCTTTTCTCAAAATTGCCTCGATCTCTGTATCCTCCGTAACTTTGTCCACGTCCACGGCCTCTAAAATTTCTTCCTCCGCGACCACCTCGGGATGAACTCCCTCTTCCAAAATTTGATTGTGGTCTTTTGTCTCCTTGCAAGCTGGATTGAAATGTACTCTCGATCGCCTTACCGGAGTGACGTGTCATCCGCTGCTCATATGACTTGAGAGAACTTAGCAATTCTTGAATACCCAAAGTTTTTAAATCTTTGGTGTTTTCAATGACTGCTATGATCGGATCAAATTTTTCAGGAATGCTGATGAGGATTTTTTCAACAACTCGTTGGTCTTCAATTTCGTCACCATAACTTTTCATCTGATTAATTAAATCGGTTAATCTAGATGAATAGTCATTTAGTGACTCATTCTCCTTCATCTTCGTATTTTCGTAATCTCGCCTCAAAGTTTGTAATTTTATTGCTCTCACTTTTACGTCTCCTTGAAATTCTTGCTTGAGCACTTCCTAAGCATCTTTGGCCTTTTTTAGGCGCATGATTTTTGGAAATACTGACGGCGTGACTCCTCGCTGGATCATACTTAAAACGGCTGCATTTCGGCTTCTTTTTTGCCTCAAATCTTTCATTTTTTCTTCGGTTAATTTTTCTGTATCATCGGGTTCTTCAAATGTGTTTTTGACATCATCAAACACATCTAAAGAATCAAACAAAGTCTCCATTTTGACACACCAGTAATCGTAATTTTCGCCATCAAAAATTGGGACGACAACATGGCTTAAATCGAAACCTTGTCGTCGTGCCATTTATAAAAATGGTAAGAACTCGTTTAACCCAAATGGATTCGAACAAGCTCTGATACCAATTTATGTTGGATATATGAGATGTTACTCTCACAAAAATATTGTTCACAAAATTATTTGACAAAGTACTAAATAACTCTTGGTTATTTGTAAAACAATGACACTCAAAATATTGTATTAAAAACTTGAAACTTTCTTTATTTGTTTTGTTGGGGTCTAGTACATTTGGTTACATTCTTTGGTGTTGCTTTTATAGACCAACTTTGCATGGCCATATTACAATGTGAAACTATATAGCCTGAGATCATCTACCGACACTTACCACAACATTTATCACATGTCTAGTTGACTACTATTTGGAAAGCCAATTGCAAATTTTCTTTGGTAAGTAAAACATGAGTAACTATTCTTGCCCATGCTTGAATAGTTGGGAAGACTTTTGTGAAAACCTTTTCTTTTCTTTTTATGTAGGCAAAACACATTATTCACAATTTTTCCATTTGATTTCGGCCCAGCCCATTAATAGAGTCTAGAGGAGTGAGTGTAGGGCGACCGAAACCTAGGCTCTACTAGTAACCCCGGTTGCAGAAAGAAACAACAAACCTGCATCACAAAGAGTCTTGGCTTAGATTCAACTTCAGTAAGTAGTACTGATTCCTTGTTGCTTAGCCAAATACTGGGGTGGGAATAATTGGAGGCTTGTCAGCTGACGAAACACTGTCTTTTGTTAATAAGCTCGTAAAATGGAGCAATGAGGGTAAAGTTGGTGAAAAGGGATCACCCTATGTTCTTTGTTCAGATCCAATACAAAGCAATTCTTGCCAACTGAGTAATGACGTCCAAATAGTCGAAATTTCAAGCCATAAAAGGGTTTTCTTGAAAGATCAAGGGCTCGTTGTATAATGATGCCTTGTGTCACATATCACATTTGTGGTATGATGAAGTTTCAAAAACGAGTTCAGTTCCTGTACTACATATGGGTGAGTGTGTTCCAAATGAACTAAACTTCACAAGGAGGTAACTAGAGGAGTACTTGACACCAACACGGTGCAAAAAGCGAGATTCTATCAAGATAAACTTCACAAGGAGCCAGGAGGTAACTAGAGGAGTACTTGTCAGTTAGTATGTCTGTATATATTTCTATTGGTACAAATAGAGGTGACAGTATGGGTGGGTTTGGTGATGGGTCAAATGGGTTCGGTTCACATTGGGTCATAAAGTCTCTTGCCTACCTACAAGTGACAAAAAGGTTTTGCTGATGCATCTTTTAAACCCTATACATGCTGTGCAGTCCTATGTGTATATGATCTTACAGGCAAAATGCAGGGGGTTTGAGGTTATAGTGCCCGATAAAGCTAGGATGGATCACATGATAATCCCATCAATTGAAGCCAAAAGCAGAAAAGACATAGGAGGAGCGCAAAACCTTTTAAGAATTGCAATAGAGGTGCTTGTTGTGAGGGCTGTGAACGCCATCATTCCCGCCTCAGATGATCTGCGGGATCTTTTGCCATATGATTATCCTCTTTTGAAAAAATGTGTCGTTCCAATGTATTCATTAGCTATGTCAACAGTCGAGCTTGCTCAATCTACTATTGACAGCTTTTAATACACACACAGAACATATACAGTTTCTCGTATTGCTAGTAGATAAGTATTGGTACCATTTGCGATTATTAGAAAAAAATACATATAAAGGGATTATTCTTAAGATAACAGCAAGAGTTATAGTAATTTTAGCAAACCTGCAGCACAAAACACAGTACTATCTCAAAAGTTAAAACATATGTTCGCTAATTACATAACATTTCTAATTCTTACTGATTTAAGCTATAGGATCCAATCATACATTTTCCACTTAAATTCCCGCCCTTGTCCATCCACATTTGGAAGTCATATATTGTTGTGCACCTTTAGATCCTTGCTTCTGCAATTCTGCGAATTATAAAAGTATGCATGAACCGCCATTATCAGATAATATATAACATTAATCAGCATAACGATAACACACCTAATGGTCAAGGACTCAAGTAACACAACTCTTGACCATTAAGTGTCTCTTGACAGTTTGGATGTGCGCTGGCCTTAAATGCACACGCCTAGGGGATGTGAAAAGAAAAACTTTACCCCCGGACGATTTTTTAGAGGTTATATCACTTAGGATTATCTAAATCGGATGGACCGAATATTATAGGCTTGAACAATGTAGGCACACCAATTATCTACACCTTGCCAATATAGCATTCTTTTTTTTGTTATAAAACGAAACAAAACGAAAATAGAAAAAAGAACGACACCTGAGAGATTCGAACTCTCGTGGGGAAACCCCATGTACTTAGCAGGCACACGCCTTAACCACTCGGCCAAAGTGTCCAGTTTGAAAATTTTGATAATAGAATAGTGAAACATGTAAAACTTAGGTAGGATACTTGGGACGAGATATAAACTTACCAAATTTCCCATAATTCTTAATTCCAATTTTCATTATCACGTATTGAACATAGATAAGTCGAATAGTTTTTGATCCGTATCGGGTTTGGTTCCTTAACTACTAAGTCCATATCGGTTTTGGTTTTTGAAAGTAATTCCGTATCGGGTCAAACCACAAGAAGAGGATTCGTTAAATTTTGTTCGAATGAATGAAAATCCGTTAAATCCAACAAACCACTAACACGATTTATGGAATAAACTCTAAAAAAACTCGTAAAGAATATTGTCGCTAAAAAATATACGGACCTAATGAGTTTTTACAATGCTCTTTTGTCCTATATAAAATTGACATTTCAAGTCTTTCACATGGGTAGGTCCAGGAGAGCAACAACTGCTGTAATAATGGTAAGATACAGTTCAATATTCTATGTATTCGGTGACAAGCAACTTCAACGCCTCAACCAACCACAAATACCCGCCATTCCCAACTTACCACAGACATCCTCTATTCCAAACATGCCACAACCTCAGATGCCGACTATCACCTAAAAATTTGTTATACATATTAAAATGCAATATGGCAAGACCAATAGTCCAGAAACAATTTGTAAACATTTGTACAAAACAAAAAACTTTTATATCAGATAATGTTTCACAACTGATAACATCTTGTGGCTGTAGTTTAGTGGTAAGAATTCCACGTTGTGGCCGTGGAGACCTGGGCTCGAATCCCAGCAGCCACAATTACCGTTTTTTTATTTCATATCAGGCATTTTCTTTCTCTCTACGTGGACACACACAGCAGCCACACTTATGGTTTCGGCCACCCTATCCTCCTTATTTCGTTTGTCTATACCCTTTTTAAACACTATTATTTTATTTTTATTTGAGAAACTAACCATTTATTTACATCATGGCTTATACCATCTTAATTTTTCATGTCACTTTGAATAACGCTTCAGCTAATCTAACCATGTATCATTGCATTCCACGAGACCACGCACATCTTTGACGAGATTGTGATCAAAGACGAATTTAACATCGCCTATCTTGGAATACCAAGTGATCACAAACCCATGCTACCTAACAGCTGATACGATTGCATTATTAATTAGCCACAACATCCTTATGAGGCATTTCATTGCACACTCTATTTGCGGGACTCACTTGCATCACATTTGGATAACCTCGGCTCTAACATGACCGAAGATTACTTGATCACGTATGCCGTAAATGGTCTCATTAACAAATATGAGCACGTGGCTCACATCATGCTAAACAAAGACTAGTTCCCGAACTTGGAAGACACCCGCTCCATTTTATCCTTAGCTGAACAGGAAGGATGCTTCGTCTTCATCCTCCCCGCATATCTCGTCATCACCCACAGCCCTCGTTGCACAACCTAGCTCGACTTTTAACCAAGGTCATTTGGGGTGGGCTTTGCTCAGCAAATATATACTCGTATGAGCTTACATGACATTGGCTTACTTTTATAAGCCCATATTTTTTGGTTTACTTTCTGACTTATGAGATTTAAGCTAAAAAATGAGCTTATGAAATATAAGCCGAATTAAATCATGGAAGCTCATAAATTGTTTGAAAATCTGATAAACCCAAAGGCTCGTTATATTGCAGGTGGACTTGGTATAAGATTTTCAATAAAAAAACGCCACTTCCATCTCATTGTGTAATCTTGTTTTAATCAAGGGTTGTTCAAGTCAATACTTACTTGTGGAGTTAGTCATGGAGACCCCAGTAACATACGAAGGGACTATATGGTGGTACATAAATGATGATGGTGGTGCTGATACTTTTTGCTGTCTTGTTTGGTGTCAATTTTCACCTGCTAGACTTAGGTGTTGCTGCTAAATGGTTTGGTTTGGTGAGGATGTTATGTGCTCTCAGATTAACAGTAAGAGATTCATTAATCTCAGTGTAACGTTTGTATTTATACTCCATACGACCGAACCATCATCTTCCTAATCATTTTCTTCATGTACTATTTCGAAGCACGTGTGAGCGTGTGGTTTTGATTTCATTGACTTTGATTACGATCATTGTGGTTGTTGTGGCTGGGGTTTGGATGAACCTGCTGTTGTCGGTTTTCGGGGCGGGTATCTTGGTTAGTTTGCATGCGACATTGAGGATTTCTGATGCTCATTGTGATACGCCGATTGCTACTTGGTCTCGGAAGATGCAGAGGATCTGGGACGGTTATACAGGCTGAATTGATTCTTTGTTAGATTAAATTGCTCATTAATAAATTCTACTTAAAAGCTGATCTATTCATGTATTGTGGTATTGATTCTGTTAACAATAGATTATCAGTTAGCATGACACTTGGTATTTTATAAGACACGAACTTAAGAAACGGGCCAACCCTCGCTCGCCTAACTAGTTTAGGGAACGGTATTGATCACATCGACTTAACCAACCGACTCAGAACCTATTGACCTGACCAAACCAGTTACAACATACTTAATGTACTAGCATGTTTATCCACTTTAGAACAACTCTTATCCCATTTGACATGTTTAAGAATCAAAGGATCGATGTCTGTCTGATCCAAAGAACAACTCAACTCTCAAATGTTCAAAAAAAGAAAAATACCACATCGGAAAACTCTATTTAAACATTATATCGCCAGACAACTAAATGGAAGGCAATATCAGCACGTGTCTGTAACCTTCTAGACTTAACTTTGAAATTATTAATTGGAGGGGTGCGCCAAGCCTAGGCAGCAGTGCAACACCAAGGCGACACATGAAAAACCCCAGCAGCAAGCTACTGTGATGGGTCCTTCCCCCATAAAAAATAAGATTAATATCGAGTGAGCCGATGGCTCACATATCAGATATTAAACTGATAAGAACAGATACTACACTTGATCTTAGCCAAAAGGCCGAGAAAGGTATGCTTTGTTACATTCACATGCCTTTGTTTTTATACTCAACTCATACTAGTATGTTTACTTCACCCACCGATGTGGGGTACAGACTAACTTTTGTAAAACTTATCTTAAGCATTCTGTGCTCTCTTTAAAACTCGAGACTTCAACAATTAACTGTGTTATGAAACTGATTATGTAAAACTTCTTTTTTTATAGGCAAGTATGGTTATATTAAATTCTGTTATATGTTTTGAAACAACCGTGGCCAGAAAAGGTAATGTAAAAAACAACGATCATAATGCACTAAAGCACACATGTTCAAACCAATAGTCCATAAATAATAGGCACAAAATACATGATTTGTGTTAACTTACACTTCTCCGTGATCCTTGAATTTGTGAAGGTTTCCATTCGTGTAGTAGTTAAAATGGTTTGGATCTTTGTTTGTGACAAGTGCTTTCATTTCAGCAGATACTCGTTTATATGATGTGAGTTCTGCTATATGCGAATTCACCTTTAAGCAAGACATATTTGTGCCTCTGAAACACAACATTGATCATGTAAGCATTAGTGCCACTACATACAATACATTGTTACTATGAAAAGCTAAATTCAGTTGTAATGATCACTCCAAAGTTCTCAATCAGACGTTTAAAGCATTCGGCTCACCTATTTACCTAAACATGACCTTTATGTGTTGCTATATGCAAAGCCGTGTCCCCCAACCTCAAAATTATGCCCAAACACCCCTTTAATGACATTTCAGATTGTTATTGCCAACATAACGTAACGGACATTACAAAAAGTTACATTGTCGATAGGAAATTTACTTCTAGTACGCGTGTACACTGGTAGGAAATTATGACAATCATTGTTGAGATGATCATTTACCTTTTGCTCTTCATTGACATGTCTGATGACCCTTCAAAAAAACAAAGGAAATAATATTAAAAATTCAAATCATGTTTACCGTAAGGCGTAAGCTATAAACTTGTGAAGATCTTGATAAAGATACCTGCTGCAAGAACCACCACTCACCTCGTCCTCATTATCAGTCACCATAATTCGCTTGAATCCGCGATACTACACGTCGTATTTCTGAAAATTCCAGATTTAATATGTTTGTTTGTCGCCTTTATTCTTTAGAATGATAATAATGCCATTGGTTCTTTATCTTGTTACACGTTCTTCAAGGCAGGTGTTGCCACATTTGATACCACCTGTGCAGATTGAGGGCATAAAAATAATTAATCGGTTATGCTGTATAACATTTACCTAAAACGCTACATTGGCTATATTCCTCACCTGCTAGTTCTGTATGAGAGTTGTTCTTCGATTTACTTCAAGTGTTGTGACATTTTACATTACACAAATTGATAATCTCGTTATAGAAATCTCGTTAGAGCTGTTAGAAAAAGTACAAAATGATATCTGATATGATTCTTCAATCCGATTGACCCCTACCAAACACACCCTTAATGTTATACAATAACATATGAACATTCTGACCGATTAAAAGAGCAAAGCTAGAAACACATTTTTAGTAACTTGACAGTTGACACGCCTAAGTTCTCACTAGACCACAGGATTGCTACAAGTTGTGATACAAATGCTTAAGTTATACGGAGTACTTACTTAATTCATATATTTTTTTATTGTGAAAGAATATTTATTGGATATTTATCTCTTCTCTATCACTTGTTCTTACATTATATTGAAATTAAAATATTTAACATATGTACAAAAGGTTTTGTGTAACTTTTTATGAATACGTAATATAAAGTATGAATATTCGAAATAATATCCAAACAGACGCTTTGGCCGAGTTGTTAAGGCATGTGCCTGCTAAGTACATGGGCTTTGCCCGTGAGAGCGTCGCATTAAATTATTTTATCTTTTGTCCAATTCTTTCAGGTTGCAAATTAACTTTTTTTTGCATATTCAAACGAAAACATGAAAGATCTTTTGGGGTCCTCCAAGGACGCGTGCTTTGTTGAATGGTAGAGAGTACATTGTAAATCCCGTATGTTTTATTGATCATAAGCAACCTTTAAATAAAAGAAATATTTTTGCTAAATAAGGAATGCCAAATTACAATTAATGAGACAACTAATGACATTGTCAAAAGATAAGATGGACAAGTATATGACAGCTAATACTGCCCCACAGTCCGAGCGACGCAGTCATGCAAGCGAGGACTGGAATATGAAACAAAATACAAAACAAAACATAGTAACAAATCAACCCCAATCAAAACAACCAACAAGCAAACCAAAACTCCAACCTTGTTCTTGAGAGCAACATATACAAAACACTGCACAACATCCGATCCTTCTCCCTAAACTTCAATTTTAGCACAAACATCCAACCAAATAGAAAATCGTGTGGATTTGTGACCTTAGCACAAATCACCAACACAAGAAGATAAAACAGACGAGTTTAGTTATTTTGTAGGGTTGCTGATGTGTGTTTGTGGAAATTAAGAAGGGGACATGATTATTTGTTGATAGTGGAATGATGAAAAAAAAGGAAAAAGATACGGGAGACGACATGATTAGCTTAGTGGTGACAGCGGATAGGATTTGACGGGTGGTCAGGATTTGGAATGTTTTAGTTGTCTCATTAATTGTAATTTGGCATTCCTTATTTAGCAAAAATATTTCTTGTATTTAAAGGTTGCTGCCTAACAAGCGATCCATAAACCCTGACCTCCAAATCACACTTAAAACATTCCTGTTTATTTTTACTGTGTTAAGTCGATCGTTGGTTTTCGGATAACCAGTCGACGTCTCGTGTTATCTTGTTCAAATATTGGTGTTCGTGTTTGCTTAAGATATTGCTCTCACGAATCTGTTTAGCCGATTGTTGGCTTGTCACGTGTGTGATTCAAGATTGACCAGTCCTACTTGTTCAAACCCACCCTTAATTTTCTTTATGGATAATACTAATTGGAATATACTTCCTGTAGCTCTTCATTCACCCAGTGTTGGGTCACGGTTTACACCTTGTTATACTTCTTCTCAAGAGGCACAAGTTAATAACCCACATGGTTATTCTTCTTATCAGCAAGCCCAAGTAAACATCCCACCTAGCTTTATTTTTCAAAATCCTGCACATCAGCTTTTTGCATCGGGTCAGATCAGTCAACCGGGTCAACCTCCGGGTATTATTTACCAACCGGGTCAGCCGGCTTATGTGGGTCCTTCGGGTTCGTTTACGGGACAGGAGAAGGTTTTACCAAATGCTTTTAATACCATGCCTTTTCAAGATCATGCTCCGGGTATTGGAACATGGACACATGTGCGAGTTCTCACCTTAATGATTCTGTTACTAGTCTTAGTGATGTTTTAAATAAGTGCATATATCCATCTGTCTCGGTTGGTGACGGTTATACTATTCCTGTCACTAATTCTCGACATAGTGTTTTGCCAACGCCTCATAGACCTCTTCACCTCAATAATGTTCTTATAACCCCTAACAACGTAAAAAATTTAATTTCAGTTCGTCAGTTTGTTCGTGATAATAATTGTACCGTTGAATTTGATGCTTTTGGATTTTCTATTAAAGATTTCACGACCCGTCGGGTTCTTCTCCGGTGTGATAGCACTGGAGATCTTTACCCAGTCACAAAACCTTCCACTGTACCTCATGCTTTTCTCACCAGCCAATATACGTGGCACCAACGCCTTGGACATCCAGGGAGTGAGGTGTTAAAACGTGTTCTTTCTAGTAACTCAATTTCGTGCACTAACTAGAAATCTCCTGTTCTTTGCCATGCTTGTCAGCTTGGCAAACACGTGAGGCTTCCGTTTGTTAGGTCTAATACGTTGGTCAAGTCTTGTTTTGACGTTATTCACTCGGATTTGTGGACTTCCCCAATTCCGAGTCTTTCTGGTTTTAAATACTATGTTTTATTCTTGGATCATTATTCTCAGTATGTTTGGGTTTATCCATTGGTTAATAAGTATGATGTTTTTTCAAAAAATTTGTTGTTCCGTACCTTTGTTCGCACTCAATTTAAGTGTGAAATCAAGTCTTTCCAATGTGATCATGGCGGTGAATTCGATAACCATGCCTTTCATCAATTATTTGCAAATAATGGGATTCAATTTCGTTTTTCGTGTCCACGTACCTCTCAACAAAATGGGAAGTCTGAAAGGATGATTCGCACTATAAACAATCTTATCCGTACCTTGTTATTTCAAGCTCACCTCCCCCCTAATTATTGGGCTGAAACGCTAAATATGGCTGTGTACTTGTTAAATATCTTACCTTCCCGTGCCATTGATAACGAAATACCTTTTACCCGTCTTTTTGGCAATATACCTGACTATACTATTTTACGTACCTTTGGATGTCTTTGTTACCCATACCTTGATCCCTCTCACAAACTTGAACCCCGAGCTACACCTTCAATATTTTTGGGACATGCCACGAATCACCGTGGTTATCGGTGCCTTGACCTTAACACCAACAAGATTATCATTTCACGTCATGTAACTTTTGATGAGACAGTTTTCCCATTTGGCTCAATGACACCTACCTCGAGCCCCGCGTATGATTTTTTGGATGAAACACCCAATGCTATAAACAATTATATTCGTTTATTTCCGATTGCTAATTCAAATATCAATGCAACAACAAATCCTACGCCTATCGTTACACCACATTCAACCACCACCCAAGCCCAACTACACCCTCTGACCCATCTGAATCATCCAACCCATCTCCTATTACTATATCCTCCCCAAGCGACACTAATTCTCCCATTATACATGATGATCATTCCAACGGATTATCACAAAATTTGGACCAACAACGATTACCCGATCAACGAAATGCTCACAATATCCCAACGCCCGCTTCCATTTCCATTTCTATTTCAGAACCTCAATCCACAACAAATGTTAACCCGAATTCTGCGTCGGTTCATCCCATGGTCACGCGTTCTCGTGTCGGGACTACTTGTCCTAATCCAAAGTATAATTGTCATGTGTCCACCATCTCACCTTTACCTAAGTCGTATAATGCTGCATTTAATGATCCAAATTGGCAAAATGCTATGTCAGTTTAGTACAATGCACTAAGTAAAAATAACACTTGGACCCTTGTGCCTCGACCCTCAGGTGTCAATGTTGTTCATTGTATGTGGTTATTTCGTCACAAATATTTAGCAGATGGCACTCCGAGTCGTTACAAGGCTCGCCTTGTAGCCAATGGCAGTACACAGATAGAAGGCGTTGATGTTGATGAGACCTTTAGCCCGGTTGTTAAACCTGCTACTATTCGGACGGTTCTTAGTTTGGCTATTTCTCGGCATTGGCCTGTACATCAGCTTGATGTCAAGAATGCCTTTTTACATGGAGATTTATCTGAGACAGTATATATGCATCAGCCTCCCGGGTTTCGGGATTCTACACATCTTGATTATGTTTGTCTCTTGCAGCGGTCTCTTTATGGTCTTAAACAGGCTCCTCGGGCTTGGTTTCAACGGTTTGCTAGTTACATCACTCGTGTTGGATTTAGTCAGAGTCGGTGTGACTCCTCACTTTTTATTTATAAACAGGGGACTGACACAACATACTTGTACTATATGTTGATGATATTGTTCTCACTGCTTCATCTGAGATTTTGTTACGACAGATTGTTGCTTCTTTGCATCGAGAGTTTGCTATGACAGACTTAGGTTCTCTTAATTATTTTTTGGGCATTTCTGTTAAGCGTGACTCTACATGGATGTTTTTATCACAAGGTAAGTATGCTACTGAGATTCTTGAGCATGCTCATATGTTTGGTTGTAACTCAAGTCGGACTCCTGTTGATACTGAGTCTAAACTAGGTGATGATGGCGATCCTGTCTCTGATCCAACATTGTATAGGAGTCTTGCATGCTCTCTTCAGTACCTTACTTTTACTCGACCTGATATTACTTATGCAGTACAACAGGTTTGTCTTCATATGCATGATCCTAGGGAGCCTCATTTCTCGGCTCTTAAGAGGATTTTGAGGTATATTCGAGGTACTTTGGACTATGGGCTACAACTGTTTTCATCTTCCACCACCTCATTGGTTGCTTACTCCGATGCGGATTGGGCCGGTTGCCCTACTACTTGGAGATCTACTTCTGGCTATTGTGTATTTCTTGGAAACACCTACTCTCATGGTCCTCTAAGCGTCAACCAACGATTTCTCGTTCTAGTGCAGAGACAGAGTATCGTGGTGTTGCCAATGCTGTTGCTGAGACGTGTTGGTTGCGGAATTTACTACGTGAGTTACATGCACCTTTGTTTTCTGCTACTATGGTTTATTGTGACAATGTCAGTGCTGTCTATTTATCTTCTAATCCGGTTCAGCATCAACGTACGAAGCATATAGAGATAGATATTCATTTTGTTAGAGATTTTGTTGCTGCTGGTCAGGTTCGGGTTTTACATGTTCCTTCACGTTATATATATGCTGACATATTTACCAAAGGATTGCCTTCAGCCTTATTTGAAGAGTTTCGCTCCAGTTTGAGCATTCGCCGTCCCCCTACTCCAACTGCGGGGGAGTATTAGCTGTCATTGTTGTTAGCTGTTGATTGAAAGTCATATGTTCCCTAAATTAGTCATAATGTTTATCTAGATGAGTTGTATAAGTGTCATTATAGGCTCAAACCCAATCCATTGTGTTGTATATATATCTATCATTTAGTATGGAATAAACAAGAAATCCTTACCGACTTACATGCTTGACTATCAATAAGTTACGACGAGTCATGTCCACGTCATATAATATATCTCTGTAGTCAGGGGCGGACCTATAGCTTAGGGACGGGGTGGCGGCGCCCCCCATAGCTAAACCAAAACGAAGATATTACAATGTAATTTTTCCTCAATTTCGAGTGTTTTCTTTAAATACCCCCCACTCGAAATTGAAATTGCCCCCACTCACACACTAAAGTCTAACATTTAATACTGTAAAACCTAAAAATGTTTTATTTTAACTTAAAATACTCGATTTTTTATTCAGATTTTAGTTTTTTCACCTTACGATCATCAAAAAAAAAATTTGCCCCCCATTATCCAATTTCCTGCGTCCGCCACTGTCTTTAGTGATGGAGACCTTCTCAAATCAGGCATCCAAGGTGATCTCATAAAGAAGCTTCGGTTGCCAAATTTAGTGACGAGACTACATGAGTCTAGCCAAGGTGCTGGTTCATTTAGTGATAGCAAATTAGGGTCGCTTTTTATTCTTATAATCTGTATTTTAAATGTGCAGAGGACATTCTCATGGTTGCATGATGATGAATTTGCTCGCCAAGCACTTGCAGAGTTGCAGGGGTCAACTCCGTCAACATAGAGAAACTAAAGTCTTCCCACCCGTGAGTCAACTTGACACTGAAATATACGGTCCACAAGAGTCTGCCCAAAAAATAAAACGATTTGTTAAACCATACCAGATTCATTCTTGATATCAGGCGAGCCTTTAAAAATACAGTCTTTAGCATTCACACGAATTCAAGCTTCAGTAAACTAATGCGGGCTTTATAAGGTTGATGAAGTCCAAATTCGTTGAGTGAGTAGTTTTTTATGCATTAGACAGCCACATTATCAAAGTCGTTAAGTGCCATCTCAAATAAACTTCATATTATACCCAATTAGTTGCACCTCATTGTTTGGTATGCACGAAATGTGCTAATAGATTTGAACTTTATTACAGGAGCTTATGGAGGGTCACTTGCGTGTTCCACGTGTCACGTGACGCTATTGTATGCTAAACAGTTGACGTAAGATTGTATCTTAAAAGAGATAATGACTTAAAAGTTTTACTAAACATTATCGCCATTAGTCAGGGGAGTAGAACATACAATAAGTTTGAACAACGAACAGATGAGGAAACGGACATGCTAGACCTTGCTTTTAACTTCAGACTAAACATTTGTATGAAGTAGAAATTTGAAGGATACTGAATAAATGACATGATTATATATTGGTTAAACATCAAGGTGACCGAGATGTGAGCCAACATAATATGTGTGTCATAACATATTAACATGTGTATGTGAGAAAACATGTTGCTGCAAGTGCATAATGTTATAACAGTATAACACGATATAATGACATAAAGCATGCACAGTAGAGTCATTTGCCAAAGTTTTGGGCTAAAACAAATGTTACGCAAATGTTGCACTATTACCCAACTTTAAAACAATAAATGAGAGTCAAAAGATGGCTAGAACAAAGAACGGGTTATACAGCTATGAATGGCTACATCCAAGTCGTGTGATCACAATCTTATATAAGGTCTGTTATGTGCAGGTTGCGTCTGGGTTGTCAAGTGATCGAAAACCTGAACTCGATGGACTTCGTCTAGCCCTCCCTGCTGCTACTAGAAACTTTGCTGTTGATGGATTTAAACCAAAACCACATCAGAATAATCACATATAAAAAAATATTTCTGAGGCCAGAACAAAGGTTACAAGTTTTGTAGGGTTTTCATTTTCATCTGTCTAAAAAAAGATTTACCAGCATACATGTGTCATTTTTCAGCCGTGCAAGTAGGTCGATCAGATACTTGTTGATGTTTGTTTTGGCTTCTTGCTAGAATTGTCCTTGAAATGCGAGGAGTCACTCCACGAGGACACAAGTGGCCGGTAAGTCCCGATATGGATCATAAGTACCTGTATACTTTCGTTGCTATCAGAATTCTGTTTTGCTAAAGTGTAAACGTGTTTGCAGGTTGATCTCTTTTTCAATAGGGAACTAGAAGAAGCAAAGGAAGAAGAAGGAGAGGATGTTGCAATCGCAGATATACAGAGTATGCAGCTGGTATGGGTCTCGGGTCACTAGTTGCAGGCATGTATGAACTCTGAAGACAACAAAACTTGACCCACATTATTCGCCATTTGACTTAGATCCTCTGCTGATTCCATGCTTCGTATGGACTTACGGTTGTTGTAACTAAATTACATCGCTTCGAAGTTAGCATTCACTTGTATTTTAAATAAACAAAATAATAAAACTAAGATCAGACTTACCTTTTCAGCATTCATTTGTTTTTTAAGTTAGCCTACGTCTCGCAATTTAAGCTTTAGATTCATATGCATGATTTCATTTGTTTCAATGTTTATGTTTCATTTTCATTTGCTTGCTTAAGATAGTGCAAGATTCATCATTTGCGACATAGCAGGTAAACAATAATCACCAATTACGCATAGGTTGTTATTCTTATTACTTTCACTGTTTAGTTACCTTAAGTAGCCGTCCTAGCTCAGTTGGTAGAGCGCGGGCCTTTTAAGGACGTGGTCGTGGGTTCGAGCCCCACGGATGGCGTTTTTTTATAGTATAAAATTTAAAGTAATAAACGGCATTTTCGTTTTAAGAAAGTGAAAACACTTCCAACCAATTCTTTAATTCAAGGAATTTTCGTTTTAAGGTTTTTTTTATATAAGACAATTTGACATATGTATTTTTCTTTTTTCGTACTTAACTATTTATAGACAAACATTTCAACATGGTATTTTTCTTTAAGTAAACGTGACATATGTATTTTTCTTCGCCGACTAACCTTTGACCTTTTTTAAAACGTGGCCTCAAGCAACAAAGTGAACATGTCTAGTGATTTACCATTTTTTTGTGGTCTCAAATAAACGTCCTATTGTAGCCGAAAGAGTATAATTTGGGTGTGTGTTTGGATATGTTGTAAATCAAGCTCGCCACGTGAAAATTTCAAGAAGTCGACACAAAGGAAAACTATCGCAGATGCCGCTCTATATATGCCAGAAGTTTAAAAGTCCGACAGCAGGCTATGCATGGCTGGTTTGTTCTCGTATTAGAGTTATCAATTTTCCATTATGTTATCTAATTTCTGATTTTTGTTCATGGAGAGATATCTTAGGATCATATATGTAGAAATCTATGGATCTTTGAGTGGAAGATCTAACCTGACGATGCAACTAAGGCATTCTCATATAGTTAACATCTCCGTGCAAAATGTGTGTTTACAAATATGTACAAATGTACAATATTTCAGCACATGACGTATATTATGGAAGAAACGTAACACATGTTGTACAATATTCAATAAGGCGGGACGACATTTCACGACCAGTAGTATCGAAGAAAACTACAAGTGGTATATGTAGTACTAGCTCACTATCGATGTTGTGGCTTGTAAATAGTTTAAAATGTACACTCGAATGATGTGGGTGAAGCTTTTATCGTTGTATAATCTACATCATATTCTACATTTCTTATCATATAAGTTTTGGATGATATAGTGGACAGGTGGTTGCCGTTTACATATTTTCAAGTGCTTAATTTCAAGTCAAGCGAGTAATTTATCTCTACTACTTATAAAGGCTGTATATGAAATTTTGAAAAACTCTTCATTCCTATTAATAGTAATTTTTCTCAACATTTCCTTAGTTATAATCTCAACACATCCAGAAAAAGAAACCACCTACACTCCGTGGAATTTGTCAACAATGTTGAAAATATCATTATTTTTGGCATTGTTAAAAAATTAATTACATACACGTTTTATCTCGAAAGCTTCTCCTATACTCTTTTTATTCAAATGCACACAAGAAATCTCAATTAAAAGCATTCCAATTCAAAACACATCTCATCTCATCCATCCCTGCCGATCCACTACCACCACCGAACGGTAGAACACCACTAAGGTATGTGTTATTTATTTTATATATTCTAATAATGGGTTTGAGTAAGTTCAACACCAAACTGTTTCAATTGTGTTTATGAATATGCATGAAGATGATTATGTTATACCTCATCTTTCCAGATTCGGGATAGGTGCTTCGGAGACCTATATGTTACCGCTCAATTGTCATCTTGGAGAACCGAGCAAGCAACAGAGTTGAAGCAAATTTCCGGAGAAGCTTCGTTAGCCCTGATCCTTCGGGTATCTTAAGGCTACTCCTTCTAATGAAGCCCTAGCTTGCTCCTTCGGAGTACCTCGTGGCTACTCCTTCCTTGTGAAGCTCCGGCTCCCTTCTTCAGAGTTCCTTAGTCTTGCCCTCAGTCACTTAGGCTGAAATAAGAAAGAACACTGTTAGCTCGCCTCGGGGTTTGAATCCGACACCAACTCCGGCGTGAGAGTAAGTATGTGGTTCTAGTGAGAGATAATTCTAGAGAGAGAGAGAGTAAGTAGTAAAGTGTGTGTGTAGAACTTGCCCTTTGTTCCTGGAGGAACCTCTCCTTTTATACTACTTGGAGGTGGCTCCAAGACACACAAATTGTGGAGTCGAGGTTGTCTTGTAGGAGCAGCGCCTGAATAGCTGATGAGCGCCAGGTCTGTCCTTCATGGTCAGACTTGTCCTCATGCTCCTTTAGTACTCGTCGTGGTCCATGTGTCTGTACCATTCGTACATTATGGTACTACGTAGGTTAGGTGCAATCGTCCTTCCTCCGATGGAGCATGTGTGTAGGACTAGCCTTGCCCGAGCTAGCATTGTCTGGGGCTGCTAGCCTTGTCTGGGGCTGCTAGCCTTGTCTGGAGCTGCTAGCCTTGTCTGGGGCTTCTAGCCTTGTCTGGGCTGCTAGCCTTGTCTGGGGCTGCTAGCCTTGTCTAGGGCTGCTAGCCTTGTCTGGGGCTGCTAGCCTTGTTTGGGGTTGCTAGCCTTGTCTGGAGCTAGTCTTGTCTCTGGACCTAGAGTGATCTTCATCACCCTAGCTACTCCAGTGAGTTGTTCTAGCTTAAGATGGTTTTGCTCATGGAGCATTAGGAATTAGTTATACTTTGTCTCACCGTAAGCATGAGGTGAGACTATACCTCATCATGTCCCCCAGTCTAGTATCAACTTATTCTTTTAGTGGATGCTAGACTCAAAGTAAAGGATAGTTGTTTTCGCTCTTAGTGCTTTTCAGAGTCGGTACTGGCGATCCCTAAAGCATCATTTGCTTTACTGAAGGAAAATTTTAAAAATATGAGATATATATATATATATATATATATATATATATATATATATATATATATATATATATATATATATATATATATATATATATATATATATATATATATATATATATATATATATATATATATATATATTTCCTTTTTTTTTGTTTCGTCCTTTTCCCTTGTTTGGATATGTGTATTCATCCCTTGATTTACCCTAGTGGGCCCCTAAGCCCAATTTGGTCATATAGTTTCTTGCCTTCTATATATATAGGTTTTACCCTCATTATTTTTACACATACAAACTTTTCTTCATCACAACCCCTAGCCACTTTCTCTTTCATCTCCTTTTTTTTATTTGGAGGTCTCCTCCGGCTTGCTCTTCCGGCTTACTTGTCCGGTCAAGTGTTTGTCCGGCTCAAGGTTTCATCCGGTGCGGGGTCTCGATCGGTGTAAGGTTCGATGTAGGTTTCGTCCGGTGGGAGTCTCATCCGGTGGGGTTTCGTCCGGCTAGGGGGATTTCGTCCGGCTTGGGGGGGTTTCGTCCAGAAGAGGGTTTTCATCAGGAAGGAGTCTCGTCCGGTGGGGTTTCATCCGTCTAGGGGGGGTTTTGTCCGGCTTGAGGGGTTTCGTCCGGAAGAGGGGTTTCGTCCGGAAGGAGTTTCGTCCGGAAGAGGGTTTCGTCCGGGAGAGGGGTTTCATCCGGAAGAGGGGTTTCGTCCGGAAGAGGTTTCGTCCGGCTAGAGGGTTTTGTCCGGCTAGAGGGATTCGTCCGGAAAGGGGGTTTCGTCCGGAAGGGGTTCGTCCGGCTAGAGGGTTTTGTCCGGCTAGAGGGATTCGTCCGGAAATGGGGTTTCGTCCGGAAGGGGTTCGTCCGGCTAGAGGGTTTCCTCCGGCACTTGTCTTCATCCGGTATTTGGGAGTATAGTCGTTTGCTCGTCCGGCTTTCATTCCTCCTTGCTATTCCGACAGGAGAATTTCTCTTAGGTATTATATTCATTCATTTTTCTCTTTGTATATGGCCAAAAAGGATATGCACCTTCATACTTCTGAGTTAGGGAAAAAAGATTTTACAGACTTAGTTATTAAGTATAAAATCCCATTGAGTTTGCACCCTCGTTTGCCTGATCCCAACTTTCGGATGATAAACCTTCCTGCCGGGGATACCGCTATTGGCATTTATCATAAGATTTTTGATTTATCGGGCGTTAGGATCCCTTTCTCCACTTTCCTTCTAGATGTTATTAGACATTATAAGGTTCATATATCCCAGCTGGTTCCCTTGGGTTTATGCAAGGTCACCACCTTTGAGGTTCTTTGCCGTAGCCTGGATATAGAGCCTACAGTTACATTATTTTGGTTATTTTTAACGCTTTCCAAGCAAGGAGATTGGTTTTCCTTTGCGAAGCGTAGGGGTGATTTTTCGATTATGGAAGATTCTAAGACTTCCCTTAAGGAGTGGAAGAACAAATTTTTCTTGATAGATCGTAGGGCTATTCCCTTCCATATGCCTTGGAGGCATCCGGATTCTCGTATTACGGACACGGTTCCTGCACGGTTTAATCAGGATCATGTGAACCGACTGAGTTCCCATGTTATTAGACTTCGTGACATTCCTGAGGGGGTGTTGGTCCGTTCTGGTATTAGCAGAGTGTGGGGTGACTCCTCGTGTGATCCGGTTATTAGGCATCGTGATGGCACCGGTACGAGGGGCTTCCCTTACTTGATACCTTTATTTTTTTATTTTTTTATTTTAGCCATCTTTTCTCCTCCACTTTTTATTGTATATATCTAACCCTCGCTTCTCTTTTGCAGTTATGAGTATATTTGATTTTCTTCGCCTGTCCACTTTAAAGGAAGCTGTTGTTGTAGCTGAGCCTCATGAGCAGGATACGTCTGTCTTGCAGCGGGTTACTGCTCACACTACGGTGCCTGCGCCTGCTGGTGTCATCATTGCTCCTGCTACTGATGAGGAGATCGATGTTACTCACCTAGATCCTCAGGTCCTTCAGAAGGCTAAAGGCGCTGCGAAGCGCAAAGCCTCTACTTCAGCAGACGCCCCCACCGGAGGAGCTAAGAATACCAAGGCGTGTAAGGAGCGGGATGGTGTAGGGTCTAGTGATCAGATAGCTGAGGGTGAGTATGAGTTAGCTATTGATGATGGTGGCGATGTCGATCATGATGCCGCGGCTGACGATCTTGATGATGTGATCGAGCAGTCTGGTCGTGTCTCTCCTGGTGAGTTTTTAACCGTTATACCCCTTCGATCTTTTGACTCAGGGACTGGACTAGATGTGTCTTATCCTCTTATTGTTCTTCCAGGCAGGGAAGTTCCTGCTACCTTTAGTGCTGAGGTGTCAGGGGTCCGTGAGGTGTCGACTAGGGCTAGTTCTCATGTGTCTCATGGTAAATTTTTGTCATTGGAATCCCTTTTTATGACCGTAATCTCTTATTTGACTTTATTTTCTTTGGGTTTTGCAGGTACTACTGATGACACACATCTTTCTGCTGGGGCAGCCGCTCAGGTGCCTTCTACTGACCTAGCCGATCCTGATGCTCATGTTGCTATGGGTGATCATGCTGATATTGGCGAGGATGACCATCAGGATGGTGCTGGCCACCATGATGACTTAGTCTTTGGTGATGATGAAATTGAGGATGATACCGCTCTTCCTGATAGCGTAGTTCATGGTGAAGCTACTGCTGGTGAGTTTCATAGGGGAGGTTGCTCATCACAGGCTGAGGCTTGTCGCTTGTCCTACCCTTATGATGAGGATGTTGTTTCTATTCCTCAATATACTCGAGAGGAATGGGAAAAGAGGCATATTGTTAACTTTAGTATTTATTCAGATGAGGTGTTTCAGGATCCTAAGGTTTGCAGGAGTATGCGGGATAACTTTCCTACCACAGCTGAGAATTACCAGACATCACAGCTTTCCTCACGCCGGCTGGTGGAGCAGATGAGTGTGCTTCAGTGTCAGATGATGTTGCGCGGGAACGAGTTGTCACACCGATACATGGTTAGTGACAGGAACTATAAGCAGCTCCTTACTAAGCATAAGTATTTGGAGAGCGTTCTTTCTGAGAGAGTTGATTCTCTTAGGCATCAGACTCAGCTTACCAAGCGTGCTGAGGAGTCAGCTAAGGGTATGAGCCAGGGTCTTGCTGATCAGGAGAAGAAGTTAAAGAGGTACAGGTCAGAGAGGGATGCTCTTAGAGCTGAGGTGAGGAGTCTCAAGGGTGAGCTTGTGACTGCTAGATCCCAACATGCTGCTAAGGTGAAAGACTTGGATCATCTGTTGACTACCCACGATAATGACATACTTTCGAAGAATGACACGATTGCTGATATGGATGTGCGGCTTCGATCGGTTCAGGATGGGGTCACTTCATTTTTTCAGTCTAGCATTGAGCCGTTGGTTAGAGGTTTTCTTGGTAGTTCGGAGTTCAACCAAGAGTTTGCCCGAGTTTTGGATTTGGCCGTTAGCACTGGCCTCGAGCGAGGTTTGCGTATGGGAAGGTATGAGGAGGAATTTAAAGAGATTTCTCAAAGGGTTGAGAGATTTATCCCTGACGCGAAGGCTCAGCTTGCTGCTGCTTCAGAAGCTTTCCCTGGTTGTCGCTTCCCCTTTTTTGGTAAGGTGGGGCGGAGTGCTGATGCTACTCTTTCAGAGATTGCTCATATTAGGCCTGATCTCGTGGATCCTCCCAGCCAGTCTCCCGCTGCTCCAGCTCCTCCCACCTTCGGCCATACCGTTTCCTACCGCCAGAAGAAGAAGTCATCGAGACCAGGATCCTCTTCAGCTGTTTGATGTAACTTGTGCTTTGTACTTTGTTTTTATTTGTATGGTTAGCCCTCCCTGTTTTGGGCTTTTGAGTACTTTATATTTCTCCATATGCTACCATGACTTTGTTGTCAATTTTCCATCGTATGTATGATGGCCCCTTATGTGCATGTACGCTTTATTATCTCATTTTAGAGTGATTCATGCTTTACTTTGTTGTAATTTATTTAGATAGCGTCTAAATTTTTATGCCTCTAACATATTTTGTTAGTCGTTGTCCTTTATATTTGGCCGACGACGTGTTAGCCTCATTGAGCTAGGGTTGAGGTGTATCACGTGTGACTTATATTCGTTGCCTAGTATCTTCACAAGTACCTGTGATGATACTTCAGCTTTTTTTAGCCAGTTTAGCGTGCTACTTCCCATTTACTCCCTATTTGGTGAAACTCAATTATTTGTTCGTGTGGTATGGGTGTAACATTTGCCCTGTAGGCTCATGCTACTCCTCCTTCCGGGTGTAGCTACTCACCGAAGGGTAATTTTTACGTGAGAAGAGTAGGAAGGCTTGTTCCTATTCTTCTACGGAGTCAATTTGCAAAGGTTGCTCAGCCTAACCATCATGGTATTAGTTTCACCGTAGGAAACTAGTTACCCTTTGCAGCTGGAGGTAGCGAACCATCCATTGCCGTGTGCTTTGTTTTATAGCTTAGTTTTTTAAGTGTATAGTCTTAACAGAAAATATGAGGAAAATTTTGTTTCATTCATATTACTTAGAGAAGAAACAATACATTAGTTCTGGCTATAGTCATCTCCGGAGCGAGGTTACACTTTGAAAATTGCTCCTCCAGAGGAAATACATAATAACTTGCTAACATAGTTTTGTGCTCTACATGTAGCACTTCCTTAGGTTGCTGGCATGCCAGGTCCTAGGTATCTCTTTTCCTTCCATGGTGCTTAGCTTGTAGGCTCCGCTTTGGAAAGCTTTGATGACTTTGTAAGGTCCTTCCCAGTTGGGCCCGAGCTTGCCTGTGTTCTCTACCCTTGAGGCCTCGTTCTTTCTAAGGACAAACTCTCCTACTTTGAATTGCACATGTCGCACCCTTTTGTTGTAGTATTTCTCCACCTGTTGTTTGTACCTGGCTTCTCTGATAGCTGCTATCTCTCTTCGCTCTTCTAGCAGATCTAGGTTCAGGCGGAGTTCTCTGTCATTGGTTGCTTCATCTATGCTAGAGACTCTGTGTGTTGGCATGCCAATTTCTGCTGGGATGACTGCTTCCGTGCCATAGGTTAGGCTAAAAGGTGTCTCCCAATTGCTAGTCTTTTTCTTTGTTCGATGAGCCCATAGAACATTAGGAACTTCTTCAACCCATGCTGACTTTCCTTTTTCAAGTCGTTTCTTGATTCCTTCTAGCAAGCTTCGATTCGCTCTTTCCACTGCTCCATTCCCTTGTGGATGGTACACTGAGGTGGAGACTAGCTTTATCTTCAGTTTCTCAGCCCACTTTCTGAGGGGGTCATTTATGAATTGGGTGCCATTGTCTGTAACTATCGTGGCTGGGATCCCAAACCTACACACGATGTTGTCCCACACGAAGTTTAGTACTTGCTTCCCCGTGATGGTCGCTACTGGTTTTGCTTCCATCCATTTTGTGAAGTAGTCGATTGCTACTATCAGAAACTTCACTTTTCCAGGTCCCAATGGGAGAGGTCCAACTATGTCCATTCCCCACTTCATGAATGGCCATGCTGACGTCACCGAGATCATGTCTGCCTTGGGTAGCTTGGGTACGGAAGCATGCGCCTGACAGTGTTCACATGCCCAGATGAGCTTTCTGGCATCCCTATGCATGGAGGGCCAGTAGTATCCCAAATTCATGGCCTTGGCTACTACTTGCTTGGTTCCATCGTGCATCCCACATGAGCCCATGTGTACTTCTCTTATGACATAATCAGCTTACAGCGGCCCGACACACCTCATCAGCGGCACTAGGTAAGATTTCTTGTACAAGACATCGTCTTCAATAGTGTAGTTCTCAATTTTTTCCATTAGTGACCTTGCTTCCGCCGGGTCTTCTGGTAACTTTCCCGTCTCCAAGTAGTCCCTGATAGGAGTCATCCATGTTGGGCCTTCCTCTTCGACTACCATGTTTACTTCTTGCGTTTCAACTGAGAGCTCATTTAGCACTTCCACTAGCACTTCTTTTGATAGGTGATCGAATTGCACAGCAGCTAGCTTGCTGAGGGCGTTTGCCTTCCTATTATCGGCTCTAGGGATGTGGGATATCTGAAATCTGTTGAATGTGCCCGCCAATTCTAGGACTTTCTCTAAGTACTTTATCATCTTCTCTCCTCTAGCTTCGTATGAGCCCTCTACCTGACTAGCTACCAACTTGGAGTCTACGAAGGCATGTATGTCCTTTACTCGCATTTCGGTTGCTATTCGCAGCCCTGCCAGCAATGCTTCATATTCTGCTTCGTTGTTTGAGTTGGGAAAGTTTAGCCTGAGTGATAGGAGTATTCTATATCGTCCGGGGCGATCAGGATGAGTCCTGCCCCTGATCCTCCACTATTTGATGCTCCATCGGTATACAACCTCCATGCTCTCGGGCCTGGAGTTAGATCTTCCTTGGAGTTGGAGGACTCTGGGATGTCTTCCACCATGGGTGTTGGAGCCTCTGCTGGGACCAGCGTTCTCTCCACTGGTGACTCTGCTAGGAAGTCTGCTAGCACCTGCCTTTTACGGCTACCCTTGGTATGTAAGTTATGTCATACGTCCCTAGCTCAACAGACCATTTTGCGAGTCTCCCTGACGCTTCAGACTTGCTCAACACTTGCTTGATTGGGCTGTCAGTTATGACTCTTATTGGGTGAGCCTGAAAATATCTCCTCAACCGTCTGGCAGCGTGAACCAAGGCTAGGGTGAGCTTCTCAATCGGGGCATAATTTACTTCTGCTCCTTGCAAGGACCTGCTGACATAGTGGATAGGCATCTGCTTTCCCTCTCTCTCTGTTAGGAGGACTGCACTCACGGCTTCCTCAGCAGCTGATAGATACATCATGAAGGTTTCTCCCCTCCTTGGGGTGGTGAGTGTAGGCAGCTGTGATACTAGCTCTTTCATTTCTTGGAATGCTGCTTCTGCATCCTCCGTCCACTTGAAATCCTTCTTGTTAGTGCATTTCTTTAGGGTGTCGAGGAAGGGCAAGGATCGTTCGGCCGACTTGGACAAGAAACGGTTCAATGCTGCCAGCTTCCCGCTGAGGGATTGCATCTGCTTCAGGGTCTTGGGTGAAGACATGTCTGTGACCGCTTTCGCCTTCTCAGGGTTAGCCCGTATTCCTTCCGAGGTGACTATGTAGCCCAAGAACTTTCCTTCTTCTACTCCAAAAGAGCAGTTTTTGGGATTGAGCTTCATGTTTATCCTCCTGAGGGTGGAAAAGGTTTGCTCCACGTCTCTAATGATGTCTTGCTCAGTCCGGCTTTTGATTACCATGTCATCCACATAAGCTTCGAGGTTTACGCCGATCTGCTCCTTGAAGGCAGAGTCGACTAACCTTTGGTATGTTGCCCCCGCATTTTTAAGACCGAACGGCATCTTGGTGTAGCAAAAGACTCCTTCTTCTGTGTGAAAGGCTGTCTTTTCTTCATCCTTCTTGCTCATCTGGATCTGATGATATCCCTTGTAAGCATCCAAGAAGCTCTTGTATTTGTATTCTAACAAAGATTCAATATTCCAGTCAATCTCTGGTAAGGGGTACAGGTCTTTGGGGCAGGCTTTGTTAAGATCCTTGTAATCAATGCACATTCTCCAACTTCCATCGACTTTCTTTACTAGGACTAGGTTAGCGACCCATGAAGGGTATCGCACTCGCTTCACGATCCCAGCCTTGAGCCACTCGTTAACCTCGTCTGTGACTACCTTCCTCCTATCCGGTGCTAGACTTTGCTTCTTCTGTACCTTAGGCTCAATGTGAGGATAGGCGTCTAAGCGATGCTCTGTGATTGCTCGGGGTATGCCCGTCATATCGGCTGGTGTCCATGTAAAAACATCAGCATTGTTCTTGAGGGTCCTTATGAGTGCTATTCGACATTCTGGGGAGAGGTTTCCTCCTATGGTGACTAGCTGGTCAGGGTAGTCATCGTTCACCACTATCTTTTCGTCAGGCTTTAGTTTGGGTGTTGACCCTGGCCTAGATGGCTTCATCCTCTTAGTGGGTTGTGGTTCTTCCTCCTCCCTTTACTCCATGGGATCCTTCCCTAGCCTTCTGGTGTAAGTTTCATCTAGTGGTGGTGGGGGAGGAGCGCCGTGGGCTATCCTTCCTGGAGCACCCCTCTAGGCTATCTCTTCTGTGCGAGCTCTCAGAACTCCCGATTGCGCCTCCTCCATGAGTCTGCATTCTTTCAAGGTTTCTATGCTTGTGATCAAAGTCGATATCCCACTTGACGTTGGGAATTTAACCATTGAATGTATGGTGGAGGCTACAGCTCCTAAGCTTCTCAATCCTGTTCTTCCGAGCAAAGCATTGTACGGTGAGGGACTTTTGACTATAGCGAATTCCATCATTACCGTTCTGGTTCTCCCGTATTCTCCCATTGTGACTTCTAGGTCAATGACGCCTAGAGGGTAATGAACTTCACCTGAGAAGCCTACCAGAGGTATCCTAGATTCCCTTAGCCTTGACCTTGTTTGGTAGCTTAGGTTTTTGAAGCAATGCTCGTACATTATTTCTGACGAGGAGCCCCCGTCGACGTATACTCTTCTTACCACGTACCCTTCGATCATGGCATCCACTATCACTGGGCAATCCCTCAGCTGATAGCGCGGTACCGACGGGAATGTTATGGCGTTGTCCATCCACCTCTCTACTCTCTCATAAGGTCTCTTCCGATATCCTTGAGATCTCATCATGTTTATGATCTTTTCCTTCCCTTTGGCTGGCCCTTTGTCTTTCTGGACTCCTTGCCTGATGTCTTTCACCAAGTGTGCTAGTCTCCCTGAGGCAACTGCTTCTTCAATTCGCTTTTTGAGGTTAAAGCAGTTGTTCGTGTCATGACCCCGATCTTGGTGAAAGTCACAGAACTTGTTCATGTTTCTCTTTTCAGGAGTTCCTACCATGGGAGGTGGGGTGGGAAATTCATGTTTTCCGTGGTTAGGATTTCTTTTGGAGTATTTGTCAATAGTGTGAACACTTCCTTCCTAGCGTAGGGAGGGCATGTCCCCATGTCTCTTCCTTGGCTCCTCCTTTGGTTTCTGTTCCTAGATCCACCTAGGTTCCCTGTCCAACCAGCTTTGTTATTTCCCATATCCCATTGTGGAGCCTTGACAATGGTTGTGGTGTCAGCAGCCGTCTCTCCCCTGATAAAGGCTCTGACCCTTTCCCACATTTCATCCACTGCTTTTGGGATCTTATCGTTGAGTTTTTTGGCTAGTTCTGGGTGTCCATGCCCGCGCATGAATGCCGAAATCCTTAGCACCGGGGGCACACCCTTGATGTGTGAGCTTTCAGCTTTGAAGCGATCCATGAATGCCTGGAGGCTCTAATTAAGCTTCTGTTTGATCTCGTGTATCTCAGTGGGATCTTTATCATACCATTTCTGCTGCGAGAACTCTTCTAAAAACTTGTTGCTCAATTCTTCAAACCCATCTACACTTTTTGGGTCTAGGCTATCGAACCAGTTCCTTGTTGAGCCACTTAAAGTCTGACGAAACATCTTGCATCACACTGGCATGGGCCACTCTTCTTGTTCAGCAGCAGCAGAGAAGATACTAAGGTGATCTTCGGGGTCTTTGCTTCCCTCATAGACGCGGACATTAGCAGGGAGCTTGGCTCGCCTATGATATCTGAAACGCGTGATCCGAGAAGTGAAAGGCATGGGCTTAGGTCGCCTATATGGTGTACTCAAATCCTCCGAATCACTATCTGACCTTGAGTCATACCCAGACTCTGAGCTCTCCTTCCTATGGGAAGGTCTAGCTGATCGTGACTTGGTCCTGGCACTCCTGGCCTTGCTCATCCTATTGGAGCGATGTGACCTAGTGATAGATTTCCTGCGTGAAGGACTTCTATGACGTCTTCGAGCAGACTTTGACCGACCTTGGTTTCCAGACTTGGACGAGCTGTCTGAGGAGTACCCTCTTCCTTCCCTCACTGAGGGTCTCTCACGCGAGTTTCCTGACCCTATCTCTTCCGCCTCCTTGTTGAAAAGCTTTCGGGGAGTCATCTTCTCACGATTTTGCTCATCAATTTCCTTCATCATAGTTTTTAGTTCTACGATGTGTTGTTGAACATACGCTGGGGTGAGCCGTCCCTGATCAGGTCTGGGAGGAGGAGGGGTTACCTCCGGAGGAGCTCTCTCGCTCCCAGGTGTCCCCGAGTTCAGGCTGAGGCCTAGCCCCAGTGTAGGACCTTGGTCACCGTCTTCCATCACTTAGTTTTTTGGTAGATTGGTATTCCCGGTCCCACGGATGGCGCCAGATGTTGAAGCAAATTTCCGGAGAAGCTTCGTTAGCCCTGATCCTTCGGGTATCTTAAGGCTACTCCTTCTAATGAAGCCCTAGCTTGCTCCTTCGGAGTACCTCGTGGCTACTCCTTCCTTGTGAAGCTCCGGCTCCCTTCTTCAGAGTTCCTTAGTCTTGCCCTCAGTCACTTAGGCTGAAATAAGAAAGAACACCGTTAGCTCGCCTCGGGGTTTGAATCCGACACCAACTCCGGCGTGAGAGTAAGTATGTGGTTCTAGTGAGAGATAATTCTAGAGAGAGAGAGTAAGTAGTAAAGTGTGTGTGTAGAACTTGCCCTTTGTTCCTGGAGGAACCTCTCCTTTTATACTACTTGGAGGTGGCTCCAAGACACACAAATTGTGGAGTCGAGGTTGTCTTGTAGGAGCAGCGCCTGAATAGCTGATGAGCGCCAGGTCTGTCCTTCATGGTCAGACTTGTCCTCATGCTCCTTTAGTACTCGTCGTGGTCCATGTGTCTGTACCATTCGTACATTATGGTACTACGTAGGTTAGGTGCAATCGTCCTTCCTCCGATGGAGCATGTGTGTAGGACTAGCCTTGCCCGAGCTAGCATTGTCTGGGGCTGCTAGCCTTGTCTGGGGCTGCTAGCCTTGTCTGGGGCTGTGATAGGTGTGAAAACACCCATCCTTTTTACCACTTAATTACAATAATAACCGAGCCAAAACGTGTATTTTATGTCATTTATGTCAGAATTATGCGTGGTTTGTGTTTTTGTTGTGATTTAGGACGAAAAGGGGAAAAGTGGAGAAAACACGGCATTCACGGGCTTTTATCGAAGAAAAAGACGAAAGATGAAGTCGAAAGATCAAGAGTGGAAAAAGAACGGAAGTCCAAGACCAATTCTGAAGATTTATCGAAGAAAAAGTCAAAAGACGGAAGTTTACCAAAAGCCGAAGAACTCGAGTCTTATTTATGAAGAAAATTCAAGACGAGTTCAAAGAAATCCCGAGACAAAGTCATTAAGTCCAAGATTAACAAAAGATAAAGAAGGGAAGGACTTAACTTTGCAATTAAGGAAAAGAGGAAAGAGGGAGGAAGCTTCCTAAGCTCCTCCCTAATCTCCACTATAAATAGCAATTAGCTACTTCATTTCTTGTTGTTGGGTGGTTTGACAAACCACCACTTCCACCATTTTCATACTTGTCATTTCATTTCTTTCACTTTAATTAATTGTTAAGCACTTTTAATTATTTAATTTTCAAGTAAGTTTTCAATTATTGTTCTTTAATCTTTACTTTTCTTGTCTTAATCTCTCATCTTCCTTTCTTGATTCTTGTTTACTTTTGGTGCGAATTACTTATGAACCGTGTTGTTCATTCATGTTTTCGTGCTTAAAAGTTCATTTTTTTATATTTTGATTCAAAAGTTTGTTTCTTTTAAGTTTGATAAGTTGTTATTCATGCTTATTGAGTTCATCTCTCTTTGGATTCGTTCTAGTTTTGGTAAATAGCTTATTTCAATAGCTTATTTCCTTTGCTTTTTATTTCGGATCCCACTTAAATCGGAAAGGGGAAACCCTTTTCCGATCTGATATTCCGACCATGCACACCCCTTTTTCCGATCGCCCAATCGGAAAAGGGCTTTAAACTTTCCGATTGTCCTTTTTCTTGTCATTCCGATTACATGTTGTTTTGGTACTTTCCGATCTGAGATCCATTTCAATATTCCGATTTGCTCATTCTAGTATATTCCGATTATGCCATCTTTATTACATTCCGATTTGGTCAATTTTTGTAGACATTCCGATTTGGTTTCATTTTCTTGACATTCCGATTATGTCTACTTTGCACATTCCGATTGCTGGTCAATTCCAACTTTCCGATCATCCGATCGGAATACATTCCGATCGGGACACCTTTTTGGGTGTATTCCGATTGGGTGGTTTTGGTTTGTTTTAATTCTTTGTTCTAGTTAAAGTGTTAATTTTTCTCGTTTTATTTTTAGTCTATTTTAATTTCGTTCCGCATTTTTATTTTATTGTCAATTTACTTTTTGTCAAGTTTTAGTTTTACGTCATTTAATTTCATGTCATTTACTTTTAACGTTTTAAATATTGCACCGTTTACGTTTCAACTAGTTTTAGTTTTAATTTCACGTCCTTTATTATTAAGTCTTGCACATTTATTTTACAAAATCCAAAAATATTTGTTTCACCAAGAACAACTAATCTCACACAATTAACCAGAAATCAATTCGATTAGACACCGAGAAAACGAACTTTTTCAACTAGTACAATCTCGTACATTAAAATGGCGCCGCTGCCGGCTCTTTTCGTGAGGATCTACGGTTTTTTGTGAGAGAAGCGTTGGCTTTTGGGACCCGTTCACTCGTGAACGTTATTTTTCGTATTTAAAAATTTTCAAAAAATCCAAAAACATTTGAAAAATCATAAAAAGCATTTCTTTTTCAAAGTTTTGCACCAAAAATATTCTTCTTGCTTATCTATCTTTCTTTATGGATTTTTATGTCCATTGCGTCCGGTGTGGGAAACATTTATCTGGGAACAACTCTTGTCAATGGTGTACTTGTGAGCGGTGTGGAAACGATCTCGACAATACACAATTCCTATTCGGATTTTGTCCTTTGTGCAACTCGACTAATTCGTCATTTTTGAACCCACCTCATCCTGTTCCCCCGTGCATCTATTGTGGAAGCAATTCTCATTGGCATGTTTCGTGCCCTGTTCAATACCCGTATGGTCACGGGCAAGAACCAGGGTACAATTATGACAATGATAATAGCTATCCACAAGACGCACCTGATTTTTCTCCATATCCGGTTTGCAACAACTGTGAGGGTCCTCACGATACCTATTATTGTCAACCAATGAATTATTATGAGCAAAATCCATGTCCTCAGTTTTCTTCACCAATGGATTATTATGAACCAAACCCGGTTTATAATTCTTCTCAACCGATGAACTACTATGATCCACAACCATGCTATAATTCAGGTTTTCAACATTTTGAACTCCCATAACACCCCATCGATCATCCACCCTCCTTCGAACATTTGAGCCCCCACGAACAATGGGACTCTCTTGTTAAGCAAAGTCAACAAATTCAAGAAACTTGCAACAGGATCATCGAGAAATGTCAAGAGGATCAACGACAGGGGCAAATATCGAATATTGAGACTTATACTTCTCCCCCGGTGTATCCATACTATTATGATGATGATGACGATGATCCTACTATTTCTTGGAATGACCTTACGGCTCAATGTCCTAGTGCTATTGTCATCCCTCCTCTCAATATCCCAAACGTGTCCAAGGATTGTGATACATTGAGTAAGCTTAGTGATGTTGCTCTTGATAAAGTGTTTGATGATGAGGTTTGTGACATACCGACTGCTATGGAGCCTAAGGACGACGTTGCCCTTACGAAAGAGGTCGATCCTAATGATGACGATTTTTCTCCAAGCTATGAGAATTTCACTTTTGAAATTTCTCAATCTCCACCGGGAGATGCGGGTGATGACGATTTATTCTCTCCGGTTTACGAGAAGTTCACCGATGAACATGATCTTGTAGATAAGGTGGAAGACGTGCTTCTTCGAGATAGATTACGGAAAGTGCACCTTCTTATTGCTCAAATCGAAGCGTTGACTTCTCCTCCTCTTTCCGAGTCTTTGCCTCCATCTATTCCTCCTGTTGAAGATAATGACCCATTGCCGGAAGAAATCGACATTCACTCCATACCACCAGGTAATGATGACGATGACATGGAGGGGGACATTGTTTTTGATAATTTGCTGCAGGAAGATATTGTCCCAAGTCCCCCTCCCGAGCACCTTTCATCCTCCCCTTTAGCCACTATCATGGAGGATGAGTGATTTGACCCGGGAGGTGACATTGATTATGCTATGATTGATAACAATACGGCTTTGCCGCTTGCTCAGCATCTATTGTCTTTGGGGGAGGACAATGTGCTTACTTTACCCAACCCACCTCCCGTGGACTTTGATTTCACATACTTTTCGTATGTTGAAAGGACCTTTCTCCCTTTCAAGACTTATCCCCCCGCCTCTCCTCTGTTGATGTCAACCGGGAACGAGGACAAGGTCTTTGATCCCGGTATTACATTCGAGGCTTCCCCATGGACCATTTAATTCGGGGACGAGTCAGGCTCGTGACTCGGTTAACAAAAACAAGCGCTTTTTGGGAGGCAACCCAATTATCTATCTATCTTTACCATAAGTGTAGGGGGAGCTCCGTGGTGTTTCTTGCTTTCTTTCTTATCATGTGCAGGGATTAGAGCTTCAAAGACACACTCTTGATGACTTTTGACGAACCGTGACTCCGTGTTCCCTTCTTCCCGATTCTATCCTAAACTCTTTTCGATTCACTATTTTATATTTCTCAATATTAAAATAGGAATCTCTTTAGTTGTCTCTTTCTTAGCGAGATTTAAACAACGTGCACAATGTCCTAAGTGTAGGGGAGTTTACTTCCACATGCTTAAACATTGAGGACAATGTTTATCTTAAGTGTAGGGGGGACCTCTATCAAAGTTAAGTGACCTTTTCCTTGTATTTGTCCTCATTTTAACCAGAAATAGAAAATTTTTCGACATTTTTCAAAATTTTTGATCTATTCTGGCCTATTAGTTTTTCCTTTTGTATAGTTATTTTCTCTCTTTGCTAGAATAAATTTTGAATAAAGTGGTTTTAATTTTCAAACGTTGTGAATATTTTGACTCAACCCGAGTTTACTTACCTAAGTTTACTCTAGCTAGTATCCTTACGTGTTTAAGTCAAGTTTTGCTAGGCTTTTATATAGGGAGCTATAAAACGCGAAAGTCTTAACTCTCACAGGTTAAGAACAAGAACTTTTCGCAAGTTCCTATAATTGATCCTAGAGAGTCATTTATCAAGGGAACTTTAAAATGCGATTTCTAAACTTGAAAAAGTCTAAGAATTTGCAAGATCCTATAGATGACTCGAAAACCCAAAGCTTTGATTTAATAGGCTAAGCATCCACGAGTCTCATTCCTTGAGATTTTAAACTGTGGAGAACGAGAGATGATAGAGCCAATTATAAGTTCGGTATTCTTGCGTGAATTTATGTGAGTTAATTATAAGCCTATTCTCCCTTCGCTTGTTAATAAATTATCTGTAACAAATAAGGTTGTAGGATTTAAAAGGTTACTTAGCTTCTAGCCCAAGATCGTTTAAAAGTTGCTCGGTACGGATTAGAGTTCATAGCCAAGGCATAACTTATTGAAGCGGGATGCGAAGATTGGCGAGTCCGAAAAGGCCCTAACAAGGCATGAGGGCTATATTTTGTTGCTAAAGATCCAAAGTGATGTGAAGAACCATTTATCGAAAATCAATATAAAGGATCGAGACACACGACGAAAAGCAAAACTCCCCAAAAGTCATGGAGAAGTCTATCCGAAAAGACCCTAGCAAGGTATGAGGATAAATAGATCTAAGTCCTAAAAGGAGGCGGATCGTTGTATATCAAAGTCCAAAATAGAGATTGGAGAAAAATGAAGAAGTCGTGGTACAAGTATGAATCTCTCAAAACTTCAAGTGAAGAAATTCCATTATGAAGAGAAGACCATAATTTCATTAACGTCTCTCAAGGTTTGAAGTATGAGGTCACTGCCAAATATCGGTCCGAGAAAGGTCTCAAATCGCGAAGCGAGTTATGCCAAGATATGAACTTTATGAGGTCCCGAGAAGCAGTTTTAAAAGATTTTGTCCTTTAGCTAACTATTGATTAAATCGTTCACTTTATTTTCGGACTAAATAATTATCGAAATAAGTCAAAAATGCATCCTCGTGATCATTCAAGACAACAATAAAATATAAGAGATACCCCTAGGAATAAGGGAGTCTAAGTGAATAATTAGCCCACATGAGTTCGTGTTAGTTTACTAACTTATAATAACAATGATCTCGTTTCTAAGCTTGGTTTGGAGAAAGTGAAAACTTGAGGATGATGATCATTCACGACATTTCCAAAACCCAAAGGTATGTTTTTGATTTCTTTACTTTGTATGTTTATAATTTTCTGTCTCTTTAATAAAGGCCAACGTGGATTGATTATGATGGAAAATGTAATCTTGCTTTGTAACCAATGCATTGCATAAGGACATTGCAATGGTCAAGTGTAGGGGATTTGATAGGTGTGAAAACACCCATCCTTTTTACCACTTAATTACAATAATAACCGAGCCAAAACGTGTATTTTATGTCATTTATGTCGAAATTATGCGTGGTTTGTGTTTTTGTTGTGATTTAGGACGAAAAGGGGAAAAGTGGAGAAAACACGGCATTCACGGGCTTTTATCGAAGAAAAAGACGAAAGATGAAGTCGAAAGATCAAGAGTGGAAAAAGAACGGAAGTCCAAGACCAATTCTGAAGATTTATCGAAGAAAAAGTCAAAAGACGGAAGTTTACCAAAAGCCGAAGAACTCGAGTTTTATTTATGAAGAAAATTCAAGACGAGTTCAAAGAAATCCCGAGACAAAGTCATTAAGTCCAAGATTAACAAAAGATAAAGAAGGGAAGGACTTAACTTTGCAATTAAGGAAAAGAGGAAAGAGGGAGGAAGCTTCCTAAGCTCCTCCCTAATCTCCACTATAAATAGCAATTAGCTACTTCATTTCTTGTTGTTGGGTGGTTTGACAAACCACCACTTCCACCATTTTCATACTTGTCATTTCATTTCTTTCACTTTAATTAATTGTTAAGCACTTTTAATTATTTAATTTTCAAGTAAGTTTTCAATTATTGTTCTTTAATCTTTACTTTTCTTGTCTTAATCTCTCATCTTCCTTTCTTGATTCTTGTTTACTTTTGGTGCGAATTACTTATGAACCGTGTTGTTCATTCATGTTTCGTGCTTAAAAGTTCATCTTTTTATATTTTGATTCAAAAGTTTGTTTCTTTTAAGTTTGATAAGTTGTTATTCATGCTTATTGAGTTCATCTCTCTTTGGATTCGTTCTAGTTTTGGTAAATAGCTTATTTCAATAGCTTATTTCCTTTGCTTTTTATTTCGGATCCCACTTAAATCGGAAAGGGGAAACCCTTTTCCGATCTGATATTCCGACCATGCACACCCCTTTTTCCGATCGCCCAATCGGAAAAGGGCTTTAAACTTTCCGATTGTCCTTTTTCTTGTCATTCCGATTACATGTTGTTTTGGTACTTTCCGATCTGAAATCCTTTTCAATATTCCGATTTGCTCATTCTAGTATATTCCGATTATGCCATCTTTATTACATTCCGATTTGGTCAATTTTTGTAGACATTCCGATTTGGTTTCATTTTCTTGACATTCCGATTATGTCTACTTTGCACATTCCGATTGCTGGTCAATTCCAACTTTCCGATCATCCGATCGAAATACATTCCGATCGGGACACCTTTTTGGGTGTATTCCGATTGGGTGGTTTTGGTTTGTTTTAATTCTTTGTTCTAGTTAAAGTGTTAATTTTTCTCGTTTTATTTTTAGTCTATTTTAATTTCGTTCCGCATTTTTATTTTATTGTCAATTTACTTTTTGTCAAGTTTTAGTTTTACGTCATTTAATTTCACGTCATTTACTTTTAACGTTTTAAATATTGCACCGTTTACGTTTCAACTAGTTTTAGTTTTAATTTCCCGTCCTTTATTATTAAGTCTTGCACATTTATTTTACAAAATCCAAAAATATTTGTTTCACCAAGAACAACTAATCTCACACAATTAACCGGAAATCAATTCGATTAGACACCAAGAAAACGAACTTTTTCAACTAGTAAAATCTCGTACATTAGGCTGCTAGCCTTGTCTGGGGCTGCTAGCCTTGTCTGGGGTTGCTAGCCTTGTCTGGAGCTAGTCTTGTCTCTGGACCTAGAGTGATCTTCATCACCCTAGAGTGATCTTCATCACCCTAGCTACTCCAGTGAGTTGTTCTAGCTTAAGATGGTTTTGCTCATGGAGCATTAGGAATTAGTTATACTCTGTCTCACCGTAAGCATGGGGTGAGACTATACCTCATCAAACAGTTGTGGCTGCATACAATGTGGCCGCTCTTTCAGGTAACTTGAAGCCCATATTATTTTGTAATGTCAAGTGAAATATTTAATTCAACCCTTTTACCTTTGTAAATTCCATCTCGAATGTATGATTCTGATTGTGTATTCTATGTACTGTGATCGCTTGAGGCTCAAATTGGGTAGTTGGGTATTGGGTCATATGGGTTCTTGCTAAAAATATAGGTGTTAGTTTTGGTTAGAATAGCTTGTGTCATGCTGACCCACAATAATTTGTTTCCATTTGGTAAATAGTTATTATACTTAATTACCAAAATATATTGTATGCTTTTGAACAAGGGGTGTTTGTTTAGGCTTATATATAGGTCTTATGTGTTTTTGCTTTACGTTTCACAAACTCATAATCTGTGGCTTGTTTTAAACTTTTTGGCTTATATAAGCTTTTTATGACATGATAAGCTTATATGAGCAGAAAGTTTTTCAAAATAAGCCACATATATGATTTTATAAAAGCTAAGACACTAATGGAACAAGCAAAAAAGACTAATTTGACCCGAAACGTTTATCGAGTTTTCTACTCCGTATATTCTACCGTTTAACCCGTTTACCAATAAATAAAATCCGAATTAAACCATCTTCCACAATCTGGTTGGAATGGATTTGAATGTAGTGGGAAACATGACTGAGGGTTATTCTAGAAGTGACCTTAAGGTTAAATTCTTATAATGTTCTCTTATAATAAATTGAGTTTGTTGAATTTCTGAAAGTGACCTTGTGTGCTGATACTTTATATTGCAGAACTTGTGTGTAACCGCTGCACACCGTCCAATCAGAGATATGCTGGAGAAATAAAAGAAGGTAATACATATTTTATAGAATTGATTAATTTTTGAACATTTAACTCATGAACATATGATTCAGGTTATGATATTTCCTAAACGGGTTAAACAGGCTAAAGTTTGAACTTCTTTTAAAGTAAATGGGTCTGGAAGTCAATTATAATGCACAAACCTCAAAAGCTTTTATATATAAAAACTTGAGTATCACTATAAAGCATCTTTTTTGCTATCATATTTGACACTAATTATATATACAATGATTCCATTTTGTTGACAACATGTTTTGGATGATCCCCATATGACAGACCTGTTTCAAATATACCTAAAGAACCGTTTTACGCATAAGCCGATTTGCCCTACCTACCCATGTGCCACCTTAGTTATCTTACCTAAAATATGTTTGTACAATGAAAGTATAGTCTCTTCTACATTTTCTCTTTACCTAAATTATCTTTCTTTTTCCCCAAAAAAAAATCATCTTCTAATGTAGTAGTTTTGTGACATGATTGGCATCATGGCAGGGGAGCCTTACCTAGATTTTGGTTTGTGTTGCCAACAGCTTTAGTTTTGTTTTTCGATCATCTATTGTGAGTGCTCTTTTTATGCTTTTTTAACCCAAACTTGTGTGACCCGTTACTAAAATGTGATCTCTATCCTTGCCATGATTTTTTTAGTAAATTATTGCTGATTATTTGTGCAAATTATTAAGGTTATCCCTTTTTTATGTATGATTTTGCATAACATTGATTCCTAACGGTGATATTTTTGATCTTATGATCAGATTCAACGAAGGAGATAAATAAATGAAAGAGCTCTAAACTAAGATCCAAGTTTCCCAAGCATCTTGATCTTAGTAGTCAAAAGCGAGAAAAGCGAGCGCTTAAGCGAAGAAGCGAAGCGAAGCGCCCTAAAGCGCTTTGATTCCAAAGAAGCGAGGCGTTTTACTAAAGCGAGAAAAAGCGTTGCCAAGCGACCGAAAAGCGACAGAAAAGCGCTTGCTTTTTTTGTATAACGGCTGATTTTTGTTTTTTTAGCTAATGAAGTTGTACAACCAGCCCTAATCCTCTATATTAGGTCAAATAATTATAAAACTAACCCTTTATGATGAATCCGAGGCATTACACTAACTTGGGGGGTACTATAGCTAGTGATAGTGGTGTAAATGAGCCCAGGCATTATACAAGAAGAAATGTATCTGCATCTAAAAGGAGGACATCTACGAGTAGAGTATGACACCTTATAATGAACCCGACAATGATCTTGTAGATGAAGATGATATAGTGGATCTCAGAAACGATTGAGAAACAAGAAATGAGAACTTAGATGATTATTCCGAATAAAAATAGTAGAAGTATTTGATTAAACTTCTCTTTTGCGGTCTTTTTATATTAAAAATGAAGATTTTAAGATAATTATGTTTTTATTTATCATTTTTTTATACTAGATACTATTATATGCACAAAGGGTAAAAGTTAACTGAAGCGCTCGCTTTTGTCGCTTCTCGCTTTAGAAAAAGGCATGTCGCTTTAAGGTCGCTTTCGCTTTTTGATTAAAAGGTGGCTGCACTTTTACTAGGAAAGGTTGGAGCCAAGATCACTAAGCTCGCCAAGGACAAGTCCCACTACCTCAACATTCCTATTAAAGGTCTTTAAAATCCTGCTACCTACAGGTACATATCAAAAAGAATATCTGTTGTTCGTCAAAACCACTTAGAATAACCTATGGGATCGTATCCAGTTCTTTATTTTTGGCAAGAACCTGTTATTGTAATTGTATTTTTTTAATAGAAATGGTTGCTAGAAAGATTCAAAGCATCTGTTCTTGAAGATAAGGTAAAATGGTTTGTAACTGAGCCCCAAAAAATAATGGTGAACTATAATAATTGAGTTTTAACAACCTTTGTGACGAGCTAGAGGCAACATTTATTATATGCAGGTTTTTGGGCACCTCTTAATGACGTTTATGTTGCATCAGATTCAGGTATGAGTTGGTTGATTTTTAAAACTCTTAGTAACAAGTTCAAATGGTCTAAAACACATAAGGCTAAGCAAGAAATCAGAAGGACGAAAGTTCTTTTACTATTGTCAAATTGAGAAATAAGAAAATATCTCATTATGAGAAGGAAGATATTTGTTTTACAGGTTTTTGAGATTGAGGTCTTGAAACGATTATGTGTTTTGTGCTATTGTAGAAATATGTCAAAAAGGCTTGGTCATTATACCTTTTTGAAAACGTGGATAATCACTTTTGCAGAACTATTGGCATGTTCATACTCACTGCTTAAAAATGATATTGTTCCCTATTGTTTCAGGTTTGTTGAAGTTTAGGCTTAAATCTATCAATTTACATTTATGATTTATCAATTTTAAGTTTAGTCGCACTACTTAACAGATATCCATGGATGTTTGCAGTAAGAGAAATGATAAAATTGTTCCTTGGATCGCCTTTGATGTGTGTACAACTATTTATCAATTTGTATAGTATGGTTAGAAGTGTTTCCTTTTATCTACATATCAATATAGATTGGATTTATATCTTAGACCAAATGTATCTTTCATATTATCATTCTAAACATGAATTTTTTTAACGACATGTAGACCGGCGACGAATATAATACCTCCGCGCTCAAACACATGCAGTAGAGCTTTAAAAACACTCTCCTTACTTACAAGGAATAGACATGCACTTAATTGTTAATATTGGTAACAATATAATCAATTGTTTGAATATTATGACCTGAAGGTGCAACTATTGACTTTTGCTACTGGTCCTCCGAAATACATGTCCTTGGACTATTTTAATTGTGGGTACTATGTTATTTTACACTAACCAGGTTCACGAAGACGAACGTGCATGAACTAGCAATTCGAGGTAGCAACATAGAGTGGAATGTGCATCGTGTTTTTGGTGTTCGCGATGGTGAGCAATGTCACTATCTATTATGGTATTTTAAAATTTTATTTGATACGTACACGTTAATAATTTATCACATGTTATGACGTTTGCTATTACATTTTTACCTTTTCAAGTTCTGTTATGATTGTTAATCAAAAGATTTACGCATGCAGACTCGCGCGTTGCAGGCGGGTTGGTGACATGGTTTTATTGCTGAAAGCTCCATTCATCGAGTAGCTCAAATTATGTGATAAATGTTCCTGACCATCTGTTTTAGTATTTTTTTTATAAAATTGAACGTTTTCTTATGATATGAGAACTGAATTGTTCACCGGGTTGTGTGCATTATTTTTGTATTTAATGTTCCTCTCCAAATGCAGTTAGTAAGCATGTGGATTCGTTGAAATTTCGGGTAACTTTTCAATCATGTTATGCCCTTGTTTAATTGTAACGTTTGTGATTGGTGGCCCGTGCGTTGCACATGGGTTGGACGTAGTTGTTGTATGTGATGTTTTGTCGCGTTTGGATGGGCAATTATTTTGTTTCATGTATTTCAAAGCTGACTGGAAGTTGAATGATAAGTCGAGTTTATAGAATGTTCTCTCTATCCCCCTTATATTAAGGTTTTCTAAGCAAAAACCTAATAAACCCGTAATGATCAAGCTTTAGTCTATTTGAACATCGAAATTCAGATGTATAACTGTATAAGTGTAAAACCCACTGGACCCAAAATCTTAACTAAGTATTCGGCCCATACATGTAATAAAAAAAAGTTTGAAGATTTTGGCAACCTAATTTATTTGTAATCTCATTCGGCCCAAAAACTAACCCAAGTAATACCTAAAAAGTACTCCTAATTGTAAACCCTAACACTAAACTCATATATAGGGATGGCAAGAGCATCCAAAATCGATGGGGAAAACCAAACCCCGAACCGATTGGGTCGGGTTCGGAGTCGGGTTGGCGGGTTTGGATGCGGGTTCGGGTTGGGATTTTCTATTTTTCGCGGGTACAGGTTCGGATTCGGGCTCTAGTAATAACCGCCCCGTTTACCCGTATACGTACCCGTTTACCAAAATTCATACCCTATTTTATTCCTATTTTATATAAGTTTTAAATTTGTACGAAATAGTAGATAAATATTGTCAAACAAACGAAATGGTCATATTAGTTACATTTTGTTCGCATTAATGTTTACGATCTTTGTAATTTTAAAATAAAAACAACGATTTATTCGATTATTAAATCGCACGATATGATATATAATTAGTATTCTTTATCTTCTAAAAACATAAAAAATATTTTAGGGTACTTTTGATCGTTTTTTCTTAGTTTTATACGCACAATTATGTACAATAATATTTAATTGTGGATATCCGATACTCGCGGGTAATATCCGAAAACCCGATGGGTAATAATAATCGGATACCCGTCGGGTATTGGGGCGGATGCGGGTTTGAATATTATAAACGGGTCACTACTAGAAAAACACCCTTTACCCACAGCAAGTTCCGTGGAAAATCCAGTGGGAAAGGGCCCTTACCCACGGATTTCCCACGGAATTGTTCCGTTTGTAAAAACATCGTGGGTAAATATTTTCCCACGGAATTTCCCACAGAGCGTTGACCATTTTCCCACGGATTTCCCACGGTTATTATTACACATTTTTAACATTCAAGGAGTGGTTTTTTTTCCTACGGATTTCCCACGAACTTTTTTCCCACAGATTACCCACAGATATTTTCCCACGGATTTCCCACAAACATTTTTCCCACATATTACCCACGACCATTTTCCCACAAGTTTTAACACCCATTTTCCCATATGTTTCTCACATATTTCCCACAACTATTTCCCACGGACATTTTCCCACAGATTTCCCACAATATTTAACAACCATATTTCATGTTTTTGCCACGGATTTCCCTCAAATATTTCCCACAGATGTCCCACGAGCATCATCCCACATATTTCCCACGAACATATTCCCACGGATATCCCACAATATAATTCGGACATTTTCCAAATTCCAAAATCTATATGAAAATCTGCCATTAATTTATTACCAAAATATACAAATACAATATCCGGGATACATACATGTGTCACGCGTTGGACATAAATCTGTAACCTAAAATGTTATCGACATACTACAAGTCAATAGTTATAACTTCTAACAAAAAAGCTAAAGCCTAATGCTAAATCAAACTAGCTAAGCCCTAAGCCTAAATCACTCAATATTTTGAGCAAAAGACTCCAACTTACAAGTGTTAACTTCTTTTGTCTTTGATGCATATTCTGCATCGATGATGCAGGTGTCCTTGATCTTCTTTGCAAATTCTTAGATGTAGACTTTGCGATACTTAAAACATCTTGTGACAAGTCAGTAATTGTGGTTGGTGTAAGGTTACCTTTTTCGGGATGAAATGGAAAACATAGACCACTCAATCTTCACTTGGTACCGATTGCTGAATGAAAATCTTAGTCTCGAAGAACAAAGGAAAGTTCAGATCCAAGAGCAACTGATAGCACTTAAAATGACAGTCGATGTTGTATTTGCGAGTGATAAGGATGATTCAGAAGCATGTGATGGCCGTAAGACCAACTCCACAGAAAAGAAACACCAAGTAGTAGCAATGAAACAGCAGCATAAAAACCTGAAAAAAAGTTGCATTATAAATTAGATCTCTACTTTAAGAGTAGCCAATGCTCGTCAAGATAATTTTGAAATTACTAGTGAAATTACAATACGCTGAATATTCCAAATTAAAATGACTAACAAACTAGTAAAAGTAAATATGCACCATAATAATCAAGGCTTAGACTCCAGTAAAGGTGTGCTATTGTAAGCTGAATAAAGATTAAAGAGCTAGGCGTAGCTAGTGATAGGCGCACCTTGACGCCCATTGTGAGTTTTAGGCACACCGTGATGGCCTATCGGCCGACTTGTTTGTGGTTTTTGAAACAGTTAAGGAAAACATAGCAGTGGCAGGAGCTATTACCTTTATCAGCAGTCGTCTAAGATCGTGCCCCCTAATTTCAGTTTATATGTAAATGGGTCGATATGCAAATCTCTAAGAGTATCCAGTCAGAATGTTGACGCCTGCTATTCTTTGAAATGGTTTGTGTGCAAATGGGTGAATATTGTAACCTTGTTTGATCTGCATGAAATCATGAGGAAAAGTCAGATGTTACAAAGCGTTCATTTTATTTGCTTAATCAGATAGCAAGTTAATAAATATAGCTTATTGTTTGTAGCACACGTGACAACAATTATTGGAGCGTGATTTAGCCATTATTATAGAACCGCAATAATAGAATAATTAAAATAAACTGATATACATATTGCTTAAACCCATTTACTACTAGTTTTGAAAAATTATTTGATTTTTCAAAAGAGAAACATGAATCTTGTTTGGACTTTGCTTAACAGTGATAACTTTGTGCAGATTTCGGAGGTGATAAGCAGATTATTTTTATTGTGTGAAGTTATTGCATTAGTATTGAGGAAGTTCTTAGGAGTTCGAAGGTTATTCCGATTCGGCTTTACAATGTTCAACTTTGTGCAGATTATAGGAGTCCAGAGGAGATGAGTAGATTATTAGTGTGAAGCTACTACACTGGTAATGAGGAAGTAATCCTTGTTAGTACATGAGATCGACTACTTATGCAAGAGTCTTTACATGTATATGCTATATTCATTGGGTTAGTTGCAAGTATATTCATAGGGGACATATGGCGCAACCATCAGGTCTTTATCTTTGGATGCAATCTACCTTTCCAGCTCTTATAGCTTGTGTCAATAGTCAATAAACTAATGCTTAAAGATGTTGTATCACATTGGTTCAATTTTGGTTTGGTGGATATGAATTATACTCTTAATGCATGATTTATCGTATGTGTTTAGGATTTCTTTTGGAATTAAGCGCTTACAATGCATGTTTGGGATTTCTTGCTAAATTAACTACTTAGAGAGGTTGTTTGGGATTTTTTGTTGACTACAGTAATAGGGGTTGTTTGAGATTGTAAATTGGAACTACATGTAAATGGATTATAAGTTTCAATAAGCAATCCTAAACCACCTCTATAAGTAGCTTTGATCAGCAAATCACAAACAACCAAATTTTTTTTGCTAAAAAAATCACAATAAAGACTGGTTTTAATAAAAAACACCAGTCTCAGTACTCCTATTGGAGACCGGTTGTGAAACCAATTTCTATGTATTCCCGTCAAAGAAATACCCTCTAGCATAGAGTGGTTCCAAAACCAGTTTTTATGGGCCATTCTAACCGGTTTTTATGAAACTTTTTGTAGTAGTGAGGTATCATATATATACTACACATGTTATACTTGAGATCAGAATAAAAAAAAGAAATAGGCACAACCGTAGCAGTTGAAGATGATGCAGCAGGTCCTCTACCCATTGTCTGTTGAGCTTGATCAAGTTCTGCCTATGCGTAGAAATTCCTACGGCTCTTACGTAGCTACAATATTATGTGTTTATGGAAAAAAATTAGCAAACTTTGTAAGATACAGGTACTCCGTACCATCTTGTGAGTAAGTAACTTGTCGTACACTTCATCGTGTACAAGAGAAGTGTCCAACATATCTGTCATGCCCAAAAAACCCCGAACCATTTCGTCCTCTAAGATACTTACTTAGTTACTGGGCAATTTTTAAACATACAATCTAGTCTACAGGTATAGCATAAGTTAATAGGGTAGAATCATATAAAAATATTAAAATATAGTCTTCCAGAATTTTAAAATAGAATACCCGATAGATGCCACAAAGCCAAGCGATTCAAATAATTACCCTCGAAAATGAATTACCTTAGTTAAGTAATAAACTTCGGTAAACATCGCGCTAGTTGCATAGACTGTAGAACGAAGTGCCGATTTTGCACTCTTAGCATATAAACTGAATTTGTGAGAATATAAGCATTATAATTTCTTTGCGGCCTCTCTCAGCCTCACACATCTCGTACTTTACATCTTTAAAATTCGGTTTTTTAGGTTTGAAAAGATATAACCCAGATTCGGGGGTTTTGATGCTATAGTCGCCGAACAATAAACAATGTGTGCTTCAGGAAGTCGTGCATGTTAAACATTGAGCCAATGCCTCTTAGAACCTTCAAAGAATAATATCACTAAGCTGTATAAAATGATACATGGTTAGTTTCAAGGATTAACTATGATTATCAAACTTGCTATGTGTGACCAAGAAAAGGCGGGCTCACTGCATTGTACACTCGATTGTTACTAGTGACCTGGCACCTACTAATATCCAGCACATTTAGAGCACCCAGGCATTTCATATAAGACTTTTAAACTGAAATATCTATTTGACACCCATCCTAAATGACGTATAATCATTATAAGCTTATAAAATTATCAAAAGACTATTGCACAAGTCACTTGGCCCACTAACATAAACTGGCTCTCCTCTCCTTGGTGGTACTCATGCATATAGTTGAACCCAAACAAGAAATCGAACAATAAATACCTCAAATTGATGATTCAATTGAATATATAATAAATTCAAGTACCCAGTTTTGTTTTTATAAAATAAAATCAAATCTTTTTTATAAAGACAACCAATTAAAATCTGAAGGGAACTTGAAGAAGATGATCATATCTTCTAATGAGCAGATCTGGATTCCAATCCAATATTACATAAACACCTCGAGTTGAAGATATAACACAATTAAATACCTGATTTAGGGGAAATAGACTTTGAAATCGGAGTGGGAACTGTAAATCAAGATGACCACTAACATGGTTGTGATTTTTGATGACTAGCAAAGATTGGAGAAATACTCTTTTTTTTTCTCAGGCCAGTAAAGAAAGAAATAAGATATGAGATGAGTGAGTGGATAAGGTAGAATAGAAAACTAAAAAACTAAAGGAGTGTTTAAATTTTTGGAAAAAATAGGCGGATAATTTTGAGTTTTTGGGAAAAAAAGGCGGGGTGGGTTATAAACTTACGTGAGTACCCACGATTTTCCTACGGATTTATAATATCTGTGGGAAATCTATGGGAAATTACCCACGAATTTCCTACGGTTATTTTTTTAAAATTGTGATAGAGTTAGGTGAGTACCCACGATTTTCCCACGGAATTAATATTTCTGTGGGAAATCTGTGGTAAATTACTCACGGATTTCCCACGGATATTTTTTGTGGGAAAGTCGTGGGTAATTACCCACAGAGTTCCCACGGATTTATCATGGCCGTGGTAAATCTGTGGGAAATTACCCACGAATTTCCCACGGACATGATCGTTTTTCTTTACTTTTATTGGTATAGTTAAACATTTACTCATTACACATCTGCACGTCGACATAAAATACATCAATAGACATATTAAATGTTAACAGAGTAGTCGATAGGGTATCATTGTACACGAGATGTTCAAATAAGTAGTCGATAGGGCATCGTTGTATACGAGATGTTCAAAGGAATGTCCGTTGTATACGAGATGTTCAAAGGAGTAGTCGATAGGGTATCCTTGTATACGAGATGTTCAAAAGAGTAGTGTATAGGGTATCGTTGTACACAAGATGTTCAAATAAGTAGTCGATAGGGAATCGTTGTATACGAGATGTTCAAAGGAATGTCCGTCGTATACGAGATGTTCAAAGGAGTAATCGATAAGGTATCCTTGTATACGAGATGTTCAAAAGAGTAGTCGATAGGGCATCGTTGTACACGAGATGTTCAAATAAGTAGTCGATAGGGCATCGTTGTATACGAGATGTTCAAAGTATTAGTCGATTGGGTATCGTTGTATACGAGATGTTCAAAGGAGTATTCGATATGGTATCGTTGTATACGAGATGTTCAAAGGAGTAGTCGATAGGGTATCGTTGTATACGAGATGTTCAAATGAGTAGTCGATAGGGCATCGTTGTATACGAGATGTTCAAATAAGTAGTCGATAGGGTATCGTTGTATACGAGATGTTCAAATAAGTAGTCGATAGGTTATCGTTGTATACGAGATGTTCAAATGAGTAGTCGATAGGGTATCGTTGTATACAAGATATTCAAATGAGTAGTCGATAGGGTATCGTTGTATTCGATATGTTCAAATGAGTAGTCGATAGGGTATCGTTGTATACGATAAGTTCCCGCCAAAACTTCCCCCCCCAAAACTTCCCGCCAAAACTTCCCGCCAAAACTTCCCACCATAAGTCCCCGCCAAAACTTCCCACCAAAAGTTCCCCCCAAGATTTCCCCCCAAAAGCACCTTTTTTGTTGCCATAAAAGCATCTTCATAACCAAGAACTAAACAGATCACACACACTCTTGCCATCTCAACGACCAACACACACATTGTAATTATGAAGATGGTGGCATATGAAGCTTTTACGTGTACTTGTGGAGCCGGAGATGTAGTTCTAAGAGAATCGTATAGACACCATACCCGTGGTAAACTATACTATGCTTGTCCACTATCGAAGGTGATCAATCACATGTGTTTTTATTTGTGTAGTTTACAAATAATATGATTAGGTATGTTTAATGAATAAATTTTCCTTACTCTTTAATTAACAGCCTCGGGAAGGTACTTTTGGATGTGAATTTTTTCTATGGAAAGAGGATCGAGTTCGTCTACTATTTGGTTCTCCTGGAGCTTCAACGACTTCAACTTATTCACCAATACCTTCAATGACTCCAGTTTCCTCTCCAAGCTCTTCAACACCTCCAATCTATTCTTCGGGACCTTCGATGTATGCAGAGTGTGCAAACTGCAAGCTCTTGACTACAAAGCTAAATATACTCGAGGCAACAATGGAAACACACATGCATCCCGAGCACCACACAACGAATTCAAATGCACTACTACATGAGCTTTACAATAGCGTGGGAAACATTAGTTTGCAGTAGTTTGTCATTTAGCATCTCGACTTCGTAATGTAATTCGTATGTTTTATCTACTGCGTAATGTAATTCGTATGTTTTATCGATTTTGTAATGTAATTCGTATGTTTTATCATCTTTTTAGTGTAATTCGTATGTTTTTTAGACTTTGTAATATGATTCGTATGTTTTATTGTTTGACTTTTTATCGACTTTATAATGTAAGTTGTATGTTTTATTGAATAAACTTTTATCAACTTTCTCACGGATGTATAAATCACAAAATATTGGTAGTCCGTGGGAAATATGTGGGTAATATGTGGGAAATCCGTGGGAAAACCGTGGGAAATCTGTAATCCGTGGAAAATCCATGGCTAAATTACCCACGGATTTCCCACGGATGGATAAATAATAAAATAATATGTTTTCCGTGGGAAATCCGTGTCAAATTTCCCACGGTTTTTGTTCCGTGGGTAAAGGCTGTTTGTGTAGTAGTGGGTGCGGGTACGGGTTCACTAAAACCCGACCCAAACCCGACCCGTTGCCATACCTACTCATATACACACCCGTTGCCATACCTACTCATATACACACGCTGTTTCTTGCAGTCCCAAAACATAACCGCTAAACTCATATTCACACGCATCAGTAACCTTATTTCTGTTAATGAAAAATTACTCTCTTATTTCTGTTAATACCACACACAACGCAATAAGCCAAAACTTTATTTACTTTCTCGAACACGAATTTGTAATGAAGAACAGTGATTTAATACGAAATCAAGATCGTTTGAATGATCTCGGGTTGGTGGTTTACTTCTTATTTTTGTGTTTCTTGTTATTCAAACCGAAAGAGATGAGAGAGTTGAATACTCTTGTTCTTAAATCTTCTTTTAATTTTGAAAATCTACAAAGAAGCTTTTTCTGCCACAAAAATCTATGATGAATTTCGGTATTAAGGTATCGAGTTTTCTCTTTAAAATATATGAAAGGAACCAAATCTGATGTCTATATTTCTATATGATCTTTTATCTGATGTTATGCGTTTTTTTCTTGCTTTTTTTTCTTAACTAAGGTGCTATGAATACAAACAGTATGTGAATAAAGGTCAAAATTTTATGAACTGCTTTCAGTTACACACATTTTGTCGATTTTGGCTGTGTTTGTTAACAAGAGCAGGAGCAGTGAGCAGTAGCAGTGAGCAGGAGCAGTGAGCAGCAGCTGTTTTTTTTTAAGAAGCGTTTGGTAACATGGTTGTAACTATAATTTTAATTGTGTAAAATGACTTAAAAGGACATATACATATTTAAATAAGAAACTCTCAAAATAAATAATAAAGTTGTTTTTACATGTTTGATAAACCGTTCTACACTAGTAATATGCTACCGACGACGTGCATTCCATATTGAAGTGGCAATATCATTGCGAATTCGTTTCATCTCGTTAGATGTTCCACTAGAAATATTATCATTGTTTGTTCCAAAGTCGCGTATATCACGAAGTTCATCACCTCTCAAGTAATCTGGATGTTGTTCAAATGTTGTGAACACTCTGTCATCTTTGTCATTATTACGAATGTAATTATACAAGGCGAATGCGGCCGTAATTATATCAAGTTGAGTTTTCACACTGTATTTAGGCATTTTACCCAGTATCTTCCATCGTTTCTTCAAAATTCCGAATGATCTCTCAATTTTACTTCGTAGAGACGAATGAGAACGGTTAAAACTTTCTTGCATGTTATTAGGCGGCTCTTTTTCAAATTGTGATTTATGGTATCTGGTCTTTGGATATGGAACCAAATATCCTTTTCTATCCGGATATCCTTTATCCACTAAATAATACTTACCTGTTTATAACATAAAAAATAAGTTCTTTTGAAAAGGTAGAATTCAATATAATAAGTATATAATTTACCTCCGGGTGGCTTTGGAAAGTTCATTGATGGATTATTGATAGCACTAAGAAACACACGTGTGTCGTGTGCTGAACCTTCCCATCCAACTGATATAAAGGTAAAGCATAAATCAAAGTCACATGTTGCCATAATATTGAAAGTGGGTACCCCTTTTCTACCAATGTAAGGCACTTGTTCGCTCTCGGGGATGCACGCTCCAATGTGTGTACCATCAATACAACCGATGCAATCCTATAAAAATATAACATGATTACAATATGGAATGAAGAACATCTAAATTAGAAAGGAAATCAACTAATTGGATACCTTAAAGTATGGCATGTATCTTTTATCATTCATTATTTGAAAGGGTGTTTCTTGAAACCAAGTAAATTTACACATAATTAACCATGATGTTTCCTAAGAAAAAAAGTCCCAGCCAATTAGTAAATGACACTCTAACTTCAAAGATGCAAAAGACGACAAATTTGGGAAGAAGAATTAATGTTTAAAAAGCCATCACCACAGTCACATTAAACTATTATTCATGGAACAAAGTGATCACAAAATCAATGATATGTTACATGCATTTGTAGTACTAAATTATATTATATTATCTATTAATGCATATCATCAATTACATCACCTAGCCTATTGATCTGTTCATGATATATAGTAATCGCAACATGTATGTATAGATATATAGTAATCGCAATAAAACATTCACAAACAGAGAAAAATTATGATATCTTTATTACAGGATAAAGTGCGTCAATAAGAACCTGCAGTTACACCATAAGCTTAGGGTTTTTGCTAAACAAATCTCGTGGTATTTGGGGTGGGATAAAGGGTTATTTTAGTCATTTAATTTTTCTACAGCTCTTAGATTTTTACACTGCTTCTTTAGAGGAGCATTTGAGAATTAGCCTTCCAAAAAAATAGCTAAAACCAACTGCTCTTTGCCAAACAATAACAGAAAATCAAAATGCTCCTTCCTCACTGCTCACTACCCCAAAAAGCTCCTAAATGCTCCTTGCCAAACACAGCCGGAGTCAATCGATTGACTCGGTTTCAGCCAAAAAATCAAGTCATATTGATCCAAGTTTCACCTTTTCAAAACCCGGATAGATCCGCCGGGTTTGGGGTGACCCGGGTCAACCCAAATCTCGAGGCCCGGATGGGTTTCAATTTTTTCGGGTTTTAAAAAAATGTAAATTTTACGCATTTGTGACGAAATTTTATACGTATTATATTAGTCGGTTATATTTTCAATATACGAAAGATTTTATATATAATTTTTCTTACTTTTTAAAATATAAAAAATATATATTCTTTTTAGAAAACCGGATTAACCCGGGTTTTCGACCGGATTAATTTAAATACCATGTTTCAAAACATTGACCATACGAACAAAAGTTAAAAACTTTTTCTTGTCTGAAATGTGAAAAATAAACTATTTTAAAAAATCTTAAATATAAAAAGGCAACTAAATTTAGAAATCATTTTTTAAAATTCTCTAAAATAAAAAGATTAGAAAATAGCGGGTGGTATCGAATCCGTACCCTTTGCATGCAAAGCCAACTCCATACAACCGTTACATCTAGGACCCAGCATTGGACGAGGATCAGAACCCATTGTTCAAACTCGACCCGGACCAAAGACCAAAAAACCCAAATTATAAATAATGAGATCGGTTCAAAATGGTCCGGTCCAGTCGAGATTAGTCTGGTCTTCGATTCAGTCCGACCCTACAATGTATAACCGTCAGTCTTGTAAAACCGAATTGGATCCGATCGGATTAGTCGAAACACTGTATATAATGAAAACCGTTGACCAATGATCTAACCGAAATACATTCGGTTCGGTCTGACCGAGTTAAATCGAACGAGATAAAGTTGAGCTACATAGTTTAGATTAGCGGTTCAATATTTAGACATCATGTGCTTTTTTTTTGCACCAACAGATACTCGAACTCATGACCATATATTTATAAAATTTCTTCAGTGAATTTATAGATTTTTTTTTAGAAATTGGGTACCGACAGAGTTAAATCTTCCTTTATTTAAAAAGAAAAGAAATGGGTACCGAACGACCGAGTTTATCAAAAAGTAATCGCCTTTGCAAAAAAAACATCACTTAAGTCAAGCAAAAAATGTCCATGATATAAAAAGAGATGAATGAAGTCGATGGTATCGAACCGTGATCTTCACACATGCAAAGCCAACACTATATCATCATCTTTCATTCTCCCGATGTGAAATATTTAAATTATCAAATTTATATATAGAGAGGCATTGTAAATGTATAATGGAAACAGAAGAACTATCTACACATAAAGTACAAAATCAACTAGGGCGAAGCATGCCAGACCCAAAACCGACCTGGACTGGACCGAACCGAATCGGACCGCACAATTTTTGTCCGGTCCTCAGTACGGGGTTTGGACAAATTCGGTCCTCGGTTCGGTCGGTCTGGTCCAGTCCGGTTCGGTCTTACAAAAAATCTTATCGATTTTGCCTAATAGGATCGGATCGGACCGAGTACCGAACTATTTCGGTCCGGTCTCGGTCCGAGGTTTCGGACCATTTCGATCCTCGGCCCGGTCCGGTCTTAGCCGGTCCGGTCCAGTCCGATCCTGGACTGATGCTCAGCCCTACAATCAACCAAATTGTCATGGTTTTGGACCAGATTAACAAAAAAAAACATTTGAGTAACATAATATGGTTTTGAATCATGATAGCCAAAATACATATTCAAAATCCTTTCTTGTTTCCACAATTCCACTAAAAATGTGTATAGCTAAAACAAGAACATTTCATGTCGGTCTAGCAAAAAACATTTCAGCAACTTTTAAACACCTGTAGAAAATGTAAAAATTATCAAAAATAAAAAAAGTGAAGATGTCATAGCTCGTATCAAACCCTGCACCTATCGCATGCAAAGCCAAAGCTCTACCAACTAATACAACCACACCTGAGAAATACTTGAAGTATTAAATTTATATACAGAACAATGTAACTTGTAAAAATTAAACAGAAATTATTGATGGTTTTGAAGAACAAATTGGTTATGCTTAGAATACTTCTCTTGACTAATCGGGTTCGTTCTAAAGACCAAAATTTGAAATGTGATGTTTAGTATGGAGTAACCAAGAGGTTGTGTGGGAAAAGTTTAATAGCATCAACCAATCACAGTACCAATCTTTTTCATCTAACAAACAAACTTATTTTCTTAAAAATTAAATATCTTACAAACCGTTAATTGTTACACAAAATGAAACAAACCATCGCGAAGAGAATTAAATCATCAATGTATCCACGGCACATGTGTACACTTTCGACAAAAAAAAATTAATTTTTTTTTCAATCACATCTGAGAAAATCATATATGATTCGTATTTATGATTCGTATCACGAATCATATATGATTTTCAAAAATCATATATGATTCGTCATATGAATCATATATGATTTCAGAAAATCATATATGATTCGTGAACGAATAACTTCCTAGACGTGACTTAAGAAAAAAAATCGAATTTTTTTTTTGTCAAAAATAAATACATGTGGCACTCGATAGAAAGTTGATTTAATTCTCGCTGCAATGGTGTATTTTTTTTCGTTTGACGAATTATCGTTTGTGAGATATCTAATTATTAAAAAAGTGGTGGGAAGTGGGTATTTAAAAAAATAGATGGTTGTAATTGGTTGGTTAGCTCTATGTTATTTTAAGGGTTTACATTTATCTTAACTCATCTTATGTTTTTTTAGATTATATTTCATATTTTTTAACAGTTTAATACTTTTAAGACTTGTTAAATTTTATAATTTTAATTGGGCTCTTTGAAAAAAATGACCAAAAGTGTACGTGCACTTGTTAATTATCCTAAAAAATAGAATTAGCCAATTATCGTCATTCGACTTATTCAATCTATTCGACTATTACCACGAAGCGACACATGTCATTTTTTATAATCATTTGGTTGTACAAGTGGGTCCCCACAAGTATAACCAAGTACATTTGTGTAAGTGTACTTCTTATTCGACTACTTGTCACATCCGTTATTCGACTTGTAATATTTGAATAAAAAAATTAATTTTTTAAAAATTATTCCGCAATAGTTTTGTTATTCGAATTTGACTAAAAAGTTATTCGGCATGTACTATTTTTTATTAAAAAAAACATATTTTCAAATAGATCATTTGTTATTCGTCATTCGACTCGTATTATTTTCTTATTCGACTTGTACTTAAATTAAAAAATTGAAAAAAGCTAAACAAACACAAAATCCAACAACCCACTCATTCATTTCATCACACCACGCATCCACACACTGTACTTTTAGAAACTCACACAACCACCCACCACCGTCGTCGCATCCTACCACCGCAACACCACTAGCGCACCCAATGTTGTCATCCATCACCATCGACCCTGTAAGATAATATAATTGGCCAAAATCTTATTGTGGGTTTGGGTCCATTAGGGTTAGGTTTTGGTTAGCTTGTTCAATAAGCTATGTATTAATTATAAATACATATGCTATCATTATACATATGCTATCATATGCTATCATTATAAGAAAATTAAGCGGGATCCTTCCGAATCATCGGCGCATGAACGATAACCGGAGGATAACTAATTTATGATCGGTCGTACCTAATGCTCTGATACCATGTAAAATAATAAAGATAATATATATTGATCGTGCTTTTGTCATTACATTATAATAATAACATATGTATTTATAATCAATACATAGCTTATTGAATAAGCTAACTAAAATCTAACCTAATGGACCCAAACCCACAATAAGGTTTCGGCCAACTATATTATCTAACAGACCCCACATCCACCTTTCGCATCCTACCACCGCAACACCATTGAGGCGTGACTAGAAACATCAAAGTGAGTTTACAGTCACAGTCTGGATTAGAACTAAGCCTATTTCAAAACGAGTTCATTAGATTGGTTTCAAAATAAGACACACTTGAAGGTTGAAGTCAACAATATTTTGGCCATCCTTAAATCATACATATTACTAATTAGCGTTTACAATCTTCTTGTCATGATGTGGGGTGACGATCATTGTTAATGTATGTGGGCTAATTACAAACCATAATTCATATATGGGTGATGATATATGTACAGGATAAATTTACTTTCTATACAAAATTCTAATGTGGAGATTAGGCATTTGTCCTTGCCTTCTTAAACAAGCCAGTTTTATGGCGGCATTAAATAGCCTGAGTTTTCTGGCGGTATTTATGTCCCAAATATCTCAGCATTCCCTTTAGTTAAATAGCCTGAATCTTAGAGATATCTTTGGGTAAACTGCAAATTTCGTATGGGCGATTGTCAGATCCATTTTTTGGCGTCTATAATCCTTCCCAATCTATCATCGATCTTTGAATAGCGTCTCATTATCATCTTGGACTCTATCATTTTCTCATCAGCGAATTTGTGATCAGTTTTCGGCCTTGGATCCGTCTGCCCTTCTACTTTGTGATCAATTCATTCGTGGGTATGGTGGGTTCTCTCCTAGTTAGTATCACTATCTCATCAACTAACTTGTGATAAGCGATAGTCCTCGGATTCGTCTGCCCTATCGTCTTTGTGATCAGTTGGCTCGTGAGGTAGTGTGTTTTAACTAGGGTTTGATAACTATTTTCTATTTGATTAACGATATATTTGGGGTTTGATGGCGCATACAGGTTGTTTGATCTCGTCCCATAGTTATTAGAGTAGCTTCTTGGGCCATTATAATAGTTTAGGGTTTTCTTTTTAGGGTTTCCGGTCGATTGGGGATCTTTTCATATGGGGAAATCATCACGCAGAAATCAATATAACTCCAATGAGGACCGTGTTCAGAAGATTTCTCATTCGGTTTACGTCATTAATTTTCCAGACAATATCACTTCAAGAGATATTTGGTGCACATGCAGTGTCTATGGGACTGTCATTGACGTTTTTATCCCATTCAAAAAGTCTAAGGCAGGTAAACGTTTTGCCTTTGTGTGTTTCATTAAGGTGTTTGACCTCGCTCGTTTGGTTGAAAATCTTTGTACCATTTGGATCGGGCGTCATCTTTTAAATGCTAATCAAGTTAGGTTTGAAAGGCCTCTCAAATTCAGCCCTTCGACTAGGGCTCCTGTCAAGCCATCTCAACCACCTGCTTTCCAGCAATCCAATAGTAGGGGTGGGTCTTATGTTAATATTGTTGCTGGTTCGACTCAGATTAATCATGGTTCTACTCTTTCTTCTTCGCCTGCGTTGGTGTTAGATGATACTTTTATGGTTGAACGGGACCTTTCCAAACATGTCATTGGCAAGGTGAAAGATTTCATGACTATCCCTAATTTATACATGCTACTCAAGGATGAAGGTTTTACTGATGTCAACTTGTCTTATCTTGGTGGTTTGTGGGTACTGATTGAATTGAATAATATAGAAACGAAGGAGAACATGCAGAAACATACAGGAGTAAATTCTTGGTTTCATTCATTAGGTAATGCTTGAAATGACTTTTGTAGTGTGGAATGTTTAGTTTGGGTGGACCTTGAAGGTATTCCACTCAATGCTTGGTTACGGAACACGTTTCTTAAGATTGGTAATAAATAGGGTGAGACCTTCCATATGGAAGATAATGCTGACTCTTCATTCGGCCGAAAGCGTGTGTGTATTATGACTAAACACCCTATATCTATATTGGATACTTTTAAGATTATTGTTAAAGGTAAGGTGTATATGGTACGTGCGAAAGAATTATTCACTTGGAATCCCATATTCCTTTTACCAAAAGAGGAGGATATTAAGTCAAATGATGGATCTTGTCATGCTTCCAAATATGATGGGGTTTTTTTATCATATATTAATAAAGACATTGCTAATGATGCTTTGGATAGTGATGATGATGTTATTCCTGATATTGTGTTCGAGTCTCCTGAACACGTTCAAGGCAACGTAGATTTGGAGAATTCAAAATCGGAGGATCTGTTTGATGTGTATGATTTACTTAATAAGAAGCAAGGAGACATTCAGGAACCAAGTCCTTCGAGACCTCATCTCCCATTATACACTCTTGTGGGATCTGAGGCTTTGGAAGTTCAAAAGCCTATTGGGGATCCTAACAAAGAAGCTACCAACGAAGATGTCCCGAAAGGAGTTAGTGCTAAATTTATGGATTGCTCTTTAGAAAAGATATCTATAGAGATAAACAGTAAGGTCAAGGGACATAATACATTAAATAATGGAGGGTTTGTTTTGGGAATTATAGAAGATATCATTCGTGTTGGTCAGACTATGGGATACAAAATGGAAGGCTATGTTAGTGATTTAGAACGTATAATTGGACAACAAGGAGAAGACAAGATTTTTAAATGAATGCAATTGATAGGTGTGTAAACACCCATCCTTTTACCACTTATTTCTTACTAAAACAAGACCAAAACGCGTATTTAATATCATTTGTTTGGAATTATGCGTGGTTTGTGTGCTTGTTGTGTTTTTAGAGCTAACCGGATAGATATTAAAGAAAACATGGGATTGCACGGGTTTTATCGAAGAAAAAGACTCAAGACGAAGTCTATTGTCCAAGAGATTCAAAAGATTTGAAGTCATTGTGCCTATTTGAAGATTTATCGAAGAAAATGGCCAAAGATGGAAGATTCATATATGTCGAAGAACTCGAGTCTATTAAACAAAAGATTATAAGACGAGTTGGAATTATTCACCGACACTTCTCAAAATCCAAAGTCGGAAACGTTTATTTAGAGAAACGTAAAGACTAAAGAAGAAAGAAGAAGAGAAGCCCATTTATAAGCCCACAAGCAACACCTATAAATAGGCCTTCTCCTTACAATTTAGGGGGTTAGCTAGTTTTTAGTTTTTCATTCTTCTTTCTAGTTTTAGAGAGAGAAAGTTCCCAACTTTCTCTCACTAAATTTTTCATCTTTTCTTTCTTTTAATTTTGCAAGGTTAAACTTTGTGTATTTGAATTTCCATTAATCAAGTTAAATTTTAAGCTTTGTGTTCTTAAATCTCCTTCTACATTTCTTGATCTTGCTTAATTTTTGATCCGAACCCTTAATCTTGATCCGAATCCTTCATGATCTGTGATTGAAGTTGAGGTTGTATGATAAGAGAGTTCATTTCTTGTTCTTACAAAAGCTCGTACACGTTTAAGCCATAGGCTCTCTATGCTTGTTGGCTTATTTCAAGTTCTAGCTTATTGATTTTCGGATTTTTTAAAAGTTTTAGTCAATTTAAAGTTCCTTTCACAAAGTGTTTGATTTTATGTTTTGAAAAGTTGTCAAATTTAAACTTTTTAGGTTGTTTAACATTCGGATAAGATAGCTTATTATACATGCTTATTGACTTTTAAGCTGGCCACCAAATTCGGATAAGTATTGCTTCCATCGCAATCTTGGGGATTCTACACATTCCGACGGATCACTTGTTTTGATCGCAATAACCCACTAGGGTTTTACTTTGCGATCGGTTGACATTTTCCCCTTATTCCGATCTGGATTGCGATCGCTTACTGCGATCGCATATTCCGACGGGACTAAGGTCCTTGTTAAGACGAAACTCTGCCCATTTTTCGACAGCAACATTCCGATAGAACAACATTGCGACAGAGGTATTTAAAGTATTCCGATCTGAAACATTCCGATCTAGGACTTTCCGATAAGACAACATTGCGATAGACTTGATCTTGATTATTTCGATGGACCTTCACATGGATATTCCGATGGTTTGTTTCGATAATTATTCCGATGGTGCATTCCGATAGATAGGAGTTGTTATATTCCGATAGCTTAAGTTTTTAAGTTTTAAAGTTTTGCAAAGTTTTATGTTTTAAGTGCTTTTCTAAATAATTTTTAAACACTTTAATTTCACTCAACGACCATTTATTCCGCATCAACCATTTATTCCGCATGAACCATTTATTCCGCATCAAGCTCCTTTATCCGGAATATCCAATATTTCTGATCAGTCATTTATTCCGCATCAATCATTTATTCCGCATGACCATTTATTCCGCATCAACCATTTATTCCGCATGAACCATTTATTCCGCATAAGCTATTTATTCCGCATGAACCATTTATTCCGCATGATCATTTATTCCGCATCACCTTTTATTCCGCATGAGCTTATATTCCGCATGAAGATTTTTCCCATTTTATTCCGAGTAAGCAAGGATATTCCGCATGAGTAGGATTTTCCGAATGAAGAATTTTTTCTGATTTATTCCGGATCAAGCATACATTCCGAATCAAGCACTTTTTCAGCAAGGTTAATCTACTGTTTAATTGTTTAATTTTAATTCAAGTTTTATTTCATTAACTGTTTTTGGTTCACGCATTTAGCTTTTTAATAGAATAGAACACCAAACCCCCTATTTGTCACCAAGAACAATTATTCCACTTTGAACCGTAATCAATTCGAGAAGATTCCGAGACTTAAATCCTGAACCCCATCCAAATACAGTGTATCAAATGGCGCCGCTGCCGGCTCTTCTCGTAAGGATTAACAATTTTTTTGTGAGAACTTGGATTTTGGGATCCGTTCGCCGTGAACGTTACTTTTTCAGAAAAAATTTTAAAAACCGTAAAAATATAAAATTTTCAAAAATTCAAAAAAATTAAAAAACCTTAAAAACCAAAAACATTTCTTGTTTGCTTTGTTAGTTCTTTTGCAGGTGCATGCGTACACGATCAACGTCTTATCAAGAGCCCGAGCCTCTCGAAGACTTAGACATCCGGTGTACACAACAACAACAATAACCTACCTCAAAACAATAACAACAACAATGAACCTCTACCGGATAATCGCCCTATGATTGAACTTTTGCAAGCACATGTGGAGGGCAACAACGATCCAATTGTCAAACCCGCGATTGCAGCCAACAACTTTGAGCTCAAATCCAGATTTATTCAGATGGTCTCTGCTCAACCATTCTTGGGGCGTACCATTGATGATCCTCATGACCACATCAAAAGGTTCCTGCAACTCACGAATACGGTCAAATTCAATGGTGTTCCACAAGAGGTAATCCGTTTACAACTTTTTCCCTTTTCTTTAGAGGGACAAGCCCGACATTGGCTTGCAAAGGAACCGCCACAAAGTATTCTGACGTGGACGGATTTGGAGACCAAGTTCATAAACTACTTTTTCCCACCCTCTCGTACTACCGCTTTGCGGAATGAAATTATCAATTTTGAACAAAAGTACGATGAATCTTTTAGTGAATCTTGAGACCGTTTTAAAGATCTTTTAAGAAAGTGCCCACAACATGGTTTTACCAAAGTGCACCAAATTAATACTTTTTATAATGGTTTAAGTATGAATGACCAAGATTCACTAAACAGTGCCTCGGGGGGTAATATTTTGGTTAAGACTTCTAATGCCGCTTGGGATATTATCGAGAATAAGTCTCGTGTGCAAACCAAGAGTGTTCGGACCAATGCCGCTAGTGCTAGTACTAGTGACAACGACAAGCGACTTGACAAAATTACTACGCTCCTTGAATCGCTTGCTACCCAAACCGCTAGCAACACCAACATCATCAATGCTAAAAACGCTCAAGTCAATGCTGTCAGCCAACCATGTGAAATATGCGGGGGTCCTCACTCTTACACCACTTGTACCACCACCCAAGACTACCCTTTTGAGAATGTGAATGCAGCATACAGTACCTATCCTCCGTCCGCTTATCAAGCTCGTCCTTAAGGAGACCGCAACTTGCTTAGCTACCGCTCAAACAACTTTCTTTCCCCGCCTGGTTTTCCTCCTAACAACCCAAGCCAACAACAAAACCTCAATCGCCCTCCTCAACAAAAACAACAACCTTGTGCACCATACCAACCACCTCAAAGACAACCATATCCACCTCAAAGAAACAACCAAGTTTACCAACAACCTGCTTATCAACGACCCGCCTACCATGCTTCTCCTCCCAACCAACCCACCACATTACACCAAGATGTTGAAACCTACATGAGGACCAATGATGTAATCGTGGAAAATCTCCAGCGGGAAGTGCTCAACTTGAAAGCAGACATGGTGAAACAAGGAAACGATCTTCGAGCTGATATGAGAAACACTTTGGCAAGTCAAACGAATGACTTAAGGAACATGATGGCTGGTTTCTTCCAAGGTAATCAATCCTCTTCTTCGGGTACTCTTCCGAGTAACACCGTTGCGAATCCAAGAGGGGAGATGAAAGCAATCACCACTCGCAGTGGCAAAGGTACCAAGGAACCCGAGCTTCCTATACCTCCACCGGTGATTGTGACTAAGGAAAACGAGTCACCTGCTCCTATTCCTCAACCTTCTATTTCCCCAATTTCTCCACCTCTTACTTCTACCCCTCCTTCACCCAAGGATGTGAGTGATCCTTCGATCCCAAATCCTTCCTCTTCTTCCGATATACCTTATCCCTCAAGGTTGAGGAAAGAGAAGCTCAAAAGCAAGGACGATATTCAGGTTTCGAACTTTCTCAAAATGTTTAAACAATTGTATTTCAACATCTCCTTCGCTGAGGCTCTCGCTCACATGCCCAAGTATGCGAAAATGTTCAAAGATCTTCTTAGCGACAAGGAGAAGCTTCTTGATATTGCTAATACCCAACTTAATGAGAATTGCTCTACAGTGCTCTTAAGGAAATTGCCAACTAAGCTTGGCAATTCGGGTCGCTTCTTAATCCCTTGCAACTTCCCGGGAGTAGAGAATTGCATGGCCCTAGCCGATCTAGGTGCCAGTATTAACTTAATGCCTTTAAGTGTTTGAAAGCAATTATCTCTCCCTGAGCTAGTCCCCACCAAAATGACTTTGGAATTAGCTAACCGTACGGTTGCTTATCCAGTGGGGATAGCCGAAGACGTCTTTGTAGGAGTCGACAAATTCATATTTCTTGCCGATTTCGTTGTCGTTGAGTACGACATGGACCCTCGTGTGCCATTGATCGTTGGTCGTCCTTTCTTGAGGACCGGTCGCACTCTCATCGATGTTGAAGCGGGTGAGCTTATCATGAGAGTTGGTGACGATAAAGTCGTCTTCAACATGGGAAAGTTGGCTAAACAACCTTATTCATACGAGAGTGTTAATTGTATTGACGTTCTTGATGAGGCTTGTGAAGAACACTTCAAAGATGCTTGTAAAAGTATTCCTACCTCTCTTCCCAAGGTTAAGACCGTTTCCTCTATTGATTCATCACTATCTCTATTTGGAGAAAGTGATTTCCTTTGGAAAGATTTGGAAGCCACCATGGGAGATGTGAACTTATAAAATGACGATTCTCCCACCGATTGGGATGAAGACATTCGTCTCATTGAGAACCTTCTCAAAGAAGACAATATTTCTCCACCATCTCCCAAGGCTATTACTATCGATGCACCGACTCTGAATACGCCTCCCATCAAAAATCCTCCGGATTTAGAACTTAAGGAGTTGCCGCCCCATCTCTAGTACGTGTTCCTTGAAGATAAGAAGAAGTCGCCCGTCATCATCGCGAAGGACTTGAAAGAAGAAGAGAAATCTCGCCTCATCGCCGTGCTTAAAGATCATAAGAATGCAATTGCTTGGAAAATTTCCGATATCCGCGGAATTGATCCGAACTTTTGTACTCACAAGATTCTCATAGAAGATGACTTTAAACCCGCAATCCAGAGCCAAAGAAGGGTTAATCCTCGAATTCATGACGTCATCAGACAAGAGGTTATCAAACTTCTTGATGCCGGCTTGATTTACCCTATTTTGGATTCGCCATGGGTAAGTCCCGTCCATTGTGTGCCCAAGAAGGGCGGAATAACCGTTGTTTCCAATGAACACAACGAGTTGATTCCCACTCGTCTCGTTACTGGTTGGAGAGTTTGTATCGACTATCGCAAACTCAATGATGCCACGAGAAAAGATCACTTTCCTCTTCCTTTCATGGATCAAATGCTCGAGCGTCTAGCGGGTAATGACTATTACTGCTTCTTAGACGGTTTCTCCGGGTATTTTCAAATTCCCATCGATCCCAAAGACCAAGAAAAGACCACATTCACTTGTCCCTACGGAACGTTTGCTTACAAACGTATGCCTTTTGGTTTATGCAATGCTCCTGGGACGTTCCAAAGGTGTATGATGGCTATCTTCCATGACATGGTTGAAGAAACTATGGAAGTATTCATGGATGATTTCTCTGTTTATGGCGATTCATTCACTGCTTGCCTTGCCAATTTAGAACGTATGCTTAAGTGGTGTGAAGACACTCGCCTTGTTCTTAATTGGGAAAAATGCCATTTCATGGTAAAAGAGGGCATCGTGCTAGGACACAAGATCTCCAAAGCCAGTCTTGAAGTGGACCGTGCTTAAGTCGATGTTATTGCTAAATTGCCTCCACCTTCAACCGTGAAGGGTGTGAGAAGTTTCCTGGGTCATACGGGCTTCTACCGTCGCTTTATCAAAGATTTTTCTAAAATCGCTCGCCCGATGACCCACCTCTTGGAAAAAGATACTCCTTTTATCTTTTCCAACGAGTGTATTGAAGCCTTCAACCTTCTTAAGGATAAGCTTACTAAGGCACCGGTCTTGGTTACCCCTAATTGGGAGCTTCCCTTTGAGTTGATGTGCGATGCTAGCGACTATGCTATTGGAGCGACCTTGGGCCAAAGAGTGAACAAACACTTCCAACCGATCCATTACGCTAGCAAGACTATGACAGGGGCTCAATTGCATTACACGACAACCAAAAAAGAGCTTTTAGCTGTTGTCTATGCCTTCGCCCCTATCTTGTCCTTTCTACCACCATCGTGTATACCTATCATTCCGCGTTGAAGTACTTGTTAACTAAACAAGATTCCAAACCAAGACTTCTTCGCTGGGTTTTGCTACTTCAAGAATTTAAAATCAAAATTCGTGTTAAGAAGGGAGCTGAAAACCTAGCCGCGGATCATCTCAGCAGACTTGAGGATTCTTATCAAGGGGAACATCCGAACAAAGAGATCAATGACTCTTTTCCCCTGGAGACCTTAATATCTATCAACTTGAGTAATGATGAAGCCCCGTGGTTTGCGGACATTGCAAACTACTTGGCGGGTGGAATTCTCATCGACGGGTTAACATCCTAGCAAAAGAAAAAGTTTTTCAAAGACATTAAGACTTACTTTTGGGATGACCCATATCTATTCAAACAATGTGCTGATTTGATTATTCGCCGATGTGTTGATGGACCGACAGCTTTAGACATTCTCGAAGCTTGCCACAAAGGACCCACCAGTGGTCACTTTGGTCCCAACTACACCGCCAAAAAAGTGTTTGACTCGGGATTTTATTGGCCCACCATTTATCGTGATGCTCACGAGATGGTTAAACATTGTGATGCTTGCCAAAAACAAGGCAAGATCACACATAAAGATGAGATGCCTCAAAATTTCATAAAAGAATGTGAAATCTTTGATGTTTGGGGTATCGACTTTATGGGGCCATTCCCTTCATCTAAAGGAAACAAATACATCCTTGTAGCCGTTGACTACGTTTCTAAATGGGTTGAAGCAAAAGCTTTACCCACTAACGACGCAAGGGTGGTTTGTAACTTTTTAAAATCGTTGTTCGCTAGATTCAGTGTGCCTCGTGCCATTATTAGTGATCGCGGGACTCATTTTTGCAATGACCAATTTGCAAGAGTCATGGCTAAGTATGGTGTAAATCATCGCCTTTCCACCGCATACCACCCACAAACTAATGGCCAGGCTGAAATCTCTAACCGAGGATTAAAGCGAATTCTTGAAAGAACCATGGGAGAGCATCGTGCCTCATGGGCTGATAAACTTGATGATGCTTTGTGGGCTTTTTGTACCGCATACAAGACTTCGATTGGTTGTACACCTCTCATGTACGAGAAAGCATGCCAACTCCCCATTGAGTTGGAGCACAAGGCTTACTGGGCCTTGAAGTGGGCTAATTTCGATATCAACAAAGCCGGTGACCTACACAAGATCCAACTCAATGAGCTGAATGAACTCCGGAATGAGGCTTATGAAAATTCTTTGATCTATAAGGAAAAGACTAAGCTCATTCACGATTCTAAGATTAAAAACCGAGAGTTCCAAGTTGGAGACAAAGTTTTACTCTTTAACTCTCGGTTGAAAATCTTTTCGGGCAAGCTGAAATCTCGTTGGTCCGGCCCATTCACCATTGCCCAAAATTTTCCATATGGTACTCTCGAGCTCGCTCAACCTAATGGACCTAATTTTAAGGTGAATGGCCAACGAGTGAAATTGTACTTTGGTGAGGACATCTCTCATGAGATGATTCCATCCCTCACCACGTTTCCCATGAACTAATTTTGGGTCGAGTCAGGCTCGTGACTCGGTTATAAAAAACAAGCGCTCCTCGGGAGGCAACCCGAGTATCTATCCTTTTCCGTTTTAACCTCCTAAGTGTAGGGGGACCTATATAGGTTGTTTGCGTTTGTGTGGTGATGTGATTACAGGGATGAATGCACTTTTGGAACCTTTGAAGAACCGTGCTCCCGTGTTATCCGAAATCCGGTTCTATCTCTCAACTATCGTGATTCAATTTTCTCCATATTCACATTTGAAATTGATCACTTTAGTCGTCTCTTCCTTAGCTTGATTTAACCAACGTGCACAATGTCATAAGCGTAGGGGAGATTTTTCCCACATGCTTAAACATTGAGGACAATGTTTATCTTAAGTGTAGGGGGGACTTCTATCGAAGTTTTATGTGGACTTTTCCATGAAAACGCCTTCATTTAACCGGAAAATCATCTTTTTCAACATTTTTCAATTCTTTTATTAACTTTGGCCATTTAGTCGTAATTTTTAAATTTTTATCGTTGCTTTCATATGTATATATCCCGCAATAAAGTCAAAAATATTAATAAAGTGGTGTAGCTAGTTTTGAAATCTTTGACATATTAGGCCCGTTGCGATTATTTTGACTCAACCCGAATAGACTTATCCAAGTTTATTCTAGCTAGTATCCTTAACCATATAGACCTTAATTGGTTTATTAGGCTAAGCATCCACGAGTCTCATTACTTGAGATTTTAAATTGTGGAGAACGAGAAATGATAGAGTCAATTATAAGTCGGTATTCTTGCACAAGCTCGCTTGGTGTAATTATTTGCCTATTCTCCCATCACTTGCTAATAATTTATCTGCAATAAGTAAGGTCGTACGATTTGAAAAGTTACTTAGCTTCTAGCCTAAGATCGTTTAAAAGTTGCTCGGTAATGATAAGAGTCCATAGCCAAGGCATAACTTATGAAGCGGGGCACGAAGATTGGCGAGTCCGAAAAGGCCCTAACAAGGCATGAGGATTCAATCTTATTGCTAAAGATCCAAGGTGATGTGAAAAGCATTATTCCCAAAATCAATATGAAGGATCAAGACTCACGACGAAAAGCAATCAACTCTCGTAAAGATCATGGAGAAGTCTATCCGAAAAGACCCCAACAAGGTATGAGGATAAATAGATCCAAGTCCGAAAAGGAGGCGGATCGTTGTATCTCAAGATCCCAATTAACGATTGAAGAAATAATCATGAAGTCGTGGTCAACAAAATTGGAGTACCCCTCAAAAGTCTCCAAGTGAAGAAACTCTATTAACTAAGAGAAGACCATTATCTCAAGAACGTCTCTCAAAGATATGAAGTATGAAGTACATGCCAAATATCGGCCCGAGAAAGGTCTCAAATCGTGAAGCGAGTTATGACTTTTTGATATCCCGAGAAGCAGTTTTAAGAGATTGATTCCTTTAGCTAACTATTGATCAAATCGTCCTACTTTGCTTTCAGCCTAGATAAACTATCGCAATAAGTCCAAAAATGCATCTTCATGATCATTCTAAGACGAAAATAAAATATAAGAGATACACCTAGGAATAAGGGAGTTTAAGCATATAATTAAGCCATGTGTGTAAGTGTTTGATTTGCTAACTTATAATAACAATGATCTCGTTTTTAAGCTTAGTTAGGGGAACGTGAAACTTGAGAGTGATAAATCTTCGCAGCACCTAAACCCTAATGTAAGTCCTTGATCTCTTTGCAAGTTATTTTCATATAGCTATTTTCAAGTGAGAAAGGTTTTCTATCCTTTTGTTTACTTTAAAGATTTTAATTTCTCTTAGTAATTTAATTTTTGTTTAGTAGTAGTTTAATAAGGCCAAGGTTGATTGATTATGAGAAAAGTGTAAAATTGCTTCATCACTAAGCATTGCATGAGGGCATGGCAATGGTTAAGTGTAGGGGATTTGATAGGTGTGTAAACACCCATCATTTTACCACTTATTTCTTACTAAAACAAGACCAAAACGCGTATTTAATATCATTTGTTTGGAATTATGCGTGGTTTGTGTGCTTGTTGTGTTTTCAGAGCTAACCGGATAGATATTGAATAAAACATGGGATTGCACGGGTTTTATCGAAGAAAAAGACTCAACACGAAGTCTATTGTCCAAGAGATGCAAAAGATTTGAAGTCATTGTGCCTATTTGAAGATTTATCGAAGAAAATGGCCAAAGATGGAAGATTCATATATGTCGAAGAACTCGAGTCTATTAAACAAAAGATTATAAGACGAGTTGGAATTATTCACCGACACTTCTCAAAATCCAAAGTCGGAAACGTTTATTTAGAGAAACGTAAAGACTAAAGAAGAAAGAAGAAGAGAAGCCCATTTACAAGCCCACAAGCAACACCTATAAATAGGCATTCTCTTTACAATTTAGGGGGTTATCTAGTTTTTAGTTTTTCATTCTTCTTTCTAGTTTTAGAGAGAGAAAGTTCCCAACTTTCTCTCACTAAATTTTTCATCTTTTCTTTCTTTTAATTTTTCAAGGTTAAACTTTGTGTATTTGAATTTCCATTAATCAAGTTAAAGTTTAAGCTTTGTGTTCTTAAATCTCCTTCTACATTTCTCGATCTTGCTTAATTTTTGATCTGAACCCTTAATCTTGATCTGAATCCTTCATGATCCGTGATTGAAGTTGAGGTTGTATGATAAGAGAGTTCATTTCATGTTCTTACAAAAGCTCGTACACGTTTAAACCATAGGCTCTCTATGCTTGTTGGCTTATTTCAAGTTCTAGCTTATTGATTTTCGGATTTATTAAAAGTTTTAGTCAATTTAAAGTTCCTTTCATAAAGTGTTTGATTTTATGTTTTGAAAAGTTGTCAAGTTTAAGCTTTTTAGGTTGTTTAACATTCGGATAAGATAGCTTATTATACATGCTTATTGAGTTTTAAGCTGGCCACCAAATTCGGATAAGTATTGCTTCCATCGCAATCTTGGGGATTCTACACATTCCGACGGATCACTTGTTTTGATCGCAATAACCTACTAGGGTTTTACTTTGCGATCGGTTGACATTTTCCCCTTATTCCGATCTGGATTGCGATCGCTTACTGCGAGCGCATATTCCGACGGGACTAAGGTCCTTGTTAAGACGAAACTCTGCCCATTTTTCGACAGCAACATTCCGATAGAACAACATTGCGAAAGAGGTATTTAAAGTATTCCGATCTGAAACATTCCGATCTAGGACTTTCCGATAAGACAACATTGCGATAGACTTGATCTTGATTATTTTCGATGGACCTTCACATGGATATTCCGATGGTTTGTTTTGATAATTATTCCGATGGCGCATTCCGATAGATAGGAGTTGTTATATTCCGATAGCTTAAGTTTTTAAGTTTTAAAGTTTTGCAAAGTTTTATGTTTTAAGTGCTTTTCTAAATAATTTTTAAACACTTTAATTTCACTCAACGACATTTTCATACTTGCTTTTAATTTAAATCAGATAACCAAACCAACCCCTTTTAGTAACCAAGAACAACTATTCCACTTTGAACCGTGATCAATTCGAAAAGATTCCGAGAGACATAATCTGAAACCCATAACAAATCTAGTTATCAGCAATATCCCTTAATGTTCAAGGTCTTGGTCATAAGACTAAAAAAGAGTGGGTTAGGGTGTTAATCAATTCTCATAAGCTTAACTTCATTGCTATTCAGGAAACAAAGATGACAAGTGTTTCTCATTTAGATGTGAAATATCTTTGGGGTAATTCTAATTATGACTTCGTTTATAGTGAGTCTCTTGGTTGTTCAGGCGGTATTTTATGTATTTGAGAGGCGACAATTTTTAAAAAAGACAATGTTACTATATCAGATAATTTCATCGCAGTTTATGGCACATGGCTACCTAATAATTCTAAGATCCTTTTTATTGCTGTTTACGCTTCGTAACAAGGATCAAATAAAAGGATGATGTGGGATTATATTAACACTCTTATTAATCGTTGGAATGGAGAGACTATAGTTATGGGCGATTTTAACGAAGTTCGTTCCAACAACGAAAGGCGTGGTACCTTGTTCAATCCCTCATGCTAGGATTTTTTATCGGTTTATTACAAACGCAGGTCTTGTCGACATATATATGGAGGGATATACATTCACATGGTCTCATCCTCCAGCTTCAAAGATGAGTAAGCTCAATAGATTCCTTGGTCTGATAGAATTTTCTCACTTTTCCCTTCCATTACAGGCATTTGTCTTTATCGCCACTTATCCGACCATCGTCCAATCTTATTGCGTGAAGTTCATTTGGATTTTGGCCCAATTCCTTTTAGATTCTATCATTCTTGGTTTGATATGGATGTTTTTGAAGGAATGGTTAAACGTTCTTGGTTATCCTTTTCACATTCGGATGGTAATAAAATGATTCGTTTTAAGAAGAAGTTACAAGATCTTAAGCACATATTATGCCAATGGGTTAAAGAAAAAAAAGGACAACGGTTGTAACAAGCATGTGATTGTCATTGATTTAAAGGATATTGATAAGAAAATGGAGTGTGGAGAGTTGGATGATGATACTATTCTTAGACGCCCCGAATTGAAAAATGATCTGATTAAGGCTAATGGCGTGGAAGCTAAAGGTAATATTAAAAAATCTAAAATCAAGTGGGCAATTGAAGGAGACAAGAACTCTAAGTTTTCTCATGGAATCATTAATGAACAGAGATCTCAGCTTGCTATACGTGGGGTTTTTGTTAATGGTCTTTGGCGTACCAAACCTAATTTGATTAAAGACACTTTTCGGAATCATTTTACTGCTCAGTTTGGATCCCCGCCTGTACATAGATTTAAACTCATTTTTCAATTGCATAAGAGGTTATTACTGAACCATATGGAGGATCTTGATTGATGTGTTTTGAATGATGAGATAAGGGTTGCTGTATGGGACTATGGGGATAACAAGTCTCCGGGCCCAGACGGATTCACTTTTGAGTTTTTCAAGCGTTTCTAGGACCTCATAGGGACTATTTTTATGACGCGGTAAAGAACTTTTTTGTTCGTGGTACTTTTTCCAGTGTGTGTAACTCGTCTTTTATTTCCCTTAACCAAAAGGTTGTCAATGCTAAGTTTGTGAAAGATTTCCGTCTCATAAGTTTGATAGGATGCATTTATAAAGTGGTTACTAAAATCCTCGCTAAGAGATTGGTCTCGGTAATTCTGGAGCTTGTGTCCAACACACAATCTGCTTTTGTTGTGGGGAGTCAAATTTTAGACGGTCCCTTCATTCTTGAAGAAATTCTTCAATGGTGCAAAAGGAAGAATAAAAAAACCATGTTTTTCAAAGTCGACTTCGCGAAAGCTTATGATTCTGTCAGGTGGGATTACTTACTTGATGTTTTAGAGGCGTTTGGATTTAGTTACATTTGGCGTCAGTGGATAGGAGGTATTCTTTCCTCATCTAAGGCTTCGGTTCTTGTTAATGGAAGCCCGTCTAATTAGTTTACATGTCATCGTGGTCTTAAGCAAGGGGATCATCTTGCTCCGTATCTTTATCATGGAATCGTTTCATATATCGTCCTCTAAGGCGGCAGATGATCGTTTATTCACAGGTATTCGTTTGTCTGACTCGATTTCCATATCTCACCTTTTCTATGCAGATGATGCAATGTTTTGGGCGAATGGTCTGACGGGAATCTAAAAGATATTCTTAATATCTTGAAATATTTCTTCCTTGCATATGGTCTTCAAATAAACGTGGAAAAAAGCCAACTGTTGGGTATGGGAGTTCCGAATACTGAGGTAGTTTAGGTTGCGAATGCAGTAGGGTGTTCATTTATGAGCTCTCAATTTTGTTATCTAGGGGTTATGATAGGTCAGCGTAAAAGCAGTATTCAATCTTGGGATGATGTTATTTCCAAATTACGTGGGAGTCTTTCTAAATGGAAGGTGAATACTTTGTCGATTGGAGGGTGACTCACCTTGTTAAAATCTGTTCTTGGCGCCTCTTCGATTTATAATATGTCCCTTTATAAAGTTCTAAGTGGAGTTTTGAAGACCATGGAATCCATTCGAAGTCGGTTTTTATAGGAGCGAATCATGGGGATAAAAAATATCTTGGGTTGCGTGGAATAAAGTTCTCGCTGCCAAGAAACACGGAGGTTTAGGGGTTTCGAGCTATTTTGCTCTTAATCGAGCTCTTCTTTTAAAATGGTTTTGGTGGTTTTTATCTAATGATGGATCTCTTTGGCGTCAGATTATTCGATCTCTATACGGTACATCGATTGACTCACATTCATCTAAGTGGCCTTTTATTTGGTTGATTTATTTTGAAGGTGGCTCATCATTTTAAAGATCAAGGGTTTAACTTCAAATCCCATTGTAAGAAACGAGTTGGCAATGGCACTCGGCCTCTTTTTTGGTATGACTGTTGGAATGGCGATGTTCCGTTCTTTTCTAAATTCCCCAAGTTCTTTGCTTTAAAGCTGAATAAAGATATTTCTGTGGCGGAAAAAATGATTGGCACTATTTCCCAGTCCTTTCGCAGAGAGGTTCGGGGTGGTCGTGAATCACATCAGCTGTTGGATTTAACGTCGCTATTAGGTTCGGTGTCTTTATCTAATTCTGGAGATCGTTGGTGTTGTGATATAACAGGGGATGGTGCGTTTCGGGCTAAGGAGGTCCGCTATCTTATTGACGAGCTTACTCTTCCGTCCCAAGTTGCTGCTACAAGATGGGTTCGTTTTACTCCTATCAAGGTTAATATTTTTGTAGGGAGGGTTCGTGTGGACAGTTTACCGAGGAGGGCTAATTTGGTTCGTAGAGGGATCCAGGTCGTCTCTTCTTCATGCCCTATTTGTGATTCTTATGAGGAAGATGTGCAACATCTCTTGTTCTGGTGTGATTTTGCTCGTCTTATTTTACGCCGCGTATGTAGGCGGTGGGACTTGGTTTTATCTTCGCTTCGTTTATCTTCCTCGATCAAGGTTTTATTAGAGGCGGTGTTTTAGCGGTTCGGTTCATTAGATTTTAAACGAAAACTGAATTGGATTTTTTGGTTTTTGAAAATGTAAAAGCAAAACAATCGGTTTCTAAGTTTGGTTCAGTTTTTTGTTTTTCTCCATCCCTAAATAAGTGTATCCTTTAATTAAAGTGTATGTGAAAAGTTTTTTAACCATCAATCGTCAAATAGTTGTGCGATTGTTTGTAGTATAAATATATTGAGATACTTAAAAGTTTTCGTTTTACAAAAAGTGGTTCTCATTTGGAATTTTATTAAAAACCAAAATTTTGACTTTTAAGATGTAAAAGTAAAAAAAAGACTTTGTCTAATAAGACAACAAGACTTTATATGTGAGTTTAGCAAAAATAATCGTGAACGTATAAAAAGTCACCGTACAAACTGAACTTAAATTATTTTTGTTGTCAAAAAGGTGAAAAGTAAACCATTTAAAAAAATCTGGAATATAAAAAAAGCAAATAAATTTAAAAACCTTTTGTTCTGTCTAAAAAGTGCAATTAAATTATTTTTAAAAATTCTCAAAATTAAAAAGACTAGGAAGTAACAGTTGATATCGAATTCGTATCATTTGGATGCATACCAAACTTCATACCAACTGTTAGATCTAGGTCTGAGCAGAGATCAGACCCCACTGATCAAACCGAACCTGTACCGACCGAGCTGAAATGGTTTGATACGGACGGAAGACCCAACATAACACAAAGCATCCCAAACCAATCGGATCGAAGACCAGATATAACACAAAGCAGTGGACCGAAGACCGAACCGATATATTAGATTGGATCCGGTCCAGTTGGTTCAGTTTTTCAATTCAGTTCAATCGACGATAAAAAATACTTTGTCTTGTAAAATTAATATTAAATATTCTTTGTGACATTTTATAATATGAAATCATGGAGAACATTAATTTTATATGCGGAACATTGAAATATGTCATAGTGTTAGACCTTTTTCTAAACAAAAATTATGGAGTGTCAATAAAGTCGTGTTAGTCGCAACTTTAAAACAAACAAAACTCCCATTATAAATGATGACAAAAGTTCTCTAAGGAACATGCATCCAAAAAAGAAAAAAGGAAGTAATCTCAACCTTTGATTTAAAACTCAATCTAACGGTTGAGATCAAATACATCTTCCACATGCATATTTCATTTCACACTTACACATACAACCCTAATTACCCAACACCACCATTGTCTCCTCCAACAGTCGCAGCACCGCCGTCGCACCCCACCACTGCCATCCACCACCAACAGTCGCACCTCACCGCTGCCATCCACTACCATCAGTTGCACCCTCACCAGCCCCAACAATCTCTGTTCACCATAACCACTACCACCACCATTACAACCACCGTCGCCTATTCAGCCACCACACACTCACCCACCTTTCGCCGCCACACCAATTAGATATTTTTATAAAGAAGACTATGACGGAGGACGGGGGAAGAAAGTGGCGCCCGTCTTTGAGTTTTTGTCGTAACTGAGAGGTAACAACATCATCTTCGTCGTTGTTGCGTCGGAAGTTGATTTAGATCAAGATCTGTTGTTTTTGTTGATGTTGATCAACCGAAATATATGTGTAACGATAGTGATAATGATCTGAAAACAACATACATTATTTTTTGTAAAGGAGATGAACATTATATTTTATTCAAGAAGATGAAGTGTAGTCTTCTTTTGGTAGTCGAGTGGTTCTCTGTGAGTCAAGTCAAATGAGAGGTCCAAGTTAATAAGATAGTTTTTATTATTATTTACCTTTTACTCTTTTTGTATACTGCTGTTTTCTTTTGTCATTTTTTTCATTCATTTATTGTGACAAAAGTGATGTTGGATGTTTTTTGGTTTTTTTGTAATCATAGATTTCACTTTGTTACTCTAAGACAAATGGAATGGTTTTTTTTTCTTTTAAGAAATAAGATAAAACATTTAATATTATATTAAGTATATCATAAAATGAACCACATATAATTCATTTGGCATATCAATAAAAGATTTATTAAACATGTCATAAGAATTTCATTCTTTAAAGTAAATACTAACAATAATAAGTTTTATGGTTCGATGTCTACAAATCACATATGATTTATACAAAATCACGTGTGATTTTGTACAAACCACGTGTGATTTTGTACAAATAACTTGTGATTTGGTGATATTTAAATGCGACTCAAGCATTTTGAAACCATAACTTTTTTGGCAAACCCACTTTAGATTTGTCACATGTAATTTTGTTTGAATCACATGTAATTCGGTCAATATATTCAAATATTTGTTGTCATTCATGTGAAATATATAAAACAAATTGGATTTTGAATTACATGAGATTTTGTTTAAATCACATGTAATTTTGCATTAATTACATGTGATTTTGCTTGCATTACATGTTATTTAAGCATTTCAAAATCGTACCATCTTCTAACAAACTCACTGTAGATGAATCACATGTGATTTTTTCTGAATCACATGTAATTCTGTCAATATATGAAATTGTTTGTTGTCATTCATGTAAAATATATAAAGAAATTGGCTTCTAAATTACATGTGATTTTGTTTGAATCACATGTAAATTTGCTTGAATTACATGTGATTCGACAGTATGAGGTCCAGGAATTTTGTTTGATAATATACTCGTCTTTTTCTAACCTCTGGCAGTATGAGGTCCAGGAATTGCATCTTGCCACTCACTTTTATATCAATATAAAGTATCCTGGTGGGTTTAAGATCCATTAATTATTTTTTTTAAGCTTCACATCCACGAGGTCGCGGCGATTAGAACACTTCATGGGAGAAAATAAAACCAATCAAATACATGAGTTGAGTTAGCGGTCATTAATTATTCTCAGTTAAGAATTAGTGCAACAGATATAACACTTGCCACTGTTCCACCCATTTTATGAGTTATTAATGACATAGAACCGTCGATGTTAAAATATAGTAATTCAAGTTCTGAGGTATTGTAATTGGAGTCTGATCTTTAGTACATTCAGGAAGTCTGAACTCAATCATCCAAACGACTTAAACTACGTAAAGTTAGAAGACAATCACAACGACCTCATAATGGTATAAACTTGTAGCGATACTGCACGTCTTTTCATAATCTACTGAATTTCGTGGTTCAAACAATAGTGAATCATTGTTGCAAGCAAACCGTTTTGAACATATAAGGACAAATCAACGAATCTTTGGACTTTTTGTTAAGCCCTACCTCAATTTATCCATTTTAAAAATTGACATTGAGTAATAAATTTTATTTAGTCTACGTCTGTTGGATAGACTATGGACGATGTGTATAAAATTCTAAAATAATAATCATGTATCTGTAATTTTGCTTGAATTACATGTGATTCAGTGATAATTATATGTGATTCAGTAGTAATTACATGTGATTTATGCGAAATCACTTGTGATTTTGGCCACATTTCTTGTGCTTAGGCGTTATTATCAGATTTCGTTTAATAAACTTGTAACCATAACTAAATAACTTACTAAAAAGGTGAAAATGTATCCATATAATCTTTTGATTGAATTACATGTGATTCAACGATAATTACATGTGATTTTGCTTGCATTACATGTGATTCAAGCATTCGAAACCTTACATTCTTCTAACAAACCCACTTTAGATGAATCACATGTGATTTTGTTTGAATCACATGTAATTTGTCAATATATTAAATTGCATGTTGTTATTCATGTAAAATGTATAAACAAATTGGCTTCTGAATTACATGTGATTTTGTTTGAATCACATGTAATTTTGTTTGAGTTACATGTGATTCAATGATAATTACATGAGATTCAAGCATTTTGAAACCTTATCATCTTTTAAGAAACCCACTTAAGATGAATCACATGTGATTTTGTTTGAATCACATGTAATTTTGTCAATATATTATACGCATGTTGTCATATAAACCAAATTACCTTATGAATTACATGTGACTGGATGATAATTACATGCGATTTAAACATTTCGAAACCTTAACATTTATAACAAACTCATTTTAGATGAATCACATGTGAGCTTGTTTGAATCACATGTAATTTTGTCAATATCTTAAATTGTCTGTTGTCGCTCATGTAAAATATATATAACAAATTGGCTTCTGAGTTATATGTGATTTTGTTTGAATCACATGTAATTTTGCTTGAATTACATGTGATTCGTTTTATAGTTACATGTGATTTTGTTTGCATTACAAAACAATTCAGACTGAAATTACAAGTAATTCATCACAATCACATGTGATTTTTTTTTGTTAATAGCGATACAACTTTTAACCAAAATCACAAGTAATTCACCAAAATCTCATGTGACTTACATTTATTAATAAAAAAAGAAAATAGCAAAATCCCTTGTGATTCATCAAAATCACATGTAATTCATGTTCATTAATAATATAAAAATTCGAGATCAAAATCACATGTGTTTCTACATGGGTTTTCTTGTATAACATATCTTCAGCATCTAGATCTGTAATTTTTTCAAAAACATCTCTAGGCTCTATATTCAAAATCACTATCATGTTTAATAGCTTTATGGTGATATTTAAAATAATTATCATATAATAGATCTTGGACCAATTAAAAACGTATCTTTTATGGTGGACAAGATCGACGATGATATGGTGGATTTACGGTGATATGGTGATATTTGTTGTTTTTCGACCAGATTTATGTTTTTCGGCGAGATTTTTTGTAGATCCGGCGAGATTTGTTGTAGTATAGGTGTTGGTTACGGTTCCGGTGATGGTTTGTTGTTTTCCGACGTGGTTTTAACGAGTCCCGGTGATGGGTTTTAATTTTTCGGTGATGGTTTTTAATTATCCGGCGAGTGGTTAGTGGGTGATAGGGTGTGTGTGTTTTTTAGAGAGAGAATACATTTGAGAAATGAGAGTTATTTGTGTTTTTTTTTATGTTTTATATATAGTTGTGAGGAGGGTTGATAACCATTGCATTAAAAAAGAATTAAGGGTGGAGATTAGTTCTTTTCTAATTTTTTTTGTTCCTATTCCTTATAGATCTCAACTCTATAAATGATAACCAATTACAAATAAGACAACAAATAAAGCTTATAAGATATATATCGAAATCAAACAAGCTAATAAGTATTATACAAACACCCCTCGAACATGTAGTAAAAAAACACGAAAACGAAACAAAAAGAAAAAAGCAAATCTTTAAATAAGGTTAAGCTAATTGGTACTCCCTCTATCTCATAATTATTGTCCACTATGATTTTTTAAATCTTTATACTAAAATTTTGACCTTAAATACTTGTTTTTGTGTTATATATTATTTGATAAAAATTATACTAATGAAAATATATTTAAAATCGAATCCATTTATGTATTTTTGAATCAAGTTTTATATAACACAATAGATAACAATTAAGGTCAAAGTTGTAAAATAAAGACTTCAAGAATCAATATTAGACAATAATTTTGAGACGGAGGTAGTATTAATTAGCGGTTTAATATTTTGATCTCGGATGTTTTTTTTTACCAACAAAAACTCGAACTCGTGTCCATTCATTTACAAAATTTCTTTAATGAATTCATATATTTTTTAGTAATAGGTACCGACTGAGCTACATTTTTCTTTGTTTAATAAGACAAGAAAATTTCATGCGAGTTTAAAAAAAACGTACTCGTCTTCACACAAAACGTCACTTAAGTCGAACAAAAAATGTCCAAACTAATATTTAAACATGTATCAAGAATTTTAAGATGTCGCAATCGTAAACACTAAACTTGAAAACCTTTTTGTTTTGTCTAGAAAGCGAAAAATGAAAATCTTAAAAAATTCTCAAAAATAAAAAGAGATGATGCTATCGAACCTTAAACCTCTCACATGCAAAGCAAACGATATACCATCTTTTACATCCTACTCCTATGATAAATTATTAATTTTACATGGAGAGCATTGTAAAGTCATTAGTTTACGTTAGAGGTGGCAAATTATATCCATATATTTCAACTTAGGCTATTTGGACCCTTTTTTTAATTACTTGACTAAATGGGTATTGCATTTTTATTTTAGTTGTGTTATTTGGACAACATAAAACATTAAGTTGAATAAATGGGTATTATGGATAACATGTGATAGAGTATTTTTTTGCTCATTAATTAATGGGTAGCAAATTAAAAATATAAACAAAAAAATTGCACCACTTGTCCATTTGGCCCGAGCCCTTTAACCCATTGTCCATTTGGTCCGCGTCCGTTTGATCAGAATATTAATAAACGCCCATTTGACCCACGCCTATAAACCAACGTCCATTTAGCCCTTGCCCGCACCCGCCCTACCCGCTCATTTAGCTACCCTAGTTCACGTAACAAGAAGAAAAAAGTATACATAAAAAAAGATCGAAATTGAAAACACAAAGCTTGATATGAATGAGGTTCTCTTTATCGACAACTAACATGACTTTATACCCACACACTTTTGTTGCATGTATCTTACAAGCCAACCATTTACTCTCGAGTGTCGACTATAACCATGTGACCGTATAAATCATATCTCCCTCGTATCTTTAGACATATATCTATTGGTAAAACTTATCAAAGTTGGTGTACCTGACACGGTAATTTCTCTTTATAAGTTTTGGTATTGTTGCATATGTGCTTTCGTAGCTCAACTTTTACGACTTTGACGATTGTACAACCAACTATCATTAAGAAATTGTCAATAGATGATGAGACGATTGTCGCTAGTACAACCAAATTCTTCGAACTTGGTGCTGACTTTGGAGAGTAGAAGCGACTAATTAAAAAGAATAAAAAGAAGACTAACTAGGAGATACCGATTATCGAACTCTTTACGTCAATATTGAAAGTTATCGTTCTACCATCTCATTCCATGGTCTCCTTGAACATCTGTTTGTTATCTAACTTATTTAACTGATATAGGAATATAAATTCTTAAGATGAGAAAAATAATTGTGACGGTGTCTAGGGTTGGTTATTTGGGTTCTTTTTGGTCAAAACTGAAACCGAACCGAAATATTTGGTTTCTATAAATCAAAACGATTTGGTTTTTAGCGGCTCGTTTTTTTAGTTTTTAGATGAATATTAATGGAATTTTTTTTGAAAGGTAAATAATTGAACCACTGTTTTCTAACTTTGGTTTGATTTTGCAGGTTTCGTTATTTTTTGTTGTCTCCGCCTCTAGACATTGTAAATACGTATAATTTATATATTTTATTTGTAAAAAACATGAAAAAAGCAAAACCTGGCCGAGTTACCGGTTTAACTAGGTTTCGATCATGAGATACCCGATTGAATATGACACATTTTTCAATCAGAAACAGGTCGACCGGGTAAAACCGTGCTTCTAAATATCGGTCGCTTCTATAAAGTATTTAGTTTTTTTGTTTTATATTCTTAACATTGTAAAATGATAATGTTAGATTATGACAAATTCTCAAAAAATTAAAAAACTAAAAATTGAGGTGGATCCGGCTGGTATCGTACACCGTTCTTTTCCCATGTAAAGAATGCTAGTACCAACTCATTCAACCCCAACTTGTCTAATATTTCGATTATTAAATTTATATAGTGAACATAGTACCAACTAGTGTACCCATTTGACTTGTTAACTTGCTTATTTTGTCGCTTTTGTATTTTTATGGGTTTGGCCAAATGACAACATAACTATTAAAGGATCGATTAAATAAAGGCATCATGGTTACTTGTTCGTATATAAGTTTTACCAGTTTCACATGTTATATTTTCCATTGCTTACTGCTTATGTTATATAAGTTTATCTGGCCGCAAATGGTTTTGCCATCCTTACGGGAAGCTTTTTGGCAATCGGAGACCATTTGATGTCCACAATGCTGCTTCACCAATTGCACCAACAACCTAAAAACAAGGAGATCTTATTTAAATTGAAACTCGTTAAAAATAATTATCAATTCTTTTACCGGCACCTTTTAGTCTGAATCCTATGATTGTTCAAGTATCATCAGAATTCCATTGAAACTGGTTAAAAAAGTTGGGGTAGACATTGTTGGTATCGAACACCGTTCCTCTCCCAAGTAAAGAATGTTCGGTACCAACTCATCTAACCCCAACTTGTTTAATACTTCAATTATTAAATTCATATAGTTAACGTAGTACGACCCCATTTTACTTGTTCGTATATAAGTTTTACCAGTTTCACATGTTATTATATTGTCCATTGCTTACGGGAAGCTTTTTCCGTAATCGGATACCATTTGATGTCCCCATGCTGCTTCACCAATTGCACCAACAAACCTAAAAATAAGGAGATCTTATTCAAATTGAAACTGGTTAAAAATGATTATCAATTCTTTTAGTCTGTATACACTAGAAGGGGACTTACCTGTCTTCATCAGAATTGCGTTGGCCTTGTTCTTTAATATTCTTCTTCAATATTACCTTGTGACGCACCTTCTCAACTAGGCTCAAACATGATATCTCATGGCTGGAAAGTGAAAACTAAAACTTTGAAAAATTCTCAAAAATAAAAAAATAAAAGTAAATACCAAACCATCGGTTTTTATTTTTGGTTCAATCTTTTGGTATTTCGTTTTCCTCACCTTTTCTCCACCCTTAAATGATTGTATCTTTGCATTAAAGTCCGTTTGATAAGTTCTCCAACCATTAATCAAATGCTTGTGCTTGTGATATAAATAGTTCTCATAAAAAACCTTTTGAAAAAAAACAAAGAATTTGATTATGTTTGAAATATAAAAGCTAAATGATGTTTTCTTTGTTTTTTAAGAAAGTAAAAAGTGAACTAATATTATAAAAAAAAATTAAAAATGCGAGAGAGTAATAGTTGGTATCGAACCCTATACATTTGGGATGGAAAGTGAAACTTTTTGTTTTGGAAAGCGAAAAATGAAAAATTCTAAAAGAAAATTAAAAAATTTAAGTAATTAAAGCTGGTTTCAAAAAACCCAGTACCTTAACAATGTAAAGTACTAAAAAATGATAAGTTGTATAAGTAAGTTGTCAATATTTAAACACAAAATGATGGCTTTGGAAGAACAATTTGGATTTTCTAAACTTAACTGATTTCGAAGGATACCAAAGTAGGCCATTTGTGCTAATTTAGCCCATATTAATCTAAAGAAAAATAGACGACTTTGTGTTGAATCTCAATTATAGGAATTAGGAAGATGACAAATACTATTATCACGTTTAGGAGTTCAAGATCAAGATTAAGACGCATTAATTGATTTAATTAATTAATAAAGGTTGGTTTTAAATTGTTTTTATTATGTGCCTAATTATATATGTTATATTAGATCTATTCCGCTGCGTACTCATAGTTAATGGTTTAACTATTTTCAAAATCCCAACACTCTTTATCTCGAAGATTCAAATTTTTCGCTCTATCATCTCGTCCATATCATCGCTCTTAATAATCTTTTTATTATTTACCAGTTATACGAAGACTAATTCTCGAGACTTTGAATATTATATATAACTAAACAACTATCGCGAAACAATTGACAATAATGAGACCATTGTCGCTCGTGTAACCAAATTTATCGAACTTGGTGCCGACTCACTTAACACACAGTTAATACTCTTTACATCGTTTTTTGCATATTGAATACACGTGTTTTGCTTATTCAAATGACTTGCTAAAGTTTTTACAGGTTGAGATAATGATAGCGACTGATAATATCTCCACAGTTCAAGAAGCCGCTCATATGAAATTTACGTATTTTAACTTAGCAGGCCTGTTTATTTTGAAATTAATAAATAAACACTTCACGTTCAAATAAGTTTATTTTCCAAAAAAATTTAAAAAAAAAAAAAAAAAACCCAAATACAATATTTTTACAAAGCCTTGAAGTGACCCGACATAGAAATAGGAAAATCATCCATAAGATAGTGGGATCCTGTATCTCTTGAATATAAAATTATCACTCTACCTATCAGATAGATAAAAAAAAACAAACCCAATATTTATGTAGACCCCTTAATTTATCCTAAATTCAATCAACCAATTACAAACACTCATTTTTATCATTTAATAAAAAAACTCATTTTTATCATATAACAAAAAACTAATTTTTTTAAAAATTAAATATCCCACAAACCGTTCATCGTTACGTAAAACAAAACATATCATTGCGACGAGAATTAAATCATCTATCTATCGAGGGACACATGTATATACTTTCGACGAACTTTTTTTCGACTTTTTTTCTTAAGTCACGTCTGAGAGAATCATATATGATTCACGAAACATATATGATTCATATCACGAATCATATATGATTTTATGAAAATCATATATGATTCGTGACGAATTATATATGATTCTCTCAGACGTGACTTAAGAAAAAAAGTCGAAAAAAAATTCGTCGAAAGTATATACATGTGCCCCTCGATAGACAGATGATTTAATTCTCGTTGCAATGGTGTATTTTTTTTTCATTTGACGATTTACCGTTTGTGAGATATTTAATTTTTTAAAAAGTGGTGGAAAGTGGGTTTTTTTTAAAAAAAAGGATGATTATGATTGATTGAATAGGTTTATGCTAATTTAAAGGTTTACATATATCTTAACTCTAGCCTAACTTATGTTTGTCTTTCAACCTCGATCACTTTTTGTATATCTTTTTTTATCTTGTTAACGATATTCGCGACTTTATATCGCCACTCTAGAACCTCACGGAAAGTTGTCTGGATCTCATGACATTTTACAATGTTTTCAACGTAAATTTAATAATGTAACTAATATATTATGTTTGGAGGATATTTCAGTAATTTACAATACAGCTGTAACAGGTCTTAAGAATTTAAAAAGCTTTACTAATTGATTTTTTTTATTTAAAAGCTATTTGTTTAAAAAAAAGTTAACAACTCCAAAAGATTTTTGTGCCAAACATAGCTATTAGATTATTTTTTTAATTAAAAAAACCAAATATTCTAAAAAAACTTTAAAAGAACTCTCACCAAACATATCTTAAATCAAAGAAACTTTTCCTATTGTCTAGAAAAAATGTCAAAATAAAAAGCGGAAGAAGCCTATTGGTTTCGAACACGACACCTCTTATAATAGAAGCATGCCCTTTACCAACGGGTTTCAATTCACTTATGATTAAATACTTATAAGTTATTAGTTATATATAAATACCCTTTTACCAATAAGCCATATCTCACTTTTGTAAAATACTCAAATTATAGGGTAAAAAGCTATAAAATACCATCGTACTTATTTATTTGTGCCGACTTTAAACACTTACTAATTAATCTCGTGACTTTACCATTTTACTTTCAAATTCGTTCCGAATACACCAATATAAGGTTAAAATGACTATATTGCCCATGTCTTCTTCAATATTTGAGTAACCAAATGTTATTTTGTTTTTTTATCCACACAAAATCCCATTTCAAACCCATTAAATGATTCAAGAAACCAAATAAAAAATATACATGAAAGACACCATTCGAAACATATCAAACATCCTTAGATACTCTGATTGGGACTCTGCTTTACAAAACGATTAACCAAGTTCTTAAAACCCACCCATCAAGTTCGATTGGGCTTTTGGGTTAAAGGGCTTTACCAGTTTACGTATATCATCATGATTGATATATTTGGTGAAGCCAAGAGGATTTCCTTTATGCTTTTAGAGATTTACTTTTCAAACGATTCATATCAGACTTGGTCTCGTGATATCTATAATATGCAAAATGAGATTTACATTTCGTATTTTAGTTGGAGCTAATTAAATCCTAGAATTATCGGGGCGTGAAAATTTTACAAAGCTTATTGTTATCCACCTCTTTTTTTTAACTAATGATTACATTCTATAGTTTAGTCATGAGAGGGTTAAGGAGGCCACTGAGGTTTATAAGAAGATGATTCGATATGGTTGTGCGCCCAATTGTTTACTTAAGAGTTCTACAGTAAAAAAGGTTTTTCAATCTATGTGAAAAGGAAGAAGACAAAGGGTATATTAGTCATTTAAAAGGTTAATATAGTCATTTTAAGCTTATATTGGTGTAGTCGGAACGAATTTGAAAGTACAATGGTAAAGTCATGAGATTAATTAGTAAGTGTTTAAAGTCAGCACAAATCAATAAGTACGATGGTATTTTATATCTGAAGGAATATGTACACGTAAATAATATATGTCCGGAAGTCGTCCCGAGCCTAAGGAGACGCACGCGTTAATACGTAAAACAATTATATATTAATATATTATGTGTAATATATTAATTAGTGATAAGCTATTACCGACGTTAATTAATTAATTAATTAACGAGATTTTACAAATAATAATTAAACGTTAATTATAATGTAAAAAATAAAAAGACAAATTTGTATCAAATACCTTTTTGCTTATGTACGTAAGTCTTGTTTTCCTATATTGATTAGGAACCGACATATGCATTGATATATATAATAAGATATCATTGTTATTTGTTGACTTACGGTAGCAAAGCAAAAATCAATTTTACAAATCTTTGGTTTTACTTTGTGCGATAAACCAATACAAGATTGTTGGTTTTACGATTCGGTATTTAGTAGTGCGACTAACTCCAACATTAAGTTGTTGGTTTTACCTTTATTTGTTTTAACAAATATTGGTTAGCCTATCACTATTGGTACTAGCATACTGAATTGTTTGTTATAACGTATTGTGTGCGTATTCTTAGAGAGATCATACTTTGATCTTTATTGGTAGTTCGATAAAGGTGTTTAATCCATCGCTAAAAGGTACGCGTTTCTTTATTGTTTATGTTAATTACTTGTCTATACGTGATCCTATATTCCGCTGCGTACTCGTGATTATTAGTGTGTTAATATGATAAAGGTTTTTATAAATTCCAACAATATCTTTTACCTCAAATTATATATAGAACATTGTAATAAGTAATAGGGTAAAAGCTATATAATACCATCGTACTTATTAAAATGTATCGATTTTAAACACTTACAATTTAATCGTTAAACATTACCAGCGAACTTTCATATTGATTATACATTTACCAATATAACCTGAAATGACTGTATTACCCTTATCTTATTTAAGATTCTATATTACATAAAAAATTAATTACATTTTATATGACAATATATACATATGATCTTCCAACTTCTTCCAATACTTTCATATCTATCATCTTTATTTGTATCTTCACACTAACAAAATAAAACATTCATATAATCATATCATACATGATCTTCATGTTCCACTAACCATTACCTAATCCTATCATCGCCACATGACCATCACCATGGCCATCGAGACATCACCACTAAAGGAGCTCAAACCTTTTGTCATTTTATTATGCCGTTGACTGAGCTTACCCAAGACAGATCTGGTAGGCGACATGATTGGTGGATCTTTTCAAAAAAGTTCTTACCCAGCTCCGACCACAAAAAATGAGATCTGGTAGGCGATGACAGTTTGGTGGTGGTGGCGTCGATGGAGAAAATCGAAGGGTTGAAGAAGATTTTTTATATTGTGATTTGTATTGTATTTTGGCGCATAGTGTTGTTGAGGAATGTTTAGATGATGAATGTAACAGTGATTAGAATACTTGTGGTGTAAAAAATGCGGGTATGAATGTTTCTGTAAGTACTGAATATGATGTGAATAATACTGTAAAGGATAATAGTACTAATAATGATAAGACTGAGAGCTTTACGCTCAGTTCTTGAGTTTTAGATGAAAGGAAAAGGAATAGAATAGGAAAAGGAAAAGGAAAGGAAAGGTAAAGGAAGTGTTATTTACATGTTCTTGAGACAAATAAAGGAAAATGAAAGTAAACAAGATTCATGTTCTTGAGTTAAAGGAAAAGAAAAATAACTTGTTAAATTACATATAGGCCCCTTCAGTTTTTATGACCAAATATTATTAAAAGGGTATTTTAGTCTTTATATAACTTATAATAAGATTTCATTTCCTTTTCCTCCCACTTTTGGGAGGAAAGTTTTATAAAGAAAACTTCCTCCCATTTTCCTATCTAATTCCTTTTCCCTTCTTAAAAAAAACTAAAGAACACAAAACTCTTTCCCTTTCCTTTCACTTCCTTTCAAATATTAACTCAAGAACACAATGTTAGTGGTAAAGGGGAATGTAGTGATTAATAGTTTTGCTACTGCTGCAAGTAGTAGTAATATGATGAATAATAAGCTTGATTTTGTACCAACTGACTTGAATGAAAAAGGTGACACACATTGTAATTTTTGAAGAAGAACTTGTTCAGGAAGGTTGTAGGAAGTGGAATATGACAGTACGTGAATGTGAAAGAATGGGTTGTATAGTTTTTCACATAATAAGTGGCAATATATGTAATTATGTTATAAAAGACAAGGGTAATACAATCATTTCAAAGTCATATTAGTAAAGTCTATAGTTAATTTGAAAGTTCATTGGTAATGTATAACGATTAAATTGTAAGTGTTTAAATTCGATACATTTTGATAAATACGATGGTATTGTATAACTTTTACCCTAAGTAATAACATCCACAATGCAAGCATTAAAAAAGGAGTGGCAATCAAGTCGTGTTCGTGTTAACTTGTTCAAGTTCGCGGATTATTATAATCTCTATTCAAATACGACTTACTTATTAAACGTTCCAAATAAAAAATTCAACCCTAGCTTAGACTTGCATAACACGTATGACCCGTTTGTGACCTATTTAACATATTTTAAACCGAGACACGTGTAATATTGTTTTCAAGAATCCCATCGCAATGCTTTGAAGCCCCTTAATGGGAAACTGGATGGCTAGCATGGGGGTTGATATTCTCCTCGTGAGATGATTCGAACTCGGATCGAGAGACTTGGTGCCTCGATGGCACGCAAGATACTCCGTTGCACCAAACTGCCGTTCAAAAAAAAGGTGATAAAAAATTACAACAGCTCACCGGGACAATATTGGTTTTAGTGGATGACGTGTTGTTTTTGTTGCTTCAAAAATCTCATTCAAGTAGCTTTATTTGTAAAATTTAACAAAAAAAACAAAAAACAATCCACTATTTTATAATGCCTTGAATAAAAAGAAAAGAGTTTGTGAACTGGTAGGATCGAACATTGCACCTCTTGGATAAACTCTTATCTTCCCTTTAAAAGTAGCATTTTTTTTAATTACAATATAATCTTTTTAAAACAAGCTCTTAAACTTAAAAAAATTCAGCAATTTTAAAGTATCTTCTTAAACCATAAAACGGTTTCCCAAAACTCTCAATGTGTCGTGTAATTTCGAAGAATACCAAAGCGTTCATTTTGTGCTACATGTCACTCGAGTACGTGGAAAGCCTGCTAGCTGCGTGCCTGCGTCACTTATTTTTCTCCTGTAGTTTAGCCAAAAATGAGAGTTGTTTGGTGTTTGTTGGGACCAATAGGTCAACAAGATGTAAAACTAAATTCCATGATTCATTCTAAGGATGTTCCTTCGAGCACGGTGCAAAGGGAGTGCAAAGCTAGACAAGAACATGTTAGCACCACCCCTTTCTCAAATACGCCTTTCTTGCGTTCCTACTTCTTCCAGATGGGAAACCGCCTGCATTCAACCACAACACAAACAACAATGTTCGAAAGTATTAAAGAAACCAAGATTCGTGTACCAACCCCTATGCAAAATTCATGGAATTCAGGTTCCTTGGTTTTGGTATTTGACATCTCTAAGGAACCTCGTTTGTTAGAGTTTTGGCCGACATATAAGCCGAAATTAAATAAGCTCATAAGCCGACATATAAGTCGAAACAAAATTCTGTTTGAATCATGAAAAAAAGGAGTTCTCTTTGTTTAACGAAAACAAGAAAATTTCTTGTTGGTTAAGCTAAAAATAATCGTCGATTAGAAGAAAGAATGGTTATTTTGATCTAGCAAAAAGGGATAATTCCATATTTACGCAAAATAAAACACAAAATTCTATATTTTCCCAATTTACAAGTGAATAATACATGATGTACAATGATTTTGATGCATGTTTGAGGACATTTCATTAACTTTTAAACATGCGTAAAAAACACGTCTAGCAAGCAAAGTCACAGCTCTACCGGTATATTCGACCCAAACTTGTGAAATACTTAAATTATTAATGTTATATAGACAAGACAACATTGCAAATAGTGTCCGGACCTCTTTTCATGTAGAGGTTCTAGAGTGGCAATATAAAGTCGCGACTCTCGTTAACAAACACAAGCTTGATGATATAAAGGAGTTTATGTTTATCGAGAACGTGACATTTATACCCACACACGCCTTCGTCGTGTATTTTGCAAGCTGACCCTTTAAAACATGTATCTATCAATACAACTTATCCACGTTACTCTAATGCAAGTAAGACGTGCTTTGTTAAGACAGCTTTTACAAACTCATCTCGAGACATTGAAGATAGTACAAACAACTATCGCCATGCAATTGCCAATTGATGTGACCATTGTCGCCCCTGCAAGCAATTGCCAATTGATGTGACCATTGTCGCCCTTGTAACCAAATTTGTCGAACTTGGTGGAGTATCGGTAAGTTCTTTTTATAATTTATGCACAGTGAAAAGTAAAAACTAGCATTTTGCTTGTATGCTACCTGCCTCAAATCCAGATCATCCGGGCAGGGTACGTAATTTTCTTGAACCCACGAGTCCTCTGCCAGTGGTAGTGGAGTACTGGGTTTCACATGATATGTCACAAAAGGTGAATCTAGTAGGGAAAGTGAATCTTGCAGGGCTTACTTTGTTTCAACCAAGAAGCCAAATGGTTTTCTTGTTACTTTAAGCAAGAAAATGTTAATATTTTATCGCCATAATCTGGACAATTGTTCTAGCATAAACAGTCAGAACATGAAACATAAAAAAACTGAAACCAATTCAAATCATGTACTATGTTACCAATAGTAACACAACTACTGCATGTGAATCTAATGTTTAGATCATTAGATGAAGGCATTAAAGAATCGCAAGCAAAACCATTATGATTTCAAGCAACATTAGCTTTTCCTTACCAAAACCATCAAAATTTTTGAACATTCGCCACTATCAAACACTCGTCGTAATAAAATCTAGTTCCAGTATACTTGATATTAAATAACATTAAAAAGTAAAGACGAAGGTTGAGACGTTTTGGTTCACTCCCAACTAGATGTTGCACAGCTCACCAGCTGGTACAGAACAATAGGTGCAACAACGTTTTCCCATCATTCACCAGACACTAGACACTAAAACAACAAATTTATACGTAGATCAGATACACAAAGATATCAGTACACAAACGGAAAACAACAATAACTACATGACATGAATAAAAACACAGCAACTTCCTTACCATCAGCACCAGTCCAACCACCTACAACAGGTGCACCAGAAGTTGGTGCAGCAGCCTCACGGTTATATGATCGACCTACATGCAGAAACGAAAAATGAGATTTATTCGACCAAGCTGCTTGGTCGAATATGACACATGCTATATACTAAATCTGTTGAGAAGTGTACAAACTATCATGAGACAAACGAAAATGAAAATAATGCAAAACTTGTAATCTTGGTTCCTCTCCTTAGTATGTGATTATTTAATGAGGTTTTGATTAAAAGCCATCAACAGAAAAGTTCCTAGTAGCAGCACATACTACTGTAATCAAGGTTCAAATCTATTAACATAAATGTACATACCAAACATTGAGGTGTGGCTAACTGGGTATAAATATGACTTGAAATAATTACCTTCAAGCTCTATGTTGTTCTGATGGGCTGTTTCTAACATATTCATTCCAACGGGACCTGGATCTGGGTCTCTTCGCATTCTTTGTCAACAAATATCACCATAATTCTGCACACTTAAGGAGGTTTTAATCATAGGTTTCATCCAAACGGGTCAAACAGGAAAAAAGTCCACCACTGTGTATTCTTAATGCCCAAAGCCTCTTAAATCATTTTACTAAAAATAAATAAAGTTTACACTGGTTTCATAGTTAAAGATTTACCTATTTGATCCCAAAACCATTACGACCTGTTTATTAGACCTGTCCAATTAGACGTCTTTAAAAGACAAAATATTAAGGAATTTTCTACTCACTTTTTATCCTCTGCATTATCAGTAGCTGTGGTAGAAAACACTTGTATGAAGTAGAAGTTAGAAGGATATGTATTAAACTAGAATTACAAGGCCAGTGACATAGACTAACTAAGTCGAATCGGCCAAGAATATATGTTTGGTCAAAATTCAATCAAACCATGATCAAACTCGGTTTGAAGTATCTGAACAATTGCGTCAACGTTTCTAAATATATTTCTACATTCTTAAAGATGTGTCACACATATGATCACATTTCTATCTAAACAATATGGTCCAAGTAACCCCCGCCCCTCCACCACCAGGCCGATTACTCGCTACAAGGTGTAACATAGAGCATTCACCCAAGTTTAAAACAATAAATGAGAGTCTGAGTTTACCCTAAAACTAACCTGCAAAGAAAGATTGTGAACCACCTGAACATGTGGTATTGGTGTAGTTGTTGCACGGGATGCGGATTTTGAAAAACGAGGACAGTTAAACATGGTTATAAAATTATAAGTGCACACTAAGCTACATAAGGAAAGCTTTTAGTTGTTGAGGAGTCTACATGAATCTTTGGTCCTAATAATATGAAAACATACGATTTAACTTAATACCTATCGACTTTGATTTACATATACCAAGTCCCTCTATGCACAGTGACACGCCGTATCATCAACAGACCTAATTTATATGAACGTTGTGTGTATATGAGAACGAGCACCTTAGCATGGGCTAGATATCTGATGAAGGTAACAGCCTAACACCCCGCCCCATAGTTTGCATCTACGTTTAAAGCAGGTCAAATTTTTAAATACATCAATGATGCACAAGCATACACAACACAACAAACAGTTTCACGAACAAGTGTATTCCGATTACCAGTGTATTCCCAGGGAGGGTGAGTCTTCGAATTATAGTACACAGCCTAACCAGTGTATTCCGATTACCGTTTCCCTACGCATCCCCACAATGTGAACCTAAGACCTCTTATGAGGACATTGGGCATCACTTAGACTAGTTTTCAGGGGATGTTTGTTTCGGCTTATAGAGCGGGCTTATAGCTTATTTTATTTTTGGCTTATGTTTTATAAACTCATTTTTGTGGCTTCTTTTGAAACTTTTCGGCTTATATAAGTTCATTATGAACCCAGTTTCAGAATAAGCCGCAAAAAGTGAGCTTTTGAAACACAAGCGCAAAATAATGAACTTATTTAAGCCGAAAAGTTTCAAAATAAGGAAAAAAAGTGAGCCGGTGGCTCGACAGGATTGACCCGGTTCTCGAACCCATGACCCGGTGACTCGATCGGGTTAACCCGATGGTCGAACCCGTGACTCGAAAAGATTGGCCCGATGGCCGAACCCGTTACCCGGTGACTCAATCAGGTTGGTCCGATGGTCGATCCGTGACCCGATGAATCAACCGGGTTGACCCGTTGGTGGAACCCGTGACCAAGTTACTCGACCGAATTAATCTGGTGGTGGAACCCGTGACCCGGTAACTTATGCAACTGTTTATGGTTTATTTTTTCAATATTTACTACTTTATCCAACTTATGTGCATTTAATTTTTCAACAATTCCATAATTAATATCCAACTTTTATGCATTTAATTTTTTAACAATTCCATAATTAAATTATTTTCAACATTCAAGGTTTTAGCGTTTTTCCTTTATAAGTAGTAGAGATATGGTGATGATAGTTACGACTAGGGGTGTCAATAAATTCGATTCGATCAAACTCGATTCAAGTATATTCGAGTCGGGTTATTTGGGTTGAAATTTTAATTCGGGTCAACTCGATTAATTCAAATTTAATTTTGAGTCGAATATTAGGTAAAACTGTTTTGTCTTACTCGAGTTCAGGTCAACCTGATTTATCAGAATAAGATTATTTTTTTTAAATATTTTTTATATAATTTCTTTTTAAGAAAAGTAAAAATAAAGTTTTTTTTAAATATTTTACCCATATACGGGTTACCCGAACCCGAATTAATTCGACTCTAGTAGACCCGACCCGAATAGACCCGAACCCAAATAATCTGAGTTGAAATTGGATCGAATTCGAGTAAAATATTTTTATTCTCGACTCAGATTAAACCCGACACGAATAACCCGAACCCGAACCCGATCTACCCAAAATTGATTCCCCCTAGTTACGACTTTATATAGCCTCTCAAAAACTCTATTCGGAAAAAGGTTAGGGCCTAATGAATTTTTACAAAGTTTTCTATATGAAATTAACGATTCAAGTATTTTGTAAGAGGACCTTGGTAAAGGTTGGTAGAGTGTTTGCTTTGCATTCAAGTGGTGCAGGGTTCGATACAAAAAATCTACTACCTTTTCCACGTACCTCTTTTTTATTTTTGAGAATCTTTTAATAAATGATCCATTTTTTGTTTTAAATCACTCGAGAATGTGTTCCTGAATATATATAGTCGTTGGTTATTGTACTTTCGTACAGCCGATTTTGTTTTTTCCAAAAAACAATTTTTTTCTTTATATAAATTGAGTTTACTTTTGTTTCTTTTTGACAAATTTTTTTTTATATAAATTGATTTCGTGGCATGCCAATAGTTTAACATGTACATTCGAATGATATGAGTGACCCTTTCATCCTTGTATAATTAGCATCATATCGTATGTTTCTTGTTATATAAGTTTTGGATCATATAACTGTGGGTGGTTGCATTTGCATATTTCCAAGTGTGATTATTTTAAAATAAACTATTTGCAAGTCGAAATAAGCCGTTTCTAGTTCCAAACGGTTCTTTCGGAGCCATCATTATCTCAACCTGTAAAAAGTCAAGCATGTAATTTCATATAAGCCTGCAAAGTTGACGTAACAAAGCTCAATTTTGGTTAAATGTCAAGTTAGTTCTGGATAAAACGCAACTATTGGTGTAAGATACCATATAATCTATGGATAGTCACAACTTTATATTGCCACTCCATCAATTTTATTTGATCTCTTCCGGCCGGCCTTATATTTTGATCCTTTTCAAATTTAGTTTGTACGGTTTCGAGACCAGTGCGACTTCTTAGAATTCTTGATATGTATTCAAAAATTAGAGATGTGTTTTGCTCGACTTAAGTGACGTTTTGCACGAAGACGATTACTTTTTGCTAAACTCGTGGAAACAAAGAGAGATTTAGTGATAATAACTTTTTACAATGTTTTACTATATAAAAAAAGAGACATGGCATACGGAGCCAAAAACATCTGCTCACCAAAAATGAATTTAAAAGCGTATCCAAGATCTCATCATGCAGCACATGGTCGAGCCTGTGTAGCCTTTTGCCTCAGCAGATGGTCGAGACATCACAGACTCACAGTTGGTGAACCAGAATTATCCTGGTGCCACTGACTTGCTTCACTTACAGAATGCTTCCTCTTAAATGGGCGGGACCCTGGAGTACCTTCTTCCACTTTGACACTGATCCATGTTTACTTCTGGAACTTCATTTGTCTGCAAAAGGACCTCAAACCTTCTTATATCTGCATATCCAACATGGCAACATGTATATTACATTATAATAAGAAGCTTTGACACCAATACAATTTCAGATCTACGGATTGACAGATTCATATTAACATCCGTATTGTATTATAGCATTCATTTTGTACTAGATACGGCAAAACGGGTCGAAAAGGTAAGCTTTTGTACAGTGCAGTGGGTTGACTGGAATCCCATTTTGTGTATAAGGATTCATGCATTAAATTTACGTTTTGGGCAACTTTCAACCCGTTCCATATACTTTTCACTAGCTTTTCCCCTATATTCTAACAATTTGACTCATTCGAAACTGTTTCATTGAGGTATTAGATGAATGTTGTACTTGTTTGTTGGAAGGTGAAAAGAACACAAGACACCATCCTGCTTCAGCATCTCGCCAGCAGACGAAATAGTCAACCAAGGCTGCGGTAGATCCAAAAAGACAGCATCAGCTTTACCACTTGAATCTTTCGGAAATCCGTCACCTTGAATATCTCTCACTCCCACTGGCACCAAATTGCTCAATCCCGTCTTCTCAAAATCATCTCTGTTGCAATAACAATAAACAAACATCAGCAAACAATCAAAGGGTTTGTCATTCTTTACGATATAAAACATAACCTAGCAGCCACAACCCGTTTTTCATGAAAATGAAACGTATAAACATATCCCGTAGGAACAATAGCCCCTGCTAATGAAGTACTCAGCGACCCACTTTCAGTCCCGGACTCGAGCACGACACGATCCGGAACCAACTCCAAATACATAACCGCAAAACTAATATCCACAATATAAAGAATCTGCATCCTATGACTCAAAACCAACGTCCATAGCTCAGGAGTCGAAGCCAACAAGTAAACAAATCCTATAAGTCGGTTAAACCAACGACGTCTATAATCTCAAGAACTGACTTCTCAGTTAATGTCACCGACTTCATGTTATCGTCTTTCTCATATATATAAAATAATCAAATCTCTATTACTTATAAGTCGATTAAATTACAGTTTCTTTGTGGTATCAATAGTCAACATTCTATCAAACTGTGTTGCACACTATCAACTAAATTGAGAATCAGTCTGTAGGTATAAAAGTCCTATCTAATCTGCAAGAAATAAAATAATAATGAAGTTCAAGAAATCGACACAAAGGAAAACTACCGCAGACGCGGCTCAAAGCCAGGAGTCTAAAAGTCCGACAGTTACTACTTTACCATTATGTTACACGTGAGTTAGTTCTATCTAATCTTTCATTGTTGTTCATGGAGAGATATGATTTAGCCCGACGACGCAACGGCGTTCTTATATAGTAAACATCTGTGTGCAAAATGTATGTTTGCAAGTATGTTCAAAGGTACAATATACATTTCCTTGTAGCATATTCAATAAGACGGGTTGCGGGTCGGGACTCTTCACAAGCCACATATCAACCCAGTATTGAGGAAAACTAGATAACGACTACTTACCACACTTTGAGAGTGTGTCGGGTTCGGTACCAGCAACTCGCTCCTCCTTTTTAGAAAACGGATTGTATCCAATCGCGTCAGCGTTTTCAAATAAATCTACAAAATCTAAACGTGTTAGAATATATAGATACGAAACGGGTTTAGTAAACTTTTTATTCATAATTTACTTACTATTCATATTTTTTTATGAAATGTACTATAGCCTGAAGGGTGTTTTTATAAAAAGATTACAAAAATATTCATTTGTTTGAAAATTTTATGAGAAGGTTTATACGTTACTGGATTTTATGAAAATTTTCTAAACTTTCTGAAAATATTTTCACTTCCGAGTGTTTTATGGATATTTTTTATAATCGAAAAGGTTAAGTATTTTAGAAAGTTGTTATTACTAATAATAAAGTTTCTATAAATAAACTACAGAAACCTTTTCAATACCTACCATTTCATAAATTGTTTATTTTTATTTTTTTAACAAAAACTATTTCAAGTGATCCCTTTTTGTTAGGTTTCTCTGATATAAATTTGAATTTATATGTATGACATGTTCATAGTACTGTTCAAATACTTCAAACCAAGTTTGATCACGGCTTGATTGAACTTTCACCAAAACGACCTTAACTTACAAATTTTAATCGCGTTGATGTTTAATCGATATATAATCATACAAGTGTTTTGATTTTGAAATTGAGTTGATGTATCTCTAGTCTCCACTTACTCTTGCATCATTTTGTTAGTCGTGAGCTCTTTTCTACTATAGGCTACTTATAGTGCAGATGGAGGAAATGCAGAGAATCAAAAGTGAGTACAAAATTCCTTGATATTTTCCACTATGTTACAGTCTAATTTCTGATTTAATTCATGGAGAGATGGTCTTAGGATCTTGTTACATGTATGGATCGTTGAGTGGAAGATCTTAGTAGACGAGTCATTGGACCCAAGCCCGTTTGTGGTGTGTTGAATTGGTAAATTGATTCCTTGACTTGTATAGTAAACATCTCTATTAAAATTGTATGTTTGCAAACATGTACACATGTACAATATTGCATGCCATGACATATTGTAGCATATTCACCAAGACGGGGTGGGACGCTTCATAAGCCACATATCCCGCCAGTAACGAGGAAAACATACCAGCTGATAACTATCGATCTTGTCGCTTGTAGATATAGTTTAACTTGTACATTCGAATGATATGGGTGAAGCTATATCGTTGTATAATTAGCATCATATTCTACAATTCTTGTTATATAACTTTTGGATCATATAGTGGGCGGGTTTGCAGTTACATATTTTGAAGTGCTTATTTGATTATTTCAAAATAAACAGGACTGTTTATTTTCAAGTCAAAATAAGCAATTTTCAGATGAGCATCTTCTTGAACTGTGGAGATATACGGTCCAGAGTCCGCCCTCAAAGAAGAACACATTTTGGGCTATCTAAACAGCATGAGTGTACAACAGGTAACATTCTTCATACCAGGCGAGCCTTTAATATACGTCTTATGACCCGTTCTTATTTCATTTTATGTTCATCTGTTAGAGATAAATATTTAACCGGGATACGTATAACTGAAGAATGGTATATTTTGGTCCATGTTGACAGGCTATCGAGGAAGATAAGCTATTCATAATCGACTACCATGACATATACCTACCGTTTCTTGACCGGATAAATCCACTTGATGAGCGTAAAGCATACACAACCCCAACCATCTTTTCTTGACCCCATCAAGCACTCTTAAGCCCATTGCGCAATTAAGCTCAGCTTACCACGGGCTTTAACAGGTTCACAACTGAAGTGTGTTCTCACACCTCCAGTAGATGCCACGAGCAACTAGACATGGCAGTAGGCTAAGGCGTGTGAAAGCTGGTGGACTCTTGTCCGGCGCCTGTCCCCAATGTGGGTCGCATATGTGACCAGCTTGTAAGTTGGTCACTTGCTTGTTTTTATGTGTGTAATTATATCAAATGTATTATATTTTTTTTTATTATCGGTTGCTTTATTGTGCCAAGTGAGTCTCATATCCGTCGCATGAGAGAAAACTAAAATGTCAGAAAACATGTAGGTCGTATGAGCACTGTACTATGATAGCCTTAAAAGCAAAGATGTATCTTATATCATCTTACTTAAATTAATAACGCTTAAAATCAAGGCTTGTTAATGATTTAATGTTAAACCCGATTTTTCAACTAAAACCAGTTTAACAGTTGAACCAATCGCATCGAACCGGGTTTCAAAATATTGATAGGGAAAGCATGCTAAATACGGTTTCATTTATAACTTCATTTATTTGATTGATGTAGTCATATCAAAATTTCATAAAACTTTAAACATTCAAGTGTGAACTGATCCACAACAGGGAAGAAGACGATGAAGATGCCATTCTAGTTGATGTGCTTTTAAAATCAACAAAAAGCATATGATATGGTTAATTGGGAATTTTTGGAATTTATATTGAAGTTTTGGTTTTCATCCTGTAATGGTGCACTGGATTATGGTTTGCTTCACTACCGCTTCTTTTTCTGTGTGCATAAACGGTGAGCCTAATGGATTCTTTAAAGCTGTAAGAGGTCTTAGGCAGGGAAATCCAGTCTCCTCATTCCTATTCACTTTGGTCATGGAGGTTCTAAATCTGATGGTTATTAGGAATGTGAAAGCTGAAAAGAAGTTTAAGTATCATTGGGGATGCAAGGAACTCTAGATTACGAGCTTATGATTTGTGGACGACCTATTGACGTTATGCCATGGTGACTTAGTTTCTGCTTCTGTTTTGAAAAGAAGAATCCATTAGGCTCACCATTTATGCACATACCAGATTTTTATATTCTGGATTCAGTCCATTGGAATTAGTCCATCAAACTTGAGGTTTAATAAATCTTGTAACATTCAGCCAAGATAAAAATTGTAAAAGTAAATCTAGCATACGAAACAGTAGTATGGCTGGTTTGATAAGAACACAAATAACATATAACAAGACGAAACAAGAAATGTCTTTAAACAAAACCCATTTCTTTTAGGTAAAACAAACTAAGCTTCAACATACCTCACATTGAATTCCCTCAAACACTATATGAGAGCTAACAATCATTCTATACAAAAAAAGTGAGATAAATAGAAAATTGTCATCAATATCAATTATAATTCCAATAATTCATATCATCATTGATGTTTAGATCTTAATTAACCTTTAATTCCAATAATGCAATTGATGGTTTGATTGAATTATCAAAAATTAAATTGTATTTATGATTGATTCTTTTGCCACAGATAAAGAAAGAAATTTCAGTTAGACTTTGAGTTGATGAATTAGATTCGTATGATTCGTACCGATCATCTGGGAGCTAGGCAGGGGTTTAAGGATAAGCTTTTAACTAGGATATATTTATCACTTTGGAACATTACATAACTAGTCCTTTTTTTTCTTTTTTTCTATTTGTCATTATAAATGTTACTGCTACATGTGACGTGAATACACACACACACAGTACACCTGTTGTTCAATTCTTTTGAAGCATCAATCAATCGCAACTATGCCGTATCCTTTCGATGTTGATGATAAGTAATAATAAACCTCCTTTTTACTTTTTTATTTCCTCGATTGTTATCGTAACTAATTAATTCATTAATACAGTATTTTTTTGATTAACTTAATTATACTATATACACCAATATTTTACTCGATTAGCCAATATCCATGCTGTTTTTATTATCATGATTTAAGTATATGCTTTTTTTTTTTAAACTTAGAGGCTTATATAAGTTTATTATGATGCAATAAATTTATACGAACCCATAAGTCTCCAAATAAGCTTAAACATTGGGGCTTTTTTATTTTTGAGACTTCGACGCTTTTTTTTAGACTTGGAGCTTATGTTGTCAGATCTGGTAATTGCTTCTTCTACATTTACTATACAGATTTCTTTGTGACTTTGTTGAATCAGTCATGTTAAATTCAACTCCTGCCTCATCACCAAAACTTGTAAGTAGTAAATTATTTCTTAAATTTAGACTCTTAAGAGATTATATCAATGGGTTAAATGGTTTTGTTTTGTAACACAGGGGGATTTAAGATTGTCGCTTAGTTTTGAAATCGTCAACGTGTTAAGATTCTATGAGTTTTTCTCTATGATAGAAAGTGAAACAAGTGCACCAACGATAACAGGAGAAAATGGACATCCTTTTCTATTGTTCCACAAGTTTATACAAGATGAGTCTGACTCAGAGGCACAGTCTATGTCAACATATGATCTATCTTTCTCGTCAACACGACTCTGGAGAAATCTTAGAGAGGTGAACCAAATTAAAAGAGATAAGTTTTTATCTAAGGTACAAAGATATTTTACACCAACAGAGACTAGAAAGATAGTTACACTTTTGACAAAGACTCTCTCTTCACAAGATGTAAGTATGCTATTCACATTATCATCTCTTTTTATTAAATGTTAAATCTCAAAAAGTACAAGCCTTTTTTTTTATGCAGACTCTAAAGAACATGTTGAACATGTTTAGCTGGTATAAGTCTGGTTCCACGATGGAAGCTATTGCATCAACATCAACAACAGCTGCAGCCTCTACATCAAATGTAAATCTATTATTATTATTATTAATGTACACATTATTGATCGTTTCTTTTTCTAATATAAATTTACACTTTTGTAATACAGGAAAAGGAAGATAATAAATGGAACCTTATAACAGAAGTCACGGAGCTATTTAATAGAGCAATGAGGTATACTCTCTATGAATTTGCAAAAGAGTGTGAGATGGTCTGGTGCAAAATAGATTATAGAGATTATATGGCGGCGGCAGGATGTTCTTTGGCCTTGAATCAGGATGGTGATTTCCAGTGGTATATACTTACCTTTCTTCCGGGTTTTACTTGTTATTTTTGCTACTTTCTTCCTAATAATGCAACATTTACAGCGATGATGTCTTGAGCATATGGCCTCAAATAAGAGATAGAAAAAGCTTAATCATCGACAACCGCTATTCAGATATTAAAGGACCAAGAGATGTTGGAGAAGTAAAATTCTTTTGTCAACCCTTGCCTGTTTTTTAAAATACTATTGTTTTTTTCTTTCCATTAGTAATCTTATGTTTCGGTGGGCTATTATGTTATTTTAGAAAATCAAGGAAGGACTTGAGTGTCATTCTCACATGATAGAGGGAGAACCCAGTGTGCATGGTTTTGGTTTTGTAACCATTAAGTTATCAGGGAATGTTATTGCTAAGGTATCGCTATTTTTCTTTCTTTTCCAGATCTTTTAAATATATATAGCATTACAATTTTCCCCTATGTTTTTCTTGTTTCCTTGTAGCGTATTCATAAGATGCTAAGAGATGGTATAGACTCATGGGCACCAAATAAACAAATTGAAGTAAAAAACACACTAATCTACTCTCCGTCATGGGATGAATTCAATCTAACGCCAATGGATGTTTTGAGGCGCCAAGTTATCATCATGTCACGAATGCATATCCTTGAATATGTCAAGTCTGCTGCGACGACATCTTCGGTAAAATTTTCTGTTTGAATTTTTGTTATTTAAATTATATTACATTTTGCGGTTTATGAGATGAGTTAATACTTACATTTATTTCAGGGGAATGGAATGTTATTGCCTCTCGAAGAATTGGATAGGCATTTTGTGACTATAGAAGACAATGATGAACAAGTGCTGTTATGCCTTAGAGATGATAGAAAATCACTTGTTCGTGGAAAGAAGAGGTCTACTCGGGTGGGGGAGAAAGATGGGTGTTTAGGCTATCATTTGGAAGATCTAGGAGCGTTGCGGTACTTTACTTTCCAAGTTCATCAAAACACTCGATCGTTTTCTAAACCTTTTCCATGTATAACTTTTTTAATGTCTTCATATTTAGGCATGGGCTTGTAAATGTAAAAGCAGATTTGATAATGTGTGTGACTCCTACACAACAACAAGATTATATTGAAAAATGTTTCAATGTAAGTACATTTTACACAACATAACCTGATAACATGTTTGAAAAAAGATTGATGAGAAATAGTACACTATTTTTTTTCCAGGCTGCTAAACATGCAGGGTGGGCAACACCTTCGACTGATAAGTTGTGGCCTTTACATTATGTTGGATTTAAAACTTGTAGTACATCTCTCGAAGACTTGCTATCTTTCTTATACCGAGCACAATATCCTTTTGAAGAAGCAGGTATACCATATATGGTTCGTTTATTCTTTATTTATATCAATTATTTTGCTTAACCATGATACATGTCATTAATCCACTGCGATTGATTTATCAGGCGAGGCTGCTGAAGTGCTGGGGTATACTCGTGAAGCGGTTTTAGATTGTGCTCTCACGTAAGATTTTCATACTTCTATAATAATTTTTAACTCTTATTTGTACTTATGCTATCATTATCCATAATGCGAGTAGAGTGGTAGATGTTAATTTCGTATGAACTTGTAACAGAAGTTTCAATTTTAAATTAACAATCTCTTCACCATCTATTTTCCTTTGATTTATTAAACAAGATACACCACATTTATGTCATGTTTCGTATTATTTCATATTCAATACTTTGGTTGTGCTTTCAACAGGTACACATTTTTGAAACACAATAGATTGGTTGATTGTAAATTCAGCTACAATGAGATGCTTGATGTGAAGGTATTCTAATAATCTTCCATTACTAGTGCGGCGTTATGCTATTTTCTTGAAATCTTTATATGTATCGTGTTCTTGACTAAATTGATTGATTGATGATAGGGAGATACCTTTGTACGTCTGTTAACCACACAAGCTCAAATTCGTAAAATTACCAAGCATTCTCTCAAAGAGATTGATGAGTGGAAGAAGGTAAGAATTTGTTTTCGTTTTTTCTTGACCCAAATTGTATTGCTTTCCTTCTTCTTGAATATCAAGTCAATGCATAATGTATTTCAATGTTGTTACAACTTTTTCGTTTGTGTACCAATTGTGTTTGTAACAGGTTTCAGAATTGGAGGAAGACAAGGTAATATGGTCTCAAGGTGTAGAACGTGCGCTGGGATTACATTTACTCATGTTTACTGAGGTAAGAAATGTATGTTAAAAAATTTATGCTGCTACTACGAAATGTAGCACCTCTTAACTATCTTGTTAGACACCGATGGGAATGTTTGATTTTATAAATTTCATTTCATGAGAAAATATTTAGTGAAACGTCTTATTTCTATAATTTTCTTATTTTAAAAATATGCTTACCTATATTATATAGTATTGGACTAATTACCTAACATTTTTTTTTCAGTTAATCGACGAGACTTATTTATCTTTCTTTCCACATCTCCTTTGTCGATACCTTTATAATTTATCCGAGAAATTCAGCCTTTTCCATGAAACCTACGCGTCCTCAGGGTTCGAGGTATGTTTTCTTGCATATGTTTTTTTTCTTCGAATAATATTGAATTTAATATTTGCATCTATTGAACCATACTTTATTTTCTGAAAACTATTGTAAGAATAACAATCACCGTATTATCATTAGTTTGGAGAATTAGATCCTGTTACATGTCACAAGGAACATGAGCATGGATACCTTTTTTGTTTACTTTATTCAGATTTAGATCACCGGTTTTAATTGTTATTGGCTCACTAGCTATGCTTACTGCATTGTTGCATTGAGTTTGTTGGTATTTATATCAGACTCGTGAGTGGCTAATTTTAACTCCTACTCTTTTAGAACTGCTCGCCAATCCACTTGATCTGAACTTCCCACCACCTTACTTTAAAACTTCAATTAACAAAGTTAGATACACTGTATATATAAGAAAAATGAATTGAGACAAAATAGTATGTATACATCTTTAGTATCATTTTGAAATTCTTGGCATCAAGCACCTATTTTCCCGTCTTGTCAGGCGAAAACTAGACTTTTGCTGTGCAAGGCAACTGCAACTGTAATGGAAAAAGGGTTTCATCTTTTGGGGATCACTCAGGTATGCATTATCAAGTATTTTGCTAATTCGGTTTCCGGGAACGGGTTTTTTAGGGGTGGAAACTTGCCGAGACCGTGCCTGGTCGGCCTCAGTAGTATAGTTAAACGGATAAAAAAGCGTTGGAACAGTTTTTTTAGGAAAATAAATAGTTTAAATCAAATAACAAAGTTATATAAAATAACACATGTTATAACTAGCTTACCATCTGTCTTTTGTGTAGAAACCTTCATTAAAAGCTGTATCAGCGGCAATGGTCCTAAATTATGTTGGGTCATTAGATATAAGGAATCCTCTTGAAAACACCAACACCCGGACCCGTTTCGAGTTATTTTCAGCGTGTCTCCATATTACTAGAGACCAAAGCTTTGCAGACGGTGAGCTGTTTGGGGCTATTCTAGTTTCAGATTATTATGGTGTACTACCAGAGGGGCATGTTGGGAAATTAATTGATCCTGGTCCTTGTTATATTAGTTTAGTGAATCATGATTCACGTCACCTCGTGAAAATGCAAAACAATGGTCGTCTAGAAATTGGGGATCCCAGTTCTCGACACTCAGTTCCATTCGCTGCATCGATGCAAATTCAAGTAACACTCTATGGTATCAGTGAAAGCAAAAATGATTTTTTTGAAGTGTGTAATCTCGATGATGATCTGCCCCTTTCATCTTTTCTCGACGGGGATTTAGATTATTTTTGTGACTACCTCGTAGCAGAAGGTAATGATGGGCATATGACGATGCACTATATTTTACTAAGAGATGCATTAGATGCGACCATTAAGGTAAATCTAAATGGGCTGTCAGGTCAAAAGGTGCGTGGAACGATATTGGCGTATTATGATAACTTTGGTTATGAGGACAGTTTGACAGAGAGTTTTTATAAGGCTGTGTTATTTGAATCTTTTGATGATTCTCGACCTTTAAAAAATGGTGATGTTACCTTGATGAGATCAAAATTGGCTGTACCTAACAAGGGCACACTAGTTGTCGAAGCGCAGTTGACCGATTCGGATTCTGGGGTTGATATTTTGTCTGGTACTTGCGATTTTAAGTCCCTTTCCACAGGTAGCAACAAGGCACACATTAAGAAAAACAATTGCACTTTGGTAGTGGATATCACTTGCCTCCAGGATTGACTATGAATATCACCTGGTGGCAATGTTGGGTTTAATCTGAAGAACGTTGCTGTTAAGAATCCGAAACGTGTGTATTGTTGCTGTCAGAGTACGTTATCAAGTCCGTTGACAAGAAGGGTGCAAAGTGAGGTGTATGTTGTTTTGATCTTGGGAGTTTATGTTGTCTTTACACTTATCTGCTCAGTGTTGTTTGGTCATATTGTTACTTGTGTCTTTTTCAGTTTTTTGCATATCATTTTTTGCTTAAATGATTTTTTGCATATCATATTGTTACTAGTGTATTTTCACTTGTTACTATGTGTAAATTTTTAATTTTTAAATTTAGCCCTCTTATAAAAGATTTCGATTATTTTTGGCCTCTCAATAAAAAACATTGTAGCTTCGCCCTTGGCTCGACGTGGTATGTTTCAGCATCAAGTTGTATTTTTAGCTTTTTTTCTTAACTAGGTATGTCATATATATGTGTGTTTTAGGTATATTTTAGTAAAAAAAATCACGGACACATGCAGATGTATATTGTAATGCATATTTTATTTTTATGTTCTGAATCTACCATCTACCATCTACCACTGAGTAGTGATTACCAAATAATTTCCAATTAAAAATTATGGAATATTGGTGATATGAAACTAATATGAAAGTGTTTAAAAAACAAACTAATATGACACATGTATTGCACTTAATCTCACATTCTCACTTAATTGTAGTTTTTTTTTTTTTTGTTAGACATAAAATTAAAATTAGACACACAAATTAGTCATGACAATCATTACTCGTAAATATATGTAAAGAAAAAGATGTGTCATGTTTTATATTTATATACATAAACATATAAATTTAAACTACGTGCAAAACTCTCCCAAGTGAATATTAAAGAAGTAAAACAAGATTGATACGAGTAGATAAAAAATATAAATTCCAATTAGTGTGCATCGAGGCACCAGTGCTCTAGTGGTAGAATAGTACCCTGCCACGGTGCAGACCCGGGTTCGATTCCCGGCTTGTGTACATTTAGCTGTGATGACAAGCCTTAGCAATGGTTGGGTCCATTGCGCATCATCTCTTATAATGGATGAAACATGGCCAATTCTGAGCTTTTATTTTTTCTACAACTTCAATTCCATGGTTCGTCTTTTTTCAAGTTCTTCTACTAAGTATACACGCTGACGACTCATCGTTAATACAATGTCAGACAAGTGTTTTGCAACTTCTACAACTTCATTAGTTAATAACTGACTACGTGTACAAAATATGAGTTCTACGATCAAAATATGGAATTTAGTTCAAAATAAAATAAAATTTGCACATAACTGAATGCAGTCACTAACATCAGTTACAGCAACAAGGGGACATGCTATATGCAATGGATTTACAGTAGCATCAGTAGTGAAAGCTTTTCGTCCTAACGATGATTATATGGATTCGAGAGTAAAAGTGATGGTGGCTACACCTGAAATTTTTTGCCGTTACTCTTTGTCGGACAGTATAACATGTTTTAAAAGTTCAATGAACATTTAATTAGAAGGTATGTTGATGCCACTCTTCTCATGTTAAATGACACCAGACGCGACAGTCTGCAATAATCTCGAATATCCTGAAATAAATGATCACATCATACTTATAAATGTATCATCTTTCCATAACGCGTTTTATTCTTGGAAGGTCTGCCATTAACTAACGAAAATCCGTTAGCTAGTCATTTTATATCAATTTTGTTCATATGAAGCTTCTTCATTCAATATTTACTAAAAAGAACCGCTGCTATATATGTTTCGAGTCCTTCCGAGTTGAAAACAATGAGGACAGACACTGGTCTGCAAAAAAATACCCCCAACCAATGGATCAAGCAGTTGCACAACAATTCAACCTGATGTTTGGGTCAGCTTTTGGAAATTATACCAAAGAGATTTCATGTTTGACCCCAGTTGAGAAGGTGCGTCACGAGAAAGGAAATGGTAGGAGGAACAACGTAAGAGGGAAGAATAGTAAAGGTAGGCGAAAAACTCAAATCGTGAAAGGCCATTGGAATTCTGATGAAGACAGCTAAGTCCCCTTCTAATGTGTACCGTATACAGTATACATGAACAATCACGGGATTCAGACTAATAGGTGCCTGTCAAAGAATTGATAATCATTTAACCAGTTTCAATTTGAATAGGTCTCCTTATTTTTAGGTCATTGGTGCAATTGGTGAAGCAGCATTGTGGAAAGCAAATGTTAAACTATATTACCACTGCGGCTATTATTGCTTAACGAAAAAAGGCAAGGTAAACTTATGATCATTTATAACCAAGCATGAACGCAACGACCTTCTATTGGAATTGTATAAATTTCTAGTCAAGTAAGCTACTAAAAGAATCGTTCTTACCCTAAAAAACGCGACACGACATACATGAGCCAAAAACATCTTCTCGCCAAAAATGAATTTAAGTCTGTCAGAGGTTAGATAGCCTGCGTGGCCTTTTGCCTCAGCAGATTGTCGGGCCATCACAGTTGGTGAACCAGAATTATCCTGGCGTAACTGACTTGCTTCACTTACACGGTGCTTCCTCTTCAATGGGCGGGAGACCATGGAGTAACTTCATATGTCTGCAAAAGGACCTCAAACGTTCTTATATCTGCATATCCAACATGTATATTATATTAAAATCAGAAGCTTTCACGCAAATTTAACATCTACGGATTGACAGATGCATATTAACATCCGTATTGTATTAAAGCATTCATTTTGTACTAGATATGGCAAAACGGGTTGAAAAGGGTAACTTTTGTACAGTTCAGTGGGTTGACATCCCATTTTGTCTATAATTGTGTGTCATATATGATTACAAATTTAAATAGAACATATCAAATAATGTATTTGGATAATACGATTCGGTTTCTTCGTTGTAAAAAAGTAGAACCTCCAAGATTCACTTTTTGCGAATTGCGACGTACCACTACTCTACTACCACTGTAAGACTTGTATATAAGTTCAAGAAAATCACTTTAATGCGGGTACTAGAGTGTCTGTACTTGTTTACTCCGTGGTAAGCATCACATTCAACATACCAATTATTATCGATCTGTACAAAATCTGACAAGTTACATACACAAGCAAAAATGCTAGTTTTCTCTATAAAGAACTTACAGTGTCAAGTGAGTCAGCCATGTCGGAAACATTTGGTTGCACGGGCTACAATGGTCTCATTTACGGACAATTGCATGGTGATAGTTGTTTGTGCTATCTTCAAAAGCTTAGGCCAAGCGTTGACGTAACGGGATCACATAGACCAACTTAGACAAGTCTTACAAAAGTTCATGCTCGTGTTTACAGGGCTCCTATTTGTCCCAAAATCAAAAGATTATTGTCAAAATGTACTAACCAATAAAGTCGGTTTGCATTCAAAGTCGGTAAAATTAAATTGTTTATTTTCTAGGACGAGCAAGTATTCATGTGATAAGACGTTTGTCTGTTCTCGCAAATACGTAAACGTGTCGTAGACTCATCTCGCAAATTGTTTATTTTCTAGGACCACTCCTCATGTTGTAAATGTCATGCTCTCTATAAACAGAAGATCCTTCGTATCAGCTTTTTGTTTGTCCTCCTCCCTCACTTATGGTTTACATTTTCTCTGGAAATCGACAACGATATTCTTGCTAAACTCATATGAAATTTTCTTGTCTTATCAATCAAAATTATCGCAGTGGGTACTCAACTTCGAGAAACATACGAGCTCACTGAAGAGATTTTCTAAGCTCCTATGAAGTTTTCTTGTCTTATTACGCTTTGTAAATCATGTATTTCATAAAAGGAGAACGCGAGCTTTGGTAACGGGCTTGCTTTGCATGCGAGAGGTGTCTGGTTCGATACCAACAACTCGCCCCTCCTTTTTTTCTTTAAAAGAAAGAACAATTACCGGTTTGTTACGGATTGGGGTTGGTTACGTACCGTCGCACCCGTTCAGCCAGTATCGACAAAAATAGTAGTCACGTTTAACTAATGTTTCATAAGCTTACTTTTCGTGCCTTGTTTTGAAACTTTTCGGCTTATATAAGCTTATTAACATGTCATAATAAACTTTTATAAGTCAAAAAGTTTCAAAATAAGCTACAAAAAGTTTCAAAATAAGCTACAATTACCGTGTCAAGTGAGTCTGCACCAAGTCGTAATATTTCGTTGCACGGCGACAAAGGTCTCGCCTATTGACAATTGCTTGACGATAGTTAAATTGTACTATCGTCTTCGAAGTCGTAAAGGTTGAGTTACGAAAGCACATATACAACAATACCAAAACTACATGGAGAACTTACATGTTCCCGATAAATCGACAACGATAGGTTCTAACTGGCCTTGACTGTGTTTTTCTGCTAAGTGGTAACATATTCCAAATCATGTCAGTTATGTCTTTGGGGAGCTAATGGCAGTTTACAATGTTCTGTTTATGAAATTAATAATGTAAGGAATTCATATGAGGGAGATGTATGAGTTGGTATTGTGTTGGCTTTGGATGCCAGAGATGCGAGGTTCGATATTAACCATTACCTCTCTTTTTTAATTTTCCACTTTCTGCAAAAAAAGAACAAAAGTTTTTCAATTTTAGTTTGTGATACATGTTCAAAAATTAGTGGGAAATTTTTTGCTCAACTTAACCGGCATTTTTGCGAAGACGATTGCTGCTAAACACATATGAAATTTCCGTGTCTTATTAATCAAAGAGGGGTTTGGTTCGGTTGGTACTCAACTTTGAGAAACATACGAGCTCACTAAAGAGATTTTCTAAACTCGTATGAGATTTTCTAGTCTTATTACGACGCTTTGTATGTAAGAATATTAGACTAATAATTCATGTGTTTCATAAAAAGAGAGTCTCAGCGTTGGTAAAGGGTTTGCTTTGCATCCAATAGGTGTCTGGTTTGATACCAACATCTCGCTCCTTTTTTGTTCTTTAAAAGAAAGCACAATTACCGGTTCGTTGCGGATCGTCATAATAGTCAAATTCACATTTTTCGCTTTTTCAATTTTTCTGCAAGTATCAATCATCCCGAATTGAATATCTGTCATACAAAATGCCCCGTAGAAAGATAAAATCGGACTGAAATACACCAAAAGAAACGGAGCAAAAGACTAATAATTCAATAAATTTTTAACTTAAAAACGGGTGTCGTATCCAATCGTCTTAGCGTTTTCGAATCATTCATGCACAAAATCTGAAAGTGTTAGATAATAAAGATAAGAAAAATATACTCCGTAATATAAAAAGCAATTATACATCATTTTAAAAAACTGAAATTAATTGTAATTGCAATAAAGGGGTACGTATTCGAGTAAACGGATATGTGAATATTGAGCGGCCACCAAATCCAGATTATTTGGCAGTACATAACCAACCGTCCGTCCGTTTTGCTACCTCTAGATCTAATCAGACAACGCAACTAGGCCTTCTCATGTAGTAAAGGCCTGGACCTAATGTCTTTTTACAATGCACTCTATATAAAATTGATATTTTAAGTAGTTTATATGAGGGAGGTGTAGGAGTTGGTATAGAACATGCTTTGTATGCGATAGTTTTGAGGTTCGATGCCATCTTCCACCAATTCCTCTTTTTTTTTTTTTTTTTTAAGAATACACAGTGGCGGACTTTCGTCTCGTGTGACCTGTTTCTGTTTGAGTTGACACATAACCCATTTGGACAGAACCTCTGATTATAGCCTCCTTTATTTGTGCAGAATTACGGTAACATTTAAGAAGGCGAACCCATCTGAACGAATATGTTAGAAGCAGCCCATCATAACGACATAAAATTGTATCATAAAAGACATAATGCCTAATTGTGCAGTGTGGTTAGCAAACTTATTGGTATCTATCTATTTGTTTTCAGGAATACCTTTTCAGCCTCGAAAAGACAATGGGAAAGATCGAGATGGCTGCTAGGGTGATTGCTGCAATTGAGAATCCTCAAGACATCATCGTCCAATCCGCCAGACCCTATGTACAACGAGCTGCGTTGAAGTTTGCTCAGTACACTGGTGCTCATGCTATTTCTGGTCGGCACACTCCCGGTACCTTCACCAATCAACTTCATACTTCTTTCAGTGAGCCTCGTCGCGTCATCTTGACTGGCCCACTAACTGACCACCTAAACGCTATCCTTTGTAGTCTGTTTACAATGTTGTTTACACATTCTTCTAGTAACTGTTTAGTGTTAATGCTTAAACCACGTTATTTATACAGCTAATCAAGGAGGCTGCACTTGGAAACATCCCCACCATTGCTTTCTGTGATACCGATTCTCCCATGAGATACGTTGACTTTGGTATCCCTGCTAACAACAAGAGAAAGAACAGCATTGGATGTTTGTTTTGGCCTCTTGCTAGAATGGGTCTAAGGTGCAGGCATATCTGAAGACAACAAAAGTTGACCCACATTATTTCGCCATTTGACTTAGATCGTCTGCTGATTCCATGCTTCGTATGGGCATACGGTTGTTGTAACTAAATTACATCACTTTTAAGTTAGCATTTACTTGTTACATTTTAGTATCATGTACCGTCAAATGTGTTAGTACCACTTGTGGGTTCATTATATACCCTCCATGATATGAATTTAAGGCGGGTAGTCGAGTGTCTCGAATATCTTGTTTACTCCGTAGTAAACATCACATTAAAGATACCAATAGCGATGGGTGTTATAAAAAGAACCTCTTTAATTTTTCGATTAGAGCAGCCGCATGTTCTCAGCTCCCCTTTCGCCTATTGAAAAACCAAATTGTTCTTACAAAGCCACTATGTTTGTTCTTATTAAGCCACCAAATTATATTTGAAGAATTTATAAAATACACTTATAAAATTTTGATTTTTAATTTGGTTCACTTTTAAAAAAAAAAACCATATCCAAACCGAAAATAAAAAATCTAATTTTTATCACTTTCACTGTTTAGTTACCATAAGCAGCCGTTCTAGCTCAGTTGGTAGAGCGCGGGCCTTTTAAGCACTTTTTTACAAAATTTAAAGTAATAAACAGTATTTGAAAGATATATAGAAATTTGTTTTTCTTTTTAGAATGAGAAATTTCATCTGAAAGATAGATAGATTGGTGCCTTTTAATAAGTCGGTTTCTTATAAACAAAGATCCATGACACACTTTTAAAATCCTGTCCGGGAAGGCATGTTAGCCTTGATATATATAATTATATAGAGTTACGCAACTCCGTTGCTTTTGTTTTTTCTGTCAACGGTTCTTGTTGCAGCAACCAAGGCCAGTTGCTTGTGAATCCAGTGGCCATGTCGAGTGCAAATGGTGTGGTGGCACCTGCAGGTTTTTCATTATCGGTGATAACATGCTAAGACAGTTGGTGAAAAGAGACTTTATGACTGCGACGTAGCAGATATAACTCAGTACTACACTACCACCAACATGACTTGTGGGTTCAATAAACTAATGTACCCTTTCACGATCTGAATTTGAGGCGAGTAGTAGAGTGTCTGGAATATCTTGGTTACTCCGTAGTAAACATTAGCTTTCACGAGCTGAGCATGTAAACGTAAACGGTCTTTACTTTTTTGATTAGAGTAGCTGGATGTTGAACTCCGTTCTCAGCTCTGTTTTCGCCTCAAACTGTTCTTCCAAAGCCATAACTGAAAGTTTATGGACTTAAAATTAATAGTCGTGAGATAGGATCGAACTCGGGATCACGGGATTGCACACATAACGTAAAGGGTTAATTTATTTATTAAATATATTTTATATATATTTATTAAATCAAACCAAAGCTTAACTAACGATCGTTGATAAATAAAAGTTAAGTTATAACGACCGTTATGGAATTAAATAGAAGCTAAAAGAAGAAGGAAAAATTACACATACACCCCTGTACGAGGGTGTTAACCGCCGGCTTGTAGAGGGGGCAAAGGGAAACTTTTGTTTCCTAATTTGTTTATGACTTGGAGCCCAAGGTTTGCTAAGCCTATATAAACAAACCCCTAGCCTCATAATTTTTCAATCCCTCTCTTTCTTTTTGCTCTTTGATCGCCGGCTCCACCTAACCCAATTAGGGTTTCGTTTGGTTTTCGATTAAGTCTATTTTATCTAGTCCTAGCCCCTCTCTAGGGTTGTTGGGTAGATATTCCATAAGCGTTGAAGCTCGGTTTGTTCGTGCTAGACTCACGGTTAACTCGCCGTATTACGTGTGTACAAGAACGTGATATAATCTTCCTTTAGATTATATTCTTGGTATTGTTCGTGATCAACCCTAGTTGCCGTTCGTTCCATCGTCTTGTGGATCTTGCTAGGATAAAGGTATGTAACCCTAATCTTGATTAATATAATTGTGTTAAATTAATGATCTTGTTAATCGCTTCCGCTATGCGTTCTTTGATCCATATTAGGGTTTTAAATAATTGTTATGAACTATATAAACCATCAGTGGCATCGAGAGCCGTTTTAACATGATTATAATTATCAAAGATCTAAAGTTTTTTAACTAATATTGATTTGTGTTAAAAATTACATGTTGTTTTTTAGGTTTTATAAAAATTAGGGTTTTGTTTTTTATTGTTTTTTTTAAATCGGCTATGCCGAAACTTTTTATAAAAAAAAAATAAAATTGTAAACCCTAAAATTACATGGTAATTAACTTTAGATGTATGCATGAATTAATTGTTATGTCATGTATGGTTACGATCCGTAGTGATTTAATTAATTGTTAAGTGATTTGGGTGGAATTTTGATGAATTGCATGATTAATTGTTATGTTATGTAAATTCATGTTTCGATCCATAGAGATTTAATTGTTAAGATATGTGGGAGATCCGTGATGAACATGCATGTTTTTCATGGATCATATGATTTTATGTGGTAATTGTTACGTGTTTTGCTACATGCTTTATTTGATTCAATAAATCTAAAATAGGGAAGACTTTTATATGAATATAAAAACCTAGATTTGATATTATTTATTGAATAAATCGTATGCATGTGGCTATTTGATTTATTTATTGCACATATAAATTGTTATTATGTGTTTATGATTTAGTTTTTTTTTGTACCTACTTGTTTTCATACGTTTTTGTTTTGATTGTATGTTGTAAACAAGGGTAATTTTTTACAAGAAAAATTAATGTGGACTAAATCATATTAAATAAATGAATTGTTTTGAGATCTAAATTACATATGATTTGCGTTGATTAGAATTGCAATAGCAACTTAACGGCCTACTCAATTTTGACAAACTATAAAGTGGGTATAACGCACCGCTGGTCATGTACCCGGTTAAGGAAGGAGGTGTTATGCTTCAGCGCTGACCAAATTCCCGGCTCGCCTGTGCGTCAAATTGGTATTACCTACGGTTGTTATTGGTACAATTCTTTAAGGTTGATTTAACTACATTAATTCACATCCGAAACACAATGAATAAGGTTATTGCTTTGTGCTATAACTAAGTTCTAGAAAAAGTACGGTGTGAATTTAGTTGTGTGTAAAATCTTTAATTGGTTTAACCAATACCTCAACTTGCAAGTATATGATGAACTTTTAGTCTCAACAAAAAGTTTACTAAACGTTTTATTAAACTTATGGTATGGAGATGTATGCATGCTTCTCCATACATGATTTTGACACCAAAATCAATACCCTAAAATTTAAGTCATATGCCCTCTAATTGACGAACACTTGAAGTTACAATTGTCGTCATATAAGATATCGGACGATGTTGTAATGGAGAGAAAACTTCATGACTGAATAAGATTGCACATGAAGGTTTTACGTTCTTTAGATTAGTCGACTTAATTGAGTTACTCAGTGAGATCTGGAAACTTAAGGCATAAAGAAGGGATGAAACGTGTTTACAATGCAAAATGACTTTTGGCAATGTAAATCCCTTAAAAATCTAGAAATTGCAAATTTGTTTGTCAATCATTGTTCGACAAGTTACCATCTTGAATACTTTCATTGCTAGCAGATCAACTGATGTGAAGAAATTATGTCAATTTGGATTCTAGTTTTTTTCAAGGAAAATACTATGGTTATTATTACCGGGGTAATTTTATTTTCTTGAATGGTATTATCGAAAATACTAAAATTGAATTTTGTAAATTCTTTTGCAAATGTATTAATGCAACGTTACACCGTAAACGTGGTTTATTCATTTATTGATCTACAAACCGTATGGTTGAGGATAGAGTCAATTTACAAAGGAAAGATAAACCTAAAACTCTTTTTCATGAGTAAAGAAGGAGTAATAAGGATTTTAGAAATGTCAAATTCAAATCCATAACTCATAGCAAACTTTAAAAGTTAAGAAAAATGCATATTTTGAGTTATTTAAAGTTACCGCAAATTGGTTATAAGGCAAACTAGCATATTTTTCTAGTAGTTGTGCTTTGACCATTTATAGGCACTACATACCATTGTAGGGTTGGTAGACCTATTAAGGAAGAAATTGCATGTCAAGTCTTTCAAGTTAAAAAGCATTTGATGGGTAAGTCATCATTTACGAAGTAGAATACAATCTTAAACACTATAAGTAATTGTTACGAATGTGTTTTTCAAAAGTGTAAGAAAGTAAACACAACACCAATTATTTTCACCAATTATGAAACATTTTCAATGTTGTCAAGTTCAGTGGGAGAATTGTGTTGTATTACTGATTTTGAGTCTATTAAAACATTCTCTAAGTCAGTGGGAGTTACAAGATTTGTTGTCTTGGTAATAACCCATGTTATCTTTAATATGTCCTAAGATAATTACTTTCGAATTGTTGACACTAATATCTTCAAAGATAGTTATGTACTGATTCTTGTTGATTAAGTGGTTCTACATCTACTTGTAAAAGCTAATATATGTGGCACAATCATATTTTGTATAGACGAACGTTAGACGTGATGTTTATCTTATATATGAGGTTGTTCCATGCACAAGTGGGAGAAATGAACATTGTGTGCAAGAAACAACTCATAAAGATATGATTCTCTTGTCTTTAAGATAAGAGACTAACAATCTAATTAATATTTAGATCATGTGTCAATATGATTAAAAGACTACTTAAAAGTATATATATCATTCACTTTAAGAAACACTTGTTGTTTTGATTTAGTCATGTAAGAGCTTGGACTAAATTGTAAACTCAAGGGTAAAATATCCACATGTCGTAAGATCGGGCGTGAAATGTTTTTGAAGTTTCTTAAAATGGACTAATTCCTGGAATGACATAAGATACATAGAGTAATCTTATACTACTAATGAAACCTAGTGATGTTCATATAATAGTATAGGAGTGAATTAACTTGAAAAGATGAATGAAACCTAGTGGTGTTCATGATTTACTTTAGTTATACATGTTTATGATTTATTGTATAAAGTCGCAAACATAAAGTCTTGGAAGACGTTTAATATAAAGTAAGACGTTAATGTATTGTCTCTATTTCACTAAAGACATATACATGTAATGTGTAATGGACTTATAACTTTTATGAAGTGACTTTGTATTAAAAGTACTTGAGTTATAAAACATGCAAAATGGTTAGGAAATCTATTATACCATTAAGATGATTTAGTTGGTATATAGGTAAGCCTAAAGATATATATTTATCTTAAATATTGTTAAGATTGACTTACAATATTTCCCTAAATGAAATACATCATTGTTATGGTATGTTCACTAGGAGAATCAAAATTCTCAATATGATGGTGATGTTTGATTCAAGATAACTATATCTTCCTTTATTCCAAAAGAAATCAAGGTTAGAAAGTTGAGTATGACTTGATCTAAGAAGATTAATAAGATACCATTATATATGGAATGTGATGAATCACATTATATCTTAAATGAAGTTCGGATCTTGCTAAACTACTTATGAAGTGGATTGTTTAGAAAATAAAGAGTATGGAACTGTCATTGTGTTTTGTAATGTCCCATATAGATAACGTTGGAGTGGTGATCTATTTGCTATGTATTTAAAGAGTAATTTTAAATAACTAAAAGCAAGTGGGAGTTTTGATCTTGAAAGATAAAATTACAAGATACATGATCTTCTAAAATACACTAGTAATTATCATGAGGTAGGCGTGTAAATGCTAAACCTTAAGATAAAGGAATTTATGTCATAGGTCCGTAAGGATATCTCGGATATGCGATCTATATGCTGAGAATTATGAGTTACAAATAATTGTTATGATTTATTACCAAATATTGTTTTGGGTAAACTACTCATACTATGATTTTTATAGATGTTGTCCAACAAGATAATCAAATTTCGGTTTTGGTTTATCTTAAATAGTTTGACTAGAAATTGAAGATGAGTTTCGTCAAAGGAAGAAAAACGCCAATTGTAGTGGTTTAATCTTTGTGTCGAAATTATATGGACAAAATTGTACACATATTTAATATATGTATTGTGAATAAATTATTAATCACATTTAAGTAATTAATTGTGATTGAGTATTCTTTCCTAAATACATTAAATATATAAAGATTTTGATGGTCATATTTTAATTGACAAATTTGGATATGAATGAACTATTTCTTGAATGACTACTTGAGAAAGGACTTAAGTAATCGAAATGAGTTTATTACTTCAAAATATAAATCTTTGGAAAAGTACAAAATGCAATTATTCGTGAATGGATAAAAACATGCATCTAGGAGATTATTCTTATGTTTAATTTGAAATCCAAGATTCGATTTAAATTTGAATAAGATGGTTTCTGAGTATTCCTAAAAGCTAGTGGGAGTATTATGGTTATTTTCTTAAATTATATGTGTCAAATAGACATGTAAGAAAGTGAGATTTCATTCAAATTAAATGTTGATTTGGTTTAGATTTGAGATGAAACTTTACTTTGGAGATTTAGAAAATAAGATATACATAACCTTGGGACAAATAAATTTATTTATTTATGCGGTGGAAATACAACGTAATATGCCATGTAGTAAGTTTACATGGATATTTAGGACATGAAGAAATCTAAATATGGTTTGAGAAATTTTCATGTGTGTCGTGTTGTATTTATATCATGCTTAAAATACATGATGATTTGAATATATTAATCTATTTAAGAAGTTATTAAATAACTTGTGAATATTCTGAAAGAATATGTTTGGAAATAGAATAACATCCTAAATCTTGGATCGGCTTCCATATTCTATAGATGAATAATTTGTCAATCGTTGTGCAAATTATCATAGCCAACAAACTTGAAGGTTTTGGTTGGAATCAAACATTATATAATAGATATTAATGGTAACGTATTTGTATCTTTTATGACAAGTTGTAAAACTTGAAAAGATATAATTGAGGTAACACTCAATATTAGTCATGGGATCTTTGGAGATGACATGTTGATTAAAGTTGCATTATACATTAAAGAATTAGAATACTTTGAACTTCAAATGTGTTTTGGAAGTTTAGGAAATTGGTGATCAAGGATGTTTCACAATTTTGATACTATGTGGCAATATCAAATTATTTGAATGCACATGTACAAGAGTTTCAATGAATTGAATTCTTGAAGAGAGTATTCTCAAAATTTCAATAGGTCAAGATTGGTTATTTTATGCTTTGCAAACAAGTATGAATGTCATTACTAGAGGCATGACGCATGTACCAATTTTATGCATTGATCTATTTTTAAGTATTTGGATAAAGGATGTAAGACATTATTGAATTGATGAAATAAAGGTTGGATTTCGTTTATTTTTCTGTTATTTGATTTTGTATCCTATTTTACATGTTTTAATCCATGAGCATTATGATGTTTCTAAATGTCCGTTGTCGATTAATAATATGGGAATATTATTAAACTAAGACAATTCAAAATAGTGACAGAGTATACTTGAAAGTATATTGGTCAATTTTGGATGATATTTGATGGATCAAATATTGGACTTATCCCAACTATATGATTTTACTTTATGGATCTTTGTCATCAAGTAAATCATAAATAGTTATTCTTAGACCTGAGATACCAAGAAACTGTCGTGGATCTAGTGCATTTCTGTGAAATAATCTAACGCTAAACGTAACTGGTAGCTATAAGGATTATTTCCAGAAGTGTTGCAAAGTTCATAAGTTTTGCTTGTAATCAAAATGGGATTCGTTTCCTTCAAAATTTATTTTGAAGTATAATACAGCTGGGCCCCTCGGGGGAGTAGTAAGATATTTGTGCGGCCGCACCCAAATTTGTTTTGGTGATCTTTCTATATCCGTAAACGAGAAACAGAATAGTTAATGAAAGGAATGACTGAGATCCATATCCTATTAACGTTTGTATTTGAAATGAAAGGATAATAATAATGATTTAATCATTAAAAGGTTCTTGTCCAGGAGACCTTACCCGGTTTGTACTAGTGACATTGCTAGTGTAACTAGACGCTAGTCAATGTGATCACGATATTAGAATTTTGTCCAAGTGGGAGCTGAAAGTTTATGGACTTAAAATTAATAGTCGTGAGATAGGATCGAACTCGGGATCACGGGATTGCACGCATAACGTAAAGGGTTAATTAACGATCGTTGATAAATAAAAGTTAAGTTATAACGACCGTTATGGAATTAAATAGAAGCTAAAAGAAGAAGGAAAAATTACACATACACCCCTGTACGAGGGTGTTAACCGCCGGCTTGTAGAGGGGGCAAAGGGAAACTTTTGTTTCCTAATTTGTTTATGACTTGGAGTCCAAGGTTTGCTAAGCCTATATAAACAAACCCCTAGCCTCATAATTTTTCAATCCCTCTCTTTCTTTTTGCTCTTTGATCGCCGGCTCCACCTAACCCAATTAGGGTTTCGTTTGGTTTTCGATTAAGTCTATTTTATCTAGTCCTAGCCCCTCTCTAGGGTTGTTGGGTAGATATTCCATAAGCGTTGAAGCTCGGTTTGTTCGTGCTAGACTCACGGTTAACTCGCCGTATTACGTGTGTACAAGAACGTGATATAATCTTCCTTTAGATTATATTCTTGGTATTTTTCGTGATCAACCCTAGTTGCCGTTCGTTCCATCGTCTTGTGGATCTTGCTAGGATAAAGGTATGTAACCCTAATCTTGATTAATATAATTGTGTTAAATTAATGATCTTGTTAATCGCTTCCGCTATGCGTTCTTTGATCCATATTAGGGTTTTAAATAATTGTTATGAACTATATAAACCAACAATAACTATCTGTTCAAACTTAGACAAGCAAAATTACGTAACCCTATATCGGAACAAGAGTTGCGACTTTGCTCTGAAAATTCTATTTGGAAAATCTAGGGACCTAATATTCTACAACGTTCTCATTATAAAACTAACAATCTAAGTATTTCATAGAAGTGAGGAAGGTAGGAGTTGGTAGAGAGTTGTTTTTCATCTTAAAGGTGTAGGGTTCGGTACCAACACCCACCTCTCTCATTTTTTTTTCTTTTTTCTTTTTTTTAGATTTTTAAAAAGTGGTTCATTGTTTACTTTCTACACCGACAAAGAAGTTTTTCAAATTTAGTTTATATAATCATATCACTTTTTTAGAGTTTTCGATACACGTTTAAAGTTAATGAGATGTTTTTTGCTAGAACAAAATAATGTCTTATGTGATCACGATTAAATGTCTGTTGAGAAATCAGAAACAAAAATTATAACAATTTTAAATTTGGGTTTGTTTCATTTTAAAGTTTGTTTGAACATACGATGTTGGTTTCAAACGTTGCGTTTTCAAGTTTTGATTTTAGATGAAAAGTGAAAGAGAATAAGAGTGTGTTTAGTTGTGGAAAAATTTTCATATTTTTCTGCTTCTAAGTTTCTAGAAAAAAGGGGAGTTTTCTTTTTTTAGAAAAGAGTTGAAAATTTAGAAAAGGGTAATATGGGGTTTTCCAATTTTCTATATAAATTATAAAAATGAAAATTATGAAATTTTAGAAACTTTTCGAAAAATGATGTTACTAAACAGCTTTTCTGTTTTTTAGTTTTCAAATGAAAAATTTTCTAGAAAAATGGAAAAAATTTTACCAACTAAACAGGGCCTAAACATTATGGCATAAGCCCCCTTAACATCAGGCAGATTTTCTCTAGATAAGATAGAACTTCTAATGGTCATATATGAATCATCTAATCCCATCAAAAATTGCATTAACTTCAACAACTGGTTATGTTTTTTGAACTCATTAGAAGCAGTACACACACAAGCAGGTAACTCAACCATAGCATCATATTGTTTCCAATAGGCATTAAGTTTATGATAATAATCAGACAAATTAGACCCATTCTGTTTCAAAGTATTGATCTTATAATGCAAATTAAAAATCACAGACCCATCAACCTTATGATAGGTCTCTTTGAGTTCTCTCCAAACATGTTTAGCCTTTTTTGAAAAAATTTGCCCCAAAAAAAGTTCTTCAGAGATGGAATTAAGAATCCACCCCAACACAACAGCATTCACCCTATCCTACTGTTTTCCCAAAACTTCATTAGTTATAGATCTCTTACAAGACCCATCAATAAACCCTGTTTTGTTCTTTCCTTCAAAGCAAGTAACATGGCATTAGCCCAAATCTGGTAATTTTCAGTCCCTTTAAGTTTCACATTCACAACAGTTAAGACAGCAGAATCATTTGGGTGCAAGTGTAAAGGATCACTCAAATCAAGTTTACTGATCAGTGTAACTTGGTCAGTTACACTCTCAGTATTAGTATCACCATGTTCAGACATGGTGACAAGTCAAAGGGGTCAAAAAATAACTCAGTCCAAAGCCAACAAAGTTCCCAGGCTTCCAAACCACTCAAGGTGGTAGGTCAAGGGTAAGGCAGAGGGTGAGGTTCCAGATAAAGGGTGAAGATAAGGCAAATAAATAAACACCAACAACCAAATAAATAAAAACCAACCAACAAATAAATCAAAAATAACACAAATAAGGAGAGAGAGCTTGAGAGGTGTTACCAACCCTAACCAAAGCACAATCGAACTGTTGTGTCTAGATTCACTTAGTCTAGAACACAACAGAACCTCCAAAATCACAAACCCTAATTTCCTTCGAGGGAAATTAGAAGTAAATGATCAAAACTCCAGGCAATCAGTATGAACAACGTCCTTTTAAGAAAAGAACCCACCAAACAACCAATCTTTCAACAAAAGATGAAACCCTAATTTTTTCTTTGGAAAAAAATTGGGGAAAATCACTTTAATCGAAAGAAGATATCACCAATCGTATGATAAAGTCACCAGAAAGTATGAAACACCAGATATCAGAAACCCTAATTTTTCAAAATCAAATTAAGGCCTCAAAACTTTGAATCAACAAGTAATATTAACAGATCCTGCTATCTCAATAGCAGATCTACTCAAAAAAGTATGTAATATCAAAACCCCCCCAAAAAACTTGAAACCCTAAAAATATTTTTCATCGATTTTCAATAACCAGTCTCTGATACCATGTAGAAAAACATGAATCAAGAGACCTCAAACCTTAAACCTTTATATTAAATAGATCAAAAGATACCAAACTTAAACAGAAAAACAAGGAGGCTACCAGTGCTACTCACGTGTAGCCCTATTATCTACATGATAATAGTTTTACAAGAGAGATCAATAACAAGAACAAAATACAAGTTTCTGAGATCAAGAGTTAAGAGAGAGTAAATGGATGTGTGAGAGAAAACACACACATCAATCAACGATACAAACAAGAAATAGGAGCGTCTCTTCATATAACCAAAAGAGAAGTCAAATATAGCCGTTCGGGTAAAAGACTGGGCTTTGACTGGGCTTCAGCCCAAAACATACAACTTCACCAAAATTTCACTTTAGCCCCCTCTCATCTAAGGTTCCTTCCATTTTGTATCCTTATAGCTAACTGAAAGAATAAACAAGCACACAATAAGTCCCCAAGGTTAATGAGGGTTATCAGATTATGTCCTTCAACACTTCGTCTTGTCATGTGTCGCAGTCACATAATAGGACACCTGATGTATGAAGAAATTTCACTGTATATAATAAAGTTTAAAACATGAGTTGTCCGTTGGCACAATATTTCTACGCCATTCACAAAAAAAAGTAAAAGCGAGAAGATGTAAAAATACTTTCACGGGTCTTGAGTCTTAATTCTGTTGCATAACGTATGGGGAGGTTGAGACGTAGACAACCATACATCTAACTAAGGCAGAGATGTTGCTTTCGATACCAAAGGTAGAAAAAAACCTCCGACCTCATAAAGAGTTAGAATCAGATTCTTTGACGTCCGTTTTCAGAGTTGTGGGTGATAATCACCGGATCCTTATATGCTGTTCCATCTACGAGCTGGATTCATAAAGAGCCCTAAAATATGGAGTAATAATAAAGAGCCTACTGGCTCGTAAATTTACGTATTTTGGACTATTAATTTAACCAATGCCGAGTGGTAAGACACATAGGCTTTCACGATCATAAGATTTGAGGTTTTCAAACCTCACTTATAAGTTATAACACATCTGATCGAGGTAGCCGTTCTATTTTTATGGGTGGCTCGGTGGCAAACCGCCTGCCTTCAAACACAACACAAACAACAACGTTAGATTATGACATCAAACTTAAGATATTTAGAAAGTATAAAGAAACCAAAATTCGTCTATTAACAAGAAAATTTCATGTTGGTCTAGCAAATAGTAATCGGTGTTATTTTGAGAGAATGATTATTTCCGTGTAGCAAAAAACATTCCATCAAAAATGAAAAGTTCTCAAAAATAAAAAAAGCTGAAGAAGCAAATCCAACTAGGACTCACCCGTGGGATTAACCCACCACTCCCCCCAGCCTTATATAGAGATACATAGTTTGATATGTATTAAGGGGGTGTTTGGATGTGCGGTTAGAAGGAGATTATCTCTAAATCTCGGTTTCAAAATGGAGATAAGTTAAAAAAAAGTGTTTGGGTAATAAATTGAGATAAGTGATTATTTGCGTTTAGAAGCTCCAAAATGGAGTTTTGAAAAAGTTAGTGGGGAGCTACTTATTTCATTTTCAAAATGGAGTTTTGGAAAAGTAAGCTTTCAAATAGAGTTTATTATCAAATAATCAAATTTGCCAAACACTCAAAAAAGTGATTATTTGATTATTGCGATTTCAAACTGGAATATCAAATCCAAACACTATTTTTTAAAATGGAGTTTTCAAAATGATGATTTTTCAAAATGAAGTTTTCAAAATGAATAATTTGTTTTCAATAAGCACATCCAAACACCCACTAAATGTACCCATTTGACCAGTTAACTTGCATATTTTGTCACTTTATATATTTATGAGTTTGGCCAAATTAAATGACATAACTACTGTATAAAGGATCGGTGAAATAGGTCGAAAGCCATCATGGTTGTTCATATATAAGTTTTACTAGTTTCACATATGTTATATTGTCCATTGATTAGTGCGTATGTTATGCATAATCCCACTTTTTCCAGCTTACGAGCTTATGGACTTTTTCAAATTCAAACAACCCGATAAGCCCATAAATAAGCTAATCCAAACACTTCATAGCGAACTTATGACTTTTGATGTTTTCAGCTTAGGTGTCAAAATAAGGCACAAAAATGAGCTTACGAAACAGAAGCCGACAAGCTTTATGAAAGTGAAAAATGAACCATTTATGAAAAATTCTCAAAAATAAAAAAATAGAAGATGGTTCAGTTGGTATCGAACCGTGTACATTTAAATGAGAAGTTAGCCCCCTACCAACCGTCACATCTCCATTTTGAGCTAATTTCGAGCTAACAATGTAAAATCTCATTAGGATCATACCTTTTTAGTTTCCAAATAGAATTCCTGGAGCAAAGTCGCAACTACATAGACAAGATGAAAGAATAATAACTCTGATGGTTTCGAATATGCTTTAGAACAAGACCACAGTCAAGGCCGGTATTAAAAGTTGAGCTTATCATTGTCGATGATTTCAGGAGACAAAGGTAATTAACCAAAAGTCAGGTTGGAGATCAACAAGCTTGATATGGGCTGCAATATTGTACATTTGTATATATTTGCAAACATACATTTTGAACACATATGTTTACTACGGGAGCCCCTTAGCTGTTAGCTGTGTCGTTGGATTACCTAATAAAGGTGAACCTTGGGTCGGATTACGGTGATGCTCCTAGAGACCAAAAAAGTACTGGAACCAGAAAACCGATGAAATTTTCTGATGCCAGGATGAAAGTAGTATTCCCAGCCATGTCCCAAAGGTTACGAAAAAAAAACCATCAATAAAATACGGATGTCTTGGGGTAATGGTTTGGTTTGTGCATGTTTGGTTTTGTTACATAGACATTGTAGATAGTTTCTGACTTCTGAGAGAATCATGGAACAACTGGTACAGTGAATTCTCGAAATAACTCACAAGTGAAACTATGGTTCATTTTCGAGAAAAAAGCTGATCATTCAATCAAAAGAGTTTGATTATGCGACTTCATTAATATCTAACACGAGCTCTTATCTGATTAGAAAAGTGTTAGTGATTGGTGAGATGTTTTTTCTATGGCTGACGACGATTGCATTTTTGTGCGATTTTTTTTATCTTTCTTAGTCAGAAAGACAACAATCTATTTTTCCAGAAAAAAGAAAAAACTTGTGCGCAAAAAAGTTTATGAAAAAACTTGATAAAAATCACCACTATCATATAGCAACCCGAAATGAGAATAAAACTTTCAGGTTTTTGTATTTAATCTGGTTAGGTTCGATTTTGTTCTTACAGATATATTATACTGACAGACTGATTCGCAATTTAGTTGATAGTGTGCAATGAAGGCCGCGACAGTAAATAAGAAGTCGGTTTTTGAGAACAGTTTTGGAGTTTTTAAGCATTTTGGATTGGATGTAAAGTTTCTAGTCATAGAGGAGGATTTGTTTAGTTATTGGCTCTGACTCCTGAGCCATGGACGTTGGTTTTTAGTCATAGGACGTAGATTCTTTATATTGCGGATACTAGGTTTGTGGTGATGTATTTGGAGTTGGTTCCGGGTTGTGTCGTGCTTGACTCAGGGACTGGAAGTGGCTCGCTGAGTACTTCATTAGCAACAGCTATTGCTCCTAAAGGACATGTTTATACGTTCGATTTTCATGAACAACGGGCTGCGGCTGCTTGGTAAGATCTTTAGTATATGTGTTTTATATCATAAAGAATGATAACAGTTTAACTTTTTGCTGATGTTTGTTTATTGTTATTGCAACAGAGAAGATCTTGTTAAGGAACTAACATGAAGAAGCATCCCTTAAGGTGCCTTCTCAGAACAACACGAGACAAGAAAAAAAAAAGATGACTGGTGGTGCAATGTAAATATACATTTGCCTTTTTCCCAAAAAAATAACAAGAAATCAACAAACACAAAACCTAAAAAACTCTACAAGCCGATACAATGAAGGCTAACTTAGCTATCTTAAATCGAGACTTTACCCATCCCATTTCACTTCATTTAACGAATGACCAAATTTGTTTCTACAGTTCGTCAAGTTTAGCGGGGCACTTTACTTTGCATCGGTCCAAAAGGTTCAGAATTTTATCATTAATGAGTGATCTCTTAATCATATCCTAGTTTGTTAATTTGTACAGTTTAAAAAGTGAAAAATGAACCATTTCTAAAAAATCTCGAAAACAAAAAAAAAAAAGCAAGATGTTCAAGCTAGGTATCGAACCCTGGTCAGTTATCAAGTGAAGGTTAATCAGGCAATTATCTTCAGCTTATGACTTATTTAAGTCCATAAGCTCATAAGCTGGAAAAGTGGGATTATGCGTAACATGACATAAGCAGTAAGCAATGGATGGTGTTAGACGGGTAAATGCCAGGCTCGATGTGCACCTAACGCCGTCGTGCTGCGGTTTAGGGTCAAACGCTACTATTGGCGTAGGATATCCTCCTATACTCTAAGGATAGTCACGACTCACGACTTAATATAGTTCAAGGTGCTCCATGTGAAAGACTTGAAATATCAATTTTATATAGGACAAAAGAGCATTGTAAAAAGTCATTAGGTCCATATATTTTTTTGCGACAATCTTTTTTACGAGTTTATTCCATAAATCGTGTAAGTGGTTTGTTGGATTTAACGGATTTCATTCATTCGAATAAAATTTTAACGGATCCTCTCCCTGTGGTTTGACCCGATACGGAATTACTTTCAAAAACCAAAACCGATACGGACTTAGTGGTCAAGGAACCAAACCCGATACGGATCAAAAACTATTCGACTTATATATGTTCAATGCGTAATAATGAAAAATTGGAATTAAGAATTATGGGAAATTTGGTAAGTTTTACATGTTTCCACTATTCTTTTATCAAAATTTTCAAATTGGACACTTTGGCCGAGTGGTTAAGGCGTGTGCCTGCTAAGTACATGGGGTTTCCCCGCGAGAGTTCGAATCTCTCAGGTGTCGTTCTTTTTTCTATTTTCGTTTTGTTTTCGTTTTATAACAAAAAAACAATGCTATATTGTTCAAGCCTATAATATTCGGTCCATCCGATTTAGATAATCCTATGTGACGTAACCTCTAACAAATCACCCGAGGGTAAAATTTTTCTTTTCACATGAGCTTAAATGTCCAAATCTCCCCTAGGTGCGTGTATTTAAGGTCAGCGCACATCCAAACCGTCAAGAAACACTTAATGGTCAAGAGTTGTGCTACTTGAGTCCTTGACCATTAGGTGTGTTACCCTTATGCTGATTAATATTATATATTATGCATACTTTTATAATTCACAGAATCGCAGAAGCAAGGATCTAAAGGTGCACAACAATATATGACTTCCGAATGTGGATGGACAAGGGCGGGAATTTAAGTGGAAAAATGTCTGATTGGATCAACGTTATTCCCGTTTGCTCATGTGTGCCTCATACCATATAGTTCCACATATCCTATAGCTTAAATCAGTAAGAATTAGAAATGTTATGTAATTAGCAAACATACGTTTTAACTTTTGAGATAGTACTGTGTTTTGTGCTGCAAGTTTGCTAAAATTACTATAACTCTTCTGTTATCTGAAGAAAATCCCTTTATATGTATTTTTCTAAGAATCGCAAATGGTACTCATACTTATCTACCAGCAATACGAGAAATTGTATATCTTCTGTATGTGTATTAAAAGCTTTCAATAGCATATTGAGCAAGCTCGACTGTTGACCTAGCTAATGAATACAGTGGGTCGGCACATTATTTCAAAAGAGGATAATCATATGGCAAAAGATCCCGCAGATCATCTGAGGCGAGAATGATGGCGTTCACAACCCTCACAACAAGCACCCGTATTGCAATTCTTAAAAGGTTTTCCGCTCCTTCTATGTCTTTTCTGCTTTTGACTTCAATTGATGGGATTATCATGTGATCCATCCTAGCTTTATCGGGCACTATAACCTCAAAACCGCTGCAATTTACCTGTAAGATCAGATACACTTAGGACTGCACAGCATGTATAGGATTTAAAAGATGCACCAGCAAAAACTTTTTGTCACTTGTACAGGTAGCTAAGAGACTTTATGACCCAATGTGAACCGAACCCATTTGACCCATCATCAAACCCACCCATATTGTCACCTCTACTTGTACCAATAGAAATATACACGGACATACTAACTGACAAGTACTCCTCTAGTTACCTCCTTGTGAAGTTTATCTTGATAGAATCCCGCTTTTAGGACCGCGTTGGTGTCAAGTACTCCTCTAGTTACCTCCTTGTGAAGTTTAGTTCATTTGTAACACACTCACCCATATGTGATATGTGATACAAGGCATCACTGTACAACGAGCCCCTGATCTTTCAAGAAAAACCCTTTTATGGCTTAAAATTTCGACTATTTGGACGTCATTACTCAGTTGCCAAGAATTGCTTTGTATTGGATTTGAACAAAGAACATAGGGTGGTCCCTTTTCATCAACTTTACCCTCATTGCTCCATTTTACGAGCTTATTAACAAAATCCAGTGTTTCGTCAGCTGACAAGCCTCCAATTATTCCCACCCCATTATTTGGCTACGCAACAAGGAATCAGTACTAACTGAAGTTGAATCTAAGCCAAGACTCTTTGTGATGAAGGTTTGTTGTTTCTTTCTGCAACGGGGGTTACTAGTAGAGCCTATCGTTGTCGATGATTTAAGGAGAAAAGGTAAACAAAAGCGAGATTGGGGGACAAACATACTTTTAAGCTTGATATCAAGGAGCTTATGTTTACCGATAACACAACACTTATGCCCATACACTTTTGTCGTATGTCTTTTGCAAGTAGACCATTTGAACTAGTTTTTTTTTGAACGGCAGTTTGGTGCAGCGGAGTATCTTGCGTGCCACCGAGGCACCAAGTCTCTCAACCCGAGTTCGAATCATCTCACGAAGAGAATTTGAACTCTAGTAGGGATGTGATTATATAAATCATATCTCCCTCCTATCCTATTAGGCTAGACCCGAGCATTTAAAGATAGTACGAACAACTATCGCCAAACAATTGTGGGTAGATCATATTAGTCAACATAGTTGTTTAGGGTGTTTATCATTATTTGTTATGGCCCATATTTATGTATTAGGCCAAGCCCATCTCCATCCACACTTCAGCATGTTGCTGATCTAAAAACAGCTTATTTTGACTTGAGAATAAGCAGGCCTGTGTTTTTCTCAATCAAATTAAATAAGTAGTTGAAAATATGTGACTGCGACTATCCACTATATGTATGATTCAAAACTTATGTAACAAGAAATGTACCTGATGCTAATTATCTAACGATTAAAGTTTCACTCATATCATTCGAATGTACACGTTAAACTATTTACAGATATGTTCTTAAAAAAGTCCCAATAGTCGTATGAATGATTTTCCCTCTTGATTTGGTCCAAAAACGATACCGATTTGTTTAACTATAATGTAATCGGAATCTTAAGAATACTGAATTGGTTTCTGTCAATTCATAAACTAAAAGTCTGAGAAAAACAATTAGTAATGTTCTGAAAAAACCCTTGGTGTCCCTCATCGGCGAGGTGAAGTAAACAAACAAGTGGGAGTTGACTATAAAAGGAAAGGCCTGTGAATGTAATAGGCATACCTTTCTCGGCCTTTTGGCTAAGATCAAGTGTAGTATCTGTTCTTGTAGGTTTAATATCTGATGACTGAGCCACGGCTCAGTCGATATTGATCTTATTTTTTATGGTAGCTTTCTGCTGGGGTTCTTCATGTGTCGCCTTGGCGTTGCACTACTGCCTAGGATTGGCGCACCCCTCCAATTAAAAGTTTCAAAGTTTACTTGTTTACAACTGTTTGATTTTTATTGAGGTATAGAGTTCCTGAACATTTGAGAGTAAAGATTTTCTTTGTGGATCAGACAGACATCGAACCTTTGATTCCTAAACAAGTCAAATGGGATAGGAGTTGTTCTAAAGTGGATCAACGGGCTGTAACTGGTTTCGTTTATAAGAGTTGTTCAAAAGCTTGTGATAAGAGTTGTTCTAAAGCTTGTGATGGAACTACAAGTTTGTGTTTTCTGTCTGATGCTAACTCACCTTTTTTTAGGTGTGAGCTGTTAAGATGACTTTGTGTCCAAATTATGTCCTTTCGATATTGGAATAGTAGTTTATAAAATGTGATAGGATTATGGGTTTGATTAAAATGAAATGTTTCGTCCAACATTGCTTGAAAGTGAAAAGAATATGCAGTTTATAAAGACCATAAGCAAACGAGAACTCACGACCTTACTTCAACAGGATCTGTTCTATAGGCTTGTACCTCTCTATCATGATTAACCCGAGACTTATGGTTTCGGACATATCTCAGTAGAGGATCGTTGTCAGCCCATCTGATGGGTCTTGCCATGGCTACATGGTTATGTGTATTTTTGGTTACATTGACTCCCGAGGGCTAGCCTGTTGGTAGACACGATGTTTCACCGTAAGACGTGGGTGCAGCCATTGGTTAAAAGAAAATGCAACTCCTTGACTAGCATGGTTACACACACCTTTTATTTTGTTTACTTCTCGAGACAAATCTCATCTTATGTTATGTGTAGTTTTGGTTACACTGACTCCTGAGGGCTAGCCTGTTGGTAAAATCGAGGTTTCTGTAGAATAATATTGGTTAAAACCGTGTAGTCTTATCATTCTTAAACTTCTTTTTCCAATATATTTGCTTTAGAAAATAGATAGATGTTGTTGTTTCATATATTTTGCCCATGGATGACGCACTGAATGTCTAAAGGTCTCTAAGATTAACAAATTTTTAACCTGCGTATTCAAGTGGTGTCGCATATCAGTTGCACCAATGCTAGTTGCATACAGGCGTGTGTTGTGCAGTTGCAAACTTTAGTTAGCTGTGATGAGATGCAGAAAAGCAAATCAACATGATTATGAGTCCAGGTCCGCGATTGTATGTGAACTTCATTTTCTGAATTTAGTTGGCTGGACTTAAAATGGGACGCTTTTGTCAGTTACAATGCAAGTTCATTTCCGTAGTTTCAGCGATATAATATCAATGCTGTGAGACTATTAGGAAGTTTCTGATGTTATCCTAACGAATCATGTCAATATATTATCTCCAGTATTGTAAAGCCTTTGTTGCTCAGATTATCAACTTGGTGAGAAGCATTTGAGCTTTAAAGTAACTGATCAAGGTCGAATACGGGTTGGTCAATCAATGATCCTAGTTGCTCTTTCACTTGAACATCTTGCAATTAATATCACATTTAAACTTCTCACTTTGTGTTTCCTGCGCATGCCTTTAACTTAAGCAATGATATTGAGAGGAAGAAACTTGCTCGATGACATGTTGCTGCAAGGAAGTTCAAGTTGCTATGTATAGCAAGTGAAACTGCTAGACCACAAAAACGCTGGTCCTAGGCTCACAAGTACATCCTGTCAACTAACTCAACAAAGGATAACCTGAAAATCTAAAACTATAACTTGCTTAAGGATGACATGTAATTCTCATGGGATTTCAAAATTTATTTTAAAAAATATGTGGTACATATGTACTTGTCTACTATGTAGCCGGAGGTCTACCTCGAGGCAGTCTCCTTACCCCCAGGTTCTCCCAAGGGTAGGGGTATGGTGTTTCTACACTTCACCTCCCCCATACCCTGCCTAGGGGGTATCGTTGTTGTTGTACTTGTAATGTGTGCGTTGCAGACATGACACCCAGATGATGAAATATGTTAAAAAGAGATTCGTAAATGTGACGCAAAACTGTTCATCGGCCATATTTATTATCAGTCGATACACAATTTATGATGCTCATTCAAGCGTCTATTGTGTAACAAGCTCAATCCCAAAGACACCCACGTTAGACTGACTAAGTTCTTTTTTTCTTGTTTTAGACTTTTAGTGGCCGAGATTGAAGACTTGTAGGGAGATACCAAATAGATGTTATAAGCAGTTTTTGATGGTAACCTTCATAATGAACTGTTTAGAAGAAGCCTAGCAATGCTTACCGCACACTGAAATAACCTTCATGAGGAGTGGAAAATTGGGTGGTTTGGGTGATGAATCAAAACGAGCTCAGTTGGCCTGCCAACACTTACTAAATATGTGTTTGCAACGTAGTATACCTCAAATACCATGTCTCCTCCATATTCCATTCTCAGCATTTTTTTTATAAGTAATTTAAGTTCGTTTGATCATTTGGCATTGAAATCTTTGTTTTCAACTCATCCCCAAGAAATTAAGGGGAGCGTTACCATGTCTAGGGTCCTAACTACATTTGACAAATGGAAAGTTGACGGTTATGTACTTGTAGCTACACTATCTATGGACCATAAACATAGGTTGAATCTAATTTTTCGAAATAAAGCTTAATTAGATATGATTACTGGGTGGCGAAACAAATAAGCTGATATCAAAGATTCGTTTATACTTTAATAATGGTTGAGGACGTTACAATACTCATTTTTTTACCATATTATGGGTATGTTTGGCGCGTGAGCTTATCAGATCTTATCGTAGCTTGAGCTTATTGTTTTTAAAAAATAAGCTACTATTAAAAATAAGTCTCGTTTGGTTGAGAGAGCTTGAGGGAGCTTGTTAAAAAATAAGCTCCTAAATAACATGCTAGTTAAAGTAGCATGTGAAATAAGCTCAAGCTACATGCTCCAGCATTCAGCTCCAGCAACCCGCTCCAGCAACCCGATCCAGCAATCCGCTCCAGCTCCTAAGAATGCCAAACACACCCGATATATAGTTATTCGCTTAATCTTCCACACATGCATGTGTTAGCTGTACGGAAGTGACAATGCAGACATGAAGTTTGAATTATAAACATGGGCATCGTTTTCGTTGCTCATGGGACATTTTGATCTACTTCTTGATGTCCATGGACTGATTGGTGGCAGCAGCAGCCCCTGCGGTGATTTACGTTCTCTTTCCATAGAAGAACCATCTCTCTCTCGGTTGCGGGTCAATCTTTTACACCATTCTCTTATTCTTTCACTTTCTTATTTAGATTAATCATATTAGACCCCAAGTCGAATGCCTATGGAGCTATTTTGAGCTTAAGGAGACGGATCAATATCTAAACGTGTTAGCAAAATTATATTTTTCTGATAAACAATATGTTGTCCCACATCGACTGGGTAAAGTAAACAGACATGTGGGACTTGAGTATAAAACCTGAGCCTCTGTGAATGTGAAGGCATACCTTTCTCTGCCTTTTGGCTAAGATCAATTGTTGTATCTGTTCTTGTAGGTTTAATATCTGATGACTGAGCCACGGCTTGGTCGATATTGATCTTATTTTTTTGGGCGAAGGACCCATCACGGTAGCTTGCTGCTGGGGTTCTTCATTTGTCGCCTTGGCGTTGCACTACTGCCTAGGCCCGGCGGCACCCCTCCAATTAATAGTTCAAAGTTGATCCTGATGCATTCCAACTAATTTGAAGTTGTCTTCAATTGTCACGAATAGTCTAAAATTGTAGAATTCTTTTTCGTGACTAAACAAAAAAAAGAGTTTTATATGTATGCGACATTGTTTTGTATACTTGGTCTGTAGTGTGCACTGATTGAGTGATTTCTTCAGTTTAAAACAACTGATTTTCTTATTACCAATGAGTCTTTACAATGATTGTGGTATTATAGTGTCTGATTATGGTTATTGTAAATTGAAGTCTGTTGTAAGCTTATTTGATTTCGTCTTATATTTCATAAACGTAATTTCCTTGCTTATTTTGAGACATGTAGGCTTCTATATAGGCTTATAAAATATAAACTAAAATCAAATAAGCTCGTAAACATGCATGTAAGCCGAAACAAAACGTTTTCATATGCATGTTAAATAAATTAAATAAAGAAAATATTTTGAAGATAAGTAGAGCAGCTACTAACTTTATATTTAAGAGGTACAAGGTTCGATTCCAACTCTCTCTCTCTAATCTATATCCATTTTTTATTATATAAGAAAACCAGGCTATTAGTACACGCAAACAACCTCGGACACAATAAAGACGTATCCCAGTTTGACCCAAACAACAACCTTAGACATTGGTGATAACACTATTAGTACCAGCACTATTGGCGCAAATGCTTGTAACGGGGTAACAGACCATATAGGCTACACCACTAGTTGACCAACCATGGTCCTCGTTTTGGATGGTATGTTCGTTACTTGAGTTTCCTTTAACAAGTCGTACAAGGTTAACTATTCCCTTAGTCGAAGAGAAAACATGGTATAAACCGTACGCAGTTTCAAGCGCCTCGTTATCACCGCTTCTTCTTGCTTTCATATGAAATAAACAAGACTACTTGATTTCATTAAATAGGAAACTTGTGTACCTTCATGGGTCTGTCGTCGGTACAAATTTTTGCCTCATATAAAGTGTGGGGCGATTATTCTATTAAGATGATCACCTAACGAACTAGCTTTGCTTAATACTCATAGGTGGGTACACTGGCCATTCATTTATTCTAACCTCATAGCTCTTCGTGAATGAATATGATCAGTACCTTGCAAAGCTGTAAGTTTCTGATGTTATTTGTAAGAAATAAAACAAAAGTATGAATTTATGTCGTCTCCGGTTTATTAGTCTAGTAATATTTGACTGAGCTTCGGTGCTGAATTAAAGGGTCGTTTGTGTTCAGGGCTGTTTTATTAGTAGTGGTTTGAAATGGTATTACTTTGACCTAGTATATTGGACATTCAGATATGGAGGTCATGTAACGAGTCTTTAGGAAGAGTTAGTGGCCTAGTGGGTAGTTTAATCCTAGCTGTTTTTCTTGTAAAGGCTATATAAAGCCTCAATATTTCTTCTTTACTGTAACCAGTTTTCCTTTATAGTAATAAACAGAAACATTGCAACACCCATTTAGCCGTTTTGATTGGTGTGACCGTGGGTGTGAGTCCGGGTTGAAGGAGGCTGGTTCCTACAATTGTAAAGTATTTCTTAATATGTGATTGTTCTAATGTGGTTTTGGTTTAAATCCATCAACAGCAAAGTTTCTAGTATCAGCAGGGAGGGTTAGACGAAGTCCATCGAGTTCAGGTTCTGCAATTACTTGATAACCAAGACGCGATCTGCACAAAACAGACCTTGTATAAGATTGTGATCACACGACTTCGATGGAGCCTGATTATGTGAATGTCAAAAATAGCGTACGGTTCTTTGAGGCCAAAAGCAAGTTCTAGCATGTCATTTTCCTCGCCGGTTGGTTCTTCAAGCTTAATGTATTGTTCTACATCCTGACTGTTAGATATTTGACTTTAGTCAAATAGGTATTTTGGTAAATTTGGTAGTAAGGGCATTGTAGTCATTTTGTTAGGAACTTCAGGTATAGGAAACGTAGTCTGCTGTAGGTCAGTTTTTCTTTTATATAATAACTTGTATTTGTAACTTTGTAACTTGGACAAGCCTGTGATAAATGAATATAATCTTCTGTCCCAAACACCCTCCCTCTGTTCTTTTGTTCTTGTTTAGAATTTGATTGCTCTTTCATGTTGTGTCTAAGAATAAGCAGCCCCTAATCCTAACACTGACCAATGGCGATAAAAGTTCCGTTAAACTTTCAAAAAGTTATGTTTTTTACGACATAAATTTTTGTCAACTGCTTAGAGTACGATAGCATAGCATGACAATCACGTGACACGTGGAACAAGAAAGTGACCCTTCACACGCTCCTGTAATCAAGTTCAAAACCTCTTAAATCATTTTACTCGAAATAAATAAACGTTTCACTGGTTTACTAGTTAACTACACCTGTTCAATTCATCTTTAAAAGACAAAAGTTAAGGAATTTTCTACTCACTTTTGATTCTCTGCATTTCCTCCATCTGCAGTGTCAGTAGCTGTAGTAGAGGAGAGCTCACGCCTGTAACAAAAATGATGCAAGTTAAGAGTAAGGGGAGACTAGAGATACATCAACTCAACTTAAACTCAAAACATTTGTATGAAGTAAAATTTAGAGGTGTACTGACTGATTAAGCATCAATAGGATTGAGATTTGTAAGTTAAGGGAGTGTAAAGGCTAGAAACCAAGATTACTAGTTTTGTAGCGTTTTCATTTTCTTCTGTCTCAGGATCGTTTGTATACTTCAATTCATAACAGATTTAGTATATAGCATGTGTCATAATGGACCAAGCTATTTGGATCATAATTTACTCCTCAATAGATCTTATAAATCACCCGTGAGGATGCTGCACCAATTTCTGGTACACCTGTTGGAGGTCGTTGGACTGGTGCTGATGGTAAGGATTAAGGAAGTTGACATATCTACTCATATCGTGTAGTTTGTTGTTTTTCGACCTCTACTTACTGATGTATGGGAAAATGTTGTTGCACATGTACCAGCTGGGAATGAACCAAAACGTGTCTACCTTTTTTTTTTACTTTTTAGTGTTGTTTAAAGTCGAGTACACTAGAACTAGTTTTAGTATGATGAGTATTTGATACAGTCGACTGTGCAAATTTTTTTATTGTTTTAGTCAAAAGAGTTAATGTTGCTTCAAATCGCAATGTTTTTGCTTGCATTTCTATTATTTAAACCTTTGAAAAGCTGTTAATACAGCAACGCCCTTTGCCATAATGTTTTTCTCTAATGCTTACATTTAATGATCTGAAGTTTGGATTCATACGCAGTAGTTGCGTTACTGGTACCATAGTTCTGGATATCCTTTCCCCGCGCAAGTATGATTCGATGGAGATATATGATTTATACAGTCACAAAATACATGCGGACTAATAATAAAAAAATTGTTTAGTTTAATAGCTTATTTTAGAAAGTTGCTACTTTTAAAAATCCATGGAATGTTTTATGAGTTTCTTTTATAGTTTAAAAGCTTATTTTGAAAAGTTGTTGTTACTAATAAAAAAGTTTATATAAATATATTAAAAGAGGTACCAGTGGGCTGGTAGAGTGATAACTTTGTATATCTTAGGTACAAGGTTCGATACCTACCATCTCATCAATATCTCTTTTTATTTTCCGAACCAGTTTCAAAGAATACTTTTTTTCGAGCTCAAGTGATGGATAATATTAAACGGGTATTTAACGAATATGAAGATGAATACTATGAACGTGTGCTTCCAAACCTGATAATGAACTGGAAATTGTTATTTCCTTGAAAGAAAAAAAAGGATGAAATAAAGTTCGCGGTAATAAATTCGGCATCTCTCGCATGCAAAGCAAGCCCTCGATCTACCAATTCTTACATCCTTGCATGAATTATTAATTTTATATACAAAGCCTAGTAAATAGTCTTTATCCGAGTACAAAATTGTCATTTGGTGAGAGCAGCATCACCTGTACAACCAAAATGTTTCGGACTTAGTGCAGACTCACTCGACGCAGTGAAAAGGGAGAATCAAAACTTGGGTTGTATAAGTAACTTTATCAAAATTTACTCTGTAGTATATAAACTTTAAAGAAAACCATTATTATATGTCCAAATTCTGGACTTTCGTGCTGTTTGACCTGTTTGAGATGACATTTGTTGACAAAGACGACGGTGAAGAGACCCAGATCAAGGTCCCCATTGGAATGAATATGTTAGAACTTAGAAGTAGTCCATCAGAACGACATAGAGGTTGAAGGTAAATATGTCAAGTCATATTTATACCCAATTTGTGGCACCTCAGTGATTGGTATGTGCATTTGTACATTTATTAAGAACAACTTATTTCAGAAACGGCAATAAGTATATAAGCAATGAAAGTCAAAAGATGTTCATGCAAACTTATAAACTTAACCAAGCAGAGTATAAAGACTAAATTGTTTTACATGTATGCGACATCCTTTTGTATATGTTGTCTGATTTTGAGTGATTTCTTTGGTTTAATACAATTGGTTTGTTTAGTACCAAAGAGGCTTAGCAGTTATTGCAGCAAAACGTTAATTACAAATTTTTGCCTGGCATAAAGTGTCGGGCGATTATTAATTAAGATAGTCACTTAAGGAACTAGCTTTGCTTAATGCTCATAGGTGGGTACTCTGGCCATTCATTTATTCTAACCTCATAGCTCTTCGTGAAAGAATATGATCAGTACCTTGCAAAGCTATAAGTTTCTGATGATATTTGTAAAAAATAAGACAAAAGTATGAATTTATTCGTCTCCGGTTTATTAGTCTAGTAATATTTGACGGAGCTTCGGTGCTGAATTAAAGGGGTCGCTTGGCACTTCTGAATTAAGGGGTGTTTAGGACAGTTTCATTACCTAAATAGAGGGGGTATTTCTACAGTTGAGTTTAAGGGGTGTTTTTTTACCGAAATCAAAGGGTAGTTGTGAGTATTGAAGTATTAATTCAGAATTTTTGAAGTTTTTATTTGTTACTTTTATTTAAGTGTTTGAAAGAGTCATAGGAAAGAGTCATAGGCCATGTTGGCCACTTTCCCACTTTCTTAGCAGGAATAACGTTCTTAGCTTGTTACCTTATTTCCAGGAAGTTTTCTAGTATAAGTAGGAGTCATGGTTGCTTTGTGAGTCAGGGAGTCAGTTGAATAAAAGCAGAAAATTGCCCCATCTTTCTTCTCCTGTTTTTTAGTTATTTCCATAATTCGTAACCCCTAACAAGGGACCTGATTCCAACAATTGGCATCAGAGCTATCTACCAAAATACAACCCGAAACCCAAGCAGATGGACAAAAGCGATAAGAATGAAAAGGAGAATCCGATCAGCCTTCACTATCCGATGTTGACGCGAAGCAACTACACCGCATGGGCTATCAAGATGAGAGTCTTTATGCAAGCTCAGGGAGTATGGGAAGCGATCGAACCCAGGACCCGAAATACGGCTATCGATGTGAAAAAGGATAAATTGGCACTTGCAGCCATTTACCAAGGGATTCCAGAAGATCTCTTGCTGTCACTCGCGGAGAAGCAAACAGCAAAAGATGCTTGGGAAACGTTAAAGACGATGTTTATGGGAGCGGAAAGGGTCAAGACCGCGAAGGTTCTGAAGGCGGAATTTGAATCCCTCAACATGAAGGATACAGAGATAATTGATGATTTCGCCATGAAGGTAAACAACATTGTAAGTAATATCCGGGCCTTAGGAGAAAAGGTAGAAGAAGCTTACGTGGTTAAGAAATTACTTCGTGCTGTTCCGAGCAAGTTCTTGCAAATTGCTTCTACTATAGAACAGTTTGCAGATCTTGACACGATGACAGTTGAAGAAGTCATAGGACGGTTAAAGGCTCATGAAGAAAGAGTTCGTGGGAGAAGTGAAAGTGGAGAAGAGAAACTCTTACTCACACATCAGGAGTGGTTGGAGAGATCTAGGAAGGGTGATGATGAACAAAGGACCTCACAACGTAACACTCGATCAAGTGCGTCTCATAATCGAGGCCGAGGAAGAGGCCGTGGAAGAGGTAACGGGTCCGGAAATCGAGGTGGTCGTGGTAGAGGAGGTGGTAACCAGCAGCGAGATGGGTATCGTGGGTCTGATAGAAACCACGATAAAAGCAAAGTGCAATGTTACAACTGCCAACAATTCGGGCATTACGCTGCTGAATGTCGAAATCCACGCCGGGAACGAAATCAAGAAGCTAACTTAACTCAGGAAAACAATGATGGTGAACCCGCATTGTTACTGTCTACATTTGATGAAGGTGAGATGGACCAAGAAGTATTTTTGAATGAAGAGAATGTAAACCCGCGACTAAAGACAGCAACGGACGTGGGCGGTGATACAAGTCTATGGTACCTGGATAACGGAGCCAGTAACCACATGACTGGTTACAAAGACAAGTTTCGAGAACTTGATCGTTCCATACAGGGGTCGGTGAAGTTTGGAGACGGCTCTAAGGTACGTATCGAAGGTAAAGGTTCAATATTATTTATATGCAAGAATGGAGAGCACCGTCTTTTGCAAGGAGTGTACTATATACCTAGGTTGTGCAGCAATATTATAAGTTTGGGGCAGTTAGCAGAGGGTGGTGATCAAATAGTTATGCATGGTTCGTTCTTGTGGGTTCACGATGTCAAAGGAAAGCTACTGATGAAGGTAAGGAGGTCACCAAACCGACTTTACAAAATCCAACTCGAAGAAGTGAAGTCGAGATGCTTGCTTGGGAAAAGTGACGAAGAAGTAAAGTTGTGGCACACTCGCATGGGTCACGTAAACTACGCAGCACTAAAGTTGATGTCAGATAAGGAGATGGTTCAAGGGCTCCCAAAGATCACTAAACAAAATGGTCTATGCGAAGGGTGCTTAGAAGGCAAGCAGGCTCGAAAGTCATTTCCAACGCACTCGAATTTCATATCAACCAGGAGACTTGAATTGGTTCATGGAGATCTTTGTGGTCCAATCTCACCTCCTACACCCTCTGGGAATAGGTACTTTCTTCTACTTGTTGATGATTACACTAGAGTTATGTGGGTTTATTTTTTGAAAACAAAGGATCAAACACTTAGCATGTTTAAAAGGTTTCGAATAGAAGTTGAGGCTGAAACAGGTAATCGAGTAACGTTGTTTCGGACGGATCGTGGCGGGGAATTCCTCTCAAAGGAGTTCACATCTTATTGTGAAGAAACCGGGCTGAAACGACATTACACTGCTCCATACTCGCCGCAGCAAAATGGCGTTGTAGAGAGACGAAACCGAACCGTAATGGAGATGGCAAGAAGTACTATGAAAGGGATGAAAGTACCAGATTGTTTATGGGGGGAAGCTGTGAGAAATGCAGTTTATGTCCTAAATAGGGTGACCACAAAAGCTCTTCACAACTCGACACTGTATCAAATGTGGACCGGTCGTAAACCAAGTATTGGTCACATACGGGTGTTTGGTTGTGTAGCTCACGTGAAAGTAGTAAGTGGTCATCTACGGAAACTTGACAACAGGAGCAAATTACTGGTCCATCTTGGAGTTGAAACAGGGACGAAGGCTTATAGATTATTTGATCCGGATACGGGAAGTATACGTGTGAGCAGAGATGTTTTTTTTGATGAAGAAAGACCATGGCAATGGGGAAAGTCAGAGAAGTTCAAGGGAACTCCAGGTGCAACCCTCACAATTGAAGGGTTTACCCCACAAGATGACCATGAAGATGATGATATGGAATCTCAAACAGAAACGGAATTTCCGGCGCAAGGTACTGATGTACACTACGAAACCAGCTCAGAAGATGAACCTGCAACTCCTATTAGTTCAGTTGGATCGACAGGCTCAACCTCAAGTTCAACCGGAGGCGGAGCTCCGAAAAGGTATCGTACACTTACTGATTTGTTTGATGAAACTGATGAAGTTTTGTTCCTGAATGATGTTGAAGAGCCTACTTCATACTCTATGGCTTGCAAGCATGAAGTGTGGAAAAAAGCAATGAAGATTGAGCTTGATTCAATCGAATGAAACAACACTTGGATTCTAGTTGAACTCCCACCAGGACGGAAAGCAATAGGACTCAAGTGGGTTTACAAAGTGAAGAAGGATCCAACTGGAGCTGTGGTTAAGTACAAGGCTCGGTTGGTAGCAAAAGGCTACGTGCAAAAGGCTGGGATTGATTTCGACGAAGTGTATGCTCCGGTGGCGCGAATCGAAACGGTACGTATTATGCTTGCTCTTTCAAGTAAGAATGGGTGGTTTATACACCACCTTGACGTTAAATCTGCATTCCTCAATGGGGAGCTTGAAGATGAGGTGTATGTTGTCCAACCCGAGGGTTATGAAAAAAAAGATCAACGGGGAAAAGTCTACAAATTGAGCAAGGCTCTCTACGGGCTTCGACAAGCCCCGAGAGCTTGGAATTCGAGGCTGGATAGATGTTTAAAACAGCTCAGGTTCAAGAGATGCCAGCAAGAGTACGCTGTCTACATAAGAAACAAGGCTGGTAAGCTCCTTATTGTTGGGGTGTATGTCGATGATTTAATCGTCACAGGAAGTTGCAGCGATGAAATAAGGTACTTCAAGGAGCAAATGAACAAAGAATTTGAGATGAGTGATATGGGGCTATTATCATATTATCTTGGTATTGAAGTTAGTCAGTATGAAGACCACATCACTTTGAAGCAAGCTGCATATGTGCAAACAATCTTGAAGAAAACATGTATGGAGGATTGTAATGCTTGCAAATATCCAATGGAGCCCAAACTTGAGTTAACAAAAGATGAAGTTGGAGAACCAATTGATCCAACGGAGTTCAGGAGCATTGTCGGGGCGTTGAGGTATTTAACCCATACCCGACCCGATATTTCGTATGCAGTCGGGCTTGTAAGCAGGTTTATGGAGAGACCCACGACCCAACATTTGAAAGCAGTAAAGCACATCCTCAGATACATAAAGGGAACTATGAATTATGGTATTGTTTATACCAAAGGCAGTGGAGAAGATATCATCATCGGGTATACTGATAGCGATTTTGCAAGAGATGTTAATGACCGAAGAAGTACTGGAGGTATGGCTTTTTATCTTAACAATAATCTGGTAACATGGGGTTCGCAAAAGCAGCGTTGTGTAGCTCTCTCTACATGTGAAGCGGAGTTCATGGCAGCTACTACAGCGACTTGTCAAGCTATTTGGATCAAACGTTTGTTAAGCGAGATAACAGGAAGAGAGATAAAGCCACCGGTGCTGTTCATCGACAACAAATCAGCTCTAGACTTGGCGAAGAATCCAGTTTTCCATGGAAGGAGTAAGCACATTGACACTAAGTTCCATTTCATCCGTGAGTGTGTCGAGAAAGGTGAAATTACAGTGCAACATGTGTGTAGTAAAGAGCAAAGGGCTGACATTCTCACAAAACCCTTGGGGAAGCATCAGTTCGAAGACATGAGGAGTCAACTTGGAGTGAAAGAATTGCTAAATTCTGGATTAAGGGGGAAATTATTGAAGTATTAATTCAGAATTTTTGAAGTTTTTATTTGTTACTTTTATTTAAGTGTTTGAAAGAGTCATAGGAAAGAGTCATAGGCCATGTTGGCCACTTTCCCACTTTCTTAGCAGGAATAACGTTCTTAGCTTGTTACCTTATTTCCAGGAAGTTTTCTAGTATAAGTAGGAGTCATGGTTGCTTTGTGAGTCAGGGAGTCAGTTGAATAAAAGCAGTAAATTGCCCCATCTTTCTTCTCCTGTTTTTTAGTTATTTCCATAATTCGTAACCCCTAACAAGGGACCTGATTCCAACAGTGAGTTGCGACTATTTTTGTAACTCGGGTGTTTTTGTACCGAAATCAAAGGGTATTTGTGAGTTGGACTATTTTTGTAACTCGAGTTAAAGGGGTGTTTGGTACTGTTTTTACAGTCGAATTTAAAGGATGTTCAGTACAGTTGAATTTAAGGGGTGTTTGACTCCTTTTACTGTTTTTCTGTAGTGTTTCTTCTGCTGAGATGGTGAAAGAAGTTATGAAAACAAACAAATGATTTGAAGTTGTGTTAACAGGCTTGCAGAAGAAAACAAATTTTGTCCACTTGGCCCCTAGTCACACTTTGTTAAACAATTGCAGAAAGGGGTAGCCTTTTTCTGAGATGGCAAAAAAACCCGTTTGACCTGAGACCATTTTGACCCGTGCCTGTTATGACCCGTTGCATGTGTCCCGCCCAACCCGCCCAGTTTGCCACCTCTTCGAAAAAACTCCCCATATATTGTTCAATTCCTTTTCAAATAGACTCCGAACCACTACCTACCCGTTGCATGTGTCCTGCCCAACCCGCCCTGCCCAACCCGCCCAGTTCTTTGAAACAATAACTACTACCATTCCTAAGCTCGTCAAATGGAAAAAAATAAACGCTTGAGTCTTCGACTCTATCTCTATTGAATTTGACAAAACATAATAACCTCATGGAGGAAGAAGTTTGACACTTTGACCTGAGCCGTACCAAGGCCTCCTAAATATCGTGTTCTTCAAATATGTCAAGTGAGTCGGCAACAAGCTCCAAAAATTTGGTTGCCGTGGCAACAATGGTCTCATCTATTGACAATTATATTGCTTGGCGATAGTTGTACTATCTTCAAAGTCTCAAGCTCCGACTCTAAAAGTTAGCAGTTGCTAAATGTACAGAAAATGTTTTCTAGAACTGGTTCAGATGATAACTGAACAAGGTTCGATACGGACATGGAACTGTATTTGGAAAAGGGCGTACCTAAATATATAAAATTAATAATTTAACAATTTAATAGAAGTGAGGTGTAACAAAGTTGGTATTGAGCATCCTTCACATGATAATTGACCGGGTTCAATACCAACATTGAGCATCTTCGCTTTTCATATTTTTGTTTTGATATTTTTTAGAAATGGTTTATTTTTCACTTTTTAGACTGTACAAACAAGCTAGGATAGGATTCAGAGATCACTAAACCTCACTAATTATAAATTCTGAACGTTTTGGACCGATGCAAAGTAAAGTGTCCGACTGCACTTGACGAACTGTAAAAACAAATTTGGTCATTCGTCAATATGAAGTGAAATGGGATGGGTAAAGTCTCGATCAAAGGCGTTTAAGAGAGGTAAATTAGCCTTCATCGTATCGGCTTGTAGAGTTTTTTGGGTTTTGTGTTCGTTGATCTTCTTGTTATGTTTTCCGAAAAAGGCAAATGTATATATACATTGCAACACCAGTCATCTCCTTTTTTTTCTTGTCTCGTGTTGTTCCGAGAAGGCAGCTTAAGGGATGCTTCTTCGTGTTAGCTCTTTTAACTAATTTGTTTAGGGATGCTTCTTCGTGTTAGTTCTTTTAACTAATTTCTTTTCAACACGCAAAAAGGTCTTTTAACTAATTTGTTTAAGGACGCATCTTCGTGTTAGTTCTTTTAACTAATTTGTTTCCGACGTGCAAAAAAGTTAGCTACTCACCAAAGTATTCTCATGGTCTCTTGGTATTTAACCGTTTCAATTTTTTTACTAACAATTATATACACTTTGAGCCAATGAGAATTACAATGTGTTAATATCAACTCAAATAAGTATTGTTCCCATTAGTATATAAGCTAGCATGATTTCCTTTCCTTAACCTATGTTGGATAAAAAAAATACTAAAACAAAAACAAGTTTTGAGCCTCAATCTCTTCTTTAGGAAAAATGAAACGAAATTTTTTAACTTATTCAATAGTTCGATGCCTACGACAGTGAAGATGTTATGCGTTGTTAAGAAACCGTCATTCCTTTCAGAAAAATAATGGTCTAACTAATACTACGAACACATTCCAGCAATTAGTGTGGCTTACAAAGGACAGAAAAAAGAAACTTGAATTAGAATGTTGTGATTCAAGGGAAACTCAAACTTCATGAACTCTTCTTTATCATGTTTCATTATTCGACTGTTTGTTTTAATTTGTCGAAAGAAGATAATAGTTGCCGTTTACTCTTTCTTATACAACCGTTCTCATTTGAAGATGATAAAATATTGATTAATGACATACAGTTGGTGTCTCGTTGGCACTCGTACCGATTTTAAACCAAACCATAATGTGTTTCCCTATTCTCAGGATCAATTTTGTGCTTGGATTTCACTTTGAACTGCTTATGTTCACGTTTATATTTTTTACTTTTTACTTAAAATGAATCAACATTTACGTAATTAACTGAAAGTTATAAATGTGTTAATTTCAAGAGGACCTTTCACCAATTCTAAAGATATACATTTGGTGTATCAACTTGCATATCGAATGGGAAATGAATGTTCTGAATATTACCTAGGCCACAAAAAATATTTAATCATTTGTTTGGATAAAATGGCATGAGCGGGTTTGGTAACGGGTCAAACAGGTGTCGGTTGAATTGGTTCATGTTGTAGTATAGGACTATAGGTTAGGTACGGCTGACTCGTATATCATATGAAGGGGTGTCGATGGACAAGGTTTGGCGAAGATACGAGGAAGCAAATTAGTATTTACATTATTAGATCTCAAAGGTGTCTAAGAGGGCTAATTTGGCCTACTATCATATCGTCTTGTGGAATTCTTGTATCTTCTGTGTTGGTTAATGCTTATGAAAAAAATATGATCCATACTATTGAATCTACAAAAGCTAAAAACATAACTTAAAAAAAACGACCCTTTAATTACGTGTAACTTGAAATGTCACAAAGCCAACCTATAGTTCTCAAAACTTCAGCAAGTTGTGCTTGAATGGTTTCAGAGAATTGACTAAAATGTAGCTTGCAGTGCTCACCAAACAGTCCGGGACAAACGATTTTCTTAATATGTTTAAGCAACTGAAAACTATATAGTTGACTTTGCACCCGTTGATTAGTATTAGATATCATCCATTATTGAATAAGTTGTCAACCCGAGCAACGCCTCATATGATACTAGTTAGCAATAGTGACAAGACAACGACGTAGTCTACAAATTAAAAAATTAGAGAATTATACAAACTATCCCCGTATTACGAGAGTGTCTAACAATAATTTTAGTTGTCTCATCAACCTGGAGAATAACATACTAAAATAGAAATATAGTATTAATCTCAGTTCAGATAAATGTAACAATCTCAGTATATTATGTAGAAAATTTTCTTTTCTTTGACCTATGTGGGATTAAAATCAATCTCTTTTTTCACAATTCACCATACAACATTTCAGTTATCAAAGGCTTCCGGTAATAAGTTAAAATGGGTAGCTTATATGGTGCAGGTCTGAACTTATTTCTAGAAATATATCTTCGGGTAAATTCCTTTTTCTACTCTAGGAACATTTTGAAACCTTTTAGAATCATAAGATATCAAACATGTAAAGGTGGAAATATGCGTGGTTCGGGCAATAGGTAAAAATGGGTAGCTTTTAGTACATCTAGGGGCGGCGGAGCCAGGAATTCGTATTAAGAGGCCGTAAATAATTTGTATAATAACATTCATAATTTGTATAATAATATTGTCCTGGTGAGCTCCTTTAATTTTTGGTCACCTTTTAAACACATGTCTTAGATAAAAATATGTTAAACGGATTACACATGTTACGAATGTTTGGATGGGTTGAGTTTTTTGACACGATTAATAAATGAGTCGCATTCAGACAGAGATTATGATAACTCACGAATTTGCAAACTTGTAAACACGAACAGATTAACACGAACACGCCTCAAATGACGTCTAACATTCGAGAAATCCACATTGCTCAGTATATACTAGCTTAAGACCCGTGTAATACACGGGCTCTCTAAATTATCTATTGTAAGCATAGAGTTGGTTGATAGAATTTGCATTTCAATGTAATACGATCTAGTGAGCCAAACATGACAGAATATAAATTTACATTGAAGTGATACAATTGTGTCACATAACAACTTTCTGCAAAGAGTATGAACTGTTATAGTCGAACAATATACAGTTTAATGCAATTGTGCTAAGCATCAACAACCTTCATAAGCCCACCCAATTCCCTTTATCATCAGTCCTTATTGGTATACATTCCAACATATCACACTTGCATCATACATCTTCCTTAAATATTTCACATTTTATATTGTAATTTTGATTTGATCTCTACATAAGTTAAAACTTAAAAGCTTTTCTAAGTTCTCAACATTGAGTACATTTGTTTCAAATGTATGCCTCAGATAGTTGCAAGACTTTTTCAAAGCAACTTCAATGCATACAATATTCTTCAAACATTGTTTTGCTTAAAAACATTTAAAGTAGAAACAATTAGATACTCTAATCATCTAGTTAAAAAAATATTACACTTAATCTTAGATACGAAAATGAATGCTACAACAATAGCTATACTTGGTTGTATAACAACTTTAGAATTTATATATTCTTGTGAACAATAATTACAAAGTAAGTTAGCTGAATCTCACCATTGATGTGGTAACTAATAAACTTTTAGCATGTTACAAACTGGCTAAAGTAAGAAAATTCACTCAGAAAGTTGATCGAACACCGGGAGTGCTTCTTCAAGAATTTCAACTACAACAAAAAATGGCCGACACAATTAGCCATTTAAGTAAAAATAAGATACTGTTAATTCCGAATGATACGTAAATTAAACACAAGTATCTAAAAATATAAAAAAATCATTTGAAACGGTTAAACATATACTTTGACACTTTGCCAAACCGAAATATGAAGTAGCAAAATATATAGTTGATGGACTTCTATGTAGGGTGGCATTCTAGTGCAGACTAAAGTCGCTCTGTCAAACTGATATATAAAGTAGCAAAATCTACTTTAAAACAACATTAACCTACAACTAAAAGTAACAACTTGAGGAATAATTGCAGAGACAATGATATGCCTTGGGTGTTATTCACTAATCTTCTGGTCCATTCAATCTGGTTACAATATGCAATTGTACTCCAAAAGTAAACCATTCATTAATAAAGAGAACAATTGTGACACTAATAACGTTTAAAACATGCTCAGATTACTCTAATCAGGTCATAACCTCTACATATTTTCAACTGTAATATCAAGGTGTTAACTTTGTTAGAAGATGGTTACTAAGAAGTCAATTGGTTTAAAAAAAATGCACAGCCCATATCAACCCATTTATAAGAACAGTAAGCACATAATGTATATATATAAGTTTTGAGTTTTTTTTTTTGTTTCAAGCAAGAAAGATAAAAAAAAACTTTATTTGTTTCAAGCAATAATGCATCAATACAAAATCCATAAAACATGAGTTTTATCTAACAGCTTGACACCAACCAAAGAAAAATTACCCAAAGCCCAAAAGTAAACTTACTCAAACCCCTTATATAGTTTTTTTTCTTAAGAATATTATTGCCACGACCCATCAAGAATAAAAGAAAACCGACACAAAAAATTGTTGAATGGCATGCCTAAAGAATCATCTAGTAGCAAGTGACCTTGAACAATAACTTTCATATATTTGTTTCATCTCAAATCAAACAAACTCTAACACAAACTCATTCTTTTACATGATTCGTAGCTTCTTTTTTTCTTACCCGCCGCGTCTTATAAACACATAGACAAATGCTTTTATATTTTCTCGTATCATTAATCTTTTGAAATATCTTTTGTTTCAACTCCACATAAGCAAATATTGAGAGTTAATTGCAAGCAAGTTAAATGAATCAACACGTCGTCTTATCATTATTGCCAACTAGTATTATACGAGTAACTAGTATTATACGAGGCGTCACTCGGGTCGGGTTGGCAACTTATTTCTTTTAGCGTGCAAGTTTTACAATCTTTTTAACATTTCAATTCATTTACATAATAGTATTATTGTATCTCCAACAAGTTAAAGTTTGTTCAAGTGTAAACAAGTCAAGTGGAATAGGTCACGAGGTTCAAAAGTGGACTAAATAGTTTTTTTATTTTTAAGTTGTACTTCAAAAGTGGCTTCATGACATTTGAAGTTACATGTAATTCAACATGTTTAATTTAATTATGTCGGAATTGTGTTGTGAAATTTCAAAGACTATTAGCAATAGGTTTAAGGACCGGTTAACCGACATGGCATCTTGGCACCTTAAGAGTATAGGGTTATTGTTCCGCTTTTTTCACATTATAACTGGTTAAATTTGTCTGGAAGGTAAGATAATTCATTTCCTGTTAGATATCCAAATCGATATGCCCACTTTAGTTGCTAGACTAGACAACACGTCGGTATTACATTTAATGTAACGATCTTGAAAGTATGTTAGTACCTTGACAAGGCTCAAAACTTGTTTTTGGTACTTGTTGATGAAGGAAAAGTATGTTTCTTTTTTCACATAAGTCTAAGAAGAAAAACGTTACTTGTTTTTGGTACTTGTTGATGAAGATGGCTTATTCTAAAATACTGTTTGTTCGGATTGCCAAGACCCTTTTGTTCAAAAATCTTATATAAATAATCAGTGGGCATGCATATAGAAAGTATATTAGTATGAAATATTTTGCGATTTTCTACCCATTTGATCCGTTTTCTTTTAAGCAAAATGTATTATATTTCACATACCATCCGTAGCCAGAATCCACCAAATCATAAGCAAATGGGTTGATGTTTCCACCTCTAACATATACAAAGGTCTGCAGAAAAGATGAACAAACCTTCGAAACATATGTAAAGTCTAGTTCGCATACGGTTTCAAGAAAACTACATAGATTGCTCCTCCATTGATTGGATCAAATTTACTCGTCACCATTGCTATAAAAAAAACCAACCAATGTGACAAAGTTATGACTTAAAAATGGATATTACGCCAATAATATATGATATGTATGTCAGTGTTCGAAACAAGACACTAACTACATAGATTACTTCAACTATCATAAAAACAACATAAACCAAAGCAAATGAATAATAGAAACATTTTTCATAAAAATTCATAAAAACTAGAAAAGCAAATCTTTTCTAGCAACAATGAATGAGTAAGAGTGTCCCCTCGATCTATCACTAGATTCTTACACTAGCTAGCGGTGAAACTAAAACCTGATATGTTTTCCTTTTTCTTTTCCTTTAATTTCTGTTCTTTTACCATCATGAAAATTAAGCAAATAAGAAACTTCGAAGTCTCTAGCTGCTATTTTGCAACAACTTAAGCAATCCCTCTCTTTTGAAGCGGCTCGTTTTCAAATCGTAGGAGTCGATCACAGCAACCTCGATATGTGTGGGTTTAGTATTGCCACTTCGTGCACTTGAGTGTTTTGAATCACCATCTGTAAGCACTTCAAGACTTGAGCGCATTGATTCACCATCAACTACACCTTCACCGGTTTCTATGTTTGATTCTTGTATTGGACACAATTGGGCCACCTTCTTCCCCTCTTCGCATTTTCCCCATAGTAAAGCATAGAGTCCCAAAATTATCAATATCGTACCCAATACACTGTAGAAAAAAATTGTAACCTCTTTTAAGTCCTTTTTAAAAATTTAGAGTTATTTTCCTCACAAAGTTGTGAACATTCAAATAACTAACCTTCCCAAGTGTAGGCTTTCATTCAGGACTAAAGGACCCGCGATAGCCACAAGAACAAGCATAAGAGGATTAAAAGCTGATACAAATAGCGGACCTCGCAATTGCACACACCATGTGATTAAAGTAAACATTAATCCAGATCCCATTACGCCCTAACAATTTTAAAGAAATTTGCGATGAATTAATAAAATGTGCAACAAAAATGTTTCACATCTTACTGGTATTTCAAGTGTCGATTAAAAGTATACGTTACTAAAATGGCAAAATGTAAACACATTGTGTCAATGAGTGCAATGATAGTCATGTTAAAGGAGATACCGAAAATGCCACTGTTAGAAGTCTAACATTCCAACCGAGCTCCCAATCATCCCAATCTCTTTCAGTAGATAACCCGTATACGAGTGCTTGAACCCCACCCATTGCCATTGTAAGAGCTGTGATTGAATATGGGCAAGGAAATTTTTTCACCATGCTTGTCTGTTCAAATAACAATACACACAAAACAGTACTTCCTAACCACGTTATTTAAATCTTTTGTTTATATATGTTTCTTGACATTCGAAATCAAGCAGTTATTTTCATATGCAACATTTAATCATATGCGGGGTGAAAATCACATATATTGACTAATTCCTAACTAACCTGGAGGATTAACTAAAGCAACTACCCATGGCTAATAGAGAACCCATGACTCTACTGCTTGAATGTTGAATATTTGATGCATGTTTTTTATCATGAAAAAGGTTAATACTAGTTTTCCACATGTGCAGGTCAACTCCCTTGTAGAAGGTCAACAACATGGCCCCAACTACTCCTAATGCAGTTCCAGTGACCTCTGCTCTACCAGCATTTGTCATCCAGCCCAATCTTTCCATCCTGAATATAACATTTACATTTTTCAAGTACTTGAATTTATATTTTTTATGTTTATTTAAAGCATTCAGACATTTCAATATTTCATTATGAAAGCTTCAAACAATATGATTATCTCTGATTGCTGAATTTTCCTCAAAATTAATATACTTGATATATACTTTCTAAGACAATTGACATATATAAATTCACAAGTATTAGAATATCGTGACGTATTTTAAACATAAAATGCACATTATTAAGTTACTTTATAAAGCTGCTTACCCAAAGCAAACAGCTAGAACGAAGGTGATAGCAGGGACAAGATTTGTGGTTGCCGCAGCGAATGTAGCTGACGTTAAGGATAAGGCTTTTACGTATAAGTTTTGTGCCAACGAACATCTGCAATATTTAACAAAACAAAGATATGAGCATATAAGCCGATAAACGTGAAAAAACTTGTGAAATCAAGACTATACAATTTATTGTTTCTTAATTAACTATACTATACAAGTTACTAACTTAATTTGTTCCTAAAGCATGCATGCATGCAATTTAAGTTAATTTAGTACTATTTCAAATTGATCTTGAACAAACTTACTATTCACCAATCAAAGAAAGAAGTAATAAATGTGTTTCTTTTGTGACACGTAAAAAGCAAAATTGGCCATGGGTTTTTGCAAGAGGATTAATGCTAATCCCTCTCTAAGTTACATACTTTGTATTATAAGATATAGAAAGAAAAAGAATACATACCCAAACAAACCACAACCAAAAGCTTGCCAAAGTATCATCCATGTCAACTTAGGTCTCTTCTTCCTGTGTAGAACACTACCAAACTTAGAACATAGAATAGAATGTATAAAACAAACTTCGTATAAACTTTCTTTTGTGTTTTCAAATCAAGATCATATCAAAATAGTTACTAGGTAATAACCTTTTATATATGAATTTACCCTATGAGGAAAAAGTAATGAAGAAACATCTATAACTCTCTATCAACCTCACAATTTTAAACAAACAAATTTACCCTAAAGGTTTGTTGCAAAAGATCGATTTCATTGGTGAAGAACAATTGAACATAGTAGTACATAAAAAATATCCAAACCTTTCAACAAAAAAGGCGATGGGGCAAATGAATGCAGTAGCGAATAGAAACCGATACGCTACAAGAATAGGAAGATGCATGCCATCACTAGCCGCCAATTTATAAAGCACATTAACTCCCGCAGACGTAGTCTGAACCAACACCATCAACAACACTGGTTTTAACCCATGAATGAAGTCACAAATCTTAGCTACATTCATTATGTTAATGATATGTAAACCCTAAGAAATTGAGAAGAATGTGAAGTGACTATGGAGTATGGAGTAATGTAACTTTGGTTAAATTATATACTGTATGTAAAAGATGAATGTATAACTAAAATGACGTCATTGTGTATGTAATTAGTTTAAAAATGAATCATAAACAACAATTCTATTGAATGCCACTTAATTTGGTTTTTAAAAGTCTGATACGCTACATTAATTGTTAGAAACCCTGTCAACAAATATATTTAGATAGTATAATATAAAAGAATGACGTCATTGTGTATGTAATTAGTTTCTTCTCATTTCTTCTTTTAGTAAGTGATCATTGGTTATTATAATTGTTTAGGAAATAAGATGAATGAGTATAATTAGAGATTCTATGGAAAATGTTAATTATTTGTTTGACTCATCATAGTCCTATGGTAAGTTAAATTTCATGGAGAAAGTTATAAATGTAATTTTCTTAAAATTAAGAGAGAGAAAGTTGTAATAAATGTAATTTTCTTAAATTGTGTGATTCTTGTCTGGTAACAATAATTTTGGGACGGAGAGAGTAAAAGTGTGAAGTAACATCTCTCGTTTATATTTGACATACATTTCATTCAAGTACTTCAAATAAGGACTAGAGGAGTAAAGGCGTTAGTAGTGTTTAGGTGATGTTTGGAGAAAGTTATGAAGTTTTTTCTCTGTAAAAGAAATATTGTTAACTTGTTAAGGGTGATTGGATTTAATATCTAAAACCCGAAAGTCTAGCACATTGCTTGACAAAATTGACGATCTCTTAAAAGTGTAAAATAACATAGTAGAAAGTAGAAACAGAGGTGTGGCTAACAATGCTTATATCAGTTGGGTACCACTAGGTTGGTTGCAGTTCAAATAATCTAACATTGCCAACCAAACATGCGTAGGCATTTTAAATTCTAGAATTCTTAATTCCTAGGAATTTTAATTTACTAAAATTTAGAATTCTAAAATTTTAAAATCTTAAACCAAACGACACCTTAAAACATTTTTCAGCAAATTTAAAACAAAAAGTATCTTATAAAACAAGCTCTTAAACAATAAAAAAGTTCATAAAAAAAGATAAAACACTAACTTAAAACATTTTTCCAAAACTCTCTTAGTTGTCAAAGCTAGCTCATTTTGTGCTAGTTGTCACTCGAGTACGTGGAAAGCCTCCTAGTTGGGTCATTTTTTTTTCTAATTCGAGCTTGGTCCAAAGGGAGTCCAAAGCTAGACGAGAACATGTTAGCGCCACTCCTTTTTTGAAGACCCCTTTCTCGCGTTCCTACTCTTTCCAGGTGGCAAACCGCCTGCCTTCAACCACAACACAAACAACAATGTTTGGGTTAAGTCCATATATTAGCAACGTACTTTCGGTCATTTACATATCTAGGTAGCAAAATGCAGATATTACTAATATAGTCATTCAAAGTTTTAGATTTATATACATATGGGTAATATGACCGGTGATTTTTGGTTAAAACTAAAAAATGACTTACACGTTAATTCATATATTACAAACCGGCTAATATTCAACAATGTTTTACCTTGATCCTGTCGTGGTATGTTCCAATACCATAACAATAAATTTGACATAAAAATTGGTTTAGGAACATACCACGACAAAATCAAGGTAAAACATTGTTGAATATTAGCCGGTTTATAATATATGAACTAACGTGTAAGTCATTTTTTTAGTTTTAACTGAAAATAACCGGTCAAATTACCTATATGTATATAAATCTAAAACTTTGAATGACTATATTAGTAATATCTACAGTTTGTTACCTAGATATGTAAATAGCTGAAAGTACGTTGCTAATATATGGATTTAACCTTGAAAGTATTAAAGAAACCAAGATTCGTGTAAACGCCTATGCAAAATTTTTGGAGTTCAGGTTCCTCAATTTTGGTATTTGACATCTCTGAGGAACAGAGTTTGTTAGAGTTTTAGCCGACATATAAGCCGAAATCAAATAAGCTCATAAGCCGACATATAAGTCGAAACAAAATTCTGTTTGAAACATGAAAAAAGGAGTTATCTTTGTTTAACGAAAACAAGAAAATTTCTTGTTGGTTAAGCTAAAAATAATCGTCGATTTGAAGAAAGCAAGTTATTTTGGTCTAGCAAAAAAAATTTCATAAACTTTTAAACATGTGTAAAAAACTCTATGAAACAAACTAAATTTGGAAAACTCCTAAAAATAAAAAGCGTGAGGTAGAATTAGCCGGTATCGAACCCTGCACGTTTGGCAAGCAAAGCTAGAGCTCTACCGGTTGATTCAGCCATAGCTTGTGAAATAATCGTCATTCGCCCAAAACGTCACTTATTTCGAGAAAAAAACTCCCACTAATTTTAGAAACCGATCTGAACCAAATTAAACCAAACCGAAACCGAAATTTTAGAAAAAATAAACCGAGAATCGAACCTATTTACAGATATAAAAACTAAAACCAGTTCGGTTTGTCGGTTCGATATTTGAATTCATTTGCTCAACCTTACTGAAAAGTGAAAAATAAACAATTTTTAAAAAAATACTAATAAAAGAAAAAGACGCGATGAGAGAGAAGTTGGTATCAAACCATGTACCCAAGGCTGTCAAGATCGCGATCCCACCTGAGATCGTTTTTATCTTTGCAAGATCGAGATCGTAAGATCGGATCGAGATCGTAAGATCCTACCAATTTATCATGTTATGCAATCAATTTATAAATGAGTCAAACTTTTTTTTTACTCATCATCAAAGATAAATCTATATAATATCCTCTTGAAAATGTCAAAGTTCAAATTTAGAGTACCAAAGTAAAGTAAAACATAAAAAAACTCAAGTCTTAGTCGTCACATTCATGATTACATAGCATGCATATATACGTCTCAAAACAAAGTAAATTACTAGTATCACTATGAATAAGGTATCTAAATTAATACTTATAGGTTAATAGTTAAAACTATTAAAAGGGTAAAAAAAATTACCTGTAAGAAACTTTTTGCTTTAGGCAACATGAACATGAGAAAAACCTGAGTTTGTATAATGTAATTTGGATTAGAGAAAGAAAATAATTATGTTTACTGATTAAAAAAATAAGGAAATTAAACGTCAATACTTGTTACTGAGAACAGTGGATTCATATTTATCTTTTTTGAGCCTAAAAAGTAATGAGTTAGTAAGTATGTAAATGAGTAAGTTAGTAACTTGGTAATTTGGTAAACTCGTATCGACAAGCGATCTTACGAGCGATCCTACACTGATCTTACGATCTTACCTCTGATGCGATCCTACACCGATCTTACACGATTCTATCAGGTGGGAACGTAAGATCGTACGATCTTACGTGTAAACTCGCGATCTTGACAGCCTTGCATGTACCTATCCCATGGAAAGCAAAGCTCTATACCAACTCATATTCACATCCGGTCTAGAAACATTTAAATTAGTATTAATTTTATGTGCAGAGCAATGTAAAAGGTCATACATCCGGAAAAGATTAAATAAAATTTTTGGAGTGAGATAGAGCTTTGTTACATCAACTACTGTTCTTTCATAAAACTCATTTTTAACGTTTTAAACTCTTTTCAAAAGGCACTAAAAAATATTAATTTATAAAAAATTATTGTTATCGAACCTAGTACCAACAATTTTATTATGTTTAAATCTAAAATATAAAAAAAATCTCTTTGTTTAATATGACAAGAAAATAAAAAATATTTTTTTTCTGTTTTTTGATCAAAGTTATTTTTGCATGTAAATCGACAAAAGAAAAATGTCTTAAAATCAATAAATGTTTAAGATGTTTTTGTTACATGAATTTTTATAAGCTATCGCTTTTTTTGTTTTTTGATCCAACTCATTATTATTTTATAGACTGCCTTTCAAAAAAAAGTTATTCTTTTATATATTATTTCTTTTTATGTCGGTTTAGCCAGGGACGAAGTCAGGGCCTAACGTGACCCGTAATATGACATAGTTAAAAAGTCAATTAAGATAAAAAGTAATAACACGTTTTCATAGACCGGGTATCTTTTAGATTCATTTAGAAAAAACTAATGTTTTTTTCAAAAATTAACACTACATTGAAAAAATCCTGGGCACCCGGGGCAGCGCCGGCTCGTTGATTTGGGAGGCCTGGTGCGAAACTAGAAATGAGACCCCCCAAATTACGAAAGTATATCTATCATCCGAAATAAAAATTCATTGATTACACAAATAGTTTCAAGTATCTTACAATAACAAAAGTCGAATACTATGCCAAAAAAAATAGTTCACCACTCAACAGCAGGTTTGAAGCTTTTGTATTGAAGCTTGATTGAAAGTTTTAGTGAATATGACTTTTTTTAAGGGTGTGCACGGTTCGGTTTGGGGTCGATTTTTGACTAAAACTGAAACCGAACCGACATATTCGGTTTTTAAAAAACCAAAAACCAAAACCGTTCGGTTTTGGGCGGTTCAGTTTTCCGGTTTGTAATCGGTTTCTGTTCGGTTTTCCGGTTTTTTTTTGTTTTAAAACCGTTTATATCTGGGTACGTCCGATTTAGATTACAAAACTTGTTTTGCGCGAAAAAATATATATATATTTTTTTAATCTAAGCCTAATAATGTTTATCTCAAGTTTCTAATCTATAATTACATACATATTTTTAAGATAAACACACATGCAAGTAAACATGCGTACAAACGATTATTATCACATATGTAATTATATATTGTCAAGTAAGGAAAAATATATATCAAACATGCGTATAAACAATAAGATAAATATATTACTCCTATTTCTCTAAAAACGAATATTAATTTATAATTTAGATATATTACTTATTTATTAATATTATATTATGTTTATATTTTCTATATAATAAAATGGTTCGGTTCGGTTCGGTTCGGTTTATACGGTTCGGTTTTTGGATGAAAACCGAAACCGAACCGAAACATTCGGTTTTTGAAAACGTAAAAACTGAACCATCGGTTTTTATATTCGGTCGGTTTTTTCGGTTTTTCACTTCGGTTTCGGTTTTTTTTCTCACCCCTACTTTTTTTGTTCTGTTTTACATGTAATGGAATTGAGGAGTTTTGTTTTTTTAAGTAAGATCTTGTACAAACTAAATTTGAAAAAACAAAATATAAAATGTGTGAGGTAAAACGGGGTTGGTATCGAACCCTAAACCTTCGAAATACAAGGTAATGTTCAACCAACTCTCATTCAACCCCAACATATGAAATACTTAAATAATTAAATATTATATACACAACATTGTAAAAAGTCATCTGTTCGCGACCTCTATACAACCACATTTCCCGCATGTATTTTTCAAGCACACCCTTTACTCTCTTGCAGAGATGTGAGTATATAAATTGTATCTCCCTCGTATCATGCTTCAGCGAGATATGTTGTCTATAACGTTAGTCTAATGCTGGTAAGATGTGCTTCGTTGCGTCAATATATGAGACCATCGTGGCACCTGCAAACAAATTTGTCAAACATGATGCTCAATCATTTAACACGGTTACTTCTCGATATAGTTTCTGCATACTCAAAAGTCATAATTTGTATAAGTAAGTTGTCAATATTTGATTACATTTAATGTTCTTTCTATACCACCCATCGCTATGGGTATCTTAAATGTGATGTTTACTACGGAGTAATTATAACCAAGATATTCCTGAAACTACCACCTCAAACCACATCGTGGAGGGTGAATAATTTTGTTGAACCCACGAGTTGTAGTGGAGTACTGTGTTTGTACGTTTGATTTTCATGAACAACGGGCTGCGGCTGCTAGGTAAGATCTTTAGTATATGTTTTATATCATACATATATAATGACAAACCGTCTAACTCTTTGCTCATGTTTGTTTATTTTTAGCGCAATGAGTAGACAGGATTGAGCAATTTGGTAACAGTGGGAGGGAGTGAGAGATAGAGTCAAGGTGTGCAATTTGGCTATATTGTCTGCTGGCGAGATGCTGAAACAGGATGGTGTGTTGTGTTCATTTTCGCCTTGCATTGAACAAGTACACGTTCATCTGAAACCCTCACATCAAAGTTGACAGGTATGATTTTCTTGTTTATTGTATAGATACAGAATTATTGCTTTCTCCAAGTCTAATGAACGCAATACGTTCATCTAATGTATTAGGAATAAGTTTTTGATTACTATAGGGGAAAAACTAGCGAAAAGTATATGGGTCAAACGGGTTAAAAGTTGCCGAAAGCATATTTTCAATGCATGAATCCTTCTACAGTGAACAAATACATTATTTGATAAGTGCTATTTAAATTTGTAATCATATATGACACGCAATTTATCTATGTTAAGACAAAATTATAGACAAAACGAGATTTCGGTCAATCCACAACTGTACAAAAGCTTACCCTTTTCGACCTGTTTTGCCACACCTGTACAAAAGCTTACCCTTTCTTCAATCTTTGACTATAAAGTCTACGTGAATTCTTGTCACGTCGAATGGACTTTTGTCGTCTAGTGGAGTATCCCGGGCGAGTTTAGGCTCTGCTGTAGTGATTACTACTCGTTAGAAAATGTTAAGCTTGTTCGGTAATAAAATAAAATCTTTGTTCCGTTTAAATGTTTTCATATTATATTGAATTTTTCCTTAAAAAAAATTAGTGAGCAATAAGCAGCTAGGACGTATTACCAGTAGTTTTCCCCAATACTGGATAATGAATATGGCTTGTGAAGCGTCCCGACACGTCTTATCTAACGCATTTAGATTGTGTACATGAATTAATCAAAAAAACGCAAATGCCGATTTAACTAACAAATTTATTGAATTTATTATGGTCTTTGCTATGTTTCTTATGGTGTATTTCAAACCAATCAGATCCGAAACAAACTGGTAATCGTTCCTTTTTTTCAAGAAAAAAAAGGGAGAGCAAGCTCTAGGTATGAAACCCGGCACACCTCGCATGAAAAGCAAGCCCTTTACCAAGTCTTGCACTATCCCGATTGTGAAAAATAAGAATTATTAATCTTATATACAAAGTGTAGTAAGTAGTCGTTATCTAGTTTTCCTCCATATTGGCCTGATATGTGGCTTGTGATGTGTCTCGGCCCGTCTTGAATATGCTACAATGATATGTATATTGTACATTTGAACATATTTGAAAACATACATTTTTCACATTGATGTTTACTACATGAAATATAAGCAAAAATCAAATAAGCAAACAAAATCAAATAAGCAAACAATTTCCTATTTGAAATTAAGAATTTAAAAAGAGAGTTCTCTTTGTCTAGTGAAAACAAGTAATCATTGTTTTTTAAGAAAGAAGATTATTTCAGTCTAGTGTAGCAAAAAACTTTCCTATCAACTTTTAAACACGTGTCGAAAATTCTAGGAAGCTACACTAGTGTGGCGATTGTACAAACTATATTTGAGAAACTTTTAGTTTTGTCTAAGAAGTGAAAAATAAACCATTTTAAAAAAATTCTCAAAAATAAAAACTTGGTGAGTTACGCGCAGGTATCGAACCCCTCACCTCTCGAATGGAAAGCCATAGCTCTACCAACTCATTACACACCAACATTTAAATTAGTTGAATTATTAGTATTATACAGAAAACATGGTAAAAAGTCACCAGGACCGGACGTTTTCCCAAATAGAGTTTTCGGAGAGGTAATATCTACTTGTGACTATCTTTAACAAGATGAAAGAAATATACACCAAAAGTGATCGAGGTTGGATGACAAACACGAGCTTGATATAAAGGAGCTTATGTTTATCGTGAAATGACATTTATATCCACACATATTTGTCGCATGTATTTTGCAAATAGACCATTTACTCTCGAGTAAGGATGTGACTATAATTCAAATCATGAACATGACATTTATTGCATTACAGGCTCAGGCCCAAAACTTTGAAGATGGTACAAACAAGAGACAACTATCACCAAGCAATTGTCGATTGATGAGACATTGAGACTAATGTCGCCCCTGAAACCAAATTTTTCGAACTTGGTGCTGACTTTGAACCAGTACATTTTCTTTATGGATATCCATATTGAAAACATGCATTTTGTCTATATAATTTCTTGCCTTAATTTTTTACAGGTCAAGATAATGACATCTTCGCACTCAGAACTGCTTATCTTGACTATTTACAGGCTACACGATCGATAGTGAGCAGCTAGTACTACCACTTATAGTTTTCCTCGATGGCTTGTGAGTTGTGAATGTCCGGTTTTTTGAATATGCTATAATTGCAATATCGTACATTTGTACATATTTGCAAGTATACATTTTGCACAGAGATGTTTACTACTGTATATGAGAATGCCTTAGTTTCGTCGTGGGATTAGATCTTACACTAGACAAAGATACACAAACGGAACACAGCAATAACTATACAATACGAATAAATATTTCGACTTCCTTACTATCGGCATAATCTGTGACAACAACTTCCTCCTTCTTCTTTTTCCTTTGCCTCTTCTGGCTCCCTGTAGAAAAAGAGAAGCCGGCAAACACATTTTAAGTTTCTCAAAACTCAATTCGGATGAACAATTAGCAAACAAACTTATACAGGTACTTATGATGTCATGACGCCTCGCATTTGAAGGACTATCTCATGTATCTCATATACAATAACAAGAGAAACATTTACAATAACAAGCTCTCATAAAACCAAATCTTAAAAAGCGTGAAGCACCCCAATATACTTAGGGTCAAACCGCCAGAGCGAGGTAAGGCCGAGACCCTCCCTTGCCCCTATTAAGATCCGCCACTGGTTACAACCATGATGTTTATGCCACCATGTTGCAAAATGGTGACCATTACAAAACATGGATCGAGTACAAATTAGTTTGCAATTCTAGAGAAATGAGAGTCTTGAGTGTTTACTAAAACTAACCAGTAAAGAAAGATTCTGAACCACCAGAATATGTGGTATCCTTGGTATAATAGTTGCAAGGGATGTAGATTTTGGAAAGCGAGAAGCTGGAGACAGTTAAACATGGTTCCAGTATAAGTTCACTTAAGGATTACACTTGGCAACATAAGAAAGGATTTTGGTTGCAGAGGAGAGGAGTGTATATGAATCTTTGGGCCTAATAATACGAAGAGATATGATTTAACCTAATACCTAGCGACTTTGATTTAAATATACAAAGTCCCTCTATGCACAGAACACAACGTATTATCAACAGAGTTAGCTTATATGAACGTTGTGCGTCTATGAGAATGAGCACCTTGGCATGGTACATAAAATCCGATGCAGGTAACTGCCTAACACCTCGCCCCATGTTTGAATTTACTTACATTATAAACCAGGTCAAAGTCTCACACATGTAGAACCACATGACACGATGATGCACAACAAACAGTCACAAGAACGAGGTTTTTCATATGCAGCCTAACCGCGGTAACCCCATAACCGTTTCCCTGCCCACCCTAAATGGGTACCTAGTGTGGTTTGAACCTAAGACCTCTTATGAGGAAACTGGGCATCACTTAACAAGTTTCAGGGGTGTGTTTTTCGGCTTATATAGCGTGCTTATAGCTTATTTTGCTTTCGGCTTATGATACATACACTTACTTTTTGTTGCTTATATAAAGCTTATTAAGCTAAAAGGTTTCAAAATAAGGCACAAAAAAGAGCTTACGAAACATAAGCCGGAAACCAAATAAGCCACAAGTCTGCTGTATATAAAGCCCAAACAAACATCAATATATCTATCCAAGCTGTGATACATCAACTCAACTTAAAAATAGAAACATTTGTATACAGTAAACCATGATCAGACTCGGTCCACACTCGGTCTGGTCAAAATTCAATCAAACCATGATCAGACTCGGTCCAAACTCAGTTTGGAGTATTTGAACAATAGTGTCAATATTTCTTAAGATATTTCTAGACGCAATACTTATGAAATGAAATTTATATCTAAAAAGTCTAATCCAAGTACCCCTTAGGCCAATTACTCGTTACAAGGTGTTACAACGATGTTTATCCTAATATGTGGCAACCTGGGGAGCATTACATCGAACACCATTTCAAACACATATACAGAGCATAAACTAGTTTGAAATAATATACTGTCATTTAATAGTACAAAGCAATTCTCCCAACTTTAGAACAAAAATGAGAGTCAGAGTGTTTATGAAAACTAACCATCAAAGAAAGATTCTGAACCACCGGGACATGTGATATGTTTGATGTAGTTGTTGCTTGGGATGCGGATTTTGAAAACCGAGAAACTGGGACAGTTAAAGATGGTTCTCGTATAAGTGCATGGCATTAGAACCAATACAAGAGTTGAAGGATTACACTTGGCTACATAAGGAAGGCTTTTGGTTGTTGAGTAGACTATATGAATCTGTGGGCGTAATAATACGAGAGATATGATTTAACCAAATACCTATCGACTTTGATTACATATACAAAGTCCCTCTATACACAATGTCACAAGGTATCATCAACAGAGCTAATTTATGTGAACGTTGTGTGTATATGAGTATGAGCACCTTGGCATGGTACTTAAAATCCGATGCAGGTACTAACACACTCGCCAAGCCCGAAAATAAGTTAATCCAAACACTTCATAGGGGAACTTATGTGGATTTGAGTTTTAGTTAAAAAAAAACTCATTTTTTGTGCCTTATTTTGAAAGTTTTTGGGTTATATATGCTGAAAAGTTTCAAAAGAAGCCACACAAAGTGAGCTTATGAAACATAAGTCCAAACCTACAGAAACTAACAGTTATCTAACAAAAATGTTTTTAACTTTGACTTTAAATTTTCTTGTTTGTGTTATATAGTATTTGATGGAAATTAAACGAATGGATTAAGATTTAGATATATTTTCATTAGATTGAGATTCATTGGTATAATCTAATAGTCGTCTAGATTGTGGTTTTTCTTTTCTTTTGTTATCATACAACTGGTTAAACCAATTATTCAAAACTTTTTAGTATATTTATGTATAAACCAATCGCAGGTACCGGACTGTGAAATGGAAGATCTTCTTAACAAGTGTGATACGTTAATTTCTCTGGTGTTTTTGTTTTTACATTTGTGTTTCTTACCTTGTGGGAATCTACAAGGCACTATTCTAAGGGAATCTATACTCCCAGTACTTTCAGAATGAATGTTTTTCAGTCTCACCGAGTTGATCAAGACGCCATAATACCACGAGATCATATTTATAGGTGGAGACGTGACTTCTTATACTCTCCCCATGGTATGTACACAATATATGCTACTTTGAGCATTTGTACCCTAATGATAATGCAATAATATCCAAATTAATTATCTAACAATTCTAGTTTCATTAATAGTTTATATACACAGGAAAAATGGGAAAGAACAAATATATATTTTAGGTACACTTTGGGAATTGACGCAGTAGCTAGTTTGATGCCGCAAGTTTTTGTCTTCTACTTGATTTTTTTTAAAACATAAAAATTGAGAATATGGAACATATTTACACTAATGTCCTTTTGTTTACTTAAATATTTTATTTCTTATAAAAAAGAAAGGTTATCTATAATGATTTGTGTATGTTTCTAATTAATAAATAAATAAACATGTATTTGTGTGAAACCAAACAGTATTATCCACTTCAAGGAGGCAAAAGATGGTATTTTTTTCTTCAGTTGGTAGTTGGTTTTCTCAATCCAAGCTTTCAACACCAACACCCGTACGTAAGTGTGACCTCATCTCTGGAGAACGATACGGATCTGGAGTTGTTCGCTCTTGTATTAGCTATTTCAGAGACGGTAGAACCTTATACCTTTATCTGTATGGCTTGGGAACATATGAGCACATGCTCAAACTACGTGCTGGAACAGGCACCGTTGCAGTTTCAGACACAACTTCTAAAGTGATTGATAGATCCCATCAACTGCTAAAAAAAGGATTTGGAACCTATAATATATTTTCTAATAACTGTGAGGATTTTTCCTTATATTACAAAATAAGTGTGAAGGGGCGTGGTATTGGAAGTAAACAAATTCAAAGCCGGGCTAGTTTATTGTTTAGACTCCTTTTTTATCCGACAGTTTCAACATACATCTCTTGTCCGGTTTGTATTTGTGTTGTCACTCCTATATACTACACAAACCGATATTTAAATGACCTTATAATCCAAAATGACTCAAGTGAAGGATTTGTCATTTTGCCAAAAAAAGAACCGGTGAAGAAAAAACCTAGAACAGGAAGGCTTGTCTGTTATGAGCCTGATGTTTTTATATTCTATTATTGTTTACTGATTTTCATATTTTGATTTAACTTTAATTGTTTGGTTAAATCTTATTATTTACTATAATGTCGGATGATAATGTTTTTTTCCGATGATGCTGTTTTTTTTATAACACTGGCAATTCAAATAACAAGATTAAAGGATCGCCAAAAACAAAATTAAGATAAAAAAGGACCCACTTTTATCAGTGTTAATCAAAAAGTGAGCCTTTTGATCTTAATTTTGTTTTTGGCGTTCCTTTATGCTTGTTATTTGAATTACCAGTGTTATCAGAAAAAAACATTATCATCCGGCATTATAGTAGATAATAAGATTTAACCAAACAATAAAAGTTAAATCAAATTATGAAAATCAGTAAACAATAATAGACGATAAAAAACATGCACATAACTGACAAACCTTCTTGAAATATTCTAGCATTTTTCTTCGCCGGTTCTTTTTTTGGCAGAATGAAAAATCCTTCACTTGAGTTATTTCGGATTATAAGGTCATTTAAATATCGGTTTGTGTAGTATATAGGAGTGACAACAAAAATAAAAACCGGCCAAGATATGTATGTTGAAAGTGCCGGATAAGAAAGGAGAATAAACAATAAACTAGCCCGGCTGTGAATTTGTTTACTGCCACCACCACGCCTCTTCACACTTGTTTTGAAATATTAGAAAAAATCCTCACAGTTATTAGAAAATATATTATTGGTTCTAAATCCTTTCTTTAGCAGTTGATTGGCTCTATCAATCACTTTAGAAGTTGGGTCTGAAACGCCATCACGTAGTTTGAGCATGTGCTCATATGTTCCCAAGCCATACTGATAACGGTATAAGGTTCTACCGTCTCTGAACGGCTAATACAAGAGCGAACAACTCCAGATGCGTATCGTTCTCCACATCTATAGCCGAGGTTAAACTTACGTATGGGTGTTGGTCTTGAAGGCTTGGATTGAGAAAACCAGCTATCAATTGAAGCAAAAATACCATCTTGTGCCCCTTGAAGTGAATAATAATGTTTGGTTCCACGCCTATTTATTTATTTATTTAATTATTAGATTCACTATAGATAAGTTTTCTTTGTTATAAAAAAATAAAATACTAAAGCAAACAAAAGAAACCCATATTAGTGCATTACTGTAAATATGTTCCATATTCCCAATTTTTATGTTTAAAAAAAATTCAAGTCAAAAAACAAACTCGAGGCATCAAACTAGCTATTGTGTCAATTCACAAAGTGTACCTAAAGTATACATACATTTGTTCTTTCCCATTTTCCCTGTCTATATAAACTACTAATGAAATTAAAATTGTCAAATACTTTGGATATTATTGCATTATCATTAGGGTACAAAAAGTTCAAAGAGCATATACCGTGTACGTACCATGGTAATATATAATCCCTTACGAGAGAACAAGGCCTTGAAGAATACCACACCCAAATAAACATAAGCGCAACGACAAATACACAAGAGAATGTAGTGTCGCACTTGTTAAGCTTTCAAGAAGATCTTCCTTTCACAATCCGGTACGTCTAAACATAATTATAATAAAAAGTTTTGAATAATGGGTAAATTTCCAAATATTATTCCGTACAAACTCAACTAAAAACTCAAAGATCGATGTTACATTCAACAACTCGATCGATGTATAATTTTTAACCTTCCACTTATATATGGATTTCAAACAAAATTAACTCACTCTTTAATAAAAAAAACACCAAGATTCTGAAACCTTCGAGACAATTCAACCTATTTGATATTCTAGTACTTGGGTTGTAAATAAAAATGTTCTCATTATAAATAATGCATAACAATCCAGGAACTAACGATTTTAATTCTAGCGTAAAGCCGAGGGCTGTTATACGGATGTGCATAACAATCGATTGCATTATTTAACAGAATTATCCAACAAAACATCATTGATGGGGCAGCTTTTTAGTGTATCTGTATCATAACGATATATGAATACAAGATGTGCAAAACAATGGATTGCATTATTAACAGAATTATCCAACAAAACATCATTGAGGGGGCAGCTTTTCAGTGTATCTGTATGATAAAGATATATGAATACAAGATGTGCAAAATTAATGTTGGTACTAGATAAAGTATAATGTGTTTTAATGAAATTTTGGTCGGAAATTAAAGAGTACCAGTCTTTGCAAACAGACTTACATCGTAACAATGATCCGATCCGACATGAAGCATTAACAGAATTTGGCGGATAATTTCTGGTGGAAACTATCGAGTGCCATCGAGTATTCTTTTTTTAGGGTTGTTTGAATATCGGGGAAAGTTAATGGGATTTATACTCATAGTAGAGAGGCGGCATGCAAATGGGCCATCTGGGTATTATTTGTTTTATGGCAAGATAGCCTCTCTTTTTTTTTCTTTTAATTGGCCCATTTGATATAATTAATTTGATTTTACATATATTATTGGCCCCAAAACTTTCTAAGTTTTTTCTGTCGATGGTTCTTGTTGCAGCAACCAAGGCCAGTTGCTTGTTCTTCTTGTGAATCCAGTGGCAATATCGAGTGCAAATGGTGTGGTGGCACAGGCTCTTTCATTCTTGGTGATAACATGCTATGTGAAGTACCTTTCAGAAATTCCAGCTTCGTCACAGGCTCTTTCATTATTTTTTAAGTCTTACAGTTACTTTTAAGTCTTACAGTTACTTCTAAGCTTGCTATCTAAGAATAGCTCCGTGGATCTCATCGGAAATGTTTAATCGATCCGTTAGAATTGGTAGCACGGAATGGTTGATTAAAGGGTTAAAATAGGTTCGGGTCAGTTTCACCTGTAACACCTTTGGTTTAGAAAATTTGGGTTTCCAATAGGTGATGTACACAACATTCATAATGGAGGGCCTCGGTATATGTAAACCAATCTCAATAAGTATTTGGGTAAATCATATATTTATGCCCCGAGATTCATATAGTCATCTCAACAAACAAAAGCTTTCCCTATGTAAATCATATATTTATCATTTTAATGCTGTGCACTTAAAGCGAACCATTTTATAACCATGTTTAACTATCTCCAGTTTCTCACTTTTCAGAATCCGCATCCTAAGCAACAACACACCAAGGATACAACATGTTCGGGTAGTTCAGAATCATTCTTTGCTGGTTAGTTTTAGTATACACTCAGACTCTCTTTTATTGTTTCAAAGTTGGGTGAATTGTTCTGTGTTATAAAAGGCAGTATGATATTGCAATCTAATTTGTGCTTGACACATGTTTTGAAATGGTCGCCTTTTTTCAACATAGTGTGCTAAACAGCATGGTTGTAACTCCCTGTAGCGAGTAATTGGCCTTGGGGGAATACTCGGATTAGATTTTTTAGATATCAATTTGAATTCATATGTATGACATCTTCATAGGAATCTAGAAATATGTTTAGAAACATCGACACAATTGTTCAAATACTTCAAACTGAGGTTGGACCGAGACCGAGTTTGATTGAATTTTGACCAAACCGATATTCTTGGCCGATTTGACTCAATTCGCCTCTGTCACTGGCCTTGTAATTCGAGTTTTACAACAGCTACTGAATTCATATGTATGAAATGTTTCGAGTTTGAAGTTGGGTTGATGCATTTCTAGTCTCCACTTACTCTCAACATGGATCATTTTCGTTAGGGTCCTGAGCTGTTTTCTACTACAGCTACTGACAGCGCATATGGACGGAATGCAGAGAATCAAAAGTGAGTAGAAAATTCCTTCATATTTCATCTTTTAAAGATGTCTAATTGTACAGGTCTAATTAATAGGCAGTTATGGGTTTGGGATCAAACAGATAATTCTTTCACTAGGAAACCAATGAAAAGTATTTAGAGGTTTTGTGCATTAACAATATACAGTTCGAGACTTTCGTCCCGTTTGAGATGATACAACCCGTTTGGATGACCTCTGATTAGAACCTCCTTAAGTGTGCAGAATTACGGTGACATTTGTTGACAAAGACGGCGAAAAGACCCAGGTCAAGGTTCCCACTAGAATGAATATTTTACAAGCAGCCCATCAGAACCACATTGAGCTTGAAGGTAAATTTGTAAAATATGCGTGAAGCTTGCCTGCAAATTGACAAAGATTGCAGGTATGATATAAATTACCTTTTCATCCGACTCATTTGTTCTAACTTCAAGACATCAAGTATCCATTTTGTGCATGCGATGATGATGGGATATTTCTATTCTAGACGATAAAAAGAGTTATGTTTTTGTTACACGAGTCTGATGATGGAATTGTCCAAGACAAAGAAGGATCACAGTTTGATGAGATCATACTGAACCACAAGCTGCATAGAGTTAAGGGAGCCAGCCAGGGATTCTCAAAGCATCAAGATGAACTAATTTCCGTTATTGTCTTTCATAAAAGAAACTTGATTTTTTATGGCAGATTCATAATTCCCAAATTATATGTAACGTTATATATATAATGATTTTATTAATTCTTATTTACATTATTGAAAATTGGTACCTAGCACGTTAGGATTGGGCATTGCTGTTTTTATTGTATGCACGGTTGTACAGCAAGTATATCCACACTTTTGACTCTTCAATGTACATTTTCTTTAAGAGATTGTGTGTGATCAATTTGTCTTTTACACAAGATTCATATAAGTTTACAACTCCCTATTTAACTTACACATTCCTTACGTTGTTCACAGTACATATAGAACTTGAGCTTATGACAATCTAAAATCTCTAAACCACGCAAAATTCCTGGGGTTTTAGGTTTTGGTCACAAGACAGATATACTAATTGATTAGGGAATGGACACTTATTTAATGGTTTTGTCAGTTTTTTTAATAAACTCATACTAATACAGTATTATAACTGCTACAGTATTATTAAAAAATATGACCATAGCAAGTGGATGCAGCCTCGTTAGTACAGTAGAGATTGGTTGCAACTAGCAGGGCCGTCTCGTGGATTTCGGTGGCTCCGTGCCATCACCGCCAAGAAGCCCTCTAAAACAAAAACAAAATACACGTATATAAAAACTGTATGAATTAATTAAGCTCGAGTATAGTATTATTTATATATATAATAGAAGGAAATCAAATGTGAAGGCCCTCGTTAAGCGGTGACCCTGTGCGATCGCACTTATTGCACTCTCCTAAAGACGGCCCTGACAACTAGTCCAGCTTGATTTCCGGAATATACATTATTACTATAATTACTATTAATGAATTGACATTAGAATAATTTTTTTGATAAAGATAAAGGGTGCTACTATACATACCCCATTGGCCCACATAAAAAGGACAAAAAGTACACTATTTGTGTACTTTTTGTCCCCTTATAATTTTCTGGACAGTGTTTTTATCAGTTTATGTTCCGTATTTTTATCAGTTTAACAGTTTTAACAGTTTTAACCTGTTAAACTTTATTTTTTTAATTCCGTATTTTCCGGTTCATAGTTTTATAACAAAACCAAAATTATAAAAATAAAAAAAAAATAAAAAAATATAAAAAAATATAAAAAACAGGGGGGTATGGATGGGGGTTTTAGGGGGGTTCCTTATAACCTTGCCCAAAGATAAAAGAAGGTACACTACTTTTCTCGGAAAAGATGAAAGATGGTACAATAATTCTCAAAAGGTATCTTTTTTGCCGTCCAAAATCTCCACGTGTCGTTGATGAATTGGTGTGAAGAAATCAAAGATGCTTTTTTACAAATACAATCAAACACGTTTAAATTTCTATCATGCATGCATAGTATATTTTTTATTTCTTTTTAAATGACTATTTTAGGTTTTACGCGAATCATTCATGATTAGTTGAACATGTTTATTTAACCAGTAAAATTTAACAAAAATTTATTAGAATTAATGTTTTAGTCAAAACCCTCTCTTATACCCGATAAAAATGTAAGAAAAAATTTCATGTTTGGTCCCTATCGTTTACACCAAATATCAAGTATGGTCCCTATCTCAAACTAAGTGCACAGATCGTCCCTATCGTTTACACTTTGGATCAAGAATAGTCCCTATCTTGGATGGGTGTTAATTTTGACTGTTAACTTTTGGAAATAGAGGGGTATTTTTGTCTTTTCATTTTAATTAAATAAAAACTTATTAGTCCCTATATTTGTCTTCACCAAATCGTCTCCCACTTTCAATCAGTCACCAACTTTCACAATCATATCTCTCTCCTCCTCCTGATTCAATCAAAAAACCAACTTTCACAATCATATCTATCTAATAATAAGCAAAAAAGATTGCTTAGATCTTATAGATCTACTCAATCCACCATCAAAATCGACCCCCACCACACTTGCTTGGTCGTTGCCGCCGTACAACCACCAACAGCCACCCATCTTTCGTGGCTCCATCACCACCACAGCCCCATCATCATCTCATACTCCAGCCGCCACTTTATACATCATTAAGGGTGTTTGTCTCGGATTCATACCCCAGCCGCCACCCTTTTCCTCCTTCGTGGCCACCACAGCCACCATCGCAGCCTCCTGCTGCAATTCACCCCAGCCACCATGTCCACTGTTGTGGTTTTACCCACAACCATCATCACAACCGTGACCTCTAGCCACCATCTCCATTCGCAGCCACATGCACCATCGTCACCATCTTCATCTACTCCAGCCGCCACCCATGGCCACCCTACACCACGACCACGACCACCGTGGTCATCCTTTGTGTTTCTCCACTGACGTGACAACCACCTCCACCAACAGATGGCTGCCGCCACTGTCTACACATTAAGGGGGTGTTTGGATATGTTGTTTACAACAGCATAAGGGGATGTTTGGATCTGCCAATTAACATCCGCATATGGAGTATTTGGTTTTAGGTAGAAAGTGCCTAAGGGTGCATTGGGTTGGCCAAAATCCACATGAAGGTGATGGGATCTGCTGTTGGAAGCCACATGCGGGGCCGTTTATATGTTTTTTTTTTGCATTTAAGGAGAGAAAGAGGTGGTTTTGGTGAAGAAAAGAATGTGTTTGGATCTGTTTTTATTATTTGGTGGTTTTTGTTTCAGTTTCAAGAGGATTGGTGGAGAGAGATGGGTTTTGATTTGAGAGAGATATATCTGGGTTTCTGGATTTGAGAGAGAGGGAGATGAGAGAGAGAGAGGGGTAGATATAAATAAGATAGAGAGAGGGATGAAAAGGGTGTATGTTTGATCCTGTGGGATGAAAATGGTGGGTGTTTGTATTAAATGAAGTCAAAGCAAAGGAATAATAGAAACATTTTTCATAAAAATTCATAAAAACTAGAAAAGCAAATCTTTTCTAGCAACAACGAATGAGCAAGAGTGTCCCCTCGATATATCCTAGCTAGCAGTGAAACTAAAACCTGATATCTTTTCCTTTTTCTTTTCCTTTTTCTTTTCCTTTAAATTTTGTTCTTTTACCATCATGAAAATTTAACAAATAAGAAACTTCGAAGTCTCTAGCTGTTATTTTGCAACAACTTAAGCAATCCCTCTTGATGTAGACTAAAAAACAAAGTAACAAAGATAAGTAATTGGATCTGTTGATTCAACAAGAATGCCAGAAACAATTCTGCTAATAATCGTTGATTCTGAAGAATGCCCGAAAATTAGGGTAAAACACGGCAACTCAACGGCCAATGGTTTAACTTTTATTAAGCTGATAACTGTCTTGCCAGGGTTACAGCAGATTCATTAAATAATGACTGCAAACAAAGAAAAACCCTAAAAATCCAACGGGCTGGACCGTAGCCCAATGACAAAGTCCAACTGAAAGTGAAAAAAACACAAAAATGCAAAAAACTGATAGTAAAAAGGCTTTTCGGGCCTTAAAAAATCCGCAACCAGCTAAAAGATGGTTACAGTGTCGTCGGTCTCCTTTTTACGCACGTTTTGACAGGTCACGGGCTGAAAACGGACTTAGGATGCAAAAGTTATGCCCATTTTACTAAACCCTTCTTCGTCACGCGATCTCGGGCCTCCAGAAACAAGTCAGCCCGTTCTTCAATACTTGGGCCTCCATCACCTCTCTTTTGAAGCGGCTCGTTTTCAAATCGTAGGAGTCACAACAACCTCGATATGTGTGGGTTTAGTATTGCCACTTCGTGCACTTGAGTGTTTTGAATCACCATCTGTAAGCACTTCAAGACTTGAGCGCATTGATTCACTATCAACTAAACCTTCACCGGTTTCTATGTTTGATTCTTGTATTGGACGCAATTGGGCCACCTTCTTCCCCTCTTCGCATTTTCTGCATAGTAAAGCATAGAGTCCAAAAATTATCAATATCGCACCCAATACACTGTAGAAAAAAATTGTAACCTCTTTTAAGTCCTTTTTAAAAATTTAGAGTTATTTTCCTCACAAAGTTGTGAACATTCAAATAACTAACCTTCCCAAGTGTAGGCTTTCATTCAGGACTAAAGGACCCGCGATAGCCACAAGAACAAGCATAAGAGGATTAAAAGCTGATACAAATAGCGGACCTCGCAATTGCACACACCATGTGATTAAAGTAAACATTAATCCAGATCCCATTACGCCCTAACAATTTTAAAGAAATTTGCGATGAATTAATAAAATGTGCAACAAAAATGTTTCACATCTTACTGGTATTTCAAGTGTCGATTAAAAGTATACGTTACTAAAATGGCAAAATGTAAACACATTGTGTCAATGAGTGCAATGATAGTCATGTTAAAGGAGATACCGAAAATGCCACTGTTAGAAGTCTAACATTCCAACCGAGCTCCCAATCATCCCAATCTCTTTCAGTAGATAACCCGTATACGAGTGCTTGAACCCCACCCATTGCCATTGTAAGAGCTGTGATTGAATATGGGCAAGGAAATTTTTTCACCATGCTTGTCTGTTCAAATAACAATACACACAAAACAGTACTTCCTAACCACGTTATTTAAATCTTTTGTTTATATATGTTTCTTGACATTCGAAATCAAGCAGTTATTTTCATATGCAACATTTAATCATATGCGGGGTGAAAATCACATATATTGACTAATTCCTAACTAACCTGGAGGATTAACTAAAGCAACTACCCATGGCTAATAGAGAACCCATGACTCTACTGCTTGAATGTTGAATATTTGATGCATGTTTTTTATCATGAAAAAGGTTAATACTAGTTTTCCACATGTGCAGGTCAACTCCCTTGTAGAAGGTCAACAACATGGCCCCAACTACTCCTAATGCAGTTCCAGTGACCTCTGCTCTACCAGCATTTGTCATCCAGCCCAATCTTTCCATCCTGAATATAACATTTACATTTTTCAAGTACTTGAATTTATATTTTTTATGTTTATTTAAAGCATTCAGACATTTCAATATTTCATTATGAAAGCTTCAAACAATATGATTATCTCTGATTGCTGAATTTTCCTCAAAATTAATATACTTGATATATACTTTCTAAGACAATTGACATATATAAATTCACAAGTATTAGAATATCGTGACGTATTTTAAACATAAAATGCACATTATTAAGTTACTTTATAAAGCTGCTTACCCAAAGCAAACAGCTAGAACGAAGGTGATAGCAGGGACAAGATTTGTGGTTGTCGCAGCGAATGTAGCTGACGTTAAGGATAAGGCTTTTACGTATAAGTTTTGTGCCAACGAACATCTGCAATATTTAACAAAACAAAGATATGAGCATATAAGCCGATAAACGTGAAAAAACTTGTGAAATCAAGACTATACAATTTATTGTTTCTTAATTAACTATACTATACAAGTTACTAACTTAATTTGTTCCTAAAGCATGCATGCATGCAATTTAAGTTAATTTAGTACTATTTCAAATTGATCTTGAACAAACTTACTATTCACCAATCAAAGAAAGAAGTAATAAATGTGTTTCTTTTGTGACACGTAAAAAGCAAAATTGGCCATGGGTTTTTGCAAGAGGATTAATGCTAATCCCTCTCTAAGTTACATACTTTGTATTATAAGATATAGAAAGAAAAAGAATACATACCCAAACAAACCACAACCAAAAGCTTGCCAAAGTATCATCCATGTCAACTTAGGTCTCTTCTTCCTGTGTAGAACACTACCAAACTTAGAACATAGAATAGAATGTATAAAACAAACTTCGTATAAACTTTCTTTTGTGTTTTCAAATCAAGATCATATCAAAATAGTTACTAGGTAATAACCTTTTATATATGAATTTACCCTATGAGGAAAAAGTAATGAAGAAACATCTATAACTCTCTATCAACCTCACAATTTTAAACAAACAAATTTACCCTAAAGGTTTGTTGCAAAAGATCGATTTCATTGGTGAAGAACAATTGAACATAGTAGTACATAAAAAATATCCAAACCTTTCAACAAAAAAGGCGATGGGGCAAATGAATGCAGTAGCGAATAGAAACCGATACGCTACAAGAATAGGAAGATGCATGCCATCACTAGCCGCCAATTTATAAAGCACATTAACTCCCGCAGACGTAGTCTGAACCAACACCATCAACAACACTGGTTTTAACCCATGAATGAAGTCACAAATCTTAGCTACATTCATTATGTTAATGATATGTAAACCCTAAGAAATTGAGAAGAATGTGAAGTGACTATGGAGTATGGAGTAATGTAACTTTGGTTAAATTATATACTATATGTAAAAGATGAATGTATAACTAAAATGACGTCATTGTGTATGTAATTAGTTTAAAAATGAATCATAAACAACAATTCTATTGAATGCCACTTAATTTGGTTTTTAAAAGTCTGATACGCTACATTAATTGTTAGAAACCCTGTCAACAAATATATTTAGATAGTATAATATAAAAGAATGACGTCATTGTGTATGTAATTAGTTTCTTCTCATTTCTTCTTTTAGTAAGTGATCATTGGTTATTATAATTGTTTAGGAAATAAGATGAATGAGTATAATTAGAGATTCTATGGAAAATGTTAATTATTTGTTTGACTCATCATAGTCCTATGGTAAGTTAAATTTCATGGAGAAAGTTATAAATGTAATTTTCTTAAAATTAAGAGAGAGAAAGTTGTAATAAATGTAATTTTCTTAAACTGTGTGATTCTTGTCTGATAACAATAATTTTGGGACGGAGAGAGTAAAAGTGTGAAGTAACATCTCTCGTTTATATTTGACATACATTTCATTCAAGTACTTCAAATAAGGACTAGAGGAGTAAAGGCGTTAGTAGTGTTTAGGTGATGTTTGGAGAAAGTTATGAAGTTTTTTCTCTGTAAAAGAAATATTGTTAACTTGTTAAGGGTGATTGGATTTAATATCTAAAACCCGAAAGTCTAGCACATTGCTTGACAAAATTGACGATCTCTTAAAAGTGTAAAATAACATAGTAGAAAGTAGAAACAGAGGTGTGGCTAACAATGCTTATATCAGTTGGGTACCACTAGGTTGGTTGCAGTTCAAATAATCTAACATTGCCAACCAAACATGCGTAGGCATTTTAAATTCTAGAATTCTTAATTCCTAGGAATTTTAATTTACTAAAATTTAGAATTCTAAAATTTTAAAATCTTAAACCAAACGACACCTTAAAACATTTTTCAGCAATTTTAAAACAAAAAGTATCTTATAAAACAAGCTCTTAAACAATAAAAAAGTTCATAAAAAAAGATAAAACACTAACTTAAAACATTTTTCCAAAACTCTCTTAGTTGTCAAAGCTAGCTCATTTTGTGCTAGTTGTCACTCGAGTACGTGGAAAGCCTCCTAGTTGGGTCATTTTTTTTTCTAATTCGAGCTTGGTCCAAAGGGAGTCCAAAGCTAGACGAGAACATGTTAGCGCCACTCCTTTCTTGAAGACCCCTTTCTCGCGTTCCTACTCTTTCCAGGTGGCAAACCGCCTGCCTTCAACCACAACACAAACAACAATGTTTGGGTTAAGTCCATATATTAGCAACGTACTTTCGGTCATTTACATATCTAGGTAGCAAAATGCAGATATTACTAATATAGTCATTCAAAGTTTTAGATTTATATACATATGGGTAATATGACCGGTAATTTTTGGTTAAAACTAAAAAATGACTTACACGTTAATTCATATATTACAAACCGGCTAATATTCAACAATGTTTTACCTTGATCCTGTCGTGGTATGTTCCAATACCATAACAATAAATTTGACATAAAAATTGGTTTAGGAACATACCACGACAAAATCAAGGTAAAACATTGTTGGATATTAGCCGGTTTATAATATATGAACTAACGTGTAAGTCATTTTTTTAGTTTTAACTGAAAATAACCGGTCAAATTACCTATATGTATATAAATCTAAAACTTTGAATGACTATATTAGTAATATCTACAGTTTGTTACCTAGATATGTAAATAGCTGAAAGTACGTTGCTAATATATGGATTTAACCTTGAAAGTATTAAAGAAACCAAGATTCGTGTAAACGCCTATGCAAATTTTTGGAGTTCAGGTTCCTCAATTTTGGTATTTGACATCTCTGAGGAACAGAGTTTGTTAGAGTTTTAGCCGACATATAAGCCGAAATCAAATAAGCTCATAAGCCGACATATAAGTCGAAACAAAATTCTGTTTGAAACATGAAAAAAGGAGTTCTCTTTGTTTAACGAAAACAAGAAAATTTCTTGTTGGTTAAGCTAAAAATAATCGTCGATTTGAAGAAAGCAAGTTATTTTGGTCTAGCAAAAAAAATTTCATAAACTTTTAAACATGTGTAAAAAACTCTATGAAACAAACTAAATTTGGAAAACTCCTAAAAATAAAAAGCGTGAGGTAGAATTAGCCGGTATCGAACCCTGCACGTTTGGCAAGCAAAGCTAGAGCTCTACCGGTTGATTCAGCCATAGCTTGTGAAATAATCGTCATTCGCCCAAAACGTCACTTATTTCGAGAAAAAAACTCCCACTAATTTTAGAAACCGATCTGAACCAAATTAAACCAAACCGAAACCGAAATTTTAGAAAAAATAAACCGAGAATCGAACCTATTTACAGATATAAAAACTAAAACCAGTTCGGTTTGTCGGTTCGATATTTGAATTCATTTGCTCAACCTTACTGAAAAGTGAAAAATAAACAATTTTTAAAAAAATACTAATAAAAGAAAAAGACGCGATGAGAGAGAAGTTGGTATCAAACCATGTACCCAAGGCTGTCAAGATCGCGATCCCACCTGAGATCGTTTTTATCTTTGCAAGATCGAGATCGTAAGATCGGATCGAGATCGTAAGATCCTACCAATTTATCATGTTATGCAATCAATTTATAAATGAGTCAAACTTTTTTTTTACTCATCATCAAAGATAAATCTATATAATATCCTCTTGAAAATGTCAAAGTTCAAATTTAGAGTACCAAAGTAAAGTAAAACATAAAAAAACTCAAGTCTTAGTCGTCACATTCATGATTACATAGCATGCATATATACGTCTCAAAACAAAGTAAATTACTAGTATCACTATGAATAAGGTATCTAAATTAATACTTATAGGTTAATAGTTAAAACTATTAAAAGGGTAAAAAAAATTACCTGTAAGAAACTTTTTGCTTTAGGCAACATGAACATGAGAAAAACCTGAATTTGTATAATGTAATTTGGATTAGAGAAAGAAAATAATTATGTTTACTGATTAAAAAAATAAGGAAATTAAACGTCAATACTTGTTACTGAGAACAGTGGATTCATATTTATCTTTTTTGAGCCTAAAAAGTAATGAGTTAGTAAGTATGTAAATGAGTAAGTTAGTAACTTGGTAATTTGGTAAACTCGTATCGACAAGCGATCTTACGAGCGATCCTACACTGATCTTACGATCTTACCTCTGATGCGATCCTACACCGATCTTACACGATTCTATCAGGTGGGAACGTAAGATCGTACGATCTTACGTGTAAACTCGCGATCTTGACAGCCTTGCATGTACCTATCCCATGGAAAGCAAAGCTCTATACCAACTCCTATTCACATCCGGTCTAGAAACATTTAAATTAGTATTAATTTTATGTGCAGAGCACTGTAAAAGGTCATACATCCGGAAAAGATTAAATAAAATTTTTGGAGTGAGATAGAGCTTTGTTACATCAACTACTGTTCTTTCATAAAACTCATTTTTAACGTTTTAAACTCTTTTCAAAAGGCACTAAAAAATATTAATTTATAAAAAATTATTGTTATCGAACCTAGTACCAACAATTTTATTATGTTTAAATCTAAAATATAAAAAAAATCTCTTTGTTTAATATGACAAGAAAATAAAAAATATTTTTTTTCTGTTTTTTGATCAAAGTTATTTTTGCATGTAAATCGACAAAAGAAAAATGTCTTAAAATCAATAAATGTTTAAGATGTTTTTGTTACATGAATTTTTATAAGCTATCGCTTTTTTTGTTTTTTTGATCCAACTCATTATTATTTTATAGGCTGCCTTTCAAAAAAAAGTTATTCTTTTATATATTATTTCTTTTTATGTCGGTTTAGCCAGGGACGAAGTCAGGGCCTAACGTGACCCGTAATATGACATAGTTAAAAAGTGAATTAAGATAAAAAGTAATAACACGTTTTCATAGACCGGGTATCTTTTAGATTCATTTAGAAAAAACTAATGTTTTTTTCAAAAATTAACACTACATTGAAAAAATCCTTGGCACCCGGGGCAGCGCCGGCTCGTTGATTTTTTTTTTTTTTGAACGGCAACCTTTATTAAGAAAGCCTAGCAAGGCGCTAGGAAACCTTACAAAGAAAACAAATATGGGTTTTTATGCCACATATTAAGAGAAAAAAAAAAGCACTACGACTATTACACCAATTATAAGAAGTAGAAACAATCTCCTCAAACAAGGTCGAGCGAAGAGGAGGCTGATTCTCAAAAACAATCTTATTCCGGAACGACCATAAGGCCCACCAAGCTGTGAGGAACACACCTTCCAGGACGATCTTGAGCTTGCGAGATAACCTTATAGACGTAAACCAATCATTCCAATCTGAAAAAGAAGCGATATTAGGCCAAGAAATACTCCACCACCGACAGATTCTTATAGAGATACTTTTTGCCAACTCGCAACCAAAAAAAATATGAGGAACCGATTCCGACGTGGCACCACAGATCGGACAAAGGGTAGAATCTAAAGCCACACCTCTAATAGCTAAATTGTCCCTTGTTGGAAGACGATTAATTCTAGCGCGCCACCCAAAAACGTTTATTTTAATCGGGACCAACTTGATCCAACGAGTAGCCTCATTGGAAGGAAGGAACTGTGCGTCCAACACAGCCCGCACGTCTTTAACACGATAGATGCCTTCCCCGTTCAAGTCACAAACCCAACGATCCTCCATCGAGGAAAAACTCACATTACTAAGCAGGGAGACGAACTCGTCCCATTGAGTAAGCTCGACTCCGTCACGAACAGATCTTCTAAAAGAGGCATTATAAGACACGTCGTTCCTCTTGTCAGCCACTGACACATCTTTGAATGTCTCGAGGGCGAAAAGTCTTGGGAACCGAAACTGAAGCGGGACCTCTGACATCCAAGGATCTCTCCAAAACTTTGTAAGAATCCCGTTACCAACCTTGATTTTAAGATGAGATCGCAGGTTAAAACCTTTCTCAGCCAAAGCGTTAAGCTCCCGAAGGATGACACTCCAGCAAGACGACGCTTTAGGGGAGTGACAGTCTAAAGATGAACCATAAAGCGCACTGATGACTAAGAACCATAACGAACCATCACGGGATAAAAATCTCCAGATCCACTTAAACAGAAGTGCTCTATTAAGAGCGAAAAAACTAGAAACTCCGAGCCCACCGTTCTCTTTGGCTGCTAAGACTCTATCCCAAGCCACCCACGTAATATTTTTATCCTTTGAATCCGCACCATAAAAAAATTTATTACGAATCATCTCAAGGTTGTGAAGAATACCTTTAGGGGTTTTAAATAATGACATCGTATACAATGGAACGGAACCCAACACGGATTTGATGAGGGTCAACCGGCCACCAATAGAAAGAGTACGAGCCTTCCACCTCGAAAGCCTTGATCTGACCTTTTGAATAACATTGCACCAAGAAGAATGACGAGCCATTTTATCTCCGATATTAACCCCAAGATATTTAAAAGGCATATGCAAAACCTCACATCCGATGAGAGAAGCGCCTTGACTAACAATCTCCGAAGGCACACCAACTCCCATGATTTGACTTTTTTGGAGATTAATACTAAGACCGGAAGCAAGATGAAAACTTTTGAGCATTCTGACGAGATTCACTAGATTGTCTTCGGACCATTCTCCCAAGAAAATCACATCATCCGCATAAAAGAGGTGCGAAAGAACAGTGGAATTGTGGATAGTAAGACCTCTGTAAACACCCTCGGACATAGCTCTAGTGATGGAAATGTGAAAAGTCTCCATGACTAAAATGAATAAAAGCGGAGCGAGCGGATCCCCTTGTTTTAGCCCACGATGAATCGGAAACTCATTAGTAGGGCTACCGTTAACAATAACCGAAGCATAATTAGATGAAAAAATACCACGAATCCACGAACACCAACGAGGCCCAAAACCGAAAGCGTGAAGCGCCTCAAGAAGAAAGTCCCATCTGACCGAATCGTAGGCCTTAGCGAAATCAACCTTAAAGACAAGCGCTTGCTTCTTCATCCTTTTGCACCAAGCTAGAGTTTCATTAAGTATGAACGGACCATCGAGAATTTGCCTACCTTTGATAAACGCGGATTGGGTATTGGAGATGAGATCCTGAATAATCAATGAGAGACGCGAAGCAAGAATCTTCGTGATCACCTTATAAACGCTGCCGATCAAACTAATGGGCCTGAAATCAGTGACGAACTTAGCATCAACCACTTTCGGGATAAGCGCCAAGAAGGAAGCGTTGCATCCTCTAGGGAACGTGCCATGATCGAAGAAGTAAATGACTGCCGAACAGAAGTCAGGTCCAATAAGATCCCAAAAGTGTCTAAAGAACTCAAAAGTATACCCGTCAGGCCCTGGCGCTTTATTTTCACCGCACTCCCACACGGCACCTTTTATTTCCTCATGCGATACGGGACGATCCAACAATTCCACCTGGTCATGATCGAGACGCGAAGGAAAAGAACCGTGAAGCTTGAAACGAGATCTTGGAGGATTTTCAAATCTGCTAGCAAAATGATTTAGAAACAAATTCTTTACCGATGGAGGGTCAGTAATCCAAACCCCATTATCAAATATGCCCCGAATAGCTAATTGAGAACGTTTTTTGTTAATAATACCGTGAAAGAAACTTGAGTTCTCGTCCCCTTCCACCGCCCATTTAACTTTGGCTCTTTGAGCTGCATCTTTATTCTCGGCCTGTCTGATTACGAAAAGTTTGCGGTTAATATTTAAACGCTCAAGAAGAGAATCGTCAGAGATGACCCCGTTATCAATGTCTTTATCGATACAGACCAGCTTACTTACTAAATCTTTTGTAGTAGACTCATGCACTGAATTTTGCTCCCTGATCCAGAATCTTATAATCTTTTTGAGGTCTTGCAATTTTTTCTTGAATCTAATAAGGCAATTAACGTCGTTGTGGGAAAAAGACCTCCAAGCTAGTTTAATCATGTCATCAAACCCCACTCGCGAAAACCAAGAATGAAATACACGAAAAGGGATAGGACCATAATCTGATTTGATCTCTTGCATTAAAATGGGTCTATGATCAGAGAGGTGTCTATCAAGACATAACGCAGTAATGGATGGAAACTTGTCTAGAATTCCATTAGAGACTAAAAACCGATCTAATTTGCTCATTTTAGTAGCAGATGGAAGAGACCAAGTGAACGAATACCCTTCTAACTTTACCTCAGACAAACCTGATGAGGAGATAAAATGGTTAAAAGAACGAGCACAAGAAGGATGAAAAATCGAACCAAACCTTTCCTCAGCAGATCTCACTTCATTAAAATCACCCAATACAATAAACTAGAAATGAGACCCCCCAAATTACGAAAGTATATCTATCATCCGAAATAAAAATTCATTGATTACACAAATAGTTTCAAGTATCTTACAATAACAAAAGTCGAATACTATGCCAAAAAAAATAGTTCACCACTCAACAGCAGGTTTGAAGCTTTTGTATTGAAGCTTGATTGAAAGTTTTAGTGAATATGACTTTTTTTAAGGGTGTGCACGGTTCGGTTTGGGGTCGATTTTTGACTAAAACTGAAACCGAACCGACATATTCGGTTTTTAAAAAACCAAAAACCAAAACCGTTCGGTTTTGGGCGGTTCAGTTTTCCGGTTTGTAATCGGTTTCTGTTCGGTTTTCCGGTTTTTTTTTGTTTTAAAACCGTTTATATCTGGGTACGTCCGATTTAGATTACAAAACTTGTTTTGCGCGAAAAAATATATATATATTTTTTTAATCTAAGCCTAATAATGTTTATCTCAAGTTTCTAATCTATAATTACATACATATTTTTAAGATAAACACACATGCAAGTAAACATGCGTACAAACGATTATTATCACATATGTAATTATATATTGTCAAGTAAGGAAAAATATATATCAAACATGCGTATAAACAATAAGATAAATATATTACTCCTATTTCTCTAAAAACGAATATTAATTTATAATTTAGATATATTACTTATTTATTAATATTATATTATGTTTATATTTTCTATATAATAAAATGGTTCGGTTCGGTTCGGTTCGGTTTATACGGTTCGGTTTTTGGATGAAAACCGAAACCGAACCGAAACATTCGGTTTTTGAAAACGTAAAAACTGAACCATCGGTTTTTATATTCGGTCGGTTTTTTCGGTTTTTCACTTCGGTTTCGGTTTTTTTTCTCACCCCTACTTTTTTTGTTCTGTTTTACATGTAATGGAATTGAGGAGTTTTGTTTTTTTAAGTAAGATCTTGTACAAACTAAATTTGAAAAAACAAAATATAAAATGTGTGAGGTAAAACGGGGTTGGTATCGAACCCTAAACCTTCGAAATACAAGGTAATGTTCAACCAACTCTCATTCAACCCCAACATATGAAATACTTAAATAATTAAATATTATATACACAACATTGTAAAAAGTCATCTGTTCGCGACCTCTATACAACCACATTTCCCGCATGTATTTTTCAAGCACACCCTTTACTCTCTTGCAGAGATGTGAGTATATAAATTGTATCTCCCTCGTATCATGCTTCAGCGAGATATGTTGTCTATAACGTTAGTCTAATGCTGGTAAGATGTGCTTCGTTGCGTCAATATATGAGACCATCGTGGCACCTGCAAACAAATTTGTCAAACATGATGCTCAATCATTTAACACGGTTACTTCTCGATATAGTTTCTGCATACTCAAAAGTCATAATTTGTATAAGTAAGTTGTCAATATTTGATTACATTTAATGTTCTTTCTATACCACCCATCGCTATGGGTATCTTAAATGTGATGTTTACTACGGAGTAATTATAACCAAGATATTCCTGAAACTACCACCTCAAACCACATCGTGGAGGGTGAATAATTTTGTTGAACCCACGAGTTGTAGTGGAGTACTGTGTTTGTACGTTTGATTTTCATGAACAACGGGCTGCGGCTGCTAGGTAAGATCTTTAGTATATGTTTTATATCATACATATATAATGACAAACCGTCTAACTCTTTGCTCATGTTTGTTTATTTTTAGCGCAATGAGTAGACAGGATTGAGCAATTTGGTAACAGTGGGAGGGAGTGAGAGATAGAGTCAAGGTGTGCAATTTGGCTATATTGTCTGCTGGCGAGATGCTGAAACAGGATGGTGTGTTGTGTTCATTTTCGCCTTGCATTGAACAAGTACACGTTCATCTGAAACCCTCACATCAAAGTTGACAGGTATGATTTTCTTGTTTATTGTATAGATACAGAATTATTGCTTTCTCCAAGTCTAATGAACGCAATACGTTCATCTAATGTATTAGGAATAAGTTTTTGATTACTATAGGGGAAAAACTAGCGAAAAGTATATGGGTCAAACGGGTTAAAAGTTGCCGAAAGCATATTTTCAATGCATGAATCCTTCTACAGTGAACAAATACATTATTTGATAAGTGCTATTTAAATTTGTAATCATATATGACACGCAATTTATCTATGTTAAGACAAAATTATAGACAAAACGAGATTTCGGTCAATCCACAACTGTACAAAAGCTTACCCTTTTCGACCTGTTTTGCCACACCTGTACAAAAGCTTACCCTTTCTTCAATCTTTGACTATAAAGTCTACGTGAATTCTTGTCACGTCGAATGGACTTTTGTCGTCTAGTGGAGTATCCCGGGCGAGTTTAGGCTCTGCTGTAGTGATTACTACTCGTTAGAAAATGTTAAGCTTGTTCGGTAATAAAATAAAATCTTTGTTCCGTTTAAATGTTTTCATATTATATTGAATTTTTCCTTAAAAAAAATTAGTGAGCAATAAGCAGCTAGGACGTATTACCAGTAGTTTTCCCCAATACTGGATAATGAATATGGCTTGTGAAGCGTCCCGACACGTCTTATCTAACGCATTTAGATTGTGTACATGAATTAATCAAAAAAACGCAAATGCCGATTTAACTAACAAATTTATTGAATTTATTATGGTCTTTGCTATGTTTCTTATGGTGTATTTCAAACCAATCAGATCCGAAACAAACTGGTAATCGTTCCTTTTTTTCAAGAAAAAAAAGGGAGAGCAAGCTCTAGGTATGAAACCCGGCACACCTCGCATGAAAAGCAAGCCCTTTACCAAGTCTTGCACTATCCCGATTGTGAAAAATAAGAATTATTAATCTTATATACAAAGTGTAGTAAGTAGTCGTTATCTAGTTTTCCTCCATATTGGCCTGATATGTGGCTTGTGATGTGTCTCGGCCCGTCTTGAATATGCTACAATGATATGTATATTGTACATTTGAACATATTTGAAAACATACATTTTTCACATTGATGTTTACTACATGAAATATAAGCAAAAATCAAATAAGCAAACAAAATCAAATAAGCAAACAATTTCCTATTTGAAATTAAGAATTTAAAAAGAGAGTTCTCTTTGTCTAGTGAAAACAAGTAATCATTGTTTTTTAAGAAAGAAGATTATTTCAGTCTAGTGTAGCAAAAAACTTTCCTATCAACTTTTAAACACGTGTCGAAAATTCTAGGAAGCTACACTAGTGTGGCGATTGTACAAACTATATTTGAGAAACTTTTAGTTTTGTCTAAGAAGTGAAAAATAAACCATTTTAAAAAAATTCTCAAAAATAAAAACTTGGTGAGTTACGCGCAGGTATCGAACCCCTCACCTCTCGAATGGAAAGCCATAGCTCTACCAACTCATTACACACCAACATTTAAATTAGTTGAATTATTAGTATTATACAGAAAACATGGTAAAAAGTCACCAGGACCGGACGTTTTCCCAAATAGAGTTTTCGGAGAGGTAATATCTACTTGCGACTATCTTTAACAAGATGAAAGAAATATACACCAAAAGTGATCGAGGTTGGATGACAAACACGAGCTTGATATAAAGGAGCTTATGTTTATCGTGAAATGACATTTATATCCACACATATTTGTCGCATGTATTTTGCAAATAGACCATTTACTCTCGAGTAAGGATGTGACTATAATTCAAATCATGAACATGACATTTATTGCATTACAGGCTCAGGCCCAAAACTTTGAAGATGGTACAAACAAGAGACAACTATCACCAAGCAATTGTCGATTGATGAGACATTGAGACTAATGTCGCCCCTGAAACCAAATTTTTCGAACTTGGTGCTGACTTTGAACCAGTACATTTTCTTTATGGATATCCATATTGAAAACATGCATTTTGTCTATATAATTTCTTGCCTTAATTTTTTACAGGTCAAGATAATGACATCTTCGCACTCAGAACTGCTTATCTTGACTATTTACAGGCTACACGATCGATAGTGAGCAGCTAGTACTACCACTTATAGTTTTCCTCGATGGCTTGTGAGTTGTGAATGTCCGGTTTTTTGAATATGCTATAATTGCAATATCGTACATTTGTACATATTTGCAAGTATACATTTTGCACAGAGATGTTTACTACTGTATATGAGAATGCCTTAGTTTCGTCGTGGGATTAGATCTTACACTAGACAAAGATACACAAACGGAACACAGCAATAACTATACAATACGAATAAATATTTCGACTTCCTTACTATCGGCATAATCTGTGACAACAACTTCCTCCTTCTTCTTTTTCCTTTGCCTCTTCTGGCTCCCTGTAGAAAAAGAGAAGCCGGCAAACACATTTTAAGTTTCTCAAAACTCAATTCGGATGAACAATTAGCAAACAAACTTATACAGGTACTTATGATGTCATGACGCCTCGCATTTGAAGGACTATCTCATGTATCTCATATACAATAACAAGAGAAACATTTACAATAACAAGCTCTCATAAAACCAAATCTTAAAAAGCGTGAAGCACCCCAATATACTTAGGGTCAAACCGCCAGAGCGAGGTAAGGCCGAGACCCTCCCTTGCCCCTATTAAGATCCGCCACTGGTTACAACCATGATGTTTATGCCACCATGTTGCAAAATGGTGACCATTACAAAACATGGATCGAGTACAAATTAGTTTGCAATTCTAGAGAAATGAGAGTCTTGAGTGTTTACTAAAACTAACCAGTAAAGAAAGATTCTGAACCACCAGAATATGTGGTATCCTTGGTATAATAGTTGCAAGGGATGTAGATTTTGGAAAGCGAGAAGCTGGAGACAGTTAAACATGGTTCCAGTATAAGTTCACTTAAGGATTACACTTGGCAACATAAGAAAGGATTTTGGTTGCAGAGGAGAGGAGTGTATATGAATCTTTGGGCCTAATAATACGAAGAGATATGATTTAACCTAATACCTAGCGACTTTGATTTAAATATACAAAGTCCCTCTATGCACAGAACACAACGTATTATCAACAGAGTTAGCTTATATGAACGTTGTGCGTCTATGAGAATGAGCACCTTGGCATGGTACATAAAATCCGATGCAGGTAACTGCCTAACACCTCGCCCCATGTTTGAATTTACTTACATTATAAACCAGGTCAAAGTCTCACACATGTAGAACCACATGACACGATGATGCACAACAAACAGTCACAAGAACGAGGTTTTTCATATGCAGCCTAACCGCGGTAACCCCATAACCGTTTCCCTGCCCACCCTAAATGGGTACCTAGTGTGGTTTGAACCTAAGACCTCTTATGAGGAAACTGGGCATCACTTAACAAGTTTCAGGGGTGTGTTTTTCGGCTTATATAGCGTGCTTATAGCTTATTTTGCTTTCGGCTTATGATACATACACTTACTTTTTGTTGCTTATATAAAGCTTATTAAGCTAAAAGGTTTCAAAATAAGGCACAAAAAAGAGCTTACGAAACATAAGCCGGAAACCAAATAAGCCACAAGTCTGCTGTATATAAAGCCCAAACAAACATCAATATATCTATCCAAGCTGTGATACATCAACTCAACTTAAAAATAGAAACATTTGTATACAGTAAACCATGATCAGACTCGGTCCACACTCGGTCTGGTCAAAATTCAATCAAACCATGATCAGACTCGGTCCAAACTCAGTTTGGAGTATTTGAACAATAGTGTCAATATTTCTTAAGATATTTCTAGACGCAATACTTATGAAATGAAATTTATATCTAAAAAGTCTAATCCAAGTACCCCTTAGGCCAATTACTCGTTACAAGGTGTTACAACGATGTTTATCCTAATATGTGGCAACCTGGGGAGCATTACATCGAACACCATTTCAAACACATATACAGAGCATAAACTAGTTTGAAATAATATACTGTCATTTAATAGTACAAAGCAATTCTCCCAACTTTAGAACAAAAATGAGAGTCAGAGTGTTTATGAAAACTAACCAGCAAAGAAAGATTCTGAACCACCGGGACATGTGATATGTTTGATGTAGTTGTTGCTTGGGATGCGGATTTTGAAAACCGAGAAACTGGGACAGTTAAAGATGGTTCTCGTATAAGTGCATGGCATTAGAACCAATACAAGAGTTGAAGGATTACACTTGGCTACATAAGGAAGGCTTTTGGTTGTTGAGTAGACTATATGAATCTGTGGGCGTAATAATACGAGAGATATGATTTAACCAAATACCTATCGACTTTGATTACATATACAAAGTCCCTCTATACACAATGTCACAAGGTATCATCAACAGAGCTAATTTATGTGAACGTTGTGTGTATATGAGTATGAGCACCTTGGCATGGTACTTAAAATCCGATGCAGGTACTAACACACTCGCCAAGCCCGAAAATAAGTTAATCCAAACACTTCATAGGGGAACTTATGTGGATTTGAGTTTTAGTTAAAAAAAAACTCATTTTTTGTGCCTTATTTTGAAAGTTTTTGGGTTATATATGCTGAAAAGTTTCAAAAGAAGCCACACAAAGTGAGCTTATGAAACATAAGTCCAAACCTACAGAAACTAACAGTTATCTAACAAAAATGTTTTTAACTTTGACTTTAAATTTTCTTGTTTGTGTTATATAGTATTTGATGGAAATTAAACGAATGGATTAAGATTTAGATATATTTTCATTAGATTGAGATTCATTGGTATAATCTAATAGTCGTCTAGATTGTGGTTTTTCTTTTCTTTTGTTATCATACAACTGGTTAAACCAATTATTCAAAACTTTTTAGTATATTTATGTATAAACCAATCGCAGGTACCGGACTGTGAAATGGAAGATCTTCTTAACAAGTGTGATACGTTAATTTCTCTGGTGTTTTTGTTTTTACATTTGTGTTTCTTACCTTGTGGGAATCTACAAGGCACTATTCTAAGGGAATCTATACTCCCAGTACTTTCAGAATGAATGTTTTTCAGTCTCACCGAGTTGATCAAGACGCCATAATACCACGAGATCATATTTATAGGTGGAGACGTGACTTCTTATACTCTCCCCATGGTATGTACACAATATATGCTACTTTGAGCATTTGTACCCTAATGATAATGCAATAATATCCAAATTAATTATCTAACAATTCTAGTTTCATTAATAGTTTATATACACAGGAAAAATGGGAAAGAACAAATATATATTTTAGGTACACTTTGGGAATTGACGCAGTAGCTAGTTTGATGCCGCAAGTTTTTGTCTTCTACTTGATTTTTTTTAAAACATAAAAATTGAGAATATGGAACATATTTACACTAATGTCCTTTTGTTTACTTAAATATTTTATTTCTTATAAAAAAGAAAGGTTATCTATAATGATTTGTGTATGTTTCTAATTAATAAATAAATAAACATGTATTTGTGTGAAACCAAACAGTATTATCCACTTCAAGGAGGCAAAAGATGGTATTTTTTTCTTCAGTTGGTAGTTGGTTTTCTCAATCCAAGCTTTCAACACCAACACCCGTACGTAAGTGTGACCTCATCTCTGGAGAACGATACGGATCTGGAGTTGTTCGCTCTTGTATTAGCTATTTCAGAGACGGTAGAACCTTATACCTTTATCTGTATGGCTTGGGAACATATGAGCACATGCTCAAACTACGTGCTGGAACAGGCACCGTTGCAGTTTCAGACACAACTTCTAAAGTGATTGATAGATCCCATCAACTGCTAAAAAAAGGATTTGGAACCTATAATATATTTTCTAATAACTGTGAGGATTTTTCCTTATATTACAAAATAAGTGTGAAGGGGCGTGGTATTGGAAGTAAACAAATTCAAAGCCGGGCTAGTTTATTGTTTAGACTCCTTTTTTATCCGACAGTTTCAACATACATCTCTTGTCCGGTTTGTATTTGTGTTGTCACTCCTATATACTACACAAACCGATATTTAAATGACCTTATAATCCAAAATGACTCAAGTGAAGGATTTGTCATTTTGCCAAAAAAAGAACCGGTGAAGAAAAAACCTAGAACAGGAAGGCTTGTCTGTTATGAGCCTGATGTTTTTATATTCTATTATTGTTTACTGATTTTCATATTTTGATTTAACTTTAATTGTTTGGTTAAATCTTATTATTTACTATAATGTCGGATGATAATGTTTTTTTCCGATGATGCTGTTTTTTTTATAACACTGGCAATTCAAATAACAAGATTAAAGGATCGCCAAAAACAAAATTAAGATAAAAAAGGACCCACTTTTATCAGTGTTAATCAAAAAGTGAGCCTTTTGATCTTAATTTTGTTTTTGGCGTTCCTTTATGCTTGTTATTTGAATTACCAGTGTTATCAGAAAAAAACATTATCATCCGGCATTATAGTAGATAATAAGATTTAACCAAACAATAAAAGTTAAATCAAATTATGAAAATCAGTAAACAATAATAGACGATAAAAAACATGCACATAACTGACAAACCTTCTTGAAATATTCTAGCATTTTTCTTCGCCGGTTCTTTTTTTGGCAGAATGAAAAATCCTTCACTTGAGTTATTTCGGATTATAAGGTCATTTAAATATCGGTTTGTGTAGTATATAGGAGTGACAACAAAAATAAAAACCGGCCAAGATATGTATGTTGAAAGTGCCGGATAAGAAAGGAGAATAAACAATAAACTAGCCCGGCTGTGAATTTGTTTACTGCCACCACCACGCCTCTTCACACTTGTTTTGAAATATTAGAAAAAATCCTCACAGTTATTAGAAAATATATTATTGGTTCTAAATCCTTTCTTTAGCAGTTGATTGGCTCTATCAATCACTTTAGAAGTTGGGTCTGAAACGCCATCACGTAGTTTGAGCATGTGCTCATATGTTCCCAAGCCATACTGATAACGGTATAAGGTTCTACCGTCTCTGAACGGCTAATACAAGAGCGAACAACTCCAGATGCGTATCGTTCTCCACATCTATAGCCGAGGTTAAACTTACGTATGGGTGTTGGTCTTGAAGGCTTGGATTGAGAAAACCAGCTATCAATTGAAGCAAAAATACCATCTTGTGCCCCTTGAAGTGAATAATAATGTTTGGTTCCACGCCTATTTATTTATTTATTTAATTATTAGATTCACTATAGATAAGTTTTCTTTGTTATAAAAAAATAAAATACTAAAGCAAACAAAAGAAACCCATATTAGTGCATTACTGTAAATATGTTCCATATTCCCAATTTTTATGTTTAAAAAAAATTCAAGTCAAAAAACAAACTCGAGGCATCAAACTAGCTATTGTGTCAATTCACAAAGTGTACCTAAAGTATACATACATTTGTTCTTTCCCATTTTCCCTGTCTATATAAACTACTAATGAAATTAAAATTGTCAAATACTTTGGATATTATTGCATTATCATTAGGGTACAAAAAGTTCAAAGAGCATATACCGTGTACGTACCATGGTAATATATAATCCCTTACGAGAGAACAAGGCCTTGAAGAATACCACACCCAAATAAACATAAGCGCAACGACAAATACACAAGAGAATGTAGTGTCGCACTTGTTAAGCTTTCAAGAAGATCTTCCTTTCACAATCCGGTACGTCTAAACATAATTATAATAAAAAGTTTTGAATAATGGGTAAATTTCCAAATATTATTCCGTACAAACTCAACTAAAAACTCAAAGATCGATGTTACATTCAACAACTCGATCGATGTATAATTTTTAACCTTCCACTTATATATGGATTTCAAACAAAATTAACTCACTCTTTAATAAAAAAAACACCAAGATTCTGAAACCTTCGAGACAATTCAACCTATTTGATATTCTAGTACTTGGGTTGTAAATAAAAATGTTCTCATTATAAATAATGCATAACAATCCAGGAACTAACGATTTTAATTCTAGCGTAAAGCCGAGGGCTGTTATACGGATGTGCATAACAATCGATTGCATTATTTAACAGAATTATCCAACAAAACATCATTGATGGGGCAGCTTTTTAGTGTATCTGTATCATAACGATATATGAATACAAGATGTGCAAAACAATGGATTGCATTATTAACAGAATTATCCAACAAAACATCATTGAGGGGGCAGCTTTTCAGTGTATCTGTATGATAAAGATATATGAATACAAGATGTGCAAAATTAATGTTGGTACTAGATAAAGTATAATGTGTTTTAATGAAATTTTGGTCGGAAATTAAAGAGTACCAGTCTTTGCAAACAGACTTACATCGTAACAATGATCCGATCCGACATGAAGCATTAACAGAATTTGGCGGATAATTTCTGGTGGAAACTATCGAGTGCCATCGAGTATTCTTTTTTTAGGGTTGTTTGAATATCGGGGAAAGTTAATGGGATTTATACTCATAGTAGAGAGGCGGCATGCAAATGGGCCATCTGGGTATTATTTGTTTTATGGCAAGATAGCCTCTCTTTTTTTTTCTTTTAATTGGCCCATTTGATATAATTAATTTGATTTTACATATATTATTGGCCCCAAAACTTTCTAAGTTTTTTCTGTCGATGGTTCTTGTTGCAGCAACCAAGGCCAGTTGCTTGTTCTTCTTGTGAATCCAGTGGCAATATCGAGTGCAAATGGTGTGGTGGCACAGGCTCTTTCATTCTTGGTGATAACATGCTATGTGAAGTACCTTTCAGAAATTCCAGCTTCGTCACAGGCTCTTTCATTATTTTTTAAGTCTTACAGTTACTTTTAAGTCTTACAGTTACTTCTAAGCTTGCTATCTAAGAATAGCTCCGTGGATCTCATCGGAAATGTTTAATCGATCCGTTAGAATTGGTAGCACGGAATGGTTGATTAAAGGGTTAAAATAGGTTCGGGTCAGTTTCACCTGTAACACCTTTGGTTTAGAAAATTTGGGTTTCCAATAGGTGATATACACAACATTCATAATGGAGGGCCTTGGTATATGCAAACCAATCTCAATAAGTATTTGGGTAAATTATATATTTATGCCCCAAGATTTATAGACATCTCAACAAACAATAGCTTTCCCTATGTGCTGTGCACATAAAGTGGAACCATTTCATAACCATGTTTAAGTCAGTTTCTCACTTTTCAATGTCCGCATCCCAAGCAACAACTACACCTGTTGATAATGGGTTTGTTTCGTAATTTTTGCTGGTTAGTTTTCGTAAACTCTGAGACTCTCATTTATTGTTTTAAAGTTGGGTGCATTGCTCAATGTTATTAAACGACAATATGGTATTGCAAACTTATTTATGCTCGATACATGTTCTGAAATGGTCGCCATTTTTCAACATAGTGGGCTAAACAGCATGGTTGTAACACCCTGTAACGAGTAATTGGCCTAGGGGGAGTACCCAGATTAGATTTTTTAGATATAAATTTGAATTCATATGTATGATATCTTCAAAGGAATCTAGAAATATGTTTAGAAACATCTTTTCTTTGAACTAATGTTTGGAAACATCAACACAATTGTTCAAATACTTCAAACTGAGGTTGGACCAAGTTGACCGAGTTTGATTGAATTTTGACCAAACCGATATTCTTGGCCGATTTGACACAATTTGCCTCGGTCACTAGCCTTGTGATTCGATTATTACAACAGCTACAGAATTCATATGTATGAAATGTTTCATGTTTGAAGTTGAGTTGATGTATCTCTAGTCTCCACTTACTCTTAACTTGCATCATTTTCGTTAGGGTCGTAAGCTGTTTTCTACTACAGCTACTGACAGCGTAGATGGAGGGAATGCAGAGAATCAAAAGTGAGTAGAAAATTCCTTCATATTTCGTCTTTTAAAGATGTCTAATTGTACAGGTTTAAATAATAGGCAGTTATGGTTTGGGATCAAATAGGTAATTCTTTCACTAGGAAACCAGTGAAAAGTATTTAAAAGGTTTGTGCATTAACAATATACAGTTCGAGACTTTCATCCCGTTTGAGATAAATAGCCCGTTTGGATGACCTCTGATTAGAACCTCCTTAAGTGTGCAGAATTACTGTGAAATTTGTTGACAAAGACGGCGAAGAGACCAAGGTCAAGGTTCCCACTAGAATGAATATTTTACAAGCAGCCCATCAGAACGACATTGAGCTTGAAGGTAAATTTGTAAAATATGCGTGAAGCTTGCCTGTAAATTGACAAAGATTGCAGGTATGATATAAATTACCTTTTCATCCGACTCATTTGTTCTAACTTCAAGACATCAAGTATCCATTTTGTGCATGCGATGATGATGGGATATTCCTATTCTAGACGATAAAAAGAGTTATCACTACAAGAATAAGGTCTTTTAATGACAGACAAAAAGTGTGGGTAAATGTCCAAAAAGGTGTCACTAAAAGACTTTTTTTTCACCTACAGTTATAAAATGTGCGAGTTAAAGTCCTGCTGGTAAAAGTATATAGTGACACCCTATTCTGACACTTAAAAGTGTCAGGACAAGTTGAACTATGTCTTACACACAGTCTGACATTATAAGTTGAAACTATGCCCTGCTATAAAAATGCTATTTCGCAAAATATTCTATTCTAATTCGCACAGAAAAACTAATAATTAATAACAAAAAAAATCAAGATTCAGATATATTTATTATTTAAACCACATCTCGATACCAAACCACAAACAAGAAACGAACTTTAACAAGTATGATTATCACAATTCATTGAAATACATTCGAGTTAAACAAGAAAAAACTGGGCATGTGCTCGGGCTTCACAATCCTCACGCTGCTTAAAATTTCATCGGTTCCTGTAAACAATAGGTAATCATGATAATAATATAACGAAAAATCAATAGAGAACCATGTATAGGTGCTGGAAGGTAATATTTAAGAGTCTACTCATGCCCCAATTGTTCCATCTGTCTACTTGGTAAGTTTGAACCAAGACCAAAATATACTATCCTAACTTCCTTTTGTTTTTGTATTACTACTAGTCAGCTAATAGTACCATTTTAAGTTTGTATCGAAAAGCTATCGGGGTTATTAAGGATAGTACTTTCGGCTAAAGTCATATGCAAACAGGGGATCTAGATACTCCCGAGTTGTTTTGACGATTATCAGCTTTGTAGCAGCTTCTATATTGCGTCTTGGGTTGTGAGGTGTTGTTAGCAAATATTTTACCCATCAAACAGAACACTATCAGGAGCCTTATTACCTACTTGCACTAATGACCTAACCCATTTACCCCACGACCCTTTTTACCCATTTCTAAAGGATGGGGTTGTTGAACCATTTGACCCACATCAGGTAGTTTAAAACTTATCTAAGCACATATAAACTGGTTAAACTAAACAACTACCTGATGTATTAAAGATGACTTGAGTAAGATTTGTTGACGCTGTCAGTTAAAGGCTTCCAAGCATTTTCGGATGATCTTCTTTTTCCCTATAGCAGCTGTAAATACAAAAGCAGTTAAAAAGGCTTGCAAATACTATTTGATATATCAATAGGTTAACTAACATACTAAAAGACTACCTGAAGTATCAAAGCTTGGTTTGTTGAGAGTGTTACGGACGGCTAACTTGTTTCCTGAAAAAGTTGTACAAAAAGTTAAAAGGGCTGCAAGTATAAGGTATGTTAAAGAAAGTCTGTGTATAACTTGTGCTTGATTTGTTTAGAGTTGCATGGACACTTGATTGTTTTACTGATTTGTTTCCTAATGATTTGTTTCCTGATGATTTGTTTCCTGTAAAAGTTGTAAAAAAAATCAAAAGGGGTGCAGTTATTGTCTAACTAAGGCTTGTTAAAGAAATTATAAATATAAAAACTATAAGAATTCACATTACCTGAAGTATGATGATCAACACATGGTTTTTTTAGAGAACTTTTTTGAATAGTTGATTCTTTTACCGGAAGAACTGCACATAAAAAAGCAATTGAAGTTGTGCACATATATAAACTATATAGATACATATTATTGCTTGCAAGTCTACTATAAAAATACCTGTAATATTTGCATTTGATTTGTTGAGATGATTTTCATGAACACTGCATACATAAATAGTACGTCAAGGTTGTCTAAAAACTAACAAGAAGTATTGTGTAAGGTATATTACGTTTTGTTGAACTTTAGGTACATAAATAAATTCTTGTTGAAGAACTAAAAGAACTACACAAATACCTTAGCTGTGAGTTCTCATGGTGACTCGTACCAGATGTTGAACTTGGATTTTTGCCAATCATAGTATCACTAGATACATCATCAACCTGAAGTAATGTGAAAAAAGTACACCGCGTAAGAAACTGTTTATATACATATAGAAGTCAAAAACAAAAATGTAATGTGAAATTACCTTCTCATTGTGACTCGTACCAGATGTTGAACCTGGATTTTTGCCAATCATAGTATCATGAATACTAGATACATCATCAACCTGAAGTAATGTGAAAAAAGTATATTGCGTAAGAAACTGTTTATATAATTTGATCTGAAATCATACACCCGAGGTTTTCTTTGATAATGCTATAAAAAAGCCCATAGGTTCTATTCGAGAATAACGGTCACTGTATAATACACACATTAACTTCTCTAGCTATTTCTCACCATGTAAAATCTAAATATTTCTGACAAAAGGATAATATTATATGGCAAAGTACATTCGTATGTGCGTATCTAATTTAAATAGATAAAGTCACCAAGTTTAAGTTGAAGCCAACATATTGACTAACCATTGCAGAAATAGAACACTGGTGCATTTTATAGCGCTCATTGTATTTAATTTACAAACACCCACATAATTGTGGATCATTATGTAGCTACTAACCTGATTTTGTCGTCTGCTTGGAGGCTTTCACATAATATTTAATGCATTTTCACTTAGTACTTACCCACCAAATAGTGTGTTCTGCTTTACACGGTCTATATAGCTGTACGAACATTGCTGAGGAGATCACTTCAACTTCATTTCATCTTTTAGATACTAAGTGAAAAGATCTAAGATTCATTACTCCTATTTTGAAACTAAGAGAGCCATGGTGATACTAAGTGAAGAGATCTAAGATTCATGACCCCTATTTTGAAACTAAGTCACACAGAAACTTACAATTTGCAATCGATGTTCTAACAAATCATCTTTTTTCCTAAATCTGCATTTTTATTTCTTTCCCAAACAATCTGCAACAGATATAGTACACTTAAGCTTCTCACAAATCATCTTTTTTACTAAATCTGCATTTTATTTCTTTCCCAAACACTACAATTCCTTTTAAACCAGATATAGTGTAAAAGACCAAATCATTACACATATTAACCTACCTAAAATCGGTAATAAATGCCGATCTTGACAGCGGAACACAGGTTCACGACTATGTTATATCACACATAATTTGGATTAATATTTGGTGGTATCTATACTGAACAGTGCTGAAACGTGTCACAGATACGACAATAAGGCACACAGATCTTTATACATTCGCTTACAAGTAAAATTTTAACGATCGAAGTATGCATTATGAAAATGAGTGTTCTACTTTATACATTCACTTACAAGTAAACAGTGACCACAATTGTAACGGGAGTTGAGAAAATCAGTCCATGTAAAAATGACTTCTACTAGTTGTCATTTACTTATACTTCAAAATGACACCTAAAAACTAGATTAAAGCCAAATTTAAACAGTTTAAACAACATAATGTCAATCATTCATAAAACAGTAATGAAACTTAATCAAGAGCTATGTGACTACTTTTTTTATGTTTTTTGGTTGTATGACTTATCAACTATAGCTAACTACTATAAACAGATAACAAACAAGGTCAATAAAACAATCTTAAAAACATAATAGAATACCTTGATTTTCACTTGCTGTCGATGGAATGTTCTGGCCTTGATTTTCACTTGTTGTAGATGAAATGTTTTGGCCTTGATTTTCACTTGCTGTAGATGAAATGTTTTGGCCTTGATTTTCACTTGCTGTAGATGAAATATTTTGGCCTTGATTTGTTGATTCTGCAGGTTGCACCACTTCTTTTCTAGATACTATTCGTATTCTTTTACCCATTTTATTTAAATAATTGATAATGTTAATATTGTAACTAAAAACAAGAAAGAAAAAATAAAAATAGAAAAACCAATATTACGAAATAGATCACACATCATTCATGTAACGTATTAAAAATCACAAGCTATTTTGCGAAAGTAAACTAGCAAAGCCTGTGAAAAGGTACTCTTACAAACAGAACCAATCGTTCTTAGTTCTTATTCTTAGTTACCTATATTTTCAATGCTCAACTCCTATATACATACTTAAGTAGATACAGTATACTATGTTGCACGGAGACGGATACGGAAACGGGGACGGGTACGGGGACGGGTACTTAGAAACGCCAATGTCCTAAAATCCATGAAACGGGTACGGCTGGAAACGTTTTTGTATTTATATATATTTATTAATAAATTAAATAAACATGAATTTTTAACCGATAAAGCAAGAAAAAATAAATACTTACGGTGAGACATAATATATACTTAACATTAAACAAATACTGATAATCAATTTTTAGAGATTTGTTAGAAGATATGGCGACCTACTATATGTATATACAATATAAATACACAAAAAAATGTTTCATGGCCCAAAAACTAGCCCAGAAACGTGTTAAAATCCAAAGAAACGTTTCCTTTCGCGTTTCTGCTAGAGCCTCGGCGTTTCCTATCTTCAGGAAACGTTTCCCTTTTTGGGGAAACGTTTCCGCCGCGTTTCCGGGCGTTTCCAGCCGTTTCCCGTTTCCGAAACGTTTCCGGGACGGGCACGGCACCCGAGAGGCGTTTCCGTGCAACATAGACAGTATATACATACTCAATGCCCCGACTCCTATATACATACTTAAGTAAATACAATATATACATGTATCAAAGGAACATATTAGCTTTTTTTTTACAGTTTTTTACATTTTCTACAGTGATATATAGTGCAGAGCAGAGGTATGATAATCAGAAAACCCATCCTGTATGCTGATGCATATGAATAAATGTCTTGCTAAATATGAATGACTGTTAGTTCAGATATTCAAACTTTACTACCCCAAATTAGTTATCTCCTATGAAATAATCAAAGTACATTAAATGTATATATTTATTTTGTTTTTTTTAAACATAGAATCATCTGGTTTAAAAACTACTACATCTAGCATATATTTAAGGATAATCAGGTATCTTCACGACATACCCTTCCATATTTTCATCAAATTGACTCTTTTAATCTTTTTAATAACTTTCTACACCGAGTTGAATTATTTCTAAGTAATTTTATTGAATGATTAACTTGGAGATACATAACTATACAAAGAGTAAATTGCAAAGTATCACACGTCAATTTCGAAAATTAGATTTCAATTCATGCGTTTATTGTTGTAGTGTGTAGTTTATCATTTGATTTTTTTAGTAATTAAACCTCATTCATTCATAAAACTGGTACCCACTGGCTGCTACTTGCTTACTTCATATAAGTTTGTTCTTTGTTGTTTAAATAATACTTGTTTATTAGTAGTATGTAGTATGTTTTGTTTAAATATGATTTTGTTTAAACTATGATGGAATCATGGAAATATACAAAACTGAAAGATGCAGACCACATGTACTTTATGCCAAGTTTGCAACAATTATCTTATAAATATTGGTATAACCTTAGTGTATGTAGTTGTTCAGACTTTAAGATGAACGACACCTTAATTAGTTAAAAATAGGGGATATACCATCTTAATGATTCTGTTTTGCGAGTTAGACTTGATACTATTAATATACAGATTTTTGAACTCATGATGTTCATACATATATGTGACTGTTTTGCCTATAAATACATATATTGTCAACTCAATTTTATAGCCTATTTGTTGTCATTTTTCTCCTTTGTTCTTCTGATGGTATTTCACACATGCACATATATCTCGCTCTACCACACGCACACTTATAGTAGTCTCCCTACTTTCTGGTTTATCCTGAGCTAGGGGTATGATCAGTCTACATTCTACCTTCCCAATACCCCAGCCCCACGGGATTAGGTATTTTTGTGGATGTCAACTCGGTGTACATGTTATACGTTTTTCTGTATGTCTCGTCATCATGGTAAAATAAATACAAGTGGACTCTAATTTATCTAGGAGGTGTTTGGATTAGCCTATTATCCAAACATATGCGCTTATTTAAACTTGAAAAAGTTTATAAGCTCAAATTTATCATGTTAAAAGGTTATCTATGTGAGTTATGCTTTAAGATCTTAGGCTCAACTTGATAAGCTTTTAAACCCGAAAAAATTATGACTTATGAGCTCCTTTCAGTTTCAGATAATCTCATGAACATGGAAAATACGGTAATCCAAACGCCCCCTGTATATACACCACATAAACATACGTGCTAACTGATGATAAATGACCTGGTTCTTATGTAGTCATCATTCTCACATATTCGTCTTTGACACGTGTTTAATTTTAACTGTCAATCTGTCATGAACTCATGATGTTCATACATATATGTGACTGTTTTGCAATAATTTCATCTCAACAAACAACAGACATTCACTAACACATACAGTGTTGATATATCGATAATTGTTCTGTGAAATTTCAAGCGATACAATGTTGATATATCGATAATTGTTTCTCAAAAATAACTTTCACCTAACAGATACTAATCAGTTTCATCATAAACATGCTGCCAACTGATGAAAAAATAATGGTCATTCCGTAAAATTTAAGCTAAATAACAGATATCTCACTAATAGATGCAATGCAATTAAACTAAAACATAAATCGGTTAACGGTCCATACAATTTCAGTACATATCACACAAAAAGATTAAGGCTATGTTTAATTCATACAACCTCAACTTTCCGTGCTTAATTCATTTACAGCCTCAACTAACAGTCATATCACATTTACACCAAAATTAGCATACAACCTCAACTAAAAAAATTTAGAAGAAATAAGCTAATAAGTTTTACTGTAATAAGCTAATAAGTTATAACGTCGTGCCTTTTAGATAAGCTACCTTTAAGCTAATAAGTTTATAAAAGAATTAATAAGCTACCTCCATAAAAGAACTAATAAGCTAAAAAGTTAAAAAAATAAGTTTTAATAAGCTACCTTTAAGCTGAGCGACAAGAATAAGCACGGATCGAACACCAAATCGAACACGGATCGAACACCAAATCGAACACCAAATCGATCACCAAATCGATCACGATCAACGATTTGAAGGCTGTACGATTGGGGAAATAGGAACCATTTTGGATGTGTTTGTTTTAGCTTGTACGATTGGGAAATAGTGTTTGGGATAAAGGGTTTTATTATTATAACTTAAATCGTTATTAACTGAAAATATTTTTTTATTTTCAATTTTACTATTTTAATTCTGAAAAAAGAAGTAAGTAATTTTGGTATTTTTATTTGTGTTTAATTTTATTTTTTACATGTAAGTTAAAATTTAGGATTGATTTTGAAATATTAAAAAAAATGAAAAAAGTATATAAATTGGATCGGTCTTTGGTGGAAATTTTTGTAAGAAACGGTAAATCGAATTACAAATAAAATTGACAGAAATTAAGAAAACAGAAAATAAGTAACAGTAATAACAAAAGCAGTAAAATTAAATAAGACGAGGCACGTGTTTAACACGCTTCCCTTAAAACAGATTCATCGTCTGTTTCCCAGGGTACAACGTCCAAAGCTGTTGTACAGCCGGACTCGACTTACTTGCCTGAAAGATCACGGATACAGTGTGTGTTTCTGACTGAAAAAGATTGCTGGAACTTTGATGCAGAAAAGCTGCGTTTTTGGAAGTCTGAATGAATGAAATTCAAGTTTAATTTATAGGCATTATATTTCTTGGTCACCAAGACATAATATTTGCTCCTAAATTAAACTGACATGAAAATATGTTATTACTAACACAGATTCGCAAATCTTTTAATACACAAAACAGATTTCTGTAAACATAATTAATAAGTTTGTATCTATTCCTAAAATAGATTAGAAAAATCTGGAAGGAAAAATTCGAATGAGCAGCAAAAAATACACCGAATTTGCCCGCACCCAAGCAGATTTCGGAGCTGCATTCGTGTCCGCAGGTCGCGCGCAAGTTCAGTAGCTTCGAACCCTTTTTTGGCCTAGAAATCCCACTTTCTGCACCCCCCCTGCGCGCGCGTAGGCGTGGGAGTAAAAACCCACAAATGAATATTGTAGAGTAGAAACTAGGATTTCCTTATAAACATGTTTTCACTTCATGTTTCAAGCGATGTGGGACAAATATTTTTCCAAATATTGTGTTTCACGTGACTCACTTTGAGACACGATATCTCATTCATATTAACTCCATATTGGACATACTTTAGCTCGTTGCGAAGCTCTCTTCGAGGAGAACGCAAAGCTACTAAGTACTACGAATATATATAACATATACATATATAAAATTATGTCCAAAGTATTGCAAAAACCATATTTTGCAAAACATTTTCCAACAAATCCCCCACATGAATGGGAATCGGTCGAAAACACACGAAAGTTTCGGCAAAATTTCTGCGGTTAAGTCCTGCATAGGATAGGTAGGTGTAACCCTTTGAACCTTCCCTCGTAAGATGCACTTAGTCTCCTAGATCTGAGTAGACGCGATGTCCTTGAACTCAGCCTCTGTTTACGTAGACGACAATACACACTCACACAAGACTCTCCCTGACCTTGTCAAGTCCTCATAGTCGTGTTCGTTATGGTCATGAACACTCGCCTGGTTCTGCAAGAGCTCTTAGAAATTGCGCCCCCACAATTTCCTTCGAAGCGACCCCACTTCTCTCTCACATAGGTGATTTCATCTTGAATCATTAAAAACATATGTTTTATAATTTCATCTTGAATCATTATGCTTTATGATTTCATCCTGAATCATTAAGCCATATGTTTAACCTCTCAACATGTCACATTGTTCTAGGAATGGACTAGGAAAGTTACTGTATTAAGTAACTCCCCCACATTGACATGACTTCCCCCACATTTCTATGATTAGGTTGTCCTATTGAACCCAGATCTTGGGATCTCCAGTCAACTGGGTTAGGTTTTCCTTCATAGAAACTCATTCCTTTAAGGGATTTAGTCCCATTCCTTTAGACGACTTACTAACTAACTCTCTGCTTAAGCCTTTCGTAAGCGGATCCGCGATGTTATCCTTTGACTTCACATAGTCAATTGAGATAACTCCTGTTGAGAGTAGTTGTCGTATCGAATTATGTCGACGACGGATATGTCTAGACTTTCCATTATACATTGTGCTATGAGCTCTGCCAATTGCCGATTGACTATCACAATGTATACTAATGGCCATTACCGGTTTAGGCCACCTGGGTATGTCCTCTACGAATTGACGTAGCCATTCCGCCTCTTCTCCGCATTTATCTAACGCGATAAATTCTGATTCCATCGTGGACTTAGCTATTATAGTTTGCTTGGAAGACTTCCAAGATATAGCGGCCCCTCCCAGTGTAAACACATATCCACTGGTTGATCTAGAATCCTTTATGTCAGATATCCAATTTGCATCACTGTATCCTTCAATAACAGATGGATATCTAGCATAATTCAGTCCATAATCACGACTGTATCTCAAATAATGAAGTACCCTAGTCATAGCTTTCCAATGTGCATCACTTGGATTACTAGTATATCTACTCAGCCTGCTAACAGCATATGCTAAGTCAGGTCGGGTACCAGTCATCAAATACATTAACATGCCAATAATTCTTGAATACTCTAATTGGGCAACACCTACGCCTCTATTTTTAGATAGATGCAAACTGGTGTCTATTGGAGTTCTAGCTAGACCGGAATCCCCCGCATTATGAGTATTAAGAATTTTGTCCACGTAATGTGCTTGACTTAATGCAAGTCCACTTTGAGTTCGTATGATCTTTATTCCAAGGATCACATCAGCCAAACCCATATCTTTCATGTCAAACTTTGATTTCAACATGTCTTTAGTAGACTTGATCATCTTGTCGTTACTACAAACGATAAGCATATCATCGACATAAAGACACAAGATTACATATCCACTATTTGTGTCTTTGACATAAACACACTTGTCGCATTCATTAATTTTGAATCCACCCTCTAGCATGGCGTGATCAAACTTATGATGCCATTGTTTTGGAGCTTGCTTTAAGCCATACAATGACTTAACAAGCCTACAAACTTTGCTCTCTTGTCCAGGAGCCATGAAACCCTCGGGTTGGTTCATGTATATTTCTTCTTCTAAATCTCCATTTAGAAAAGCCGTTTTCACATCCATTTGGTGAACTTCTAAATTTCTTAATGCGGCAATAGCAAGAATCATCCTAATAGAAGTTATTCGCGTAACAGGCGAATAAGTATCAAAGTAGTCTAGACCTTCGCGTTGTCTAAAACCTTTGATCACCAATCTTGCTTTGTACTTATCAATGGTGCCATCAGCTTTCATCTTCTTCTTGAAGATCCATTTATAGGCTAGTGGTTTACAGCCAGGAGGTAAATCCACAAGCTCCCAAGTATGATTTTGTAAAATAGACTCTATTTCACTATTAATCGCTTCTCTCCATCGAGGCCCTTCCGAGGAATTTAAAGCTTCTTGATAAGAAGTGGGTTCATTTTCTACCATAAAAGAGACAAAATCGGGTCCAAATGATTTCTCGGTTCTCGCCCGTTTGCTTCTTCTAGGTTCAACCTCTGCTTCCTCGGGTTGATCTTGTCTCTCATCTTGAAGATCATTATCATCGCGTTGTCTCTTATCTTGGACAACTGCATCATCTATTCTAGATGTGCTTCTATTTTCCTTCTTTAAACAAGGAAATATGTTTTCAAAGAAGGACGCATTCCTTGATTCCATAACTGTGTTCTTGTGTATATCTGGATTTTTCGAATCATGTACAATGAAACGATACGCACTACTATTCTTAGCATATCCAATAAATATACAATCCACAGATTTCGGTCCAATAGTTTGGGCCTTAGGTGTCGGCACAGCTACCTTGGCTAGACACCCCCACACTCGTAAGTATTGGTATGATGGTTTTCTTCCCATCCACAATTCATATGGGGTTTCCTCTTTATCCTTACGAGGTATCTTGTTTAAAAGATAAGTAGCCGTTAGAATGGCTTCCCCCCACATGTCCCGGCTCAAACCAGAACTTAACAACATGGCATTAACCATCTCTTTCAAGGTACGGTTCTTCCTTTCGGCAATACCGTTTTGCTGAGGTGAATAAGGAGCAGTAAACTCGTGTCTAATTCCATGTTTTGCACATAGACCAGCAAAAGGAGACACATATTCACCTCCTCTATCACTTCGTACAACCTTGATTTTCCTACCAAGTTGATTCTCAACTTCGGTTTTGTATAGAACAAACTTGTTTATAGCTTCATCTTTACTTTTCAACAAGTAAACGTAGCAGTACTTTGTGCAATCATCAATAAACGTGATGAAGTACTTATTGCCACCTTTTGTGGGTAGTGATTTCAAATCACATATGTCTGTGTGTATCATATCAAGTGGTTCGGTTTTTCGTTCAACCGATTTGAAAGATGATCTTGTAAGTTTGGCTTCGACACAAGTTTCACACTTATAATTTGAATCAATATGAAAATTTGGTATGCCATTAAATTTAATCAAACGACGCATTGAATTAAAATTAACATGTCCAAGACGGCCATGCCACACATTAGAAGACTCAATTAAGTAAGCAGAAGAATTCATTTTATTGATATCACTCTTAACAACTATTACATTGAGCTTAAACATACCATTCAAGGCATACCCCTTACCAACATACATTTAATTCTTAGAAATTACAACTTTATCAGACTCAAAAACAAGACGAAAACCAAACTTATTCAAAAGCCATCCGGACACAAGATTCTTGCGAATCTCTGGAACATACAAGACTTTAGTCAACTTGAGCTCTTTCTCGGATGTCATCTTCAAAATAACATCTCCTTCGCCCTTGATATCAGCAGTTGCAGAGTTGCCCATGTACAGCTTCTCTCCATTGTCAACCGCTCTGAAAGAGTGAAACATACTCTTGTCAGCACACACATGACGGGTTGCCCCAGTATCAACCCACCAATCATTATTATTAGAACCTACCAGGTTAACTTCAGAGATCATGGTAACGACATCAGACACCATAGCAATCATGTCCACATTATCATTCACCATATTAGCCTCGCGTGGAGTCACCCGCTTTGGCGCTTTGCAATTAGCAGCACGATGACCTGGCTTGTCACAGTTGAAGCAATTTCCTTGGAACTTCTGCTTCGCAATTCCAGCCTTAGGAGCAAGGTACTCAGACTTCCCTTTGCTCTTCTTGTCATTCTTCCTTTTTCCAAAGCTCTTGCCTTTAGACTTTGAAGAAGACGAACCATGCTCAACCATATTTGCCTTGGCAGAATCAGGTGTATAAGTGTTTTTCTGAGCCAGCTTGTTGTCCTCTTCAATACGAAGACGAACAACCAAGTCTTCAACAGTCATCTCCTTTCGCTTATGCTTCAAGTAGTTTTTAAATTCTACCCAGCTTGGAGGTAACTTTTCAATGATAGCAGCAACTTGAAAAGTTTCACTCAAAGTCATACCCTCAACATGAATGTCGTGTAGCAAAACCTGCAGATCTTGAACCTGAGTTATCACACTCTTTGAATCAACCATCTTGTAATCCAAAAAACGAGCTACCACGAACTTCTTTGTACCAGCATCCTCAGTTTTGTACTTGCGTTCCAACGACTCCCATAATTCTTTGGTAGTCTTAGTCTTGCAGTACACATTGTACAAAGAGTCCACCAAACCATTCAGAATATAGTTGTGACACAAGAAGTCTGAATGTTTCCATGCTTCAACAGCTTGCACGGCTTGTTGATTTTCGGGTACACCTTCTCTAGGAGGTTCCACCTGAGGTAAAGTCTCCTTTAAGAACTTCGCAAGGTTCAAAGTAGTGAGATAGAAGAACATCTTCTGCTGCCACCTCTTAAAATTCTGTCCATTGAATTTTTCTGGTTTTTCAGCATGATTAGCAACTGTGTGGGGAACTGGCGCACCAGTTACATTCACAGTAGTAGTTGCAGGAGTTACAGGAGTTACAGGAGTGCTGGTAGACATCCTGAAAGATCAAACAAGATCAAAACACAAACAGTTAGACAACTGTTATAAATCTGTATATAAGAAATTCAATCGTGATCTCTATATACTTATAGTAGATCTGCTTCAAAGAAACTCAATCTTGGTTTCAATGAATCAAATGTAATTATCAAACGTATCAGTTAACAAAAACACAATCTTGTTTTCAATAAACTGATTAGAACAACTGCTAAAAAAAAACCTTAACTGTTAATTAAAATCTGTAAATTAAAACTGATTTCTAGTGAAACTCAATCCTGGTCTCGGTAGAAACAGTTTATAAATAAATCTGATAAAATTATTAATCCGATTTAATAAAAGTTTTAATTCTGTTAAACAGAATCTGTTTTAAGATTGTAAGAAACGGTGTACACTTTTATTACATAAAATCGAATTACAAATAAAATTGACAGAAATTAAGAAAACAGAAAATAAGTAACAGTAATAACAAAAGCAGTAAAATTAAATAAGACGAGGCACGTGTTTAACACGCTTCCCTTAAAACAGATTCATCGTCTGTTTCCCAGGGTACAACGTCCAAAGCTGTTGTACAGCCGGACTCGACTTACTTGCCTGAAAGATCACGGATACAGTGTGTGTTTCTGACTGAAAAAGATTGCTGGAACTTTGATGCAGAAAAGCTGCGTTTTTGGATGTCTGAATGAATGAAATTCAAGTTTAATTTATAGGCATTATATTTCTTGGTCACCAAGACATAATATTTGCTCCTAAATTAAACTGACATGAAAATCTGTTATTACTAACACAGATTCGCAAATCTTTTAATACACAAAACAGATTTCTGTAAACATAATTAATAAGTTTGTATCTATTCCTAAAATAGATTAGAAAAATTTGGAAGGAAAAATTCGAATGAGCAGCAAAAAATACACCGAATTTGCCCGCACCCAAGCAGATTTCGGAGCTGCATTCGTGTCCGCAGGTCGCGCGCTCGTGCACAAGTTCAGTAGCTTCGAACCCGTTTTTGGCCTAGAAATCCCACTTTCTGCACCCCCCTGCGCGCGCGTAGGCGTGGGAGTAAAAACCCACAGATGAATATTGTAGAGTAGAAACTAGGATTTCCTTATAAACATGTTTTCACTTCATGTTTCAAGCGATGTGGGACAAATATTTTTCCAAATATTGTGTTTCACGTGACTCACTTTGAGACACGATATCTCATTCATATTAACTCCATATTGGACATACTTTAGCTCGTTGCGAAGCTCTCTTCGAGGAGAACGCAAAGCTACTAAGTACTACGAATATATATAACATATACATATATAAAATTATGTCCAAAGTATTGCAAAAACCATATTTTGCAAAACATTTTCCAACAATTTTTTCTCGTATTTGATCGTCAGTCCGATTTGATTTAATTTTACTCAATGTGTTTGGTACGGTTCAGTTTTTTGATATGTTTGCCTAAGACGTGTGCGTAAGATTGAAACCGATCGAACCAAATTGGATCGATAATCAAACATGAACTAAAGTATCGATCAAAGACCAATGAAAATCGAAATCGAACCTTAAAAATCAGATTGGGTTGAGAGCGATTTAGTCCAAAACCTCGCCCCGAGGACTAAACCAAATGTGTTCGGTCTCTTTTAGTTGTTCGATCGATAGTGAGTAAGACCAGACCTTATCAAACCGAAAATCATCTATTAAGTAAAGTGTGAACAGAAGACCGGACTGAAATCGGTTAGGTCAAGTTCGAGCTCGAGGTGATTTATATATTGGAGTCAGTCCGTGGTCCGAAATGTTTAACTCTAGCCCGTACTCTCTATGGATAGCGGGTACGTAAAAAGGACTTTCGCTCACACTTTTTATTAAGTGTAGGTGAAAGTAGACTTTCGCTCACACCTTTTATTAAGTGTAGGTGAAAGTTAGACCTTCGCTCAGACTTTTTATTAAGTGTAGGTGAGAGTTAGACTTTCGCTCACACTTTTTATAAAGTGTAGGTGAAAGTTAGACTTTCGCTCACACTTTTTACTAAGTGTAGGTGAAAGTTAGACTTTCGCTCACACTTTTTATTAAGTGTAGGTGAAAGTTAGACTTTCGCTCACACTTTTTACTAAGTGTAGGTGAAAGTTAGACTTTCGCTCACACTTTTTATTAAGTGTAGGTGAAAGTTAGACTTTCGCTCACACTTTTTATAAAGTGTAGGTGAAAGTTAGACTTTCGCTCACACTTTTTATTAAGTGTAGGTAAAAGTTAGACTTAAATGTGTCACTATATGCCTTTTTTTTGTAGTGTATGTTTTTGTTACACGAGTCTGATGATGGAATTGTCCAAGACAAAGAAGCATCAAAGTTTGATGAGATCATACTGAACCACAAGCTGCATAGAGTTAAGGGAGCCAGCCAGGGATTCTCAAAGCATCAAGATGAACTAATTTCCGTTGTTGTCTTTCATAAAAGAAACTTGATTTTTTATGGCAGATTCAAAATTCCCAGATTATATGTAACGTTATATAATGATTTTATTATTCTTATTTTCGTTATTGAAAACTTGTACCTAGCACGTTAGGGTTGGGCATTGCTGTTTTTGTTGTATGCACGGTTGTACAGTATTATCGAAGCCCAGTTTACAGCAAGTATCCACACTTTTGACTCTTCAATGTATATTTTCTTTAAGAGATTGTGTTTTACATAAGATTCATATAAGTTTACAACTATTTAACTTGCACATTACTTACGTTGTTCACAGTATACAACATATAGAACTTGAGCTTATATAATCTAAAATCTCTGAACCACGCAAGACAGATATACTAATTAATTAGGGAATGGATACTTATTTTAATTGAGAAATACCCAATAGTGTCCTATGGCAGCTAGCTCACTACTCTCTGATCACTAAGTCCCCTTAAATTTATCATAGAATTGAATGCAGCCTCGTTAGTATAGTAGAGACTGGTTGCAACTAGCCCAGCTTGATTTCCGGAATACACATTATTACTATAATTACTATTTATGAATTGACATTAGAATAATTTTTTTGATAAAGATAAGAGAAGGTACACTAATTTCCTCATAAAGGATAAAAGATGGTACAATAATTTTCAAAAGGTGTCTTTTTTGCCGTCCAAAATCTTCACGTGTCGTTGATGAATTGGTGTGAATAAATCAAAGTTGCTTTTTTACAAATACAATCAATCACGTCTGAATTTCTTTTATCATGCATGCATAGTATATTTTTATTTCTTTTTTAATGACTATTTTAGGTTTTATTTGTTTCGCGAATCATTCACTTTAGTACATGATTAGGTGAACATGTTTATTTCACCAGTAAAATTCAACAAAAACTTATTAGAATTAAAGTTTTAGTCAAAACCCTCTCTTATACCCGATAAAAATGTAAAAAGAATCTGTTTCCTACCTCTACACCTTGTGTACACATGGAATGAACCCACATGGGAGCTGGGTGTAGCACGGGCCACACCCTTTTTTGAGCCACGAAGTGTATTTTGTAACCAAAAAGTGTCGATTTTTTGTTTGTGCAACCCCCAAAAATAACTTTTGCAACTTTATTTCTTTATGGTTAATACGTCCAATGAAGAAAACTTGTGCAAAACTCTTTCGAAAAAAAATGTGCAACACCCATTTCAAAATCCTAGGTCCGCCCCTGTGTGTACATTCAACAAATGACCTCACACACTGTTCCACGAAAGAACGATAACAACCCCGAATCCTTAACTATACTATATCTACATGATCAGTACACTACTTGAGGGGTTATAAAACTCTTGATCATTCCATAACAGAGCTACATGAGTTGTAGATTGGGAAGCGTCTGCCCTTTCTAGACCTACTTCAATGACTCTATTGGAGTTCCGATTTCGGGAGCTTGGGGGTAGAGCTTCTCTCTCCGCAGGCTTCCTGATTTCTTGTGGGCACTCGTGCGCTGTCTGTCACCCGCAGGATTTTCTAGAGTTGTACGCTCCCTTGAATCCCTAGAGTAGTCAGAAGCTTGTTGCTCCTCCTCATGTCCTTGGGGAAACGTGATCTGCTTGGAGACGTGAGGTTTGAGACGATCCTCCATCCTCTTCCTACGTTTTGACGTTTTGGGGCGCTCTTCTTCTAGGGAAGATCCTAGTTTGATTTCTTTTTCTGTTACAAGATTAAGATGGATTCGTAGATCTTCTGGTGTCCCGTTCTTCATGCGTTCAACCATGAGTGGAACGAGGGCTTCGTAGTGTTATGTTACAAAATCGTCCAGTCGCGCGTTCAGGGTTGGGGGAGGTCACGGGATCTCCTAGCGGCATGATCTCGGTGTCCGAGATTATCCGTGCTTCTTTGTGGGGCGCAACAGGTGGTTCCATCGAGGGTGTTGTTCTTGCGCCCGATATGTGGTGTAAGAATATTGAATGGGGAGGTTGGTACCAGTGGTGCCCTACGTCCCGCGCCCCGATGTTGAAACCATTGGGTGCTAGAGGTTGACTGAGTGGATACGATGAGCACCTCGTTCGACTGTGCTTTCTTGCCCTCGGCCTTTTGATTGGCCGTGAATTTGTTGTTCTTTGTCATGTTTTTGGAGTTTAGTGTAGGGTCCCACGGATGGCGCCAACATGTTGATAAAAAAGTTGGATAGACGACGTCTGACCAGAATTAGGCTTAATTCGGGTATCAGGACTCCGACTCTTGCACCAAGTGAACTTGTATCAAAGCACTACACAGTAAATAACAAACACCGCCAGGCTTATCGTTGGATTGTTTCCCACGATTAGACTCCGCGTTAGAGTAAGTGTTAGCATTATTACCAATAATAGTATACTATAGATTAGGATATTTACCTTTTAAGCTTGTTTTTAATTATGTATGTTTGAGCCCGGTTGGACCCAAGCCCGATCTTCATCGGTAACCGACCCCGCCACCCTATAAAAGGAGGTGAGGGGGTGATGCTCAATCATACCGCATCTTCTATTCTTTCTTGTAATCGATCGTATGTTTAATAAAGAATTCGTTCGATTAACTTTGTAGAGTGTTGTCTTCTGGGTTTTGTCTATTGCATCTCTGCGATCGTCTTTAAAGGATCTAGGGTTCCGCGTTCGATCTTCGGGTTGTTGGTGTCGAGTCCAACAAGTGGTATCAGATCCGCGGGTTTCGTGGTCATTGAAGATCGTTGCTAGATCGAAGAAGGCATCGTGGAAGACAAGGGTTTCGAAGTTTCATCGAAGCGTTTGGTTTTCGAGTTGCAGGTTGAAGCGAGGTTGAAGACGACGTGATCTGGCGTGATTGGTTATTGTTTTTTCAAAACAGTGATAAGGTTTGGTTAAATATTATTTGGGTCACGTGGGTTTTGATACTACAAAGTGGAAGGATTGTTTTTTATATTAAAACAATTGCTAGTATTTGTTTTTTTTATAAACAAGTATTATTGTTTCACTACAAGACTTGTCTTTGTTTATCGAACGTTTCGGTTTATATTATTAAGCCGACTTCGGGTATCGTCTTTTAAGGTTTTTAAAAGTCGATTTAATCGAAGGTTCTTGTTGCGGGTTCTTGTGGTTCAAGTTTGATCGTGGTTTGCTTGGGTTTTCAAGTTTACGATTGGGTTGCTTGTACGTGATCGAGGTTTAGGGTTATTCTAATTAAATCGATTTGCAAGAAGGGTATTTACGCAACAAGGGAGAAAGAATATGTCGTCGATAGCGAAGTTTGACGTCGAAAAATTCGACGGGTCTAATGACTTCGGTTTGTGGCGTGTGAAGATGCGGTGTCTATTAATTCAACATGGTTGGGAGGCTGCGTTAGATCCATTCCCGGATACCATGACGGACGCTCAAAAGACTGCGGCGTTGAAGACGGATGTCTATAAAAAAGCACACAGTGCCTTACTCTTGTGCTTGGATAACAAGGTGTTGAGGGAAGTCAACAAAGAAAATTCTGCTGCGGGTGTTTGGTTAAAGTTAGAAACTTTGTATATGACAAAGTCTTTAGCCAACAAGTTGTACTTGAAGAAGAAGCTGTTCACTTTCTACATGTATTCAGGTAAGAAATTATCTGAACATATAGATGAGTTTAATAAGTTGATCGGTGACTTGGCGAACATAGACGTTGAAATTGATGACGAAGATCAGGCACTCATGTTACTTACATCATTACCGTCTTCGTATGATAACTTTGTGGAGACATTGCTTTATGGAAGAGAGTCGCTCTCTTTGGAAGATGTCTTGTCTACCCTCAATTCAGGGGAGTTGAAGAAGAGGACAGATGCAAAGGATGATGGTGATTGGTTATTTGTAAGGGGAAGGCCGGAGCATCGGGGTAATCAAGGACGTGGTAGTTCGCGATCAAAGTCAAAAGGTAAAGGAACTTATAAACAGAAGTGTTACATATGCTATTCTGAGGATCACCTTAAGAAAGACTGTCCAAAATGGAACAAGAAGAAATCAACTGGCTTTGTCAACAAGAATGCAAAACAGGACGCTGGGACGTATTCTAAGGGTTATGACAATGGTGATTTGTTGATGGCGGTGAGTGAGGAAAGGTTCTTAGAGTGGATCATGGACTCTGGTGGTTCCTATCACATGACGCCTAGGAGGGACTTCTTGTTTGATTTTAAGGAGCTTGATGGTGGTATGGTTTTCCTCGGTGATAATAGAGCATGTGCCATCAAGGGGATAGGGAAGGTGAGAGTACAAATGAAAGATGGTTCAAGTTTTGTGCTTGAGAATGTGCGTTACATTCCCGAGTTGAAAAGAAATTTGTTATCTTTGGGCACTCTGGATCGAGAGGGCTATACCGTGAAGTTGCAGAATGGAAGAGTAAAGGTGATCAAGGGTTCTTTGATGGTTTTGTCAGGAACTTTGAAGGAAAATTGTGTGTACTCCTTGGATGGTTGGGCTGAATCAAGTGAAGCTAGTGTCGGTATAGAAGAAAAGGAAAGTCTTGCGCAGGTGTGGCATAAGCGCCTGGGTCACATTAGTGAAGCAGGCTTGAATGAACTCAAAAGAAGAGAGGTGCTAGGGAAGGAAGGTCTAGGTAAGCTCGAATTCTGTGAAAATTGTGTTCTTGGAAAATCGACCAGGGTGAGTTTTGGTCGAGGTCAGCACACAACAGAGGGAGTTATAGACTATGTCCATGCGGATCTCTGGGGTCCTTCTCGGGTGGAATCGATGAGTGGTTGTCGTTACTTCTTATCGATTGTTGATGATTATTCGAGGAGGGTTTGGGTTTATTTTCTTAGACACAAGAGTGAGGCATTCAGCAAGTTCAAGGAGTGGAAGCAGTTGGTAGAAAACCAGACAGGTAGAAGACTGAAGAAACTTCGAACGGATAATGGTTTGGAGTTTTGTAATCAGGAGTTTAATAACTTGTGCAAGGAGAGCGGGGTAGCAAGACATTTGACGGTTGTTGGAACTCCGCAACAGAATGGTCTAGCTGAACGAATGAACATGACGCTCTTGGACAAGGTTAGGTGTTTACTGATTCAGTCTGGTTTGCCAGAGTCATTCTGGGCAGAAGCAACGGTGACGGCAGCATATCTGATCAATAGGTCTCCATCTACAACATTGGAGAAGAAGACACCTATGGATATATGGTCAGGACATCCGGAGAATTACGAGATGTTGAGGATATTTGGTTGCGTTGCTTATTCACACGTGAATCAGGAGAAGCTCAAGCCTAGAGCTATAAAATGAATATTCCTGGGGTATCCTGAAGGTGTGAAGGGATACAGATTATGGAGGTTGGATGATGTTAAACCAAAGATAATCATAAGCAGGGATGTGGTCTTTAATGAGATCCTTATGTACAAGGACACTCTCAAGGGTGCTGGTGCTGCAGATTCTGCGAAGGAAATTAAGTTTGAGGTGGAACTTCAAGGCAGTCGGGTCGAACCAACTGTGGATCCTCATACTGGGGTAAATCCAGGGAATGAATATGAGGATCAAGTTGAAGATGCAGTAGATGCAATGCCTCAACAATAGAATCTAGACAACTATGTTCTGGTGCGTGATAGAGCTAAGAGAACAACTACTAAACCTGCAAGGTATAGGAATGAAGGTAATGTATCATTGTCTAGATCATCAGGGTCTAGGGAAGAAGATGATATTACGGCTTATGTGTTTGCTATTGCTGAGGAAGAAGATACACATGAACCAATCACATTCCAGGAGGCGATTAATTCATCTGAAAGGGATGAGTGGGTTCGTGCTATGGAGGAAGAGATGAGTTCTTTAAAGAAGAATCATACTTGGGAGCTGGTCGATCAACCACGTGGTCAGAAGCTGGTAAGCTGCAAGTGGTTGTATAAGATTAAAGAAGGGATTGAAGGCGTTCAGAAACCAAAGTATAAAGCAAGGCTGGTAGCTCGGGGTTCACACAACGAGCAGGGATTGACTATAATGAGGTATTCTCACCCGTGGTTCGACATACATCTATTAGGGTGATTCTCTCATTAACTGCTTGTGAAGATTACGAGTTGGAACAACTTGATGTGAAGACGGCGTTTTGCATGGTAATCTTGAAGAAACCATTTATATGAGGCAGCCGCTTGGTTTTGAAGAAGGAACAGGCAACAAGGTATGTTTGTTGAAGAAATCCCTTTATGGTCTTAAGCAGTCTCCAAGGCAGTGGTACAAACGGTTTGATGTGTATATGGTCAGCAATGGGTTTAGCCGTAGCTACTATGATAGTTGTGTTTACTTCAAGGAGTTTGCACCAGGTATGTACATATATCTACTGCTGTATGTAGATGATATGTTGATTGCTTGTAAAAGCAAGTCCGAGATCGAATATACCAAGGGACTGCTTCGGAAAGAGTTTGATATGAAGGAACTTGGTCCAGCTAGGAAGATACTTGGTATGGAGATTGTCAGGGATAGGGGTAACCAAACCCTGAAGGTGTCTCAGTCGGGATATGTGCGGAAAATTCTGAATAACTACAGAGTGGATAATGGCAAGTCGGTCTCTGTGCCATTGGGAGCACACTTCAAGGTTTCTTTGAAGGATTGTCTGTCGAATGACTGGGATGTGGAAAGAATGAGTAAGGTCCCATATGCGAATGCTGTAGGTAGTTTAATGTACTTGATGGTTTGCACTAGACCGGATATTGCGTATGCTGTTAGCATTGTGAGCAGGTATTTGGCGAATCCAGGTAAAAATCACTGGGAAGCGGTGAAGTGGATTTTGAAGTACTTGAAGGGCACTGGTAATGTAGGTCTAGTTTATGGTAGAGATCAAGGGAAGCACGTGGATGTTGACTGTTTCGTGGATAGCGATTATGCTAAAGACCCTGACAAGGGTAGGTCGATAACCGGGTACGTGTTTATGGTACATGGCTGTGTTGTGAGTTGGAAAGCAACTCTGTAGCATGTTGTTGCATTGTCTACTACAGAGGCGGAGTATATGGCGCTTACGGAAGCTGTTAAAGAAAGCATTTGGCTTAAAGGTCTACTAATCGAGCTGGGAATAAACCTAAGGTCAGTGGTTGTGAATTGTGATAATCAAGGGGCAATTCATCTCTCAAGAAATGCAATGTTTCATGAGAGGACGAAGCATATCAACGTGAGGTATCACTTTATCAGGGAGATCGTGGAATCTAAAGAGATTGAAGTGGCAAAGATAGGCACGGAGGATAATACAGCTGACGCATTTACAAAGGTGGTTCCAGGTCCGAAGTTCAAGTATTGCATGGAGGTACTTGGTGTCGGGGTTAACTAGTATTGGTACTAAGGTGGAAATTGTTAACATTATTACCAATAATAGTATACTATAGATTAGGATATTTACCTTTTAAGCTTGTTTCCGATTATGTATGTTTGAGCCCGGTTGGACCCAAGCCCGTTCTTCATCGGTAACCGACCCCCTCACCCTATAAAAGGAGGTGAGGGGGTGATGCTCAATCATACCGCATCTTCTATTCTTTCTTGTAATCGATCGTATGTTTAATAAAGAATTCGTTTGATTAACTTTATAGAGTGTTGTCTTCTGGGTTTTGTCTATTGCATCTCTGCGATCGTCTTTAAAGGATCTAGGGTTCCGCGTTCGATCTTCGGGTTGTTGGTGTCGAGTCCAACAGTAAGTAACCGGTTTGATTGAGATAATCGGTAAGGGTTTATATATTGTGTTAATCGTACCTTCGTGAAAACTTGGGGGTTCCTTATATACTAGGTGAAACCCTATTTGGGCTTACCGAATCTTGCGGCCTAGTAAATGATAATTAAAAAATACACCTAGATCCTTATATCTAAACAAGGAGAGTGTATATTCCTTTGTCTTAGGAGAATCCTCGTTTGAATTAAACTATGATTATGTTGACTTAACCACATGCAATATGTGCGGCTTTCGTGAAGCCGAGCGCGGCAGCTGCTCATTGGGCCTCATGGACTTTAGGCACTATCTGTTTTAACCCTTTTACAATGGATTAGATACGGGTAGTACCCATGGGTCGGGCCCATGACCCGAGTAGGGACTATACGTTATCAAGCCTCCACCAAATTCTCCATATGAAGAACCCGTACTAGCTGGAGAAGTTCTCTATCCAAAGAACTATAAAGATACTAGCTAATAGATATTTTGTGTGAAAAGGATGCTTTTGATAATCAGTTAAGTATAAGCTCTTCTCCAACATTTAAAGCTTCACCGGGACCTTACAGATTTGCAAAACCATAACTAAGTTACAGTTTTGTTTTACGAGGTAAACTTTATATAAATTAATTTATCTAAACTTTAAAATTAAATTTAACACTATAAATTTAAAAATCCGTATTTATATTAGTTTAAATAAATTATATTAGTTTAAATATTTGAGGACGACATTGTCATCCCAAGGTATTTTTCTAAGTATTATTTTATGACGAGTCCTACCATAGATCCGGAAAAGAAATGCCGTTCAAAAAGTGTTATTCCTTGGTGTGAGAGGAGTGTGTTTTGGTATGTTGGCATGAATCACAATCAGTATTAGTTTTAATATATAAATTGACATGACAATGAATCACGTTAAATGTATAATTTCAATTGTTGTTGTTTGATTCTATAAATTAAATTTGGATATCAAAATAAAAACTTCATGAGTATTTTTTATATTCACTGTTTCCATATATTGTCATCTAAATCACAAATTCAGAAGAAAAAAAATTGAACTGTGAGGTAATAGTTAGTGATTCGAGCTTATAGTGACATCCAATTGGCCAGTATGTGCCCTCGAACCTTCTCCACAGAGGATAAACCCTACTCATGCTTCTATTTAATTCATCAAATTGATAATCCTAGTCTCACATATTTCATATGCAAAGCAGTTCTGAAAAATATTATTAGCAAGATTATGAGAAAAAAGTTAACCCAAAACAATGGCAAAAAAGATTAAAAAAAAACATTAACACCTATATGGTAACCTGCAAAACAAAAATGAACAAAGAATTCAAAGTGGCCTACTGTGAGTTTAAGGTTGTTTTCATTGACAAGTGCATGAGGAAAATGATAACTCTTTCTAGTCATTTGAATCCTTGAGTACTAGATAAGGATAATTAAGGATCATCGTTCAAAACCAACTATACACATTTCATTTCCATGGATCAATGATTAATGTTTGCAACTCTTTCTAGAAATTCAAAATACACACATTTTTTTGCATCTTTTTAACATACAGTAATCAATAATACAATTGGATGATTCACACTAACACAGTACTGTAGTAGGGTACCAAGCCCGGCCTATATATAAAACCAACTAGAACGATTGGCATTCAGAGACGCAAAACCTCATCTAGTTCCCCATTCTTTACTAGAACCATGAGACAATTAGCGACTCTTCTTCTTCTTCTTCTTGCTGCAGTTAACCTTCACCTCGGATCAGGTCTTCAAGCAGATGACAAGAATATTTTCTCGTACGACAACGGAGCCAGTCCCAACATTGAAGCCTATGTAACGCTTATAGAAGAACTACGATCTCGACTAGCAAGTGGAACCGACGCTCATGGAATTGCGGTAACACGGCCCCCCACGAGTGTCCCTCTTCAAGAACGTTTCATCCAGGTTCTACTTGAGAGCGGCGGTGGCGAGGTTATCACTGTAATAATTGACACAGTGAATGTCTATGTGGTGGGTTATCTTGCTGGCAGTACTGTTCGCCCAACATTACACTATTTAGATGACATTCCAAGATAAGCATTACTTCAGGCTTTCCCCAGCACACAATATACTCATAGTCCGCTAGGTTTTGCTGGAAACTACGACAGTCTTCCTAGTAGAGAGAGTCAGCATCTTGGACACGGTGCCCTAAATATCGCCATCAGTAATTTATATTATGGAAATTCTCAACCCACATCGAACATCTTATCCGACGAAACATGTTGGAAGACAATCCAAATTTCATACCAGACGCAAGGGCCATAAGCATGGAGAACAGATGGTCGGATCTATCAGAACAGATCCAATGGTCAGGTGAGTCTGGAGTCTTTCTTAGGACCATTCTAGTTCAAAATGTGTTAAACGAAGTTTGTTGCACTTTTCCTTCTCTATGAACAATTGAATGATAAATATTATGTTTTATTGATACAAACAATCGCTGTTTTACAAACTTGGTTTACTGGAAGTATATATACTTTTCTAACAGACACAATCCTATACAAACCGACACAACCCTTACTGAATAACGGTTATTAACTAACAAACTAACATGTTCAGCCCTTTAGGCTTTTACTTCGACACACTAGGACCCTATACTTTTATACATAGATGATAAGACCCTTAAACATGGATTAATGAATTAACATCCAATACTCCCTCCTAATTTATTAATCCATCCTTTCGATATCTTCAATCGCCATTATCTTTATCTTGATCATGTGTGGTTTCTTCACACAAACTTGCTTTCTTAGATTCATTTTCAACCTTCACGGTTTGTTTTCTTCAAACGAGCGCCCACTGTTGTCTCTTCATCTTTGGCATCCCACCGTCTTTCTTCACTTTCATTGCTTCACACAAACTTTTGCACCAATTCACATCACATGAATAAAACATCCTCCACTTTAATTCTTTCACAGAATCCTTTTGATCCTTCACAAATCATATCACATGGCTAACTTGGTTATTTCACACAACCTTCCTTCAGTATAATTTCGCATCACACGACTTTTCTTTGATCGTATCACACGACCAAACCTTCCATCATTCTAATATTCATCAATTTTGCACATTAGCAGTGATGTTTCATTGTCATCTTCTACTAAAAGTGCCTCAACTTCCTCCTTTTTCTTGTTCGGACATTCATAAGCATAGTGCCCAAGTTTTCCACACTTGTAACAATTTATTCGCGACTTATCACCATTCCTTCGTGGTTTATAATTTTTGTCGTTCCCTTGACGCGTGAGCAACAAATTCTCACCATCATCTTCTTGTCTTTCTTTTCTAAACTTAATCCTTTCTTCATAAGTCTTAAGTTTCCCAATAATCTCCTCAAACTTTACGGTTTTAAAATCAACAATCATCTCGATGGTCGCTACTACAGGCAGGAATTTGTCTGGTACTGCATTAAGTACTTTCCGTACTTTCGCTTGTTCGTCAAACGTTAATCCACATGTGGCAGCCTTTGTAACAATACTCATCAATTTTCCGGCAAAGGAATCTATTGATTCATCTTCTTTCATCAAAAGCCTCTCAAATTCTGATTTAAGTTGTTGCGAGTGTGCCTGTTGGACGTCTTGTGTCCCAATAAATCTGGCCTTTAGTGAGTCCCATATTTCTTTTGCTGTCTCACAGCCCGCAACTTGCATTTGCAAATATTCTGGTAACCCTTGGAATAGGTATGATGACGCCGAACTATCCCTTTTTACATCAATCTCTTTTGATGTACTTGTTCCTTCTACTAACTCCCATACTCCATTTGCCATTAAAATCTTCTTCATTCTTAATGCCCATAGTGTATAGTTTGTATTGCTTAGAACTGGGCATTGATATGTTTGTAACGATGTGGTGAAAACAACTCTGTTTTCGTTTTTATCTCCCGTCATAATATCCGATTTGATCTATTCTACTACTAGAAGATAAATACTATCACTTGTAAAAATAGAACCTGTATATCTTGTAGCAAATCCTTTGTGCGTGTTCTTATAGGCCCAAACACAGTCAACCCAATAAAAAAAACTCTCTGGTCGCCCCTTTTTCTTCTACACGCAATTAGGGCAAGTTTTTTTTGTCGCCCCTACTCGATCTTTCCTCTCGCAAACACACGTCGATTTCTTCCTTCGCACAACCAGGTATGTTCTTCTCCTTCTTTTCTCTGATTTGATCCTTACTCGATCAAAACGTGTTTCAATCCTTCCTCGATTGATTCTTCTGAATAAAAAACACTTCGCTGTTTTGATTGACCGGTATGCGCGCGGCCTGTCTCTTTCCTTGATTGATTCCCTGAATCAATCCGTTTCGTCCTCTGTAGAACCTTCGGCTCTGATGCCACTTGTTGCACTTTTCCTTCTCTATGAACAATTGAATGATAAATATTATGTTTTATTGATACAAACAATCGCTGTTTTACAAACTTGGTTTACTGGAAGTATATATACTTTTCTAACAGACACAATCCTATACAAACCGACACAACCCTTACTGAATAACGGTTATTAACTAACAAACTAACATGTTCAACCCTTTAGGCTTTTACTTCGACACACTAGGACCCTATACTTTTATACATAGATGATAAGACCCTTAAACATGGATTAATGAATTAACATCCAATAAAGTTGTCCAAATAAGAAGTGTAGTAGGTGTCCTGCGCCAAGCAGCGCTGGCTCTATTGTTGTACCGATGTAACGTCCCCAAAGCAATAAGAATGCCAGTTCCAGTTGCTGTTGGGGCTGACGAGCAGTGTCCGTCTGGTGAGCCGACCACAAATATCATCGGAAGGTATGGGAAATGCATGGACGTGAGAGATAGCGATTACGCTAATGGGAATTCCATTATTTTTTGGGCATGCAGAAATGCTCAACGTAACCAGCTCTGGACATTCAAATCTGATGGCACCATACGGTCCAATGGAAAATGCTTGACAACCTATGGTTATGCCCCTGGAAACTATATCATGATATACGATTGTGATACAGCTGCGCGTGGATCAACCGAGTGGATTCTTTATAATGCTGGTACCATCATGAATCCTACATCAGGCCTTGTCATAGCAGCTGAGTCCTCCACTCCAGGGACCGTGCTGAGGGTGGCTGAAGATAACAATTCTTCTAGGCAAGCTTGGAGTGCTGGAAACTATACTCAACCAATCATAAATTATATCAGTGGGTTTCGTGAAATGTGCTTGAAGGCCAACGGTGCTAATGCCCGTGTTTGGCTAGCAAATTGTGTTATTGGCAGCGAGCCCAGGCAACAGTGGGCACTCTATGGTGACAGCACTATTCGGCTCTATGATGACCGCACTCTCTGTGTGACATCAGATGGACATAGCAGCTTGGTTAGCATCATCCTCCTTGAATGCCAAGGCTGGGGAGATCAGCGGTGGACTTTCATGGCTGACGACACCATCTTAAACCCTAATGCTCGGCTAGTTATGGATGTCAAGAATAGTAATGTGTCTCTTCAAGAAATCATTCTGTATCAGCCTACAGGGAATCCTAACCAATTCTGGTTGGCATTCTAATGCATATGGCTTCCATATCATAGCATGCATCTAAGTGCGTATGTACACTTGAAGAATAAGACACATAGATGCAATCTGGTAATGAATATCGATCTAAGTAAGTGTGGGACTTTGTTTAGTTTCTTAATAGGTTGTTATGACCTATTTTTATGTTAAAGCAGTTAAAGTCTTTTCTTTTTCTTTGCTGTATAAAATATAATCTGAGCATGTTGTATAATAGTAAACTTTGCATATTTCTAATTAAGTGTGAACTCAGTCTTGCGAGTTATATATAAACTTATGAAAATGTAAATATATCATATATGTAAAAACATAACATAAGAGACGAGTCATAACCGAGACTCATGTGTAGTGATTATTATTTCTTGTCGTACAAAGTGTTGTCGTTAACCTTTTACCATCTGGTTCAGTCGGATAAATTAAAGGAACTCCATTGCTGATATCATTTCTTGATATTGCCCATTATCATTTATAGAAAACCACATAAATTAAGTTGATCAGTAATAGCCCAAGTGAGAGTAAGTTCATGTGTGGTGACATGGAACAATTAGAGGAAACGTTCACTACTTGAAAATAGTTTTACTCGGGAAGAAATCCTTTACATCCTGTTATTTAACATAGTTCCAATGGAATAATCCAAACCATCAATCTTATAATGATCTAGTGGTTAAGATTAAACCAACATCCCACCTAATTTCCCTTATTTTCACACACACAGACAAAAAAATAGATCGGCGACCACCACAACAAACCCACCTTCTTCACGTGAGCACCACAACAAACCCACCATTTTCCGGCGACCACCACAACAAACAACCCTTTTCCGACGACTTCCACAACAAAGCCACCATTTTTAGACAAAATCGACAAAAATCCACCAATTTTCATAAGAAACCCAATTCTCATACGACTTCTACAACAAATTCGTCATTTTTGACGACTTTCACAACAAAAGCCACTTTTCCGGCGACCTTGTCACTGACTCATATATGAGTCATGATACTCATATATGAGTCATGATACTCATATATGAGTCATGATACTCATATATGACTCATGTATGATTCGTCGTGACTCATTCGTCGTGACTCACTCGTCGTGACTCATTCGTCGTGACTCATGTATGAGTCACCGTGACTCATGCATGAGTCACCAAAATGACTCATGGACGAGTCACGGCGACTCATACATGAGTCACGGCGACTCATACATGAGTCACGGTGACTCATACATGAGTTAAGACGATTCATACATGAGTCACGATGACTCATACATGAGTCACCATGATTATGTTACAAAAGTTATTACCTGTATTACAAACAGCCATATCTGCCATTGACATCTATATTTTCAGTAACATAGTCATTGACATCTATATTTTAGTAGTAACATCATTATCGGCATCAGTTTCTATATATTCAGAGGTTCGTCGATAGATGCTTGTATGTTGTAGAGGTCGCTGGAAGATAGTGGCATGTTGTGGAGGTCACCAGAAGATTGTGGGTTGTTGTGGAGGTCACTGCTAGAAGATGGTGGATTCTTATGGAAGTCGCCGGAAAATGCTAGTTTGTTGTTGAGGTCGTCGAATAAAGGTGGGTTTGTTTTGGAGGTCGCCGGAAAAGTGGGATATAGTCGGAAAATATTGTGGATCTCGCCGGAAGTAGATAATTAGGGTTAGGGTTTAATAATGGTTAGATAATTAGTGTTAGGGTTGTATAATGATGTGAAAATTGAAGGATTTTGATCGGGATCTATGGTGGTTAATCGGATTCGAATCTATGGTGGTTATAATGATCGGAATTTAAGGTGATTAAATGATTGGAATCGATGGCAGTGGGTGTGTGTGAGTATGTGTGTGTGTGTGGTGGGTGGAAGAAGGAGATAAAAAAACGGTTTGGGGGAAAAAAGAGGGATGCGTGTTTTCTTTTTTTTAATTTGGACCCTTTGATGTAAATGGGTTGGATGGTGTGGATTAGTCCATCAAGACTTTGCAAACAAGGTGGACTCTGTTAAACTTTTCGCTTTACTATTAGTAGTAGCATTTAAGAAGTTAAAATAACCTAAAAAAATAAAATAATAAAATTGTATTATAATGGGTTTAAGGCATAAAATAACTATGTACTTTGCAAAGTGTAACGATACGGTACGTGTACTTTTTTTATTATTTTTATGGTACCTCTACTATTTGATTCGTGTCAATATGGCCACTTTGTGACCGGTAACTGGTAAAACCGGCTAACATGTGGCAATATTTTTCCTTTTTATTATTTGTGGCTGCATACGTGTCATATATAACCTCACCTTTTTCCCCTAAATCATTCATAACACTTCCGCACTCAGATTTTTCCAAATCAAACCAAACCCTAATTTTTTATGATGTTCAATTAATCAAAACTAACAATAACAATGAACAATGAAGAGAATATCAATCACTCATTCGTCGTCACTAATGCCTTTGCAATCGAGAGATTCTGCTATGAAACCCAGTTTATAAATAATTCGTCAAACAAGCTTTCAGTCGAATTGGAGTTTGACGCAAGCTTAGCTCCCTTCTATGTTTCGTTTTTGTTACTGTCTTCATCAAATGGAGAAAAAATTGAAATTAGAAGCCATAGAAAGAAGAAGTTTTGTTTCCCGGTAGGTTTAAAATCTGGGCATCCTGCTCCGCTTAGTGTTTCATATTCAGCCGATGGTTCCATCAGTTTTGCTCTTTTTTCTAGAAACGCCACCACGAAGAATGTGATTCTTTGTTTGTTTGATGGTAGTTCGAAAGAAGAACCTTTTTTAGAGATAGATTTAGATCCGTATGTTAATCGATCATATTGACGGGTTTTGTTTCATTAATGCTTCTTCAATGATACGGTTTTAAAGGCGAAAATCTTTCTCGTCTGCCTTTGATTGAAGCAATCGCTTTTGACCTTATACTCTCAAAGACCAAGATCATTACAGATTCTTTCAACCCAATTATTAATCTTGCCACACGGCTATGTGGAGTGGTGATGTCTTCTTACACGGACGTGACCAACTTTTTCTTTCAATTTCATCACCACAAACCATGGGTTCTCTCTTGTCGACTTGGTGATGTCTTCTTACACTGAAGGTTGACCAAGCTGCTGAAACTGATAAAAAGCTGTTGACTGACGTATTTGTCTCCTTCTATTGTGGAGATAGCCTGTGGTTGTTACACTACCGCCGTCTCGTTTAGATATGGTATGGGTTCGTTTGGCTGATACAGCTCTTCCGCACCCAAGATTGTTTTCAGTTACTGGTGATCTGGTTGTAGATCCCTTCATTTTCTCAACTTAGATTCATCTGCTTGTACTGATACTAATAATAATGTTACTGTTAAGAAGATAGATAACCCTTTGTACTTTGCTTTATATGATACTGTCATCTTGGGTTCTTGTAATGGTGTCGTGTGTTTGTGTACTAATGAGCCTAATGAAGTCACCTTTTGGAATTGGTTCGTAAGTTTAGGAAGATGAGATTGGTTCCTGCCAAGAATATTGATGGGATGGGGCGTGGGATTTGTATTAAAGGGTTCGGTTATGATCGTGTTATGGATGATTATAAGGTTGTTAGGTTGGTTCAGTATGTTAGTTTGTTTAATAAGATTGAGTATTCCAAGATTGAGGTTTTTGGTGCCAGGAGCGATGGGGTTAGGAGACAAGTTAGGGAGTTTCCGTATTATTTATGTTATCATAAAAGAGCCACGTCAACCAAGATGGGTACATGTACCATTAAAAAAAGTCACGTCAGCCAACTAGCAAGTTAAAAAGGTAAGAAATTGAGTACATGTACCATATTAGCCGGTTTGCAAAAGTAGACGTACTATATAAATAATAAAAAAAGTACACGTACCATATCGTTACACTTTGAAAAATACGTAGCTATTTTATGCCTTAAACCCTATTATAATCTCCAAAAATTATCTTTGATAAGCTAACTCAATTTGTAACAAGTTTTGACCATAAGTACGTTTAAAAAAAATTATGTACATATATTTACAAAATAACTTAATGATAGCCTTTAAATCATAACTTATACAAGTTCTGAAAATTTGAATAGATTATATTAAAAAGTTATATACGTAAGATTTATCATAAAAAGAATAAAAAAGTACATAAATCACTCTCAATTTTTTTTAAAGAAATTATTATGCATGATTAGTCAAGTTTACTGATTTTGTTACGCCACCTGTTTAAGGCCTCTGACATAATATCGCACAGGGTCTCCAAAATTCACGGGACGGCCCTGATGAAATTTCACATATACGAGTACTTCTTTTTGCTTTTGAACAGAGTTTCATTTGTTTTGAAACAACTAGTATTTGAACAGAGTTTCATGGCAAGCATCTTCAAGAACTTGTTTGTATTTATTAAATGTAGTCGGAACTTGGTTTGCCATTGTTTGTATACCTCTTCGAGCTGCTTCTTCAGTAAAAATAAGCATCACTAGTTGCTTCAACACACCCTGCGACGTTATAACATGTAAGCATCCAACAAAAGAAACTATAATTGCCGAGTAAGAGATTGACTATAAAAAATAGCCATCACCTACAGTATATTTCTGAATAAGTTTTTTAAATTTCTCGCGTGTTAGTTCTGACTTCTGAAGTCTCCATTGTCATATACCACTCAGTACGCTACCACTTCCATTAATTCAGCACTTCATTTAGCTCAGCCTCAATAGTCTTTCTTTAGAATGCACTTTTTAATTTTTTTATCTAAGAGAAGATACATACGCAAGAACTGAATGCAGAAGCCAAATGGCCCAAATGTATCATATCACACTATCTTCATAATGTCTTCTCACAGTATCCTCATAACCACATATACGGAAATGAAAAGACACTAAAAACTATGTGAAAATTGACAAACCTTGAATTAGATTCGTGACGATTGTAGTGATGATGTGGTGATGGAAGGCAAACACAAGTTAATGCTTTTTGAATTTACCAATGCTCAAAGCCTGAATAAACTCCTCAAAGCTGCATGTACAAAAGAATAGGGGTTCTAATTTTTTACACACTTTTTTTTTGTAGAAATTACACTTTTTTACATCACATATTTGTAGGGATTTGAAAACTAGTTAAACCTTTAAGTACGAGTACAATTAATAGATCTTAACAAACACGATTAACACATAATAAAAACAATTTAAAACCAACCTTGAATTAATTGAAGCAATCAATTAATAGATCTTGGTCTTGAACTAGAACGGTAAGATAACGGCCTCTATCGTTTGCTCACATGACACGTCAAACGAACAATCACTGCGATGCTAATAGTAACTTCACTTCAATTTATCTTGTAACTAGAAACTCTAGATCCAAAACCCTAATTGGGATCACGTAAGGATCGGTTTATAAAACGTTACAAGATACTTGGAAAAATCACCCAAAACCTTAAATTAGGGTTTATATTTGGACGTACCACAAGGGGAACCAAAACAAGACTAAAACCTTAATATGAGGATCAAGGGTTAAGTATAAGCTAAGAAACTTCACAAGGAAGTACCAAAAGGTAATTGATCTTGCAAAGGTTTACACTTTATGTGATTTTAGGGTTTAAGGGAAAAATCGAATGGTTTTGGTGTGTGGTTTGGTTCGATCGGACGAAACAAAGAAAAGGGAGCGACAAAAATTATGAGGTATGGAGATGTGTATTTATACTAATCTCCACTTCCTCAAAACTTGAGTCTTACTCCAAGAAATCTCAATTAGGGTAATTACTTAGCATAATTAATAAATCAAAAACCATTTAGAATACCCCTAGGGTATTTCGGCCGACTACGGGCCTAAGGGGTTCCAAGAATCGATTTTTAGTCCCTCAATTTAATTAAGCGCACTCACGATAAATTTATTAAAGCCCGTTAATTAATTTAACTACCGTGAATTAAATAATAATGAAGTTTTTATTGAACGTTTAATTATAAATAATAAACGTAATAATAAAGTTTGTTCTTTGTGTTGAGTGTGTGACCCTGATAGGCTGACGCATTTACCGATGGCTAAATGATCGTATATCTCAACAGCTCTCAGTTGTGAGAGTTTAGACATTCAACGTCCATAATGAAGCATCTAGAAACACTTCATTATAACCGGAAAATGTTAAATTAATAGTTTCAAGAATAATATCTCAAAAGTATTATATGGTATATGATTATAAAACTTGCTGATAATCATCCTTTGTTTCATGTACCATTAAACCATGGATATGGATCCTAACTCATTCCATATAGTTTAATTTTAATTCTCGTGATCAAATTAATTTAGATAGTCCAAATGTAACCTGAATCATCTTGATCACAGTTTGGGTACGACCATACAATTATCTAATTAATTCTGGAGAGGATCCAATGGTACTTCACTGCACTATATCAAGTGGAGGAACAAATTCTGTATTGACTACAAGTGTCTGTGGATGCTCCTTCACAACACTTCCAACTATAGCCTTTATAACTAGCTCTTACGAGCTAGTGTTTAACATATAATCAAGAAACGATATTCACACGCACGAACTTGTTTGCATCTCAAATCTAAGGACAACTTAATCACCGTTTATTCGAAAAATTACTTATGACAAGGATCCAAAAGTAAAATTTGAAAGTTCAGGTATCCAATGTGCATCCATTATGAATAACATATGAGTTTCGTTGGAACCGTCCATCATATATTCAAAGAATATTACCAACACTCATATTTGTTTTAATGTAGACAATATTCTCATATTACTAACCGACAATAGACATGTTTTGAATTATCAAATATTCAAGGATTTAAACATACCAATATAGGACAACAATAATTTTATGAATGATAACAAACATCAAATATCTTTATTATTCCGAAAATAATAATTGTCTTACAATCCCAAATACTAAAATAACACAGATTACATGAGACTATTAGCCGGAAGCAAACCTATATAATGTGAAAGCATTGAATGCTTTCTAAGGTCTAAAGCTTTAGTAAAGGGGTCAGCTAAATTGTCATCTGTGTGAACTTTGTCCAATGTAATATAACCCAGTTTTATCACTTCTCTGAGGTAGTAAACTTTAGCAGGATAATGTTTCGCACCTTTAGTGATTCCTAGTTCATTAGCTATAGTAATGGATCCGGTATTGTGACAATACATGTTAATAGGTTCATTATTTGTGGGAACAACACCAAGCCCCGAAATAAACTTCCTAATCTAAACTAGTTCTTTAGCAGCCTCTGAAGCGGCTATATACTCAGCCTCTGTAGATGAGATAGCATGAATGATCTTCTTAGAGCTTTTCTAGCTTACAATACCTCCATTCAGTATGAACACATATCCAGTCTAAGACTTCGTGTCATAAGCGTCTGTCCGATATCCAGCGTCAGTGTAGCAAGCAACCTTGAGCTCTCGTTTCATATCTCCTCCATAAACCAGAAACATGTCTTTGGTATGCTTCAGATACCTCATAATGTTCATAACAGCAGTCCAGTGAGCTTCACCAGGATTCTGCTGAAAATGACTCGTCATGTTTTGTGGGAACGAAACTTCTGATCTAATGCATCTAACAACATACATGATTGATCCTACTGCCGAAGCATAAGGAACTCTCTGCATGTGTTTTGCCTCAGAAGGGGTAGATGCTCCTTTATATTTGTATCAGTTTGCATGGGAATAAAGCCACGATTGGAGTTATCCATGTTATACTTCTTCAAAATCTTATCTATGTTGGCACTTTGACATAAACCAATTACCCGCCTTGATCTATCTCGATAGATCTTGATTCCAAGAATATATGCAGCCTCTCCTAAATCTTTCATAGCAAAACACCTTCCAAGGTAAGCTTTTACACTTTGCAACGTTGGAATGTCTTTTCCCATGAGTAATATGTCATCAACATACAAGATTAGGAAAACTACATTACTCCCACTAGCTTTGATATATACACATGTCTAATAGGGATTTTGAGTAAAATCAAAGTTCTTGATTTCATCATCAAATCTCTTATTCCATTTCCTTGATGCTTGCTTAAGTCCATAAATGGATCTGTGTAGCTTGCATACACGGTTTGGATACTTTGGATTGAGGAAAGCGATTTTAACATCCATTTGCCAAATCTCATAGTCATAGAACGTGGCTATGGCTAAGATAATTCTTATAGCTTTGATATCTGCAACCGGAGAGAAGGTTTCTTCATAATCAACCCCAAAGGTTTGAGTGAAGCCCTTCGCTACATATTGAGATTTAAAGATATGTACATTGCCATCCATGTCGGTCTTCTTCTTGTATAACCACTTTTCGCTAACGGTTTTAGCGTTATGAGGAAGGTCAACTAAGATCCAGACATCCTTGTCTTTCATGGATTACACTCCACATTCATAGCATCCACCCATTTTCTAGATTCAGATTCTCCTAAGGCAGCTTTGTAGTTAGTAGGTTCACCATGATCCCCTAACTCATGTTCCTCAACGTCAATGTATAAGCACATACGGTTAGGAGCACGCCTAGTCCTTGTAGACTTTCGAATGGGAGCAATATCACTTAGAGGTTCATCAATTTCTTGATCATCCTCTTCATGACCGCTTGTGTTTTTAGAAGGATCTATATCTTCATCTTGAATTACTTCAAGATCTTCTAAACTCCCATTTGCTTCTTGATTCATATAATTGCTCTCTAGGAATTCAGCATTACGATCAACAATTATTTTTTTCTCGGGTGGGTTGTAAAAGGAGTAACCCATAGTTTCCTTTAGGTATTCTAAAAAGATACACTTAATGGATCGGGTTTCAAGTTTGTCAGATTTATTAAGCGTATCACGCTTAACAAGAGCCTCACATCCTCAGACCTTTAAGTAAGACAACTTAGGGGCTTGCCCATGCCATACTTTGTATAGAGTCTTTTCAACCTTCTTAGTTAGAACCATATTGAGTATGCGTGCAACAGACTCAAGAGCATAATCCCAAAAGGAATTTGGAAGGGTTGTTTGGGACATCATGGAGCGAACCATATCTAGTAGGGTTCTATTTCTCCTCTCAGACACACCATTATGTTGTGGAGTGTATGGAGGATTTCTATGGGCAATAATCTCATGCTCCTTAAGATGATCCAAAAATTCATAACTCATAAATTCACCTCCACGATCAGACGTAGTGCTTTTATGGTTATACCGACTTGATTTTCTACTTCCTTATGAGACACCTTAAATGTTTCAAACACTTCATGTTTATGCTTTAGCAAGTAAACATAACCATAATGACTAAAGTCGTCATTGAAAGTGACGAAGTAACTTGCACCATGTCTTGACACGGTTCTAAATGGACCACATACATTGGTGTGGATAAGTCCAAGTAGATGCTTAGCCCTCTCCACTTGATGGGAATAAGGTATACGTGCCATCTTACCAGATAAACATGAAACACACTTGTCAAAGGAATCATCATCGTTTGACTTATGCAATCCATCAATTTGTAATTTCTTAATGCACTTTTTGCTTATGTGACCAAGGCGACAATGCCATAACAATGTAGAGTCCAAATTAGACTTGGCCCTTTTGTTGCCTATAGCATGAATAGAACTATCGTTTGTATTAGAGTCACACATATCAATTTCAAGTACATCATCACGAGGAATAGCACAAAAATAAAACATATTATCTTTAGAAACTGAAATACTTTCATTATTCTCAAAACGGTTAGCAAAACCATCGTCATATACACGGAAAACTTAAACAATCCCTCTAGAAATAGAAGGTGCGTAATGACGATTATCTAAAATAACAACTAGTTCGCTAGGGAGAAATAATTGAAAAACACCAATGGCTTCGATTGTTGCACGATGACCATTGCCCACGTACAGATTCAAAGCTCACGGCTTCAGCTTCTTACTTATCCATAGTCCCTAAGTAGTATTACAGATGTGAGTACCACAACCAGTCATAACCCCAAGATTTATTAAGAAAAGTAAAGAGTTCTATAGTGAAGATACCTGAAGTGCTAGCTCATTGAGAAGACTTCTTTTTCTTCCATAACTTAGCGAGATACTCCGAATAATTTCTTTTCTAGTGACCAATGTCACCGCATTGGTGACAAATGGCATCCTTAGCATGATTATCTCTCTTTGGTGAAGTGGGAATCTTGGTTCTAGGAGTAAAGTTTGCTACTTTCTTCCCTTTTCCTTGATTCTTACCCTTAGCAGTATTAGACGGTTTAGCCTTATTAAGCTTTTGGATCCTTCCTATCCTAATAGCATTAATGGTATTGTTAGAAGGTGCAACCTTCTTTGGTAAAAAATTTTCATGTAGCTTGAGCATGGCATGCAACTCAGGTATTGTCTTCCCCAGGCCATGCATATTGTAATGTTGGAAGAACCTATCATAATCCTTGTTTAGTGAGCCTAAAATTATGCTAACTGTATGTTTGAGTGATACAGGGTGACTGAGACGTTCCAAATTCTATATGTAGTCCTTCATCTTTAAGACATAGGAGCTCACAAATTGTACATCCTCATGTTTACACGCGTGAAAACCACGTGCAACATCAAGGAGTTCTTGATCTGCTTGTTTAGTGAACATAGTTTTCAACTCCTCCATCATTGACCATGCACAATGACCTTCCAAAAGCATTTAGAGTTCAGGGGACATAGTCATAAGCATAAGGCCAGCAATTTCCTTGGACCTTTTAACTCAAGTAGGATGATCCTCTGGGTTTTGTTCAGGACCATAGTGTCCAGGAGGGAGAAACAGGAGATTAGGAATAGGTTGTTCAAGGTATTTAACCAATTCATCAGTTTCGAGCGCTATCCTAAGAGCACGATACCAATCAACAAAGTTACTTTCAGTCAACTTCATTTTCTAAAGGAAATACTTAACAACCGTGTTGTTTAAGCAAGAGATAGAATTATTCATCTACAAATTAAAGTTCAATGATTAGTATTTTTGATAATTTCATTCTGAAAAGAATTAAGTACCCAATTAATCATTATGAGACTAAGATCCTTGCTTGCACTCCCGCTTAATATTAGAAGTGACCATCTAATAATAAGTAGGGCAAGAGGTAAGCGTTGAGCGTTAATTGCATTACAAGTGCAACTCTTAGATTTATGAGACGATTCATGAATTTTTATTGTTGTAGAGTGTTTGAATGGGACGTTCTCACAACTCTTTCGAGTACCAATGAACATCTCAAACAAACTTGTTCTACAGGTAATAAAGTCATGAGTATGTTTCATCTCATCTTATGCCTCGGGTTCCGAATCTGACTGGGAACTCGACTTAATTCGTACCAATTTTAAAGCATGCAATAATTGGCATAGATCTTACCTATGACAAAAGTCTCATTGGGTATGTAATTCACCCTAGGTCTGACCAGATGACGAAAAACAGCTACAAGTGCTTTTAAATTGGATGGCATAGACTTACAATTTCAAAAAGGTATCACATAAGATTTAGAAAACCAATGTCAAAACATGTAAAAAGATGCATGCAATCATCTTTTTAGCACAAGTTAAGAAAACCTTTTATTAACTTTTAGTTTAGGGGTATTTACCATTGGAAAAGATTAAAGAAGGATCAAACCCTATATCCTACTCTTCATGCGCTCGAAGGCGCAAGTGCTTGGGATAATTATCAAATAAGTGCCAAAACACCTATGAGACACGGGAAAAGATTACAGATCGTTCAAATCCAAGATAGCTTGACTAGAGCACGTAGTACAATAGCAAGTCCATCATGAGTAAAGCACAAAACAGTGTTGTGATTCAAGTATTATAAACTAATTAATTTTGCAAATCACGTCGTTGAGAAGATAGTTTATAAGCCATCATTATGGTATGTAAGCCCAACTCGAGTGACAATATGATTTCGCAAAACAATTAGATTTATAATAAAAACAAGTTTCATATATCTTATGCCAATATTAAGATTTGTTCAAAAAAGTTTTTAACAAATAACACATAACCGATTCGCAAGAAAAATAAGGTGTATTAATATGACATACTTTTAAAGCTAGTTTTGATATAAGTGAAGATCCGTTTTTATGATTTATAGAATCTTGATTTATTACATTTTGCAATTCATAATGGAAAACAAATAAGAACATAAAAATAGACTAGAAGGGGTAGAAGCAGAAGACAGACTGTATATGAAAGCAGTAACATATAAGATCCATCTCTCGAATGATTCTTCCACAAATTAAGGATCAAATACCCTCATCAAGTTTTCGAGCAAGGTACTTGATGACATGCATGAATCACAAAAGTGATATGCGAAATTCTTTGACGGATAATAAAAACAATCGTAATTATTAACCGGTTCAGTTTAACCAACCAAAATTTAACCATTTTCTAGATCAAGATTAAGAGTTTATGGAAAATATGCATGTAACTGCGATCGAAACATAAATAAATGGATTTTAAAGTGAAGCAAGCGTGTTTTATTCTTTGTGTAACCCATGAATGCCATACGAATTGACTCGTGGTGCCACTGTTGGGATTTGAAAACTAGTTAAACCATTAACTACGAGTACGCTGGAGAATGGATCTAGTATAAACAAACATGATTAACACATAATAAAAACAATTTAAAACCAACCTTGAATTAATTGAAGCAATCAATTAATGGATCTTGATCTTGAACTATAACGGTAAAATAACCGCCTCTATTGTTTGCTTACACGACACGTCAAACGAACAATCACTACGATGCTAGTAGCAATATCACGTCAATTTATCTTGTAACTAGAAACCCTAGATCCAAAACCCTAATTGGGATTACGTAAGGACCGGTTTATAGAACGTTACAAGATACTTGGAAAAATCACCCGAAAACCTAAATTAGGGTTTATATTCGGACGCACCACACGGGGAACCAAAACAAGACTAAGATCAAGGGTTAATTATAAGCTAAGAAACTTCGCAAGGAAGTACCAAACGGTAGTTGATCTTGCAAAGCTTTACACTTTATGTGATTTTAGGGTTTAAGGGAAAAATCTCAATTAAGGTAATTACTTAGCTTAATTAATAAATCAAAAACAATCTAGAATACCCCTAGGTTATTTCGGTCGACTACGGGCCTAAGGGGTTCCAAGAATCGACTTCTAGTCCCTCAATTTAATTTAATGCACTCACGATAAATTAATTAAATCCCCTTATTTAATTTAGCTATCGTTAATTAAATAATAATGAAGTTTTTATTAAACGTTTAATTATAAATAACAAACGTAATAATAAAAGTGTGTTCTTCGTGTTGAGTGTGTGCCCCCGATAGGCTCACGCATTTACCGATGGCTAAACGATCGCATATCTCAACAATATTATGAACTTGCCTCTGCATGATGGATTGACTATCAGCAGAATCAATTTCCCACATCCACACTTAGAGTGCAGTGCATATACAACATATAAGGAATCCGAAAGCTAATGAAATTAGTGAGAACTATGTTTATTATTATTATTATTATTATTATTATTATTTTAACTGTATTTTTCTAATATTTATTGACTTGTGTACGAAGGATCTGGTCGAAAAGGAAGTCTCCAACAAGTGAAGAAATATAAGAAGAGAAGAAGATGTCTAAAATGAAGGGTACGCACAAAGAAAGAAGAGATTGAGATGATAAAAATGTTTAAACTCGTGGCATCTTGAATGACTTTTAGCTTGTTTTGTTCTAGGTTTATATTCTGTAGGTTGTTACTTGTACTACTTTAATTTGCATCGTTTATAGTTGTATCTAATGCACCTCCTGTTTTGTTGGTTGTTTTTAAGATGCAATCTTTGCATTGCTGTGTTTGTTGAGTGGATATGCACTTAGGTTACATATCCTCCGTACCACAACCAAGAGGTTAAATAGGAAAAAAGGGAAATATGCATGAATAAACCAAAGAGACAAGATCCCAGAGGTCTTGTGACGACATAACTGTCTTAGCTTGATTCTTATGCTCCAGAACTCGTATCCCTCCCCTTTGAACACGAGAAGGATTGGCTGAGCGTTCTTGCTTGCAGATGCCATAACTCAAACTCGCTTTCTATAATATAATGTATTCCCTTACCGATATCTGATACCACAATGTTAGTTGTGATACCTACAGCAAAGAAAAAGAAAAGACTTTAACTACTTAAACATAATAATAGGTACTCTCCTGTAGAATAGGAAATACATTTATTCATTATTAGATTGCGTCTATGTGTCTTATTCTTCAACTGTTGTGTAGACGTACATACACACTTAGATGCAGGCATGCTATGGAAGCCATATGCATTACAATACCAACCAGTTATGGTTAGGATTCCCTTTAGGCGGATGCAGAATGATTTATTGAAGAAACACATCACCATTCCGAACATCCATAACTAGCCGAGCATTAGGGTTTAAGATGGTGCCGTCAGCCATGAAATTCCACCGCTGATTTTCTAAGCCTTGGCATTTAAGTAGGATGATGCTAGCCAAGCTGTCATGGCCATCAGATGTCACACACAAAGTGCGGTCACTGTAGAGCCAAATAGTGTTGAGCCCGTAGAGTGCCCGCTGTTGCCTGGGCTCGTTGCCAATACCACAATTAACTAGCCAAACAGGGGCATAGGCACCGTTGGCCTACAAGCACATTTCTTGGAGCCCACTGATACAATTTATGATTGGTTAAGTATAGTATTTCAACACTCTAAGCTTGACTAGAAGAATTGTTATCCTCAGCTACCGTTAGCACGGTCACCTGAGTGGAGGTCTCATATGGTCTCGGATTTGCATATCTTTGTGACTAGTGTTCTCATAAAGAGATTTATACCTCCTAATAACTGCATAGTGAGTGTTGACATACAGATGGTAAGTGAGGTTGTGGCTTCTTTGATTGTTGCAGTTGTTCAAATGTGCTTGTGAATCAGTTGTGAGGTTGATGTTCCTTTAATCTCCCTCGTGGTGAGAACTAGTTTTAAACGAGATGTAGAGGGCCTTACATGAGGTTTAGCTATAGAACACTATAGGTATTTGGGGAATCTCTAACGAGCGACCATTCCTCAACGACTATTATTTAGGATAAGCCATGCTGTTATTTTCGTCACATCAATGATATTGTTTCATCACTTAACATGTAATTAACAAATTGATAAATGAATGTACGAACTCAACAAATTGTGTTGCCTATATCCTAACTGTCATGCTAATTGTGTTTCTTAAAACTAAAAAAACAAGATAGATAACGCACACCAAAAGCAAAAGTAAAATAAGTCTATGAATCTCTCTGGTGGACACTTAACAATCCAATGCATTTTGATTACACCAATAGTGTGGAAACCAACAACGAAAGAGAGAACTCTTAAGACAAGCAAAATACAATACCAGAGTCAAGGCAGGTGAGCCTCCGTGGCCAAAGGGGGATTAATTTTCTCCCCATGGTTCAAACCCAAGTCCTCTAGACCTCTAGGCACTTTTCGAAAGGCTAACCTCATCTCGCATAATAATTTTTTATTTTCAAAGGCATACTCTGAACAATGATTTCTGCATAAGGCGATGCACGTCGGAAGCCTGAAACATTTCTTACGATCTTCAATTCTTCATCCCTTTCAATATTCAAGTACAGAAATATCTTCACCATCTTGAGCACCGGTGCCTTGGACAAGATAAGCTCTACAAACTTCATCTCATGTTTCTTATTCTCAAAATCTCTAATCTCCAATTCCTTCAAATGCTCCAACAAAATATGATCTTTCAATGCATTTGACCGTATCTCAACGTCTTAATCTGCATCATCCTTGATCATACGATCATAAACCTCATTTATCTACAAGTATGGTATTCTTGTCAGTGTAGCTGCTTGGTATTAGAAATAACACAAATAGTACTTAAGAGACGAAGGATATTTACATTTAGCTCAATTTTTTCCAAGTTTGGGGAGCTTCTGATCACAAGAGAAAGAAACTCTAACCCATATATATAATAGGAGAAACAAAAGCGTTTGGTTGACTAATGCAAATGGAAGCTCTGGTGGTACATCAGAATCCCAAAATTATAAGTAGTAAATAAGAGATTGAAAAATAATGTTTTAGTTATATCAGATAGATATCATGTGCATAAGTATTACCTTAATTATCGATCGAGTAAAAGACAGATCTTCAACCATAGGTAAGCACTTGAATAGCTCAATAATGTTGATACGATTAAGCTCATTGTTACCCTCTTTAGAACTAACGAACAACTACAGACAGCAGCTTATGATATTAGATAAGTAACAAAACCTATAACAATAACGTGTAAAAACGAAGTTACCAGTTCCAGTTTCTTGAGTAGTGGACAATTAGCTAAGAGATGTAAAAGCGGTTTTTCCGAGAAGCTGCCACTGAGAATGAACAAGCTTGTAAGGCTACCAAATCCGTTTGTTGGAACAAGGTGGTCTAAAGTACATTGTTCTATATTCAAGTCCGTCAGATTACGTAACAAGAAGATAGATCTGGGTAACTCATAGCGGCAGTAATCGTCCTAATCGCCTAAATTCAAATATCTTTTAATCTTGAATTTTAATTTCTTAACATTGTGGTTGGTCCTTGCCAAATGAATTATCATTTGTTTGATTTCAACACCTGCGATTTCGTCATTTGGCTCCGATATTTTAAAGCTAAAGTCAAGGAGTGGGCCTTTGTGCATGAACAGAACTTGGTGTACAACAAAGAATTGTTTACGCCTCATCATCAACTATTTCCTTTCAATTGACCAATTTTCAAACAATTGATCTTCTAGCTGGTCTTTATCAACCATTTTCTCCAATTTAAACTCAAGTTTTGGAATTTTGGCCCAACGATACCTCCAATTCCTCGAAAGGATACTCGTCCTCACTACATCTTTGATTGGCACAAGACATAGGATATGCCCTATGAGGGATGAAGGAATGTTGTTGAATGCATACATATCATCATTAGCTGTACGTTTGGCTTCCATCTTTGCTGCAAAAATGGTTATTGTATAAATAAATGTAAGAAAAAAAATGATTTGAATTAAGCCTGATAGAACGTCGGGATAATAAAACACTTGGAATATAGTGAGCTACTAATTGAGTTTTATGAGCATTTCAAAGTGATAAATCCTAAATCAGCTTCTAGTGTTTAGGTAATCAACTTTTGGTGATACGCAAATCATATTTGATAGATCAAATAATCAATATAACCGTTTCCAAGATGATAGCCATACTTTATACCTGTTTACTTGGTTCCCAGAATACTAGCGGGAACATAAAAATAGTACAATATCATCTAAAGGGGGTAAATTCACAAATCATGAGTAAATTACTTTCAACAAATGTCTAAACACCCCGGCCTTATAAAACAAAACCATCAAATTCCTTGTAACCATTAATTACATAACTAAAAGGACACCATTCCCAATCTGAAGGACGTTTGAGATTGCTTATATACTTATCTGCTTATTTCCGTTTTCAACAAACAGGTTGTTTCAAATTGCTTATTTAAAACTCATATCTAAACTAATTAGAAATGACTGAAACTGAAAAATAATCATCGCAGGCAGTGACGCAAAACCAAGCCAAAATAACTAAAGTTTGATATATGATTGTATCGGGCTTATCCAATATAGGAGTGTTATGTGTAGAAAAACATGAATCAAGAGACCTCAAACTTCAAATCTTATATATAATAGATCAAAAGATATCAAACTTAACAGAAAAATAAAGAGGCTACCAGTGCTACTCACGTGTAGCCCTATTATCTACATGATAATAGTTTTACATGAGAGATTAAAACAATAACAAGAATCAAATACAAGTTTCTGAGATCAAAGTATTTGAGAGAGAGTGATGAGATGTGTGAGAGAAAACACACACACAAAATGGACGATAATAACAAGAGAAGTGAGAGCGTGGAAGATATAGCCAAAGGACAAGTCAAATATAGCCGTTCGGGTATATTTGACTGGCCTTTGACTGGGCTGAGCCCAACACAAGCAACTTCAACAAGACTTCACATTTGCCCCCTCTCATCCAGTAACTCTTCCAATAAGCATCCTTATGATTAACTGAAATAATAAAACAACACAAAATAAGTCCCCAAGGTCTAGAAAGGTTATCAGATTATATCCTTCAACACCCCCTCTTAATCTGATAACCTATACAGGTTAATCATACCAAGCTTGTGAACAAACTTCTGATGCAGATCAATGTCTAACCCCTTAGTGAGAACATCTGCAATTTGATTTGCAGAGTCTACTTTCATTGTTTTTATAACACCATTTAAAATTTTTTCTCTAACAAAATGAAGGTCAATTTCAAGGTGTTTGGTTCTTTCATGAAACACAGGGTTAGCTGCTATTTTAATAGCAGAGTTACTATCACAAAAAAGATTCATAGGCAAAAGATCATAACAATTAAGATCTTTTAGGATCTTCAGAATCCATATGATTTCACTTGTAGTAGAAGCAAGAGCTCTATACTCAGCTTCAGCTGAGGATTTAGAGAGAGTAAGTTGTTTTTTACTTTTCCAGGAAATCAGGTTGTTGTTTAAGAGAACACAATAACCTGTAACAGACCTCCTAGTAACAATGCATTTAGCCCAGTCTGCATCACAGAAAGCTTTGAGAACCATACCTGAATTTTTGACCACATGAATTCCAAGCCCAGGACTTCCCTTTAGGTACCTCAAGATTCTAAAGGCAATCTTTTGGTGAGACCTCAAGGGTGTGTGCATGAACTGACTCAAACAGTGAACAGCATAGGATATATCAGGTCTAGTATTGGTCAAGTAGATCAACTTACCCATAAGTTTCTAGTAATCAACAATGTTCTCAAGGAGAGGATCATCCTCAGATTCTTCATTAGTGATGGACAATTTAGAAAACAAAGGTGTTTTAACAGGTTTGCAAGCAAGCATACCATATTCAGACAATAAGTCTAAAACATATTTTCTTTGATTTAGGCAAACACCTGAATCAGTGTAAATAACCTCAATTCCCAAAAAGTATTGAAGTTTTCCCAAGTCTTTGATTTTAAAATTTCCTTTCAACAAACCTTTGAATCTGTCAATTTCCTTTTGATCATTACCAGTCACAATAATATCATCAACATACACAAGCACAACAACAAATAATTTATCAACATTCTTAGTGTAAAGAGAATAGTCAGATTTGCTTTGCACAAATCCATTATCAACAAGAACAGAAGTGAGCTTAAAATTCCATTGCCTAGGGGACTGCTTAAGCCCATAGATGGACTTCTTAAGCCTACACACAAGATTTTTGTTACCAGTGTAAAATCCTTGTGGAGGTTTCATGTAGACAGTTTCATCAAGTTCACCATAAAGAAAGGCATTGTTAACATCAAGTTGATAAATAGGCCAAGATTGGTTAACAGCAAGATTAACTAAGCATCTAACAGTGACCATCTTAACAACAGGAGAAAAAGTTTCCTCATAATCAATTCCCTCTTTTTGCCCACATCCCATGGCAACAAGTCTGGCTTTATATCTTTCAATTTCACCATTGGACTTAAACTTAAGCTTCCAAACCCATTTAGAGTTTAAAGCATTTTTACCATGAGGCAATTCAACTAAATCCCAAGTATCATTTTCAAGAAGGGCAGCAAATTCTAAGTTCATGGCATCAACCCATTGAGGGTTTTGGGATGCTTCAAAAAAATTCCTAGGTTCACTATTTTTATTCAGCTGAGTAACAAAACACAAAGCATCACCCTTGATCCTAGAGTATCCCACAAACCTCTCAATCTCATACTTCACCTTTGATTTTACAACAAAATCATTGTAATTTTTTGGAAAAACAGAAGGTCTAGAAGACCTTCTTAGTTCATGATTACCCTGAGCATTGGTATTAGAATTATCTCCCAAGTTTTCTCCCATGTTTTGGACATGAGGAGGAAGAATTGGGTTAAAATCTAAATGACCCTCAGACATTTGATTTTCATCAAGTGTGGCAGCCTCATTCTCATTTGAGCTGGCATCTGTGGTATCATTGCCAGAGGCAATGTGTCCACTGTCACCTAGACTCATGAGTGGGCTGTTAGCACTTGGTGACCCATTGTCACCATTATGTGCATTAATCACTCTCTCATCATCATAGGGTAGCTCAGGGTTTTCTAAATCAAAAAAGGTTAACACTTTATCATTTTGCAAAACATCAAATTGTTCAATATCATTCTTTTTGTTCAAAGTACCATCCTTAAAAGGAAAAATAGACTCAAAGAACTTCACATCTCTAGAGACAAAGAATTGATGTCTGTCAAGACTATAAAGTTTGTAACCCTTTTGAGAGTTAGAAAATCCCATCATCACACATTTTTCAGACCTACTGGACAATTTATCATGACTATTTAAAATAGTAGCAAAGCAAAGACATCCAAAGGTCCTAATATGAGAGAGGTTTGGGGATGACTTATAAATCATCTCATAAGGAGATCTACCATTTAGCACAGAATAGGGTAATCTGTTGATAAGATAAGTAGCAGTTAGAATGCATTCAGTCCAAAATCTCAAAGGTATCCCCCCTTGAAACATAAGGCATCTAGTGACATTTAACAAATGCCTATGTTTCCTTTCAGCCACCCCATTTTGTTGTGGGGTATATGGACAAGAGGTTTGGTGTACAATCCCATGATTATGACAGAAATTTTGAAATGAGTGATTAATAAACTCTGTTCCATTGTCACTTCTAAAAATCTTGACATTTCTTTTAAACTGATTTTTTAACAAGTTAAAAACGATTTCAATATAGTTCCCAACTTCATCTTTACTTTTTATTAAGTACACCCAAACAGCCATTGTATAGTCATCCACAACAGTAAGAAAAAATCTATGCCCAGTATGGCTGGTCACCCTATAAGGACCCCATAAGTCTAAATGCACCAAATCACCAAGAACTTTATTTTTATGATCACTTAAAGGAAATGGTTCTCTAGTTTGTTTAGCTCTTTGACATATTTCATACAAATCAGATTGACCAACATCAGTTATGTTTAAAGAGTTTTTAAGGACATTCAGAGCAGGGTCAGCAGGGTGACCTAACCTAACATGCCAATCATGTTTAGAAAGAGAGCAAATAGGCACACTAAAATCATGAATCACCTTAGTATCTTCTATATCTAAATAGTAAAGACCACCACATTGTCTACCAGTCCCTAAAACAGTTTGGTGATTCAAATCCTGATTCACAAAAAAACATTTGTCTTCATCAAAAACAACCAATACCTTATTATCCTTAGCAAGTTTATGCACAGAAATAAGGGTAACACAATAATCAGGTATAACAAGAACATCAAACAAAACCAACCCATTAGGAAGTTTCAGATTACCAATTTTAGAAATATTAGCTTCAGTCCCATTGGGATGAGCAACCTTGATATTCAAATGAGTGATGTCAAAAACATTGTCCAATTCAGATTCATTATTAGTCATATGTTGATTTGCCCCAGAATCAACCACCTTTCCCTTATAAGTAAGTTTGGTTTTGATGTTAGTGTTGGAACAAAAAAATTTCCCAAAATTATCATTAAAAACTTTGCTATTGTTAAGGTAAATACCTGCCATATTGGCATGAACCACCTTTTGAGTATCATTAGCACTGCTTTTGTTATCTTTAATGAGAGAGATCAAGGTAGACAATTGTTCATCAGTGAATCCAGAGGAAGAGGGTGTCCCAACAGAATTATTAGACACATTTTTACCTTTGTAATTTTGCCCCCCTTTTCTTTTTCCAAAATCACTAGGATAACCAATTATCTTAAAACATCTGTCAATGGTATGCCCATTATACCCACAATTCTCACAAACAATCTCAGAATTACCATTCCCATTAGGTCTATACCCATTGTTGTTGTTAGGGGTATTAGGTCTAAAGGTAGTAGTAGTAGAATTAGGTCTAAAGTTCCCATTGTTACCAGAATTTGGTCTGAAGTTACTCACTTGAGAACTTTGAGAGGTCTGAGGTCTTTGGGTGTTGTTTCTAGCAGGCCCATTAGAGAAAAAAGCAGAGTTTTGAGTCCTCTGAGAAGACCCAGAACTACCACTAGAAGCCAACCTATGTGATTCCTCACTGGATATTATGGCATAAGCCCCCTTAACATCAGGGAGATTTTCCCTAGATAAGATAGAACTTCTAATGGTCATGTAAGAATCATCTAATCCCATCAAGAATTGCATTAACTTCAACAACTGGTTATGTTTTTTGAACTCATTAGAAGCAGTGCACACACAAGCAGGTAACTCAACCATAGCATCATATTGTTTCCAATAGGCATTAAGTTTATGATAATAATCAGACAAATTAGACCCATTTTGTTTCAAGGTATTGATCTTATAATGCAAATTAAAAATCACAGACCCATCAACTTTATGATAGGTCTCTTTGAGCTCTCTCCGAACATGTTTAGCCTTTTTTGAAAATTTTTTCCCCAAAAAGAGTTCTTCAGAGATGGAATTAAGAATCCACCCCAACACAACAGCATTCACCCTATCCCATTGTTTTCCCAAAACTTCATTAGTTATAGATCTCTTACAAGACCCATCAATAAAACCAGTTTTATTCTTTCCTTCCAAAGCAAGTAACATGACATTAGCCCAAATCTGATAATTTTCAGTCCCTTTAAGTTTCACATTCACAACAGTTAAGACAGCAGAATCATTAGGGTGCAAGTGTAAAGGATCACTCAAATCAAGCTTACTGATCAGTGTAACTTGGTCAGTTACACTCTCAGTATCAGTATCGCCATGTTCAGACATGGTGACAAGTCAAGGGGTCAAAAAATAACTCAGTCCAAAGCCAACAAAGTTCCCAGGCTTCCAAACCACTCAAGGTGGTAGGTCAAGGGCAAGCCAGAGGGTGAGGTTCCAGATAAAGGGTGAATAATAAACAAATAAAAAAACACCAACAAACAAATCAATAGAAACCAAAAAAGAGAGAGAGCTTGAGAGGTGTTACCAGCCCTAACCAAAGCACAATCGAACTGTTGTGTCTAGATTCACTTAGTCTAGAACACAACAGAACCTCCAAAATCACAAACCCTAATTTCCTTCGAGGGAAATTAGAGATAAATGATCAAACTCCAAGGTACCAATATGAACAACGTTCTTATAAGAAAAGAACCCACCAACAATCAATCTTTCAACCAAAAAATGAAACCCTAATTTTTCTTTTGGAGAAAAAATTAGGGAAAATCACTTTAATCGAAAGAAGATATCACCAATCGTAAGAAACAATCACCAGAATGAATGAAACACCAGATCTCAGAAACCCTAATTTTTCAAAATCAAATTGAGGCCTCAAAACTTTGATTCAACGAGTAATATTAACAGATTCTGCTATCTCAATAGCAGATCTACTCAAAAAAGTATGTTATATCAAAACCCCCCAAAAAAACTTGAAACCCTAAAAATATTTTTCATCGATTTTCAGAAACCTAGCTCTGATACCATGTAGAAAAACATGAATCAAGAGACCTCAAACTTCAAATCTTATATATAATAGATCAAAAGATATCAAACTTAAAAGAAAAATAAAGAGGCTACCAGTGCTACTCACGTGTAGCCCTATTATCTACATGATAATAGTTTTACAAGAGAGATTAAAACAATAACAAGAATCAAATACAAGTTTCTGAGATCAAAGTATTTGAGAGAGAGTGATGAGATGTGTGAGAGAAAACACACACACAAAATGGACGATAATAACAAGAGAAGTGAGAGCGTCCAAGATATAGCCAAAGGACAAGTCAAATATAGCCGTTCGGGTATATTTGACTGGGCTTTGACTGGCCTTTGACTGGGCTGAGCCCAACACAAGCAACTTCAACAAGACTTCACATTTGCCCCCTCTCATCCAGCAACTCTTCCAATAAGCATCCTTATGATTAACTGAAATAATAAAACAACACAAAATAAGTCCCCAAGGTCCAGAAAGGTTATCAGATTATATCCTTCAACATTATCGTTACAGTAATCAGTCTAGCTAACATTATTAGCAATGGATGAAGTTGGCATATACTAGAAGAAGAAATCTTAAACAGTGATGGTTTAAGCATGGTAATCCCATTACGAGAACATATACATTCAATAGTGTTGTTACTAGTAAAAATGAATCTCCTAAAATGACATTCCTATTAATTTTGCTAAACATTCCATCAAACAGTTGCTGTGCAATGATTTAATAATTCGCTAACCAAAACTTTTCGAACAGAAATCAACAATGTGGGTTTGTTGACAATCAAATTAAACAAAAATAGAAACGAATGAATCAACAAATATACAAAATGAAACATAATACCCCTCCGTCCCATATTAAGTGTCCACTATGGAATTTTTGGTTTTCCCATATTAAGTGTCCATTATATTAAATAAGAGAATCTTGATAATTACACTTCCATTTATGCCCTTTAATATGTGGCCCAAATTTAAGTTGGTTTTTTTCTTTTTGACTTTTTGTATTAAATGAGGGTATAATTGTCATTTAGATAGCTAATAATGGTAGAAATATAATATATCTAAAGCTTTGTGCATTAAGAATCTAGACACTTAATATGGGACAGAGAGAGTATCAAATGAATTAGGGCCAAATAGTTAGGGATTAGACATAACCTCGAAAATAATTAGGGCTAAATGATGTTCGAAAGATGGCGGGCGAAACGGTGCTAGTGTGTGTGTTTTTAGTGTGTGAAACAATTAGGAAGAAGAAGAATGAAATAAAGAATATGATACAAGGTAACCTTTCTCTTTTCAACTTGTAAATGGCTAACTTTTGCTATTTTAAAAAAGGTTTTGCTAACAGCAGCCCTATGGGTTTTTCTTAACGCTATCATTTGTATAAAATTGCATTAAATGAATTGATTATTTCCATATTTATATGTATTTAAATATTATAATTATAGAATGTGTAGTTAAATATGAAAAATTTATCATAATTAAATATTGAATTATCAATTAAGTTATTTAAACATGAAAAGTTTTATATTAATTAAATGTTTAATTTTAATTATGATAACCTTAAGAAAAACCCATAGGGCTACTGTTAGCAAAACCATTTTAAAAAAGTTTTAAGTATTGTTTTTGAAAAATCCTTTTTAAAAAATATATTTATTACAGTATTTTTTTCTCATATTTTGTAAAAAATAACAGTTTTACTTTTATTTAATTAATTTAAGCCTTTTCTCAATTATGTAATTATAATTTCAAGAAAAAGTAATACTGTAAACTTGATCAAATTTTATTTTTCCATAATTAGTAGTGGACAATTAATTAGGACATCTAAAAAAATGTGCACAATAATATTAGGACGGAGGAAGTTTTTTTTTTCATTACATACTCGTTTAGTTTCCTTTCAATATTATATGTTATTAGTATCAAAATGATCATATTGAAAGAACATTGCAGTAAAAAACATTTAAATATTTGATGTTATCATTGATAGGGGTGTAATCGAGTCGAGTTGAGCTCGAGTTTGACAGAGCTTGAGTTTGGCACGAAAAGTATAGGGAATGCTTGAGCTTGACTTAATGTCTTGACGAGTTTTAATGAATCAGGCTAGAGCCTGACTCGAGTAAAGCTCAAGCTCCCACTTAAAAAGCTTGAATTTACACATAAACATAAAATCCGATAGCTAAGTTCAACAATTAATTCGAAAAAATACACAATGACTAGAAGAGCAGACGACTTAAGGGGTGTTTCTTTTTCTATAAGTGTCTTACTAGGATCTTAATGGACCAAAAATTTGATTCGGTCAGAGCGTTTAAGTAAAAAGATTGTTTGTTTCTCAGTTGGCCACCAAGGTAACCTTTGGAAGGTTTTTTTGGAGAGGTCTCGAGTTCGAGTCTCACCAAGAACTTTCAGGGCCAAATTAAGAAGCAAGAGTGAGGTTTATCCCCTAAGGAGAATGTTCGAGGCCAGCATACTGTCCAATTAGATGTCACTGTAAGCTCGAATCATTAACTACTAACTCGTCGTTAAAAAAAATGTTAATTTTTTCATTGTTCAGCCACGCTCATATTAGAAAATGTCTAGTTGATCCAGCTTTTGCAAAATATCTTGTTGTTGATAAAATAGAAACCACACACAGTATCTCTCATTTTCTTCACACCAAATGCACTCGTATCCCATCTTTTTCACACCCAGGCGCGGTGGCACTCACAAACTAGGGTAAAAACTATAAAATACCATATTACTTATTAATTTGTGCCGACTTTAAACACTTACTGTTTTATCTCGTGACTTTACCATTTTACTTTCAAATTTGTTTCGACTCTACCAATATTAGCCTGAAATGACTATATTACCCCTGTCTTCTTCAACATAATTACGTTTATTGCCATCGCATCTCACTTTACTCCATTCAAATATTGTTTCATGTCCTCATCTTAGTTCTAGTTCTCTGAGGCTAAGAAGCGCTACTATAGTCGCTATAGATGGAAATAAAATGTATTAAAATGTATTAAAATGCTCTGTATAATTTGAGTGCATATTTAATCCTATCTTTGTTATTTGCTTTCATGTGGTTGTTGAATACCGTTATCGTTCTTAAGATCATTTTGTATATAGTAAAGATGTGTCGATTCAGCAGACGGGATATCTGCAAGCATATGATTCTTGACATTGTTCTAGTGTTTAGCACGGCCAAAAGCCTTCACTAGTCTTCATATACATAAACTTTTGGCAGTCATATGCGGTCATATCTGACTAAGATCCAGATATTCTGGCCAAGACCCAGCTGTATTTGGCTAAGATCCGGTTAAATCCGGCAAGACCCGGCTGTGTGACCATGAGGAAAAAAGAATGGATTTTTCTAATAAAAAAGAATTGATTTTTCAATCAATATAAAAGGAAAAAAGAAAAAGGGTATATTAGTCATTTACAAGGGTAGTATAGTCATTTCAGGCTAATATTAGTATAGTCGAAACAAATTTGAAAGTTCAATGGTAAAGTCCCGAGATAAAATAGTAGGTGTTTAAAGTCAGCACAAATCAATAAGTAAGATGGTATTTTATAACTTTTACCCCACAAACTAAGAGGCAACCGCCCTTAATGGTTGTTTCAATGATTACTTTTTTTAAGGTTATATTTTGAACTTTATTCATCATGTCCTCAGCCTAAATTTAAAAATGCCTTCAATAAAAAACATGGTCTAGAAAAAAGTGACTGAAAGAATTGGTTCTATAAAAAGTATTTTAGTGTTTTGGTGAGTTGCTTAAGACTAGGGGGAGTGGCATGCAACCCACTCACAGTCACGTCAGCTTTTAACAAATTCTCCCAAACTCCTTACAGGAGGTAATGACACTCACCTAAACTCACTCACACTCACCTTTCATACCTATTTTATTATTATTTAAATAAACCCTACTAAAAAAAAACACCTAATAATAAACGTAAACAAAAAAAAATCATCCGGGCCCACAAAAACAAACTCACGTTTGGTGAGTTTGCCCATTTTTTTTTCTTGAAGCTACTTAGTCGCGCGACTTTTTTGTGATAGGAATGGAACTCACGGGTTAGTTTATGCATCTCACGAGTAGGTTAAACCTCACCCATTTCAGCCTAGGAAAGAAGATAGAGATGATTGAGAGATACATAAAAAAAATAAAAAATAAATCATTGTTTAACAATATAACTATATATGCATGCCATTGCTCTGAAATATGTGAAATTGCTACGTGTAGTAAACAAGATTTTTGAGTGATAATTTTTTATTATTTGCATACCTTTTATACCGTAACACTTTAGTGAAATATAATTAGTGAAAGTTTTTTATGAAACTTTTTTAAAAACAAAAATAAAAAAATGAAACTGTTTGTAGTTGATGCTTATTTGCATGTTTTAGTACTTCAAATAACACTCGAAAAGAACGATGCTTATATTAAATTAAGCTAATTATTTAGATTTTTCAACAAACACGGTTATTTGTTGATAACTTTTGCTTTACATTGTTTTCCTTAAAAGTTAGTTGAGTTTTGCTTCAATTTCATCCTGGAGAAAAAAAAATTCCAGGCCTTTGCCGCAATTAGATACCGATTATAAGGTCATGTCGTTTTGCGATGTAATTGCATATCGTCGAAAAAAATTACCCCCTACTACCTAAATTTTTGGCTCCACCACTGTTCACACCAAATACAAGACTCATTTCACCCTCACTACAACTCTGAAGACCAAGCTATCGTCGACCACCATCCAGGTCTACTGCCTTCCCCCCAATCCTTATCTTTTGTAGTATAATGTTGAATATAGTTGTGTTATTAGCCCGGTTGTCAAGCCAGTCACTATTCGTATTGTTCTTAGTCTTGCATTGATCAGACATTGGCCTATTCATCAACTAGATGTTAAGAACGCTTTTTGAATGGAGATTTGTCAGAGACCGTGTATATGCATCAGCCTTCAGGTTTTGTAGATTCTTGGTATCCTCAGCATGTATATCTTCTTCAGAGGTCATTATATGGGTTGTAACAAGCCCCTCGTGCCTGGTTTCATCGATTTGCTACTTATGTTACCCGAGTTGGATTTACTTCGAGCAGATGTGAGTAGACTGGGCGGAGCTAAGTGGAGAGAAACCAGGTGGTGGACCATCAAATGGTCGTGAGCCACTAGACTGGTTTGTGTCGGGAGTAAGGTGGGTATGTGTTGGTGTTTGAGGTGTTGGTGGGTCAACGGTAGGTATTGGTGGTGGAGTATTGTGTGGAGGATTATGTATTACATGACGAGTAATTAGTGAGGGATATGTGTCGAAGAATTCATATGAGGAGGAAGGTGTAATAGATCCATAAGGAAATTGATGTTCGTTAAAGGTTACATGTCTAGAGATAATAATTTTGTTTTGGTTAGTTCGAGACAACGATAACCTTCGTGATAGGCCGGGTAACCTAAAAATATTCATGGTGTGGCTCGTGGAGCAAGTTTGTGTGGTGGTAATAATTGGGGATAAGACAGACATCCAAATGTGCGAAGTTTAGAATAATTCAGTTGTTTGTTAAACAATTTGGTAAGTGGTATCTCATTTTGAATGGCGGTTGAGGGAAGGAGGTTTAGAAGGTAGGCGGCCATGTGAAGTGCCTCGACCCAAAGCGTGGGCGGAAGGTGGGCTTGGAAAAGTAACGTACGAATCATATTATTGATAGTACGAATCATACGTTCCGATTTTCCATTTTATTGAGATGTTTTTGGACAAGAAAAACTCATTTGAATCCCATGTGTAGAGAAAAGGTCTAGGATTTGGGTGTTATCGAACTTACCACCATGATCATATTGAAAACCAAGAATGTCATATTTAAATTGATTTTTAACATAAGAGTGAAAGTTCACAAACTTAGCAAACACTTCATATTTAGTTTTTAGAGGATAGATCCACAGATAATGAGAAAAATGATCAAGAAAAATCACATAATACTTAAAACCACCTATACTAACAATAGGAGATGTCCAAATATCCGAATGAATAATCTCAAAACAACTCGAAACAATAGAAGTATAACTTGAAAAAGGAAGTTTCACATGTTTGCCAAGTTGACAAGCATGGCAAACATGAGGAGACTTCTCCTTATTGCAAAAAATAAAATTACGAGAAATAAGAGAGCGTAACACGTCATTACCAATACTAGAATACTGAACAACATCGACGAAAATTAGCGACTGAATTAGTTCGTCACATAATAATGGTTAACAGTGACTGATTAACAATAAGTTAGCTACAAAATTATCTTTTATAAAATTACGAAAAATTAGTGACAAATTAGTAACAAAGTTAGAGACGAATTACACATTTCTCACGATTTCCTCCCTAACTTTGATCATACCGAAACGAAGTTAACGACAAACTCAGGTTGCAAATATTTGCGACAAAATTATGACGACATAGAAATGGATTTTTTTTCTTTGTCTCAAATGCGTCGCTGAGTCCACACTTAGCTTCGGATTTGCGATGGGCTTCAATATAATAATTTAGTGGTATATTCTGGAAAAACAAGCCAAAACCAAGTTTTAGCATGTCTTTATCGAATCACATATTTCTTTAGTGAGGATGACGCGAGCTTACAATACTTTCATTTTGTTAATTAGTTTATAAACAATTTACTAATAACACTATAATATTTGTTTCATCATGTTAAATCATATTTGTACGTGCACCCCTTAATACATTGTTAACTTTTTAATTATTATATTTACTTTTTTTAATCTATTGCACTTAGATTTCAACTAAAAAACAAAAGTATTTTGTAGCTTAAGAAAACAATTTACCAATTCTCAAAGATGTTGTTGTATAATAAATAGTTATCCTCGTCCTTGATATATTAAGTCTTTATTTCATATTGAATAAATAATTTGCTTTCAAATATTATAAAAAGGGGCCACTATAGGGGAAAATATACTATAGGCAGTGTTGTAAAAAGCGGGCTAGTGGTCATACTCTGCCTCGATTTATCGCTAGGCGGTCAAGCTAGGCGGAAAAGTCAAAAGGCGGTCAAACATCCGCCTAGGCGGCGCCTAGGCGGAGCTAGGCGGCCTGGGCGGTCAAAAAGTCAAAGAAAGTCAACAAAAAGTCAATACTTTTTTACAAAAAATTAAGAATTTTCTTTCTAATATATAATTTCCATATTTATTTTAACATAACATCTTAAAATCAAAGATAAACCTATGATTGTTAACATAAAGTAATGGATTTTTCGTGAGAATTGGAATCAACTGAACTGTATGTCACGTTTGAAGTTTTAAGTCCTTAAATTTTTATGTTTATTTGTCTATTTTTGCAACTTCAAGCTATGTGGACTTTGAATTATTAGAAATTAGAAGTATTTTGTCAAGTTATAGGTATTATTTATAATTTTTTATGCATAAAATTCCAATCCGCCTAGGCGGCGCCTAGGCGCCGCCTAGACGAATTTCGCCTCGAAGGTGGCCAACCGCCTCACTAACGCCTAGCGATTTATGCAACCTTGACTATAGGGGTACATGTATATAATTTTTACAAACTTTTTTCATTAGTCATGTTTAAGAAAATCATATACGATTTTCTTAAGTCATATATGACCTTATGAAATCATATATGATTTACAATACGAATTATATATGCTTTTCTCAAACTTGACTTAAGGAAGAAACTGGAAAACGTTCGTCGAAAGTATACACATGTGCCTCAATAAAAAGATGATTTATTGCTCGTCACAATTATATATTTTTCAAACGATAAATCACTAGGCGAAAAAGATTATTTAATACACATACTGCTCAAATAAATGTTACTTGTAAGCTTAAATTACTACCAATTCGTTGTTTAAAAAAAAATATGTTTTCATATGATAATTGTACAAATCGTGCTTGTTATCATAAACTAGATAATATAAATAGTAATAAAACTATATTATAGTTTTTTATGAGACTTTATATAAGATATACTTGACACTAGAACCAAGTGGAACAACATACGGTTACTGACTTCTGAAAAGATAATGGCGCCATTGTGTGACATTATTTGGCGCCCATAAACATATAGATCGTGGAGCAAAAGTCATTCCTTCCACAACACACAAGGCTTATATTGCGGTTAATCAAATGCAGTAAACCTTCAAGAAGGAGTTAAATAAGGTACATCATTTATTATTTTAGATCATAATTTTTTTTAATGTTTTAATTTACCTTTAATTTAATGTCATGGTGCTTGATTCATTAATTTTAATTGCATGATTATAGTTAATTAGGTAACTATTTAATTTTCAATTTTATGTTAATAAATTAGGGTTCTTTCAATTATACTTGATAATTTTAACTGTGTGGGAAGAGGGAACCCCTAGTTTCGATTGTGTTTAAGGAATGTTCGGGTGTGCAGTTAAAAATATTATTGTCAGCCCCTCTTTTTGACCATCTTCTTCTTCTCTTGTGGTTCTTCAACATAATTCATTAGCCTTTTTCTTTTTAGCGCTACTTTATTTGATTTCTTGACCCATCATTCATTACTTCATACTAGTGTCGAGATACCATCCAAGCTAATCATTTGTTGGTATCGAGTTGATGATTTTGTGGTTGATATGAATTAATAGCGGTACCTTTGGTGGTGTTATGATCTTTTAGAGGTTGCTGAAACATGGACTCCTATTTTTGGCAGACCTTGTGTGATCCTCAAATAGGATTATGGCAACTTATGGATCATCTAATTGTCTTATATCTTTAGGTGGTACACTAGATATAACAATCAATGCTTGTATTACAGCAACAAAAGAGAGTTACCCTTAGGAGAAATTTGGCATAGTTATGTAATAGTGTTTTGTTTCAGTGAATACACGACATGCTTAACAATGGTGTTGTCATACATTTACTTAGGACTTGGAAAAAGATGGTTGTATTTTTTACTTCTCTTTTGGAGGAGCATTTTTGTATCAATCTATTGGGTATTACAGAATATAATCTAGACATGTAAGATTGTAAGCATAGACTTAATTTATAGAGCATTAATTTTATTTGTTAGTAGATTAGATTGGATGACTTCCATATCAAATATGTATATCGTAATAGTAACAAATGATAGCACTGATATGGACTATGGAGCACATTTGAACGAACTAGTAAATTCTTAAAAACATAACCGAAAAGGTGTTTGGATTATTATTTGTCTGCTATCATAGTAAACTACTTTTATTTTCTTATTATTCTATTAATTTTACAATACAAGTTCATACTCTTAGGTTGTATATATGTGAATATTATGTGGTCAATGTATTTTTAATTTTATTTTTTCTAACTTGTTATATTAGCTACTAATTCTTTTTGGTTTGACATTTTTTTATAGTGATCATGGCATGTACTAATGTTGGGCATAAAGGTAGAGGTGGTCGGGGAGGTGGAGGTGGCATTAGTGATCATGCAGCTACTCGTGGTTGGGCTGTTAAAGGCCAAATGAGAGTCAGTGAAATTGGCACAAGCGATGGGTGTTGAACTTGATGGTGCTGACATGATTTATAAACCAGAATGTATATAATCAATCGACTGGGAAGACATGATTTACCGTGTTTGGAACACCCAAAAATGGTTAATGAAATCACAGTCATGTAGAAAGAACCGTAACACCTTGAAAGAAGGTTCGTGTCTAAACATTGTGCTGGCTCAAGCACAATTTCTCAACATAAAAGGAAATCCGTAAGTTTCTACTTATATTTTCATTTTGTATTTCGTATTTTTTGGATATATGTTACGTTTTTTTCTTGAACAACAATATCTATTATATTGAGTTCAAACATCAAAGTATTATTTTGTTTTCTTTTTAGATCTTACAAAAAATTTACGGATTTACAGGATTCAACTAAACAAACACCATGAGACTGCTGCTGAACTATTTGATCTCACACACACGAACAAAGGAGCATTCATTACATTAAAATCAGAGAGAGTGGAGGTATGTAGTCTTACATCCATAATTACTGTAACTTCAATATTTATTGTTACTGGGTTTCGTGACTATGTGTTTCGTGACTATCCACAGGCCGCATATAATGTCGCTCTATTGGATAAATACGGAACAAATACCATTGACCATCCCATTTATGATGATGACCTGTGGAAACAATGTGTCGGAGAGGATACGAAACGTTAAGCGCTTGGGTGGGTTCCATGTCAGATCCAAAGTACACGATAACTGGTACACTAAGTACATGTGCTTCATCCTCAGGATCCAAAGATGTTCAGGTGTGTTTCTTTTATATATAAACCACTCAATGTTTCTTAATGTTTATATTGTTAATGCTAGAAGTATCACATATCTTTCTTTTAATACATACTAGCCTAGAACCCCTTTCAACCCCGGGTAATATCAAGTAAACAACACTTAAGTTAAATGACAAAAATAGAATATAAACAACAAACAAAAAGTAAAGAACTTGCCTGCATAACTACTACAAATGCGTGAAAATTTTCAATTTCCCAGTTGAGTGTTGACCCAAAAGCATCACCATAGTTTGGAATCAAAATTAATGTTGTTCTAGAGACAGGAAGGCAACATCATAGTGGATCAGATTCCTGTTTAAAAATAGTATACATAATAGGTTTATGTTTCAAATATATTTCATACTGAATGTAAAATACACTCATTAGGATTGTAGTAAATTGTACAAAAATGATCTCATCGTAGTAGCAATTTGAATATAAATAATGTAGGATCTTATTTTACCGGGGACAGTCCCCTTTACCCAAAAAAATAATGTAAGATCTATGACTAAAAAAGAACAGATGTTGGTTGTATCATGACTCACTTGTTAAACCAGTTCTCTTGATTTGAACCATTTCTGATAAAAGGCTAAATAAATCAACCCATTAATTAATAAAGGGGTACAAGGTGCTACATATACAACTTAACTGAAGACTGTTTATGTTTGGATTGGATGACTGGGTGAAGTAGATATGTTTTCTTGTATTTGGCGCATTATTTGATAATTGATTTTCTAACATTTTTCAAGTTTTATACGTATTAATAAAATAACAGATTTACACAAAAAGAACAAACAAATGTTGCACATCAGCTAAACCTTCTATTTAATAGTATGTAAAGATTTCAAATCTTGATAGCGTTAGTGCAGAGTTAAAAGAATAATTGAAGAAAGAAATGAATGTCATGTTCAAGGAAGAAATAAAGACTTAGCTTGTTGGGAATTATTTGTTAAGTGTCAAGTATCGTCAGTGTATTTTAAGTACTTTTAGTTTTATGTAAGTACCGTTAGTCTTAACGCGGTACATAGTAAGTACTACTACTTATAAAGTAAGTACTGGTATACTGATTAGGACGAATATATCTTTGTATAAGATATGTCATAGTTATAGTTAGAGTATATATTATGTGATATACTTAAATAGTTAGAATATTGATAATATATCGTCTGTGATATAGTTATCTTTATAGAATATTCTAAGGTTTCTAGGGCTCCTTACTCTATAAAAGGAACATAGGTACAATGTCTTTCATGTACCTCATTCAAGTCGATTAATAAGAGAATCGAATAGTTAAAAGTAATTATGTTATTCTGTGCTTTATAGGTTAGATTTCGCATAACTTATTTAGTGTTAGTAAGAGTGCTCAAAGTGTTTTAGTTTGATTACAAACTACTATACTAATTCTTAACAGAATATAGATCCAATCAAAGGGATCAACAAGTGGTAGCAGAGCTTGTTGAGAAACTCTGAAAAAGAAGAACATAACCCCAAACACTCCACACATACCAAAACTCAATGTCTCAACCAGATGGTGATGATGCTCACTTGGATGATGTTCAGAACCCTGATCCTATACCACAGGGACAACCACAAGTTGTGCATCCTGCACCAGTACAAGGTGTTCAAGCCGTGAATGCATTAGCTACTTCTACAACAACACCTTCTCATACTTTATCTGTTGTTAAACTTCCAGTTCTCAAAGGTGACAATTATGAGACATGGGTTATGCAGCTGGAAGATTACTTGAATCACACAAATCACACTATGTGGCAAGTTATCAAGAATGGGAACACATCAAAGAAGCTACACTGGTTGCCAGACGGTACATGCTATGCTCTACCTGTTGTGACTGCTGAGGAGGTACAAACAGAGATCAGAGAGAAAAGCCAGAACTGCTTTGGCTATGGCTCTTTCTGAAGACATTCTACCAAGCTTCCATCATTATAAGGATGCTAAAGCTATGTACGATGATATAAAGCTTAGATTTAGCCATTTAGGGGTAATGACAGATCTAAGAAGATAAAGAAGATTGTTCTTAAGCAAGAATTTGATAACTTCTTAATTACCAGTATAGATGGGATACATGGTGGATATGGAAGGTTCAGTAAGCTGCTTATTCAATTGGTAGTTTATGGACAAGTAATTCCTAATGAAGAAGCTAATTTAAAATTCTTAAGAAGTGTTCCACCAGAGTGGAAAGCAATGGCTATGCACTTCATCACAAGAGATGATCTGGAAACAATTCCTTTTGATCATCTCTACAACAATCTTAGAGCATATGAGATGGATGTGAAAGGCACTGAAGTAAAGGCAGCGACTACTACAAAGTCTAACTAGGCTTTTGTGTCAGATGGAAACAGCGGTACTTACTTTCATAATACTGCTAGTGGATCTAGCTGCGGTACATAATTCACAAATACCGCTGGAGGACTTACAAGCAGTACTTACCCACAAAGTATTGAAGGCAGCCCTATAGTCTCTCAAAATCCACATGTAAGGTCTTCACCATTGTTTAGTGACAATGATACCTTCTCATTCTTCGCTGGACAAGACAACAGGCCAAGATTAACAATCAATGACTTGTTCCAAATGGATGATGCTGATGTTGAAGAGATGGATCTTAAATGGCAAGATGCTTTGGTGTCAGTAAGATCTAATAGGTTCTTCAAGAAGACTGGAAGAAAAATGACTGTTGATCCTAATGATCCATTAGGATATGACAAGTCTAAAGTTGAATGCTATAACTGTGGAAGGAATGGACACTTTTCAAGAGAATGCTCTAGAGACAAAGCTGCAAATAGCAATCAGAAGTCCAAGCACAGCTATAGAACCAATCCAAGAATAACTGAAAGCTTTCCAAAAGGAAACAGCAGGAGTCCTAAAGGAACCAAAGCATTGGTTACTGTAGAGGAGTGGTGAACTCGGCTAAAGATGAAGAAGAAGAAGAGCTTGGTTTAATGGCTCTCTCACATGAAGATACTGAGGTACATCCTTGTTCTAAAAACTGTGTTCTTAAATTTAATGGCCTAAAAGTAGAACTAGAGGAACATCATCAATAAGTTAACACATGCACAATAGAATTAAATGCTTTTAAACAGGGTGTTGTTAAATTAGAAGAAAATATAGTTTTGTATAAAAATGCTCAACAAAACTATGAAGAGAAAATAAGAATTTTAACTCTTCAAATGAGGGAAAAAGATGTGGAAATAAAAGCTTTTGAAAGACAACTGTTAAAAATATCAACAAAAAATGAAGCTTTAAAATCCAGTCTTTATAATGAAAGGGAAGTGATTAATCTTTGGCAAAAATCCTCTAAAGGATTGGGAAAATTGATTAATTCACAAATGGGGTATTATGATAAATCAGGCCTAGGATATATTGAGGACCAACCTGGGATAACTTTAACTGACAAGGACTTATCAAAAGGGATTTTTGATAGTTCTAGTGAGGTAGATGATACAGCTGAAAATGATAGATATGCTGAAGGAATGAAGACAGTTCTTCCACCACTATCAGGAATTTTCATGCCCCCTAGTAATGATACAAGTATAGAGTTAGAAGAACCAAAGGTTAAAAATACCTTAAACTCTAGTACTTTGTCCCAAGAAAAGACTGTTGTGACCAAAAACATTGTTTATCCACCTTTAATGAACAACTTTGTTTTTGAAGAATCGAAGACTAGTTCTGCTTCTAAGCAGGTAAAAACTCCTAGCAAGATATTGGAAAACAATGTAAAACATAATAAAGCCAAAAGGGATGGGATAGGTTTTGAGAAAGTTAAGTCAAACAACCTTTTGGGTCTTCTTTAAGAAGAAGAGGATGTTATGTTTATGGTAGTCTAAGTCATTTTATCAAAGATTATACTCTACATGAAGATAAGATTGTGAAACAAAAGACTGCACAAAATGTAATGAAAAACAGTAATGGGAAAAATGCACAAGTTAATAGGAATCAGAAACTTAAGAATGACAAACCTAAGTTTGATCACTCAAGGGTAGCCAAACAGATTAAATATAACCCTGCCAAAAGTTTTGTTCCTAGGGCAGTACTTATGAAACAAGGTCTAGTACCTATAAAGTCTGGTAAATCAAGTAACGGCAAGTCTAGACCTGCAAGTACTGCTAGACCAAACTTAAGTAATGTTGGTTTAAAGTCTGTAAAACCAAAGTTCTCCAAGACTTCTCAGAAGGTTTTTGAAAAAGTTCAAACACCTAGAAGTAAGGATAAAAAAACAAACCAGTGCAAATGTGGGTTCCTAAAAGAGATAAATCATGTGTTAAAGCAAGTACCGCTAAAGCAGTACTTAAGGCAAAGAAGTCTGAGCACATAGAGTCACCCTATGTTTTTGACTACATAAATGAAACCATGAAGTATAAGAGCAAAAGTACCATTACTGGGAATGCTTCAGAACAAACTCTTAAATGTGTAGGTCCCACAAGATCCGAGCCAAATGTGGCTTGGGTCCCTGTTAAAAACTAATGAGTTTTATTTGTGTGCAGCGTCATCTAATTGATGAATTGAAGGATAAAGGTATAGTAGATAGTGGATGCTCGAGACACATGACACGAAAACAAAGATTTTCTTGATGAATTTGAAGAATTCAGAGGAGGTCTAGTAGCCTTTGGAGGTAGCAAAGGTAGAATCACTAGCAAAGGGAAAATCAACACAGGAAAGTTAGAATTTGAAGATGTGTTCTTTGTAAAAGAATTGAATGAGTTCAATCTCTTTTCTGTATCACAAATGTGTGATAAGAAGAACAAGGTGCTATTCACAGACAAAGACTGCTTGGTGTTGTCTAAAGACTTTGAGATGCCTAAGGAATCTCAAATACTGCTTAAAGTACCAATGCAAGAAAATATGTACACCTTTAATCTTCATACTATTACTCCAACAGGTGGTATTATATGTTTGCTAGCTAAGGCTTCTTTTGATGAGTCTAATTTGTGGCATAGAAGGTTAGGTCATGTGAATTTCAAGAATCTTAATAGATTAGTGAATATGAATTTGGTTAGAGGTTTACCTAACAAATCTTTTCAAAATGATTTCACATGTGCTGCCTGTCAAAAAGGTAAACAACATAGAGCCTCTTGTAAGACCAAGACTGTCAACACTATAACAAAACCTTTGCAGCTTTTGCATATGGATTTGTTTGGTCCAGTTTCTATAAGAAGCATTAGTCATAAGACCTTTTGTCTAGTCATAACGGATGATTATAGTAGATTCAGTTGGGTTTTCTTTTTAGCTCTTAAAAGTGGAACAAATGAATTACTTAAAGACTTTATCACTTTAGTTGAAAAACAGTTCACTAAACAGGTTTTAATCATTAGGACTGATAATGGGACAAAATTCAAGAATGCTAATTTTGATGAATTCTGTAGGTCTAAAGGAATTAAGAGACAATTTAGTAATCCTAGGACTCCACAACAAAATGGAGTAGGTGAAAGGAAAAATAGGACACTGATTGAGGCTGCTAGAACTATGCTGGCTGATTCTCTTTTGCCAAATACCTTTTGGGCAGAAGCAATCAACATTGTATGTTATGTGTTAAATAGAGTCCTAGTAACCAAGCCTCAAAATAAAACATCTTATTAACTTTTGACTGGTGTGAAGCCTACCATAATTCATTTAAGACCTTTTGGGTGTCATGTGTCTATACTAAATACTCTTGATTATTTGGGAAAGTTTGATGGAAAGTCTGATCCAAGATATCTTGTAGGATATTCAGTGTAAAGTAAAGCATATAGGGTTTATAATTTGGCATCTAAGAAGGTTGAAGAAAATGCTCATGTTAATTTCTTAGAAAATAAACCTAATGTCCCAGGAATAGGTTATGCTTGGATGTTTGATTTAGATTATCTAACTAACTCTATGGATTACTATTCTTTGCAAAAGGATTGTCAAACTAACAATGCAGGTGAGGAGTCAAGTGCAACTAATGCAGGTACTCAAGAAGATGTTTCTTCATCAGATGATGATGTTCATATCCATGTGCCCAATATGCTTACTGTTACTCCCATGTTTGTCACTCCCAAGAAGCAAACAATGCCATCAAAAGATGATCAAGCCTTCCAAGAGCTTCAGAGGCATCAAGATCAAGAAAAGAATGCTAAATCTGCTAATAAGCATTCAGGAGAAGAATCTTTTGAGTCACAACACTCAGCAGTACATACTACACCTAGCGGTACTTCATCTGCAAGTACTGCTAAGTCCAAATATGCCAAATCTGTTGACTCACTAGAAGAGTTTTTACAAGCTATGGACGATGAAGACTTATATGTGATGAGACTGTAATTATACATAGTCTCATCGTCCAAATCGGGCTTAAAACACTTAAAATATCATCAAAATACCCAAATATATGCTTGTGTTTGTTCATTGTGTATTTTAGGTACGAATATTGAATTCAACAAAAGATCACAAGAATGAAGCAAAAACGAACACGGGAAACGAAGCCGCACAAAGAACCGGGCCCTAGTATGGAATTTCCAAAATTACCCTTGAAGTTTGAAGATTAGTCAACTTTGGTCCCTCATTTTTGAAGAATTGACAAGAAAGGTCATTGGAGAATCATTTGATACAAGTTACAACCCTAAAGTTTCAAGACATGTCAAAACAGCCCTTGAAGATTAAAGGAATTGCAAGATTGGTCCTTGTTGAAAGTTTCATACTCCTTGTGCCAAATTTGACAAGACCTCCAAACTTATTACAAAGGAAATGGGGTGTTTAGCTATTATTTACAAAGTGAATACAAATGGGAACATGGGGGGCTAAACCTGCCAGACAAAAAAAACATTATCCCACCACTCATAAGCCGTCACGTCATCCACCCAGCCAATCACACCCCTCCTATACTCCACGTCTGATTACCACCCAACTTTTTAAACCAGTTTATTAAACACAAAATTAGTGGGGGAAACACTTAATTCAAAAATTTACTTTCCTAATCCTAATCAAAACCTGCCTTTTATCCACCTTCATCCTAAGAACCCTAAGGGCTTGTTTGGTAGATATTTTAATTAAGTCATATTTAATTAACAGACGACTTAATGCACACAGCCTTAGTTTTATTACTTAATGTTTTCAAACGTGTTATTTTATTAAGTCACAAACAAACAAAATTCTTATGACTTAATAAATTCAGTTTTTTTCATATTAAGTCATTTAAGTCATTATCAAACAACACCTAAAACTAATTACCTATCTAAACCAAACGGAAAAACTATAATCCTGTCCAGATTATTGATTCACACTCAACTAAACAAAACCCACCCACCAAAGCCATATCCCGTGACCTGGTGGGACCCCTCCCAGACTCCCCTACTTCACTACTTTTAGAAAAATTCGAATCTCCCAGTCAAATTAACGGATAAAACCATTTTCTTGGTCCCAAAGGCGAAAATGAACAACCAAGATTAGAGAAACATTGCTGGCATCACAGGATCACATGGGATAAGTTGTTGACCAAGTTTGAATCATGAAGACTCAAGGGCATAAGAGGGAATTCAGTAGTTAGGGTTTTTAGCTATTCACTTGTAGCCTAGAATGTTCTTAATGTTAGTATAAATAGGACTTGTATTCGGCCATTGAGCTTTTGTTCTAGTTTTTTGTAAAATTTTAAATTGATTAAGGAAAATGAAAAGTTTGAATTTTGCATATTACTGAGTTCCTTGAATCTTTTTTTGTTTCAGTAGTTAACAAGTTACTTTTATTCAAAAGTTTTAGTTAAAATTTAATCAAAGGTTTTTTAAAAACGTGTTTCAAGATTTTTAAGAGTAAACCAAACTTAAGGTGGAAGTGAAAGTGGAAGCCCTAGGTTTGGTTTGGTTTGATTTTACCTGGTCATTTTAGTTTCTGTTTAGATAAGAGGTTTCAGGTTGGTTTCATCAAAAAAAATTTGTTTTCAAAGGTTTTGTGGTACTTCTGTTTTTTTTGTTCCATCAAAGGATTGAGTCTCAAAAGCTAGATTAATAAATAAGCTTAGCTTGTGAGTTTATCAATTATTACTTCCACCCATGTTTGTTCTCTTTTCTTAGCAGGTATAATCCCTTATTTTTGAAGATATATTGGGTGTGACTAGGAAAGTCACACCACCATTCTCAACATTCAGCAGCATCATTGCACAACTCACGCACAAGCCCCAACTTGTAAGGAGATGGCATTGCAGCCATAGTGGGGCCCGGATGTGGGTCCCACAAGGTAAAAAAAACCTAGGCTTGAACCCTCCTTCTAGGGCTTTTATGTGATTTTGTGTGAACCTGTTTGTGTGTTGGATTTATCAGTTTGATTAGGCTCATATAAGTCTTTTATGCATGTTAGCGTATTGATTGATTAGTTTTGTTAGGATTTAAAAGCTCTTGATTTGATAAATTTGGATTTTCAGAAATTAAGGAGTGTTTGGTTTTAGGGATTTGAGGGTTTAAAGTGACAATAAATCTGTTAAAAATCTATCCTACTCACTTGACTGGTTAGTAGTAGGTTAATATCAGTATTGGTTTTCAGATGGGTAAGTTTTTAGTAAAGTTTGTATGCTAAAATTTTCTTAAAATTGGCTTAAAATTCAGTAGGGATTAAACTGCTTGATTTTCAGTAATTTGCTTATTTAAATCTTGTATATTGTTGAGATTGGGTGTAATCTAGGGTTGTGTTCAGTTTGTATGTGATTTGGTTAGGTTTTATGCAAGTTTGTGACTATTGAATCTCATCAAAGTGCCAACTGCATCAGCAAGGGTGACCATATGCATGTTTCTGATTAAAAGTAACTTACTAACGCATTTTTATGTGATTTTTGTTAAGTAACTTGTTGATTTTATTGCATTGCTAGACTCCCTACACTCCACTGAGTGTAGGGGTGCCTTATTGTCCAAGAAAAAGCAACCACATAAGCTTTCCTAAGCTTATTTGTCATCAGACCTGAAAATTTGTGAAGTCAGTGGGAACAAAGTTCCCACTGCCAGTGCTAAAGTTCCCCCTGCTTAGCTACCAGACAAAACCATCTCAAGTGTCACTATCAGATCTTGTTTTTTTGTCTTTAGTGATGAATTTTTGAACTTTTTCAGTAATTTTAGTTTTGATATTTTTCTTATTTAATATCTGAATTTTCCATTTAGTTTATTTTTATTTTACTGTTCATTTCCTATTTTTTAGATTAAATTGCATTTTAAATTACTTATTTAATTTACTGTTTTTGTCTTTTAGTGTCAAAACTTAATATTTTTCATTTTTAAAAATTCTCTTAGATTTAGAAAAGTATTTTAAGATTTTTAGTTTAAAAATATTTTACTGTTCACTTTTAAAAGTAATTTTTAGATTTACTTTTAGTTTAATTGGGGTTTAATTATAATCTGTTTTGTCTTTTAGTGAAAAATTTTACTTTTTTCAAACTTTTTCATTTTTCTACTGTTCATTAGTATAATTTAGGATTTTTAAAATTGTCAAATTATTTTTAGCATTATTTTAATATTTTGAATCATTAATTTAGTTTAAAAATAGTTTTTAGTGTTTTAAAAATAGAAAAATAGTTTTGAAAATTTAGGAAAAATACTTTTTAGTCTTTAAATAATATAGGTGAGTTATTAGTTCAATGAAATAATATTTTGGCCTTTTTCTTAATTATATTTAATTTTAGGGCTTTAGTTTGCATTTAAAATTGAATATTTAATTAATAAAAGGTTTTAAAATTTATTTATTGAACTTTTATTCTTATTTATATTATTTAAGACTTAATTTAAACTTTTAATTAAATTTTTGCTTTAATTTTCAATTTTATCACGTTTTACGTATTTACGTTCGCGTTTTACGTCAAATCATCGTAGTTTAATCGTAGTCGTAGCTCGTCATTAATTTTTCTCTTCTAAACCAAAAACGTCACTAATCCAAACTTTGATTTTATATATTGGCACACTTAATTCACACCCCTCCTTCGAGAACGAACCCGCATTTATTCGGTTTTACGTTTTTCCTAAAGCGTAAGACTTAATACTTGCCGCTCATACGCGTTTTTCCTAAAACGTTTACGATTTACTACTATCATTGGGCGCCGCTGCCGGGGAGGTATTTTTGAGTTGCCATTATTACTATTGTGTTTGTGTGAGTACACTACAAGAAAAAGGGTCTTATAGGACACCAGTTAGTGTCCTGTAAATTAGGTTTATAGGACCTTTAACGTAATAGGACCAAAATAAGAGTGTCCTATAGGTAGGGGTTGTATTAGATACTTAGGACATTTATCGGCGTCCTAATAAACCGGAACATTTTAAAACTAATAATTTGGTCATATAAAAATGTTTTTGGGACCAAAATGACGTCCTAATATAGCACATAATAAGATGCTATTCGGTGTCCTAATATATGCTTGTCCATCTATCATGTTTTGAAACACTTTCAAGAGTCCTAACATACATTTTTATAGGACAAAAATATAATAAATAAAGTCATATTTTAGTACCAATAAAAGGGTCGTAATACATTGATGATCTGTTAAGACCAACTTTGGTGTCATAAAAGGCATTTTGCACATGATTGGTTAATAGAATTATGGACCTAATAAAACAATCGAAATCCTAATAGAACGCTTGAAATCTATATCCGTGCAACATATGTAACAATGCTTATCTGAAAAACATAAAACAATCAACCAAAGTAAATTTGAACTTTGAACCAAGTGAAGACAAGGAATATAATTTAATAAGAAAGGATTTCATTCCATAAAAGAAGTTTCAACCAGGTTGAAATAACATCCAACATAAAAGTCTTACATAATTCAACATAACACAGGAAAGCAAAGATAGTCTTGAGCCATTAGGCGACGATAACAGAAAATAAAAACCAAGTAGCAGATGTAACAAAAGGAAAACTAGAAACTCGTCGCTTAAGTCATCATCCATCATCAATCATCCTCGCGCACCACCTACAAAGAAACAGGTCATGTTTAATAGGTGCAATAAATTTTACTCTAAGTAGTAGTTTAATTATACGAGTATATCATGGTAGCATACCGAAATAAGAGAGCAAGGCCAAGCAACTGGTGCGCCAATAGCATCTTGAATTGTGACAAACAATCCATACTTCCTGACCAAATATTCATCCTTTTTTATAGCGACTTGAACATCTACCTGGCACCAATTTGGTCCAATCTCTTCACTCCCAACTACCTCATCAGGTTCCAAACTCCTTAGCCAACCCTTTGCTACAATCTCAGAGTTCGAAATGCTCTAAAGGTAAACTTGAAGTCCAACCTACAGTTATAATTTACATAAATATGTCATAGTTTAACTAGTAAGAGCACATAATTTTCATTCAAATAAACACACGTACTCTTAATGGTTGAGGTTCATTTGCAACAATGAGGCCCTGTGGTGATGGACGGGGAACATTTGTACCATAAGAATCATTATTACTCGACCCTTGCCTATGTGCTTCCCTTTCTTTATACACCGCCAATTCAATACTAAGTTGTTCAGCAGTAGCCTTCCATTGTAGTTTATCTCTACGACGAGCAGAACGACTTGGAACCACACCCCAAACATCAGAAGCACGAACACCTAGCCCATACATCTCTGCGGTTCCATTTTTATCGTGGCCCATTACTTTAGAATAGATATCTTGAGGTCCAGGCTCATCCAATTCTTGGTCTGAAAGTTGAGAAGTTAATTCTTCCATTTTTTCCTGATAAGAAGTACTAAATATGTTAGATGTGAGCCCTTAGAACTACTCAACTTACATGAAATGACAATAATTCGAGATAAAATGAACATATAGACATAGTTCATACAATGGCCTTTGCAGCTTCAGGGTTTTGTGTAATTCCGTCTTTAGAAAAGCAAGCACGAAACAACTCCTTTCGAGTTGGTTCACGCCCCAAGATTACTTGTCAAAAAAAGTTAGTATATGTAAACAAGCGTAAATTTCAAATTGGCCAAGGAATCATTAATTCCATAAGTATAAAACAAAAAAAATGTGCGACTACTTAGAGATAACTCAGCCACAGGTCAGACTATCAAGTAAATAGACAAAGTACCTAAACCTGATGTAGCGCTAAATACTAACATGCCAAAATAAGTACCTATATCAAGATGAGAATCCGCAGATTTACATACCGACAGAAGAGCCGAACTGGTATACGAACTGAACACGAACTAATATGTGAACTAAACTAAACTAAACTGATATACGAACTGAACATGAACGGATATAGTAACAAAGAACATAACCACTTATTCTAATCAATGCACATGGCATAGAGTATAATCACTTCACCAGCGATACAAGTTATCATTAAAACTATGAATAACAGGTGACATGTAGGCTTCAGTTCTGAAATAGCATAGTAATGTTTTAACACAGACAACATATACTCGTCATTTTAATTTTAACTCTTTTGACTGACCTAAAACATATTATCAGGTCGCAAAGCTTAACAACAAACTTTGATATCAACGAAAAATCATGAAGCATCAGGTAATAAGCAAAAGTTATTTTTTATTAAGCTAATGAAAATATTTCTGTAACGATCTACAAAGCACATAACGTCTCAACTTTTTAGTTTAAACTTAAGAGTTATTAACTGGTCCATTTTTTATGGTTGTTTTCACAGCTCCATATATGTATTTCAACAAGGTGAACATCAAAAAAATTTATAACCAAACATCAGCTCAAAAATATATTGAGACTGAGACAGGGGTGCACACAGTGGAGAAACATCATATTTTGCATAAACAGTTGCATGAAAATATTTAACATTACCTTTTGTTTTTCACGAACTTGAGCATAACTTCGTTTACCCGTTACTTGCATCATCTTCTTCTTTGCCCTATTAGCCTTATTTTTCTCACTGAGTCGCTGAGGTAAAAAAAATAAGGAGTTGAACTTAAAATAAAGATATGTTACTAAAGCTTGGATTTTTTTTACATACCTTCGATTTGCCCTTATTCCAATACTTGACGAGTCTCTTCCACTGAGACGTGAGCACTCGTTTTGGCTTGAATGTAATTTGTTCATTATATGGCAAAGTCGGATCATAGTAGTCCTTTTTAACTCTCGCCCTCCAATTTTTCACTTTCCTCCCAAAAGATTTCAAAATCCAGTCATCAGAACCTGGGGGGAGATCAAATTTGTCCTGGAAAATTTTTTTTGCATCACATGAAGAAATATATATCTAAATAAGTTAAATATGTGATTATTTATAACATACATTCACGGTGTCTAGCAACATCTGTTTCTTGGCATTCTTAACTTTATTCCATGGTTTGTAAAGCTTGCAATACTTCCCACTCCTTGCAAGTGAACCTATAAAATGGGTCAATGTGCTGGTTGTTTCGTCAACAGGTTGCCCATATTCATTAAATTTAACGCTAATACGATCCTCTTCAGTTTTGGTCCAAACTTTTGGCATCATTGTTGGACCTCTAACTCTTTTCCGCGCATTCCCTGAAACTGTAACAGTAAACAGTACTTCAAATTAAAAAAAAGTCCAACTATAGAAGGAAATTATAGTGAACCAATTAAACAAGCCACAAAAATACCTTGAGCGTTGTTAGGTTGGTTAGAGCCAACTGCAATCAAATCTTCAACTTGTTGGCTATTGTTACGATCTCTGGTGCTAGCTCCATTATGCCTCCTTGACGACCATCCTAAGTCATAATATAGAGATAAAAAGACAACAAAATGTTAGTATTTAGTTTTCAGAAAAGGAGACTTTTATGACACAAGACAAAATAAAAATGATATTACTGATTTTTTTTTTGCAGTTTATGTTGGTCCTATTTCTTTGGTTTAGATGTCTCATTATTTTTTGAATAAGATTTATGATATTTATAGCGTGTGCTCTGTTATTGTAAACTTAATTGTTACCTGCCTTTTATAATATTTCGGCAAATTCCTTATGTAGTATTTATGTGGTCATTAGTGGCCTCTCTTTGTTTTTGACTTCTATTTCGGGTTCTTGAAAAATATTGCAGGCAAGAGTTCTTTTACTTGATTAAGCAATTAATAAGGAGCTTACAAGATTTAAGGTATTTGAATATTGAATATAGTACTAATTAAATGGCAATGTTAGATAAACGTTTTGTATGTAGCCTTTATAATAAACACACTTTACACCGAAAAAGTAATTTGTCTTTTTACAACATCACTTGGTATTGCTATCGAGCTTAGTGTTTTGTATCTGGGATACCGAAATGATGAACAGTTTACTTTTATATATGATAAACAAACAGAGCAAATTTTGAGTTGAAAATTGGTCAAAATTTGTACACGTCAAAAAGAAATTTTCACTGTCAGAAACTTTTAGTGTCAATGAAATTAGCACAATTTTAATTGCATTAAGAACTATTAAGATGTATATTCTATTTCACTATATCAATAATGAAACAAGCATTGCAGATTTGCAGGTCACACATACACTTTCTGTTTCGTTGAATATAATTGGTCATATTGAATATTATGAAGGCGACTTGCAAGCCGCAAGGGATCACTACTTTCGTGCTCAGGACGTCTGCAACTCTTTTCATCTACTGGGTATTACGTACTGAATAACAACTTGAAAACCAAAGGTATAACTAGATATGCTTAGGGGGCGTTTGGGTGTGCATTTAGATGGTAACTACGTGGGTTTTATCCTAACATTAAAAACTGATATACGTAGCATACAAGTTGCAATAACAATCAGTTTCAAAATGTGAATCATAGCACCCCCAAAACGGCTTTACTGTAATGCTTTTACGCTTCTTTGCCCAATGGCAACTATATTAGTTGATTATTTTGGAAAAAATTTGGCTGTTCCGGTTTCCTTATAGCTTTTAGACCCTCTAGAATAATCTTTTAAACCGGTTGGTGCCCGGTCTAAATTACTAATCTGCTAGCAAATATGTCTTTTGGACCTACTAAAAACATGTCTTTTAAACCGGTTGTAACACCGGCCTAAATAAATAATCTTTTAGACCGGTGCATAACCCGGTCTTTATGCTCAATACCTTTTGGACCTCCGCCATATCAGACCCCCCAACTAACCTGTTTATATGTTGTTTTCAATCGGTTTAAAAGCTAGGTTTTGTAGTAGTGATACTATGATATGTGAGATGTAAGATAATGTTACTTGTGCTTTGTTATCTGTGGTTGTAGCATATAGTAAAGCTAAGGAGCTATAGTGAACCAATTAAACAACCCAAAAGAGAAAAAAACATACCCCGAGTGTTGTTAGGTTTGTTAGAGCGAACTTCAGTCCCATCTTCAGCTTGTTGTCTACTGTTACGACCTCTGGTGCTAACTCCATTATGCCTCCTTGATGACATTCCTAATTCATAATATAGAGATAAAAAACAACAAAACATTAGTACTTTTTTACCTGAAAAATGCAGCCTTTGGGTTGTGCATCATAAAAATACAAACTTGAAACAATACACTCAGAAGATATTTTCAACTTAGTTTCAACTTATCTGATACTATTATATACTAAAATATAGCAAAAACCTCTTCGTCACTGAAATTAGGCCCCTTAAAACACGAACAGCTCCATCAAAAAAATATATAGTGCCTTATCACGTTGTTCGCTTTGTTTTTTCTCTAAACGATTTTGATATCCATATTTCTATGTCCTAAAATCTGGTAAAAAATTAAGATACTATGATAAAAAAACTTGACCAGAGTAATTGGTAAAAAACTTGTAGTCATCACTAACTAAAAGAATACTTGTTGGGTAACTCTGAAGTTTTTATGTTTTCAAACTAGTAACCCTACGAATCTTATGATTTATAAATATCTATTTTCAATACAATAAAAGTTAAATCGAACCAACTAGACTTGCTTATATTTATTATGTTTCAATCACATTACTATTTAACTAATAGAGATAAATAAAAGAAAAGCATTAAACAATAGATGGAAAAACTGAGAATTTTAAAGTTTTTTGTTTTAGGATGTCATAAAAAACAATTGAGAGAGTTTTGATGTTTTGCAATATAAAAAAAATTGACTTCTAGTTTATATAGTTAGTAGAATACCAATTTGTGATACTCTTACTAAACTATAAGAAAGGACCTGCTTGAATGTCTAACAAACTGGTATTTTACTAACTATATAAACTAGAAGTCAATTATCTTGTTTTGGTACGTTGGTATACGACAACAAAATACTATATTCGGAGGTTTTAGGTGTACGCATCTTGATATATTAGCTGCATATCCATCCGGAACTTTTACCCTTTTTAAGACATTACAAAGTATTTCCTTCTCTTTTTTATCCATTGAGAAACAAGCAGGAGGCAAGTAAAACTTTTTACTATCTCGAGGTTGAGGATGAAGTTCAGGCCTTATACCCATTTCTTGTAGATCCTGATGTGCTTTTATATGATCCTTAGTCTTTCCATCTTGATTCATCAATGTTCCATGTACACTATCAGAAATATTTTTCTCAATATGCATCACATCTAGATTGTGGGGTAGCAAATTATCTTTCCAGTAATCCAACTCAAAAAATATACTCTTCTTTTTCCAATTATATGGTAACTCTGGGTTATCTTTCACCTCTTTTCCAAATTTAATTTCAAAACCATTTAACTCTTTAATTACATCTAAACCCGACATGGGATGAGGTGGCTTCCCATTTTCATTAGTTCCATCAAAAGACTTTTTATCCTTTCGAAAACTATGATTGTGTGGCAAATATCTTCGATGTCCCATGTAACAGTATTTCCCCCCGTGTTTAAGGCGTTTTGATTTGGTATGCTTATGGCAACTAGGACATGCAAGTTCACCTTTAGTACTCCACCCTGATAGATTTACGTAAGCGGGAAAGTCACTTATGGTCCATAACAAAGAGGCACGCAGTTGAAATTTTATCTTTGTTGATGCATCATAAGTTTCTACCCCATCATTCCATAATTCCTTTAGTTCTTCCACTAGCGGTTCTAAATAGACATCAATATTATTTCCTGGCGTGGATGGTCCAGGTATAAGTAAAGACAACATTAAGTAAGGTTGTTTCATGCACATCCATGGGGGGAGGTTATATGGCATTAAGACAACTGGCCATGTACTATGAGAAGCACTCATATTCCCGAAAGGATTAAACCCATCACTTGCTAAACCAAGCCTAACGTTGCGAGGATCCTTAGCAAATTCCGGATATTTGAAATCAAATGTTTGCCAAGCCGGGGAATCTGCGGGATGTCTCAAACAACCATCTTTAGTACGACCCTCGTCATGCCATCTCATGGAGGCAGCTACTTTAGGTGACATGAATAGCTTTTGCAACCTTGGTTTGAGAGGAAAATGACGCAAAACTTTTGTTGCAATCTTCTTCTGGGTATGGGGCTCGGTAGAATCATTTTCACTTGGTTTGTACCTCGACGTACCGCATATATCACATTGTGTTTTCTCGCTATTGGTTTTCCAGTACAACATACAATCATTAGGGCATGCATCAATTTTATCGTAACTAAGTCCCAAATCTCTTATAAGTTTCTTCATTTCATAAAACGACTTTGGAATAGATGCATCAGGGAAAGCCTCCCTCATTGTTTTGAGTGTCATGTTAAAACCTTTCTCGCTACATTTTCCTATGCACTTACTACGATATAATCTCACGATAAAAGAAAGAACTGAAAAATTTTTACATCCAGGATAAAGTTCTTTCTTTGCGTCCTCTAATACAACATTAAATTTTTTTTCAAGGGCGTTTGGCGTACCTTTATTTTTATCATTTTTTTTACACGTTTCGCGAGAACGTTTGTTCTGATTAGAGATACGAAAGGCATCACGCACCAATCCTTCCATGTCATCATGTGTATCCAGTTGCATGCCATCTTGTGTATCTAAATTCATGTCATGTTGTGTATCTGGTACGGGACAAGTAGCGAGTCGGGACACTGAACGTGGAATTTGATAACCTTTGATAAACCCATCACATATTAGATGATCACTAGCATCCTTTCGCTCGACTCATATTCCATTAAGACATCTAGCGCAAGGACATAATATGTGTCCACTATTAGACTCATTAGCAAACATAAAATCAAGAAACTTATCCAAGCCTTTTTCGTATTCCTTAGTCACCCTTGATAAAGACATCCAGCTAGTATCCATCTCAAGGCTTGATTCAAAACACAAAAATTAGAAGTTAAAATACAAAAATATAATATGCATACATTCTACTTAAACACGTTCTTTAGATAACATGTTTAAAGTCATTGATATGAATTGAGTAATATTGAGTTTAGGAATTGTTAAAATAGTATTATCACAAGCTAAACAGTCTTATGACACCGATACTGAAAACTAACATAATATCCACAACAAATACATAAAATAAGTGAATATTGCAAATCGTTCATTGCACGTTTTAAAGCTAGGTCTAATAAGTGTACCTAATTTATATATAATTTCAATTTAATGTACTCAACTTATTTTTTCTCAATCTAGTGTAAGCAGGTTATCAAGTTTTCCAACGATTTTTTCCGGTGATCCACCACCGGCGTCTTCATTAATCACCTACTTTTTTAAACGTATAAGATTAACATACCAGATTTTTATATTCTGGATTCAGTACATTGGATTTAGTCCATCAAACTTGCGGTTTAATAAATCTTGTAACATTCAGCCAAGATAAAAATTGTAAAAGTAAATCTAGCATACGAAACAGTAGTATGGCTAGTTTGATAAGAACACAAATAACATATAACAAGACGAAACGAGAAATGTCATTAAACAGAACCCATTTCTTTTAGGTAAAACAAACTAAGCTTCAACATACCTCACATTGAATTCCCTCAAACAGTATATGAGAGCTAACAATCATTCTATCAATTCTAATTCCAATAAATCATATCATCATTGATGTTTTGATCTTAATTAACCTTTAATTCCAATAATGCATATCAACATCAATTGATGGTTTGATTGAATTATCAAAAATTACATTGTATTTATGATTATTAAAGAAATGTCTAACCTTTGAATAGATGCTCGATTGATTCTTTTGCCACAGATAAAGAAAGAAATTTCAGTTAGACTTTGAGTTAATGATTCAGATTCGTATGATTTGTTAGCTAGTACCGATCATCTGGGAGCTAGGCAGGGGTTTAAGGATAAGGTTTTAATTAGGATATATTTATCACTTTGGAACATTACATAACTAGTCCTTTTTTTCTTTTTTCTATTTGTCATTATTACTGCTACATGTGATGTGAATACATTTTGATTTAGTTTAAATGTCACTTGTTTAGGGATGGGTATTTGTCGCGAATTCCGAAACCGAACCGGAACCATATCGGAATCGTACCGATTCTTGGTATCCGAATCCCGTTCGATACGGTACCAGTATTACGAAATAAGGTGAAAAAAAATTCGGTACCACTAATTCGGAACGGGATCAGTACTTGTTTGTAAAAGCAGTTTCAATTATTTATTTTTTAGATACCTAAAACTTCTAAGTATTTTACAATTTTATATGGTGTGATTTTTATTCAATTTAAAATTTAAATGATGATTGTAACGAGACTTACAACAGTAAAAAAAACTAAGACGGCTACTATTAAACAAGCAATTGTGTGATTTGGTTATTTGTGTTATATAAAAGTCGTAAATTTTTTGTATTCATTCATAATAATACCCAATGGAATAAGGGTCCTATGAAATCATATCTAATAAGACCCATATATAAAAGTGTCATATTAGATTATAATCTAATAAGACCAAATAAAAAAGTGTCCTATAAACTGTAATTAATAAGACCCTTATATCAAATGTCTTATTAAGTTATATCATAATAGTACCATAATAAAAAGGTGTCTTGTAAATCAACTTAATAGGTCACGCTTATTAAGTGTCCTATAAAAAACCACGATAATATGACTCAAATGTTAACTGGTCCTATAAAATGCTTGTTAGGACCCTGAAAAAAAAGTGTCCCACAAAAGGGTCCTAAAAGCCCCTTATTTTTGTAGTGGTAGTGCGTTTTTGCTTTTCAATTTGGAAAGCGTATATAACGTACATACTCATTTTTGTTATTTTTCCTTAATATATTATAGTATCCAAATAAAACGTGTTTAATTTTCCTAAATTAAACACACAACAATCATTTTTCTATATTGTAGATATCCCATTATCGTTCTCGTTTTTCTTGTGAATATATTACTATATTGTACTTACGTAGAACAATAAATATACAAGTACTCTAAAAGCGTGAAAACGCAACCTTGATTCGGGATTTCATCAATCGATCTTTGTATTCGAATCTAAAGCAAAAGTTTAAAGACAAAATAGATAAATACTTTCGTGAGGCTTAATTTCGATTAACACAAACTATAAGGTGGGTAAGGCGGTTGTATTTCACGACCTAAGGGAAAAAGGCTCTTAAGTGCTTAGCGCCGCCTCGTTTCCCCCGCTTGCTTGTGCGTGTTTTGAGAAAGAGGGTTAATCAAGGGTTTGCCGCCCAAGTATTATCTATGTATATATTATTTGCTTGTTTTCAAGATTAAACCCTCTTGAACGTTTTGGTGTTCCACCAACGTTCTAAAGTCATCGAGAACATTCACTCCACGTGATCGTTTTCATTCTTTGAGGCTCCTTTAATCGAGAAATCGATTCGAGGAGATATTTGTAGATTTGAGTCTACGTAATACACAAAAAATCCAAAAAAAAAAAACAATCAAAAACAAAAAAAAATTGGAAAATAGAAAAACCGCAAAAAGAATCTTCTTTGCTACCCCCCATTCTACACTTAGTGCATGCGCACTCGATCGAAGGATTATTCTAATTCTAGCGACGCTTCGAATCGACGCAATCGTAATCGAAGTAATCGACGACGTAGACGAGATTTAGAAACCGACGTTCCTAATATCTTTGTTGAAGAGACCTTAGAGGAGATGGCCGACAATCGTTCGATGATGGAATTGCTCCAAGCACCCACCGAGGGTTATGGAGACGCGATCGTAATTCCCGCTATCGAAGCGGAGAATTTTAAGATTAAGAGCGGAATGCTTTCGTTAATCCAAGCTACGAAGTTTCAAGGTCGTGAAGCCGATAATCCTCACGACCATAATCGGAATTTTGATCGTCTTTTAGCCACGAGCAAGTTTAAGAACGTCGATACCGATGTCGTCAAGCTTATGCTTTTTTTGTACTCGCTCGATGGTGCCGCCAAGGATTGGTACGAGAAAGATCCACCTAATTCCATAACTACGTGGAAGGATCTCGTTTCCAAGTTCGTTAATTATTTTTTCCCACCGTCTAAGACAACGTTTTTAAAAAATGAAATTACGAAATTTGAGCAAAAACCGAATGAATCTTTTAGAGACGCGTGGGATCGTTTCAAGTAATTGCTTAGGCAATGTCCTCACCACGGTTTTTCCGAGTTGCACCAAATCGATACGTTTTACAACGGTCTTAATTTTTAAGAACAAGATTCGTTGAATTCCGCCGCCGGTGGCAACTTTTTGTGTAAGACCCCGAAAGATGCATTGATAATTATCGAAAACCGATCCAAGGTTTACCAACTCCGCAACCCACCGAGTGTTGCCAATGTCGCCAATGTTAGTAGTTCTAATCGCGATATTGAGAGAGTTGATGCGAAAGTCAACAAGCTTACGAATGTGTTTACGTCTTTTCTCTTTGAGATGCAAAAGAAAGACGCTCCCGCTACGGTGAAAGCGGTTGAGGTTTCGTGTACGTTTTGTGGTGGACCTCATATTTATTACGAGTGTGCGGCTACGGATGGCCAAACGTAGAATGTGAGTGCGTTAAATGAAAACAACAATTTTCATAATCAAAATAACGCGGGTCCATCACAACAAGGCAATTATAATCAAGGCAACAATTTTCAAAATCGTAACAATTTTAAAGGAAATAATCAACAAGGAAATTTTCAAAATCAAGGAGGTTATAATCAAGGTCGGAATTTGAATTGGCAAAATCGAGATAATAATCAAAACTCGAATTTTTCAAACAACAACAATCAAGGTAACAATTTTTCGAGTGGTAATCAAGGAAATTTTCAAAGAAGTAATCAAAACCAAGGGAACTTTAATGCTAATCAAAATAGTTCGTCAAACGATTTTCAAAATTACATGAAAACGAATGAGGCTAATATGAGACGATTAGAGGGAGAAATTGGTACTTCGAAAACCGATTTTTCAAATACTTTGAAATTGCAAAACACGAATATTGAACAAGGACAAATTGACATTAAAAAGATGTTTTCGGCTATTATGAACAAAGCCTCTGGTGCTTCATCAAGTTCGTTACCTAGTGACACCGTTGCAAATCCGAAGGAACAATGTAAATCCGCCTCGTCTCGTGAGAAAGGTCGTGTGATTACCCCTAACCTTGAAGGATTTTGAGTTGTTCCTTCTTCTCAACCCTCGACTTCTAAGACGTCTTATTATTCTAAAGTCGATGGGGTGAACGTGGCGACCAAGGAAAAGAGTGCACACCCTCGTGTACCTCAAATTCCATCCACGGTTCAAAAAGAGAGCTTTACCGACCTAACCAAAGTAACCCTTGAAGAAACTTATGCTTCGATCCTTCTTAAAAAACCAAATGGCATATGCCGAGAAAAGAAGAGGATCCGGGCCAATTTCTATTACCTTGTGATTTTTTCGAGATTGAGGGATGTTTAGCCCTTGCCGATTTAGGGGCTAGCATCAATTTCATGCCTTATTCTCTTTGGAAATTGATGAGATTGCCTAATCTTACCCCCACGAACATGACTATCGAGCTTGCAAATTGTACACCACTTATACCAATTGGAATAGCCGAGGATGTCTATGTCAAAGTTGGAAAGTTTGTTTTTCCTGTGGATTTCGTCATATCCGATTACGAGTGTGACCCTAAATGTCCCATTATTTTAGGCCGACCATTTTTATCGACGGCTCGAACCGTAATCGACGTTCACGAGGGGAGACTTACTATGAGATATGGGGAGGATAAAATGGACTTTTTCACGAGTAAATCCCAAGTGTCTTGTGATAATGAAAAAACCGAGGTTTCAAAACCTAATGATTCTAAACCTAATGATTTCAAAATGTACACTTTGGCGGAAAGAATGAGGCTTAATGCATGTTTTGAAAAAATTAAGAAGAACGGTTTTAAAGATGAGGATTTTAATGATAAAGAATACGTGTACCTAATTCAAAAGGGTATGTGTAAATTTATGGATGAAAAATCACTTTGGGATGTATTCGATGAAACAAGTGAAACACCAATTCCGAAGGGCGACATTAGTGCCATCACGACAATGACAAAAATGGACTCGTCTTCACCACCTTCGAAGGACCACGTCTTTGAGGCTTCAACTTCTAACTCCATCGAAGTGCCTCCTTTTCCTTGCCCAACACCCGTTGAGGCTAAAGGTTTTATCGACATCGATCCTCTCGTCTTAGAAAAGTCATCTGAGCATAGTCATTCGACTTGTAAGACCATGGTTGTGAGTGCTCACATCGACTCTTTCTTCGACGATGACGATGGTGATTTTGCCGAGATTGATCACGTACTTCGAAATCCACATGCAATTTCTGATTCTCCTAAAAGGAAACATGTGAAGTACGCTGATTACGAGTTTGATCCCGAGATTGAGGAAATTATTGAACGAGAGCTAGCTCTTTTGCCTCCACTTCCACCTACGAGTGAGGTCGATCTTTCCAAAATCGAGGATGAACTTAATGAGTTGGAACGTCTTATTTTCGATGACGAACCAACTCATGTGACAACAAAAAATCCAATTCTCGAGGAGTTACCTAATCAACACTCTTCAAATGAGAATTATGTTTACCACATTCGTGAGGATTTAACTTATCAACAATCCCCACAAATGGATGATGGTTTCGTGCTTGATCGTGATCTTTTCGAGAGAGTTTCTAAGATACTCAAGGAGGGGAATGACAAACCTTGGTTTGACAAGCCTATCTTTGATGAAGAAATCGATGAGATCGACGTTCATGAGGATGACGAGTATGTTGACCTCGAGGGGGCGGTGTTCTTTACTGATAAACGTTTTGAGAACTTATATAATCCACCACCCCCTGACCGCGACTTAAATGTGAGATTTTTTAGCGCGACTAATTTTTAATTTGAAACGCCAAATATTTTTGACATTATCAAATCGGGTTTTCATAAAGAGTTTTTGAACGATGAAAAAGGAAAAGATTTTAAAAATGTTTTAAAAGATTTTTCTACAAGTTTAACTCCGTCATCACCGCGTTTTATGAGTGTTACCACCTCGTCTAATCCTTTTGACGATGGTTGGTGTGGATCTAGTGTGGGGGAAACCCCTTATGTTCCCTCACATTTCTCCACCGAGGACGAGATTTACGATCTCGGAATTGCTTGTAAAGGGAAATCTCGGTCTTCCATCGATGCAATAAATGGAAATCTTATTCATTTGCTTGGTGTGAGTCTACCTCGAGTAGCTCATGATTTTGACTTACCAATTGCCCCACCTTTCTACTTCTCATCCCTTTTCTTCTACCCCTTTGGGGTTTATGCAATGGTTGGAGTGGCGTTGTTTCGTCTTTCATCCGAAAACGAGGACGCCATCTTCGATCCCGGTATCTTGCATCATCGAAGGACTTAGTCCTTAATACCGGTTGCTTTTGGGCCTTGTTTATCATGTAAGCCCCATCAAAAATGACCATACCATGATTATCCCTAAATGATCACATTTATAGGGATTCGAGTCGAGCTTTTGACTCGGTTATCAAAAACAAGGTGCCTCGTGGGGGATTGTCATGCTTATCCTTGTAAATATTATCGCTTTCTTAGTTAATGTAACGAGGGGACTTGTGCTCTTCCAACCTTTGTTCCGTGGTTATTTGTGATTGTGATTCATTAGGTTCATCGTCATCATTGAAGCCTCTCGAGTTCGCTTTACGGATCACTCGAGCTTCGATCGTTGCCTTTGGAGATTCTGATATCCGATGATATCCTTTTATGTTCTAACATTTATCTTATTAGCATAATTCATAAACGGCTTTTAGGTTATTCGTTTTACCCTTTCCATGCTCGAGATTAAGCATTCGACCACGTCTCTAGTATGGGGGTTTTTTCACCCCTAGACTCGAAACATTGAGGACAATGTTTAGTTTTAGTATGGGGGAGAGGTGAGTAGATACTTCACCTTGCTTACGTCACCAAGCAATCCAATTTCCATCTTTTTGTTATCGTTTTGCTGCAAAATAAGGCTAAAAATGGCCAAATTTTAAAAATTTGCTAGTTTTTCATAAGTGTTTAAGACACGAATGTAGGTTTTCCGATGTTGAGAATAAGAGTAATTTTTGACTCGACCGTACGTGTTGAGCACTTAGCTTCGATTCCTTAACTTTTTAGGCTAAGTCTCTTAAATGAGGACGAGAAATGATAGAGTTATTTATAAGTCTCGTAATCGTCACGATCTCATGTGTAGTAATTATTAGCTTATTCTCCCCACGCTTTTGATAATAATTTGTTAATAAATATTGATTTAGCGGTTTAGTCACTATTGTTGGTTTCTAATTTGTTTTAGTAGCTTCCATGTAATTAAAGCGGGAAAACATTAAGGTATCGCTAGTGTCACGGTTTTGAAGTATTGACACCCGAATAATCGAAAGCTTCACCTAATAATAAGATTTCAAGTGCTCACCTAAATTAAGCAAAAATTTGAAGCTCACAAGGCCGAAAAATCTATGCCCAAATTGAAAGTGAATCAAGCCTTAATCTTTGAAGCTTTAAAGATCCAAAATTCGCTTTAGCTTGAGGATATACGTATTTGGCTAATAAAACCACCGATGAGGCGGATAATAAAAGGCAAGGCAAGACCGAAGTCATAATAAAAGCTTCATGGCGAAGTTGAATAAAAGATGGAGGTAAACCTATGATAATAAGGCCCTTCCGTTAGGGGGCGTATAAAAGTCTTGGTAATAAGTCTCATGTTCAAAACCGTTATAAAACCGTGTTTATCGATTCTTCTTGTTGACTTAATTTTTTGACATCGTTGTCTATTAGGATGAATTGTTAATTCGATGATTTTGGTTACACCGTTAAGACTCTATTTTTAGAATTAATCTCTATTCACGCATAAGTCAATGATGTATCCTCGTGATCATTAAGAAAAAATAAAATATAAGAGATACCAAGTAGGAATAAGGGAGTTTAGGTTCGTAATTAACACTCATGAGATATGATCGTGTTGCTAACTTATAATAACAATGATCTCGTTACACGCTTAGCATGGAATTGGGTGAAAATCGAGGACGACGAAATTATTTCTAAAGAAGCATTCACGTGTTCTTGTTCTATGATCCCAAAAGTCACTTTTTCTAAAACGCGTGTAGTAGTTTATTTAAGTTTATGTCTTCAATAAATGTCATCATAAAATGAATTTTGGAAGTGCTATGATACTTAATTCTAGCATTACGTGGGGACACGGAAATGGTTTAGTATGGGTGAGTGATGAGACTGTAGTTATACATAGTCTCATCGTCCAAATCGGGCTTAAAACGCTTGAAATATCATCAAAATACCCAAATATATGCTTGTGTTTATTCATTGTGTATTTTAGGTACGGATATCGTGAATTCAACAAAAGATCACAAGAATGAAGAAAAAACGAACACGGGAAACGAAGCCGCACAAAGAACCGGGCCCAAGTATGGAATTTCTAAAATTACCCTTGAAGTTTGAAGATTTGTCAACTTTGGTCCCTCATTTTTGATGAATTGACAAGAAAGGTCCTTGGAGAATCATTTGATACAAGTTACAACCCTAAAGTTTGAAGACATGTCAAAACAGCCCTTGAAGATTAAAGGAATTGAAAGATTGGTCCTTGTTGAAAGTTTCATACTCCTTGTGCCAAATTTGACAAGACCTCCAAACTTATTACAAAGGAAATGGGGTGTTTAGCTATTATTTACAAAGTGAATACAAATGGGAACATGGGGGGCTAAACCTGCCAGACACAAAACATTATCCCACCACTCATAAGCCTCCACGTCATCCACCCAGCCAATCACACCCCTCCTATACTCCACGTCTGATTACCACCCAACTTTTTAAACCAGTTTATTAAACACAAAATTAGTGGGGGAAACACTTAATTCAAAAATTTACTTTCCTAATCCTAATCAAAACCTGCCTTTTATCCACCTTCATCCTAAGAACCCTAAAACTAATTACCTATCTAAACCAAAGAGAAAAACTATAATCCTGTCCAGATTATTGATTCACACTCAACTAAACAAAACCCACCCACTAAAGCCATATCCCGTGACCTGGTGGGACCCCTCCAAGACTCCCCTTCTTGACTACTTTTAGCAAAATTCAAATCTCCCAGTCAAATCAACGGATAAAACTATTTTCTTGGTCCCAAAGGTGAAAATAAACAGCCAAGATTAGAGAAACACTGCTGGCATCATAGGATCACATGGGACAAGTTGTTGACCAAGTTTGAATCATGAAGACTCAAGGGCATAAGAGGGAATTCAGTAGTTAGGGTTTTTAGCTATTCACTTGTAGCCTAGAATGTTCTTAATGTTAGTATAAATAGGACTTGTATTCAGCCATTGAGCTTTTGTTCCAGTTTTTTGTGAAATTTTTAATTGATTAATGAAAATGAAAAGTTTGATTTTTGCATATTACTGAGTTCCTTGAATCTTTTTTTTAAGTTTCTGTAGTTAACAAGTAACTTTTATTCAAAAGTTTTAGTTAAAATTTAATCAAAGGTTTTTTAAAAACGTGTTTCAAGATTTTTAAGAGTAAACCAAACTTAAGGTGGAAGTGAAAGTGGAAGCCCTAGGTTTAGTTTGGTTTGATTTTACCTGGTCATTTTAGTTTCTGTTTAGATAAGTGGTTTCAGGTTGGTTTCATCAAAAAAAAAATTTGTTTTCAAAGGTTTTGTGGTACTTCTGTTTTTTTTTTCTGTTCCATCAAAGGATTGAGTCTCACAACCTAGCTTAATAAATAAGCTTAGCTTGTGAGTTTATCTGTTATTACTTCCACCCATGTTTGTTCTCTTTTCTTAACAGGTATAATCCCTTATTTTTGAAGATATATTGGTTGTGACTAGGAAAGTCACACCACCATTCTCAACATTCAGCATCATCATTGCACAACTCACTACACAAGCCCCAGCTTGTAAGGAGATGGCATTGCAGCCATAGTGGGGCCCGGATGTGGGTCCCACAAGGTAAAAAAAACCTAGGCTTTAACCCTCCTTCTAGGGCTTTTATGTGATTTTGTGTGAACCTGTTTGTGTGTTGGATTTATCAGTTTGATTAGGCTCATATAAGTCTTTTATGCATGTTAGAGTATTGATTGATTAGTTTTGTTAGGATTTAAAAGCTCTTGATTTGATAAAGCTGGATTTTCATAAATTAAGGAGTGTTTGGGTTTAGGGATTTGAGGGTTTAAAGTGACAATAAATATGTTAAAAATCTATCCCACTTACTTGACTGGTTAGTGGTAGGTTAATATCAATATTGGTTTTCAGATGGGTAAGTTTTCAGTAGAGTTTGTATGCTAAAATTTTCTTAAAATTCAGTAGGGATTAAACTGCTTGATTTTCAGTAATTTGCTTATTTAAATCTTGTATATTGTTGAGATTGGGTGTAATCTAGGGTTGTGTTCAGTTTGTATGTGATTTGGTTAGGTTTTATGCAAGTTTGTGACTATTGAATCTCATCAAAGTGCCCACTGCATCAGTATGGGTGACCATATGCATGTTTCTGATTAACAGTAACTTACTAAGGCATTTGTGTGTGCTTTTTGTTAAGTAACTTGTTGATTTTATTGCATTGCTAGACTCCCTACACTCCACTGAGTGTAGGGGTGCCTTATTGTCCAAGAAAAAGCAACCAAATAAGCTTTCCTAAGCTTATTTGTCATCAGACCTGAAAATTTGTGAACTGCCAGTGTTAAAGTTCCCCCTGCTTAGCTACCAGACAAAACCATCTCAAGTGTCACTATCAGATCTTGTTTTTTTGTCTTTAGTGGTGAATTTTTGGACTTTTTTAGTAATTTTAGTTTTGATATTTTTCTTATTTAATTTCTGAATTTTCCATTTAGTTGATTTTTATTTTACTCTTCATTTTCTATTTTTAAAATAAATTGCATTTTAAATTACTTTTTTAATTTACTGTTTTTGTCTTTTAGTGTCAAAACTTAATATTTTTCAGTTTTAAAAATTTTCTTAGATTTAGAAAAGTATTTTAAGATTTTTAGTTTAAAAATATTTTACTGTTCACTTTTTAAAGTAATTTTTAGATTTAATTTTAGTTTAATTAGGGTTTAATTATAATCTGTTTTGTCTTTTAGTGAAAATTTTTACTTTTTTCAAACTTTTTCATTTTCTACTGTTCATTAGTATAATTTAGGATTTTTAAAATTGTCAAATTATTTTTAGCATTATTTTAATATTTTGAATCATTAATTTAGTTTAAAAATAGTTTTTAGTGTTTTTAAAATAGAAAAATAGTTATGAAAATGTAGGAAAAATACTTTTTAGTCTTTAAATAATGTAAGTGAGTTATTAGTTCAATGAAATAATATTTTGGGCTTTTTCTTAATTATATTTAGTTTTAGGGCTTTAATTAGCATTTAAAATTGAATATTTAATTAATAAAAGGTTTTAAAATTTATTTATTGAATTTTTATTCTTATTTATATTATTTTAGACTTAGTTTAAACTTTTAAATAAATTTTAGCTTTAATTTTCAATTTTATCACGTTTTACGTATTTAGTTTTACGTCAAATCGTCGTAGTTTAATCGTAGTCGTAGCTCGTCTTTAATTTTTCTCTTATAAACCAAAAACGTTACTAATCTAAACCTTGATTTTATATATTGGCACACTTAATTCACACACCTCCTTCGAGAACGAACCCGCATTTATTCGGTTTTACGTTTTTTCTAAAGCGTAAGACTTAATACTTGCCGCTCATACGCGTTTTTCCTAATACGTGTACGATTTACTACTATCAATATGATAGTCAGCTGAAGGAATCTTCTCCAAAGCTTCCTATGATGAGAAGGGTGCAGTAACTGATTTCAATAATTTGGAAACAGAAATTCCAGTCAGTTCTATTCCCACTCATAAAGTCAACAACAACCATCCTACTACACAGATTATTGGAGATCCCAAATCTGCTGTACAAACTAGAAGACAACTTCAAACCAATATTGAAACTCATGCACTTGTGAGTTATGTCAAACAACAGCAGAGAACAAATCACAAAGATACTTAGCATTGTTTGTTTGCTTGTTTCTTATCACAAGTAGAGCCCAAAAACATTTCTCAGGCTCTTGATGAAGAAATTTGGGTAGATGCCATGCAAGAAGAGTTAACACAGTTTGAGTTACAAAAAGTTTAGATTCTTGTAGATCTTCCCTCAGGTAAGAGAGTAATTGGTACTAGATGGGTTTTCAGGAACAAGAAGGATAAAAGAGGAGTTGTTGTGAGGAACAAGGCAAGACTTGTTGCTCAAGGCTATAGACAAGAAGAAGGGATAGACTATGATGAGGTTTTTACACCAGTGGCAAGGATAGAAGCCATTAGGTTATTTTTGGCATTTGCATCATATATTGGATTTATAGTCTATCAAATGGATGTGAAAAGTGCCTTTCTATATGGTACTATTTCAGAGGAGGTATATGTCTCACAACCTCCAGGTTTTGTAGATCCTAATTTCCCCAATAGAGTCTACAAGGTTATCAAAGCACTTTATGGTCTGCATCAAGCTCCAAGAGCCTGGTATGCAACTTTATCCAATTTTCTGCTAGAACATGGATATAGAAGAGGAACCATTGACAAAACTTTGTTCATCAAGAAGAATGCTAAGGATATCATTCTAGTTCAAGTTTATGTTGATGACATCATTTTTGGTTCTACCAGGAAGACATAGTGTGAAGAGTTTGATGCTTTTTGATGAAAGGAAGATTTCAAATGAGTTCTATGGGAGAACTAACTTTCTTTTTGGGACTGCAAGTCAAACAAAGGAAAGATGGAATATTTATCAGCCAAGATAAATATGTTGCTTAAATCTTGAAGAAATTTTCATGTATGGATACAAGGAGTACAAGCACACCTTTTGAAGCCAAGAAGTCATTATCAAAAGATGAACATGGAAAAAATGTTGATATTCATCTATACAGATCAATGATTGGTTCATTGATGTATCTTACTTCTTCAAGGCCAGATATTATGTTTGCTGTGTGTGCCTGTTCAAGGTTCCAAGTTCATTCAAAGGTGTCACATCTACATGTTGTGAAGAAGATTTTTAAATATCTTAAAAGTCAACCCAATCTAGGATTATGGTATCCTAGAGATTCCACCTTTGAATTGGAAGCTTACTCAGACAGTGATTATGCTGGAGCTAATCATGATAGGAAATCCACAATAGAAGGTTGTCAATTCCTTGACAGAAGAGTCATACCATGGCAGTGTAAAAAGAAAACCATTGTTGCTACTTCTACAACTGAAGCTGAATATGTAGCTGCCGCTCATTGCTGTGGACAAGTACTTTGTATTCAAAATCAATTGTTAGATTATGGGTTTAACTTCATGAACACCAAGATCTACATTGATAATGAAAGTACTATATGCATTGTCAAGAATCCAGTCTTTCACTCCAAGACAAAGCATATTGAAATAAGACATCACTTTATAAGAGATGCTTATGAAAAAAAGCTTATTCAAGTCTTGAAGATTCATACAGACAACAATGTAGCTGATTTGTTGACCAAGGCATTTGATGCAAAGAGATTTGAATTCTTAGTGACACACATTGGTATGCTCAACCAATAACCTGCTGCATATGTTGAGGGGAGGTAATAGCTATACAAATTTTTATAATTTTTATTGTATAGTCTATGTTTTGTGTTTTTGATGTAATTGCAGGTTAATAGAAAAAGATAAAAGAGATTACATTGATAGTGGAAAGCATAAAGTGGTCAAAATTGTGAGGTATCGTTATAACTCCAAGTACCGCTAGCACAAATTCAAGTACCACTTATGTTCCATGTACCTCTACATGTCCGTTGTACCATTAAGGGTCTCTTTTGTAAATTTGGCGGTTTCTTCGCGCTTGGGTTTGTTATTTACTTCAATACTTACTCCCATTATACCATTGATTCACCTAATCTTTTATTTTTATCTCTTGATTCTATAACCTTCTCTCTAATTTTTCGATCATCAAATATACTAATGGCTGCTTTACAAGTGATCTGTAAGCATAATTTGGTTGCAAATCTTGCTACAAATGATGACTCTCTTGGTTTCCATGAGATTCTTGGTTTCCTATCTCGAAGTCATGTTCGTTTTGCACTCACTGTAAGTCCAGTTATCTCTATTTCCATTGTTGAACAATTTTGGAATACTGCTGTGTTAGGTACTCGGTTTAATCAACCTTGCATTAAGGCTAGGGTGAATCATAGAAATATATATGTAACTGAGGTACTGCTAAGAGCAAGTTTGAGATTAAATGATGAAAACGGACTTAGTATGCTTAATAATACAGAGATTCATGATGGCCTTGCAGCCATGGGCTATGGAGGTGGTAGGGAAAGTCTTACTTTCTTTAAAGCTTTATTTTCACCTCAATGGAAATTTCTTTTTCATGTTATTATTCACTGTTTAAGCTCTAAAAGTACATCTTTTGATCAAATTCCTGCTGCATTCGCATCATCTGGCATTTGTCTAGCAAATAACAGAGTTTTTAATTTTTCAAGATTAATTTTTGAATGCATCACTAGGAATTTGGAAGGGACTAAAAAGTTTTTGATGTATCCTAGATTCATTCAGACTTTAGTTAGTGACCAAATACCTAACCTACCAGATTTAACTGATACATGGGATGTTCCTACATTCACAAAGAGAACTTTCTCTTTCTTGACCAAACAAGGCAATGCCTTTACAGGAACAGTTACACCATTGTTTGCTCATATGTTAGCCCAACCTGCCAATCAAGAAGGTGAGGAACCTAGCAATGCTAGTGCTTCTCAGCAAACTCCTTCTCACCAGAGTTCTCATTCCCTAGAAGATTCACAATCTTCTTCTCACAATGTTGGTGCTCCACCAAACAATGATGAGATGATCCACACACCTGCTGCTTCTATTGCTGCTAGTGGTTCACCACAAGCACAAGCACCAGAGGTCGTGGATGTTGCAAATTTAACTGCTTTGTGTACAAGTTTGTCCCAACAGGTACATGTGTTGTAGAAAGAAAAGCTTGTTCAAGACAAGAAAATTGCTGAATTGGAAGCTAGCCTAATCAAGTTGAGGAACAAAGTATCACCTTGGATGAGGCAACATAGATCTATTCAGAAGTCTGCACTCAAGAAGCAAAGATTCAGTAACCACAAGAAAAGGCAACTAATAACTAAATTTTTTTTGCAATGGGTTCTAAATTCTCTCGATATCCTCTCGAATTGATCTCGGCTCTAAGTGGAATGATTTGTTCTTGGTTAATAAAAAGTGGTTGGTTTGTTTATCTATTTTAAACTAATGACAAGAAATTAAGTGTCGAAGAGTAAAATTAAAGACTTGAAAGTTTAAACTAAAAAGGCAAGTTAAAAGTAAATGCTTGAAAACTTAAAGATTATATTAGAGAAATAAGTTGACATTCAATAAAAACTAACACTTGGAAAACTTTGTAAAAATATGAACTTGGTTAAAAAGTACTAAAAGAAAGTAAGATCGGACTATGGAAAACAAGCTTTAATCGGAATATCACAAAATATGGCAATCGGAATGTATTCCGATCAAGTGATCGGAATGTTTTGCAAAATGAAGCAATCGGAATACTAGGAAATAGGCTCAATCGGAATGTTCTAAAACTTGTACAATCGGAATATGTGAAAATGGGCAGATCGGAATATGGAAACAGGCTACAATCGGAATGTTCAACAAGCTACAATCGGAATAATCTGAACTTGCTCAATCGGAATATGGCAAACTGCACACCGTCGGAATAAATGAAACCCTTTTCCGATCACTGCGATCGGAAAAAGGGTGACGCTTGGTCAGAAAACCCAGTCGTAAAAGGGCTTTGCCCTTTCCGAAAATGGTGCAAATCCGAGACTTATGCAAGGGAAATAAGCTATTAGAATAAGCTAAAACCCAAAACTAGCTCGAATCCAACAATAAGCTGATCAAATAAGCACTAAGAACACGTTATCTAAGCTTAAAATAAACAACTTTTAAATCAAATCAATAAAAAGATGAACTTTTCATAAAAACTTTAAAAAGTAAATAAGCTAAATCAACAAATAAACCAATAAGAACAAGGATCTTAAAGCTTATTCGTGTATAAACTTAAGGAAACATAAAAAGAAATCAACTTTTTAAGCACAAATCATTGATGAACAACACGGATCATACGAGATTTGTACCAAAATCAATCAAAATAAAAGAAAGGAAGGATGAGATTAAAGATTAAAAGCTAAAAACTTGAACTTGATTAATGAAAATTATACAAATGTTTGATCTTGAAATAGAAAAAGATGAAATCTAGTGAGAGAAAGTTTAGAACTTTCTCTCTCTAAAACTGGAGAGAATGAAAAGTGAAAAACTACCTAAAAGAACTAAGTCTAAAACTAAGTGCAAATTTTGTGAAGTAAAGTCCTATTTATAGGCATTCTTGTGGGCTTTGTGAATGGGCTTGGTTTTGGGCTTCTTTTCTTCTTCCTTCTTTAGTCTTCTCGTCTCTTTAAATAAACGTTTCCGACTTTGGATTTTGAGAAGTGTCGGTGAATAATTCCAACTCGTCTTATAATCTTTTATTTAATAGACTCGAGTTCTTCGACATATATGAATCTTCCATCTTTGGCTCTATTCTTCGATAAATCTTCAAATAGGCACAATGACTTCAAATCTTCTGCATATCTTGGACAATAGACTTCGTCTTGAGTCTTTTTCCTCGATAAAACCCGTGCAATCCCATGTTTTCTTCAATATTCATCCGGTTGACTCTGAAAACACAATAGACACAAAAACCACGCATAATTCCAAACAAATGATATTAAATACGTGTTTTGGTCTTGTTTTAGCCAGAATTAAGTGGTAAAAGGATGGGTGTTTTCACACCTATCAAATCCCCTACACTTAACCATTGCCATGCCCTCATGCAATGCTTAGTGACAAAACACATTTACACTTTTCTCATAATCAATCAACCTTGGCCTTATTAATATACTACTAAACAAAAATGAAAGTACTAAGAGAAATTAAAACTTTACAGTAAACAAAAGGATGGAAATAACTTGCAAAGAGATCAAGGACTTACATTAGGGCTTTGGTGCTACGAAGATTTATCACCCTCAAGTTTCACGTTCCCCAAACTAAGCTTAAAAACGAGATCATTGTTATTATAAGTTAGCAATTCAAACACTTACACACATGGCTTAATTAAATGCTTAAACTCCCTTATTCCTAGGTGTATCTCTTATATTTTATTTTTGTCTTAGAATGATCATGAAGATGCATTTTTGGACTAATTTCGATAGTTAGTTAGGCTGAAAGCAAAGTAGGACGATTTGATCAATAGTTAGCTAAAGGACAAAATCTCTTAAAACTGCTTCTCGGGATATCAAAAAGTTCATATCTTGGCATAACTTGGTTCGCGATTTGAGACCTTTCTCGGGCCGATATTTGGCATGTACTTCATACTTCATATCTTGAGAGACGTTCTTGAGATAATGGTCTTCTCATCGTAATAGAGTTTCTTCACTTGGAGACTTTTGAGGGGTACTCCAACTTTGTTGACCACGACTTCATGATTATTTCTTCAATCTCTAATTGGGATTTCGAGATACAACGATCCGCCTCCTTTTCGGACTTGGATCTATTTATCCTCATACCTTGTTAGGGTCTTTTCGGATAGACTTCTCCATGATCTTTATGGGAGTTGATTGCTTTTAGTCGTGAGTCTTGATCCTTCATATTGATTTTGGAAATAATGCTTTTCACATCACTTTGGATCTTCAGCAATAAAATGGAATCCTCATGCCTTGTTAGGGCCTTTTCGGACTCGCCAATCTTCGCGCTCCGCTTCATAAGTTATGCCTTGGCTATGAACTCTTATCATTACCGAGCAACTTTTATACGATCTTGGGCTAGAAGCTAAGTAACTTTTCAAATCGTACGACCTTACTTATTGCAGATAAATTAATAGCAAGTGATGGGAGAATAGGCAAATAATTACACCAAGTGAGCTTGTGCAAGAATACCGACTTATAATTGACTCTATCATTTCTCGTTCTCCACAATTTAAAATCTCAAGTAATGAGACTCGTGGATGCTTAGCCTAATAAACCAATTAAGGTCTACATGGTTAAGGATACTAGCTAGAATAAACTTGAATAAGTCTATTCGGGTTGAGTCAAAATAATCACAACGGGCCTAATATGTCAAAGATTTCTAAACTAGCTACACCACTTTATTAAAATTAGACTTTATTGCGGGATATATACATATGAGAGCAATGATAAAAACTTAAAAATTACGACTACATGGCCAAAGTTAATTAAAAATTTTAAAAATGTTGAAAAAGATGATTTTCCGGTTTAAATGAAGGCATTTTCATGGAAAAGTCCACTTAAAACTTCGATAGAAGTTCCCCTACACTTAAGATAAACATTGTCCTCAATGTTTAAGCATGTGGGAAAAGTCTCCCCTACACTTATTACATTGTGCATGTTGGTTAACTCAAGTTAAGTAAGAGACGACTAAAGTGATCAATTTCAAATGTGAGTATAAAGAAAATTGAATCACGATAGTTGAGAGATAGAACCGGATTTCGGATAACATGGGAGCACGGTTCTTCAAAGGTTCCAAGAGTGCAATTATCCCTATAAGCACATCACCACACAAACACAAACACCTATACAGGTCCCCCTACAGTTAGGAGGTTAAAACATAAAAGGATAGATACTCGGGTTGCCTCCCGAGGAGCGCTTGTTTTTGATAACCGAGTCACGAGCCTGACTCGACCCAAAATTAGTTCATGGGGAACGTGGTGAGGGATGGAATCATTTCCAGAGAGATGTCCTCACCAAAGTACAGCTTCAGACGTTGGCCATTCACCTTGAAGTTGGGCCCATTTGGCTGAGAAAGCTCAATGGTCCCATATGGAAAGACTTTGGCGACAGTAAATGGACCAGACCAGCGGCTCTTCAACTTGCCAGAGAAGATCTTCAACCGAGAGTTAAAAAGTAAGACTTGATCACCAACGTGGAACTCTCGGTTCTTGATTTTTGCGTCATGAAGGATCTTCGTCTTCTCTTTGTAGATCAGCGAGTTCTCATAAGCTTCATTCCTCAGTTCGTTGAGCTCGTTGAGTTGAGTCTTGCGATGATCACCGGCTTTGTTGATGTCGAAGTTAGCCCACTTCAAGGCCCAGTGCGCCTTATGTTCCAGCTCGATGGGAAGGTGGCATGCTTTCCCGTACACAAGACGATAAGGTGTACAACCGATCGGGGTCTTATAAGCAGTACGGAAAGCCCACTGAGCATCATCTAACTTATCGGCCCACGCGGCACGATGCTCTCCCACAGTACGCTCCAAAATTCGCTTCAATCCGCGGTTGGATATCTCGGCTTGCCCATTGGTTTGGGGATGATAGGCGGTGGAAAGACGGTGATTGACACCATACTTAGCCATGACTCTTGCAAATTGATCGTTGCAAAAATGAGTCCCACGGTCACTGATAATAGCACGAGGAACGCCAAATCGAGCGAAAAGCGATTTCAAAAAGTTACAAACCACCCTTGCATCATTAGTGGGTAAAGCTTTGGCTTCAACCCATTTGGAGACGTAGTCAACGGCAACAAGGATGTATTTGTTTCCTTTAGAAGAAGGGAATGGCCCCATAAAGTCGATACCCCAAACATCAAAGATTTCACATTCTTGTATGAAATTTTGAGGCATCTCATCTTTATGAGTGATCTTGCCTTGTTTTTAACCATCTCGTGAGCATCACGATAGATGGTGGGCCAATAAAATCCCGAGTCAAACACTTTTTTGGCGGTGTAGTTGGGACCAAAGTGACCACCGGTGGGTCCTTTATGGCAAGCGTCAAGGATTTCTAAAGCTGCCGGTCCGTCAACACATCGACGAATAATCAAGTCAGCACATTGTTTGAATACGTACGGGTCATCCCAAAAGTAAGTCTTAATGTCGTTAAAGAACTTCTTCTTTTTCTGGGATGTTAACCCGTCAACGAGAATTCCACCCGCCAAGTAGTTTGCGATGTCCGCAAACCACGGGGTTTCATCAGAAGTCGAGTTGATAGACATTAAGGTCTCCAGAGGAAAAGAATCATTGATTTCTTTGTTCGGATGATCCCCCTGGTAAGGATCCTCAAGTCTACTGAGATGATCCGCGGCTAGGTTTTCAGCTCCTTTTTTATCGCGAATTTCGATTTTAAATTCTTGGAGTAGCAAAACCCAGCGGAGAAGTCTTGGTTTGGAATCTTGCTTTGTCAACAAGTACTTCAGCGCGGAATGATTGGTGTAAATGATTGTGGTGGAAAGGACAAGATAGGGGCGGAACTTTTAAAAAGCATAGACAACAGCTAAAAGCTCTTTTTCGGTTGTCGTATAATGCAATTGTGCCCCCGTCATTGTCTTGCTAGCGTAATGGATTGGTTGGAAGTGTTTGTTCACTCTTTGGCCCAAAACCGCACCAATAGCAAAGTCACTAGCATCGCACATCAACTCAAAAGGCAGCTCCCAATTAGGGGTAACCAAGACAGGTCCTTAGTTAGCTTATCCTTAAGCGAGTTGAAGGCTTCAAGACACTCTTTGGAAAAGATAAAAGGAGTATCTTTTTCCAAGAGGTGGGTCATCGGGCGAGCGATTTGAGAAAAATCTTTGATGAATCGACGGTAGAAGCCCGCATGACCCAGAAAACTTCTCACACCTTTCACGGTTGAAGGTGGAGGCAACTTAGCGATAACATCGACTTTAGCACGGTCTACTTCTAGACCGGCTTTGGAAATTTTGTGTCCTAGCACGATGCCCTCTTTTACCATAAAATGGCATTTTTCCCAATTAAGAACAAGGCGAGTGTCTTCACACCGCTTAAGCATACGTTCTAAATTAGCAAGGCAAGAAGAGAAAGAATCGCCATAAACCGAGAAATCATCCATGAATACTTCCATAGTGTCTTCCACCATGTCATGGAATATAGCCATCATACACCTTTAGAATGTCCCAGGAGCATTGCATAAACCAAAAGGCATGCGTTTGTAAGCAAATGTTCCATAGGGACAAGTGAATGTGGTCTTTTCTTGGTCCTTGGGATCGATGGGAATTTGAAAATACCCGGAGAACCGTCTAAAAAGCAGTAATAGTCATTACCAGCAAGACGCTCGAGCATTTGATCCATGAAGGGAAGAGGAAAGTGGTCTTTTCTCGTGGCATCATTGAGCTTGCGATAATCAATACAAACTCTCCACCCAGTAACGAGACGAGTGGGAATCAACTCGTTGTGTTCATTGGGAACAACGGTTATTCCGCCCTTTTTGGGCACACAATGGACGGGACTTACCCACGGCGAATCCGAAATAGGGTAGATCAAGCCGGCATCTAGAAGTTTGATAACCTCTTGTTTGATGACGTCATGAATTTTAGGATTAACCCTTCTTTGGCTCTGGATTGCGGGTTTAAAGTCATCTTCCATGAGAATTTTGTGAGTACAAAAGTTCGGATCAATTCCGCGGATGTCGGAAATTTTCCAAGCAATTGCCTTCTTATGAGCTTTAAGCACAGCGATGAGACGAGTTTTTTCTTCTTCTTTCAAGTCCTTAGCAATGATGACGGGTGACTTCTTCTCCTCTTCAAGGAACACGTACTCGAGATGGGGCGGCAACTTCTTAAGTTCTAAATCCGGAGGATTTTCGATGGGAGGCGTTTTCAAAGTCGGAGTATCGATAGCAATAACCGTGGGAGATGGTGGGGAAAGATTGTCTTCGTTGAGAAGGTTTTCAAAGAAATGCATGTCTTCATCCCCATCGGTGGGAGAATCATCATTAGCTAAGTTCACATCTCCCATGGTGGCTTCAAGATCGTTCCAAAACAAATCACTTTCTCCAAATAGAGACAGTGATGAATCAATAGAGGAAACGGTCTCAACATTGGGAAGAGAAGTAGGAAAACTTTTGCAAGCATTTTGGAAGTGTTCTTCACAAGCCTCATCCAGAACGTCAATAAAATTAACGCTCTCGTTGGAATAAGGTTGTTTAGACAACTTTCCCATGTTGAAGACGATTTTATCGTCACCCACTCTCATGATAAGCTCACCGGCTTCAACATCGATGAGAGTGCGACCGGTCCTCAGGAATGGACGACCCACGATTAATGGCACACGAGGGTCCATCTCGTAGTCGACGACGACGAAATCGGCAGGAAAAGTGAATTTGTCGACTCCTACAAAGACGTCTTCGGCTATCCCCACTGGATAAGCAACCGTACGGTTAGCTAATTCCAAAGTCATTTTGGTGGGGACTAGCTCAGGGAGAGATAATTGCTTCCAAACGCTTAGAGGCATTAGATTAATACTGGCACCTAGATTGGCTAAGGCCATGCAATTCTCTACTCCCGGGAAATTGCAAGGGATTAAGAACCGACCCAGATCACCAAGCTTGGTTGTCAATTTCCTTAAGAGCACTGCAGAGCAATTCTCATTAAGTTGGGTGTTGGCAATATCAAGAAGTTTTTCCTTGTCACTCAGAAGATCTTTAAACATTTTCGCGTACTTAGGCATGTGAGCGAGAGCCTCAGCGAAGGAGATATTGAAATTCAGTTGTTTAAACATTTTGAGAAAGTTCGAAACCTGAATATCATCCTTGCTTTTGAGCTTCTCTTTCCTCAACCTAGATGGATAAGGTATATCGGAAGAAGAGGAAGGCTTTGGGAGAATAGGATCACTCACATCCTTGGGTGGAGGAGGGGTAAAAGTAAGAGGTGGAGAAATTGGGGAAGTCGAAGGTTGGGGAATAGGAGCAGGTGACTCGTTCTCCTTAGTCACAATCACCGGTGGAGGTATAGGAAGCTCGGGTTCCTTGGTACCTTTGCCACTGCGAGTGGTGATTGCTTTCATCTCCCCTCTTGGATTCGCAACGGTGTTACTCGGAAGAGTACCCGAAGAAGAGGGTTGATTATCGTGGAAGAAACTAGCCATCATGTTTCTTAAGCCATTCGTTTGACTATCCATAGTGTTCCTCATATCAGCTCTCAGATCGTTCCCTTGTTTCATCAGATCTGCTTTCAAGTTGCGCACTTCCTGTTGAAGATTTTCCACGATCACATCGTTAGTCCTCATGTAGGTTTCCACTTCTTGGTGTAAAGCGGTGGGTTGGTTGGGAGGAGCATTGTATGCGGGTGGTTGATAAGCAGGTTGCTGGTAAACTTGGTTGTTTCTTTGAGGTGGATGTTGTTGTTTGTGAGGTGGTATGTATGGTCCATGAGATTTTTGTTGTTGTTGAGGAGGTCGGTTGAGGTTTTGTTGTTGGTTTGGGTTGTTAGGAGTAGAACCAGTTGGTGAGAGATAGTTGTTGGAGCGGTAGCTAAGCAGGTTGCGGTCACCTTGAGGTCGAGCTTGATAAGCAGGTTGAGGATAGGTACCGTATGCTGCATTCACGTTCTCAGAAGGGTAGTTTTGGGTGGCCGTACAAGTGGTGTAAGAATGAGGACCCCCGCATATTTCACATGGTTGGCTAACAGCATTGACTTGAGCGTCTTTAGCGTTTTTAGCATTAATGATGTTGGTGTTGCTGGCGGTTTGGGTAGCAAGCGATTCAAGAAGCGCAGTGATTTTGTCAATTCGCTTGTCGCTGTCACTAGTACTAGCACTAGCGACATTGGTCCGAACACTCTTAGTTTGCACACGAGACTTATTCTCAATGATATCCCAAGCAGCATTGGAAGTCTTAGCCAAAAGATTACCCCCCGAGGCACTGTTTAGTGAATCTTGGTCATTCATGCTTAAACCATTATAAAAAGTGTTAATTTGGTGCACTTTGGTAAAACCATGTTGTGGGCATTTTCTTAAAAGATCTTTGAAACGGTCCCAAGATTCACTAAACGACTCATCGTACTTTTGTTCAAAATTTATAATTTCATTCCGCAAAGCGGTAGTACGAGAGGGTGGGAAAAAGTAGTTGATAAACTTGGTCTCCAAATCCGTCCACGTAAGAATACTCTATGGCGGTTCCTTAGCAAGCCATGCCGGGCTTGTCCCTCTAAAGAAAAGGGAAAAAGTTGTAAACGGATTACCTCTTGTGGAACACCATTGAATTTGACCGTATTCGTGAGTTGTAGGAATATCTTGATGTGGTCATGTGGATCATCAATGGTACGCCCCAAGAATGGTTGAGCAGAGACCATCTGGATAAAGCCTGATTTGAGTTCAAAGTTGTTGGCTGCAAACGCGGGTATAACAATTGGATCAGTGTTGCCGTCTACATGGGCTTGTAGCAGTTCAATCATCGGGCGATTATCCGGTAGAGGCTCATTGTTGTTGTTATTATTCATGTTGTTGAAAGGTGGGTTGTTGTTGTTATTATTATTGTTTTGAGGTGGGTTATTATTGTTGTTTTGTACACCGGCCATGTCTAAGTTATCGAGAGGCTCGGGCTCTTGATAAGACGTTGATCGAGTACGCATACACCTGCAAAAGAACTAACAAGGCAAAAACAAAGCAAAAATATTTTTGGTTTTTATGTTTTTTAATTTTTTTATATTTTTGAAATTTTTTTTGTGAAAAAGTAACGTTCACGGGGAACGGATCCCAAAATCCAAGTTCTCACAAAAAACTGTTGATCTTAACGAGAAGAGCCGGCAGCGGCGCCATTTAATAACTGAATTTTTTTTGCAATGGGTTCTAAATTCTCTCGATATCCTCTCGAATTGATCTCGGCTCTAAGTGGAATGATTTGTTCTTGGTTAATAAAAAAGGTTGGTTTGTTTATCTATTTTAAACTAATGACAAGAAATTAAGTGTCGAAGAGTAAAATTAAAGACTTGAAAGTTTAAACTAAAAAGGCAAGTTAAAAGTAAATGTTTGAAAACTTAAAGATTATATTAGAGAGAAAAGTTGACATTCAATAAAAACTAACACTTGGAAAACTTTGTAAAAATATGAACTTGGTTAAAAAGTACTAAAAGAAAGTAAGATCGGACTATGGAAAAAAAGCTTTAATCGGAATATCACAAAATATGGCAATCAGAATGTATTCCGATCAAGTGATCGGAATGTTTTGCAAAATGAAGCAATCGGAATACTAGGAAATAGGCTCAATCGGAATGTTCTAAAACTTGTACAATCGGAATATGTGAAAATGGGCAAATCGGAATATGGAAACAGGCTACAATCGGAATGTTCAACAAGCTACAATCGGAATAATCTGAACTTGCTCAATCGGAATATGGCAAACTGCACACCGTCGGAATAAATGAAACCCTTTTCCGATCACTGCGATCGGAAAAAGGGTGATGCTTGGTCGGAAAACCCAGTCGTAAAAGGGCTTTGCCCTTTCCGAAAATGGTGCAAATCCGAGACTTATGCAAGGGAAATAAGCTATTAGAATAAGCTAAAACCCAAAACTAGCTCGAATCCAACAATAAGCTGATCAAATAAGCACTAAGAACACGTTATCTAAGCTTAAAATAAACAACTTTTAAATCAAATCAATAAAAAGATGAACTTTTCATAAAAACTTTAAAAAGTAAATAAGCTAAATCAACAAATAAACCAATAAGAACAAGGATCTTAAAGCTTATTCGTGTATAAACTTAAGGAAACATAAAAAGAAATCAACTTTTTAAGCACAAATCATTGATGAACAACACGGATCATACGAGATTTGTACCAAAATCAATCAAAATAAAAGAAAGGAAGGATGAGATTAAAGATTAAAAGCTAAAAACTTGAACTTGATTAATGAAAATTATACAAATGTTTGATCTTGAAATAGAAAAAGATGAAATCTAGTGAGAGAAAGTTTAGAACTTTCTCTCTCTAAAACTAGAGAGAATGAAAAGTGAAAAACTACCTAAAAGAACTAAGTCTAAAACTAAGTGCAAATTTTGTGAAGTAAAGTCCTATTTATAGGCATTCTTGTGGGCTTTGTGAATGGGCTTGGTTTTGGGCTTCTTTTCTTCTTCCTTCTTTAGTCTTCTCGTCTCTTTAAATAAACGTTTCCGACTTTGGATTTTGAGAAGTGTCGGTGAATAATTCCAACTCGTCTTATAATCTTTTATTTAATAGACTCGAGTTCTTCGACATATATGAATCTTCCATCTTTGGCTCTATTCTTCGATAAATCTTCAAATAGGCACAATGACTTCAAATCTTCTGCATCTCTTGGACAATAGACTTCGTCTTGAGTTTTTTTCCTCGATAAAACCCGTGCAATCCCATGTTTTCTTCAATATTCATCCGGTTGACTCTGAAAACACAATAAACACAAAAACCACTCATAATTCCAAACAAATGATATTAAATACGTGTTTTGGTCTTGTTTTAGCCAGAATTAAGTGGTAAAAGGATGGGTGTTTTCACACCTATCAGCAATTGAATGCAACCAAACAGGGGAGGAATTATGAAGAACAACCACCTTCTTTTGATAATCAGACAAGGATCTCTAGAAATGACATCAATTTTGAGTTGGATGAAGATGTCATAGGGATTTATGAAGAAATGATGGTAACCCAGCCAGCACCAATACCTCAATCACCACTTCAAGTAAATTGGAGTACTTTCTATGAGAAGTTGGAGGAAATTAACATTCAGTTTCCTGTATCTTCAACTCCACCACCACAAAGACAAGTATGGTTTCAAAGGAAACAAACATTGCAAGTACTGTCTAGATCAAGAATGAGCAATGGATCAGACAAGAGTGAAGAGGTGCAAGTTGAAATGATGGCTTCTATGGAAGAAAGAGTATCTGGGGATACACAAGTGATTGAAGAAACAAGTGTGTCTAATACTGGTGAAATCAACATTGTTGAAGATCCAAGTACTGCTAAGCCAACTAAGCCGACTGCAAGTACTGCTGACATTGTTGAAGACCCAAGTACTACTAAGCCAACTAAGCCGATTGCAAGTACCGTTGGTGATAATACTTCACTAGAAAGTCAAAATCCTTTTGGAGAGGATGAGACTTTAGCCCAATTACTACTTGACTTAAGAAAGAAGAATTTAGTTGAGAAGACTAAACAAGCAGAGGCAGAGAAAAAGACACAACAAGAAGTTCTTGCCAAAAAGAATCAAATTCAAGGTAAGAAAGTTCAAGCTTCACACCATACTAAAGGTATAGTTATTCAACAGCAAGCTAATGAGGAAAGATATTCCAAGATGAAGAAGAAGCTACCTAAGATTGATCCAAAGGATAAGGGTAAGAAGCAAATATTATCAGAATCTGAAGATGAAAGTGATTCAGATGATGATATAAACAAAGTCATGTACAGATTTAATCAATTGGACCATGATGAGGAATATGCTTACAGAATGAAAGCACAAATTCGTGAAGATGAATTACTAGAAGAACTTGCAGCAAAACAACATTTGCTAGAAGCTAAGAGAATACAGCAAGAATGGAACATACAAGAGTATGATAGGATTCAAGCCGAATTACATGCAAGTGAGCTTCTTGCAGACTCATTGATAGCTGAAGAGAGAGATGCTTATGATGAAGAAGAGAAATCAAAGTTGATTGATGATCTGGTAAGGGAGAAACAAAGATTCTTTGCTGAAAAGAGAAGAAGAGAAAAGATTAAGCCTCCAACTACTATGCAGATTAGGAATCAAATGATGAATTTTCTTAAGAGAGTTAAGGTTTTTACTCATATTCAGCTAGTCAAGAAGAATTTTGAAGAAATCAAGACTTTGTATGAGCAAAATAAGAGAACTGAATTGAATTTTGTTGAAATTGGATCTGAGGCAGATAGAATAGCTGTTGAAAGACATAGAAAACATCTGCAACAACAAAGGCAATTTGGAAGAACTCCTAGAATTGAGCCAAGTACAGCTGAACCTACAAATACATCTCCAACTATCAAGACCACTTATGTGAGGAAGAATAGAAAGGAGAAGGTAAGTTCAAGGGAGGAAGAGACTGCTCAAAGAATGAATACAGGAGTTGAAGCTCAAGATATTGCTCAGACTGAAAATGTACAAGAAGTACATACACAGTCAACAGTACATACAACAGTACATACTGAGGAGACGGTACATACAAACTTAGAAGAGGGTTCAACAGAACTTGAGGGAACCTCCAAGGGTGTTAAAAGGAAAAGGTCAACAAAGACAAAGAAGAAAGCAAAGAGGGCTAAATCAACAGCAGAAGATAGTGATGATGATGAGAGCTTGAAGTAGTACTTGAAGATTGTAAAATTTGAAGATCAATGTATTGATACAGAGATTTTTGGAAAGAGATCATCTATTGCTAGATGGATTTACTCTATGGATCAAGGACTTGAAGCTCATGGAATTCAATGAACTGATGGCACAAAAAGGATATTCAGACTTTTGGAGGATATTATTCACATTCTTGACAGACAAGATATTCAGGATCTTTTCAGGTTAGTTCAAGAAGCCAGTGCAGGTAAAACTGAAGTATCACTATTATACAGGAATTTCTCTTTATGTATGAGCCACACAATTGTGATCAAGAAATGTTGAAGGAATTAGAGAATCAGGTTCCTAGTTACTCGAGATATTATAGGTCATGTGGATTGCATATTTTGGATATAGATGATGTTACATACTATATGCTGCAAGAGAAGACTTACCCTTTCAAAAGAAGATTGTTGGAAAGGATGTTAGAACAACAATTGGAAGTTACAGAAGAATCTGTTGATGCTTTGGAGTTGATCAGAATGGTTAAACAACAAATCAAGGATTTCAAAGATGAGGAAGAAGCTGAGAAATAGCCTTAAGTGTTTGACTTTCAGTCACACTTCACAAGTGGTTCTCAGTTCACCATGTCTAACACACATAAGAACTGGCTAGTCCATAAGCAAACGGTTTGTGGTAAAGACTTATCAAATCCGTTGAAAGATGATAGTTTGCTAAAAACTATATGGTTCTAACTCACCTTGTTTCGAGATAAAGAGTTGGCTAGTCCTAGACAAACGGTACTAGGTAAAGACTTCATAAAATCCGTTGATGATTGACAATTTACTAAAAATTGTAAGGGTATCATGAAGCCAATACAGATTGGTTTTTGTTGTTAACTGTTTTATTTCAGGTATGAAGATTGCAAGCAAAGAAGTATTCAAAGAAAAATACTTAGAAGGTTTTGTCTCATCAAATCAAGACTAAGGTTCATGATTCAGAGTTCAAAGATTTAACTTAAGAAGACAATGACTGATGCTGCAAAGATAAATGAATGTTTAGAAGACACATAGAAGATCATGGTTTGAAGACAAAGATGATACTCATGATGTTTGAAGATTATCTTATCAGAAGAAGATCTACATTTGAAGTGTTTGGCTACATTCAGTTGGATACAAATACAAATTACCAAGTTCAATCCAAGGATGAAGGAAAGACTGAAGAGATGTATTTTTAATACATCTAGTACAAGAGAAACAAGAAGACAACAAGTTATCATTCTTGTTTAGGGGAGGATTGTTGGGAATTATTTGTTAAGTGTCAAGTACCGTTAGTGTATTACAAGTACTGTTAGTGTTATGTAAGTACCGTTAGTATTAACGCGGTACATAGTAAGTACCGCTACTTATAAAGTAAGTACTGCTATACTGATTAGGATGAATATATCTTTGTACAAGATATGTCATAGTTATAGTTACAGTATATCTTATGTGATATAATTAAATAGTTAGAATATTGATAATATATCGTCTGTGATATAGTTATCTTTATAGAATATTCTAAGGTTTCTAGGGTTCCTTACTCTATAAAAGGAACATAGGTACAATGTCTTCCATGTACCTCATTCAAGTCGATTAATAAGAGAATCGAATAGTTAAAAGTAATTATGTTCTTCTGTGCTTTATAAGTTAGATTCCGCATAACTTATTGTGTTAGTAGGAGTGCTCAAAGTGTTTTAGTTTGATTACAAACTACCATACTAATTCTTAACAGAATATAGATCCAATCAAAGGGATAAACATAGCTCAAGAAAGAAATTCGAGTAGAGCTAAAAAAAACGCGTGAAGGTCTCAAGGAAGAAATTCCTGCAGAAATTCAAGATATGCTTGTTAAAGGCCATCTTGAACATCAACCATTGCAACTTGAATAACTTATATCTATTTATTCCTCTTAACTTTTATGTAAGAGAGAATCTTTAGTTTAGATTTTTCTTTTATGTTTGTCAAAGATTAAATGTTAGTTTTATTCCGTATATTCTTGTTATTTGATATTTTTGATAATTATTAGTGTGCTATTCGTTTGTGACATGAAATGGTAAGTTTTGTTAGTGATGGGTCCGAGACAATACATTATTGGCGGATTAATGACAAATATGTGTCTCTAGTAGTGACGGAATGACAACACAATGGTTTGGCCGATTATTAGAAATGGATTAGTGACTGTTTCGTCGTTACTTTTTGTGACAGAACGTTTGTCGCTAAGTGATGAGACTGTATTTATACATAGTCTCATCGTCCAAATCGGGCTTAAAACGCTTAAAATATCATCAAAATACCCATATATATGCTTGTGTTTGTTCATTGTGTATTTTAGGTATGGATATCGTGAATTCACCAAATGATCAAAGGAATCAAGCAAAAACGAACACGGGAAACGAAGCCGCACAAAGAACCGGACCCGAATCATGATTTTCCTATCAAGTCCTTGAAGTTTGAAGATTTGGCAACTTTGGTCCCTCAACTTATGAAGACTTGTCACAAATGACCCTCCATTATTCATTTGTGCAAGATATATCCTTGATATTTGAAGACATGTACATAAATGGCCCTTGAAGATATCCAAATGTGCAAAGAAAGCCCTTTAAACAAGTTTTGAAAAACATTGTGCCTGAATTGACAAGTTGGTCAAAGTTATACCAAAGGAAAAAAGAGTTTTGGCTGTGTAATGAAAAGTATAAATGTGAAGAGAGTTGGAGGGCTGTTTTTGCCCAGACACGAAACCTTTCCCCACCACTTAGCTGCTGCCACGTCACCACCCCAACTCCCATCAGCCAATCATAATCACTCCCCACGCCACATCACTTCTCCACTCACCAAAAAGGAATTTACTATATTTAACTCGTTTAAACGAGTTTTTTATTGTTAAATCTTTCCCTCCTAACAGTTACTATTTATCATCCCCTTTCCCTAATCCTTATTAGAACCCTAATCACATTTGTTAATCAAAACAAGGGGGAAACTCACAATACTTTCCAGAACTCTAATTCACACTAACCTAAACCCTTCACAACACCCAAAACCCATCACTCTCAACTAAAGTACCCCACCCACATGTCTCGGTACTCGTTTTAGCAACAAGACAAGGTTGGCACAGCTCATCTACGGTTCCAAGGCGATTGTTAACTTCTCCAAGCAAAAACAAAGGGCCAAGATTCATTCACAACAGCTGCCATTCACATGGGACTTTCTTTGACCAAAATTCAAACTCCTTCAAGGGCATATCCGGAATTCTGATAGCTAGGGTTTTTGATATTGCATTTTTTTTATTGTTTATCTAGAATAGTCCATAGAGTACTATATATATGGGTGGTTTGTACCCATATAAGCTTTGTTCCAGTTTTATTGTAACTTTTTTTTAAGACAAGTAATGACAATGAAAGTTTTTTAAGTTCTTACAATATACTGAGTTCCATTAGAGGAATTGTTCTTTAAATTGCAAATTAGTTATAAGGTTTCCAAAGTTTTCAGTTTGAAATACGTTTTCAGAAAAGTTGTCCTTTTGTTTTGAAAAAGTTTTTTTTTACTAGCTTGATTCCAAACCCCACTTGAAGTGAAAGTGGATTGGGGGTTTGATTTCAACTTTTATAAAACTCTCTTGCCAAGATTTCAGAATTGTTAAGTTTTTGAGGTTTGAAAAGTTTATTTACAATTTTCCTTCATTTTAAGCCATGAACCATAAGCTGGCTTAACCAATAAGCCAGTCTTATAGCTTCATAGCCTTGTTATCAGTTCACCTTGTTTCTGTTTGTTTTATCTTTCTTAGCAGGTGTCCATTATCAAGACATATTGGGGTGGTTTGGACTGTAGTAGTCCCCACCTAGCATCATCTCTACAAACAACATATCACCTAAGCCAATAGCTCAGTTTTGACTGAAAGGAGATGGCATTGCAGCCATAGTGGGGCCTGGATTGTGGGTCCCACAAGGTATAACATCCTAGGCTTGAACCCTCTTGAAAGTTAAAATTGGATGCCTATGTGCTTTGATTGTGATTCACTGTTTGTGTGTTGAAATCTGTTTGTTCATGTTTGTTTAGGCTTGTATGCTTTGTTTAGGTATTTAGTAATCAGTTTGGTTGGATTTCATAAGCTATTAGTTTGTTAATTTTGATAATCAGTTTTTATAAGGGTGTTTGGGTTAAGGTTTTAAGGGGAGCTTGTGACAAATTTGTGGCTTAAAACCAGCTTGAACACACTTTATGTGCTAGTAATAGGTGTTATCAGGATTTGGTTTAAAGTTTGGTAGGCTAAAATAGGTTTTGCATGTTTAAAAATACCATAAAATCAGTCAGTAACAATCAGTAGACTAAAACCAATTTGTTCTGAGTTTTTGTGGTTTGACATCTTTGAAGCTGTTAGATATTGGGTCCATTTAGGTTTCTAGATAGTTTGTAGGTGCTTTGTTTGGATTGTGTGCAAATTATCAGCAGCCAAATCTCACCCTAGGTGTCAATTGCACTAGCAAAACGACCCCAGGGCACTTTTCTGTTTATCAGAAGCTTCAAGCCCCATTTGTGTGAGCTTTTTGTACTGTGGTTGTGATTTTTCTTGATTGCATAGACTCCCTACACTCAACTGAGTGTAGGGGTGCCCCCTTGTCCAACTAAAATCACCACAACAAGCTTTCCTAAGCTTTTCAATTTTTATCAGCTTATTTGCACTAGCAGTGGGAACATACTTTCCCCTGCTAGTTTGTTTGTAGCCACTGCTACACAAAAAGACAGAAAACAAGAAAAGGTCACTATCAGATTTTACTTTTTTTGTCTTTTGTGGGCAAAAGTAGGAATTAGGACCTGATTCTTTTTGCATTATTTTTCTTTTTAAATTTTTGATTTTTCAATATAATTTAATTTTTTGTTACTGTTCATTAAGTAATTTTTAGATTATTTAGCTAATTTAATTACTTTTTAATCTTTCTGTTTTTGTCATTTAGTGTAAAAAGTTTATTATTTTTAGATTTAAAATTTTTCCTAGATTTAGAACATTAATTTAAGATTTTTAGTTTAAAAATTAGTCACTGTTCACTTTTTAATCATTTTTTATAATTAATTTAAGTTAATTAGGGTTTTAATATTAACTAGTTTTGTCTTTTAGTGAAATTTTTTACATTTTTCAAACTTTTTCAATTTTCTACTGTTCATTAGGGTAATTTAGGATTTTTAAAATTGTTAGATTAATTTTGTCATTATTTAATTATTTTTATGATTATTTTAATTTAAAAATAGTTTTTAGTGTTTAAAAAATAGAAAAATAGTTTTTAAAATTCAAGAAAAATAGTTTTTAGTCTTTAAATAATATAAGTTAGTTATTAGTTCAATAAATTAATATTTTGGGCATTTTGTTAATTATATTTAATTTTTGGGCTTTAATTAGCATTAAAAATTGAATATTTAATTAATAAAAGGTTTAAAAATATATTTGTTGGATTTTTATTCTTATTTATATTATTTAAGACTTAGTTTAATCATTTAATTAATTTTTAGGTTTAATTTTTAATTTTGTCACGTTTTACGTATTTACGTTCGCGTTTTACGTTAATTCGTCGTAGTTTAATCGTAGTCGTAGCTCGTCTTTAATTTTTCTCTCTTAAAACCAAAAACGTCACTAATCCAAACATTGTTATTTTATATATTGGCACATTAATCCACACACCTCCTTCGAGAACGAACTTCCATTTATTCGGTTTTGCGTTTTTCCTAAAACGTGCAACTTAATACTTGCCACTCATACGCGTTTTTCCTAAAACGTGTACGAAAAACCTACATCAATTTTTGGCGCCGCTGCCGGGGAGGTGTTTGTGTGCCATTATTATTAGTATCGTGTTTGTGTGAGTAGTGCGTTTTTGCTTTTCATTTTTTGGAAAGCGTGAATATCGTACATACTCATTTTTTGTTATTTTTCATTACTATATTATAGTATCCAAATAAATCGTGTTTAATTTTCCTAAATTAAACACACAACAATCTTTACTATATTGTAGATATATTGGTTTTCGTTTTTATTGTGAATATATTATTACTATATTGTACTACGTAAGAACAAATAAATATACAAGTACTCCAAAAGCGTGAAAACGCAACCTTGATTCGGGATTTCATCACTCGATCATTGTATTCGAATCCAAAGCAAAAGTTTAAAGGCAAAATAGATAAATACTTTCGTGAGTCTTAATTTCAATTAACACAAACTATAAGGTGGGTATAAGGCGGTTGTATTTCACGACCTAAAGGAAAAAGGCTCTTAAGTGCTTCGCGCCGCCTCGTTTCCTCCGCTTGCTTGTGCGTGTTTTGAGAAAGAGGGACAATCGAGGGTTTGCCACCCAAGTATTATCTACGTATCATACATATTTGCTTGTTTTCAAGATTAAGCCCTCTTGAACGTTTTGGTGTTCCACCAACGTTCTAAAGTCATCGAGAACGTTCACTCCACGTGATCTTTTTCATTCTTTGAGGCTCCTTTAATCGAGAAAGTCGATTCGAGGGGAGATTTGTAGATTTGTGTCTACGTAATACAACAAAAATCCAAAAAAATTAAAAACCAATCAAAAACCAAAAAAATTGAAAAAATCGAAAAACCGCAAAAAGAATCTTCTTTGCTACCACCCATTCTACGCTTAGTGTATGCGCACTCGATCGAAGGATTATTCCAATTCTAGCGAAGCTTCGAATCGACGCAATCATAATCGAAGGAATCGACGACATAGACGAGAATTAGAAACCGACGTTCCTAATATCGTTGTTGAAGAAACCGTAGAGGAGATGGCCGATAATCGTTCGATGATGGAATTGCTCCAAGCGCCCACCGAGGGTTATGGAGACGCGATCGTAATTCCCGCTATCGAAGCGGAGAATTTTGAGATCAAGAGCGGAATGCTTTCGTTGATCCAAGCTACGAAGTTTCGAGGTCGTGAAGCCGATAATCCTCACGACCATATTCGGAATTTTGATCGTCTTTTGGCCACGAGCAAGTTTAAGAACGTCGACACCGATGTCGTCAAGCTTATGCTTTTTCCTTACTCGCTCGATGGTGCCGCCAAGGATTGGTACGAGAAAGAGCCACCTAATTCGATAACTACGTGGAAGGATCTCGTTTCCAAGTTCGTTAATTATTTTTTCCCACCGTCTAAGACTACGTTTTTCAAAAACGAGATTACAAAATTTGAGCAAAAATCGAATGAATCTTTTAGAGACGCGTGGGATCGTTTTAAGGAATTTCTTAGGCAATGTCCTCACCATGGTTTTTCCGAGTTGCACCAAATCGATACGTTTTACAACGGTCTTAATTTTCACGAACAAGACTCGTTGAATTCCGCCGCCGGTGGCAACTTTTTGTGCAAAACTCCGAGAGAAGCATTGATAATTATCGAGAACCGATCCAAGGTTTACCAACTCCGCAACGCACCGAGTGTTGCCAATGTCGCCAATGTTAGTAGTTCTAATCGCGACATTGAGAGAGTTGATGCAAAAGTCGACAAGTTGACGAATGTGTTCACGTCTTATCTCATTGAGATGCAAAAGAAAGACGCTCCCGCTACGGTGAAAGCGGTTGAGGTTTCGTGTATGTTTTGTGGTGGACCTCATAATTATTACGAGTGTGTGGCTACGGATGGCCAAACGTCGAATGTGAGTGCGTTAAATGGAAACAACAATTTTTCAAATCAAAATAACACGGGGCCATCACAACAAGGCAATTATAACCAAGGCAACAATTTTCAAAACCGAAACAATTTTCAAGGAAACAATCAACAAGGAAATTTTTCGAATCAAAATCAAGGAGGTTATAATCAAGGTCGTAATATAACTTGGCAAAATAGAGATAACAATCAAGGAAACAATTTTTCAAGTGGGAATCAAAACAATTTTCAAAGAAACAATCAAAACCAAGGGAACTTTAATTCTAATCAAAATAGTTCGTCAAACGATTTTCAAAATTACATGAAAATGAATGAGGCTAATATGAGACGATTAGAGGGAGAAATTGGTACTTTGAAAAACGACTTTTCTAATACATTGAAATTGCAAAACACGAAGATTGAGCAAGGGCAAATTGACATAAAAAAGATGTTTTCGGCTATAATGAACAAAGCCTCGGGTTCGTCATCAAGTTCGTTACCTAGTGACACCGTTGCTAATCCGAAAGAACAATGTAAAGCCGCCTCGTCTCGTGAGAAAGGTCGTGTGATTACCCCTAACCTTGAAGGATTCCGTGTTGTTTATCCCTCTCAACCCTCGACTTCTAAGACGTTTTCTTGTTCTAAAGTCGATGGGGTGAACGTGGCGACCAAGGAAAAGAGTGCACACCCTCGTGTACCTCAAATTCCATCCACGGTTCAAAAAGAGAGCTTTGTCGACCTTACCAAAGTAACCTTGAAGAAGCTTGTGCTTCGATCCTTCTTAAAAAATCCAAAAGGCGTATGCCGAGAAAGGAAAAGGATCCGGGCCAATTTCTACTACCTTGTGATTTTTCCGAGATTGAGGGATGTTTAGCCCTTGCCGATTTAGGTGCTAGCATCAATCTCATGCCTCATTCTCTTTGGAAATTGATGAGATTGCCTTCGCTTACCCCCACGAACATGACAATCGAGCTTGCAAATTGTACACCTTTAATACCAATTGGAATAGCCGAGGATGTCTATGTTAGGATTGGAAAGTTTGTTTTTCCCGCGGATTTCGTTATATCCGATTACGAGTGTGACCCTAAATGTCCCATTATTTTAGGCCGACCATTCTTATCGACGGCTAGAACCGTAATCGACGTTCACGAGGGGAGACTTACTATGAGATATGGGGATGAGAAAATAGACTTTTTCGCTAGAAAATCCCAAGGATTTAATGAGAATGAAAAAACCGAGGTTTGAAAACCTAATGATTCAAATTCTAATGATTTCAAAATGTTTACTTTAGCGTAAAGAATGAAGCTTGATGCATGTTTTGAAAGAATTAAGAAAAACGGTTTTAAGGATGATGATTTTAATGATAAAGAATACGTGTACCTAATTCAAAAGGGTATGTGTAAATACATGGATGAAAACTCACTTTGGGATGTTTTTAGCGAAACAAGTGAACCACCAATTCCGAAGGGTGACGTTAATGCCATCACGACAATGACCAAAATGGATTCGTCTTCACCACCTTCGAAGGACCACGTCTTTGAGGCTTCAACTTCTAACTCCATCGAAGTGCCTCCTTTGCCTAGCCCAACACCCGTTGAGGCTAAAGGGTTTATCGACATCGATCCTCTCGTCTTAGAAAAGTCACCTAAGCATAGCCCTAGTGCTTGTAAGTCCATGGTTGTGAGTGCTCACATCGACTCTTTCTTTGATGATGACGATGGCGATTTTGCCGAGCTTGATCACGTACTTCGACATCCACATGCTATTTTTGATTCTCCTAAGAAGAAACATGTGAAGTACGATGATTACGAGTTTGATCCCGAGATTGAGGAAATCATTGAACGAGAGCTAGCTCTTATGCCTTCACTTCCACCTACGAGTGAGGTCGATCTTTCCAAAATCGAGGATGAACTAAATTAGTTGGAACGTCTTATTTTCGATGACGAACCAACTCATGTGACCACCAAAAATCCCATTCTCGAGGAGTTACCTAATCAACACTCCTCATTTGAGAATGACGTTTACCACATTCGTGAGGATCTAACTTATCAACGATCCCCACATAAGAATGATGGTTTCGTGCTTGATCGTGATCTTTTCGAGAGAGTTTCTAAGATACTCAAGGAGGGGAATGACAAACCTTGGTTTGACAAGCCTATCTTTGATGAAGAAATCGATGAGATCGACGTTCATGAGGATGACGAGTATGTAGACCCCGAGGGGGCGGTGTTCTTTATTGACAAACGTTTTGAGAACTTATATAATCCGCCACCCCCTCCCACCAATGACTTAAATGTGAGGATTTTTAGCGCGACTAATTTTGAATTTGACACGCCAAATATTTTCGACATCATTAAATCGGGTTTTCATAAAGAGTTTAAAAACGATGAAAAAGGAAAGGATTTTAAAAATATTTTAAATGATTTTTATACATGTTTAACTCCGTCATCACCTCGTTTCATGAGTGCTACCACCTCGTCTACTCCTTTTGACGACGGTTGGTGTGGTTTTAGTGTGGGGGAAGCCCCAAATGTTCCCTCCCATTTCTCCACCGAGGACGAGATTTACGATCCCGGAATTGCTTGTAAAGGGAAATCTCGGTCTTCCACCGATGCAATAAATGGAAAATCTTTTCGTTTGCTTGGTGTGAGTCTACCTCAAGTAGCTCATGTTGTTGACTTACCCATTGCCCCACCTTTCTACTTCTTATCTCTTTTCTTCTACCCCCTTGGGGTTCGTGTTGGAGTAGTGTTGTTTCGTCTTTCATCCGAAAACGAAGACGCTATCTTTGACCCCGGTATACGTATATCGGGTTTTTAAAGTACTCCATGTACTTTTGGGCCTTGTTTATCATGTAAGCCCCACCAAAAATGACCAAACCAAGATTATCCCTAAATGATCACATTTATGGGGATTCGAGTCGAGCTTTTGACTCGGTTATAAAAAACAAGGTGCCTCGTGGGGGATTCTCATGCTTATCCTTGTAAATATTATCGCTTTCTTAGTTTAATGTAACGAGGGGACTTGTGCTCTTCCAACCTTTGTTCCGTGGTTGTTTGTGATTGTGATCTATTAGGTTCATCGTCATCATTGAAGCCTCTCGTGTTCGTTTTATGGATCACTCGAGCTTCGATCGTTGCCTTTGGAGATTCCGATATCCGATGATATCCTTTTATGTTCTAACGTTTATCTTATTAGCATAATTCATAAACGGCTTTTAGGTTATTCGTTTTACCCTTTCCATGCTCGAGATTAAGCATTCGACTTCGTCTCTAGTATGGGGGTGTTTACACCCCTAGACTCGAAACATTGAGGACAATGTTTAGTTTTAGTATGGGGGGTGAGTAGATACTTCACCTTGCTTACGTCAACACGCAATCCAATATTCATCTTTTTGCTATCATTTTGTTGCAAAATAAGGCTAAAAATGGCCAAATTTTAAAATTTTTCTAGTTTTTCATAAGTGTTTAAGACACGAATGTAGGTTTTCCGATGGTGAGAACGAGAGTAATTTTTGACTCGACCGTGCGTGTTGAGCACTTAGCTTCGATTCCTTAACTTTTTAGGCTAAGTCTCTTAAATGAGGACGAGAAATGATAGAGTTATTATAAGTCTCGTAATCGTCACAATCTTATGTGTAGTAATTATTAGCTTATTCTCCCAACGCTTTTTGCATAATAAATTGTTAATAAATATTGATTTGGCGGTTTAGTCACTATTGTTGGGTTTCTAATTTGTTTTGGTAGCTTCCATGTGATTAAATTGGGAAAACATTAAGGTATCGCCAGCGTCACGGTTTTGAAGTATTGGCACCCGAATAATCGAAAGCTTCACCTAATAATAAGATTTCAAGTGCTCACCTAAATTAAGCAAAAATTTGAAGCTCACAAGGCCGAAAAATCTATGCCCAAATTGAAAGTGAATCAAGCCTTAATCTTCGAAGCTTTAAAGATCCAAAATTCGCTTTAGCGTGAGGATATACGTCTTTGGCTAATAAAACCACCGATGAGGCGGATAATAAAAGGCAAGGCAAGACCGAAGTCATAATAAAAGCTTCATGGCGAAGTTGAATAAAAGATGGAGGTAAACCAAAGATAATAAGGCCCTTCCGTTAGGGGGCGTATAAAAGTCTTGGTAATAAGTCTCATGTTCAAAAGCGTTATAAAATCGTGTTTATCGATCCTTCTTGTTGACTTAATTTTTGACATCGTTGTCTATTGGGATGAATTATTGATTTGATGATTTTGGCTACACCGTTAAGTTTCTATTTTTAGACTTAATCTCTATTCACGCATAAGTCAATGATGTATCCTCGTGATCATTAAGACAAAAATAAAATATAAGAGATACCAAGTAGGAATAAGGGAGTTTAGGTTCGTAATTAACACTCATGAGATGTGTTCGTGTTGCTAACTTATAATAACAATGATCTCGTTACACGCTTAGCATGGAATTAGGTGAAAATCGAGGACGACGAAATTATTTCTAACGAAGCATTCACGTGTTCTTGTTCTATGATCCTAAAAGTCACTTAATCGTGATGAAAACAATACATTATGTCTAAAACACGTGTAGTAGTTTATTTAAATTTATGTCTTGAATAAATGTCATCATAAAATGAATTTTGGAAGTGCTATGATACTTAATTCTAGCATTGCGTGGGGACACGGCAATGGTTTAGTATGGGGGAGTGATGAGACTATATTTATACATAGTCTCATCGTCCAAATCGGGCTTAAAACGCTTAAAATATCGTCAAAATACCCATATATATGCTTGTGTTTGTTCATTGTGTATTTTAGTTATGGATATCGTGAATTCACCAAATGATCAAAGGAATCAAGCAAAAACGAACACGGGAAACGAATCCGCAAAAAGAACCGGACCCGAATCATGATTTTCCTATCAAGTCCTTGAAGTTTGAAGATTTGGCAACTTTGGTCCCTCAACTTATGAAGACTTGTCACAAATGACCCTCCATTATTCATTTGTGCAAGATATATCCTTGATATTTGAAGACATGTACATAAATGGCCCTTGAAGATATCCAAATGTGCAAAGAAAGCCCTTTAAACAAGTTTTGAAAAACATTGTGCCTGAATTGACAAGTTGGTCAAAGTTATACCAAAGGAAAAAAGAGTTTTGGCTGTTTAATGAAAAGTATAAATGTGAAGAGAGTTGGAGGGCTGTTTTTGCCCAGACACAAAACCTTTCCCCACCACTTAGCTGCTGCCACGTCACCACCCCAACTCCCATCAGCCAATCATAATCACTCCCCACGCCACCTCACTTCTCCACTCACCAAAAACGAATTTACTATATTTAACTCGTTTAAACGAGTTTTTTATTGTTAAATCTTTCCCTCCTAACAGTTACTATTTATCATCCCCTTTCCCTAATCCTTATTAGAACCCTAATCACATTTGTTAATCAAAACAAGGGGGAAACTCACAATACTTTCCAGAACTCTAATTCACACTAACCTAAACCCTTCACAACACCCAAAACCCATCACTCTCAACTAAAGTACCCCACCCACATGTCTCTGTACTCGTTTTAGCAACAAGACAAGGTTGGCACAGCTCATCTACGGTTCCAAGGCGATTGTTAACTTCTCCAAGCAAAAACAAAGGGCCAAGATTCATTCACAACACAACTGCCATTCACATGGGACTTTCTTTGACCAAAATTCAAACTCCTTCAAGGGCATATCCGGAATTCTGATAGCTAGGGTTTTTGATATTGCATTTTTTATTGTTTATCTAGAATAGTCCATAGAGTACTATATATATGGGTGGTTTGTACCCATATAAGCTTTGTTCCAGTTTTATTGTAACTTTTTTTTAAGACAAGTAATGACAATGAAAGTTTTTTAAGTTCTTACAATATACTGAGTTCCATTAGAGTAATTGTTCTTTAAATTGCAAATTAGTTATAAGGTTTCCAAAGTTTTCAGTTTGAAATACGTTTTCAGAAAAGTTGTCCTTTTGTTTTGAAAAAGTTTTTTTTTACTAGCTTGATTCCAAACCCCACTTGAAGTGAAAGTGGATTTGGGGGTTTGATTTCAACTTTTATAAAACTCTCTTGCCAAGATTTCAGAATTGTTAAGTTTTTGAGGTTTGAAAAGTTTATTTACAATTTTCCTTCATTTTAAGCCATGAACCATAAGCTGGCTTAACCAATAAGCCAGTCTTATAGCTTCATATCCTTGTTATCAGTTCACCTAGTTTCTGTTTGTTTTATCTTTCTTAGCAGGTGTCCATTATCAAGACATATTGGGGTGGTTTGGACTGTAGTAGTCCCCACCTAGCATCATCTCTACAAACAACATATCACCTAAGCCAATAGCTCAGTTTTGACTGAAAGGAGATGGCATTGCAGCCATAGTGGGGCCTGGATTGTGGGTCCCACAAGGTATAACATCCTAGGCTTGAACCCTCTTGAAAGTTAAAATTGGATGCCTATGTGCTTTGATTGTGATTAACTGTCTGTGTGTTGAAATCTGTTTGTTCATGTTTGTTTAGGCTTGTATGCTTTGTTTAGGTATTTAGTAATCAGTTTGGTTGGATTTCATAAGCTATTAGTTTGTTAATTTTGATAATCAGTTTTTATAAGGGTGTTTGGGTTAGGGTTTTAAGGGGAGCTTGTGACAAATTTGTGGCTTAAAACCAGCTTGAACACACTTTATGTGCTAGTAATAGGTGTTATCAGGATTTGGTTTAAAGTTTGGTAGGCTAAAATAGGTTTTGCATGTTTAAAAATACCATAAAATCAGTCAGTAGACTAAAACCAATTTGTTCTGAGTTTTTGTGGTTTGACATCTTTGAAGCTGTTAGATATTGGGTCCATTTAGGTTTCTAGATAGTTTGTAGGTGCTTTGTTTGGATTGTGTGCAAATTATCAACAGCCAAATCTCACCCTAGGTGTCAATTGCACCAGCAAAACGACCCCAGGGCACTTTTCTGTTTATCAGAAGCTTCAAGCCCCATTTGTGTGAGCTTTTTGTACTATGGTTGTGATTTTTCTTGATTGCATAGACTCCCTACACTCAACTGAGTGTAGGGGTGCCCCCTTGTCCAACTAAAATAACCACAACAAGCTTTCCTAAGCTTTTCAATTTTTATCAGCTTATTTTCACTAGCAGTGGGAACATACTTTCCCCTGCTAGTTTGTTTGTAGCCACTGCTACACAAAAAGACAGAAAACAAGAAAAGGTCACTATCAGATTTTACTTTTTTTGTCTTTTGTGGGCAAAAGTAGGAATTAGGACCTGATTCTTTTTTCATTATTTTTCTTTTTAAATTTCTGATTTTTCAGTATAATTTAATTTTTTGTTACTGTTCATTAAGTAATTTTTAGATTATTTAGCTAATTTAATTACTTTTTAATCTTTCTGTTTTTGTCATTTAGTGTAAAAAGTTTATTATTTTCAGATTTAAAATTTTTCCTAGATTTAGAACATTAATTTAAGATTTTTAGTTTAAAAATTAGTCACTGTTCACTTTTTAATCATTTTTTATAATTAATTTAAGTTAATTAGGGTTTTAATATTAACTAGTTTTGTCTTTTAGTGAAAATTTTTACATTTTTCAAACTTTTTCAATTTTCTACTGTTCATTAGGGTAATTTAGGATTTTTAAAATTGTTAGATTAATTTTGTCATTATTTAATTATTTTTTATGATTATTTTAAATTAAAAATAGTTTTTAGTGTTTAAAAAATAGAAAAATAGTTTTTAAAATTCAAGAAAAATAGTTTTTAGTCTTTAAATAATATAAGTTAGTTATTAGTTCAATAAATTAATATTTTGGGCATTTTGTTAATTATATTTAATTTTTGGTCTTTAATTAGCATTAAAAATTGAATATTTAATTAATAAAAGGTTTAAAAATATATTTGTTGGATTTTTATTCTTATTTATATTATTTAAGACTTAGTTTAATCATTTAATTAATTTTTAGGTTTAATTTTTAATTTTGTCACGTTTTACGTATTTACGTTCGCGTTTTACGTTAATTCGTCGTAGTTTAATCGTAGTCGTAGCTCGTCTTTAATTTTTCTCTCTTAAAACCAAAAACGTCACTAATCCAAACATTGTTATTTTATATATTGGCACATTAATCCACACACCTCCTTCGAGAACGAACTTGGATTTATTCGGTTTTGCGTTTTTCCTAAAACGTGCAACTTAATACTTGCCACTCATACGCGTTTTTCCTAAAACGTGTACGAAAAACCTACATCACTAAGCCGCCACTTGATCGTCGAATAAAGTATCAATTAGGCAACTTTAGGAAGGCCCTAGCGAGGAGATGGAGACCGATGATGTGTAGCTGAAACTCAAACTATTTTGTCACTAAAGTTGTCGCTAAAATTTTGCGAGGCCCTTTTTTGCAACGAATTACATCCGTCGCTATTCCGTCGTTGAAGGGATTTAGTGACCAAGTAGCGATTCAAACTTCCGTTGCTGATGCTGGATTTTCTAGTAGTGTACCCGGGTGACCAAGGCATTGGTGCCACGTAGAAGGATTGAGAGACATCAAAGCACTTGGAAGAGAAGACAGGTCGGTTACTTGATAAAGATCACCCGAGCAGTCACATCTGAGGAGGATATTACGAGTGAGAAAATCTTTGACAGAAAAACCAAAAGCGTCAAATTCAATAGTACAATTGTTGTCCCGAGTAAACTGGCGAACAGATATAAGATTTTTAATAATATTAGGGGTAACAAGAACATTATTAAGATGCAAAGCACGATGAAGAGTGGGAAGAATACTATGGCTCGTGTTTGTGACGGGTATAGTTTTACCGTCACCGACACGAACAGATGGATACAAGCAAGAATTAAAAATAGTTCTTAAATTATTAACATTAGAATTAAGTTGTGAAGACGCACCGGTGTCCATATTCCAGGATGAATCTTGAATATTCATACTACTAAATGCATTTGGTATTTGTACCTTTTTTGTCGGGATATATGCTTGACCCGTAAATATATGATTCATATATTTTAGCTTCCAATGATCACCTGACAAAGGATCTCAGCAACCACGAAAACAAAAAACAATCCACACTTGACGTAGGTAGAATCAAAAAGATATTTGACCAATGATAAATATCTTACCTTACATAACTAACTGAAGCATATATCAATCATGAAATATCCAACCCCACTATAAGATCCAATCACAATGGATATAGGATCGTAAACATTCGAGCGAGTGTATTAACAATGACGGCGGTAACTGGTATGGAACTTTTTTTTTAGAAAAAAATACAGGATTTGGAGAGAGATTTTGTTATGAGAGAATAACTACTGGCTGTGATACCATGTAAGATTGATAATTTTCCTTGAATTATTCAATAAAGAGATTACAATATATAAGCATCTAAGAAAGATCTAGAATAACATAACTGGGCTAAAGCATAAACATAATGGGCCGGCATATCAACTAACAGAATATTGTGAAGTTTTGTATTATTAAATAGTAAGCATCATCATGTTTAAACAAAATAATAAGCATCATGAGTATGATGATACAATTATATATGCATTGCATTTCTACCCTTGTCTCCCCATATCATTCGTCCCTTGTCTCCCCATATCATTTGTCTCAACTCTCTCGCTCCCTAGAGCCGAATTCGGCTCCCCGACCCCTCTCTCTCTCTCTCTCTCAAATTCCTTGAAAATCTAAAGTGTAAACCTTTGAAAGTCGAATGTCTTTTGATACTCCATTGTGAAGTAACAAAGCCTAAACGAAACTCTTGGTAGTCTATCAAAATTTTGGTTTTGTTTTAGTCCTCCCTTTGATTGGCAAGCATATAAACCCTAATTAGGGTTTTTTGATTTTAGGTATTTGTCTTGCAACAGTTATAAATTGATCCTTACGTAATCTCAATTTAGGGTTTTGGATATACGGTTTCCATGTATCAAGATCTACACAAGTTGCTTGACAATGAACTTACTACTAGCATCATAGTGATTGTTCGTTTGACATGTTGTGTGAGCAACCGATAGAAATGTAATTTAACCGTTAAGTTTCTACATCAAGATCAAGCTTCGTTAGTTGATTTATTTAATAGGTTAGTATTTATTTGTTTATTATAATGTGATTTAGTCATTAATGTTATGCTAAACTTATTCTGCTGCATACTCGTAGTTAATGGTTTAATTATCTTTTAAGAGTGTTGCTATATCCTCCTACAATATTTTTCTACATATCCCCTTATAGCCAAAAGTTCAATAGATTCCTTTAATTTATCAAAGTCCCAATGGACTCATCAACACCATCCAACCCATTTTCATCCTACGATCCAAGATTAAAATAAATAAATAAATAAAACCCCCTCATCATTCCTCAACTATTAACTCAAAAAACAGAACACCCGTCAACCCACCACTGCCTCCCACCACCGCCGCCCGCCACCGCCACCACCAACACCAACCACCACCACCACCACCAACTACCACCAGCAACCACGACGAGATCCACACTATCCCGATCAAATCCATACCACAATACCCAAATTTTTTGCTCTAAGTTTCATTATTGATGAATATACGAGACGAAATGATTGTAAGTTGTTTTGATTAAGCTTATTCTAATGTTTTTTTGGTTTTGATTATGCTTAGGAAATTTCATAGCTACTATAGGTAAAACACATGTTATGATTGTTGATGCACACCATATGTTTGATGAAATGACAAAATGATAATCACATGTGATTTAGCAAGTTCTAATTTATGAACGAGCATTTTTATTAAAGTTTAGTCGGGTTTTGTAGTTGATAAGCTGATTATGAAAGTGGGACTTATGATTACAAAACTGGGAGTATGACTCGTATATAAGTCGATGTGACTCACATATGAGTCGCTGTGACTCATATATGAGTCGCTGTGACTCATATATGAGTCGCTGTGACTCATATATGAGTCATGGTGACTCATATATGAGTCATAGCGACTCATATATGAAACTATTCATATGTAAGTCTTTTTGTAATACGAGTAATAATATGGCCTCTTTTGTAATTAAATCATGGTGACTCATATATGAGTTATGGTGACTCATATATGAGTCACCATGATGACTAATATATGAGTCACCATGATGACTCATATATAAAACTAAAATAAATAGATTTTGTATTGAAACTTGTAGTACTTTACTAGTTTTTTTGTTTGCAATTCCTAAAGGGCCACCAACATGAGTTTTATGCTTATTAGTGCTTCGAATGGTTATTGATATATGACTTATTAATTAAAGTACAACGAGCAACTGAGAAACTAGCAGCTGAGAAATAAGCAACCTATAAAGCCGTTAAGAAGAAACCACAGAAAGTAGATGCAAATAAAAAAGTGAATGTGGCAGAGAAAGCAGCAGCAACTAAAAATAAACCGACTGATAAGAAGAAACAACAAGAACCATAGCAGTTAAGAAACGTTGAAGTAAATTGTAATAGAACTAATAGTACTCCCTCCGTCCCAAAATTATTGTCCCCCGACAAAAAGCACACAGTTTAAGAAAAGTATCATCTTTTCAGCTTTCTCTCTCTTACTTTTTACAGAAAGACAGTTTTACCCTTACCCAATTAATTTAAAACCTTTAAAAAGTTTGTAATTATGAATTCAATTAAGGGTAATCTAGTAATTTCGATCTAAAATTCCTACCTATTTTAGAAGTTTTATAAGTGGACAATTAATTTGGGACAACCTAAAAAAGAAAGAGGGCCTATAATTTTGGGACGGAGGGAGTAGTACTTAATTCTGATGATATCTTTTGGCTGTTGGATAATTATACTTGTGATACTAAATAGTATGATATTGAAGTAGTTGTGTTTTGAATCATAGTAGTATGTTTCTGAATCATAGTTTGATAAACAAATATATGAGTCATAGAGTTTTATTCATATGTATAAGTGTTTTTGAAAACTTGAACGTGTTTGTGAGTCATGGTTTTTGAATCATAGTAGTATGTTTCTGAATCATAGTTTGATAAACAAATATATTACATATGTATACGTGTTTTTGAACACTTGTACATATTGTGAGTAATGATGACTCATACATGAGTCATGTGACTCATATATGAGTCAATACATAATATTCAAATCTGATATGTTTTCAACACTACTCATATACGATTCAAATCGGACATTTTTTCAACACTTTAACAAAAGAAAAAAATAAAATTAAATCTTAGCATAGTAAAAAGAAAACACAAAAATAATCATGTAATATGTTGTATTCGATTGTCCTGTTTCTTGTGCTTTTTGTACTTTTTGTGTTTCTTGTGCTTGTTTTTCAACAGCTGCAACGATCTTCGCTATTTTTGTAATATGTTGATCCTCTGGTGACTAAAAAATGTACAAACTAGGCTTTGGTGTACTATTAGCATCTGTTACACAATCAGATAAAACTACTGTTTAAGAATTGATATGTTATATATGGCTCATGTATGAGTCACAGTGACTCATACATGAGTCACTGTGACTCATACATGAGTCATTGTGACTCATACATGAGTCACCCACTAAATCTGCCACAAAACTATGATTTTGTTACAAAGTTATTACCTGCATTGACAACTACATTTTTAGAAACATCGACATCGGCAACTACATCTTCATTAACATCGCCATCAATCCGACTCATAAATGAGTCACAGTGACTCACACATGAGTCACTGTGACTGATACACACAAAACTATGATTTAGTTACAAATTTTTTACCTGCATTGACAACTACAATTTTATTTTCAGAAACATCGACGTCGGCAACTACATCTTCATTAACATCGCCATCAACTTTTACATTTTCAGTGTTCGCTAGAAGATTGTCGCTAGTTGTGGATGTCGATGGAACATTATGGCTTGTTGTCAAAGTTGCTGGAGGATGGTTGTTTGTTATGGAGGTCGTCGGAAGATGGTGAGTTTGTTGTGGAGGTCTACAAAAGGGGGTTTGTAAAGGAACTCACAGGAAAATAGTGGATATGTTGTGGAAGTAGCCAGAAATAGTGGGTTTGTTGCCGAAGTCGCCGGTTTGGTGTGGATCTAAGTGAAAAAATTCCACCTTATATATGAAGTCTTGGTGACTCATATATGAGTCATGTTGACTCATATTTGAGTCACCATGATTTTGTTACAAATGAAGCTATATTATTACCCGCATTACAAAAAAGACTTACATATGTATAGTTTCATATATGAGTCACCGTGACTCATATATGAGTCACAGTGACTCATATATGAGTCACAACGACTCATATATGAGTCATAGTCCCAGTTTTGTGATCATAAGTCTCACTTCTGTAATCAGTTTATCAACTACAAAAATCGACCAGACTTCAATAAAAATGCTCATTCATAAATTAGAACTTGCTAAATCACATATGACTTTCATTGTGTCTTTTCATCAGACACATGGTGTGCATCAAATATCATAACATGTGATTTACCTATATTATTACCTGGAACTAGCGGATATGTTGTGGAAGTCATCAGAGAAGTGGGTTTGTTGTGAAAGTCATCGGAGAAGATTGGGTTGGTGTGGTTGTCGCGGGAAGAAGGTGGGGTTGTTGTGGCGGTCGCCAGAAAAAGGTGGGAAATGAGGTTGTTATGGTGGTCGCGGCTAAGGTGGAGGTTGTGGTGGTGGTCTCCGGTGAGGTGGAGGTTGTTGAGGATCGGGGTTCTTTTTTTTGTTTAAAATAAAGTAAATTATTTGAAAAGTGGTTTTAATCATAGCCCTTGGATCAATGTAAGATGAATGGTGTAGATTGGTCCATCAAGACTATACTAAAATATAAGGATGTGGGGGATCTCTTTCCCACAATAATATTTTATACTTCACTCATTATATCTTCACATCTAAACCGTTAATATTGACACGTGTCAGGATCCTGTTAGTAGGCATACAAGTAAAAAAAATTGTAAAAGGATAAATGATTTCCCATCTCTTAGATCCCAACAAATAACCCGTGTTTACATTTCACATTTATCTTCTTGTAAATAAAAAATGATAATTTTTTCATATTTAATACCTAAACCCGTCACGTGTTAAACATTTAAAGGAATTTCGTTAGTTCTTATTGAATGGAATAGGAAAGTATCTTTTTTACCATTACTTAAAGTCATAAAAAGGAATAATAAAATGAGTTGTTCGTAGATATATTCAATATTTATAATTTCGTGCATATATATATATATATATATATATATATATATATATATATATATATATATATATATATATATATATATATATATATATATATATATATATATATATATATATATATATATATATATATATATATATATATATATATATATATATATATATATATTGTATCTTTAATACAACATAATTTTTAAAATATAAAATATAGTGAGTATTTTATCTATTTTTTAAAGTTATTAATAAACATAAAAAATATTAGATTTACATTTAACTCTATTTAATTATTTAAAAATTAACAATTCAATTTTTATAATTACCTCATCAGTTTTTAAGTTTTGTTTTCATGAATTTGACAAGTGTACTTTTATTTCTCAATCAATTTTTCTATGTCAAAACTAGCAAAGTTTGACCAATATTATTTTGAGTTTGACTTTTATTTACCGATCACATGTGTTGATTTTGCCATTTATAAAAATCAAGCAACTTGGTCCAAACAATTTTCATAATATAGTTTTGGCAAAAATCATTTCAAAATAATTTACAATTTTCATAATATAGTTTTGGCAAAAATCATTTCAAAATAATTTAATTATTTTATTATATAAAAGATACGTACAATTAATAACTTGCATATAAACTTTTTATCACGGGTACTTATCTAGTAGTAGTAGTATTTAATTGGCCCAAGCTTGAATGTAGTAGGCTTAGAGACCATTATCAAAACCCTAGCCCTATCTCCTACTAACCCTAGCTCACTGTTGCATTGTATGTTTTGAATTCTACAGGTGTGGGGAAAATGGATTACGAACAGGTTGCCAAGAGAATGAATGATGAAATCGATAGATTAAGCAACTTGCCGGATGATCTTATTCACAAAATTCTCTCTTTTGTTGGCATTAAACGTGCTATTAGATTGAGTGCTTTATCATCTAGATGGAGATATATCTGGACTTCAATGCCGCACCTCAACTTCTCTTCTATGGACTTCTATACGCCTAACTTTTTTACTCATCTTCTGTCTCGTCGCAATAATTTAGTACAAGTGTTTTCAATCAAGCTTTATATTGATCGAAATACCAGCCATGCTTTTGCCAAACAATTACTCAGCTATGCATTCTCTCACAATATCAGACAGCTCGATATCAATTGGTTTGGTGAGGATCCTATTAGAAACCCTCTTTCTTCACTCATTCGTTCTCCGTCTCTCACACATCTCAGCATGGCACGGTGGTCGGGAGATGGTGGTACATACACGCCTAAAATGGACCTCCCTGCCCTAACCACATTATATCTCCATGATTTTACTTTGTGTTGTGATGAAAATAGTATCTTCTCCAAGTGTGTGAATCTCAAGAATCTCACCTTAAAAAGTTGCAGAGTGATATGTTTGAATAGTTTAAATATTTGTAATCCTTTACTATCTAATCTCACACTTGAAGATGTTCAAGGGAGTTTTAATGTTGTCAATGTGGTTGCGCCTCAACTTAACAATCTCACCATCGATAATGGGCCTAAAAAGTATCGATATCTGATTTCTGCACCTGGCCTTGTCTCCTTGCTATATAAAAGTCATCACTGTTTGGACCTTTCTACAGACGGTTTAAGTTTACTGGAGAAAGTGGATCTTTGTGTCAGTGGAGGCATTGCAAGTGCTCATAAGATAGTTTGCTTGTTTCAACATCTCCAAAGTGTTAAATATCTTACACTTAACCTGGAAATTATTGAGGTATATACCGGTATTAGTTCTTTATGTTTATCATCACAAAAAAGGCATATTCTGTTTAATACTTGTATGTTTAGTTGAAGTACATTGCTATAAATATTTTTCCAGTGTCATTTTTAGTGCATCTTGACTCAACTATATGTTCGGATTATAGCTTGCAAAAATAGTGCATGCTTTGATTATTTTAAAAGTGTGTTGGCACCAAGAAATGAGAAACACTTGTTTGTGAGAATCGACTCCCTAACTGGAGATTTAATGATGCACCAGAAGGGATTTAGCGAAACACTGTACCTAGAGATTTAATGATGCACCAGAAGGGATTTATCTGTACTCAACTACTCATGATTTGGATGATGTCATTAACTGATTTCTTATACGTGATTCTGTTTTGTAAATTTGTGCAGCTTCTTTCTTCGTCTGCGGAACTAATCTTAAATCAACCTTCTCCATTTGCTAAATTAAAGAGCTTACATATTTATCCAGTCAAAGAACTCTCGGAGGTGCGAAATGGTGCAAAGATATCTTCAAAAGTTAAAAACTATTTTCTAGAAAATTCTCCAAGTGCGACATTCACAATGGTTTCACGTGAGGTATTCTATTTATGAAGTATATATTCATGCATCGCGTGTCTTACTTTTGCTCTAGGTTGTAGAGAAATCTATATGATTGTATCACTATATATGTTTGATTTGTACGTAGAACAATTGGGTGCCACCCGACTCATTTATATATAATTAAATAGTAGAGGACTCGGTCTCTTGACGCTGGTTCGTTAATTTTTTACTTCCTTATGAACCAAAAGCACATAGAGATATCTTATAAGCTTGGTTGGGATTGTTTTTATTGGAGGGTTGAAAACATGGATCTGTAGCTCATGTCGTATGTTCCATGTAGTAGGTTGGTTATATATAGGTACTTTGACCTTTGATATAGCCAAGGTGGGTCAGACATCATAAAGGGACCACTGGTTCGTTCTTAATGATTAAACTACGCTATGGCCTGCGATCCGTTGTATATATTTACCTTACGAAATATATTTTTATGTACCTATAATACTTTCATACTTCAAATTTAGCCCATTTCAGGCGATGTACTTCCGTTATTATTATGTGTAATTAACCCTTTTGAAAATTCAGTTATCCATTACAAAATTTAGGAAGTTTGTGAGACATATATATAGCGAGAGAGTATTCTTCTGATTTATCTGAACTCTCTGATATCGTGGAATAACTTCAGGAGAGTAGAGTAAGGAAGGACACCAAATTGGCACAAACCCATATGGCAAGGTTAAGGCTGATGTTAGAGCACGAAAAAACTAAGATGGAAAATCAAATCACACAAGTTGAGAACCTACTGCAGATTGGTGGAGGGATGACGGATGTCAATGTATGTTGGGAAGGTTTGAGTTATCGGATTCAGCAAGGGAAAAAGAAGACTGATGACATCATGTCACAGCTGAGAAATATTCAAATAGTACTGACAAAGCTGCCTGCATCAAAGAGGGCTGAGATACAACCATGTTTTTCTAGTTTGTGTTCAAAGGCCGACACTCTAATGGATACAATAATGGATCTTGTGAAAATCCTTTGTGACAGGAAGAGGAAGCCGTTATACTGTCTACTTTCTGAGCCTTCTGTTTAGCAAATTGTAAGTTAATGATTTTCTACTGATAAGTTGAGCTATAATCTAAATGCTAAGTGCCTTTTGGGTCTTGCTTTCAGGTTTGGCGCTTATTTTCTACTCTCAAAGACTAAGCCGAACGCAATAATCAGAAATCCGCTTGCACAACTTTTATGTAACGTATTAAACTTGTCCTAATCTCTGGCTTTACTATTAAAATTATGTTTTCTTTTGTTGCCAATGGCATATGGTCATAGCAGTAAAGTTGAATATTCACATGACCCGAGTTTTTCATATGTGCTAAAATAAAAGTAGTAAAATTGAGACCTTATATATTTACATGTGCTAATTAGCTTCCGTCTTGGGGACATCAAACGCTGCACCATCATTGAAACATAGACAATCTTAGCTGATCAGTCTCTCTTAGTAGACTTTTTGCACTTCATGTTTTAGTTTGACATTGTTAGTTCTTTGACTCTTTGATATATCTGTTGATTCACATGGAATAGATAGCACTACAACAGTCGACTCCTTCCCCGGCGATTTTTTTAGGATTTCCCCAGCGACAAGTTGATGGGGATACATTTCCCCAGCGACATGTGGCTGGGAAATCTCGCTGGGGTACGCTTGATGAGAAAGGTATCCCCAGCGATTTATCCCAGCGACACGCGAGACCCACATACTTTTCCTGAAAAAATAGATTGCCACGGTGGCAAGCTTTTCCCCAACGACATGTCGCTGGGGAAAATCTTTATTAAATCAGCAAAAAATAAGTTAAACTTAAACTTCTCAGCTAATTACGAAGTTTCCCCAGCGACATCTCGCTGAGGAACATTTCTTTACGTTTGACTTGTCAACGCTTTGTGGTTGACTTGTCAACGATTTGTCGATACGTTTTTCTTGTCAACGCTTTGTGTTTGACTTGTCAACGATTTTCCAATGTTTCCCCAGCGACATGTCGCTGGGGAAAAGTCTGCAGGTTTTTTTTTTAAATTGTCTGCACAGCAGGCGTTTTCCAGATTTTTTCCGGAATTTTTCCGAAAAAAATCTATCAAAACCTGTACCAAAAACCTGTATTTTACTCACCAAAAGACACATATAAAGTAAACTTAGAATACAAATTAACACAAACGCGGAATAAGTTCAAACTTGCACCAAAATATAATATAACGTTCTAATTTAGTCAAGGATAGTTAAGGATACTAGGTAAACAAGCGTTCTAATTTAGGATAATAGGGAAACAAGTCAAGATGAACATAAAGAAACAATGTACCATACAATAAACACATATATGACACGACTAGCTCGCGTCATCGCCACCATCCTCGCCACCCTCCCGATCCTCAGCATCATCACCCGGGCGACTCCCGCTCCCGCTAGCACCCGCACTCTCATATCTCGAAAAATGATCCGAATACCTGCTGTCGCCTCTCAGTATGCTCATCACGAAATCAAGATCCCGACGAGTGTCAGGGGGTGACGAAAAGTTCGGATTAGAACTGGCGTATCCCGGCAATACCATACCCTCGATGGGGAAGGGTTGGATTGTTGTAGCGTAGGATTCTGTTTGCCGTTAAAAAAAAGATAGGATTCTGTTTGCCGTTAAAAAAAAGATAGGATTCTGTTAACCACATACGTATAAAAAGGTAGTAAAAAGGTTGCCCATATATATATAATATGGTAGTGGGCTATGATGATTGGCCTTTCTGAGTCAAATGAAGTGGGTCATCTAAGGTTCGACCTGTAACTTGACGCGATAAGCACCGGTTGGCATGACAATATATGCTTTACTGCCATGGTGGACTTCCATTTTTTAATCTGAGCCTAACTACTTAGATTTATGGGCAACACATCCTTAACTTGTGTTTGCAATCATGGTGGGCACGGGTATATGTTGTCGATTGCACCACATATGTATAAAAGGGTGATAAAGTGTTGCTCTTGGTTTTGATTCATTCCAAAACGCGGCTATAAATCATCCCTAAAATTTAGCCAAATTGCATGCTTCGTATCATTCTTCTGGGGAAAACGTTGGGCAAACTTTGGTGCAAGTATCGTCAAGGGACAATCTTTGCACTTTTGTAATGTTTGAGACGATAATTTCAAGATGTTTGTAGTACAAATATTAGTCGAGAAGTTGGATTCCATGGGTATGCCGACACACTTGCGAGCATAGAGCCCCATCGGTTAAAAGATCACGACAAATGAAAATACTGCTCCAACATGTAAGTTTCTATTGGTCCGTGATTCTAGATTAGGATGATGTTGTGTATGGCTATCTCCAACATGATCATTGTGCCTTTTGACTTACTTAATTGTGCTATATTACACGATAACTGAATGAAGACCAACGTGTTATAGAAAGCAACACTGCACGCAAACCATCTAACCGATAACTATCACTTGAGGGACCAACAAGCAGTAGTGCAAGCTCATTCAAGTGCCCATTGACTACAAATTTCGACCAAATCTTTGGCCCTATTTCAACATCCACAGATGAATTTTGTGTAAATAAGCTTATATACGAACTAAGACTACCTACTTTTAGTAGCAGTTTGTGAACGTTGTGTTGCGGTGGAAAGATGTACGGGTCACACAAGCTGGATAACGGTTCATTAACATTGTTTTGACTACAAGATTAATATGATATGCGCCTTTCATTGTTTTGATTTTCCGTCCTACAAGACCGAAACTAGTACATATGTGCAAAACCGCATAATAAAATGATTGCGAGTGAATGTTTGATACAATAAGATGTTTTAAGTTTATGAATACACAATATCCATTACACCCAACCACAAAGTTAAAAGCAAACATAAACCTCAATACCTTGTTACAAAACCTGATCCAAACACACCCTAAGTTGTTCTACGTATTTTGTTTAAGATAATGACTACATGGAATGAAAGTAAGAAACTAAAGTGCCGGTTCAAGATATTGAAATTTTAGAATTTTAAATTTGAGTAAATTAAAATTTCAATGAATTTAAAATTTTAGAATTTTAAATGCTTAAGCATGTTTGGTTGTAAACAATTTATAGTATTTTGAAATCTTGATTTGTGTTGAACCAATTAACGATAAATATTTTTTATAAATTTTTATTGAAAAGAGTAAAAATCGAATTTTAACTATTTATAAAAAAAAATATTAAATTTTATAAAAAATTTCTTTAAATTTTATTAATTTTTTTTTAAATTTTATAAACAATTTATATAAATTTCATTTTTGCTATTTAAAAAAGTAAAAAACGAGAAAATAAATTTTAAACAAACTTATTAAATTTTATAATTTTTTATATAAATATAAAAATCCGAATAAAAACGACTAGAAAAAAGTTTATAATAAATTTTGATGTAAATTAAAATTCCTCACTTTTTGGAGTAATTCAAATATTCTCCATTTAGGGAATTTAGGGAATTTGAAATTCCTTCATTAGTCATACCAAACACAATATTTGAGAGAAATTAAAATGTAAATATTTTGAATATCCCCCAATATCCTCCAATATCCCCAACCAAACGGCCTCTAAGTACTAATTTTCAGTTGCCAAATGGTCCTTGTACATTATATTGTACTTGTAAATATTAGGGGTGTTCACGGGTCGGTTCGGTTCGGTTAGTTAGATGATTTTAACTATACATCGCGGTTCGGTTAGTTAATTTTACTACCCGAAACCCCTGAATAGATAAAAATCATATAAAAGTTATTTCATTACAAAAAATGAATTCGAATATTAATAAATAATATATTAACAAAGAGTATTATTCGATATTTATAGATTACGATCATATTAACTAAGTTTTACATACAAATATTTAACATTAGGAGTAAAAAAGTTGTTATACAATAAAAATATTGTACTAATATAATTAATACATATGTTATTATTTGAATATTTACTTAAAAATTTTCATGTCTAATATGTGCGGTTCGGTTCGGTTAACCGCGGATATTTAAAAATAAAAACCAAAAACGACCCGCGATAAGCGGGTTTTTTTCGGTTTCGGTTTCTTCGTTTTCGGGGTTTTGGGTTTTGGGTTTCGGGTTGAACGGTTCGACTCGGTTCGTCGATTTCTCGGTTTTTTAACACCCCTAGTAAATATGATGATGTATTGTTGGGTAACAATTTGATGAACCAAACTACCAAGAAGAAACTCAGATTAACTCAAAAGGAGTATTGGAGCTAACTTCACTCATCGCAAATAAACAAAACTACAAGCTTGATTCTCATACCTGAACAATTTTGAGCAACAAACTAGACACTAGATGTCTTTTTGAGGTTGAAAAGGTAAATTCCTGAAAACGAATAGGAAGATACCAATAAGTGCAATAAAAATTACACAAAATCATTTAAGTTACTTAAAACTAAACAAGCATAATCCACTTTCACATATCAACCAATTGATTTCACAAACAACCACGACTTTTAAAATAACAAGCTCTCATAAAGCCCAAATGCTAAAAACCGTGACACGCCCACTGTGCTAGGGGTGCACAAAACCGGTTAACCAAACCAGTTTCAGTTAGTGTTAAAAAAAACCGGGTTTTGGTCAAAGACAAAAAAACGGTTGGAGCGGTTAACCGGTTCGGTTATTAACCGGTCTAACAGAGAAAAATGTGTAACCGGTCTAACCGTTACTAACCGGTCTAACCGTTACTAACCGGTTAACCGGTTACTAACCCTTTCTAACCTACGGCTATAAAACTAAAATTTTGAAAATCTAAAAAAAACATCTCTAACCGGTGAAAAACCGGTTCACTGCCCCCAAAACCCAAACCGGTTACTAACCATACGTATATCCGATACACAATATACAAAGGTCGAAAAACAACAATGCTACACGATATAAATCGATATGTCAAGTTCCTTACCATCAGCACCAGTGCATCCACCTGCAACAATAGGTCCAACTGCCTCACTAGACCACTGTGTATCAGGAATTGTGGCAGTCCATTGGCCACCCATACCAGCTGCATAATCAGGGACAACAACTTTCTCTTCTTCTTGTTCCTTTGCCTCTTCTGGCTCCCTGTAGAAAAAGAGATCAACCTGCAAATACGGTTTAAGATTCTCAAAACACAATTCTGATAAGCAATTAGCAAACAAAGTTATAAAGGTACTTATGATCCATACCGAGACTTCCCACTTGTGTCCGTGCGCAATGGCACCTCACATTTGAAGGACCTTTCTAGCAAGAAACCAAAACTAACATCCAATGATGTGCTACTGCTTGTTAGCAGGGATACAAATATCAAGGTATCTCATGGGATAATCGGTATCACAGAAAGCAAATGGTGGGGACAAGATGTTTCCAAGTGCAACTTCCTTGATGGCTATATAAACTACACGCTTTATGCAATAGCGTTAAACAATTACTAAACAGACTAAAAAGGGCAGCCACCTGGTGGTCAGCTCGTGGGTTAGTCAAGATGAGAAAACGAGGCTCACTGAAAGAAGTCTGAAGTTGATTGGTGAAGGTAACAGGAGTGTGACGACCAGCAATAGCATGAACTATCTACTCATTTTTTAATAGCTGGCGACACTTATTAGGTGAGCATTAAATGTAGCCAAAACCTATTTTACATGCATGCTTTCCAATGCACCCCATTAACATCAGGTAGTATACATTTCTTATGGAAAGGTGTTTAAAACAATAACACGGGTTCTAGTTTAAGAATATGTTACTATTCTAGGTGTATAATAAGTGATAGTGTTCGTGTTAGTATTAGTGTCAAGTCTAGTTAACGTATACGATAAGTAGAAGGTATCTAAGTGTTGTTTCTATGTAAGTCGGCTAAGGTTGGGCTCGGGCTTTCTTAGTCGACATATGTGTGTAACCGAACCCCTCACCCTATAAAAGGAGGTGAGGGGGTGCTGCACAAGATACACCGTAGCTTCTTATTCTTTCTTGTAACTATTTGATATAATAAAATATTAATGGTTTGGTTACCCTTGTGACGTGTCGTCTTTGTGGGTTCGTTTATTGCAACTCTGTGAACTTCTTTACAGTGATTTAGGGTTCCGCAAATCGATCTTCAGGGTTGTTGGAGGTTTCGATTCCAACAAGTGGTATCAAGAGCCGCGGGTTTTGTGGTCTCGAAGATCGGTGCTAGATCAAGAAGTATTCGTGAAGGAAAGAGATTCGGGTTTAATCGGATTGATTTTTTCTTGAGTTGCTGGTTCGAGAGGTTGAAGACGAAGCTTTTGTTTTGGAAGAAAAGAAAAGTTTTCCTATTTCTTTTCTCTTATCACGTGGAGTGGATAACAAAAGTGACACATATAACAAAACAAAAACAAAGGTGGTTTATTGTTTTCTAGTCCAAAGGTTTCGGTTTTTAATATATTTAAAAATTGACTTCGGTTATCAACTTTTGGTGTTTTTGAAAAGTCGATTTAATCGAAGGTTTTTTTGTTGCGGGTATTTTCTTGTGGTTCAAGTATTGATCCTGGTTTGCTTGGGTTTTCAAGTTTACGATCAGGGTTGCTTGTTCGAGATCGAGGTTTAGGGTTATTCTAATTAAATCGATTCGCAAGAAAGGGTGTTTATCAACAAGGGAGAAAGAATATGTCGTCGATAGCGAAGTTTGACGTCGAAAAATTCGACGGGTCTAATGAGTTCGGGTTGTGGCGTGTGAAGATGCGGTGTCTATTAATTCAACATGGTTTGGAGGCTGCGTTCGATCCATTCCCAGATACCATAACGGACACTCAGAAGACTGTAGCGTTGAAGACGGAAGTCTATAAAAAAGCACGCAGTGCCTTACTCTTGTGCTTGGATAACAAGGTGTTGAGGGAAGTCAAAAAAGAAAATTATGTTGCGGGTGTTTGGTTAAAGTTAGAAACTTTGTATATGACAAAGTATTTAGCCAACACGTTGTACTTGAAGAAGAAGCTGTTCACTTTCTACATGCATTCAGGTAAGAAATTATCTGAATATATAGATGAGTTTAATAAGTTGATCGGTGACTTGGCGAACATAGATGTTGAAATTGATGACGAAGATCAAGCACTCATGTTACTTACATCATTACCGTCCTCGTATGATAACTTTATGGAGACATTGATTTATGGAAGGGATTCGCTCACTTTGGAAGATTTCTTGTCTACCCTCAATTCACGGGAGTTGAAGAAGAGTACAGATGCAAAGGATGATGGTGATGGGTTATTTGTAAAGGGGAGGCCGGAGCATCAGGGTAATCAAGGAAGTGGTAGTTCACGATCAAATTCAAAGGGTAAAGGAACTTATAAACAGAAGTGTTACATATGCTATTCTAAGGATCACCTTAAGAAAGACTATCCAAAATGGAACAAGAAGAAATCAATTGGCTCTGTCAACAAGAATGCAAAACAGGACGTTGATTCGTATTCTAAGGGTTATGAAAATGGTGATTTGTTGATGGCGGTGAGTGAGCAAAGGTTCTTAGAGTGGATCATGAACTCTGGTGGTTCCTATCACATGACGCTAAGGATGGATTTCTTGTTTGATTTTAAGGAGCTTGATGGTGGTATGGTTTTGCTCGGTGATAATAGTGCATGTGCCATCAAGGGCACAGGGAAGGTGAGAGTACAAATGAAAGATGGTTCAAGTTTTGTGCTTGAGATTGTGCGTTACATTCCCGAGTTGAAAATAAATTTGTTATCTTTGGGCACTGTGGATCGAGAGGGCTATACCGTGAAGTTGCAAAATGGAAGAGTAAAGGTGATCAAGGGTTCTTTGATGGTTTTATCAGGAACTTTGAAGGAAAATTGTGTGTACTCCTTGGATGGTTGGGTTGAATCAAGCGAAGCTAGTGTCGGTATAGAAGAAAAGGAAAGTCTTGCGTAGGTGTGGCATAAATGCCTAGGTCACATTAGTGAAGCAGGCTTGAATGAACTCAAAAGAAGAGAGGTGATGCGAAGGAAGGTCTAGGTAAGCTCGAATTCTATGAAAATTGTGTTCTTGGAAAATCGACCAGGGTGAGTTTTGGTCGAGGTCAGCACACAACAGAGGGAGTTATAGACTATGTCCATGCGGATCTATGGGGTCCTTCTCGGGTGGAATCGATGAGTGGTTGTCGTTACTTTTTATCGATTGTTGATGATTATTTGAGGAGGGTTTGGGTTTATTTTTTAGACACAAGAGTGAGGCGTTCAGCAAGTTCAAGGAGTGGAAGCAGTTGGTAGAAAACTAGACAGGTAGAAAACTGAAGAAACTTCAAACAGATAATGGTTTGGAGTTTTGTAATCAGGAGTTTAATAATTTGTGCAAGGAGAGCGGGGTAGCAAGACATTTGACGGTTGCTGGAACTCCGTAACAGAATGGTCTAGCTGAATGAATGAACAGGACGCTCTTGGAGAAGGTTAGGTATTTACTGATTCAGTCTAGTTTGCTAGAATCATTCTGGGCTGAAGCAATGGTGACGACAACATATCTGATCAATAGGTCCATCTAAAGCATTGGAGAAGAAGACACCTATGGATTTATGGTCAAGACATTCGACGAATTACGAGATGTTGAAGATATTTGGTTGCGTTGCTTATTCACACGTGAATAAGGGGAAGCTCAAGCCTAGAGCTATAAAATGCATATTCCTGGGGTATCCTGAAGGTGTGAAGGGATACATATTATGGAGGTTGGATGATGTTAAACCGAAGATAATCATAAGCAGGGATGTGGTCTTTAATGAGAGCATTATGTATAAGGATTCTCTCAAAGGTGTTGGTGCTATAGGTTCTGGGAAGGATATTGAGTTTGAGGTGGAACTTCAAGGCAGTCGGGTCGAACCAACTGTGGATCCTCATACTAGGGTAAATCCAGGGAATGAATATGAGGATCAAGTTGAAGATGCAGTAGATGTAATGCCTCAACAACAGAATCTAGACAAATATGTTCTGGTGCGTGATAGAGCTAACAGAACAACTACTATACCTGCAAGGTATAGGAATGAAGGTAATGTATCATTGTCTAGATCGTCAGGGTCTAGGGAACAAGATGATATTACGGCTTATGCGTTTGCTATTGCTGAGGAACAAGATACACATGAACCAATCGCATTCCAGGAGGCAATTAATTCATCGGAAAATGATGAGTGGGATCGTGCTATGGAGGAAGAGATGAGTTCTTTAAAAAAGAATCATACTTGGGAGCTGGTCGATCAACCACCTGGTCAGAAGCTGGTTAGCTGCAAATGGTTGTATAAGATTAAAGAAGGGATTGAAGGCGTTCAGAAACCAACGTATAAAGCAAGGGTAGTAGCTCGGGGGTTCACACAACGCTAAGGGATTAACTATAATGAGGTATTCTCACCCGTGGTTCGACATACTTCTATTAGGGTGATTCTCTCATTAACTCCTTGTGAACATTACGATTTGGAACAACTTGATGTGAAGACGACGTTTCTGCATGGGAATCTTGAAGAAACCATTTATATGAGGGAGCCACTTGGTTTTGAAGAAGGAACAGGCAACAAGGTATGTTTGTTGAAGAAATCCATTTATGGTCTTAAGCAGTCTCCAAGGCAGTGGTACAAACGATTTGATGTGTATATGGTCAACAATAGGTTTAGCCGTAGCAGCTATGATAGCTGTGTTTACTTCAAGGAGTTTGCACCACGTATGTACATATATCTACTGCTATATGTAGATGATATGTTGATTGCTTGTAAAAGCAAGTCTGAGATCGAATATACCAAGGGATTGCTGCGAAAAGAGTTTGATATAAAGGAACTTGGTCCAGCTAGGATAATACTTGGTATGGAGATTATCAGGGATAAGGGTAATCGAACCCTGAAGGTGTCTCAGTCGGGATATGTGCGGAAAATTCTGAATAACTACAGAGTGGATAATGGCAAGTCGGTCTTTGTGCCATTGGGAGCACACTTTAAGGTATCTTTGAAGGATTGTCCGTCGAGTGACTGGGATGTGGAAAGAATGAGTAAGTTCCCATATGCTAATGTTGTAGGTAGTTTAATGTACTTGATGGTTTCACTAGAACAAATATTGCGTATGCGGTTAGCATTGTGAGCAGGTATTTGGCGAATCCAGGTAAAATTCACTGGGAAGCGGTGAAGTGGATTTTGAAGTACTTGAAGGGAACTGCTAATGTAGGTTTAGTATGGTAGAGATCAAGGTAAGCACGTAGATGTTGACGGTTTCATGGACAGCGATCATGCTAGACACTGACAAGGGTAGGTCGATAACCGGGTACATGTTTATGGTACATGATTGTGTTGTGAGTTGGAAAGCAACTCTGCAGCATGTTGTTGCATTTTCTACTTCAGAGGCGGAGTATATGGCACTTACGGAAGCTGTTAAGGAAAGCATTTGGCTTAAAGGTCTACTAATCGAGCTGGGAATAAAACCAAGGTCAGTGGATATGAATTGTGATAATCAAGGTGAAATTCAAGTCTCAAGAAATGCACTGTTTCATGAGAGGACGAGGCATATCAACGTGAGGTATCACTTCATCAGGGAGATCGTGGAATCTAAAGAGATTTAAGTGGCGAAGATAGGCACGGAAGATAATGCAGCTGACGCTTTCACAAAGGTGGTTCTAGGTCCGAAGTTCAAGTATTGCATGGAGATACTTGGAGTCGGGGCTAACTAGTCTTGTCACTAAGGTGGAAATTGTTAGTATTAGTGTCGAGTCTAGTTAACGTATACGATAAGTAGAAGGTACCTAAGTGTTGTTTCTATATAAGTCGGTTAAGGTTGGGCTCGGGCTTTCTTAGTTGACATATGTGTGTAACGGACCCCCTCACCCTATAAAAGGAGGTGAGGGGTGATGCACAAGATACACCGTATCTTCTTATTTTTTCTTGTAACTATTCGATATAATAAAAGATTAACCGTTTGGTTACCTTTGTGACGTGTCGTCTTTGTGGGTTTCGTTTATTGCAACTCAGCGAAGTTCTTTACAGTGATTTAGGGTTCCGCAAATCAATCTTCAGGATTGTTGGAGGTGTTGATTACAACAGTTCGAGTCCTCATGACTAGTCTTAGATACACGGGTCCAACTAGCTAATAACCAAAGTTTATGGATGGTCAAACAAGTAACATCTTAGCTAGAACTAAAATAAGATTATGGGTTGTCCAAGCATCCATGATTCGGCTGAAATAATGGAAAATATCATTATTTTTGTTTTTGGTAACTAGATTCTAAGATATATGTATCATTAGGAAAAAGTTCAATGAAGTCTCACCCATCTTTTTGCAAAGTTTTGATGGAATAATCTACACCATCTAACCTATTTACATCCAAGGGCCCAGATTAAAATTGATAAATTAAACAAACCCCCTCCCCCTTATATCCCACGACCGTTTTTTTCTTTCTCATCCACCCACCACAGATCTCACATACCAGCCACCACCACAGTATATTTCGATCCGATCAACCACAACAACATCTATTTCCGGCGAGATCCACAAAAACCCACCACTTGATTAATCAGTTTAGGAAATCATAAATCAATGCGAAATCAAACTTTCTGATATTAGATCATGGTAATTGGAAATGGCCAACTGAGTCGATTAATCTGATATTAGATTCAGGTGAATGATTGGAAAGGTCTATTCAATAAATCTTAGTAATTAGATCTTCTAATGACACTTGGATTATCACTAGAAGGGGCTTATCTTTGTTGCTGCTGTATATTACATTTGGCAGGAGAGAAATGGTAGACTTTTTCAGAATATGGAAGTTGAAGTGTTATATGAAGTAGTTCTAGAGAATTCAAGACTCAAGTTGCTGACTTTAAAAGTCAAGAAGTCGAGTGTGGTGCAAAACATACCAGCAAAGTGGAATGTTTAATTTCAACAGATGGTTCAAGATGAAGCATTTTATAAAACTTGGATTGTCTTGACACTAGTGACTCATGTATGAGTCACGGTGACTCATGTATGAGTCACGGTGACTCATACATGGTGACTCATACATGAGTCACCGTGACTCATACATGAGTTATCTTGGTGACTCATATATGAGTCACGATGACTCATACATGAGTCACGGTGACTCATACATGAGTTATATATGGGTCATGGTGACTCATATATGAGTTAGTGACGAGGTCGTCGAAAAAACGGGTTTGTTGTGAAAGTTGCCCGTAAATGATGGATTTGTTGTAGAAGTCCATGGAGAAATGGGTTTGTTATGGAACTCGCCGAAAATTGGTGGTTTCTTGTAGATCTTGTCGAAAAATGGTGGATTTATTGTGGAATTCGTCGGAGAACCACGTTTGTTGTGGAACTCGACGGAAAATGGTAGGTTTGTTGTGGTGGTCGCGGGGAGAAGGTGGGGTTGTTGTGGTGGTCGCCGAAAAAGGTGGGAGATGAGGTTGTTGTGGTGGTCGGCGGTTAGATGGTTGAGGATCGGGATCCATTTTTTATTTTTTTATTTTTGGTGTGTGTGAAAAATAAAGAAAGTTATATGAAAGGTGGGTTTAATCATATCCTTTGAATCATTTTAAGATGGATAGTGTGGATTGGTCCATCAAAACTATGTTAAATAAGGGTATGTCATGGATCTCTTCCCTGTATCATTAAGCTAAAAGTGAAATATAATGTAAAGTTTAAATAGCTAACGTTTTTGAATAACTAAAAACTAATTTAATAAATCTCTTATTAAATATTATGTGAAAATGTAAATCTAATTTTTATAGCGTCAGTTCTCAGATTTTTGAAGTTTTTCACAATTTACGAAATAGACTCCCGTTTTCAAATCAAGTAACTTTGATATCTTTAAAAAATAAATTTTGAATAATAAATAATATAATTTATTATTATTTAAAGTCTAGAAAATTCGTTGCTTATAAATTCTTCACGTGTTATTTTGATTTTCATCCTTGAAACTCAGTCGTTCTTACCTAGTTGAAAAGTGTCCAGAAGAGGATATACGAGGCTGTAACCAATGTTGTGTCGAATAAATTTTACGAACGAATTATAGGTCAAAAGAAACACAATCCATAGCTGGAAGACTAAAACAATACTATAAATACCGGGTCACTTCGGGGATACTAATACCCACTCATTTATAATCTCATATTTTTATATGCAGAAGCGTCCTAGTCAATGCAAATATGAATTATAAATTTATGGTTCGATGATGTATGATTTCTTTATTCAAGTGCAAACGCGTCCCAATCCATTTCTATAAAGACTTCATAAATCATCCTACTCAAGTATTACTAGCAAAATACCCAAATCAAAATCGTTATAATTTCTAAACGAGATTATCCAAAATTTACCAAAAGTAAAAAGCATGAGTAGATAATTAGTCGCATTCCGTAAGTAGACGTTTTGAAAGTATGGGATGGAAGAATACAAATGCCGATAGGCGATAACGTGATCACAGACGTATATCAAGAAAAGGAACTTACAACTATAAGTAGGATAAATAGACATAGTACGCAGTTATAAATATGTATATGCAATTATCAATCACACAAGTATTTCCCGTCCTCTAAGAAGACCCATCAAAACGCTATGATGAGTAACAATTTTTCATAACCCAACCTCGCAACTCACTCATAAAGAATGGCCCCGAGGTTTTGTTATGAATTATCACACATCTCAACCTTTTGAAGACCCAACTCGACTCTGAGCATACACTCACATTCTAGAGTAACACGTGAGACTACAAGTCTTACCCACCCTCGAGGTAATTCATCAAAAACCATAGATTGCGCCTGAAAACTATTTCCATCTCGCACTCAATAAACATGAGGCCCTCTAAGACATAGTTAAGAATGGTTACACATCTCAACCTTTTTTGGATTAGCTCGAACCTAGGGACTACTCATGACTAATCGTTAATCAAAATTCACATAGTGTCTCTAGGTGAGATTATGAAAAGATCTATGGGACTATTGCGTAACTCACAATGTCCAGTGAATGTTCTAGTGTTCATATATGACATTATATTATATGTGTGAGAGCACTTATCAAGTAATCGAAATCATGTAAACAAGTAATCACATGGCAGACAAAAAAGCAATAACATACATGTATTGCAAGTTTTCATTTAGCAGTGAAATGAGTATAATGTTATGAATGATATTACTAAATGAAATTGAGAGTCGGTTATAGTATAGAGTTACTAATGCAACCTGGTTCTTTGTAACCAAATCTCTCATACCAATCTGTCACACCCTCAAATTCGCCGCAATGGAAGACTGACTTTGGGGGCTTGTGACTTCATGAGTTCGAGAGCTTGACCCGAGAACGACCTCTACATGCCACAACCACACAACATACTCCAAATAATCTACATAGTCAAGTACTTGAAAATACATACTTTAAAATATCGACATAAAGTTGGTGAGTTCGTGAGTTTTATTTTAAAATTTTTAAAAAGTTAGAGTTTATATCGACACTACAACTCATAGTAAAAACATAAGAGTTTAAAATCACAGTTATCTGTTAAATAGAATTTCTTTTATTATCAGAGTTTATTGACAAAGACAGAGATTATAGATAAAAAGAGAGTTTACTTATACAAATAGAGTTTACTAATAAAAACATAATTCACTGATAAAAATAGGGTTTGCTGATAAAAACAGAGCTCACAAATAAAAATAGATGTTACTATTAAAAATAGAGGTTATTGATAAAAACATAGTTCATTGATAAAAACAGAGTTCACTAATAAAAATAGAGGTTACTGATAAAAAAAATGTTCACTGATAAAAATAGAGGTTATTGAAAAAAAACATAACTAACTGGTAAAAATAAAGGTTACTAATAAAAACAAAGTTTACTGATAAAAACATAGTTCATTGATAATAAAGATGTACTTGTTAACAATAAAGATTGTTGGTAATCATTGAAATTCCACACAATATTTCCAAACATAAATGATAGATAAATCAGATGTGATTCTTTCCTCAATGCTCTCATCCTTTAAAGTGCAAAGAGAAAAAAAATTCATCCCTATGAATTGTTAAGGTCATAACATGATAAGATCTCCCCTTCTAAAGATCAAGTCATTACATTTACTAAAATGTAATCATGAAGATCCAAGTGATGTGTACACTTGGACTTGATGTATGTGTAGTGTAGAATCATGATAATCTTTGTATTTCAAGAGGGTTGATGTTTTTCTAGAGAGAGAAACTAGAGAGAGAAGTGAGAGAAAAGTATGTGTATTACTAGAGAAATAAAACAACCAACACCCCTTTCCATGGTCGAAAGGGGTTTATATACCCAAGTCATTAAATGGACTAGGGCCTCCGGCCCAGGAACATGCTCATGGGTCGGGCTTAACATAAACATTAATTAAACATTACTACGAGCCTATAACTATATTGTTGGAGTGACCGAGACTTTCTTTATACGAAAAACGTATTTCCAACAATCTCCCCCAAAGGGAGGTCACTCCATATTTACAAAGTCCTAATCTAGCATGTTAGATCTTGTTCTTGAGCTCGTAGTCCACTTTCTCTTTTCTTCTTTAACTTTTTCTTCTTTTTGTGAATATGTGTTGAATAATATGAGGCTTTTTCTTGGAACATGTTCTTTTGGCCTTTCACGTGCAATCTTTATCTTCTTGTGATGTTCGCCTCTTCGTGACTTCATGTCCCACACACCTATCCTTTGTTGAAATCTTGAAAGTTTGAGAGTTGATACAGCGGAAGACTTTTAGGTCAGACTTTCTTGAATTTGCTGAAATATTTGATGCAGAAGGAATACGTATGTGAGGACGACTTCAACTGGTACACCTCAACGCCACCGTCTTCGAATGCAGCACATAATAAGACACGAATAAAATGGCTTTGACATTTTATTCTAATTCGGTAGCATTTTACCTCCGGTCGGTGAAGACCGTTGTACGATAATAAATATCGTACTTGTGACAGGTAGCTCTAATTAAAGATCTCCTTGACAAGATATAGCGGGTAAACCCGTTCTCTTTATTCGACCGTCCAAAGCTGACTGCGAACATAAAGAGTGAATCATTTGGATTAAAAATCCTTATGATTGAAGCCATCAATTCATGAAACTTGGAACAAGTGAATTTCAATTAAGATTTTCACCATCGTTGCTTTCCAGTTGTCACGAGCTTGATTCAAATAGAATCTTGCTTGTCACCTACCAAGTGCTGTTTGATGTTAACACTAGAAGGATTTCCACTCGTCACTGTGAACACTAAAGAGTGTCACTCTGAGTGTTCTGGCAAGATCATACGATAATGCGTAGAGGCCTGGAACGAGTTTAAGTTCAATTAAGAATTAAACTACTGTTTCTTTCCAGTTTTCACAAGATTTGTTCTTAAAGAACCGCACGTGTCACCTACCATGAGCTTGTTTGATGTTGGCTCAAGAAGGATTTCCATCTTCATTGTAATACTTGCGTATCACTCGGATGTTCTGGTAATATTACAAGAATACTGCGTAGGACTCATAAATATCTCTTACTTTTCACAGTGTGTGAAGAAGCAAGGAATAAATGAAATGTCTCCTAATGAGACTTCTGATGATCTCGTGGCTCTAGATTCGATAGTGCGTTTTGATTTAGTGAGCGATGGCTGGAGAGGATTGCCACCTATTCAATAGCAGTCTATTAGGAATGAATAAACCAATAGATAATGTGTTGAACTCCGTGTGATTAAAACAAACATCTTTTGAGAGATATTTGAGTTAGCTGGGATGGGTTGTGCATTGCATCACTGGTCCATGATGTCTATCTTCAATATCGAGAATCATTGAAAAATGATCTCAATAGCATATGTATAGACCCCGTTTCTGCCTAAGGCTGTAAGGAGGGCTTCTTTCTTTACACCCTTTATCTTTACAATTCTTTTTCATTCTTCAACCCCTTCAATGCTTACCAATACGTTATAACTAGCACCTTGTTGTGATTGTTCCAGTGCTAACTTAAGTACTTGGTCGGCATTCAACTACGTTCACAATCTTTCTCCATCTTTCCCAAGGACTACTAATTCTATCTAGGGAATTGTCCTTGGGAAGATTCCATCAGTTCTAATGAATCATTGGACTAATACCTAATCCTACCACCCTTTTGTCACCACATCCGTCGTGAATTAAGTGTATTTTGGGTAAGTATTGTCACCATGAAAAATCCTTGAAAAAATCACTTAAAGCACTTGTGATATTATAATCAAAGTTTTTGTACCTTAAGTGCTTTGTTCATCAAAAACGCTCCCCCTTAACATGTGCATTACACATATTAAGTTAGTTTATCTTTTAAGTCTTTTTCATTTTTTTAGCCAAATATCATTAAGTCTCCTTAATCCCATTTTCTCCCCTTATCCAAAATGTTAACCATTAATATTTGGGATATTGAATGGATTAACCGGTCTTTGGGTAATAAAATAAAATTAGATGCTGGCCAAAGAACATATTAATGCCCCCCCTCAAATTAATGAGGGTTAGTTGTAGTGCTCGAGTATGATATGTTTGAAAGATTTAGAATCTCGAGAGAAATTCTTGAAAAATATCATACTTTCACACTACAACATGCCACAAAAGCTGATTATACATAAATTAACATATTCACAGTAATCGACATATGGAGTTGAACTGATAGTAGACGATCCATAATTAAATAGATCGTTCCGTGAACCTATGGTGAGCTCCATATGGTCTTCCACCTACGAATCTTTCCACACTTCGTAGAAACCGGCGCTTCCTTAAAAACTCCTCGATCTTTTTGACCGCGTACTTAGCTCCCTTTTTGCACTGGCTCGTCCATGTGTACTTGACTGCTGGAAGCGTTAGGTCTGCATTGAGAACAGTCAGATTATCTCGAACATGCTTGAGCGTACCATCGCTGAATTTGTGCAGTTCGGAGAATCGCATAAACTGCATGACGCCAGTCTTATTTGGATCAAATATCCCTGCTTCCGGTGTCGTGGTCCCCATGTAAGGTTTCTTGTTCTTGTGAAAATTACTGAGCGGAGTTGTATGGGGACGTTGCAAGTTTAGCTGCTTTTGATAGCTCTCCACTCCAAGTTGAAAATCTTCCACCCGGTTTTGGATGACGATTTTTCTTGCATATTGACGAAGGTTAGAGCTCAACGCAATGACAATCTCAGGTAGTAAATGGTCGACTTTTTCCTGAGCCAATAACAAGAAAATATCTTCGATGTCTTCAAGGCGAATGTACTGATCACTTTCGTCAATTCGGTATTCTTTCTCATCAGTACGTTTGAACACGATTACATTCAAGTAATCATAACCGAATACAGTCTGAGTGGTTGCTCCTTGTATGCTTTTAATTCTATGAGCGGAAACAATAGAAGAACCTTTCTTTGGACGATGGAAGTGATTGTAAGCTAACCTTTTCTTTGCATTCCAGTGAGAGATGCCAAGTGATGCAAAAGTATCATAAAACTTGAGCAATTTCCTTCTCCATAACGCATCAGGTACTTTATCTTTGATCCATGGTACGTTCTCCAGATTGATAGCCTTGAGCATAGTAAGTGATGTGGCATATTTCTTCGCGCTTTTTTCAAGATACTCGAGATCATGAGATACGAAGTGCTCTATTGGAATCGTTGCAGAACCGGCGATGACGGTGGGTGTAAGAGGTCGTAACACTGGAGTCTAAATTCCCATAGTCGTTGCTCTCATTACCTTTTTAAGCTCATTTAAGTGATATTCTGCCTCATTATGGCTGATCTTCAAGGTATCAAAGAAGTCCACATATGCGACTGCTATTTTGATAAGATCCGGAGTAATTGTCGGTTCCCATGATGATACCTTAGAAAGGCCAAGAAATCGATAGGATTGTTTAGGTATTGAGTGAGCTCCATTTCAGTTGTTGTGGCGAAAGGATGATGTTGTGCTGCATTTGTAAGCCATAGTTGCTCATGTACCGTGTCATCGATGATAAGAGATTCAGCAAACGTTGGTTTTGGCACATTTAAGTCTTCAACTTCCATATCAGAGTTGTGCTGATCTTCAGATGGTGTTGAAGGTTGTTCTTGTGTCACCGGTATATCATCATTAGGCATAGAGACTGGAATTTCGTCTTCTAGCATTGACCCTGTGGGTTCTTCTTCATGCGTAGACACAGGAATTTCGTCTTCTAGCATTGACCCTGTGGGTTCTTCTTCATGCGTAGACACATGAATTTCGTCTTCTTGCATATGTTCTACAGATTCATTGTGAGAAGCAGTAGTAGACACTGGTTCAGTAGATATACCTGTGTCAATATGCTGAGATTCTGGTACAGTAGAGTCCAACGTCTTTTCTGCGGTTTCAGCAACGCTTTCTTTAGCTTCCTTAATACCTTTCTCAATTGCCTTATCACCTTCATCCTTATTTGACTTGTCGGCATTCGTACCCGTTTTGTCATTCTTGTCACCCTCTTTGGTTCCATTCCCATCGTCATTATCATCATCATCATTGTCATCCTCATCTGTATCCTCGTCCTCATCTTCATCTTCATCCTTATCCTTTTCTTCCTCATCCTCTTCTTCCTCAACATCTTCTTCCTTATCCTCTTCCTCATTTTGATCATTTTCACCATCATCCTCATCACCGTTACCCTCGTTATCTGCCTCCTCGAGCTCTTCTTCATCCTCAGACTCAGATTATTCAGTGTCCGCAGGTGTATCTTCAATGATTGCTTTGTTGAGATATTGCAGAACTTTGCATTTATATTTCGATTTACTAGTCCATATCTTTCAGTCGTGTCTTCAAAAATTTCATTAGTTGAAGGGTAGATAAACTAGTACCGAAAAGAGTTGGTAGCTCCTGATCAACATATGACTTTACTTCTCGTCGAATGATGTTGGCCATCTTCTCATTAATTGACCCAAGAAATGCAACATTCTCTTTGTCACAAGTTTTCTTCTCTCCAAGAAATGTTTTGTGTTGTTCTTTAAGTTTAGACACGCTGTCGGATATTTTCTTAAGTGTAGGCTCATCAGGTTGCGGTTCCTTGAGAGTTTGTGTGTCAGGAGTGGTGAATCTTGTAGTCAGTGCAGCTATTTGTTTAGCTTGAGCCTCCAGCTGTTGTTGAAGAGACTGAATCAGTGGATCACTGACTGTGAGGAATGGGTTGGAGGTGGATGGTACTTGTTGTACTGATGGTAGAGGTGTAACCATGAGTGTTAAAGTGGTGGTGGATTATACGGGTTGTTCAAGGATAGGTGATGGTGTAGATTCAGTGATTGGGGCGGTAGTTGATACATGTTGTTCAGCTATTGATGACGGTGTATATTCAGTCGTTGGGGTCGTAGTTGATACCGGTTGTTCAACAGGTACTGGTGTGATAGCTGGTGTTATGACATCAGTGATGACCGGGGTGGATAGTGGTGGAATGGTAGTTGATGTAACAGATGTTATAGGAACATCCACCATGTTTTCATTTGTCGATGGATCAGTATTTGTAACCTCGACACCCTCCCCTTCAAAATTAAGATATTTCATAACATCATCAGAGCCGGAAGTAGACTTACTTTGAAGTGGAGTTCCTGGAATGATAGTTGCATGAGCATCGTCGTTAATCACAGTATTAGTTGGTTCCGGTAAAGATGTGGTGATATTGACATCATGATACAACAAATTTGTATATGTGTTTTCACTGCTAGCACCCTCTTCACTCTGCTCATGACTTTCAAAATGGAAGTTATCAGCATCTTCATCGTTAGGATCTTCATAAAAGGCTATATCGGCATCAGGATTACCAAATTCCTCTAAGTCCTCAAACAGTCTTGAGCCTGATCCTGTGGATGTTGCAAAAGCCTCCTCTCTGTTCTGCTGAAGAGTAATACGCAGTCGTTTGGCTTCATAAATGGTTTGTTGAGTTGGTTCATCTGAAGCAACAATTGCTTCTTTACCTTTGGTTTGCTTTGCTTTCTTTGGCCTTCTGAGTGGTACTTCTTCCTGTTCATCCTCAGTATGGATCATCTCATTTTCATCATCATCTTCATCAACTATTTTCATTTTCCCTGTGCCTTTATCTTTGGAGGAAGTAGTCGATTGGCGCTTTGAAACTCTTTTCTTTCATTTACCTTTTTGCTTCTCTAAGGGAAGTGAATTTGCTCGTCGAAACTGTGTGTCAATATCGTGGAGCATCTCTTGATATTTATCACTTTCCTAGATTCCTTCATTGATCATTGTGTCAGGTACTAGAGCTGGACGTAATGTATACTTTGTGGATTGAGTATCCGCATTCATTTGTAGAATCACATAGTCATCATCTTTTGTGTGGTAGAAGAAATTCCCGCGAGTATCAATGTTTGGGTCACTCTTCATAAAGTGATTGATAATGAGCTTGGTGAATATTAGGAATGGAAGATGCACGGATTTCTTCTTGGTTCCAGTAAATTAATAACAAAATTCTTGCCAGATAAGTAGTGCATAGTCCACTTTAGATGCCGTGTAAAGTCCCCAAATTATGTGAGCCTGAGGTGGTCTCATTACGTCGGAGCCCCGAGTCTTTGGAGTAAGAAATTTGACAATGATGGTGATAAGTGCTTTCCAGGGTTGCCCTATGTGTGATGTGTTGAACTGGGATAGATTGTGGATTTCACCTTCATAATTCAGAGCACGAATAACTCGAAACAATTCATCGTTGTTTGGGTTAGCCAAAAAGTGTTCTCCTTTTGCTAACTTAGGAAAGTTAAACAGTTGCCTAAAGATACTCAAGTTATGTACCATTGGTGTATTGTTTATTTGGAATGAGACAGTCCTTTTAGACAGTTGTCCCTGTGAAAGTGTTGCAGTGGTCCAGAACTCGTGCATATAGACCTCGTGAACAGAGGCAGTAAGTCTGAATGCATCTTTGATAGGTGAAATGTCAAGGATATCCGTGGCGATTTTGAAAGCTGCTAAAGACGGATCAAAATCCTCTTGCAAACGAGAGTTGTTCTCAGCATATGGTAGCCTGTTGCTGAGTGAAACAAGTTCGAGATCACGTTGCCGCTGTTGTTCTTATGTGACCGACATCTTCCTGCTTAGATGACATAAACACAAATGATATACACAAACATATATATCTTAAATCTATGTCAAGCTGTAGCATTTGCAGTAACACACGACAAGCATTAGCGCATTACATTTATTGAACAACTATAACTTGATCACGACATATGTCTATAGGTGTCACCTATCGTAATACTAGCATGACAATCCTATAACTCATCACAATTTTATAGTGTTAACATAATACTATAAACTATCACAATGTTTGCCAAGACTACTCATCGCAATCTTTCAAGTCATCAGAATTATAAGTTCATCACAATCCTAAATTCATCGCAATCTAACCATCCATCGTAATCCTACAACCATCGCAATGTGTAACCATCGCAATCCTATGGCAATCCTGTCCTATCGCAATCACACAGTCATCGCAATATTTCTGTTTCCATCGCAATGTTGAAAAAACTATCGCAATATGTTCCCATCGCAATACCATTACGATGCCATCGCAATGATGCGTTGGAATGCACCATCGCAATATGCCATCGCAATGTGTCATCGTAATGACCCATCGCAATGAGTCATCGCAATGAGCCATCAGAATGACCCATCGCAATAACCCATCGCAATGAGCCATAGGAATGACTCATCGCAATGACCATGCATCGCAATGTTGTATCGCAATGTTCATCGCAATCCGAGACTGGGATTCGATTTATGAGTTTGACTTTTCGATTATGGGACTTTGGCAATGTTTTAAGCAAAACTAGGCAAGACGTATGTGCATCTAGGTTATCTAAACATATCCGACTAATCAAATTACAGTTTCCACACAAAAAGTTCGAAACTCTAATTATGATTAAATCACGAATTTGGATTGTTTGTGATGTTAAGATGGGAAGTATTTTTATAGGTGTATAAACACCCATCCTTTTACCACTTAATTCTGGCTAAAACGAGACCAAAACACGTATTTAATATCATTTGTTTGGAATTATGCGTGGTTTTTGTGTTTATTGTGTTTTCAGAGCCAACCGGATGGATATTGGAGAAAACATGGGATTGCACGGGATTTATTGAAGAAAAAGACCCAAGATAAAGTCTATTGTCCAAGAGATGCAAAAGATTTGAAGTCACTGGGCCTATTCGAAGATTTATCGAAGAAAAGGACCAAAGATGGAAGATTTATATAAGTCGAAGAAACTCAAGTCTATTAAACGAAGAAATTAAAAGACGAGTTGAATTTAATCGACGACAAATCCCGAATCATAATCGAAAACGTCAACGACGAGAAGACAAGAAGAACGGGAGAAAGCCCACTCACCAACCAAAAGAAAAGCCTATAAAAGGAATCCCCTCACACACATAGTGCCAGTTTAGTTTTAGTTTTCTTCTCCCCCACTTTTCTCTCCTTCTTGTTCGTATCATCACCATCACCACTAGGGTGATTGGTGATTTTAATCTTTGTTTTTCCAATCTTGTTATTTTAATCCTTGTTTTATCTTGTTAAAACATTAATCATTTAATACAAGTTCTTGTTTAATCTTTCCATTTCATCTTGTTCATCATCCTTTTTCTTTTCAAGTTCTTAAGTTCTTATTTTCTTGATTTGATCTTCAAAAGTTGTTGGGATTTATGTTTTTGTTGATGGGATTTGTAGTTTATGGTTAGTAGATGCTTAGTGATTAGTTTATTTAAGTTTTTGGTGAAAAACTTGGTGATTTTTGGATTAAAATCGATTTTCCTTGTTCTTCGGTATTGTTACTGTTTATGTGTTTCCAGACTTCCGTATGAACAAGAAACATCCGGATGAACACAAAAGTTCCGAATGAACCTAAAAGTTCCGGATGAGCATCATCTTCCGAATGAACTAAGAAGTTCCGGATGAATCTATTTTCCAAAAAGTTCCGAATGAATTTCTTTTTCAAAAGTTCCGAGTCAATCTAAAGTTCCGAACGAACTGAAAGTTCCGGATGAACCTAATCTTCCGAATGAACCAAAGTTCCGGATGAGTCAAAAGTTCCGAATGAGTATAAAGTTCCGGATGAACCAAACTTCCGAACAAACTTCCGAATAAACTTCCGATTAAAGTTCCGAATCAAGGTGTTCCGAGTGAAAAGTTCTGGATGAACAAAGTTCCGAATCAAGGTTAAGAAGTTCCGAATCAATCATCTTTTGAGCATCATTAGTTGTTAACTGTTACTGTTTCTTTAGTGTTACTTTTTCCTCATTTTAACTTTAAATTCAGTTTTCATTTTAATTTTAATTCAAGTTTTTATTAATTGTCATTAAATTAATTATCTTTGATTTAAGTTTTTATTTTATTACATTTTAACATTTAGTAGATTAGAAAACCAAACCTTTTATTTAGTAACCAAGAACAATCATTCCACTTAAGACTGAGATCAATTCGAGAGGACTGTGAGATTAAAATTAGAACCAATACAAAAAACCGTGTATCAAATGGCGCCGCTGCCGGCTCTTCTCGTTAAGATCAAAAGTTTTTTGTGAGAACTTGGATTTTGGGATCCGTTCCCCGTGAACGTTACTTTTTCACAAAAATTTTCAAAAACAACTAAAAAATATAAAATTTTCAAAAAATACAAAAAAAAAAATTAATTAAAAAATAATAAAAACCAAAAATATTTTTGCTTTGTTTTCTTTGTTCGTTCTTTTGCAGGTGTATGCGCACTGGATCCACGTCTTATCAAGAGCCCGAGCCTCTCGATCACTTAGACATGGTCGGTGTACCACCTCCAAACAATAATAACAACAACAATGAGCCCCTTCCGGATAATCGCCCGATGATTGAACTGCTGCAAGCTCATGTAGATGGCAACACTGATCCAATTGTTATACCACCAATTGCCGCCAACAATTTCGAGCTCAAGTCAGGCTTTATCCAGATGGTCTCCGCTCAACCATTCTTGGGACGTACCATTGATGACCCACATGACCACATCAAGAGATTCTTGCAACTCACCAACACGGTCAAATTCAATGGCGTTCCACAAGAGGTTATAAGGTTACAACTTTTTCCCTTTTCTTTAGAGGGACAAGCCCGGCATTGGCTTGCTAAGGAACCGCCACAGAGTATTCTCTCGTGGACGGATTTGGAAACCAAATTTATCAATTACTTTTTCCCACCCTCTCGTACTACCGCTTTGCGGAATGAAATCATAAATTTTGAACAAAAGTACGATGAGTCGTTCAGTGAATCTTGGGATCGTTTCAAAGATCTTTTAAGAAAATGCCCACAACATGGTTTTACCAAAGTACATAAAATTAATACTTTTTACAATGGTTTAAGCATGAGTGACCAAGATTCACTAAACAGTGCCTCGGGGGGTAATCTATTGGCTAAGACTTCCAATGCTGCTTGGGACATCATTGAGAATAAATCTCGTGTGCAAACCAAGAGTATTCGGACCAATGTCGCTAGTGCTAGCACTAGTGACAGCGACAAGCGATTGGACAAAATTACTACGCTTCTTGAATCGCTTGTCACCCACACCGTCAGCAACAACAACAGCAACAACGCTAAACACGCTCAAGTTAACGCTGTCAGCCAACCTTGTGAGATATGCGGTGGTCCTCACTCTTACACTACTTGTACCACCACCCAAGACTACCCTTCTAAGAATGTTAATGCAGCTTATGGCACCTATCATCAACCTGCTTATCAAGCTAGACCTCAAGGTGACCGTAATTTACTTAGCTACCGCAGCAACAACTATCTTTCACCACCTGGTTTTCCTCCAACCAACCCAAACCAACAATCAAACCTCAATCGCCCTCCTCAACAACAACAACAACCTCGACAACCATACATACCTCCTCACAAGCAGCAACAACCACCTCAACGTAACAACCAAGTTTACCAACAACCTGCTTATCAACCACCCGCATACAATGCTCCTCCCAACCAAACCACCACTGCATTACACCAAGAGGTTGCAACCTACATGAGGACCAATGATGTGATCGTGGAAAATATCCAGCAGGAAGTGCGAAACTTGAAAGCAGACTTGGTCAAGCAAGTAAACGATTTGAGAGCCGACATGAGAAATACGTTGGATAGCCAAACAAATGACTTGAGGAACATGATGGCTAGTTTCTTCCAAGGTAATCAACCCTCTTCTTCGGGTACTCTTCCGAGTAACACCGTTGCGAATCCAAGAGGGGAGATGAAAGCAATCACTACTCGAAGTGTTAAAGGTACCAAGGAACCCGAGCTTCCTATACCTCCACCGGTGATTGTGACTAAGGAGAATGAGTCACCTGCTCCTATTCCTTCTCCTTTCCCAATTTCTCCACCTCTTCCTTCTACCCCTCCTCCACCCAAGGATGTGAGTGATCCTATTCTTCCAAAGCCTTCCTCTTCTTCCAATATACCTTATCCATCTAGGTTGAGGAAAGAGAAGCAAAAGAGCAAGGATGATATTCAGGTTTCGAACTTCCTTAAAATGTTTAAACAACTGAATTTCAATATCTCCTTCGCTGAGGCTCTCGCTCACATGCCCAAGTATACGAAAATGTTTAAAGATCTTCTGAGCGACAAGGAAAAGCTCCTCGATATTGCCAACACCCAACTTAATGAGAATTGCTCTGCAGTGCTCTTAAGGAAATTGCCAACTAAGCTTGGTGATCCGGGTCGTTTTCTTATCCCTTGCAATTTCCCGGGAGTAGAGAATTGCATGGCCCTAGCCGATCTAGGTGCCAGTATTAATCTCATGCCTCTAAGTGTTTGGAAGCAATTATCTCTCCCAGAGCTAGTCCCCACCAAAATGACTTTGGAATTAGCTAACCGTACGGTTGTTTATCCAGTGGGGATAGCCGAAGATGTCATTGTAGGAGTCGACAAATTCACCTTCCCTGCTGATTTCGTTGTCGTCGACTACGAGATGGACCCCCGTGTGCCACTAATTGTTGGTCATCCATTCTTGAGGACCGGTCGCACTCTCATCGATGTTGAAGCCGGTGAGCTTATCATGAGAGTGGGTGACGATAAAGTAGTCTTTAACATGGGAAAGCTTTCTAAACAGCCTTATTCTTACGAGAGTGTTAATTGTATTGACGTTCTTGATGAGGCTTGTGAAGAACACTTCAAAGATGCTTGTAAAAGTATTCCTACCTCTCTTCCCAATGTTGTGACCGTTTCCTCTATCGACTCATCACTATCTCTATTTGGAGAAAGTGATTTCCTTTGGAAAGATTTTTAAGCCACCATGGGAGATGTGCATTTAGACAATGACGATTCTACTACCAATTGGGATGAAGATCTCAGCTTCATTGAAAACCTTCTCAAAGAATACAATCCTTCTCCTCCATCTCCCACGGTCATTGCTATCGATACACCGACTTCGAATACGCCTCCCGTCGAAAATCCTCCGGATTTAGAACTTAAGGAGTTGCCGCCCCATCTTGAGTATGTATTCCTTGAAAAAGAGAAGAAGTCGCCAGTCATCATTGCTAAGGATTTGAAGGATGAAGAGAAAGCCCGACTTGTCGCCGTTTTGAAAGATCATAAGAAGGCTATTGCTTGGAAGATTTCTGATATTCGTGGAATTGATCCTCACTTCTGCACACACAAAATTCTCATGGAGGACGACTTTAATCCCACAATTCAAAGCCAACGAAGGGTGAATCCAAAAATTCATGAAGTCATCAAAACAGAGGTTATCAAACTTCTTGATGCGGGTATGATTTACCCTATTTCGGATTCACCATGGGTTAGTCCAATCCATTGTGTGCCCAAAAAGGGCGGAATAACCGTTGTTCCCAATGAACACAACGAGTTGATTTCCACTTGTCTCGTTACTGGGTGGAGAGTCTGTATAGACTACCGCAAACTCAATGATGCCACGAGAAAGGATCATTTCCCTCTACCTTTTATGGACCAAATACTTGAACGTTTAGCGGGTAATGAATATTACTGCTTTCTTGATGGTTTCTCGGGTTATTTCCAAATACCCATCGATCCCCAAGATCAAGAGAAGACTACATTCACTTGTCCCTATGGCACATTTGCTTACAAAATAATGCCTTTTGGCTTATGTAATGCGCCCGGGACTTTCCAAAGGTGCATGTTAGCTATCTTCCATGACATGGTTGAACAAACCATGGAAGTCTTCATGGATGATTTCTCGGTCTTCGGGGATTCCTTCTCTTCTTGCCTTGCCAATTTGGAACGTATGCTCAAGCGGTGCGAAGACACTCGCCTAGTTCTGAATTAGGAAAAATGCCATTTTATGGTAAAAGAAGGCATCATGCTGGGACATAAAATTTCCAAAGCCGGTCTTGAAGTAGACTGTGCTAAAGTCGATGTTATCGCAAAGTTGCCTCCACCTTCAACCGTGAAGGGTGTGAGAAGTTTCCTGGGTCATGCGGGCTTCTACCGTCGATTCATCAAAGATTTTTCTCAAATCGCTCGCCCGATGACCCACCTCTTGGAAAAAGATACTCCTTTTATCTTTTCCAAAGAGTGTCTTGAAGCCTTTGACTCGCTTAAGGATAAGCTTACTAAGGCACCTGTCTTGGTTACCCCTAATTGGGAGCTGCCTTTTGAGTTGATGTGCGATGCTAGTGATTTTGCTATTGGAGCGGTTCTGGGACAAAGAGTGAACAAACACTTCCAACCGATCCATTACGCTAGCAAGACAATGACAGGGGCACAATTGCATTATACGACAATCGAAAAAGAGCTTTTAGCTGTTGTCTATGCCTTTGAAAAATTTCGCCCCTATCTTGTCCTTTCCACCACAATTGTGTATAACGATCATTCCGCGTTGAAGTACTTGTTGACAAAGCAAGATTCCAAACCAAGACTTCTTCGCTAGGTTTTGCTGCTCTAGGAATTTAAAATCGAAATTCGCGATAAAAAAGGAGCTGAAAACCTAGCCGCGGACCATCTCAGCAGACTTGAGGATCCTTACCAAGGGGATCATCCGACCAAAGAAATCAATGATTCTTTTCCCTTGGAGACCTTAATGTCTATAAACTCGAAGCCGAATGAAACCCCATGGTTTGTGGACTTTGCAAACTACTTGGCGGGTGGAATTCTCAAGGAAAGGTTGACGTCTCAACAAAAGAAAAAGTTCTCACCGACATTAAGACTTACTTTTGGGACGACCCTTACCTATTCAAACAATGTGCCGACCTGATTATCCGCCGATGTGTTGACGGACCGGCAGCATCAGAAATCCTTGATGCTTGCCACAAAGGACCCACCGGTGGTCACTTTGGTCCCAACTACACCGCCAAAAAAGTGTTTGATTCGGGATTTTATTGGCCCTCCATATATCGTGACGCTCACGATATGGTTAAACGATGTGATGTTTGCCAAAAACAAGGCACAATCACACATAAAGACGAGATGCCTCAGAATTTCATACAAGAATGTGAAATCTTTGATGTTTGAGGTATCGACTTTATGGGGCCATTCCCTTCGTCTAAAGGAAACAAATACATCCTTGTAGCCGTTGACTACGTTTCAAAGTGGGTTGAAGCCAAAGCTTTACCTACTAATGACGCAAGGGTAGTTTGTAACTTTTTGAAAGCTCTTTTCGCTAGATTCGGTGTGCCTCGTGCCATTATTAGTGATCGTGGGACTCATTTTTGCAATGACCAATTTTCTAGAGTCATGGCTAAGTACGGTGTAAATCATCGTCTTTCCACAGCCTACCACCCACAAACTAATGGCCAGGCTGAAATATCCAACCGAGGATTAAAGCGAATTCTTAAAAGAACCGTGGGAGAGCATCGTGCCTCATGGGCTGATAAACTTGATGATGCTTTGTGGGCTTTTCGTACTGCATATAAGACTCCGATTGGTTGTACACCATATCGTCTTGTGTACGGGAAAGCGTGCCACCTCCCCATTGAGTTGGAGCACAAGGCTTACTGGGCCTTGAAGTGGGCTAATTTTGATATCAACAAAGCCGGTGACCTACGCAAGATCCAACTCAATGAGCTTAATGAACTCCGTAATGAGGCTTATGAAAACTCTTTGATCTATAAGGAAAGAACTAAGCTCATTCACGACTCCAAGATAAAAAACTGAGAGTTCCATGTTGGAGACAAAGTCTTACTTTTTAACTCTCGGTTGAAAATCTTCTCGGGAAAGCTCAAATCTCGTTGGTCCGGCCCATTCACCATTGCCCAAATTTTTCCATATGGTACTCTCGAGCTCGCTCAACCTAATGGACCAAATTTTAAGGTGAATGGCCAACGAGTGAAGTTGTACTTTGGTGAGGACACCTCTCAGGAGGTGATTCCATCCCTCACCACGTTCCCCATGAACTAATTTTGGGTCGAGTCAGGCTCGTGACTCGGTTATAAAAAACAAGCGCTCCTCGGGAGGCAGCCCGAGTATCTATCCTTTTATGTTTTAATCCCCTAAGTGTAGGGGGACTTCTATACGCGTTTGTCTTTGTGTGGTGATGTGATTACAGGGATAACTGCACTCTTGGAATCTCTGAAGAACCGTGCTCCCGTGTTATCCGAAATCCGGTTCTATCTCTCAACTATCGTGATTCAATTTTCTTCATACTCACATTTGAAACTGATCACTTTAGTCGTCTCTTCCTTAACTTGAGTTAACCAACGTGCACAATGTCATAAGTGTAGGGGAGACTTTTCTCACATGCTTAAACATTGAGGACAATGTTTATCTTAAGTGTAGGGGGGACTTCTATCGAAGTTTTAAGTGGACTTTTCCATGAAAATGCCTTTATTTAACCAGAAAATCATATTTTTCAACATTTTTCAAATTTTTTATTAACTTTGGCCATTTAGTCGTAATTTTTAAATTTTTATCGTTGCTTTCATATGTATATATCCCGAAATAAAGTCAAAATTTAATAAAGTGGTGTAGCTAGTTTAGAAATCTTTGACATATTAGGCCCGTTGCGTTTATTTTGACTCAACCCGAATAGACTTATCCAAGTTTATTCTAGCTAGTATCCTTAACCATGTAGACCTTAATTGGTTTATTAGGCTAAGTATCCACGAGTCTCATTACTTGAGATTTTAAATTGTGGAGAACGAGAAATGATAGAGTCAATTATAAGTCGGTATTCTTGCACAAGCTCACTTGGTGTAATTATTTGCCTATTCTCCCATCACTTGCTAATAATTTATCTGCAATAAGTAAGGTCGTACGATTTGAAAGGTTACTTAGCTTCTAGCCCAAGATCGTTTAAAAGTTGCTCGGTAATGATAAGAGTTCATAGCCAAGGCATTGTTGATCCCAAAGTCAGATCTTAAACCTTAATAGCTTGTTTAAGGGTTGTGATAGAGAGAAAGAATTCAATCTAACACTAGAGAAACTTTGCAAAGCAAAGTAACTAAACAAGATGCGGAATGTAATGTTTAGCACAAGAACAAATGAGATTCAAACGTTGAACTTTAATATATCAAAGATATACGAATACCCAAAGTGGTATTAGGGTTTACAAAACCTTAAAGTAATAATAATGAAAAACGAAATGAGAAAGACACACATTACATGCTAACCTAGTGAGTCCTTTTATAGATACAAGGACCCACGTACAAGATCACTACTAACAAACTATGGAAAGTATTAAGGAATAATAACTGAAACGCGTAAATATCTATTCCATGTTTATCTTGACGGCAGGGCCTTTGACTCCAGCAGGGGAACGGATCCCCCTGCCTTTGTTAATTAGCAGGGGGAACTTACCCTAGCAGGGGTATGAATAATCAACTAGCAGGGGAAACAAGTAAGCATAGATTTATTCCCAACAATCCTCCCCTAAACTTGTGCTTTCCCCTAAAAGACAAGTTTCTGAATAAATGCTAGTTGATGAGGATGCTTACAAACTCTCTGGCCAAATCTGACTATGAACTATTCTTACCAGATCATAAGCAACAGGCTTTTTGGCATCAACAATTAACTTAGCCTGTGCTAACTTCTTCAAGGTTTCCTGAGAGAAGGGATAATACCTATGATTGAGTAAATAAACACTCACACCTTCCATTACTACCTCATAAACCCCAGAATTTGTAAATAGCTTCCAATACACCAAATCTCCTTTATTCACTGCATCAAATAGAGGATCAAATAATTCATGTTCATACATTCTATGCATGCACTCCCAGATTACCCAATCCTTCTCCACACCATCCATGGTAGGAGGTTTTGCAGCAAACGTTTTCTTCAATATTTTCCACAGATCTTCTAAGTCTTCACTATCCAAAATTTGAAACATGACATATAGGCTTAGAAATGTCTGTGCTGTATTGTCAGCCCTTGTAAGCTTCCACCAAGTTCTCCCTTTGTATTCATAAACAGCATACTCTATAATAGCAAACTTCTTTCCAAGTTCACTAGGTGAGATTTCATCATTTTCCTGCAAAATCAGCTGTTTATCAATTTCATCATTTGATGGCCCTTGAGACTCTTTAGTGATTATGCCCACTTGCTCCATTCTCTTGAGTCTCTTTGCTGCTCTTTGTGCATTAAGTACAGACTTCTCAAGTACTTCTGGAAAACTTTCACCTGCTTGGTGCGATGCCCCTGCTTGGGATGATGCACCTGCTTGTGTAGTCTCTCCAGCTTTTCTTTTCTTTGTTGCTCCAGCTTTCTGTAGCACTTCACTTTGTCTCCTAAGATACTCAGCTTTCTCAGGAGTGTTGATAGTCATCCAATCCTCCACATCATACAACTTTAGAACTGGTCTGACTGCTCTCTTTATGGCTTCAAAGCTCATATCTCTGAAGTCACCATCCTTCTACTTTCTATGCCTTTTAAGCAGAACTTTGTAGTGATCAAGTTGCCCTTTCTCTAACGTTCTATACTTCTCACTCTGAATTTGCATTGCCCTTCTTTCCAGATATTCAGTTTGATATTTGTAAACAAGGCAAGTCAACTCATACCTGTCTTCCAAAGGAGCATTTTTCAACTCCTTCTCCCATTGATCAAGAAACTCTCCAACATGAGGTACCCTGTCATCTAGTTCCCTATGCATAATCTCAACCTGTTTTAGCATATCTTTGGGCCTCATCTTCTCCATCCTTTGATCCTGCATATCCATTTCCTCTTGTTGTAGCCTGAGAGCTACTTGTGCATCATGAGCTTCTTGGACCTTCTGCTGCTCAGGAGTCAGATGCTTGTATTTTCTCTTGGGCTGTTGCACCATGATTCCTTTTCCTTTGTCTTTTGGATCCACTGCTGGTGCTGGTTTTGCTTTAGATGCAGGTTCTTTGATTGTTATCCCCTTCTGAGCTGGTTGCTTTCTGTTCTTCCTAACAAATGTTTGAGTAATGTTCTTAGCAGGGGATAAACTTACAGCAGTGGGATCAGCAATGGCAGGGGAAACTTTTGAAGCAGGGGCTTCTTCTTGATTGCCCATAGTGAGCAATGTTTGAGCAATATCTTTGGTTGCACTCCCCTTGTCACTTCCCTTATCATCACTTTCTCTCTCAATTCCTTTCTTAGCACTTGTTATCTTTCCATGCTCCCCACCAGGATATGAATAATACTCAGTAGATCCTTCTTTGTGTGGAATTTCCTCCCCTTTGGAAGCATCCTCATCTGTGGAAAGAATCAGTCTGGGCTTTCTCCTCCCCTCAAGAGTAGCAAGTCTGGTTTCCAGGTGAGAGATAACTAGACCTTGCTTTTTGACATTTTGTACTAGTTGTGCATTCTGCCTTTTCAGACTCATGCACATTTTCGTCAATTCCAGATTTGTCAAAGGTTTCATACTGCTCTCAATCCTAGAAGGGAATTGCTCCCCTTGTTGGATATCATGGAGTGGGGGAGAGGACTTATTGATGGTGTCACTATCCTGCTCACCCCTTGAGGATGAGACAGTAGTGGCAGCCAAACCCCCAGGTTGCTCCAAACTTTTGGAGACTCTCCTTTCTGCTGCTTGTGAAGATTCACCAGGCAAGGGAGACCTGGCAAACCTGGATTTTGAACGCCTTTCTTGTTGTGGATCAGCAGGTGGTAGGTTCCTGGCAGGGGATTCAGCAGGTTGATTTATGGCTGTTTGATGTTTGGCTTCTTCCCGTCTGATTTGGTCTAGCATAATTGAAGTGAATGGAATGTTTCTGCCAGAAAACAAAGGTGATGGTGCAAGTAATGTGGTGAAAAGTTTGGTTGTGTGTTTGGTTGCTGAAAAATAGTTTCTGTGTGTAATGGGACCATGATCACTCATATTCAGCAAAACTTCTATAAACCTTGGATACATACAAAACTTTGAGGTGCTTGAAACATTTTTAACCATGCCTTTAAAAATCATTTGAGAAAAACAATACTTCCTTCCTGTTGCAAAGCAGATCAGGGCAGAAGCTATCTCACTACCAACCTCATTAAAAGCAGTGGTTTTGGGTGACAAACATTGCATAATGGTATGAATCAAAAATTTCCAATGAGGGGCAAACTGGCCTTTAGCAAACTTTAATTTTTGATTTTCAGAAAGTTTATACCCCAATTTATCAAGACCTTCAAAAATTTCAGCCTCAGAAAAGTTGGTTATTCCATCCTCATCATCAAGAAGGAGATTCTCCCTGATGGAGGCAAGTGTGATTACCTTGGAATGACCATCAACTGTGCTTTGAATTATGACCTCTCCATTCACTGTTTTGGTCATTGCTTTAGACCAGAACTGTTGAATGTGTGAGGTATAAATGCGAGGATTGATGAGAAGGGCCACTCTGAAGTACGAAGACTTTAGAAAGGCCACAGCCTCAGCAAACTCGGCTGGTTCATCATGAAGTAAAGAAATTTGGTTATGATTAGGAGCAATTTTAAGGGTCATGATGAATTTGGAAAATAGTTTAGAGGTTTATAGAGATGGGGGGTAAGTGGGATTAGGTCGAGAGAGATTTATGGACCTGCTGGTAAAGGGAATTAAGTTTATATAGACAAATTGAAGGGCTGTGATTGGACCAAAATTTTCAAATTGCAAAAATATCAAGGATAAATCTTGATAAAAAATTAATATATTTAAAAAAGAAGGAAAAGATTACCAATCAGCTAAGAAAGCGCCTTAAATATCTTTTAAAAAGAATAAAATATTCCCTAACAAAAATTGAAGCAAGCAGGCCCAACGGCTATGAACAGGGTAACGGTATTGTCGGTCAATGGTCAAACAGGGGAATGTTGTGAAGGCAGGGGAATAAAAGATAAAAGCAGGGGAAACTTTCCTAGGGGTATTAAACTAGTCATGGAAGGACTAATGCTAACTAGCTCTGCTCTAATGCACACACTTGTATACACAAGATAGATACATAAAATCTCAAGAGTCATCTATTCAGCAATGGTCCCAATACAAAAAGTTAATACATAAGTCCCCCTACACCAGGTAATCCCAAGAAATCATGCATACCCCAGTCACCATCCCAACCTTGTCCCTTACCTATGGTCAGTTAGTCTTGGCAATGTGTGCCACACATCTGTATTTTGAACAGCAAGCTGCTTGAATAAAGAAATGTAAACACACACTACAGTGCCTCAAGGTTTCAGAGTTCAGACAAGCTTTGCAGCAAGTCATCATTACCCTGAACCCCCACTCACCAATGGATATGATCTAGAATCATATATGAATATCCTAAGAATACCCTGAATCCTAAAGGTTTGACCTAACCTCCCCTGAAACATAGAGTATATACCTGATTCACCAACAAGAATAGTATGCACCATATGAACCTCTGCATTGTTAGTCTAAAACCACATAAAAACCACTTTTGTAAACAAAACACACCCAGCTTAAGAGAAAAATTCTCTTGGCAGGGGAATGACCCCCAGGCAGGGGAATCAGTGTTAAAAAACAGTGGAATGAAAGAAATGGTAAAATTGACTAACAATTATACAACAACAGCAGTGAAGTAACCCTGATTACACATGACAAAAATAGACATCAGATTTTAAGGAGTAACCATTCCAATACCTGCAACCAGATACTGAAACCTCCCTACCTCAAAAGCTTTTGTTAAAAGATCAGAAACATTAAGTTCTGTATCAATTTTCTCAGGGACAATCAGTCCTTTTTCAAAACAATCTCTGATAAAGTGATGTCTAATTTCAATGTGTTTGGTTTTGCTATGAAAAACAGGGTTCTTTATGATGCAAATAGTGCTGTTGTTGTCAATAAATATCTTGGTTTTAAGAAAGTTGTACCCATAATCAAGCAATTGATTTTGCACCCAAAGGACTTGACCACAGCATGCAGCAGCTGCTACATACTCAGCTTCAGTTGTGGATGTTGCCATGATAGTCTGCTTCTTACATTGCCAAGATATAAGCCTGCTCCCCAAAAATTGGCATCCCCCTATTGTAGACTTCCTATCATTGTTGTCACTAGCATAATCACTATCTGAATAAGCTATCAGCTCAAATGGTGACTCCTTTGGATACCAGAGTCCTAAGGTAGGATGACATTTTAGATACCTAAAAATCCTTTTCACAGCAAATAAGTGACACTCTGTTGGTGACACCTGGTATCTTGCACATAAGCAGACTGCAAACATGATGTCAGGTCTTGAAGCAGTGAGATACATAAGAGACCCAATCATAGACCTGTAATTCCTGACATCAATAGGCTTTCCAGGACCATCCTTACCCCATGGATGATCCTTGTCCATGGGAGTGGACACCTTCTTCCCATCAGACATGCCAAACTTCTTTACAATCTCAGCTACATATTTGTCTTGTGAGATAAATATCCCATCTTTCCGCTGCTGAACTTGTAACCCCAAAAAGAAGTTTAGTTCTCCCATAGCACTCATTTGAAATTTATCCTGCATCAATTTGGCAAACTCTTTGCTGAGCATGGAGTTAGTTGATCCAAAAATGATGTCATCCACATAGACTTGTACTAGCAGAAGGTCACCCTTTTGTTTCTTAGTAAACAGGGTCTGATCAATCTTCCCCCTGCTGAATCCATTGTCTAGGAGATATTTGGAAAGAGTACCATACCAGGCTCTGGGAGCTTGGTGAAGGCCATACATGGCCTTTTTCACTTTGTATACTTTGTCAGGATGTTTTGGATCTTCAAACCCTGGTGGTTGCATGACATAGACTTCTTCATCAATGGTTCCATATAATAAGGCACTTTTCACATCCATCTGGAAAACAGTGAAGTCCATGAATGAGGCATAAGCAAGGAATAATCTAATAGCTTCAATCCTTGCTACTGGAGCAAACACCTCTTCATAATCAATCCCTTCTTCCTGAGTATACCCTTGTGCTACCAACCTTGCTTTGTTCCTGACAACTATTCCCCTTTCATCCTTTTTGTTCCTGAGTACCCACTTAGTCCCAATAGGCCTTGCCCATTTGGGACAATCAACCAGAATCCAAACCTCTTGTATGTCAAATTGTAAGAGCTCCTCTTGCATAGCTTCAACCCAGCTTGGGTCATTTAAAGCCTAAAAAATCTTCTTTGGCTCTTCTTGTGACAAAAATGCAGTAAACAGACAACATTGCATGTTGTCATGGTTGAACTTCATGGTGATGTTAGCAATGAAACTGTGCTCCTTTGCTGTATACCTTGTATGTCTGGGAGCTTCAGGATCACCAATGATCTGAGAGATAGGATGATCCTTATTGATTCTATAGGTAGGCTGCATGATGACTTCTGTTTCATCTTCTTCCAAATCAGAATTGATGGGGCTATTTTGATTAGGAAAGAAGTCCTCAAAGGAACTTCCAAATGAGACAGCATGACCTAAAGATGGGTGCTTGTGAGCATAATAAAGCTCTGAATAACTAGGACCTCCACTCCTGATGATTCTGCTTCCACTGCTGGATATGATAGGACCATCATTTATGGGTGTAGATGATGAGATGAGTGGGGATTCTCTTTCTGCATCAATAGTCTCATTAGCATCATGATCCTTTGTGAAAGAGGAATCAATTCCTCTAGCAGGGGAATCCAGGATTCCACTGCTTTCAGCCATTCCACTGCCTTCAGTTATAGCAGGGGATGAGATTGACTGTTCTTTTCCTGAAGCAGAATTATCTTCTTGTTTATCAGCTTCACTAGGAAACAATGAGGGTACATTCATGTACCTCAGAGGTGACTTCTCAGCATCAATTGTTTCTTGAGTACCTGAAATGTTAGTGTTCTGCAAGATAACAGGTACATAATTCATGGACTTGGAAAGTACATCTATATCAAAGAACCAGTCAGGACCTGTTTGAACATCTTCAGGTTTGTCTTCAAGAAAGTTCACATGAAGATTTTCTGTGATTTTGCTTGTCTTCTTGTTGAAGACCCTATATCCCTTGCTGTTTAAGGAATAACCCACAAAGTATCCATCGTCACCCTTTTCACTAAACTTACCAAGATTGTCAATGGTGTTCAAGATGATAACATGACACCCAAAAGGTCTGAAAAAGTCAATTAAGGGAGGTCTTCCATTAAACAGCTGATAAGGGGTCTTGTTGTGTGCCTTGACAACCAAGGCCCTGTTTTGCACATAGCAAGCAGTGGATACAGCTTCAGCCCAAAAGATAACTGGAAGTTTGGAATCAGACAGCATAGTTCTTGCAACTTCAATGAGTGTCCTATTCCTTCTTTCTGTCACTCCATTCTGTTGAGGTGTTCTAGCAATGCTAAATTGTCTCTTGATGCCTTTGTTTATGCAGAAAGAATCCAGCTTCTGATTTCTGAACTCACCACCATTGTCTGATCTTATGGTAACTACCTTCATGCTTTTTGACAGTTCAATTTGATTGATGAACCCAATGAGTACATCAGCAGTGTCACTCTTTTCAAATAGAAAGAATGTCCATGTAAATCTTGAAAAATCATCAGTAATCACTAAGCAGTACCATTTCTTCATTATACTTGCCACAGAAGTAGGACCAAAAAGGTCCATATGTAGTAGTTCCAATGGCTTGGTGGTGGACATACTTGTTTTTGACTTGCAAGATGCTCTGTGTTGTTTCCCTTTCAGACATGCTGCACAAGTATGTTCAGTGGCAAAAGACTTGGAAGGAAGACCATGAACCAGATTATGCTTTACTAGTTTGTTCATGTTCTTGAAATTAAGATGACCAAGTCTTCTATGCCATTTCTTACATTCATCTGCTGAAGCTTTGGCAATGAAACATGTTTCATTGTCTTGTAGAGAGATGTCCTTGAGATCAATTGTGTACATGTTCTTCTGTCTTGGTGTTCTGAGAACAATTGGAGTGTCTTTTGGTAAGACAAACTCCTTTCCTAATACCAAGCATTCAGTGTCAGTAAACAAGACAAAATTCTTGTTATCAGTCATCTGTGACACACTGAAGAGATTATACTTGAGTTCTTTCACCAAGTACACATTGTCAAAAGTCATCCCATTTGTGACAATAGTTCCTTTTCCTGTTATAGTTCCATGCCCATCTCCAAAAGAAACACCATCATTGTCATGCAGGGGTACAAAGTTAGACAAGTAAGCTTTGTGTCCAGTCATACTTCTTGAGCATCCACTATCCCAATATGCTCTATCATCCCTTGTCTTCTTTGTCACCTGAAAAAGGAAAAACAAATTAGTTTTTCTTGGGGACCCAAGCCATTACAGACTTGGATCTACCTCGTGTATCAATGTAGGATAGCTTATCGAAAACTAGAGATACACCATTAGATTGAGTACCCCTTTTGGGTGCCCAAACCCAACGAGCTGAGGCTTTCACAGCTTTTCCCCATCTTCCCATGTTCCTAGAATGTGCAACTTTTCTAGCAGGGGATACCCCAGTTTTAGCAGGGGAATCCTTATGCTTAGCAGAGGGAACCCACCTTTTGTTTTGGCCTCTATTCATGTGTTGGTAAGGTCTTGGGCCAGATCTATATGCAGTATAAGGTGTTGGGGTGGTCACAGAAGTGTTGGGCTTTGGGTGAACATCATTTTCCCTTCTAAGGGCTGGAGCAACATATTTCTCAGCTACTCTATTTCTCAAGGCAGGGGCAACGTACTTGGTAGGGGAAAAGGATTTTGCCCCTGCATTTAGAAGAATGGCTCTAGGTTGCATATCCTTTAAGGGATTTGCAGCCACCATCTCCATTGGTGCCTTACACTCTTGATAAGTGTGTTCAAAACTGCCACATGTGAAGCAGGGCTTGGTATTGATCACAAAGTCTTTTCCTAATTGATGAGACTTTTGGTCATTCCAATTTCTTTGATTACCTCTGACATTCCTGTACATACCAGCATATTTAATGGTAGGTTTAGGAGACTGTGGCCTAGCCTTAGATTTGGAAGAGATGCTCTTAGAGTTTAGATTGCTGCTAGAAATTCCTTCTTTTGAAAATCTAACAGGGTTGTCAATTTGCTTTAAGCCAACCTGTTCCTGTTTAACATCCCTAATGACACTAGTTTTAACTAGAGACTCTTCTGTATCAAGGTTATTAGGTATATAGGCACTCAAGTCAAACTCAATGTCATCCTGTTTTTCAAAACAAGGGAGACCAGTCCATGACAGGTCTTTTCTAGGATAGGCAGCATGGATGTTAGCAGGGGGTGGAGGTATAGTAGCATTCATATTCTTAATTCCAAACCCTGTTTTGTCCTTAGGAGATTGACCAATTTCAAATGCCTTGGTTAAATCTTTTGAAGCTTTTCCAAATTTTTCAACAGTTTCCTCATCTATCTTTTGGTTAGCTTTGAAAATTTCAAGTTCAGCAGTTAAAACATTTATAGATTGGTTATTCTCCTTGGCATCTCTTTCTAGAATCACAATGTGATCCCTATACTCACTTTCTCTTTGCCTATACTCTCTTATGGTGGACTCTAGTTGTTCTAAAGCACGTTTGTAATTATCAAGATCATTATCACAGTTGATATAGTCAGCTTTTACCTTTCTGATTTGATCATTTAAAGATTCAGTATTTTTTCTACAAGCTTTAGTACAGTATGAGTCATCATATGCCTCATTGTCAGAGCTGGAACTTGACATGGCCATAAGTGCAAAATCTTCTTCCTTTTCCTCAGCCATCAAAGCTTGATTTCTTTCCACACTTTCTGTCATAGCACTCCAGTCCCATCCATTAGCTCCATCTATCCCCTGCATAACTACCATGGCTTTAGCACCAGAATCCTCATCCTTTCTATGGCTATTTCCAGACTTAGGTCCTCCGCATTCCCTGGCAAAATGACCCTTCTTGCCACAATTGTAGCATTCAACTTTTGCTTTATCAAACCCAGCCACATCAGATGGATTAATTGTGATCTTCTTCCCATACTTCTTGTGGAACCTGTTTGCTCTCATGCTGAGCAAAGCCATATTCCACTTGATATCCAATTCTTATAGCGCTTGCTTACTGATTTGACTCAGATCTTCATGTAACATTGTAGATCCTTGTGGCCCTTGAGATGCTATAAAGGCACATGCAGTGTCAAGGCTGAATGTGGCTGGTCTTTCTTCATCATAGGAAGGTCCAGACCTGGTAGCAGGGGAATAAGTAGCAGGGGCTACTTCTATTCCACTATTCTTGGAGATTCCACTGCTTTGTGATATGAATGCCATGTTAGCAGGGGAATCAACGATTCCACTTGAGTTGGTGGGAATTGTCCCTTTTGACTTCATTTCATTAACAATAGGTTCAAAAACTTTTAAGTTATTGTATATATCATCAATGTTCTTGTTGTCCAAGTCATCCTTATTCTGCCAGATTGCCTTATAGACAAACCATTCTTTCTAGAGGCTGTTAAGAAACCTGGTATTCACCTGCTCTCTTGACACCTCAATATCAAAGAATTCCAAGTGGGCCACCATGTCTTGAAGCCTATTGTAAATAGCTCCAATTGATTCATCACCAATTGCTTTGAAAGAAGCAAAATCATCCAGCATTTGGTTCTTCTTCTTCTTCTTTGTGGCTTCATTTCCTCCAAAGGTTGTGCCTATGGCTTCCCATAGTTCCTTAGCTGTTTTGTATTTCCTGAATCTGAGTTGATGTCTATCAGGTAGGGCCAACAGCAATGAGCTATGAGCCCTGACATCATGCCTTCTAGCCAGTATTTCCTTATCACATAAAGCAGCAGATTTCTTCTTGTCCTTACCTTTGGAACTTTCACCTTCATCCTTGCCTTCTTCAACTGCCACCATTTTGTTGAATTGATCACCAAACTCTATGATCTCCCAGAGAACATAGTGTTCCATTTTCAGGTATTGTTGGATTCTGAATTCCCATAATTCAAAGTTTTCAGGATCCAACATGGGTAACTTGAGGGCATTGTGGTTGTTGCTGTTTGTGGATGAATCTGAAGACATGTTTGCTATGAGGATTTTGTTCTTGATTTAGACAAAGTTTCTCAACAAGCTCTGATACCACTTGTTGATCCCAAAGTCAGATCTTAAACCTTAATAGCTTGTTTAAGGGTTGTGATAGAGAGAAAGAATTCAATCTAACACTAGAGAAACTTTGCAAAGCAAAGTAACTAAACAAGATGCGGAATGTAATGTTTAGCACAAGAACAAATGAGATTCAAACGTTGAACTTTAATATATCAAAGATATACGAATACCCAAAGTGGTATTAGGGTTTACAAAACCTTAAAGTAATAATAATGAAAAACGAAATGAGAAAGACACACATTACATGCTAACCTAGTGAGTCCTTTTATAGATACAAGGACCCACGTACAAGATCACTACTAACAAACTATGGAAAGTATTAAGGAATAATAACTGAAACGCGTAAATATCTATTCCATGTTTATCTTGACGGCAGGGCCTTTGACTCCAGCAGGGGAACGGATCCCCCTGCCTTTGTTAATTAGCAGGGGGAACTTACCCTAGCAGGGGTATGAATAATCAACTAGCAGGGGAAACAAGTAAGCATAGATTTATTCCCAACAGGCATAACTTATGAAGCGGGGCGCGAAGATTGGCGAGTCCAAAAAGGCCCTAACAAGGCATGAGGATTTCATTTTATTGCTGAAGATCCAAAGTGATGTGAAAAGCATTATTCCTAAATTCAATATGAAGGATCAAGACTCACGACGAAAAGCAATCAACTCCCATAAAGATCATGGAGAAGTCTATCCGAAAAGACCCTAACAAGGTATGAGGATAAATAGATCCAAGTCCGAAAAGGAGGCAGATCGTTGTATCTCAAAATTCCAAATAGAGATTGAAGAAATAATCATGAAGTCGTGGTCAACAAAATTGGAGTACCTCTCAAAAGTCTCCAATGTGAAGAAACCTTATTACGATGAGAAGACCATTATCTCAAGAACATCCCTCGAAGATATGAAGTATGAAGTACATGCCAAATATCGGCCCGAGAAAGGTCTCAAATCGTGAACCGAGTTATGCCAATATATGAACTTTTTGATATCCTGAGAAGCAGTTTTAAAAGATTTTGTCCTTTAGCTAACTATTGATCAAATCGTCCTACTTTGCTTTCAGCCTAAATAAACTATCGAAATAAGTCCAAAAATGCATCTTCATGATCATTCTAAGACAAAAATAAAATATAAGAGATACACCTAGGAATAAGGGAGTTTAAGCATTTAATTAAGCCATGTGTGTAAGTGTTTGATTTACTCACTTATAATAACAATGATCTCGTTTTTTAAGCTTAGTTTGGGGAACGTGAAACTTGAGGGTGATAAATCTTCACAGCACCAAAGCCCTAATGTAAGTCTTTGATCTCTTTGCAAGTTATTTCCATGTAGCTATTTTCAAGTGAGAATGGTTTTCTATCCTTTTGTTTCCGTTTAAGTTTTAATTCCTTTTAGTACTTTAATTTTTGTTAAGTAGTATTTTAATAAGGCCAAGGTTGATTAATTATGAGAAAAGTGTAAAATTGCTTTATCACTAAGCATTGCATGAGGGCATGGCAATGGTTAAGTGTAGGGGATTTGATAGGTGTATAAACACCCATCCTTTTACCACTTAATTCTGGCTAAAACGAGACCAAAACACGTATTTAATATCATTTGTTTGGAATTATGCGTGGTTTTTGTGTTTATTGTGTTTTCAGAGCCAACCGGATGGATATTGGAGAAAACATGGGATTGCACGGGATTTATTGAAGAAGACCCAAGATAAAGTCTATTGTCCAAGAGATGCAAAAGATTTGAAGTCACTAGGCCTATTCGAAGATTTATCGAAGAAAAGGACCAAAGATGGAAGATTTATATAAGTCGAAGAAACTCAAGTCTATTAAACGAAGAAATTAAAAGACGAGTTGAATTTAATCGACGACAAATCCCGAATCAGAATCGAAAACGTCAACTTTTATGAAAAGACAAGAAGACAAGAAGAACGGGAGAAAGCCCACTCACCAACCAAAAGAAAAGCCTATAAAAGGAATCCCCTCACACACATAGTGCCAGTTTAGTTTTAGTTTTCTTCTCCCCCACTTTTCTCTCCTTCTTGTTCGTATCATCACCATCACCACTAGGGTGATTGGTGATTTTAATCTTTGTTTTTCCAATCTTGTTATTTTAATCCTTGTTTTATCTTGTTAAAACATTAATCATTTAATACAAGTTCTTGTTTAATCTTTCCATTTCATCTTGTTCATCATCCTTTTTCTTTTCAAGTTCTTAAGTTCTTATTTTCTTGATTTGATCTTCAAAAGTTGTTGGGATTTATGCTTTTGTTGATGGGATTTGTAGTTTATGGTTAGTAGATGCTTAGTGATTAGTTTATTTAAGTTTTTGGTGAAAAACTTGGTGATTTTTGGATTAAAATCGATTTTCCTTGTTCTTCGGTATTGTTACTGTTTATGTGTTTCCAGACTTCCGGATGAACAAGAAACTGCCGGATGAACACAAAAGTTCCGAATGAACTTAAAGTTCCGGATGAACCTAAAAGTTCCGGATGAGCATCATCTTCCGAATGAACTAAGAAGTTCTGGATGAATCTATTTTCCAAAAAGTTTCGAATGAATTTCTTTTTCAAAAGTTCCGAGTCAATCTAAAGTTCCGAACGAACTGAAAGTTCCGGATGAACCTAATCTTCCGAATGAACCAAAGTTCCGGATGAGTCAAAAGTTCCGAATGAGTATAAAGTTCCGGATGAACCAAACTTCCGAACAAACTTCCGAATAAACTTCCGAATAAACTTCCGATTAAAGTTCCGAATCAAGGTGTTCCGAGTGAAAAGTTCCGGATGAACAAAGTTCCGAATCAAGGTTAAGAAGTTCCGAATCAATCATCTTTTGAGCATCATTAGTTGTTAACTGTTACTGTTTCTTTAGTGTTACTTTTTCCTCATTTTAACTTTAAATTCAGTTTTCATTTTAATTTTAATTCAAGTTTTTATTAATTGTCATTAAATTAATTATCTTTGATTTAAGTTTTTATTTTATTACATTTTAACATTTAGTAGATTAGAAAACCAAACCTTTTATTTAGTAACCAAGAACAATCATTCCACTTAAGGCTGAGATCAATTCGAGAGGACTGTGAGATTAAAATTAGAACCAATACAAAAAACCGTGTATCATATTTAATAAACATAGAGTAAATAATAGATACCTAGATAGGTGGATGGATTACAAGGAAGAAAATCAAGAATGAAGGTATGTTAATGGCGGAGAGAGTATTATGTTTGTGTTTTGTGATAGAATTGAAAGAGACGGGGAGGGGGAAGGGGTGTACACGTTGACTTGGTCAACTTCGTGCCAAAATAACACATGAGACCCCCTTTTTGCAAATATTGCAATATCAGTCCCCCAGTTTGTAGGATGGTTAAGAACACTAGGATTAACCGAATGACTTAACGAGGTACTAACCTGCACACAAACACGAACACTTACACTTAACGCTAAATTGCAAACAACTTATACCTCAAACCACATAAAGCACACAAAGCATATAATGATGAAAATGATCGGTTTATATTTTCTGAAAACCCTTTTTGAAGACCAATTTTAATACCAAGAAGATTTAATATTTGCTCCCTCTTAAACACGAACCCGTTTTCTATTTAAAGAGCTGTAGTCAATGTTTTTAAAGAAGCAAATATCCATGAAGACATTTTCCGTTTTAGTGATTTTATGGAACGATTCTGGTGGCAATAAGATTTCTCTTATTTTTACAAAATAAGTGCACTAAAACGTACACTAATTTGTGTTAGACCAAGTTATAAAGTAAACTTGGTCCCTTACAAGGTTTTTAAGTAAACCTTTCCCGAGAAAATTAATTCCCGTTGTGAGCCAACATTTTCATAAGAAATACGTGACTTTAATGCGAAAAGTGAGTTATAGTCTGAAATAACTCCAAGCCATATGGGCATGTTTTAAAATATGTACAACTTTTATACGGACTCTATTTATGGCGCCGTGTCAATTTTAATCGACATTTCTAAGGCCGTAAATATTACCGTACTAAAAGACATGCCCGATATAAATGAAAAATATTTTTGGATTTTCTTGATTTTATATTTTTTATGGTTTTTCTAAGTTTTATATTTTTGTATTTTTCTTTTGGTGGTTTAAATATATACGATAATATACAAGATCACGATCAAAGGATACTCTAGAATAATTTACCACCACTATTATGTAGATTCTTCTGCCAACTCCTTAAGTGTCGCTGGTGAGAATGATTTCATGCCTATATTTTCGATAAAAAACTCAATACGTCCTAGATCTAAGGCCTTTGTGAATATATCTGCCAGCTGATACTCAGTGTTGACAAAATACAGTTCGATCACTCCATTTTCCACTTGCTCTTTGATGAAGTGGTAGCGTATGTCAATGTGCTTCACCCGGGAATGTTGAACGTAGTTGCAGCACAGAGCAATTGCACTTTTGTTATCACTGTACATCGGGATTTTGTTGAATCCAAGACCGTAGTCAGTTAATTATGATCTCATCCAAAGAACTTAAGCACAACAACCGGAGATAGCAATGTATTCAGCCTCTGTACTTGATATCGCAGCGCTTTTCCGCCTTTTAGATGCCCAACTAACAAGTCTATCTCCAAGAAGTTGCACACTGCCAGAAGTGCTACGTCTAGTATCTTGACACCCAACATAATCCGCATCTGCATATGAGATTAGTGCAATAAAGGAATCCTTCGGATACTACAGCCCACGATTAAGTGTTCCTTTAAGATACCGAAAGATTCCTTTCACAACATGTAAGTGCTTTTCGGTAGGCCGAGCCTGATACCGGGCACACATGCATATAGAAAATTGCAAATCAGTCCTGCTAGCAGTCAGATAGAGAAGGGTGTCGATCATTCTACGGTAAAGTTTAGGATCGACAGCTATCCCTTCCTTATCTTCATCTAACTTGGATCTCTCCACCATTGGAGTATCCACGGGGTCACAATTTTCAAAGTTATACTTCTTTAGTGATTCAAGAGCAAATTTGGATTGATTAATGAAGATGCCTCTAGGATTTTGAGAAATTTGTAACCCTAAGAAAAATGAATTTTTTTCCCATCATCGACATCTTAAAACGTGTGGACATAATTTTCTCAAAATGGTCAGACAGTCTTTGATTAGTAGCAGCAAATATTATATCATCAACATAAATTTGTACCAGTATCATATCGTTGTCCTCCTTGAGAATAAATAATGTTGGGTCCTCTTTGCCTTTGGAGAAGCCTTTCGAGATGAGATAAGACGATAGGAGATCGTACCACACGCGTGGAGCTTGTTTCAACCCGTAAAGAGCCTTCTTGAGCTTGTACACGTGATTAGGATATTCCAAGTTGACAAATCCATTCGGCTAGCTTACGTAGACATCTTCCCTTAATTCACCATTGAGAAATTCCATCTTAACATCCATTTGGTAGACGATCATGTTTATGTGAGCAATATAAGCAAGGAATAGTCTAATTGCCTCCAATAGTGCCACAGGAGCAAAGGATTCTTCAAAGTCAATACCCAAAGCTTGTTTGTAACCTCTAGCAACCAATCTAGCTTTGTTCTTTAGCACTCCACCTAACTCATCGAGTTTAACCTTATATACCCACAACAATGTAAGGATCTCAACGTTGCTGGGTAAAGGAACTAATTCCCACACTTCAAGACGTTGAAATTCATTAAGTTCATCTTGCATGGCTTCAATCCAAGATGATTTTGTCATCGCTTGTTGGCAATTTTTAGGTTCAGTATCAGAAAGAAATGCATCAAAGTAGCAATATAATGCATGTTCTTGGAGTTGGTGGCGTGTTAAGACTGGTCGATTGATGTCACCAATAATATTGCGGATTGGGTGATCCTTTGTCCATTTTGTGTTGGAGTTTCAATCTGTGGTGGTTGGGAGTGAACGATTGCAGGAGCTTCCTCTGAGGTAGACGCACCGTTAGGGTCTTTAGGTATTTGTGAACCAAAGAAAGGAAGCTCTTGTAAGTGAGCAAATTCCAAGTCGTGATCATAGTGATCCTCTTCAACATCATTAGCAACAAGTGGGGTGATGATTCAGGTGTAGTTTGTGAATTGGTGAGGGATGGGACATCTGGTTCAATAGTAACAGTAGATGTCTCGGATTGATTTCCATTATCTTGAGCAACAACTTCGGGAGTCGGAGCTACTGCTGCAGGTGTTGGAGCATCATTACTAGGTGGATCAAAGAATTCAAGAAACATAGGTTGAAATAACTCATCCCACTCGGGCCTTGTAGGTGGTATAAATGATGGAGAAGTAGGATTGTTGGGAGTTAATCCGGAACTAATCTTACCGGTTCCCATCTCATGTAATGCGGGTTCAGAGCTGTGTTGCTCAGAAGCCATCGCTGTCAGCTCATCAAAATCAGCATCCGAAGTTTCTACTATCTTGCCAAGACAACGGTTATAAATTCGGTAAGCTTTCTTTGCAGGTGAGTAACCAATGAATATTCCAATATCATCCTTCGGTTGAAGTTTGCCCAAATTCTCACTATTTGTATTTGGATAACACAGTGCACCAAACACATGAAGAAATGAAATATCGGGTTTGTGTCTATGAAGTAGCTCATATGGAGTTTTACCATGGCGTTTACGAATGATGGAGCGGTTTTGGGTATAACATGCGGTTGCCACTGCTTCAGCCCATAAGAATAAAGGAGCATTCGCATAAATCAACATAGTTCTAGCAGCTTCCATAAGTGTACGGTTACGTCTTTCCACGACACCGTTTTGTTGTGGAGTGCGAGCAACAGAAGTTTTATGTGAAATACCAACCTATTCATAATAGTCTCGTAGAGTTTGATTAACGAACTCAGTTCCATTATCAGTGCGAATGCGGCGAACAGTAGCATGAAGACGTACTTGGATCATCTTTAAGAAAGTAATAATATACTTTGGTGCTTGATCCTTGGATGCTAAAATTTTTACCCATGTAAACCTTGATAAATCATCCACCATGACGAGGATGTATTTTCTACCACTCACACTAGTCGTACGCATTGGCTCGCTGTAAAACCTACATGCTTTTACCATGAATAGTACCCTTAAGATCTTACGTACTAGATTAAAACTTTCCTATTATAGTATGATTATGTTCACGTGTTAGAATTTTACGTATTACGTACGTGTTAGAACACGATAAGTATTTATTACGTACGAACACACAATAATTATTTAACAATAATTAATCATGAGCATGCGATCATGAAATCATGAACGTAATTAAATCACGAACTAATACTAATTACGTATATATATTTATTACGAGCACGAATAAATATATTAAGTCACGGTTAATAATTAACGAGAACACATAAAACACGAACACAAATAAACACGAACGAACATTTAAATAACGAGACACGGAAAACGGTACGGGTACCCCATGTAGGGCCCCCTACCCGCGGCTACATCAAGAAAGATGGGCCAAGCCCATCAAATTTTACTAAGAAGGGGTAAAGGTAAAATCTTGTTTTCATTTTTCACTTTACAGTAAACTAAACAAAAACCTAAAAAGATTTTCTCCTTTCCTTCTTGCTCTCCTCTTTGGCCGCCGCATATAACACAAGAAAAGGGGTGTTTGTTCGATCTTTGATCTTGATTTGTACGTGTGTTCGTGTGTGTTCATCCTTATTTGATCCACGCATTCGGTATACCTTTTAATCCTTTTTCTTTTTGATTTGATTTAATAAAATTAATTAGGAACATGATGTTTTTAAAAACCTAACTAAAAACATAAACTAAACATGAAAAAGGTTATGGGGTAAATCAAAAAAGAGGTTTTAGGGGTGTTTGTGTGTGGCTGGCGCCTAAACCGAACCCCATAGGGGTCTCGGTTTGGCTTATAGACCACCACTGAGACCACAAGGTCTCGGTTTGGTGGTGTGGGTCCCACGACAGCAGGAAACAAGGGGGAACCCCGAAGTGGTTCAGGGTATGGTGTTGATTTCGAGTCTGGTTCATGGTTTCTAGTCACGATCCGGTTCATGGTTTATGTCAAGGTTATGTTTTAACAAATCATATGTTATAAATTAAATTAATAAAATATGACATGATTAATTTAATAAAACATGACTTAGGTTATAATTTAATTATTAGATCATGGAATTTTTAATCTAAGTATTTATATTTTCTAAACCTTATAATTAATTAATTATTAAAAACCATGGTTATAATTAATTAATTAACATGACTTAGGTTATTTTATTAATAGTTAATAATACATGTTTTAACCTAAGTATTTAACTTAATTTAATTAAAAACATGATATATTTTAATTAAATACTTTTAACCTATAGTTTAGTTAAATTACATGTAATAATTAATAAACTATACCTTATATCATTATGACTTAGAAAAATAATCAGAAAACACTTAAGCTTATATACTTAGCTTATTTAACCAGCTTATATCTAATTATGGAAACTTTCTATTTTTAGAAACTTATTTAATTCAGGCAGCTAATCTATTTATGGAAACTTTCTATTTTTAGAAACTTATTTAATTAAGGCAGCTAATCTATTTATGAAAACTTTCTATTTTTAGAAACTTATCTATTTTAAGCAGTAATTATATTTTTGGAAACTTTCTATTTTTGGAAACTTTCTATTTTTAAAAACTTTCTATTTTTGGAAACTTTCTATTTTTGGTAACTTTCTATTTTTGGAAACTTTCTATTTTAGGAAACCTGCTATTTTTAGAAAGTTACTTATTATTACACAGTAAGTATAATAATACATGAAATACAAGTAATACTTAATCAGAATAGACAGAATATAAGATAAACACAGTTTAAGGCTTAAAACAGTAAAACATGACATGAACGTATATAATAAGCTAAGACATGATATAAAACCAGTTACGTATTTAGTAATCAGATACTTATTCACGTATGTATTTATGTAGCATTAGTGATACCAAAGTAGGATCCTCGTCAGTTCGTCTTCTTCGTTCACTGGACATAAGGTACGGATTCCCGTCCTTTAAGTATGGACATTCTTTCCTTATTAGGATTCCTCGTATGCAGCCAAATGTTTTCCCGTAGTATAAGTTTATATGTTTGATTTGCTTATGTTTAATTTAGAACACTTATAGCTATATACATGCATGACCAGTTTCACCTAGTTATGGAGGTACCATAACCATAACATTAGAGGCACGGATGTTATGACTTCACCACGGCGGAGTGATTGCTCGTGGCATCCCTTCAGGTTTTGGCCATATTATTATATTTATCATGTAGGGCGTATGGGTGCATCCTAGTTACATGTTTTTTAGCAGATTACTCAGTGTGAATGTGGTGTGTGCCTTGCATCCTTCACAAGGAGCTGATCCCTCCTACCCAAAACCAGTATATTTAATTAGAGGCAGCCCCTCTAATTTGCATGATGACCTATATTACCTAATGGTAGAATATGCTAAACAGTTTTTATAAGATAAACATAAGGCTTTTCAAACTATAAAACCAGTTTTACCAAGACTTAACCAGGTTATTCGGGACTTAGTTTCTTTCGCTATTATATGTTATATGCTTATACTATTCATGCTTTATTGTACATCCGTGCACTGAGCGTATTGCTCAGCCGTTTTCCTTTTCTATGTTCCCAAAACGGCAGGTACTCAGGGACGCTCGTAGACTTTAAGCGTACGTGCATATGGACTGGAAGCTTTCTAGCCTTTCTTTACTTTATGCATTATCTTTACTTTGATACACTTGCTATGAACATTGTTTAGTCCTTTCCTTTACAGTATTTATGTTTGTGTGTGATGAGCTTTACTTTTGGACTACCGATGTTTGATTCCGGTATTTTCCTTTTATGGTCATGTAATGTTTATACATTTTTCCTTGTATGCTTTGATGACACGCCATAATTACGCGTGACATTCCATTATCAAAATGGGGTGTTACAATTATGGTATCAGAGCCAAGGCCTCGACCTGTAGGCTCTCAAAATATGACCTGTGATTAGTGGGTAGTCACTATGGTCTTCCTAGAACTGACAATCGTTTTCATGCATTCATCATTTTTATGCATACACATATATGTCATTGTCGTAGGTTTATGACTAAGTAATGGTTGGTACAGGACTGGCCCTATTTAGTCGCATGTGTTTTATCGAAGCTTTTAAATTTGGGACCGACCCATAGGCATCCCCTCGCCATGTCTTTTATTTTGGGTGAATTGACCATAGGCGTTCACTCTCGAGCATACAAAAGTTTTCATAAAACTGCATCATGCATTCATACACAAAATTTTCTTGCATAAAATTTTTCTCTTGAATTTTGGTATAATTTTTTTTTCATGTATATATATTTTATGTTTTGATCTGTTTAATCATATGTTTTATGTTATACTGTCAGATGGTTCTCACACGCGAACAGGAACAACTCAATGCTGCAATCCAAGCTGCAATGCAAGCTTTGCTTCCTCAACTGAGGAACGACATCAGGGTTGAGGTTTAAGCTGCCAACAGTCAGCAGCATAACCAGGCACCTCCTCCTCCTTCCAGACATTAGCAATATGGCTGGAGAGATTCAACAAGCTCCATCCTCGAGCTTTTGAGAAAACAGATAGCCCCAGTGATGCTGAAAGCTGGTTGGCTCACATCGAGAAGATTTTCAATGCTATGGGTTGTGACCCCACGTACAAGGCGAGGTTGGCATGCTATCGGTTCAAAGGCGATGTGCTAAATTGGTGGTTAGCGTTGATACAGTCTGAGGGAGGTGACGATTGGGTTGCTGGTTTGACATGGGCTCAGTTCAAGGACAGGGTGATGGAGCAGTTCTTTCCCAAGGCTGAGCAAGACAAGCTCAAGGGGGAGTACCATGGGATCCGATAGAGAGTTGGGGAGAATAGCAACGAGTTTATGCAGCACTTTCTTCGCTTAGCTGGTTTCCTTGGTGCAGCAACAGGTACTCCTGAAGAGCAGGCACACCACTTTAGGTGGGCTCTTCGCACATCGGTCGCAAACAATCTGGTGTGTGCTACGTTCAACACTGTAGCACAAGTGGCCGATGCAGCACGTAAGCTGGAGATGCTGCAGGAGAGAGATGAGTTCGGGGAAGCTGAGAGACCCGACAAGAGGTAAACATTCGTATTCAGGCGGTGATCAATCCGTATTCTTTCCATATATGTCAATTATTCATCTCTTTAAAATGTATCTTCCAAGCAGAAAACTGGGGACCGGTCTCAGCCGGCTACTCAGCAGCAGCCTCATTAGCCTAAGGGAAACGGTCAGACTAACGACCGTTCTGCTACGGAAAGGCGTGGCGGTAATGATAATTACCGTAACAACGCTGGACACTCCAACAGCAGCAGGTCCTAATACTTACGCATTTTCTTATGATTTCATGTTATAACTCATATTCTAACACTTTAGCAAAACTTCTACCAGGAACCATGGAAACGGTAGATACCAGAACCAGAGAGGTTCACAGCCTAGCCGTCCAGCTATCACTGGTATTCAATCTTACGATTATCCACATTGTCCTTTGTACCCTATTATCATGTCTTATGTAAAATATTTTATCAAGTTCCCAGCCAGCTAGAGCACCTGCTGGAGGGTATACTCATCTTCTTTGCTCTACTTGCCACCGTAGGCACCCAGGGCCATGTCGTCGTAACACTGACTCATGCTTCAAGTGTGGTCTTCCTGGACATATCATGAAGGATTGTCGTAAGGGCGAGATGGAGGGCACATCAGGACATGCTGATTCCAAGCCGCCTCCTACCACCGGGCGTGTCTACACGACATCTCGAGACCAGGCCAACAAGTCTACAGCTACCATCACTATAATCTTGTATATGTATGGTCAAGCTTCGTGTGTTCTTTTCGATACGGGTGCTACTCACTCGGTCATTTCTACTGCTTATGCTAAGAACATTAGGATGCTCCCCATGCCACTAGAGAATAGGCTTACTATTTCCACGCCTTTAAGGGACTCTGTATTAATCACCCATGTATACAAGAGTCTTCCCCTAGAATTTGACGATAAGGTTCGATCTGTTGACGCACTTCCGCTGGACATGAATGACTTCGACATGATTTTGGGCATGGATTGGCTATCCAAGCATCATGATACCATAGATGGCCATTCATATCGAGTTATCTTCGGTGATGTTAATGCACCATAGTACATTCATAACGGGTTCGTACCCAGACGGTCTGTACAAATCATATCTACCCTACAAGCTCGTGCACTAGTGTCACACGGCTACGAGGGTTATCTAGCTACGGTTCACGACATGGATGCTGAATCTCCATCAATTCAGGATCAACCAATAGTGTCAGAATTCCAAGATGTATTTCCAGTAGAACTTCTGGGCATACCACCTGCACGAGAAGTGGAATTCAATATCGAGCTTATTCCAGGAGCTGAACCAATCACCAAGGCTCCTTATCGCATGGCTCCCACAGAGCTGAAAGAGCTGAAGGATCAACTGCAAGAACTTCTTGAACGAGGTTTCATTCGACCGAGCGCATCTCCAAGGGGCGCACCGGTCTTATTTGTTAAGAAGAAGGACGGCAGTATGCGTCTTTGCATAGACTGTCGCGAGCTCAACAAGATTACTATCCGGAATAGGTATCCACTGTCGCGTATAGACGATCTGTTTGACCAACTCCAAGGGGCCAAACACTTCTCCAAGATTGATCTTAGGTCAGGCTATCATCAGCTACGGGTTAAGGAGCAGGACATCGCCAAGACTGCTTTTCGTACCCGCTATGGCCACTACGAGTTTGTAGTTATGCCATTCGGCCTGATAAATGCTCCAGCAGTGTTCATGGACTTGATGAACAGAATCTTCCATAAATTTCTGGACAAGTTCGTCATTGTCTTCATCGATGACATCCTGATTTTCTCAAAGTCCAAGGAGGAACACGAAGACCATCTTCGTACAGTACTACAAATTCTTCGCCAGAAGCAGCTGTATGTTAAATTCTCCAAGTGTGAGTTCTAGTTAGACAAGGTGGAATTCTTAGGTCACATTGTATCAGCAGAAGGAATCACTATGGATCAAGCAAAGGTTGAGGCCATTACTAAGTGGCCGAGGCCGACATCAGCGACGGAAGTCCGCAGTTTCTTAGGCTTAGCTGGCTATTACCGTAGGTTCGTGTAGAAATTTTCCCGCTTAGCACTGCCATTGACCAAACTTATGTGGAAAAGGGAGAAATTCATCTGGACTGAAGAACGAGAGAAGAGCTTTGAAGACCTGAAGCAGAAGCTAGTATCTGCACCTATTCTTACTCTCCCATCTGGTACAGGTGGATTTCAAATCTACAGTGATGCATCGGGGAAGGGACTTGGATGTGTTCTCATGCAACATGGGAAAGTGATCGCGTACGCTTCACGGCAGCTTAAGCCTTATGAATAAAATTACCCCACGCATGACTTGTAACTTGCTGCAGTCGTATTTGCATTGAAGATATGGAGGCACTACTTATATAGAGAATCATGTGACATTTTCACGGACCACAAGAGCTTGAAGTATATCTTCACTCAACGTGAATTGAACATGAGGCAGAGGAGATGGTTAGAGTTGTTGAAGGATTATGACATTAATCTAGAGTATCATCCCGGAAAGGCAAATGTAGTAGCAGATTCTCTTAGCAGGAAGTCCGGAATGATCAACGACAATAAAATTGAGGAGGAAATCATAAGAGACTTGGAGCGACTAGACATCAAGATCATGGCACGTGGACAGCACGGTTACTGGGCTAATCTTAGAGTAGAACCCGAGTTACTCTCTAAGATCAAGGAAGCTCAGAAAGATGATGGAGAAATCTGGGCGATAGTACAAAATTTGGAGAAACAGACGGAATTCAGAGTAGATGAAGATGGTATCGTATGGCAGGGCACGAGACTTTGTGATCCTGATGACCAAGAACTCCGGGAAGCCTTGTTAGCTGAAGCTCGTAGCTCCCCATTCTCTATACATCCTGGTTCGACTAAGATGTACCATGACATCAAGCAGTATTTTTGGTGGAGTGGTATGAAACAGGATGTGGCCACTTACGTCTCCAAATGTCTTACCTGCCAACAGGTTAATATCGAGCATCAGCGATCTGGCGGTCTCCTTCAACCATTAGATATTCCAGAGTGGAAGTGGGACAAAATCACCATGCATTTTGTTACCGGTCTTCCGCCTACCAAGAGGAAGCACGATGCAATTTGGGTTATCGTTGATCGACTTACCAAATCAGCTCATTTCTTACCGATCCGAAAGGAAGATCCGGTAAGTAAACTCGCTGATACGTACAGAAGAGAGATCATGAGACTACACGGTGCTCCATCCAGCATCGTCTCAGACAGAGATCCTCGTTTCACTTTGCGATTTTGGAAGAGTCTACAGAAAGCTTGGGGTACACAACTTAAGCTTAGCACGGCTTTTCATCCTCAAACGGACGGACAGTCGGAACGAACGATTCAGACATTGGAAGACATGTTGAGGTCATGTGCGTTGGAATGGACGGGTGATTGGGACGATTACATCTGTTTGGTAGAGTTTGCATACAACAACAGTTGGCACGCAAGTATCAAGTGTACTCCTTTCGAGATGTTGTATGACAGAAAGTGTCACGCCCCAATCTGCTGGGATCAGGTTGGCGAGCGAACACTTGAAGGACCAGAAATCATAGAGATGACCAATGAAAAGATCGCAGTAGCTAAGCAGAAACTTCAGGAAGCACGGTCATGTCAGAAGAGTTACGCCATTAAGCATCGTAGGGACATACATTTTAACGTAGGAGATCACGTCTTCCTTAAGGTTTCGCCGGCACGTGGTGTTAGATGCTTCGGGATAAGAGGGAAGCTTAGTCCTCGTTTCATCGGACTGTTTGATATCATTGAACGAGTCGGTGAAGTATCTTACCGGTTAGTGTTACCTCCGCAGCTTTCGCATGTACACAATGCGTTTCATGTGTCCTTACTCAGAGGGTACCAGTATCATCCCCTTCACATGGTTTAGTATCCACTAGAACAGATACGTGAAGATCTCACCTTCATAGAAGAACCCGAACGAGTTCTTGACAGACAAGAACGAGTCATGAGAAGGAAGACGATTCCATTCGTCAAAATCCTTTGGAGGGATCATACCGAGCGGGAAGCCACTTGGGAAACAGAGGAGTCTATCCGGGCTTCTTACCCTAATTTTATATTTTGAATTCGGGTATGTTTTTCTTTTCCAGTTTAATTTATCTATAATTTGGGGACGAATCATTCTTTTTAGGGTGGAAGAATTGTAAAACCCGCATGCTTTTACCATGAATAGTACCCTTAAGATCGTACGTACTAGATTAAAACTTTCCTATTATAGTATGATTACGTTCACGTGTTAGAATTTTACGTATTACGTACGTGTTAGAACACGATAAGTATTTATTACGTACGAACACACAATAATTATTTAACAATAATTAATCACGAGCATGCGATCATGAAATCATGAACGTAATTAAATCACGAACTAATACTAATTACGTATGTATATTTATTACGAGCACAAATAAATATATTAAGTCACGGTTAATAATTAACGAGAACACACAAAACACGAACACAAATAAACAAGAACGAACATTTAAATAACGAGACACTGAAAACGGTACGGGTACCCCATGTGGGGCCCCCTACCCGCGGCTACATCAAGAAAGATGGGCCAAGCCCATCAAATTTTACTAAGAAGGGGTAAAGGTAAAATCTTGTTTTCATTTTTCACTTTACAGTAAACTAAACAAAAACCTAAAAAGATTTTCTCCTTTCCTTCTTGCTCTCCTCTTTGGCCGCCGCATATAACACAAGAAAAGGGGTGTTTGTTTGATCTTTGATCTTGATTTTGTACGTGTGTTCGTGTGTGTTCATCCTTATTAGATCCACGCATTCGGTATACCTTTTAAACCTTTTTCTTTTTGATTTGATTTAATAAAATTAATTAGGAACATGATGTTTTTAAAAACCTAATTAAAAATATAAACTAAACATGAAAAAGGTTATGGGGTAAATCAAAAAGGAGGTTTTAGGGGTGTTTGTGTGTGGCCGGCGCCTAAACCGAACCCCAAGGGGGTCTCGGTTTGGCTTATAGACCACCACCAAGACCACAAGGTCTCGGTTTGGTGGTGTGGGTCACACGGCAGCAGCAAACAAGGGGGAACCCCAAAGTGGTTCGGGGTATGGTGTTGATTTCGAGTCCGGTTCATGGTTTCTACTCACGATCCGGTTTATGGTTTATGTCAAGGTTATGTTTTAATAAATCATATGTTATAAAATAAATTAATAAAATATGACATGATTAATTTAATAAAACATGACTTAGGTTATAATTTAATTATTAGATCATGGAATTTTTAACCTAAGTATTTATATTTTCTAAACCTTATAATTAATTAATTATTAAAAACTATGGTTATAATTAATTAATTAACATGACTTAGGTTATTTTATTAATAATTAATAATACATGTTTTAACCTAAGTAGTTAACTTTATTTAATTAAAAACATGATATATTTTAATTAAATACTTTTAACCTATAGTTTACTTAAATTACATGTAATAATTAATAAACTATACCTTATATCATTATGACTTAGAAAAATAATCTGAAAACACTTAAGCTTATATACTTAGCTTATTTAACCAGCTTATATCTAATTATGGAAACTTTCTATTTTTAGAAACTTATTTAATTTAGTCAGCTAATCTATTTATGGAAACTTTCTATTTTTAGAAACTTATTTAATTAAGGTAGCTAATCTATTTATGGAAACTTTCTATTTTTAGAAACTTATCTATTTTAAGTAGTAATTCTATTTTTGGAAAGTTTCTATTTTTGGAAACTTTCTATTTTTGGAAACTTTCTATTTTTAGAAACTTTCTATTTTTGGTAACTTTCTATTTTGGAAACTTTCTATTTTAGGAAACCTGCTATTTTTAGAAAGTTACTTATTATTACACAGTAAGTATAATAATACATGAAATACAAGTAATACTTATTCAGAATAGACAGAATATAAGATAAACACAGTTTAAGGCTTAAAACAGTAAAACATGACATGAACGTATATAATAAGCTAAGACATGATATAAAACCAGTTACGTATTTAGTAATCAGATACTTATTCACGTATGTATTTATGTAGCATTAGTGATACCAAAGTAGGATCCTCCTCAATTCGTCTTCTTCGTTCACTCGACATAAGGTACGGATTCCCGTCCTTTCAGTATGGACATTCTTTCCTTATAAGGATTCCCCGTATGCAGCCAAATGTTTTCCCGTAGTATAAGTTTATATGTTTGATTTGCTTATGTTTAATTTAGAATACCTATAGCCATATACATACATGACCAGTTTCACCTAGTTATGGAGGTACCATAACCATAACATTAGAGGCACTGATGTTATGACTTCACCACGGCGGAGTGATTGCTCGTGGCGTCCCTTCAGCTTTTGACCATATTATTATATTTATCATGTAGGGCGTATGGGTGCATCCTAGTTACACGTTTTTCAGCAGATTACTCAGTGTGAATGTGGTGTGTGCCTTGCATCCTTCACAAGGAGCTGATCCCTCCTACCCAAAACCAGTATATTAAATTAGAGGCAGCCCCTCTAATTTGCATGATGAGGTCACCCCTCCAAGTATTCATGCACGGTGGATTTTCATGACCTATATTGGCTAATGGTAAAATATGCTAAACAGTTTTTATAAGATAAACATAAGGCTTTTCAAACTATAAAACCAGTTTTACCAAGACTTAACCAGGTTATTCGGGACTTAGTTTCTTCCGCTGTTATATGTTATATGCTTATCCTATTCATGCTTTATTGTACATCCGTGCACTGAGCGTATTGCTCAGCCGTTTTCCTTTTCTATGTTCCCAAAACGGCAGGTACTCAGGGACGCTCGTAGACTTTAAGCGTACGTGCATATGGACTGGAAGCTTTCTAGCCTTTCTTTACTTTATGCATTATCTTTACTTTGATACACTTGCTATGGACATTGTTTAGTCCTTTCCTTTACGGTATTTATGTTTGTGTGTGATGAGCTTTACTTTTGGACTACCGATGTTTGATTCCGGTATTTTCCTTTTATGGTCATGTAATGTCTATACATTTTTCCTTGTATGCTTTGATGACACGCCATAATTACGCGTGACATTCCATTATCAAAATGGGGTGTTACAAAAGATCCATGTGCAAAAGATACAGTGGTTCTTGGTTGGTGTCTTCAGCTTTAGGTTTGTATGATTTCTTGGTGCTTTTCCCCAAAGAACACGCGGAACATAAATGATCCTTGTCGAACTTAAGTTTTGGAAGACCACGAACAAGTTCGTTTTTAGCCAAATGGTTTATAGCATCAATGTTAAGATGAGATAACCGACGACGCCACAACCATGACTTGGTCTTAGATGCTTTGGAAAGAAGGCATACAGGAGAGGCGGCCATCATGTTTTGAATGGACAGTGTGTAGAGATTATCCCCTCGAGAACCCTTTAACAAATCATTTCCTGCAAGATCGCGAATAAAGCAAGTATGTTGTCAAAAAGCCACCTCAAGGTTTGAATCGCAAAATTGTCCCACTGAAAATAGATTGTGACCAAGTCCCTCCACATAATATACCCTTGAAATCGTAATATTCCCAATTTGGTATTCACCATAACCCATGATCTTCGCAATATGGTCGTTGCCGAATTTAACCGTTCCTAGAAACTTGCTGAAGAAATTTCTGAGCATCGAGCGATCTCTGATCATATGCTTTGAGCATCCAGAGTCCAAGTACCTGAGGATGATTTGGACCACCTGAAAATATCACCAGACAAAGACGATGTATCGGAATCTAGTAGTTCCTCTGTGTTAGCAGGTACAGATATATTTATCTTAGATTTGCTAACCGAAGAATTCTTTGGCTTCCAAATTTGCTTCCTAAATGCCGGCTTAGATTTTAGTTGTCTAAGATCCCGAGGTACTTCTTCACTGGTAGGTACAATAGTGGGGGCAAACCTAGTTAAAGGGCGCTTTTCCATTTCTTAGTGCTAGTGTTTCTATTTAAAGGACATTGAGACCTAACTTCCATGGATGTGATCCTAGTTAAAGGGCACGTAGTTCCATTAGCAGTGAAGTTCCTACCAGTGGGTTTCCATTGCCAACCAACTTGGGTGAATTTCTTCCCCGTTGGAATCCATTCAAGATTGTTCCTAATATCATACATTTCATTCACGTGATCAACAAGATATAAATCATGAAGCTGAGAAAACATGCATTCATTACAATTCCAACATCTCAAATTTGAATTCACATTTTGCTTAGGCTTCTACACAGAGGCAGATCCTTTTGTCTTAGATACATGATTCTTTTTATTGAAACTGAAGTAACATTCCTAGGGTAAACTTCTACTTTCTTCTTGGCAATCCTAATAGTGGAAGGCTTGATCATATCTTTCTTGTCTTGAGATCCTTTAGCCTTAGTAGACATAATTACTCTTGTAGAAGCCATGGGAACATTAGTGACAGATTTTGATTTAGCCTGGATGGGTGTGTTTAATATAGGCTTAGATCCTGGATTCTTATTAAATGGAGTAATGGCAATGGTGGGGGTTTTTTGTTTCGGGGGTACAGATATCGGTTGCCCTATGTACTCTAAGTTTGCTAAACAATCCTGAACGTGATCCACATATAATAAAAGCTCATATAGAAGATGACTTGTGGGATCTAGCTGACGCATGTCATCAATGATCTCTCTAGCTAGATCTGCATGTTCTAAGGCATTTTTCATGTATGTGGCAAACTTAGTTGGACTATTCTTAAATTTTGGGTCCCGATATAGCACACGTGGGTTGGGTTTGGGAGCACTAGAGGTCGAGGCAGAGATGGTGGCTGGATTATCAACAACTTCTTATCCTTTGAGTTGAAGTGTCTCCTTTAATTCAGCCAAAACCATGTTTTTGATTATGAGTTGAATATTTAAGTCAGAGATTTCCTCACACTTACGGTTCAGTTGGTCAACGAGTGACTTTTGCTCTACCGCATTAAAAGCGAAGCGATCTTCTAATGAACCATAAATTTGTGAAAAACCGTGCTTTACTTTATCAAACTCCTCTAGCATAGAATTAAGTCTATCCTCTAGGGCATGATTTTTAATCTTTGTAGCCTCTAGTTCCAATTTCTCTTCTACGGATTCTCTCTTAAGTCTCATAATTTCTTCCTCTAATGCCTGAACCACCTGAATCATCTTGTCATTTGTCTCAACGGAGTTTTCACAATCATTTGTTTTTGAAAGAGTTTCATTTTTAGATTGATTTTCAATTTCAAGAGATATACAATGTTGTTGAAGCTCATCAAAACGTTTTGAAAGTGAGTTATAAGAATCTTGAAACTTTAAAAATTTAGCGTTAGATTCATGACAAGAATGATTAACTACATTAGTCACTGGTTCAACAATATTCACAGATATATCATGCACATCATCACATTTATTCATAGCAGATGTCATCACAAAATCAAATTCAATAGTAACAACTTGCGTCACTTCGAGAGCCACTATATGTTCTAAGAATCGGTCATATTCGGACAAAATCTTTTCTTTCTCAATTAAATGTTGTTCATAAACATCATCCATTTCATAGAAAACTTTGCGAACTTCACCCATTTCGAAACTAAGATTTTCCGCAAGATCGTAAAATCCCTCTTTAATATTATCTACAAACGGAACGATCTCTTTCTCAAACACCGTTTTCATGTGTTCGAATGCCCATTCTCCAGCGGTTTGAGCCGTTGAAGTCGTACATTCCAGGATGACCTTGTCAAACTCGGTTAGGTATCGCTGAATCTCTTCCAAGCTTAGAAATACCGTACTTACCGGTGGAAGATTCTTAGGAATTTCCTTAGGTTCGTCTAAATTAACAAGTGTAGGAAGTATACTAAGGATTTCTCTAGTAGGCATGTAAGCTGGTGTATGGATAAATTCCTTTTGCATATTAAAGCGAGTTCTAAGATCTATTTTTGCATATGTTGCATTAAGTTGTGCATAATTATACTCAGGATATGTAAAAATTACTTTTGACCGATTCTCTTTATGTAGTGACATGCTCTCAAATTAATTTAAGAACACAATCGGATCTAAGACCAATCCTAACTTGGTTGCATCATAAAGTCGTGGGTTGTGGTTAAATGCTTGCTTTGCATACCCCGGGTTAGGTGGTAGGTCTATTAGACGCGATAGATTGAACTCTTAAAAAGAAGAATGAAACAAGTGTACTAAATGTGAAGCAGAGTATTGTTTTAAAATCAAAATTTCAGTCTTTTTAACTTTCCCGGACGCCTTAATTTCCGTTTCAACCCTTTTAGACTCGATAATTTCGAAATCCGTTTGTAGTTTTTGAAAATTATTAACGACTAACTCTTTTTCTTTAAGTTCTTTCGAAAGATTTGCTCTTAAAGTCTTAGTTTCTAGCAAATTATCCATTTGGACTTTCCTAAACCTATCAAATGCAGGATTGGTTAATGTAGTGGTCACTAGAGTTAATTCCAAGGTTTTAACCTTTTCCTTATGCAAAGCAAGCTCGACAGATAAAGTCTTATTAACACTGAGGGTTTCAAGGACCGCATTATTCATTTGGCTAAGCATAGATGCCGACACCATAACCAAATCGGGTTGAGAAAACGAATTTGTAGTCATAATAGCTCCCGGTTGTGGTTCACTCAAAGTCTGGGGACTTTCATTGATATTGCTATCATTGCTTGTCTCCTCATTTGAGTTACTAACCACTGGAGGCTGTTCTGGATACTCAGACACTTTCACAACTTGATAAGGTACAATACTAGTATCCGTAGCAGTATTTGGTACCTCAGAAATTATATTAGCTTCATAAAGTGAAAGGTTTGCCATGAGAGCTGCCTTGGCGGTATTGAAATCATCACAGTCAGAGTCGTATGCATCCATATCATCACATTGATATGCGACATTGTTTGTGATAGCTGCTGTGAGACCGTCAGTGTCCGCGACTCCCAGATCTGCGAGAAATGCTAACTCTTCTTCATCGAGCTCACGTCCTTGGGCTTGAGCATTCACCAAGTAGATCTTCTCCTAAAACCATGTGCTATCCCTTTTCCTCTTGGGCTGCTTACACTCTCGAGCCATGTGCCCTTCCCCTTTGCAGTTATAACATATAATCATCTTCATTTTGCCAGTATTATTACCCCTTGTAGCAGCAGTGTTAGATGAACGTGCACCAGCAGTAGATGAACTGGGTCTCCCCTGAAGTGGTTGCACCATTACTCTGCCATCTTGAATTATAGCTTGTTGTCGAGAGTTAGAAGAGTTCCTTAACTGATTGTTTATTGGAGCTGGTCCTCTGTAACCTCGTTTGTTCAATGTTTGAGTAAGATAAGCAGACATTTGAGCAAGTATATCAGTAGGACTATCCCTTGTCTAAACTCAGGGACAGGAATTTCATCATCACAATAGAATGCTGGTACTGATTGAGCTACAAGCTAATTTGAGGGAACACTAACATGTTGTGAGTAATGGGGTTGAAGATCCTCAAGTTGTTGATAGGTAATAGCAGGGTTTGTTGGAGGTTGATAAGGTGAATACTATTGTGAAGCATAAGGTAACTGATGTGAGTCTCCTTGTGATGATGTTGCTGGTTGCTTGTATTGTTTATGGTAAGATGTAGGCGGTTGTGGCAAGATCGAATATTGTGGGAAACTTGGTGTTTGATACAATGGTTGATAGGAAGATTGGTGTCCCAAAGCAAACGGAGAGTTGTGATATGACAATGTTGGATGGTTTTCCATTAATGCCAATGGTTCTTGATAAGATCCCTGATAGATTCCTTTTTAGATCACGTGCTTCTCGTGTTGTTGCAAGAAAGCATAGAGTTGATCCAAATTTGACTTGTGCAAATCTCGAATCATCTTAACATCGGTGACATATTGACTCCATTCTTGGGGTAACATATTCAAGAACTTTGTGTTTAGTTGAAACTGAGCAATCCTTAGATTATACACGTTCATATCATTCATCAAAGTAGTGAAACGCCAGTAGTAATCGTGAAGAGTTTCCCCTGGAATGTATGTAAACCTATCAAAAAAGTCATACAATTGACACTCTCGTTCTTTCTTAGTTAGAGAGGTCCCTTGTAACAAAACAGCTAATCGATCCCAAATATCCTTTGCCACTGTGTGTTCACTTACCATTCTATAGATATCGGGTGGAAGGGCTTGAAGTATTGTCTGAACGGCCCTTTCATCAGCATCGGCAATGAGTTTGTTAGCATCTGGCAACTCATGATACAACCTTGTCCGCGTCACATTGTTCACAATAACTTCTCCCCAATCTAGTGGACCTTTTTCAATGGATTGAAGCATAAGTCTACCATTGGGTTTACCCATGATGTAAGTTTTCATGCGACCTTGCCATGCTTCAAATAAATCTTTGATGAGCAACGATGGGCGAGTGTCGGTACCCGAAATGATTGAGATATCGGTAAGCGATGTCATTGTTGACATATATGAATTTGAATTCATTTTATGATCCCTTGAATAAAGATTATCAAAAAAAGATCGAGCAATGAAATAAGGTTATGTGTTTTTGTATCGTTGAATGAAAGATGTTGTTATCTTTTTGTTGTGTGTGTTTTTGAAAATTACCAAATTAATGCACAATAGAAAAATCCTCTAAGTTATGCAACTTTCATCCCAAAAAGCAAATTCTATCGGAATGTATCAAGTATCAGAATGTAGGATCTGTCGGAATACCCCTTCTATCGAAATGTCTCAAGTATCGGAATGTAGGAACTGTCGGAATACCCCTTCTATCGGAATGTCTCAAGTATCAGAATGTAGGATCTGTCGGAATACCCCTTCAATCGGAATGTCTACTGTCTGAATATGAGATCTGTCGGAATGCTTCAAGTATCGGAATGTGACACTATCGGAATCCACGATCAAAATATGGCCAATAAAATTTTGACAGAGTGACTTTTCAATAAACCTTAAAACCGTCGCAATCCACAATCGCAATGAGCGATCACAATAAGCGTCAGAATAAGGGTATCTGAATATCTGTGATCGCAAAGTAAAACCCTTGGGTTATTGCGATCGAGCCGTACTTACCTGTACTTTTCCGATAGAATCAGTTGCAATGAATTTCGCAAAGTTGAAGCAAGAGAATTCTTAACTTTTGAGCCAAAAGATTTGTGTTTTAATCGAAACCAAGATACCCAAATCACTAATACAACAATCAAGAAGGTATACGACTATGAAGAACACTAAAAACACAAAAAAAAAATTGAATCTTTGGTAAAAACAATCAAAAAACTCACGAAATGCTTAAATAAGCATGAACAACACAAAGACCAACCTATATTTCATCCCATAGCTCTTGATACCAATTGTAGAATCGTGATAATCTTTGTATTTCAAGATAGTTGATGTTTTTCTAGAGAGAGAAGTGAGAGAAAAGTATGTGTATTACTAGAGAAATAAAACAACCAACACCCCTTTCCATGGTGGAAAGGGGTTTATATACCAAAGTCCTTAAATGGACTTGGGCCTCCGGCCCATGAACATGCTCATGGGTTGTGCTTAACATAAACATTACTTAAACATTACTACGAGCCTATATAACTATATTGTTGGAGTGACCGAGACTTTCTTTATACAAAAAACGTATTTCTAACATGTAGTATATCCAAGTGGGGGGGGGTACACTTAGATGTGTTATAAGGGTAGTAGATCCAAGTGATGGGTATCCTTAAATTAGTTGTTAGTAGTGTTTATACTTGGATATAGTGTTAGTGTCCTAGATCCAACTAGTGTGTATACTTGGATGTATATAAAACACAAGGTTTGTTATGTTGGGCCATAAAACATAACTAGTGGGGTGATGGGAGTACATTGGTTCTACGTAAGATTAGAACTCGACATCTAGCCTAGTTTCAAAAAATAAAAAGTAGGTGACATGTGTAGATTGGTCCTACCTAAGATTAGGACTCGATATTTAGGTTAGTGTCAGAAAATGATGTAAGCGACGTGTATGCTTTTCTCCACCTTGAAAGGAGCTTTTTGACTAGTAGAGTAACATTCAAGTTTGGTACTCGGGGAGTGGAGTAGGGCGAATAGGAGCTACGTGACTGAACCACTATTAATCACCGTGTCGGTTAGCTTTCTATTTTATATTATGCACTTTATATTTATGTCTATACATTTATAGTTGAATATATGTGTTGTGTGTTGTTGTGTGAATCTCATAATATAAGGATCTATGTTGCGGAAAAGTTAAGTCTTAGTAGGTGTGTGCTTCATGTTTAGATTATGGTCAAGTGTGCATCCCATAGTCTAAACTTCTTAGTTTCATAAAAGCTAAGGCTTAGTACGTGTGTGCTTAGAGTTTAGACTATTGTTTGATGTACTCTTGATTTGATATGTTTGTGTGTTTCTTTACTTTGTTCTTTTGTGTCATTATCTACAACAAACACATCTCATATTAAGTCAACGGGAATTCGATACAAAAAATGTTTACGTTTAAAAGGTAATAATGGCTTCGTCCACTGGCGGCGGTTGGTTAACTGAACTAGTGGTTCTTTATTGATAAAGAACCGTGGTCATGTTTATTGAACCGTGACTAGTATATTATACGTAAAAGTTTTTAAATCTTAATAAGAAATGTATTCACCCCCTCTACCATATCTACAATATGTGTCCGGATAATAGGTGGGCCTTAGCCTATTGTGATGTCCCGTTCATACTGTTGCTCCAACCTTGGTCCGAAAAGACACATGGCATGGTTCTCGGCTCATGACCGGGACCATAGACAAACAACATCCATTGAAAAATTATTGTTAGTAGCACATTTATACTTTTGTTATTTTTCTTTAGTTATTCATTTGATATTCACATACAGTTTTGCAACGGGTCAAGTAATCGAGCATTGGGTCAATCTGATCGAGTTACGGATTTGATCACCGATTTAAACCGATCGAGTCACTAGGTCATGCGTTAGACTATCAGATCAACTCGATTGAGTCACTGAGTAGCTCGACCACCAGGTCAATTAATGTTGGAAAATATTGTGGGCAAAATAACTTTTGACCAAGTTTGGACAAAATTATGTATATGTATGTATCATATATATTAGTAACACTTTATAGGTTTGCGTTCTCCTTGCAGAGAGCTTCGCAATGAGCCTTTATGTGTCCAAAATGAAGGTGATGTGAATGAGATATCATGTCTCGAAGTTAGGTATTTGGTACCATGCTTAAAGAGGAAAAATAGTTTATTTTTTGTCTCACATCGGTGGGATAAGTAAACTAGAAGGGTGTCAATTGTGTATAAATAGAGGTCTAATTCCATAGTTTTTTCACACATCAAATCAATAAGTATTATTATTGATTTCCAACATATGGAGTACGCATCTATAAGGGTGAAATTCCGGGCAGTTTTGTTAAGTCCGACAGTACAACTTATTGTTTCGGCTGTTGTACCCTGAGAAACAGACGGCGAATCTGTTTTAAGGGAAGCGTGTCAAACACGTGCCTCAGCTCTTTAGTGCTAAGCGTGTCTAACACGTATCTCGACTTGTTGGTTATTTCGTAATTCTTTTATTTATTTTATTGTTTTATTTAGTTATCGTTTATAATTATGACTTTGTTTGTTTTTTCTGTTATTTATATTATGTTATTTAGTTTATGTTAATTTAATTAATTTTATTTATTTTATTTATAAATAAAAGTGTTATAGTTTCCCTACAGTCTTAAAACAGATTATGTGTAACAGAATTAAACACTTTTTTGCTAAAATCATATTAATTTAATTAACAGATTTTTATACAAACTGTATTCTCTCGAAACCAAGATTGTGTTTCTTTGAAAAATCAGTTTTCACGTAAATAGAATTTAAATAACTGATCTGGTGTTACAGATCTATAAACGATTTGTAAAATAACAATTTATCGTATTAGTTTGGGTTGAAATCATGATGAGTCTATTTTCAAACTGATCGTTTAGTTGTTTATTACATATGTTATAGTTTTAACCTAAAATTAATGAAGCCACGATTGAGTTTCTTTGAATCAAATTTGGTACAAGTTTGTATAAACCATGTCGAGTTTATTATATACCAAATTGTTTTAATAGTTCTTAACTGTATTCCATTAGAATATTGACAACTTTACTTGTGGTAACACAATTGTGACCCTAGTGAATCTTGTAAATATTTATGGTGAGTTTAGATTCATTGAAACCAAGTGGAGTTTCTTTGACACAAATCTCTTAAAAGATAAGTTGCTATTTTATGAGATTATTAGAACGTATTCATTGATCTCATAAAATGCAAGCTCTTATTTTATTAGACTTTTGAAAGTGTTCAATGAAATCAAGAAGAATTTCTTTGAAACAAGATGTTGACAATCGTATGAGTTATCATTAAATATCAGATTACATACACTATTTTTATTAAATTAGTGGAAGAGTTTGTTTGACTTGTGTAATTCATTGTAAATTGGGCCGAGTTTAATTATAAACCAGGTATAATTCTTGAAACCTTGTTGAGTTTATAGATATACCTATAGAAACCTTGTCGAGTTTAAAGGTAAATTTATATAAGCCTTGTGGAGTTTCTTTATAAGAATGGATCTACGGAAACCTTGTTAAGTTTCATTGTAGAAATAGATCATGTGAAGTTAAGATCTTCTAAATGAAGATTGACAACATAATATTTCATACGTGTTTTTTAGTAAAACATTATGTTATAGCTGATATTTTCTTTAATTTTTTATTCGAAAGACTTTCTTTAAAGTAGGTTTTGTAAAACAGATCTTACAAAACGTTTGCGTTTAACAAAAGTCGATGTAATTCGCTTTTGGTTAAGATACACTATGTGATTTAGCACGTTATTATTAGTACCAAAATTAGTGTCAACTAAATCATGGGACCTCTTAATAACATTTGGAATGTCACGAGTGACATCAAAAGGGAGACTAATACTTACTTGTACGGTAGATGCTTTGAAGCATTCAGAAACTTGTTGTGCCATAACTGTGCGTTATATGGTCTGAATGACATGAAAACCAAGGCCATGATGGAATCCAACCATAGCTAATGGTGCATTCGCACTTCAGTATCATGTCATGTATATGGTGATAAGAGTTTGATTAACTCTTATAATGCAGTTGAGAATGGAGAGAACGAGTTTGAGCAACTCTCCAACTGCGAATATCAAGGAAAAAGAAGATGTGATTCACATTTGGAAAAGACACTAAGTTAACCAACGTTGTGTGTGCCGAAGATTCGTAGGAATCTTATGTCTGGATGGTTGCTTAATGAAATTTGGCTTTCGTATGTGTTTGAATCAAATAAAAATCGATTTAACGAATAACATAAATTTAGTGCATACGGGTTATGCCTTTAAAATGGTTAAGTTTATTATATTTTATAATGGTCATTTTTAAATGTATGTTATGACTTACTTTGACATGTTTTATATTTTTACTCAACATGTTGTCCAATTAAACCAAATTGGATACCCAATTTTGTATTGACACGGATTACAAAATCAAAACTTACGTTGAAGCCAAATTGATAAGTCTTTTCTCTTGGTTGAACAGAATTAACCAAAAACCTTGATATGATTCACATGTTTTTATGTGATTTAGAATTGATACCAACTAAGGTAGAGAATATCGTGTACTTCGTCATATTGGCTGAATGTGGTACAAAATATTGCTATTTACACTTACTTGAGAGTAAGGATATAGACAAGATTGATCTATATACATAAGTTGAAAGCCAACTTATTATCGATAATAAGGTGGTTCGAAGTCATTGGAGGTGAATACGTGTCTCCATAAGAGTCGTGCCTTAGAATAAATGGTTAATGTCATGTTCTTAAGTCCAGGTTTAAGCCATGGCATGCGGGGGAAAGCGATTATATTACTTATCTTTTAGATAAGATCACTTGTAAATAAATAAGATACTTATTACGAACTATGGGTGAGAATAAAACTATCTTATAAGTGCTTACAAATGTGGGGGATATCTAGCTAAGATATCCGTATGAAATTCATGGTTCGAAAGATTGAACCTAAACCCATGGATTGTATCTTCACAGGATTTGTTATGAATAGTAGTGCTTATCGTTTCATTGTACATGAATCGAAAATAGACATAGTAATGGAATTAAGGAATGATTCATTCTTCGGAAATATATTCCTTGTTTACGAAGGAAATTGAAAGATCCTCTAGAATAGATGATGAGGTTGTCCAAGGTCAGTGACAACGAGATGATATTGATCTCTTAGAAGAGAGACAAGATTGACCCAAGAAGAGGTTAAACCTATAAGAAACAAAATGGCATGAACCGAGAGATTGGTTAGATTCGGTTTTTGTTTCTTTTATGGTAGAAAATGAGTCTACTTCTTATTGAGAAGCTGTAACTTCTTTGAAAGGGCATCAATAGAAAGAATCTATTAAAATTGAAATAGATTTTATTTTACAAAATTAAACTTATAAGCTCATAAATTTACCTTAAGTTTGTAAACCACTAGGCTATAAATGGATATTTAAGAAGAACATGAAAATTCGATGGCATCACCATTGACATGTGCAAAGTAAGATTGGTAATCAAAGAATTTAGACAACGAGAAGGTCTAACTTCCTTTGATACTTATTCGCATGTTACATGAATAACCTCAATTAGGATGGTACTTCATTGTCGCATTAAGAAATTTTGGAAGTTCCTTATGTGGATGTGAAAACGATATTTCTAAACGCGGATTTAGAAAAGGAACTATACATGAACAGACCTGAGGGTTTCATGGTTCCTATACTAGATAGAAATGTTTGTAGGCTTATTAAGTCATTATATGGCTTAAGGAAAGCTCCCAAGCAATGACATCAAACTTTTTGACCATATCATGTCAGAATGTGGATTCAAAATTGATGTATGTACGTGTGATCAAATAGTATATATGTACTCTTGTGTTTATACATGAATAGTATACTTATCACTAGAAGTGACAACAAGATGAATAAATCCACTAATGATCTGTAGGAGTCAATATTTGACATGAATTTCATTAGTTGTTGGGTTTGTTGAACCCATGTAGATTTGTTTTGAAGTCAAACATTAGGAAAAACAATATTATTAAGAGGTTCAATGTGGGGGATTCTGGCCTAGCTAGAATCCAATGACATCGTTTTAAATCTATTTAAAATAGAGGTAAAATAGTTTCCCATTTTCAGTACTCAAAGAATATTGGGTATCTTATGTGTCTAATGACTGTGTATGATCTGATTTAGAACTTATAATCAGGCAAACAGATATATTAGTAATTCAAGTGATGACCATTTGAATAAGTATTACTTGAGTACTATGATACTAATAATATTGCATTATGGAAGATATCCTACTACTATCAAGTGATAGAGTAATGAAAATATAGATTCTTACATATAAGAATCCAGATCTACTAGAGCGGATGTATTTGTCCTAAGTGGAAAGCTATGTCTTAGAAATCTTGAAAGTATTTCAAAGAGACAATTATAGCTAAAGCTATGATGAAATATGAATTTATTATTTGACATAAATTTATAGAATATGCAGGATAGTTTACGTTAATTCGTAAACGACACACCAAAATGGCGTATAAAGGTAACAGCCATGTTTACAAAGTGTGATAGTCAATAGAATTTGACAGAGCTTATATCACAAATGTAAAACGGTAAGTCGAGACATATCCATCATAGATTGTGATTGTTGCGACAACTACTCTCAACTAGAGTTATCACGATTGACTACGTAACGTCAAAGGATAACATCGCGGATCCGCTTACGAAAGGCTTAAGCAGAGAGTTAGTTAGTGAGTCGTCTAAAGGAATGAGACTAAATCCCTTGAAGGAATAAGTTTCTATGAAGGAAAACCTAACCCAGTTGACTGGAGATCCCAAGATTTGGGTTCAATAGGACAACCTAATCATAGAAATGTGGGGTAAGTTACGTCAATGTGTGGGAGTTACTTAATACAGTAACTTTCCTAGTCCATTCCTAGAACAATGTGACTTATTGAGAGGTTAAACATATGGCTTACATGATTCAGGATGAAATCAAAAAGCATGATGATTCAAGATGAAATCATAAAACATATGTTTTTAATGAATCAAGATGAAACCACCTATGTGAGAGAGAAGTAGGGGTCGCTTCGAAGGAAATTGTGAGTTCTAATAGCTCTTGCAGAACTAGGCTAGTGTTCATGACCATAACGAACATGACTATGAGGACTTGACAATGTCAGGGAGAGTCTTGTATGAGTGTGTATTGCCGTCTACGTAAACAGAGGCTAAGTTCAAAAACATCGCGTCTACTTAGATCTAGGAGACTAAGTGCATCTCGCAAGGGAAGGTTCAAAGGGTCGCACCTACATATCCTATGCAAGATTCAACTGTTGGAATTTTATTGAAACTTTTGTGTATTACAACCGATCTCTATTCATGTGGGGGGTTGTTGGAAAATATTGTTGGCAAAATAACTTTTGACCAACTTTGGACACTATTATGTATATGTCTGTATCATATATATATTAGTGATACTTTATAGGTTCGCGTTCTCCTTGAAGAGAGCTTCGCAATGAGCCTTTATGTGTCCAAAATGAAGGTGATGTGAATGAGATATCGTGTCTCAAAGTTAGGCATTTGGTACCATTCTTAAAAAGGAAAAATAGTTTATTTTTTGTCCCACGTCGGTGTGATGAGTAAACTGGAAGGGAGTCTATTGTGTATAAATAGAGGTCTAATTCGATATCTTTTTCACACATCAAATCAATAAGTATTATTATTGATTTCCAACATATGGAGTATGCATCTGTAAAGGTGAAATTCCGGGCAGTTTTGTTAAGTCCGACAGTACAACTTACTGTTTCGGCTGATGTACCCTGGGAAACAGACGGCGAATCTGTTTTAAGGGAAGGGTATCAAACACGTGCATCAGCTCTTTAGTGCTAAGCGTGTCTAACACGTATCTCGACTTGCTGGTGATTTAGTAAATCTTTTTTTTATTTTATTGTTTTATTTAATTATCGTTTATAATTATGTATGTGTTTGTTTTTTATGTTATTTATATTCTGTTATTTAGTTTATATTAATTTAATTAATTTTATTTATTTGATTTATAAATAAAAGTGTTATATTTTCTCTACAATTAGTATATATCATCAGTTATTAGCAGCTAAGCAATTTAACCGCTATACGTGAATACACGTCTAGTCTAGTAAACATCTGTGTGAAAAATGTATCTTTGGAAATATGTTCAGATGTACAATATACATATCATTGTTGCATATTGAAATATGTTCAAAATGGCCTTTGGCGCGTCTATTCTTAGTTAATTGGGTTGTGGTCCAATATTTGTGGTGAAGCTCCATGTACCTCTATCTTCCCCATCCAAATCAATAAAATATGAACCCACAGATTTACCCAAAGTAGTAATACTCTCATGTTAGCGACTCTTGTTCCTTATCGGGTTTTGCTACTAGATAACTAGATAACTAGATAAGGATATTATTCAAAATCAACCGTACACTTAAATTAATGTTTGTAGACATTCAAAATACATATGTTTTTTTCTGCATGACAATAGGTTCCTTGTCAGTATTCGCTACTAGATAAGGTGTTTATGGCTCAGCTCTTTGCCATTATCTTTAATTGGATGGTTCAATTAATATTAGGGCACAAGCCCGGCCTATAAAACCAACTAGCCACAACGATTGACATTCACAGACCAGAAAACCTCATCTAGTTCTTAACTAGAACGATGAGACTCTTAGCGACTCTTTTTCTTCTTCTTGCTTCTGCAATTTACCTTCACCTCGAAGGTGTTCATGCAGATGCCACGAATATTTTCATGTACAGCAACGGAGCGAGTTCCAATGTTGAAGCCTATGTAAGGCTTTTACAAGACCTACGTAGCCGACTAGCAAGCGGAACCAAAGTTCATGGGATTGCGGTAACAAGCCCCCCCACGAATGTCTCTCTTCAAGAACGTTTCGTCCAGGTTCAGCTTCAGAACAGCGGCGGCGAGGTTATCACTGCTATAATCGACACAGTGAATGTCAATGTGGTTGGTTATCTTGTTGGCCCGGCTTTAAACTATTTAGATGACATTCCGACAGAAGCATTACTTGAGGCTTTCCCCAGCACACAATATACTCCTAGTCCGCTAGGTTTCGCTGGCAACTATGACAGTCTTCCGAGTAGAGCTAGTCAGCAACTTGGACACGGTGCCCTAAATGTCGCCATCAGTAATTTATATTCTGGACAATCTCAACCCGGCGCAGTGTTGGTGATCATTCAAATGGTGTCAGAAGCAGTAAGGATAAAGCACATTGAACATCTTATCCGACGAAACATGTTGTGGAACAATCTAAACTTCATACCAGACCCAAAGGCCATAAGCTTGGAGAACAAATGGTCGGATCTATCCGAGCAGATCCAATGGTCAGGTACGTCAGGAGTCTTTCTTAGGACCATTAATGTTCAAAGTGTATCAAACCAAGATGTCGAAATAAGCAGTGTAGCAGGTGTCATGCGTCAAGCAGCGCTGGCACTAGTGTTGTACCGATGTAACGTCCCCAATTCAATAATAAGAATGGCAGTTCCAGTTGCTGTTGGGGCTGAAGAGCAGTGTCCGTCTGGTGAGCCGACCACAAATATCGTCGGAAGGCGTAGGAATTGCATGGAGGTGAAGGATAACCGATACAATAATGGGGAACCCATTCTTTTGATGGTATGCGGATATGCTCAACGTTACCAACTCTGGACATTCAAATCTGATGGCACCATCCGGTCCAACGGAAAATGCTTGACAGCCAATGGTTTATCCTCTGGAAGTTATCTCATGATATATGATTGTTATAGAGCTTCTACTGATGCCAAAAAGTGGATTCTTTATAATAATGGTACCATCAAGAATCCTAGATCAGGCCTTGTCATAACAGCTGAGGCCGACACTCAGGGGACCACGCTGAAGCTAACTGTGGATAACAATTCTTCTAGCCAAGCTTGGAGTGCTGGAAACTATAGTTACCCACCTATAAGTTATATCATAGGGTTTAGTGAAATGTGCTTGCAGGCCAACGGTGTCAAAGCCAATGCCCGTGTTTGGCTAGCAAATTGTGTCATTGGCACACAGCCCAGCAGGCAACAGTGGTCACTCTATCAAGACAGCACTATTCGGCTTTACAGTAACCAATCTCTCTGTGTGACATCAGATGGCTATGAAAGGTTGGCTATCATCAAGCTCCTTGACTGCCAAGGTTCGGCAAATCAACGGTGGATGTTCATGGCTGACGGCAGCATCTTAAACCCTTATGCTGGGATGGTTATGGATGTCACAAAGAATGATGTGTCTCTTCAAGAAATCATTCTGTATCCGCATTCAGGGGATGCTAACCAAAAATGGTTGGCATTCTAATAATGCATATGCGCACTTGAAGAATGATTCAAAAGTTGTGTTGCAAGTTTTTATTTGAATAAATGCATTTCCTGTTCTACATATGAGTACCAATTAAAATTAAATCTGAATGATTTTATTTATAATCAATGCCCGGATCATTAAACCCCCGAATCTATTTTCATTGTAAGTTGCAAAATGTAAGCATTCAGACCAATCATTCACAGATTGTCTGCTTTACCTAACTGTGAAACCTTAATAATGACAGTTAATGTTGCTTATATATTGCTCAATTCAAGTTATATCTAAAGGGTTTGATGTAGACTAAAAACAAAGTAACAAAGATAAGTAATTGTATCTGTTAATTCAACAAGAATGTCCGAAACAATTCTGCTAATAATCGTTGATTCTGAATAATGCCCGAAAATTTGGGTAAAACACGGAACACAACCGCCAGTGGTTTAACTTTTATTAAAATGATGAAGGAGCATTATTTTATAAGTCTGGCGATTACTTTTTATGTCCGTATTTTATTTAGTTTCCTTATTTTATTTTTCTAGAATAATCTGTTAACTTTTTCTCCAAGTTTAGTTTTTTTATAAAACAAAAGCTGGAGTCTTATTGTAATAAATTTTTATTCAGTGATTAATATAAAAATGTCTTCTGTTAATTGACATAAACCAGTATTTGGGTTTATTGTTTGATTTTCAACATAATAATCGGTATCCGTTGAATTAATGATTGTTGGGAAGAAATTGTTTCTAGTATTCATTGGAATCAATAGATCCAATGTATCTATCTTTGATTGTTTCTGGTATTCCCGTGGAATCAACAGATTTAATTGGTCATTATCCTTGTTATAAACTACATCAGCTGGTATTAAGAGCCGAAGTTCCTGATTAAAATGTTAGAATATCCATTTTTGAGGGTAATAGTCCATCTTCTGGTGAATGGGAAGATTATGGTGCGGCTAGTGATGATTATGAATGGCCTCCCATATTTGATGAATATGAAGAAGAAGAACCAATGCTAGTTTATGATACTGAAGATGTCATTGAGGAAAAAGAAGGTTTACGGGGAAAAAAGAATTTGGTGGAGAAGAAGACAACATTGAAGACACTGTAATTGGGGCTAATAATCTTTATTCTTCAATGATCCAAACTACCATGGTCGGCAAATTAGGTTTTAAGACGATCAAGGTTCGAGGTCGATTCATTTTAAAGAAAGGAAATTTGATGCACGGGATGCAAGCTTGGATGCTACGAATACGTGGACGAGTGATGCAAACTCGAGGACAAGTTATTCCAAAAAAGGGGAGAATGATGGAGGAGCATTATTTTATAAGTCTGGCGATTACTTTTTATGTCCGTATTTTATTTAGTTTCCTTATTTTATTTTTCTAGAATAATCTGTTAACTTTTTCTCCAAGTTTAGTTTTTTTATAAAACAAAAGCTGGAGTCTTATTGTAATAAATTTTTATTCAGTGATTAATATAAAAATGTCTTCTGTTAATTGACATAAACCAGTATTTGGGTTTATTGTTTGATTTTCAACCTAATAATCGGTATCCGTTGAATTAATGATTGTTGGGAAGAAATTGTTTCTAGTATTCATTGGAATCAATAGATCCAATGTATCTATCTTTGATTGTTTCTGGTATTTCCGTGGAATCAACAGATTCAATTGGTCATTATCCTTGTTATAAACTACATCAGCTGGTATTAAGAGCCGAAGTTCCTGATTAAAATGTTAGAATATCCATTTTTGAGGGTAATAGTCCATCTTCTGGTGAATGGGAAGATTATGGTGCGGCTAGTGATGATTATGAATGGCCTCCCATATTTGATGAATATGAAGAAGAAGAACCAATGCTAGTTTATGATACTGAAGATGTCATTGAGGAAAAAGAAGGTTTACCGGGAAAAAAGAATTTGGTGGAGAAGAAGACAACATTGAAGACACTGTAATTGGGGCTAATAATCTTTATTCTTCAATGATCCAAACTACCATGGTCGGCAAATTGGGTTTTAAGACGATCAAGGTTCGAGGTCGATTCATTTTAAAGAAAGGAAATTTGATGCACGGGATGCAAGCTTGGATGCTACGAATACGTGGACGAGTGATGCAAACTCGAGGACAAGTTATTCCAAAAAAGGGGAGAATGATGGAGGAGCATTATTTTATAAGTCTAGCGATTATTTTTTATGTTTATATTTTACTTAGTTTCCTTATTTTATTTTTCTAGAATAATCTGTTAACTTTTTCTCCAAGTTTAGTTTTTTTATAAAACAAAAGCTGGAGTCTTATTGTAATAAATTTTTATTCAGTGATTAATAAAAAAATGTCTTCTGTTAATTGACATAAACCAAGATTTGGGTTTATTGTTTGATTTTCAACCTAATAATCGGTATTCATTGAATTAACGATTGTTGGAAGAAATTGTTTCTAGTATTCATTGGAATCAATAGATCCAATTTATCTATATTTGATTGTTTGTGATATTCCATGAGAATCAACACATTCAATTGGTCATTATCCTTGTTTCAAACTATCCGAACATTCCATCACTAATGAAGTTTAGAGATTTTTCTCCAATGATTCGAGATTGTTTTGGAATTTATTTTCTAATAAGATAACAAAAAAAATTGTGTTACAAATAGTACATGGTTCGTTCCTTCCATAAGAGTTCATGGTTTTTCCCGAGTTGTTTAGGGGAGATCATACACGTAATACAAAACATTTCACGAAGAAAAAAAACGAAATTAAGTCCAAAGCATGTCATTTCGCGAAGAAAAAAAAGAAAAATTAAGGCAAAAACGTCACTTAAAGAACATAACATACTTTTTGTTCAGGAAGGTTGTTTGCCGAGACATCCTAACCAATGTAATCGAAGCATAAACACGTCAGCCTAATCCATAAACGAAAAAAACATGTTTAGTTTCAACAACTTTCTTGACCAACTGGCCGATTCGAACATTTTGGGAAATTCTCATTTGCTTGGTGCATATGGGAAAGTGGGTGCAACCGTGGGGCATTTCAAGAATTTTCCCTAAAATATAACCATAAAGAAAACAAAGTGCCCTTCAAAATGGCTTTGACATTTTGGCATTCCTTTTGCTATCATCATCAGATTCATGATCAATATTCTGAGCTTCAAGAATTTGACTTAACTCACAACACATGTGAATTTAATAGCATAATGTAGAAAACATGCTAATGATTTGCTATGCCATGACACAATTGAGTATTATAAACACATAAGATGATATCTCAATACTTTAAGCACATAAATATAAGTTAACTTTTTTATACTTTGTAGCCAGTGGCTAAAAGGAAGAGAAACTAAAGCAGAGGGGCATTCCATAATGATATATTTTGCCTGTTGATACATGGACCTAATAAGACGGCTTAAAAACAGACCTAATGGCACGTGGCATGTTGTGATTGGTGAAAAGGGCCCACTATTTCATATATTATTTTTCTTCGCCTTAGCCTTTAATTATGCCACGTGTTTCAATCCTGTGATTAGGCCTCTTTTTAGGCATACAAATTAGGTCTCTCTCTATCATTTTTCTTTGCCTAAAAATCAAGAATGATTTATAAGAACGCACAAACCCGCAATCACTATAGGATGCTCACATCAAACAAATGTAACATATAAAAGAGACACACCTTCAAAATAAGTATGCTTGAATGATTATTAACATCAACTAAACTACAGTTTTCATGATGTTGAAATTAAATATTGAAATCATTGAAGACAATTCACAATAGTGATGTGGTTGTGATGAATTTATTTCAAAGGAGTCACATGGACAAAGATAATTCATGAAGTTTTCTAGGAATTACCTGACTAAGCACAGAATCATAGCCAAAGCTAGCAGTGGCCTCTCTTGAGATTTGTAAACTCACCAGCTGTAACTTTTTAACTACGTTAAACGTACTAGAAAGAGCTTCGATCATCTTCTTTAGCTCCTCTCCTTGAAAAGATGAAAAAGTTAATTTCCTACAATCCAGAATTTTTTATGTTTATGTTGATTGTACTGAAATTAAATGGCATAACATCTTTTTCTTATGTACACTTACAAACTAAAGGCAAAAACATAGTTAAAAATAATAAACAAATTCAATATAAACCCACTATTATTTACAAGATTAACTATCGGCGGGAAAAGAAATTAATATAATCGAAAACATTAATATTATTGAAGTAGAAGTAAAAAATAAGACATGAAACCTAAAATTAGACCAAAATTAACGATCACATCTTATTCTTTCAACTAAGTTAACATCTGGTGGTGTTATTGTTTTACATTTGGGGTAATAATTTTCACACATTGGAAGCAAAAAACAAGAGAGTTATACGGACGGAACTTTCTGATGCCAAAACCAGAGTTCGGATTCCCGGCTTGGCCCCAAAGGTTACCGAAAAATCCCATCAACAAAATATGAGTCATGGAGAGTAGTTTGTACATATTTTGTTTTGTTGTCATGTTGGACTTCAATTTTGAACCTTATTGATTTCGAAGTATACCAAAGCTAGCTCATTTTGTGCTTGTTGCCAGCTGAGTCATGTTTTGTTCTCCTTTAATTTAGCAAAAAAGTAAAAAGCTAGTTTTGGCTACCCTTAAATTAATACTTTGCAAATGTTTAATTCAAGCAAGGAAGCACTAGTTACTATCAATGTTTTGAAACCCGGGTTTTGAATCGACCCGGTCGAGCGAGCGACCGGGTCACTGGTTCAACCAGTCGGACCGCCGGATCGACCCGGTTTTTTATTAAAAAAGTTATATATATATATTTTCAATATTACGAAAGATATTTATATAAAAATCACGAATATTTCATATATTTGGCCTAAAATCTATGTACTAACAAATATAACATGTAGAAACAAAGTTACGTTGCAAACATATTAATTAAATCGCGAAAAAACACGAAAAAAATAAAAATAAAAACGAAAAAAATCAAAACCCAGCCTGGTCTCACGAACCGGGTTGACCCGGGTCGCTTCAAACCCGGTGGGTCACACCGGGTTTCTAATATATAAGACCCGGGTCAATTTGACCCGTTTTTTCGGCCAAAACCAGTTCAACCGGTTGAACCGGCCGGGCCGACCGGGTTTCAAAACGTTGGTTACTATAGCAAATATTCATTCAAAGAAATTAAGGAAATAAGAGAGCTTGAAACCAGTTTAAGTGATACATAAAATGGTCAACAATATCAAGATGTAAAAACTAGAATCCATGATTCATTCTAGACGATGCTCCTTCGAGCTCGGTCCAAACTATCAAACTGGGAGTTCAAAGCCAGACGAGAACATGTTAGCGCCACACCTTTCTTGAAGACCCCTTTCTCGCATTCCTACTCCTTCCAGGTGGCAAACCGCCTGCCTTCATCACAAGACAAACAACAATGTTAGATTATGACATCAAACTTTAGATTTCATTTTAAAGTATAAAGAAACCAAGATTCGTATACCAACCCCTATGCAAAATTCTTGAAATTCAGGTTCCTCAATTTTGGTATTTGACATCTCTGAGGAACCTCGTTTATTAGAGTTTGAGCTTTCACTGCAACTTGAAAACAAAGATGAATAAGAAGTCGCGCTTCCTGTTTGAGAAAACGAATCAAGTGACTCGATGTCACTTTGAAACAACTCATCAAACAAATCCTTTAGTTGCTCAAAAGACTCCTCCCCGTTTTCCTGTTGAGCACATCAAACGTTAGAGTTTGTATATTTTATCTAATCAAGATCAATTCACGAAAGCAAATCCTTTGTATGCTAGTAGGTTGCATATCAATTTGGTCTACTAGAAGAATCCACGATTAACCTGTTGGAACACAATATATACTTCGTAATCCAAGTTGCTTGAGCGTATGTAGTTTCGTGCTCACATCAATTAAGGTCCTACGAGGCTATAAATGCATAATGGCGAAAAGGTATATGCAGCCCACTTGCCTTGAAGTGGAAACAAAAGAACTATCTACATAAAGCGCGCAATGAAACAAATTATCATGGTTTTGGACCACATCAACTCGAACCTTCCATCGTCATATTAAGTTATGAAAACTAACTCTAGGACCGCTTCTCATCAAGAGTTGTTGACTATAGTTTAACCGTAAACTAGAGGTCTATCATGCTTCTAGTTGCATTCAAAAGTTTAGGAACCTTATGTCACCATTAGTGGTGCATCTAAAAAGATCCTGATTCAATTGTATAAAATGATAATAACAAGTAAACATTTGAGAAATATTGCATTGATCTTAGATATGATCGTACTTACTGCGGGTTTGTTTTGACTCATCATCTCTGCCATTTCGCTCAAGAAATCGCTCATTCCCTGCTTACAGTTTCATTCATAACTATCAGCTTGATAAAATACATTTCTTTTTAAAATGACCCATCTAAAAATCCCTTTTGTTTCATGAGATCAAAAGCTAAAAAAACACATCATGGTACATGATAAATTGAACTTACATTTTCGTCATCATCATCGCTGTCATAAACGCCTACATCGTACATAAATCTTTTGTTCTCATTCGAAAGTACTATGAAACCAAAATTACAAAGTCAGTTAACAACTTATGAACCTAAACCATCATATCCAAACCCCAAAAGATATATATTTCTGATCAGATCAATGATCTATAAGCAGTAAAAGTTGTACTATTGAATCATTATTACATTCTTAAATCCATAAATAATCAATCATGAGTGACTAAAGTCATGTGATCCTATAAATTTTTGAAGCTCAAAGAATCAGTATAATATACTTCAAACCGCAATCCTAAAGAGCACCTAACTATACAAATGCCAATACAAAAAAGTTACCAGAATAAGCTTCTTGTATAGCCTGAAACTTCTTATTTGCCTCTTCTACATGGTTCGAGCTCCCAAATGCCGAACAACGATCCGGATGCCATCGCTAGAAAACACACAATGATAAAAATGATCAACAACAAACTATTTATACAATTTACAACAGTTAAGAAATATATACCAGTGCAAGCTTCTTATATGCATTCTTGATCTCTACATCAGTGCACCCTTTCTTCAACCCAAAAACTTGATAAAAATCACTGCTTTCATCACCATTTGCCACCATTTTTCAAATCCAATACTTAAAAACAAGCTATAAAAATCACTTCTTTTTGTAGACGAATTCGATAATATAGAGAAACAAAAATCTTGAAATATATGGTGGTGCTACACATGCATTTTTGACTTGGTAAAATATGGCAACCTTTATAAGTAGCTTATATAAAAAGTGTTACGTGAGGATAAGCTTTACCATTAAAGATTAAGCCATGAATGAATGATATGCAACAAGAAGACTCGAGAAAGAAGATAATAAAGATATGTGTCTAGTTGAACAAGAGTGCACAACTTAACAACAAATGTACATAAAAGACATTGGCATGTTTTAGGTTGTTGGATTATAATATGTGGACGGTGGATATTTATGTGATGTGTTTTTTTAGATATTTTGTGAAGTGGGACCCACTCTATGTAGTCCAGAAACTTCTGTTTTAACTGTGTAAAAAAGTGGGGACTTTGATATGAAAGGTGTTATTCCTAGGTTGAATGAGACTATCATTGGTTAATTATTTTTTATTTATATGTTTTCATTTGATTGGTGTAGATATTTTGAGTTGATTGTATTAGTTAAAGAAAATTATCAACAGATCTATGTTTAGTGAAAAACTGCCTGATTAACTCAAGGTTTTAATACTTGAATCTTTGAAAAAGCGTCAGTTGAGATCAGGCAATCAATGGTTTTAACCTTCTAACTTTAGACACGACTAGATCGCTCGGTGTTGACCTCCTTATTCTTGCGTATGAAGGCGAAAACTAAACTTTTCGAAGTAACTATTCTGGTAGTCGTGACATTTCATAGGAAATATTAATTGCGAAAACCTTTTGATCCTTTTGTTCGTCATGTTATTTTTAGAATTAAAAACCATATTTAATAGGTTAGTACATGTTGAATAATTGAGTACCATATATTTACTAACTACTGTAGTTACTATTACTATTGAGTCTTTAACTGTTATGTTTAGTCATTATATTCGCCTAAGTCGTGTCTAGGGAGAGTGTCGATTAGCCTAGTTTCCTATAGCTAAGAATAAAGGTCGGTTGGCAATGTCTAAGCCCAACCCGACCCGTAGGACTTGTATAGTCGGTTCCCCCTCATCTCTATAAAAGGAGGTGAGGGGGAACAAACCAATTACGTCATTCTTTCAATAAAACTAATCGAGATTCGATTAGGGATAATACCTTGTGTGGGCGTCGCCTTATTTTCTGTCGATTCGTCTGTTGTATGTGTTCTTCGTGATCGATATTCCGCATCTAGTAATCAGGGTTGTGGGGAATAAACCCTACAAGTGGTATCAGAGCTTTGGTTCGCGAAGCTGGTTTCTAGGATCGATCAAGGAAGGGTTATTGGTGATCGGGTTTAGATCATCAACGTAGCAGCAGAAACGATTGATTGAAGAGGGTGTTTCTTGGTTTTCTGGTTTTTGAAGATCAAGGATCTGTTTTTTTTTCTTGTTTGTGTCGCAGGAAAGAAAACAGACGAAGAAGAAGAAGTGTTGTGGCTGTTTGAAAGTCAAACACAGGTTTACACTACAAGTGTTGATTGGGCCATCATTTTTGGGCCTAAGTTTTTTATAAACCTATTATTAATCTGGTTTTTAAATTGGGCCAGATTTTTGGATTGTAATTTTTGTTTTTAAAACAAAAGGGTTTATTTTGTAGTGTATTACACAAGGGGCCTTTGTTAGTTTGTGATTGTGGGTATTACACAAGGTTTAGCAAACTAATAAAGGGGACTTCGTAATTCGTGATTGTGAGGTTTAACGTATCACAAGGTTTAGCGAGTTACCGAAGGGACTTTGTCGGTTTGTGATTGTGAGGTTTTTCACAAGGTTTAGCAAATCAACAAAGGGAGTAAAGAATGACGGGAGCCAAGTTTGACATCGAGAAATTCGATGGAACTGGTGATTTCGGGTTATGGAGAATCAAGATGCGTGCTTTATTAATCCAGACCGGATGTGAAGCAGCTCTAGAGGTTTTACCCGCGAATATGGAAGCTGAAGAGAAATCTAAGCTTGATAAGAAAGCTCACAGTGCCATGATTTTGTGTTTAGGTAACAAGGTCCTAAGAGAGGTTACCGGGGAGACGACTGCAGCGGGGGTTTGGTCAAAGCTCGAGTCTTTGTATATGACAAAGTCATTGGCCAACAAGTTGTACCTGAAGAAGAAGTTGTATACATTCTACATGCCGACTGGACGAAAGATTTCCGAGCATATAGATGAGTTCAACAAAATCGTTCTTGATTTAGCAAATATTGAGGTAAAATTCGAAGATGAAGATCTTGCTTTATTGTTACTCACGTCTTTACCAGCATCATACGAACACTTCGTGGATACCTTGCTTTATGGACGAGAAGATTTGACTTTGGAGGACGTGATGGCCACACTAAATTCAAAGGAAATCAAAGAAAGATCCAAGGCAAAGGGGGGTGATGGTGAAGGGTTATACGTGAGGGGAAGAACTGATCGCAGGAATTCGCATCAGTCAAAGGGAAACTCAAGATCGAAGTCTCGAGGTGGAAGACTCAAATGCTTTATATGCCAATCTGAAGAGCACTTGAGAAGAGACTGTCCGAAGAACAATCGCAAGAAGTCAAAAGGTTACGTCAAGAAAGATGATCAACCAAGCTCCAGTGGTTCGATTTACGATGATTCTGAGGTGATGACAGCGATGAGTGCAGAAAGACTGCAAGACTGGATCATGGATTCAGGAGGTTCATATCACATGTCACCTAGGTTAGATGTATTTTTTGATTTTCTGGAATGCGATGGGGGCAGTGTACTGTTGGGCGACAACAGGGAGTGCAAGATCAGGGGTATTGGCAAGGTAAAGGTACAACTGAAAGATGGGTCAAGTTTTGTGTTACACAATGTCAGGTACATTCCTGAATTGAAAAGAAACTTGATATCGCTGGGAACTCTTGAAAAAGAGGGATATACCGTAAAATTGCAGTCAGGCAAAGTCAAGGTGATTAATGGTTCTAGGGTTATTATATCTGGAACCCGAAGGGAGAACTGCGTGTACTCTTTGGATGGCCATGCATTGGCCGGTGAGCTTAATGCTAGTGTTGAAGAAAAAGACAGTCTTGTGCAGGTTTGGCATAAAAGACTGGGACATATCAGTGAGGCGGGACTACACGTGCTGGAAAAGCAGGGTTTGTTTGGCAAGAATAGTCTAGGTAAGCTCGATTTTTGTGAGAATTGTGTTCTTGGAAAGTCACATCGAGTCCGTTTCGGTGTAGGAAGGCACACTACTCAGGGAGTGATAGACTATGTTCATTCAGACTTATGGGGTCCGTCTGAGGTGGAATCATTGGGAGGTAAGAGGTATTTCTTATCTATAGTTGATGATTATTCTAGAAGGGTATGGGTTTATGTTCTCAGGTTCAAACACGAAGCATTTGGGAAGTTCAAAGAGTGGAAGCAGTTAGTAGAAAATCAGACTGGGAGGACGGTTAAGAAGCTTAGGACGGATAATGGTCTTGAGTTCTGTAACCGGGAATTTAATCAGCTATGTACTGAGAGTGGGATTGCTAGACATTTGACGGTTGCCGGGACGCCGCAGCAGAATGGGTTAGCAGAACGGATGAACAGAACTCTCATGGACAAGGTACGCTGTTTATTCATACAGTCTGGATTGCCCAAGACCTTCTGGGCGGAAGCGACATGTACGGCCGCATATCTTATAAATAGGTCACCATCGACAGCGATTGAGAAGAAGACACCTATGGAGATGTGGTCGGGACATCCTAGTGATTATGGGATGTTGAGGGTTTTCGGCTGTGTCGCGTATTCACACGTTAAACAAGGTAAGCTCGAGCCGAGAGCGGTAAAATGCGTTCTTTTGGGGTATCCTGAAGGTGTGAAGGGGTACAGACTATATAGGCTTGATAATGAATCGCCTAAAATAGTCACAAGCAGGAACGTGGTCTTCAATGAAAGTGTCATGTACAAAGACACGTTGAAGGATACTGGTGCAGGTAAAGATAATTCTGTTGAGGAATTACAGGTTGAGGTGGAACTGCATAGGTTAAATAATCATACGCCTGAGGAAGACCAGACAGGTCAGGAAGATCAAACAGGTCAGGAAGATCAGTCAGATCAGGAAGACCATACGGATCAGGAAGATGGCTATGATGAAGATGCAGGGGTTCAAGAAATTGATTATCCACCGGATCTCACAGATTATCAATTGGTTCGGGATAGAGAACCAAGGACAAGAACGAAACCGGCAAGGTTTCGGGATGAGAGTAATATGGTTGCTTACGCGTTTGCTGCAGCAGAGGAAGAAGATACTCATGAACCATTGACATACCAGGAAGCAGTTGCTTGTGAAGACAATTCTAAGTGGAAAGCTGCTATGAAAGAAGAGATGGATTCTCTGAGGAAGAACAAGACCTGGGTGTTAGTAGATCATCCAGCTGGGCAAAAGCTGGTGAGCTGCAAATGGCTGTACAAAATAAAGGAAGGGATTGAAGGTGTTCAAAAGCCTAGGTACAAGGCAAGGCTGGTGGCTCGTGGATTCACACAAAGATCAGGTATTGATTACAATGAACTATTTTCGCCGGTAGTTCGACACACATCTATTCGGGTTATACTTGCATTGACTGCGTGTAAAGATTATGAGCTGGAGCAGCTTGATGTAAAGACGGTGTTTTTACATGGAAATCTTGAAGAGGTGATCTACATGAGGCAACCACCGGGATTTGAACAAGGTAACAAGGTATGTTTGTTAAAGAAATCTCTTTATGGTTTGAAGCAGTCACCTAGGCAATGGTACAAGAGGTTCGATGAGTATATGCTGAGCAACGGGTTTAAGCGTAGCAGTTACGACAGCTGCGTATATTACAGGAGTTATGCACCAGGGGAGTATATCTATCTATTGTTATATGTAGATGATATGCTGATTGCTTGTAAAAGCAAGGCTGAGGTCGCGGCTACCAAGTCTTTGCTTAAAAGGGAGTTCGACATGAAAGAGCTCGGGGAAGCAAAGAAGATTCTTGGTATGGAGATCTTCAGGGATCGGAGTCGCAAGATTCTGAGGGTGTCACAATCCGGGTACATTTCTAAAGTTTTAAAAAGGTTTAGAATGGACAATGGGAAGTCGGTTCAGACATCATTGAGTGGGCACTTCAAGCTGTCGTTGAAGGATTGCCCGGTTAGGGATTGTGATGTTGAAAGAATGAGTAGGGTGCCGTATGCAAATGCGGTTGGGAGCTTGATGTACTTGATGGTATGCACGAGGCCAGACATAGCGTATGCAGTAAGTGTAGTTAGCAGATATTTGGCGAATCCAGGTAAACTCCATTGGAAAGCAGTGAAGTGGATTATGAAATATTTGCAGGGCACTGTAAACGTGGGTTTGGTGTATGGGACAAATCGTGGCAACCATGTGGACGTAACAGGTTTTGTTGATTCAGACTACGCTAAAGATCCGGATAAAGCTAGGTCTCTCACTGGTTACGCATTTTTAGTACAAGGATGTGTTGTAAGCTGGAAGGCAACGCTACAACACGTGGTGGCTCTTTCAACTACAGAGGTAGAGTATATGGCCCTTACGGAGGCTGTGAAGGAAGCTATTTGGCTAAGAGGACTCTTGGAAGAATTGGGCGTGAAGCTCAACACTGTTGCAGTTAATTGTGATAATCAGGGCGCGATTCACTTATCGCGGAATCATGTTTTTCATGAAAGGACTAAGCACATAATGTGCGTTATCACTTTATCAGAGAAGTCTTGGAAGCAAAGACGGTTGAAGTTCTGAAAGTGGGTACTGAACACAATGTTGCGGATGCCTTGACGAAGGTGGTACCTGGACGCAAGTTACAACACTGCTTGGAGTTGCTGAGTGTTGGGATAGGCTAATATATGCCTAAGGTGGAAATTGTTATGTTTAGTCATTATATTCGCCTAAGTCGTGTCTAGGGAGAGTGTCGATTAGCCTAGTTTCCTATAGCTAAGAATAAAGGTCGGTTGGCAATGTCTAAGCCCAACCCGACCCGTAGGACTTGTATAGTCGGTTCCCCCTCATCTCTATAAAAGGAGGTGAGGGGGAACAAACCAATTACGTCATTCTTTCAATAAAACTAATCGAGATTCGATTAGGGATAATACCTTGTGTGGGCGTCGCCTTATTTTCTGTCGATTCGTCTGTTGTATGTGTTCTTCGTGATCGATATTCCGCATCTAGTAATCAGGGTTGTGGGGAATAAACCCTACATTAACATCAACAATAAATTGGCTTACCTGTTTCTACAAGAGCTTGGATGTTGATTTTATGGCTACTAATCTTTTACTATGAGACTAGACAACGTTGTGTTTCTACAAGAGCTTGGATGTTCACTTATTTTGACCCAAATATGTACATGTAAGTAGGAGTTTTATTCGAGTTGACTCGGTTGGGATCGGGTCAATTCAGATCGTGTCAATTCGGGATGAGGTTAAAAAATACATACTCAAACGCGATTCTAATTAGAACTCGGTTACTCGACTTCGGGTCAATTCGATTCGGATCATCCGAATATAAGTAAAGAGTTGAGTATATTTACGACATAAAAAGTATTAATCGAGTGGAGTCAAGTCAGGTTGGTCAGGTTCAAGTCAAGTCAAGTCAGTTCAGGTCAAAGCTAAAAAATCTATATCTATTCTGACTTTATTTAAAATTCATGATAGTCGGATTGACCCGAATTTATTCAAATAAGGTTTTTAACTCAAATGACCTAACCTGAGTAAGCTTATTCGGGTTCTAAATTAGGTTGGTTTTTGACAACCCAAATGTAAGTATGTAACTAAATGCTATTTGTAATTGTTGAAAAAAAAAGGTTTTCTAGTCGAGTGAAAAGTGACATTGGGGTCCTTATGTGATAAAGCCCATCTTGTTTCCAACCAATAAAAGATTTGTAATAAATAAATAAAAGAACTAGAGTCCCAACACACATAACTGAGATGCAGAAACGTGACCTATTTTCTGTGATTAGATGGAATATGAAAAAAAACAAATGCATTTTAAACAAGCAAATTGTACTAATCCATCCAGCTACAAAATTCATCTCCTTTAGACTACCAAAATCAACTCAAGTAATGGGAGTCATAACTTGCCAATCAGTTTTACTTTCACGTTTAAAATGTAATATGTACTACTAGTAACAAAATAGCCAACCTATGTATTTGGTCATGTACAGAATATACAGGGTCGTCTCGTGAATTTTGGTGGCCCCGTGCAATAACTAATAATGGGCCCTCGAAGCAACACTGTAAAAACGTGTGCCTTCGTTCCGACTTGTAATATAATTGGTTTTCTTCCATTATACAACAAATACGCATGTATACATTAGATACTGATGTTTTATTTAACTATGCAAGTATTATAAAGTATAAACAAGTATATCTAAGAAAAAAATTTACTGTATGAACTTTCTAAAAGTATTTGTCATTAATGCACTAATCCTCATCCCACATAATTCAGCAAATAAAACCCAAGTAAAAATGGGCCAATGGGGCCTAGAGTAAGTAAGGATGTTTCAGTTTATCCATAAAATAACATTTAGGATGGCATATTTACAAGTGACTTTCAATATTCGTAGATAATTTTATTTATTCAACTTAGTCTTCATATTCACTCACACAAAAAATGGGGCCCTAGAATAAGTGAGGCCCTGGACAAGCGCACCGGTTGCACTTGCCTTCAGCCGGCCTTGAGAATATGTTAATTCATAAATCACTTAACTGTGAGAATGTGTACACGTAAACAGTATATGTCTGAAAACATCTTGAACTTATGAAAACACACACGTTATATGTCAAACGATAACAACAAATATATTACTATTGTTATATATTAATTAGTGTTAAACCATACAAATCATAAGCGTTCAATTGCAAAACGAAGAAAATGAAACAAGGCGTTCTTTTTGGCAAATTGTATTTGTATCGCTAGAGAATCCTTATTAAATAAAAAAATATGATAGCACAGTTACATAGATTCCAATAATGTCAATATGTGTGGGATTGTCTTTTCCGATTGTACTAATATAAAACAAACATTGTAATCAAAAGCCGAGTGTACATTAGATTATGTGTATAAGCTGCTATAGGCGATAAACATTATCTAATACTTAACGATAAACTAAGAAGTAATTGCTATAAACAAGCAAAACATTAAACTTTCGTAAATACGGCTAATACCTGAAGGTGTTAGCTTTCAAACATTGTAACCAATACACAAACAGTATATGAATAGCAAAGGTAAACTATAAATGAATAAGAACGATACCAAATATTAAATGTGTAATCAAGGTAAAGTCATTTACAATTGTTTCTTATGGAATGGTTTTCCTTCTTAATCTTCTTAGCACTTGGCTTCAAAAGTTCGACCTTTCAGAGTTTAAAATTCGACTTTTTAGGATAAGTACAATAAAATTCGTATTCTGAGATTGTTTATATATTCTTTATGGGTTGAAGTACATACGGCGTATGTGTGGGCTACATACGACGTATGCACTACTTGGAATGAGATCCACGTATTTTCTTAATATAACTCTTGGATGTTCAGCTTCAATAGTACACATGGCGTATTCATCCTCTACATATGGCGTATGTGGGATTTAGTCTGTATGCTCCAAGTCTTGATGGCTTCTAGAATAAGCTTGTATAAATCTCAATACGGCGTATTGGGTCATTAAATGCGGAGTATGCATCTTGACTGGACGTGGTCAATATGGTGGAATCTTCCGTAGGTACGCCGTATATGCTTTTGATGCATACGGCGTATGTCTTCACTAATCAGTGTTCTCTAAACATTTTTTATCTAAGCTCCATAAGGCACCTTAATTCACCATGCACTTTATAATTGCTGCAAAACTAGATATAATCTATTAAGTACCGATATCTTGCGACAATAATAAAAAAACAGGTAAACTACTTAAAATGAATGATACAATAGACATGCCTGTATTTAATTCATCAATAACACTTGTACACAATTCTTTCATCCTAATTTTAAAGTCGACTTTCAATATTGATGACATCAAACATCTATTTATGTTTTTTTAGTAATATCCCTTCAAATCTGCTTGGTTTTGGTTTTGATACTGAAAACATCCATTATTGAAAGAAAACGGTTATTTTCATACGTGCGTTCCTTTCCTCCAGAGACCAGTGTCATCATGATGGCATCCATTTAAGTGATGGATTTGTGAGAAAAGCTTGTATCGGGCCAAAAAGGAAGCATCCCATCTAACACAATAGCCTTTCCGTGAGCTGGTAAATCTTTGTACCAGTTCTTCAGCAACTTTGTACAATCATCATAATTCCAATAATGTAGAATCCACTATATATGGCCATGATTGGTCAACAATAGAATAAGGTTTAACCGTGAAACATAGGTTTTGAATAATTTGTCCGAAAAGATTGATTTAAAAGATAGAACTAAGCAATTTGAGGCGCGCAATACCTTCATAAAAAATGGTGCCACATTTTGGAACCTATGTTTTGTCTACAACGTAGGGTAGAAATCCATATACGCCTTTGGCGCATTTAAATATTTGAACTTGACGCCTTTTATGTATAATTTCACCATTTTCTTCGTTTTCCGTTATTTGCTTATTTTTACCTACAAAATAACCATTTTTTTGTTTTTTTTTGCAATAATGGATGTAGTCAATACCAAAACCAAGCAGATTTGAAGGGATGTTGCTAAGAAAAACATTCAAATATTTGATATCACCAATATTGAATGTTGACTTTAAAATTATGAAGTGATAATTTTGTACTAGTGTTATTGGTGACATTAAATAAAGACATGTCTATTGTATCATTTATTCCAAGTAGTTTACCCGTTTTTATTGTTATTGCAATATATTGGTACTTAATAGATTATATCTAGTTTTGCAGTAATTATGAAGTGCATGACGAATTAAGGTGCCTTATGGAGCTTATATAAGAATATTAATACTGATTACTGAAGACATACGCCATATGCATCAAAAGCATATGGCGTACCTGCGCGAGATTCCACCATATTTACCACGTTCACTCAAGACGCATAGCCGTATTTGATTACCCAATACGCCGTTTTGAGATTTATACATGATTATTATAGAAGCCAACAATACTTGGAGCATACAAACTAAATCCTGCATACGCCATATGTAGAGGATGAATGCGCCACATGTACTATTATTGAAGATTAACATCTGAGAGTTATATTAAGAAAATATGTGGATCCCACTCCAAGTAACATGCATACGTCATATGTAAGTCGGCCCATACGAAATATATAAACAATCACATAATACAAATTTTAGTGCGCTTGTTCCTAAAATCCGAATTCTAAAATCTGAATGGTCGAATTTCTGAAGCCAAGTAGTGCTAAGAAGATTAAGAAGCCAAACCCTCCATAAGAAACACGAGTAAATTAATTTACTTTGATTACGCGTTTAATATCTGACATCGTTCTTATTCTTTTGTAGTTTACCTTTGTTATTCTTATATTGTTTGTGTATTGGTTGCAATATTTGAAAGCTAACACCTTCTGGTGCTAGCCGTATTTACGAAAGTTTAATGTTTTGCTTGTTTATTTCAATTGCTTCTTTGTTTATCGTCGAGCATCAGATTATGTTTGCCACCTATATACGCTTATAAACATAATCTAATGTACGAGTTAGGATCTAATAAGAAGATTAACAAAAATGAGAAGAATGAGAAGAAACCACAATCACACATTTCAGATGTACCAACAAAGCTATATGCATCTCCATTTAAATTTATCATCCTTATATGAAATATGTGGCTAAAAATACCTTCTTATTCTTCTTATTTTAATGTTAATTCTTATTCGATCTCTACTCTCTAATATACACTCGAATTTTGATTACAATTTTTGTTTTATATTAGTACAACCGGAAAAGACAATCCCACGCATATTGACTTTATTAGAACCTAGGTAACTAAGTTATCAGAAATTTTTAATTTAATACAAATTCTCTAAAAATACAAATACAATTCGGCAAAAAAAAAAACTACATGCTTCCTTTTCTTCGTTTTGCAGTTAAGCCCTTATGAATTGTATTGTTTAAAACTAATTAATATATAACACTTAATTTAATTGTTATTAGTATACGCATAACGTACGCGTTTTTATAAGGTCAAAACTCTTTTTGACATATATTATTTATGTATACATATTTCTACAGTCAAGTGATTTAGAATAGCATAACCAAATGTGTTGGCTATTACGGAGCTGGATTATAAAGTTATCGGGTGCACAAATTTTTTAATACGAGTATTTGTATAGTACATAATTTTGAGACCGGGTTTATTTTGAAAATATAAAGATTTTTAACAAATATATATATATACATTACGCGACAAAATTTTATCGGATTCTCGTGTATTCCGAGAACCCCTAGCTCCGCCCCTGGCTATTTTGTTACTACTAGCACATTTTACATATTAAACGTGAAAGTAAAACTGATTGGTACGAGCTCCATCATTTGAGTTGATTTTGGGGTAGTCTATAGGAGATGAATATTGCAAGCTGGATGGATTAGTACAATTTGCTTGTTTAAAATGCATTTGTTTCTTCATCTCATTTATGATGTGTTCAACTTTGTACTACTTTTCAACTTTTTTGTGTGCATATAGGACCAAACTTCTTCTTTTGCCTTCTATAAGACTCTATTTCTTTTATTTATTTATTACAAATCTTTTATTGGTTGGAAACAAGATGGGCTTTATCACGTAAGGACCCTAGTGTCACTTTTCACTCGACTAGTAAACCCTTTCTTCATCACATAAGGACCCCAGTATGGAAGAAAGTAACCAGTTATTGAACATGTACTAAACTATTAAATATGGTTTTTAATTCTGAAAAGAACATGACGAATAAAAGGATTAAAAGTCCTTTCACAATGAGTAGTCTTTCGTATGAAATGTCACGAGTAGAAGAAAAGTTGTTAGTTCGAAAAGCTTAGTTTATCGTCTTCGTACTTGCTTTGATCCAAAAATGAGAGGAACGAAGAACTTAGGTGAATCTAAAAGCACTTGATTTGTTGAAGGTGAATACACCGGTTGATTTTGTGGTTACTGCTGTACTTACTACCAAGACTTATTAGGGGGAAAAAATATAACACGTAGTATGAAACTAAGACGACAATGTTCGTCATGATCGATATCATTGTTACACATGTCTAAGACTTTAGCGTACGTACATATCTCAAAAGCGAGTGGTTAAACCTTGGCCGTCTAGTCACATAGGAAGGTCAACAGTACACCGAGCCATCTAGTCCCGCATAAAGTTAGAAGGTTAAAACCGTAGGTCGCTTGATCTCAACCGACACTTTTTCGAGTATACAAGTATCAAAATCTTGAGTTAATCAGGCAGTTTTTTACTAAACATAGATCATATTATAATTTTCTTTAAATAGTAAATATGCTCAAAATATCTACACAAATCAAATAAAAATATAAAAATAACAATAATTAACTAATGATAGTCTCAATCAACCTAGGAATAACACATCTCCCATCCTTACACAATTAAAACAGAAGTTTCTGGACTAATACAGTGGGTCCCACTTCACAAAATATCTAAAAAAAACACATCATATAAGTATCCACCGTCCACATATTATAATCCAACAATCTAAAAAACATGCCAATGTCTTTTATGTACATTTGTTGTTAAGTTGTGCACTCTTGTTCAACTAGACACATATCTTCTTTCTCGAGTCTTCTTGTTGTAGTAACTTCCTGTTAACATTTTTATTCGGATTCGTTCGACAAAAAGAAGTGATCTTCATAGCTCTTACTGGTTTCTAAGTATTGGGTTTGAAAAATGGTGGCAAATGGTGACGAAAGCAGTGATTTTTATCAAGTTTTGGGGTTGAAGAAAGGGTGCACTGATGTAGAGATCAAGAATGCTTATTAGAAGCTTGCACTGGTATACATTTCTTAGCTTTTGTAATAATTTGTTTTGGATCACATGATGAAAAGTGAATATGTTTGACCATTGTGTGTTTTCTAGAGATGGCATCCGGATCATTGTTCAGCATTTGGGAGCTCGAAGAATGTAGAAGAGGCAAATAAGAAGTTTCAGGCTATACAAGAAGCTTATTCTGGTAACTTTTTTGTATATTGCATTTTGAAGTATATTATACTGATTCTTTGAGCTCAAAAAAAATTAGAGGATCACATGACCATTATTCAGTCACTCATGAATGATTACCTATGGATTTAAAAATGTAATAATGATTCGATAATGCAATTTTTACTGCTTATAGATCCTTGATTTGATCAGAAAATATAATCTATGGATATGGTTTGGGTTCATAAGTTGTTAACTAATTGACTTTGTAATTTTGGTTTCATAGTACTTTCAAATGAGAACAAAAGATTTATGTACGACGTAGGAGTTTATGACAGCGATGATGATGACGATAATGTAAGTTCAATGTATCATGTACCATGATGTGTTTTTTTAGCTTTGGATCTCATGAAACAAAAGGGATTTTTAGTAATGAATGGAATTGTAAGCAGGGAATGAGCGATTTCTTGAGCGAAATGGCAGAGATGATGAGTCAAAACAAACCCGCAGTAAGTACGATCATATCTAAGATCAATGCTATATTTCTCAAATGTTTACTTGTTATTATCATTTTATACAATTGAATCAGGATCTTTTAGATGCACCACTTAATTGTGACATAAGGTTCCTAAACTTTAGAATGCAGCTAGAAGCATGATTAGACCTCTAGTTTACGGTTAAACTATAGTCAACAACTCTTGATGAGAAGCGGTCCTAGAGTTAGTTTTCATAACTTAATACGACGATGGAAGATTCGAGTTGATGTGGTCCAAAACTATTACAATTTGGTTCATTGCGCGCTTTATGTAGATAGTTCTTTTGTTTCCACTTCAAGGCAAGTGGGCTGCATATACCTTTTCGCCATTATGCATTTATAGCCTCGTAGGACCTTCATTGTTGTTAACACGAAACTATATACGCTCAAGCAACTTGGATCACAAAGTATATTGTGGTCCAACAGGTTAATCGTGGATTCTTGTAGTAGACCAAATTGATATGCAACCTACTAGCATACAAAGGATTTGCTTTCGTGAATTAATCTTGATCATTAGATAAAATATACAAACTCTAAACGTTTGATGTGTTTAACAGGAAAACGGGGAGGAGTCTTTTGAGCAACTAAAGGATTTGTTTGATGAGTTGTTTCAAAGTGACATCGAGTCACTTGATTCGTCTTCTCAAACCGGAAGCGTGACTTCTTATTCATCTTTGTTTTCAAGTTGCAGTGAAAGCTCAAACTCTAATAAACGAGGTTCCTCGGAGATGTCAAATACCAAAATTGAGGAACCTGCATTACAAGGATTTTGCATAGGGGTTGGTATAGGGATCTTGGTTTCTTTATACTTTAAATAGAAATCTCAAGTTTGATGTCATAATCTAACATTTTTGTTTGTGTTGTGTTTGAAGGCAGGTGGTTTGCCACCTGGAAGGAGTATGAACGCGAGAAGGGGGTCTGTTATCGCCTAACTTTGAACTCCCACTTGAGAGTTTAGACTGAGCTCGAAGGAGCGTCGTCTACAATGAATCATGGATTCGAGTTTTACATCTTGATGTCGATGACCATTTTATGTATCACTTAAACTGGCTTCAAGCTCTTATTTCCTTAATTTCTTTACATGAAAATATGCTAAAGTAACCTGTGTCTCCTTGATCTCGAATTAAACATTTGCAAATCAATTTAATTAGTGTAATCAGTACATAGCAAAAACTTGTAAATTACATTAACGGGGAACCAAAACTAGCCTTACTTTTCTGCTAAATTAAAGGAGAACAAACAAACTCGGCTAAAAACTGGGATGGAAAAAAAGACTTAAAGTAATATTAATTGTAGAAAGGAGTAGAGTCATTTGTAGAAAGCTTGTGATCAGATTATTTAAAAATTTCGGATGAGTCAAGTCTAAACGAATCGAGCTCTACGTACAAAGCTCGTTTGAGTTCGTTACTCTAAACGAGCTTAATGTTTTATATACGAGTTTATTAGGCTGGTCGCCTTAGTCTCAGTTGACCGATTTCGAGACTCGGTCGGTTTGATGCGACGATCGAGTGAATCGGTCGTCGAGTGCTAAAGTGGTCGGGGTTATGACCGAGTTTGTGAGGCAGAAAGTTACATAAAAATTAGACCCTTACATTATTAAAATAATTCTTCTTTCTATAGGTTTTTAAATTTAAATAATGTACCCTTATAAATACCTTAATCATTGAATCATCTATCTACAATTTCAAAAACTTGCCATTTTACCACATCTAACAAAAGAACTCCAAAATATCGATATCCTTAAGAAAGTGTTCCGCATTTAACGCCGATTTCGAATTTCCAATTATCCGGTGTCTCATTAATCATTTGCTTTCGACCCGACGGTTTTGACTATCAATCACAACAACCATAAAATCCTAACATTTTTTATGATAATCGTTCATTCGCTCTTTCCTATAACTACCAATAAGATTTATCCGAAAATACAAATGTGTTGTATCGTCCTACTATGGATTCATCACGTCTTTACATGCAAATCCATGGATAGATGATGTATAACCATGAGTGCATTGCGGGTCAAGGTTTAGGCGAGGGTTCAAGTCAAGATCATTCTACGGGTCAAGTTTCGAGTCAAGATCATTCTACGGGTCAAGGTTCGGGTCACGGGTCCTACCACGACGCGGTTCAAGTTGACAACAACAATCACTAGTCTCTCGTCGAAGAGATGTCACACGTTAAACCTAAGAAGCCCTCAAAACGAGTCTTAAAAGCCAAATAGGTTGAGACCAAGACAAAGGAGCCGACAAAAGAATGGACAATGACAGAAGAGGCCGCCTTGTCTAAAGTTTGATGTCATGTGTCGGAGAATAGCAACAAAGGAACTCCCAAAAAAACTAAGAGTTTTTGGGGAGATGCTCTTAAGTACTATGAAGCCGAGACGCGTTCACCTAGAAGGTACGGTGAGCTTATGAGCAAATGGAATAATAGGGTTCTCATGAGAATTGGTTGTTTTTGTGCCATCATGCATAATATTATTTAGACTCACAAAATTGGTTCCAATGACCTCAACTCATACAAAAAAACGTGTGTAGAATACAAAATGGTTTACAAACATCAGTTTATGTTAGAGACGACTTGAAATGTATTGAAAGATCACGCATGTTGGAATGTGGTTGAGATGCCTGCTTTTTACAAAGGGGAAACAAAAAATCCAAGATATCTGAAACCACCTCCGGTTTCCCACAAGGTGGTCTTATGAATTTAAACGATGAAGCGGATAAAGAAGAGGAAGAGACTCAAAAACAATGACCAATTTGTCGTGACCAAACTAAGAACATTTAGGGAACTTAGTCATGATATCAAATTCTCTCAACAAATAATTAAGCTTATGATAATATTCATATGCAACTAATTCACCTTGTTTGAAGTTATGAATTTTGTTTGACAGATTAAGAATAACAAAACTATCAAGCTTATTATATGTTTCCTTTAACTCGGCCCAAACTTTAAAAGCATTATTAGAACAAATTTGATGAAGATACAAATATTCAAACACAAAAATCAAAAGCCAAGAAAACACAATAGAATTACATATATCCCATTGGTTAAACAAAGGTTCACTATAAAGCATAACCAGTCTTAACACAAGTTCCATAAAAAAATCTAATTATATTCCTGATATTAAAAGCCAATTTCATAACCGCATACAATACTCTATAATTTTCATTAATTAATTTCACAAATCTTATAGTACTAGAATTAAAATCACCTTTTTTCAAATGAAAAACGTTACCGATATCAAGATTACTAATAAGATCAATACTACTAGAAGTAACTCCAACCATGGTAAAGCAAAAGACAAAAACCATGTAAGCAACTAAAGACATACTAATAGTAGAATAAAACAAATAATCAAAGACATATAAACAGACAAACAAGAAAAAAAACTAGAGCACAAATAAAAAAATCAAAAGAAGAACCAATAATACCTAGCTCACCAATCATGTTAAGGAGACTAAGGTTTGCCTAAACAAGTATACACACCAATAAAGCTAGATGATCAATATGTTAACCAAACATGTTTCCATCCCCTTTAAAAAAACAGTGGCCAACAAACAAAGAATAAAATCAAACTTACAAAGCAATAAAGCAGTGGATAACCAAGACGAAACACCCACACGCTTGATTCACTTATTCAAGAGTGTAGATGAGCCAAGAAATCAAAATACCCAAAAATTAAATTAGGGTTTCAAGAAACCCTAAATCAATTAACTCTGAAAACGATTAAATCAACCACACAACAACCTCAATAAATCAATCGAGCTATCATAAACAACCTCCAACAATACTTGACACCAAGATCGAGAAAACCCCAAAAACTCACAGATCCTAAAATCAAGAATCAGAAGATAAAGAGCCTATGATCCCTTGTAAAAATACAAGGTATTATGTGTAAATCCAACCAACCACTCCTTGCTTCACTTACAATCAATCAAACTTATAATACAAATAAACATAAACAAGATTGATCATACAGAATTATCAATCGATACAAGACTTATATCACAAACATTTCAAAACACTTTGATCTTTACAAAAATAGAAAGAGAAAGACAATTTCGTTTAAAGAGATAAACTGATGATAACAAATGTGAAAGATGAATGAAACCCTAGCTGAACTCCATCCTAAATACCCAACAAACTTTCAGACTTGCACACATTTAGCACCCTCCATTTTAAACCAACATATAAACATGGACAAACTTTGAGATTAGTTAAAATAAAGTTTCAAAATTAACATAATGAGTCTCTCAACTTTTAATAGAGAAACTTGAACATTTAACAAGATGTCCCATGATAGTTGAGGGATTTATGAATTGACATATTCGTACATGACCAAATAGGTTGGCTATTTTGTTGCTAGTAGTACATTTTACATTTTAAACGTGGAAGTAAAACTGATTGGCAAGTTAGGAGGAGCCCCATTATTTGAGTTGATTTTGAATTGTCTAAAGGAGATGAATTTCTTTTATATTCCATCTAATCACATAAAATATCACATTTCTTCATCTCAAACATGATGTGTTCGACTTAGTCCAACTTTTCTAGGCAAGTGGGCTGCTTATACCTTTTTCGCCATTATGCATTTATAGCCTCGTAGGACATTCATTCAAGTTAACACGAAACTATATACGCACAAGCAACTTGGATCACAAAGTATATATTGTGGTCCAACAGGTTAATCGTGGATTCTTCTAGTAGAGCAAATTGATATGCAACCAACTAGCCATACAAAGGATATGGTTTCGTGAATTAATCTTGATTAGACAAAGTATACAAACTCTAAACGTTTGATGTGCTTAACAGGAAAACGGGGAGGAGTCTTTTGAACAACTAAAGGATTTGTTTAACGATTTGTTTCAAAGTGACATCGAGTCACTTGATTCGTCTTCTCAAACAGGAAGCACGACTTCTTATTCATCTTGTTGGGATATGCGATTGTTTAGCCGTCGGAAATACGTGAGCCTATCGGGGCACACACTCAATACGGAGAACACACTTTTATTTACGTTTTATTATTTATAATTAAACGTTTAATAAAAACTTCACTTATTATTTAATTAACGGTGGTTAAATTAATTAATGGGATTTAATTAATTTAATACGAGTGCGTTATTTAAATTTTGGAAGAAAATCGACTTCTAGAAACCCTAAGGCCATTCGGCCGAATATATTGTATATAGGGGGTTCTAGAAGATTTTTTTGGTTGTTGGTTTTTGGTAAGTAATATTCAAGAATATTTGATTAAGGTAACCCTTTCCTTAATTGGTTTCTTGGGTTGGGCCTTAAAGATTTTGAGGAGGTGGAGAATGTGTATAAATACACGACACCTAGCTCATAATTTTTATCCCTCTCCCTTGCCTCCTTTGTTCCGTTCGATCGCAACATAAACCACACCAAAAGCATACGATTTTCCCATTAACCCTAAAATCACATAAAGGTTAAACCTTTATAAGATCAATCCTTTTTGGTGGTTTTCTTGTAAAGCTTTAAGCTTTATAACTAAACCCTAGATCTCTAAATCTAGGTTTTAGTTCTTCCCCTTGGTGGTTCGACATGCGTAAACCCTAATTAGGGTTTATGTGATTTTGGGTTAATCAATCTTGTAACGTTCTATAAACGGATCCTTGCATAATCCAAATTAGGGTTTTGGATCTAGGGTTTCTAGTTACAAGATGTATACACTTGTTGTTTGAGAAGTGAAGTTACTACTAGCATCGTAGTGATGTTCGTTTGACGTGTCGTGTGAGCAAACGATGGAGACGGTAATTTAACCGTTAAAGTTCAAGATCAAGATCAAGACGTATTAATTGATTTATTCAATTAATTAAAGGTTGGTTTTAAATTGTTTTTATTATGTGCTTAATCATGTATGTTATACTAGATCCATTCCGCTGCGTACTCGTAGTTAATGGTTAACTAGTATTTATAAATTCCAACAGTGGCATCACGAGTCAATTCGTATGGCATTCATGGGTTACACATAGAATAAAACACGCTTGCTTCGCTTTAAAACCTCTTTTATTTATGTTTTTATGACAATTACATGCATACTTGTCATAAAGTTTTAATCTTGATCTAGATAATGGTTAAAATTGGGTAGGTTAAATTGAACCGGCTAATAATTACGATTGTTTTTATTATCCGTCAAAGACTTTTGCATCTCACTTTTGTGATACTTTGCACGTCATCAAGTACCTTGCTCGAAAACTTGATGAGGGTCTTTGGTCCTCAATTTGGGGAAGACTCATTCGAGACTTGGATCTTATATGATTTATCGCTTTCATATAGAGTCTGTCTTCTGCTTCTACCCCCTTCTGGTCTGTTTTTATGTGGTTATTTGTTTTCCATTATGAATTGCAAAACGTAATAATTCAAGATTCTAGGAATCATAAAAACGGATCTCTACTTTTATCGAAACTAGCTTTAAAAGTATGTCATATTAATACAACATATTTTCCTTGCGAATCGGCTATGTGTTATTTGTTAAAACTTGTTTTTGGAACAAATATTAATATGGACATAAGATATATGAAACTTGTTTTTATTATAATCTAATTGTTTTGCGAAATCATATTGTCACTCGAGTTGGGCTTACATACCGTAATGATGGCTTATAAACTATCTTCTCAACGACGTGATTTGCAAAATTAATTGATTTATAAAAACAACTTTTTTGTGCTTTACTAATGGTGAACTTGTTATTGCACTACGTGCTCTAGTCAAGCTATCTAGGGTTTGAACGATCTTTAATCTTTTCCCGTGTCATGTACATGTTTCGGCATCTATATGATAATTATCCCAAGCACTTGCGCCCTCGGGCGCATGAAGAGTAGGATATAGGGTTTGATCCTTCTTTAATCTTTTCCCGCGGTAAACACGCCTAAATCAAAGTTAACAAAACGTTTTCTTAACTTGTGCTAAAAGATGATTGCATGCATCTTTTACACGTTTTTTGACATTTGTTTTCTAAAACTTATGTGATACCTATTTGAATTTTAAGTCTATTCCACCCAATTTAATAGCACTTGTAGTCTTTTTTCGTCATCTGGTCAGACCTAGGGCGAATCATGCACCCAAGGCGATTTTTGTCACTGGTCAGACCTTTGCCAATTATTGCATGCTTTTAAATTGGTACGACTTAAGTCGAGTTCCCGGTCAGATTCGGAACCCGAGGCATAAGATGAGATGAAACATACTCATGACTTTATTACGTATAGAACAAGTTTGTTTGAGATGTTCAATGATACTCGAAAGATATGAGAGAACGTCCCATCCGAACACTCTACAACAAATAAACTTCATGAATCGTCTCATAATTCTAAGAGTTGCACTTGTAATGCAATTAACGCTCGACGCTTACCTTTTGCCCTACTTACTATTAGACGGTCGGACCTCTAATATTGAGTGGGAGTGCAAGTAGGATCTTATTCTTATTAGTAATTAATTGGGTAGTTAATTCTATTAAGAATTTAATTATCGAAAATACTAAATTGAACTTTCTAAAGTTCCGATTAATTGTGTTATTGCAACATAATTCGTAAACTAATGTTGTTTTCTTATAGAAAACAAACATAGTCTATTTTCCTGGTAAGAAAAGCGAGACTTACTCCTATCTCTTCTCATTAGTTGACAAGAATAAGATAGGACCATAATCGAATCGTTATCGATTGCATTTAAACTCACTTTTAATATTTCATTATCCTAACCCGGTTCTGAAATCATTGAAAGATAACATATTTTGTGTACCTAATGTCTATAGCTACCAAAATAAATGACATCTTGCACTTGTCACGATGTATGAGTTTAAACCGTAAAGAGTAAAGAATTTACTAGCACTTCGCTAGGTATCTTTCTTGGACTCTTGTTATTCCTTAAAGTGCTAAATACCCTTGCGGCTATGTAGACGATAAAGGAGGAATTGCATGCTAAATAAGTCAAGTTAATTGAAAGCATGGACGGCTAGTCCCTCATCCACACAGTAGAATTTCATATACTTTGTTCAAATACCTAAGTAAATGTATACTTGTAGGAATTTTTTCAAAGATAAGGAAGTCAATAAATTGCTATTCACTTTTTACTGGTGATGCAACATCTCTTATGTTGACAAATCCAGTGGGAGCGTTGCAGTTTATTACTGAAATAATATCCATGTAATATTGTCAATTTCAGTGGGAGCTACAAGATTACTTTCTTGCTTAGTCATCCATATTATTTCGAACTTGCTTTGAAATAATTTATCACTTCCAAATATGAACAACCATTGCTTCAAGGAAATTGCATTTTATTTTATAAGATAACACGCTGCCTTTCTGATGTCGCCTTCTGAAACGTTATCTATAGAATAATAATCCATAATTCCTTGTCTAAAGTTATGGTTCTAAATCTACTTATAATATCAACGACATTATCATATTGTTTACACAATCAACCACATGTTGTATTGCTTGTCTACATGATATGATGTTGTACCTTACACAAGTGGGAGAAATTGCAAAGTGTGTGCAAGGAACAACATATGATTAGTTTCATTTGCCCAAAAGGTAAGGAAGCTAATAATTCTACTAGGACTTGAACATACAAGATGTTAGTTGTCCTACTACATTCAATGTCATGATATAGTGGAAAGCTACTTCGGTAATTTACTACATGTTATAGTAAATACAATTATGGTTAAGATATAATAATCATAATTTTGAAGTATAAAATTAACTTGAAATTACTACTGAACTCAAGAGTTTGCGTTCATGATTTCTTTAGTTAGTATAATTATGTTTTTCCTTGATAACACATAATTATAAAGTCCTTGAATTACTCACCGACTTATAACATAAAGCATGTAGTAAAATAGTTATGTCTTCTTGTTAACACATAAACATTAGATCTTTGAATTATTCAAAGACTTATAATGTATACTTGATATGTTCTGTTTTCTTGTAAACGTATGAACATATAATTCTTGGATTACTATGTCTTCTTGTAAACACATGGTTCTCGTATTGTTCAAGAAATATACATTATAGCATGCACCTGGATTTAAAATACTGATATTGTAATTTGGCATGACACAATTAACAAGTATTTAATCCAAAGAGTATTAAGTTATCTATGGAATTTTGATGTAGTCTCACAATTCCAATACTCATAGAATACCAAAATGTTATGGTATGTCTAAAGAGTTTAAACAAACTGTATTCATATAGTTTAATTTATGATAGCTTTAGTTATTCTACCTCCATGATCTATCAAGGTTAGAAAATTGCGTGTGTCATTGATACACTCAATATAGTTCAAACCTAGAAGGTATTCAAGACAACCCACAAATTGAAAACCCCTAATTTATTAGGGACTTTCGGTTGTTCCACTCAAACCAATCTAATCTTAAAATCTCTTGGGGTTTTTCGATTTTTCTACACTTCCGTGCTTGACGATTGTAGTGTTGGTGTTCCTCCTAGCTTGACGTAACACAAACCTTTCCTAAGGTTATTGGTTAAAAGAGTGATACAAGAATTAGGGTTCATGCTAGAAACCCTAATTAGGGTTCTTGGGAGAAATCCCAATATGTCTTGTTTAAATTCTTTAATTTGTTAATATCTTATGAAGCATACTATTAACAAACTTGAGATAAGAATTTAAAATGTGTTTTGTAGTCTCTCTATTAAGAACAATTTATTGTTGCTTAAATACTTAGTATTTAGAGAATGATCTCTACTTACAAAAGTAAGTGGGAGTTATAACAAATCTTGAAGATATTCAAGAGCAAAATACACAACCTTCAAAATCCACTTGTTGATGTCATATTTTGGTTAAGCATGGAAATGTCAAACCAAAGTAAATGTTACTCTCATTCATAAATCTGCAAATATACATCATCACTGGATTGATATTTTAATATCAATGCTGAGGAATATAAGTTAGGAGATCTTTGTAATCTACTAACTACAAATGAGTATTATCATATTTTGAATCTGATAAATATCATAGAACTATGAATGATAAGATGCAGTCCTTAAAGGGGAAATCAATCTCCTAAAATTGATTGATGTTTCTCCTAATTATAAACCTATGAGGTTGGATGGAGTTTCTTTTGAAGAATGACTCACAAGGACAAAATGGTATACATAATTAATGCATTGCCAAGAATAGGAAGCTTTTAATTATACTCAAGCAATTGACTATGATTAAATCATTATTCTATGCACACATTGATTAAATAAAGATAATTGATTGTCATATATGTTTCTATGTAAATGGAATATGTCAATTAAAACTTTATAGTTTCCCTTTATGATTACCTTTTAGCGAGGATGGTGTATAATCAAAAGGTTTATAAATCTATAAAATCTTTATTGAGTATATAAGATGATTAATTCAAGTATGGATTAAATCATGCATCTAGAAACTAAATCTAGAATTTAATTCAATATGATTTCGATTAAATTTAGACGAGTTTGGAGTACACTTGACATTGAGTGGGAGCACTATGTTTTTCCTTAAAATTTGTATGTTGTATAACATATTGAAGACATCATTCCATTTAAGCTAGATGTAATCCTTAAGTTTGGAATGAAACTTCATTTGAGAATTTATGGAATAAAACAAATGACTTTGGAATTAAATGTTTATTGATATAAGCATATGCGGTAATTAAGTCCAACACAATGCAATACATCATTCAAAGCGAGTCTTGATTGATATATTTCACTTGACATAATTTATAACATGAATGGAAACCTTATGTTTTTAACTAAGGATTCATTATGTATAAATATTATATTGTGTATATGACTTGTTGTCATTTTTGTACAAGAGCAAAGTGAGATGACAAAAACAATTTCTAATTGAGAGTTTTTAGATTGTTGTTAAAACAAATGTTAACGAATTATAAAGCATATGATGTATGTGTACACTGATGCTAGAGGATAATCAATCTAGTAAAGTGAGATGTTATCATTTATGATAAATCTACTAGCTAGATGTGCTCACAATGAGCATTGTTGCATTACACATTAAGGAATAAGAATACTTTACATTTTAAGAAACTGTAAAGATGACTGTCAGCATATCGTTGATGTTAAATACCTTATGCAAGGATTGACGATATCCCCTACTATGAAACTTGCAAATAGTATGAGCATGTAAGAAAAGACACTCATCTTGTTTTCCAAATCTTTCACAATTGAGAAATTTGAAACAAGTATTCGGAAACTTTACTTAGATAACTATTTAGCTTTCTTGTTAAAGAATAGTTGAGAATGTTGGAAACATTTGACGTCAACTTGCTAAATTAGTTTCATGCATATCTATTTTAGTATTTGGATAATTGGGATGGTAAGACAATAATTATTTTTCGATGATAAAGATACTTGGTATTTGTTATTCATTCATATAATTATTGTTGCCCTATGTTTGTATGTTTAAATCCTTGAATATTTGATTATTCTAAATATGTCCATTGTCGGTTAGCAATATGGGAATATTGTCTACATTAAGACAAATGTGAGTGTTGGTTATATTCGTTGAATATATGGACGGTTCCCGCCAAACTCATATGTTATTCATAAGGGATGCGTATTGGACACCCCGAACTTTCGAATCGTTACTTTTGGATCCTTGTCATGAGTAAGATTGCGAAAATGGTGATTAAGTCATCATCCTTAGACTTGAGATGCAAACAAGTTTGTGCATGTGTGAATATCACTTCTTGATTCTATGTCCAACGCTAGTTCGCCAGACCTAGTTATAAAGACTCTAATTGGAAGTGTTGTGAAGCAGCATCCACAGACACTTGTAGTCAATAAAGAATTTGTTCCTCCACTTGATATAGTGCAGTGAAGTACCACTGGGCCCTCTCCAGAATTAATCAGATAATTGTGTGGCCGCACCCAAAGTGTAAATCAAGATGATACTTGTTTACGTTTGGTATATCTGAATTAACTTCTATAACGAGAAACTATAATTTAAACTTCATGGAATGAGTTAGGATCCATATCCATAGTTTAAACGGTACTAGTAACAAAGGGATGATTATTAGCAAGTCACATAATCGTATACCATTAATACTTTTGAGATATTCTTCTTGAAACTATACCTCAGTCATTTCCGGTTATAATGAAGTGTTGCTAGATACTTTATTATGGACGCTGTACGTCTAAACTCTCACAAGTGGGAGCTGTTGGGATATGCGATCGTTTAGCCGTCGGAAATACGTGAGCCTATCGGGGGCACACACTCAATACGGAGAACACACTTTTATTTACGTTTTATTATTTATAATTAAACGTTTAATAAAAACTTCACTTATTATTTAATTAACGGTGGTTAAATTAATTAACGGGATTTAATTAATTTAATACGAGTGCGTTATTTAAATTTTGGAAGAAAATTGACTTCTAGAAACCCTAAGGCCATTCGGCCGAATATATTGTATATAGGGGGTTCTAGAAGATTTTTTTGGTTGTTGGTTTTTGGTAAGTAATATTCAAGAATATTTGATTAAGGTAACCCTTTCCTTAATTGGTTTCTTGGGTTGGGCCTTAAAGATTTTGAGGAGGTGGAGAATGTGTATAAATACACAACACCTAGCTCATAATTTTTATCCCTCTCCCTTGCCTCCTTTGTTCCGTTCGATCGCAACATAAACCACACCAAAACCATACGATTTTCGCATTAACCCTAAAATCACATAAAGGTTAAACCTTTATAAGATCAATCCTTTTTGGTGGTTTTCTTGTAAAGCTTTAAGCTTTATAACTAAACCCTAGATCTCTAAATCTAGGTTTTAGTTCTTCCCCTTGGTGGTTCGACATGCGTAAACCCTAATTAGGGTTTATGTGATTTTGGGTTAATCAATCTTGTAACGTTCTATAAACCGATCCTTGCATAATCCAAATTAGGGTTTTGGATCTAGGGTTTCTAGTTACAAGATGTATACACTTGTTGTTTGAGAAGTGAAGTTACTACTAGCATCGTAGTGATGTTCGTTTGACGTGTCGTGTGAGCAAACGATGGAGACGGTAATTTAACCGTTAAAGTTCAAGATCAAGATCAAGACGTATTAATTGATTTATTCAATTAATTAAAGGTTGGTTTTAAATTGTTTTTATTATGTGCTTAATCATGTATGTTATACTAGATCCATTCCGCTGCGTACTCGTTGTTAATGGTTAACTAGTATTTATAAATTCCAACATATCTTTGTTTTCAAGTTACAGTGAAAGCTTAAACTCTAACAAACGAGGTTCCTCAGAGATGTCAAATACCAAAATTAAGGAACCTGCATTTCAAGGATTTTGCATAGGGGTTGGTATAAGGATCTCTTGGTTTCTTTATACTTTAAATAGAAATCTCAAGTTTGATGTCATAATCTAACATTTCTGTTTGTGTTGTGTTTGAAGGCAGGTGGTTTGCCACCTGGAAGGAGTATGAACGCGAGAAGGGGGTCTTCCAGAAAGGGGTGGCGTTAACATGTTCTCGTCTAGCTTTGAACTCCCAGTTTGAGAGTTTGGACCGAGCTCGAAGGAGCATCGTCTAGAATGAATCATGGATTCTAGTTTTTACATCTTGATGTCGATGACCATTTTATGTATCACTTAAACTGGCTTCAAGCTCTTATTTCCTTAATTTCTTTGCATGAAAATATGCTAAAGTAAACCTATCTCCTTGCTCACGAATTTAATTAGTGTGATCAGTACAGCAAAAATTAGTAAATTACATTAACGGGGAACCAAAACTAGCCTTACTTTTCTACTAAATTAAAGGAGAACAAACAAACTCTGACTAAAAAAATGTTTAGATTTAAAAACTCGGAAGAAAAAAAGGGATAATTACACCAAAATTTATCTAACTTGTCACTTTTTTTAATCCAACTATTTTTTTTATTTTATTTTTTTTGGAAACAATACATTAAGAGTTGGTTTATTGTGCAAACTTGTATTTTTATGGAAACTAAGGGACTGATGTTGGCCATTGATTAGATGAGACCATATCTTAGGATCAAAAAGCGGAGGGACTAATATTGCAAATAACTAAAAGTAAACCCAGGGACTAAAGTGTAAACTTTGTAAAATTACGCAGAACTGTTGTATACCTTCATTTCCCAAATCAACTCTTTCTCTCTAAACACATATTCATCTCTCTAAACAAAATCGAAACCCTAAAAACTATATAAAAAAGCGAAATGGTGCGAACCAAACGAGCTAATATTGGTGCAATTGAAGATTCGAATGATGGTATGACATTTTAATCACGATTTTTTTTAATTATTCTTCGATTTCGACCTTATTCATCTAATAATCAGTTATTATTGTGGATTATATGTATCTTATTGATTTAAATGTTTCTATTGTGGATGTTATTATTGTAGATTACTGGATTATTGATTTAATTTTATTTGTATGTTTACAACAAGAAATTAATATTTTGTAATTAGATATGGTCAAAATGTTAATGAGATGGCCAACAATTCAGTATTCAATAAAAAATGTTATATGTATGTTGTTTGTAACACATTCGTGTATAGATTTTAATATCGTCTTTTTGCAAAGGCAAAGGGCCCCTTTTCTTTGACCATTAATTTTGCGCAAGATGGGTCATTTTCGTCAGTTAAGACCCTGTGATTCTTCATTGGGTTGACATAAACTACATTGACTAAAACTAGTTCATATTGTATTGAGTAAATTGCAAAAGTCATGTGATCATTTAAAGATCACGGTAACGTGGACAAATCTGTTCCTGATATTTTTTTTCGTACAGAAAGATTTTATTTTTGCCAAAAGTGTACATATAGGACTGGCTCTCTTAACCCGTATAATCAGTGTTTTTTAATTTTATTATAAGTGTTTTTAGATAACGACAAGTTTACCTTATTTGTTTATATCTAGATATAAAATAAATAGGTTGTTTATATCTAGATATAAAAGAAACAGATTTAGATTTTAGATGACAACAAGTTTACCTTACTTATTTATATCTGGATATAAAACAAGTAGGTTGTTTATATCTAGGTATAAAACAAAAAGATTTAGATTATGTAAGATTTTAAGCTATATATAGTACATTAACTAGAGCTTATACACTTGCGATTATTAGCAACTAATATAATGACATGGGAATTGGCAAAGATGGTCCTAAGAAAGATAATTTCCAACCTGGTGTAGAATTAAAAGGTAGGATTACACTTATTCAAATTTTGAATACGGTAGATTACACACAGATTTTTGTTTTCTTTGACTTATAAATTATCTTTCATATTGACGTAATTATCAGACCGTATAAATCTTTTCCCTGAAAGATGTCGAGGTTCACTCTCAGAGGTTTGCATAAAAATTCTGTTATGTCGTCTTGATTTGACTTGTTTCTTCGGTAGTATATCAATCCTAATATTTATGTACATTAATAAAACAAGATATATTAAATATATCTTGATATACCTGAAATATATCTTGATATATTTTCAGGTATATCAAGATATATTTTCAGATATATTCAGATATATTTGAAGTATATCTAGATATACTTGAAATATAAAATATATCTGGATATATAATTTTATATATCTTGAAATATAAAATATATCTGGATATATAAAATATATCTGGATATATAATTTCAAATATAGTTAAAATATATCTGGATATATAATTTTATATATCTGGATATAGTTAATATATCTGGATATATAATTTTATATACCTGGATATAGTTAATATATATGGATATATAATTTTATATCCAGATATAGTTAATATATATCTGGATCTAATATAAAAAAATGAAAATGCAAAAAATGGGCTACTATTATTTGTCATATGATTTAGTTATCTATCTTATTAATACTTGACTAATGTAACATTTAATTATGCAAATTTTGTTTCAGGGAAAAATTAAAAAAAGAACAAAGAAATTATGAATTCTGGATCAGAATCACAAAGTTCAAATGAAATGGTTGACAAACTAGTTTCGACATCTGACTTTTTACACCCATCACCAAAAAGAAAATCAAAAGGTAAATTCATCTAAAACTGAATGTATCTAATCCACAAATTTACGTTCTTGTGATTCTGATTGTGATTCTGCTTGTGATTTAGTTTTACAATTGGTTTTGAACATATTGTTTGTTAAATTGAAGGTAGGTTAGTAGGTAGGTAGCTTCGTGGTTGGGCGTAAATGTTGTGTGAATATTGTTTTTTTCGTTAACATGTTAAAGGTTAAGTATAGTCGTTATAATGTGTTTTGATTTGTTGAATTACACTGTGTTGGATGTTAAAATTTGAAGTACTCGATCTATGTATTTAGTTGCGTAATGTTTTTATTCTGTGTTGTTGGGCCGTTTACGATGTTCTGTGTTGTTGTTATGGACTGTGATGATTTTGTAATTTTTGTGGTGATTTGATGTTTGTGTTGGTGTATGTGTTGGATAAAGATACCTGAAAATATATCTTGATATACCTGAAAATATATCTTGATATATCTGAAAATATATCTTGATATATTTTCAGGTATATCAAGATATATTTTCAGATATATTCAGATATATTTGAAGTATATCTAGAATATACCTGAAAATATATCTTGATATACCTGAAAATATATCTTGATATACCTGAAATATATCTTGATATATTTTCAGGTATATCAAGATATATTTTCAGATATATTTGAAGTATATCTTGATATACTTGAAATATAAAATATATTAATAAAACAAACATTTAATATTTATTGTTGGGTGTGCAGGTGGCTTCTTCCTAAATAAAGGGTACACATACCGCCATGAAATCAGGTAAATTTAGTTTAACATGCTTATATTTATGTACTTAGTAACATAAAATGAAACGTAGTAATTTATAAAATATTAAATTTTCAACTTAACAGTTCATTTTATTATGTTACAGGAATGCTAGCAGTAGATGCTGCTTTTGGAGTACTTTACGAGGGCTCAAATATGAAAACCTATTGGGAAAGATTGAAAATTTCATGCATATGGGAAGAACTTAGGCGTGCACGGAATTATCGCCCATTTAATTACTGTTTATGTACTTCAAATATGAAAAGAATGTTTGCGGGTCAACCCAATCCTACTTGTAACTTGTTTTGACCTATATGCAAAAATCCTATTTTCCGCAAGCATTTGAGTATGGGCTTCTTCTTGGCATGACTATAAGTGGTATCAAATAGTAAGATTTCATTCATTTTTTTCGCTACATACATGCAGCATGTGATAAAACTTCACTCGGCTATAATTACTTTGGCAGCTATTTATTAGAGGGAAGAGTCCCATATACCCTTAAGCACTGGAAACCAGATTATGAGATGAAACATGTCGCCGATTTACTATAGCAGACATGCAGACTGAAACTAACAACTTTTATTATGAGCTTGTGATTGGACAGGGAGGATTTGGAAAGGTGTACAAAGTCGAATTTCTATTGAGGAATCTAGTCATATCGTGGCTATCAAACGGTTGGATTCTATGTCGAATCAAGGGGCAACTGAGTTTAAGGCTGAAATACAGATGCTTTCTAAACTTCGCCACTGTAACTTAGTGTCTTTAATCGGTTACTGGGATGATAACAGGGATATGATCCTTGTTTATGTGTACACTTTTGCTCATCTACACGAATTAACTGCTACTCCTTTAAGTTGGGTTCAACGACTAATGATTGCCTTAGGTGTTGGACGTGGCATAGACATTTTCAGACATGTTGTAAACTTTAAACGTGTTGTAAACTTTTGCTGGTTGATGTTGAATATATTTTTATGTCATTAAGTAAACATATTTTCAGACCAACCACATCCGAAACAATAGTGACCGACAACTTAAATTCGATCTATTAACGTACCATGATACATTAACATGGCATGTAACCTGAAAACTTTCAGACATTCAACCTAGAACTCCAGATGATTTCTTCATGATCCGTAAACAAGCCAAACCAAGTTAACGACATCAGATCAGGCCTAAACACGTTTTCAAAGTTTTACTCCTCCCCCGTATGCAAACTAGACAAAAATTGAGCTTAACTTAAGTTCAGATGGTTTATAGATGTTCATTAGAACTATGTTTAATTGAGAACGCGGTTGAGATATTGTAAAGCTCGACAACATCGACATTAATATCACCCCATACAAAATATATATCAAGTATATCCAGATATATATAACATATATCTAGATATATATAAAGTATATCTAGATATACATTAAGTATATCTAGATATAAATTGCTATTTATATCTTGATTATATGAAGTATATCTAAATATATAAACTATATCTGGAAATAAATTGCTATAAACAAAGTATATTTAGATACATAAAAAATATCTATTTAATATAAAACTGTTAAACACTTATTAATTCCAATCTATGTCCATATATATATCAAGTATATCTAGATATATATAACATATATCTAGATATATATAAAGTATATCTAGATATACATTAAATATATCTAGATATAAATTGCTATTTATATCTAGATATATATGAAGTATATCTAAATATATATAAACTATATCTCGATATATATATATATATATATATATATATATATATATATATATATATATATATATATATATATATATATATATATATATATATATATATATATATATATATATATATATATATATATATATATATATATATATATATATAAAGTATACTTGGATATAAATTACTATTTATATTCAGATATATATCAAGTATATCTAGATATATATAACATATATCTAGATATATATAAAGTATATCTAGATATACATTAAGTATATCTAGATATAAATTGCTATTTATATCCAGATATATATGAAGTATATCTAAATATGTAAACTATATCTCGATATAAATTGCTATAAACAAAGTATATTTAGATACATAAAAAGTATCTATTTAATATAAAATTGTTACACACTTATTAAATCCAATCTATATCTAGATATATATCACGTATATCTAGATATATATAACATATATCTAGATATATATATAAAGTATATCTAGATATACATTAAGTATATCTAGATATACATTGCTATTTATATCCAGATATATATGAAGTACATCTAAACATATATAAACTATATCTGGATATAAATTGCTATAAACAAAGTATATTTAGATACATTGAAAATATCTATTTAATATAAAACTGTTACACACTTATTAATTCTTATTTATATCCAGATATATATCAAGTATATCTACATATATATAAACTATATCCAGATATATATAAAGTATACTTGGATATAAATTACTATTTATATCCAGATATATATCAAGTATATCTACATATATATAAACTATATCTGCATATAAATTGCTATATACAAAGTATATCTAGATACATAAAAAAATATCTATTTAATATAAAATTCTTACACACTTATTGATTTCTATCTATATCTAGATATATATAAGTATACCTAGATATATATAAAGTATATCCAGATATAAATAAAGTATATCTAGATATATATCAAGTATATCTGGATATAAATTGCTATTTATATCCAGATATATATCAAGTATATATATACTAGCTTAAAGACCCGCCTAACGTCGGCTTCTAATGTTTTACCGTGCTGTTTTTTGTTCTTACTGTTTCTGGTGTTTTAGTTTACTTTAAGACACTTGTCATATTTATGGTTGTAGTCAAAGACATTTTGATGGTAAGAATGTTGTATTCGACTGCTCTCTTTAGTTCAAGGACATTTTCGATGCTGCAAAATTACATTTTGATGGTAAGAATGTTGTATTCGCCTGTTCTCTTTAGTTCAAGGACATTTTTGATGCTGCAAAATTGGTCTCTTCACTTTTTATATCAAGATTATGAGAATTTTTGTTGTTTTATTTCTAGATATAAAGTAACCAAGTTTTTTAGAATTGTGATATATAACCAGATATAAATACTTTATATCTAGATATAAGTATTTATATCTAGATATAAATACTTTATATCTAGATATAAATACTTTATATCTAGATATAAAATAGCTCTATTTATGCTTCAGTGATAAGTCATAACTATAAAAGGATTTTGTTACAATATAGTTCAATGTCACATAAATAATCTATAAACACACCGCTAAAACACTCAAACTGTTGTAAAAGGAATTTGACGTATATATGTTAACCACATTTGTAAAAATGTCACTAACAAAGATAATAAGATCCGGTTTCTGTAATATTTCAAAGAGGGCATCATCCTTATATTGATATCTTATCTTACTCTATCTATGGCTTCGATTGCTGGTGTTCTCAAAAGATCAGTCATTAGGTCCAACTGATGCAACAAAATTTTTCCAGCAAAAAGAGGTTTTCCAGTTAAACATCCGTAAAAATACAACCCATGCTACATATGTCAATGGCCTGTGTGTACTGCAAAAGAAAAGATTTAATTTCAGTTAATAAAATGATTTTGATCAAATTAAGAAAACAAAAAATTCCTAGCTTTGAAGAATATGTTGATGAGTTTAGTTGGCAATTCGAGTAAGATTGAAACATATGTATATGAGCTAAGGCACCTTGGAAAAAAAATGATCCACGCTATTCAGGAGCCCTGTACCATCTTGTTGTAACATAATCCTGGAACACATTTATGTGCGAGCAGTTAGTTAGCCAACAATGATGTACAACTTAAATTAGAGTAGTTAGTTACTTTTATCTACATACCCATATAGCAGGTGTGCCATTGAAGACAACTCTTACAAGACCAGAGTCACATATTTTGAGCTTGTAGTCAACATTGACCAATATAGTTTTGGGTTTCAAATCTCCATGAAAAACATTTGCTGTCAACAAGAAGTCCAGAATTAGAATTGCAAGGCTTGTGCTAATTAAAAAAAGGAGCATATCTTCGAAGTAGAGATGGAAATTTTGACTATTTTTATAGCTAAATCGGCTTTACAAAGTGGTCACAAATTATATTTCAACTCATAAGAGCATACAAGATAGCTAAACCACTTTGACCCAGTTCAACTTGAACCGTCAAGACCCATTACCAACACACGACCTTCCCATTGTGGGTTTGTGACACCTTGACTTAAAAGAGCATACATTTGGTATCGATAAAGCGAAAACATTATTAAAGAGCTTATAACCTGAGTGGATGTATTTCAATCCTCGAAGAAGCTGATAAAGAAAGAACCAACAATGTTCTGGTGTTAAATTGTCATTTGCTTTGATAACCTAGTGTAAATTAGGTTCCATAAGCTCAAACACAAGGTCAAGAAGAGATGCACATACTTGTTATCAATACAATTGACGATGCTTCTATTAATGGTAAGCTTGTCTATTCAACTATTTCATTTATAGTCAATCTCTATTATCCTTGCTACTTGTACTGTCTAATTATGCAGTTTGTTAAGTATGCCTCATTCTCACATGCTATATATACTTATACACATGATTTGCAAGACCTGCTTCTAAGAACTCTTCACACTTTAAAATCTAATCTTGTTTTATTACATATAAATTTTACATATTGGTATTAGTTTACATGTAGTATTTTCAATCCTTTGAAACATGTAGAGTTGTACTTCCATTATAACGTTGGTGCACAAAATAGTAGATGTTCTCCTTAAAGAAACCTAACTTTCAAAGCCTGTGTGTATGATTCCAAGCAAATAAATACCTCACAGACACGTAAAGGAAACTTAATTTGGTATGTTAATGGAGGACATTCTATTAGGAAAAATTTGAACTTTGCTTTGTTGCTATTTTATAAAACATTATGTTTAGGCATAGATTTGTTAGATGTTTTTACTAAACTTGTACCATTGTTTATACCAAACGCGCGGTTACCTGTTGAAAGGACAATAGTATCCTTAGCACGTCCTTCGAGAATAAGCATGCCGCCAGAATTACGACTTCTTCCTATTGAATGTGAAGCGGAAATCTAACCAATATCTCCAGTGCACCTCCCTCTCTTAGGCGTTTCGTCGAACACCTTCCATGCATAAAAAATCCAATCAGTTCACCATCCCAAAATGATATCATACCGAAACTTAATGCCACTGACAACATAATACAGACTAAAGTTATCAAAAGATGACAATAAAATTGTCGAAGCCCCATGTTATATTTTGCTGATGCATAAATTCCTCTTAAGGAGGAAAGAATCGATCACGTTATTGCAATCGATTTTGAAAATTGTTAAAATCACCGGTTAATAGTTGACCGGTGATGGGGTAACGACGGCATTGATAAGATCTTCGGCGGCCAGAATATTGTCGGAAGTGAAGAGACTGTGTGGAGCAGAATGAATTTTTAAGATTTTCTATATTTTGAAAGAACAAGTATAAAAAGAAGAATAGAAAATAAAATGTTATATATACAGAGAATAAAATAGGTGGGGCTAATTAAATCTTAGATTAATCTAAGTCGTTGGATGGAAGGTAAATGAAGGGTCTGGATGTGTCCCTTTGTTTCTAGAAAAAACAAGTTTGCAAAATAACTTTTGCCATACATTAATTCTCTATCATCATTAACCACCAATCAACTTTTTATCTCCACCAATCATATTTGTAGGTCTATCATTATGTCTAGTAGTTAGGCCTACTACTCATTTTTGTAATTTAAGTTATATTTTTTTATTTTTTTGTCTTCTACTTTTACCCCTTTCACCATCCCCATTAAAACATCACCCAATTCATGAACAACCATTTTGTTCTTCAATCTTCATCTTTCTCGTCTTTGTACCCATATTCCGTCGAATCTTTTCGGCAACCAACCAACATCTGGATACTTTTCTGTCCATCGTGAAACTATTTCTTATATTTTTTATAGTTCAATACCTGTTTCAATTTCAACAAAATAAAATGTACTTCAACAACCATTTTTGGAAACCACAAATTTTCTTTTGGCAATCAAAGCCAAATTGTTTGATCTAAAGACACTGTGGGACAACCAAGTAACCAACCATCATAAACCATTAGAAAACCATAAAACAAAGAAACCTATAAAACCATTCGAAAAAACACAATGATCGAAAAAGACATAATGATCGAAAAAAATACAATAGTCGCAAAAACACATTCGAAAAAAAAACACAGTGAGATAAGAAGCTTTTTATGGTTCGACAAGCCACATCATGAAGTCAGAAGCGTCATCGTATTCATCCAGATATGAAGCTTTTATGGTGCCACCACATTCCACACAACAAAGTGATGTGATGATTTTGGAGACCGAGACGAGCTGTTTATTTTATGAATCTAGGTAATTTAGTGTGTGTTTCCAGTAACTTTTTGGATCTGAGATGAGTTGTACATGTTATGAATCTAGGAATAACAATCGCATTATTGCTACAATAACTAAAACTATAGTAAGGAAGAAAACTTGTGCCATTTAAGCAATAGCAGGTTTGTAGGTCACCGGTACATGGAACTTACGGAATTCAAAAGTAAGCTACATGGAACTGGAAAAAAAAAAGATAGGGTTATGTTATTAATACCCCCTTAGGGGAAAAAGGTACATAAAATACTTGCAATACCCCCTTTGTCCCCTCATGTTACAGTACAACACAGTTTTTTTCAGTTTCTGTTCCGTATTTTTTGCCAGTTTACTGTTTTTGACATGTTAAACTGTATATTTTTTATTCCGCACTTTCCGTTTTACAGTTTTATAACAAAAATAAAATTAAAAAAAGAAAAATAAATAAAAATAAATAAAAATAAATAATAAATAAATAAAAAAGTAAGGGGGTATTGGAATAAATTAAAGGGGTGTACCAATAACCACCCCAAAAAATAGGTGGGTACATATAACTAAAAAAAAAACAATCTAGATATGGGTGTAATTATCCCTAGAAAAAAAGGCTTTCCTTTAATAGTAGTATTATTCAAGTCTCAATTATCATAAAGAGTCGAGTATGGATAAAAAGAAGTGGAGTCATTTGTAGAAATCTTGTGATCTGATTATTAAAATTTTTGGATGAGTCAAGTCTAAACGAGATCGAGCTGTACGTATAAATCCCGTTGAGCTCGCGAACCTAAACGAGATTAATGTTTTATATACGTGTCCGCCTCAGTCTCAATCCACCGATATCGAGACTCGACCGGTCTGATGCGATGATCGATTGAAACACAATAGAATTACATATCCCATTGGTTAAACAGAGGTTCACTATAAGCATAGCCACTCTTAGCGCAAGTTCCATCAATAAATTCAGTTATATTCCTGATATTAATAGCCAATTTCATAGCAGCATTCAATACTCTATAATTTTCATTATTTAATTTCACAGATCCTATAGTACCATAATTAAAATCACCTTTTGTGCAACTGAAGAACGTTACCAATATCAAGATTACTAATAAGATCAATACTACTAGAAGTAACTCCAACCATGATGAAGCAAAAGACAAAAAACATGTAAGCAACTAAAGACATACTAATAAGAGAATAGAACAAATAATCAAAGACAGATAAACAGACAAAACAAGAAAAAAATTAGAGCACAAATAAGAAAATCAAGAGAAGAACCAATAATACCTAGTCAAGCTCACCGAATCATGTTAAGGGACTAAGGTTTACCTAAACAAGTATGCACACCAATGAAGCTAGAGGATCAATATGTTAACCAAACATGTTTGCATCCCCTTTAAAAGAACCAGTGGCCAAACAAAGGATAAAAGCAGACTTACAGAATAAAAATAAGCGGATAACCAAGACCAAACACCCACACGCTTGATTCACTTATTCAAGCGTGTAAATGAACCAAGAAATCAAAATATCCAAAAATTAAATTAGGGTTTCAAGAAACCCTAAATCATTTAACTCATGAAAGATTAAATCAACCACACAAAAACCTCAAGAAATCAATCGACCTATCATAAACAACCTCCAACAATACTTGACACCAAGATCCAGAAAAACCCAAAAAGTCACAAACCCTATAAGATCAAGAGCCAATGATACCTTGTAAAAATACAAGGTATTATGTGTAAATTCAACCAACCACTCCTTGCTTCACTTACAATCAATCAAACTTACAATACAAAGAAACAAAAACAAGATTGATCACACAAAAATTGTCAATCACTACAAGACTTATATCGCTAACATATCAAAACACTTTGATTTTTACAAAACTAGAAAGAGAAAGACGATTTCATTTAGAGAGAGAAACAAATGATAACGAATGCAAAAGATGAATGGAACCCAAGCTGAACTCCATCCTAAATACCCAACAAACTTTCAGACTTGCACACATTTAGCTCCCTCCCTTTTAAACAAACATATAAACATGGACAAACTTTGAGATTAGTTAAAATAAAGTTTCAAAATTAACATAATGAGTCTCTCAACTTTTAATATAGAAACTTAAACATTTAACAAGATGTCCCATGATAGTTGAGGGATTTATGAATTAACATATTGGTACATGACCAAATAGGTTGGCTATTTTGTTGCTAGTAGTACATTTTACATTTTAATCGTGAAAGTAAATTGATTGGCAAGTTAGGAGCCCCATTATTTGAGTTGATTTTGGGTAGTCTAAAGGAGATGAATTTCGTTTATATTCCATCTAATCACAGAAAATAAGTCACATTTCTTCATCTCAAATATGATGTGTTCGACTTAGTCCAACTTTTCAACCTTTTTTGTGCATATGGGACCAAACTTCTTCTTCTGTCTTCTATGAGACTCTATTTCCCTTTATTTATATACTACAAATCTTCTATTGGTTAGAAACAGGATGGGCTTTATCACATAAGGACCCCAGTGTCACTTTTCACTCGACTAAATAACCCTTTTTCTCTTAACAATTATTTGCGGTTACTAAAAAATAGCATCTAGTTGATTCGAGTGAACATCCAAGCTCTTGTAGAAATATAACATTGTCTAGTCTCACAATAAAAATTAGTATCTATTTATAACAAATCAAGTTATGTTAATTATATGGATCATTGATTTCATGCTACTGACCAAAAATGTTATAGCTTTTTAGGTATGTTTCACAAACAAGATGATCAGCTTTCTTTAGTACTATAATTTTTTAAATAATCCAATTAAATCAAAATATCTACAAAAATTAAGTAGTAATACAAAAAAGACAATAATTAACCAATGATAGTCTCAATCAACCTAGGAATAACACCTTTCCAATCAAAGGACGTCTCTACACAGTTAAAACAGAAGTTTCTGGACTACATAGAGTGGGTCCCACTTCACAAAATATCTAAAAAACACATCATAGGAGTATCCACCGTCCACATATTATAATCCAACAATCTAAAAAACATGCCAATGTTTTTTTTTACATTTGTTGTTAAGTTGTGCACTCTTGTAGACATCATAACTTTATTATCATCTTTCTCGAGTCTTCTTGTTGCATATCATTCATGTCCAATGTATGGTGGCTTAATCTTTAATATTATCCTCACGTAACACTTTTAAATTTTTTATATAAGCTACTTATAAGGCCGGTTGCCATAGTTTACCAAGTCAAAAATGTGCACCACCACCTTATATATGTAGCAACTTCCTGTTAACTTTTTTATTTGAATTTGTCGACAAAAAGAAGTGATCGGGTTCAAAAAATGGTGGCAAATGGTGATGAAAGCAGTGATTTATATCAAGTTTTGGGGTTAAAGAAGGGGTGTACTAATGTAGAGGTCAAGAATGCATATAAGAAGCTTGCACTGGTATAAATCTCTTAGCTTTGGTAAATGGTATAAATAGTTTTTTCTGATCATATAATGAAATCTTGAAATGTTTGATCATTGTGTGTTTTTTAGAGATGGCATCCGGATCGTTGTTCGGCATTTGGGAGCTCGAAGAATGTAGAAGAGGCGAATAAGAAGTTTCAGGCTATACAAGAAGCTTATTCTGGTAACTTTTTTGTACATGCATTTGTAAAGTTATACTGATTCTTTGAGCTTAAAAAAATTTAGAGGATGACATTACCACTATTCATAAGTTGTTAACTGACTTTGTAACTTTTGTTTCATAGTACTTTCGAATGAGAACAAAAGATTTATGTACGATGTAGGCGTTTATGACAGCGATGATGATGACGAAAATGTAAGTTCAATGTATCATGTACCATGATGTGTTTTTTTAGCTTTTGATATCATGAAACAAAAGGGATTTTTAGATGGGTCATTTTAAAAAAAATGTATTTTATCAAGCTGATAGTGATGAATGGAACTGTAAGCAGGGAATGAGCGATTTCTTGAGCGAAATGGCAGAGATGATGAGTCAAAACAAACCCGCAGTGAGTTCAATCCTATCTAAGATCAATGCTATATTTCTTAAATGTTTACTTGTTATCATCATTTATGCCGTGAACGAAAATTTAACTTACAATTGAATCCGGATCTTTATAGATGCACTAATGGTGACAAAGGTTCCTGAACTTCTGAATGCAACTAGAAGCATGATTGAACATCTAGTTTACGGTTAAACTATAGTCAACAAATCTTAATGAGAAGCGGTCCTAAAGCTAGTTTTCCTAACTTAATATGACGATGGAAGGTTCGAGTTGATGTGGTCCAAAACCATGACAATTTGTTTCATTGCGCGCTTTATGTAAATAGTTCTTTTGTTTCCACTTCAAGGCAAGTGGGCTGCTTATACCTTTTCGCCATTATGCATTTATAGCCTCGTAGGGCCTTCGTTATTGTTAAAACGAAACAATAGATGACGCTCAAGCAACTTGGATCACAAAGTATATAGTTTGTGGTCCAACAGGTTAATCGTGGATTCTTCTAATAGACCAAATTGATATGCAACCTACTAGCATACAAAGGATTTGCTTTCATGAATTAATCTTGATTAGACAAAATATACAAACTTTAGCGTTTGATGTGCTTAACAGGAAAACGGGGAGGATTCTTTGGAACAACTAAAGGATTTGTTTGACGAGTTGTTTCAAAGTGACATCCAGTCACTTGATTCGTCTTCTCAAACAGGAAGCGCGACTTCTTATTCATCTTTGTTTTCAAGTTGCAGTGAAAGCTCAAACTCAAATAAACAAGGTTCCTCAGAGATGTCAAATACCAAAATTGAGGAACCTGCATTTCAAGGATTTTGCATAGGGGTTGGTATACGAATCTTGGTTTCTTTATACTTTAAAATGAAATCTAAAGTTTGATGTCATAATCTAACATTGTTGTTTGTCTTGTGATGAAGGCAGGCGGTTTGCCACCTGGAAGGAGTAGGAACGCAAGAAAGGGGTCTTCAAGAAAGGTGTGGCGCTAACATGTTCTCGTCTGGCTTTGAACTCCCAGTTTGATAGTTTGGACCGAGCTCGAAGGAGCATCGTTTAGAATGAATCATGGGTACTCGTTTTACATCGTGATATTGTTGACGATTTTATGTATCACTTAAACTGGCTTCAAGCTTTCTTATTTCCTTAATTTCTTTGAATGAAAATATGCTATTGTAACTAGTGTCTCCTTGCTCATGAATTAAACATTTGCAAAACATCAATTTTATGAATGTGATCAAGTACATTAGCAAAAATTAGTAAATTACATTAACGGGTAACCAAAAGTAGCCTTACTTTTTTGCTATATTAAAGGAGAACAAAAAAACTGGGCTAAAAAAATGTTTAGCCCATACTGATGTTAATGTATCATGCATAAATTTGCAACTATTGCCATATTTACAATACGCTGTTCTATAGTTGCGACATGGTGTTGCGGAGATATATCCACGAGTGTCATGATTATCACGAGGTCGAGCCACCCAATTGTCCCGACTCGAACTATCATCCAAAAGAACGATTGGTAAAGAGGCCGGGTGTTGTGTGCGACGAAGACGGACTAGACTTGTGTTTTAGACATAGGTCCTCCGTAGTTACCATGGAACGAACAGTGTCAAGGTCGGGGTAAGGTTGTCGGTGAGCAATGATACCCGTGACGTGGGCGTATTTATCACTTAATTAAGCCATAGATAACAGACATGACAAGCTCTTCTTCGTCAATAGTCGAACCAAGATCAGTCAACAACGTGGAAATAGATTCGATACGTCCAAAGTATGCATCGACAGTCATGTCACCCATCTGCAATGTCCTCAATTCCCCTCGTAATGCTACTGTTTTGGTTCGCTTATTGTCGTGAAATACCCGCTCGAGGAAGTCCCGTGCTTCTTTGGCAGAATGTTCTTTTGTGCGAGTATTATATTTTACCATGGTAGAAACCCTTTAATCAAAAAATAGATTTAGAAAAACTAGTATGAGCCAGCTTGTCAAAAAGCTAGATTTCTTTATGAGTAATGTTATACGTTAAGCCAAGCATTATAAACCAGGGACATGGTTTGACAAAAAATTATACCGAGCATATTTTAGTCTGGTTTTTATTCCACCTTTTTCTTTATTCACGTTTTTAGTCTAATCTAATTCGATTAGGTCTTACGCTCAACAAAAATTGTAAAAAACCTCATCCCGAACCCAATTAAACTTATTCGGGTCGGGTTAATTGGATATAAAATGTATTTATGTTATTCAGGTCAACTCGAGTAACTAAAAACATTAAATAAGGTCGGGTATCGTGTTGAAAAAATTTAGCTACCTCGGGTTTGGATTGACCCGGTTAACCAAATTAAGAATTAGTTTATTTTTAATGTAAAGTTTCTATCTAAAATAGTACAAAAATGAAATTTTACTAAATTTTACTCATGTTTAAATTGACCCAAACCTGAGTTGACATAAATTCAAATAGGGTTGAGTTCGGGTATATGTTGGACTAGGTCGGATCTTATCGGACCAACCCACACATGGACCAAACATTCCAATCGAGTTCTTGGTCTAAAATTTTGAACCTAATCGATTTTCATTCCATGTAGTATGATTTTAGGACCGTGATTATGACTTACAAGTTATTAGATGTAAGTTTAATATTAAAATACACGTACATGGAGTGTTTCTTTTTTGCTTATTATACTAAAAGGAAAAATTTCTTAACCTAACTAGGAAAATTCTTGTTTCTTTTTGCTTAATACAAAAATGAATCCTTAATGCAAAGGAGGGTTAACATTGGGATTGTTTCTATCCGAAAGGCATTGATACGTGACTCTCATGCAGTCCATGCATGGTGGTAATGGACGCATTAAGGATTGTGCGTAGATGTTGCATACATGTGTTATTTCAATGTTTACTTAATTTCTTTTTTTTTACTTTCTAGTGACTTTGAATGTGTCAAATAAAGGGAATTATGGGGATGCCCAGTTTCCACGTTTACCATCATTTTAGGAAGTAGTTATTTGGGTGAAATCTATACAATATCATCTTACTTAGCATAATGTACCGATTTTAAACACTTACAATTTAATCGCTAGACATTACCAATAAACTTTCAAATTGATTATACACTTTACCAATATGGTCCTAAAATGACAATATTACCCTTGTCTTCTTTTACATAATTACAAATAATGCCACATTCACTCATTCTCACACCATAATCATTAAACGTAGTAGCTAAAGGATGAGTAGCCAAACCCACAATCGTAAAAAAATCGAGGAAAATTTACTGACGAAAACGTAAATTTATTACTTTTGTTTTACGTTTTTCATCGATTTTTTTTACGTTTTCATCAGTATTTTTATGTTTTCGTCAGTAAATTTACGTTTTCGACAGAAAATTTACGTTTTCGTCTGTAAATATAGGTTTTAGTTAGAAAATTTACGTTTTCGTCAGTAAATTTACGCTTTCGTCAGTAAATTTACGTTTTCGCCAGAAAATTTACGTTTTCGTCAAAAAATTTACGTTTTCGTCGGAAAATTTAAGTTTTCGTCAGTGAATTTACGTTTTCGTCAGTAAATTTTCGTTTTCGTCAGAAAATTTACGTTTTCGTCAGTAAATTTACGTTTTCGTCAGTTAATTTACGTTTTCGTCAGTAAATTTACGTTTTCGTTAGAAAATTTACGTTTTCGTCAGTAAATTTATGTATTCATCAGTAAATTTTCGTTTTCGTCAGAAAATTTACGTTTTCGTCAGTAAGTTTACGTTTTCGTCAGTAAATTTACGTTTTCGTCAGTAAATTCAAGTTTTCGTCAGAAAATTCACGTTTTCGTTAGAAAATTTTTGTTTTCGTCAGTAAATTTATGTTTTCGTCAGTAAATTTATGTTTTCGTCAGTAAATTTACGTATTCTTCAGAAAATTTACGTTTTCGTCAGAAAATATACGTTTTAGTCACTAAATTTACGTTCTCGTCAGAAAATTTACGTATTCATCAGAAAATTTTCGTTTTCGTCAGTAAATTTACGTTTTCGTCAATAAATTTTCGTTTTCGTCAGCAAATTTTCCTTTTTGTACGAAAACGTAAATTTACTGACGAAAACTTAAATTTTTGACGAAAACGTAAATTTACTGAAGAAAACGTAAATTTACTACGAAAACATAAATTTCCTGACGAAAACGTAAATTTTCTGATGAAAAAGTGAACTTAACGACGAAAACAAAAATTTTCTGACGAAAACATAAAATTACTGATGAAAACATAAATTTACTGACGAAAACGTAAATATACTGACGAAAACGTAAATTTACTGACGAAAACGTAAATTTTCTGACGAATTCGTAAATTTTCTGAAGAAAACGTAAATTTACTGACGAAAACGTAAATTTACTGACGACAACGAAAATTTTCAGACGAAAACGAAAATTTTCTAACGAAAACGTAAATTTACTGACGAAAACGTAAATTTTCTGACGAATACGTAAATTTACTGACGAAAACGTAAATTTACTGACGAAAACGTAAATTTACTGACGAAAACGTAAATTTACTGACGAAAACGAAAATTTTCTGACGAAAACGTAAATTTACTGATGAAAACTTAAATTTTCTGACGAATACGTAAATTTACTGACGAAAACGTAAATTTACTGACGAAAACGTAAATTTACTGACGAAAACGTAAATTTACTGACGAAAACGTAAATTTACTGACGAAAACGTAAGTTTTCTGACGAATACGTAAATTTACTAACGAATACGTAAATTTACTAACGAAAACGTAAATTTACTGACGAAAACTTAAATTTACTGACGGAAATTTATGTAATTATGTAAAAAAGAAACTAACCTTTTGGTGGAATGAGTTAAAATTGCCACCTCTAGTTATTATGTAAAAAAATGAAAAAGGGTAATATCGTCATTTTAGGGTTATATTGGTAAAGTCAATAATCAATTTGAAAGTTCATTGGTAATGTCTAGCGATTAAATTGTAAGTGTTTAAAGTCGGTACATTTTGATAAGTACGATGGTATTGTATAGTTTTTACCCTAGTTATTTGGTTTATTTTCTTTTAAGCAGACATATGTTATTTGGGGAAATATATGAAAAAGTTTGCATACATCTCTCTCTCTAAATTCTTGTATAACATTCCCTTGGTTTAGTTGTTGATTGATCCACATCAGTGGTATCAGAGCAGCGCTGATCCATGGAACATCAGACTCGGAAAAAAACACAGGCCGAATTCCAACAGGAGACGGAAGAACGATTCGCTCGACACGAAACTATGCTGGAACAAATTCTAGGAGAATTGCAGAAACTGACTACCCAATCGGATAAACGTGATGTCGGACCGCACTGGACTATGACCGGTGGTAATCCAAAACCCTACTTGAAGTTGCAGTTTCCACGCTTCGGGGGAGAGGACCCTCGAGGTTGGCTCTACCAGGCTGAGCAGTACTTCGAATTTCAGCGGGTTGCACCGGAAGATCAAGTTCAGTTAGCCTCGTTTCATATGGATGGAATCGCACTCCAGTGGCCCCGATGGATCGCGAAGTTTCGTGGTCCTATGAAATGGGTTGAGTTCTCTTAGGCTCTCTTAAGCAGATTTGGTCCTACCGACTATGAGGACCCAGCAGAGGCATTGAGCCGACTTAAACAAACGACTACCGTACCAGCGTATCAAGAGGCTTTCGAGAGGATTTCTCATCAGGTCGATGGATTGCCGGAGGTATTTTTGGTGGGGTGTTTTGTCGGGGGCTTGAAGGACGAGATCCGTTTGGAAGTAAAGCTCAAAAAACCTAGGAACTTGTCTGAGGCTATTGGCATGGCCCTTTTGGTGGAGGAAAAGATCAACTTGCAACGTAAGGTCTCAGGTAGCACCAGGTCATTGCTCTTCCCTAGCCCGAACCGATCTAACACTACCCAAGGGATACTTGGACCGGGTCCCGCGCAACGCCTTGCTTTACCAGCACACACACCGGCTCGACGGTTGACACCCACGGAGGCTCGTGAGCGTCGAGAGAAGGGGTTATGTTATTATTGTGACGACCGTTATACGCCGGGACATAAGTGCAGTAAACCTCAACTATTTATGATTTGTGATGTGCAGGAGGTTCAGGACGAAGTGCCGATCAATGACAACCAGGATTTAGCCCAGGCCGAAGATGACACACATGTCGAACAAGCCCAGACCTGTGAGGACCGACACGCAGAAATTTCTTTCCATGCAATCTCTGGGTCTACTAACCCTCAAACCCTCCGATTGCCTGGCAGAATAAAAAACAAGGATGTAGTAGTTTTAGTTGATGGTGGTAGCACACATAATTTCATCGACCAGTCTTTGGTCGAACGGTTTGGCTTGACAGTTGAGCGTACTGTAACTCTTCGGGTGGTGGTAGCGAATCGAGACCATGTCTCCTGCATTGGGCGGGTACGTAACTTGTCAATTGTAATCCAAGGTTACGTCATCTCCACCGACTTCTTCGTGTTGCCAGTGGCGGCCTGCCCGATCGTACTTGGGGTCCAATGGCTCAAAACTCTTGGGCCAGTTGAGACCGATTATGAGCAACTCACGATGGGATTCAAGATGGGTGGCTCCTCTCATACGTTCCGGGGGTTAAAGGCGACTCACCTAGCAGCGTTAAAAACTCACGAATTTATGGGTATGCAAGACACCGCCTTCTTACTACAGATTAATTTCGTTTCGATGGAACACTCAACCGAAAAGGTACCTTGCTCAACCATCCAGCATGTCTTGAACCAATTTACCAAAGTGTTCCAAATGCCGACTATGTTACCACCAACGCGGTTTTACGACCATGGGATCCCTTTGTTGTCGGGGGCTAAACCGGTGAGCACTCGACCTTATCGGCAGCCTTACCTACAGAAAACGGAAATAGAGAAACAACTTCGTGAACTCCTCCAACATGGACTAATTCGACCAAGTCATAGCCCATTCTCCTCACCGGTCTTGCTTGTAAAAAAATCGGACGGCTCGTGGAGGTTTTGCGTCGATTACCGATCTTTGAACGATGTCACAGTGAAGGATAAATACCCCATACCAAGGATTGATGAGCTTTTAGACGAGTTGCATGGGTCTCGATACTACTCCAAACTTGACCTACGTTCTGGGTACCACCAAATTCGAGTTTGAGATGACGACATTCACAAGACAGCTTTCAGGACTCACGAGGGTCACTACGAATTTGTAGTGATGCCTTTTGGGCTCACCAACGCCCCGGCAACTTTTCAAAGCCTCATGAATGACTTGTTCCGCCCATACTTACGTAAGTTCATCTTAGTTTTCTTTGACGATATTCTCATATACTCAAAAACCCTTGGAGAGCATGTGGATCATTTAAAGGTTGTTTTGGGAATTTTGGAAACTAACCAACTCTATGCAAAGGAGAGCAAGTGTTGTTTTGGGGTTACACAGGTCAATTATTTGGGTCATGTTATCTCAGCCGATGGAGTGGCAGTTGAATCCGACAAGATTCAAGCTGTGTTAACTTGGCCAACACCCACCAGTGCCAAAGGGGTTCGGGGATTCCTCGGGTTGGCCGGATACTATCGTAAATTTATTAAAGGGTTTGGAAGTATTGCAGCACCCTTGCATAAGTTGCTGGGGACGGGTTCTTTCCAGTGGAATGACACTGCCAATCAAGCTTTCCAAAATTTAAAGAAAGCTCTTACCACAGCACCCACCTTGGGTTTGCCAAATTGGTCCCTTCCCTTCACTATCGAGTGTGATGCAAGTGGGGTGGGCATTGGGGCTGTTCTAACCCAAAATGGACGACCACTCGCTTATTTTAGTGCCCCGCTAAAAGGGACGATGCTAGCATGGTCAACTTACGAGAAAGAAATGTTGGCATTGGTTAAGTCGGTTCGAAAATGGCGACACTACTTATTGGGGTGGGCGTTCGTAGTTAAAACTGATCACATGAGCCTGATATCTTTTAGAGCAGCGAATCACCACACCCGCCCAAGCACGATGGTTGCCCAAGCTTTTGGGTTATGATTACAAGATCGAGTATAAAAAAGGGGTGTCCAACAAGGGAGCCGACGCACTTTCCCGTCGACCAGAGTGTCAATTTTTAGCTATTTCCCATCCGTGCTCTCTTATTTGGACCGATGTACAGCAGGACGTCAAGACTGATTCTTACTATTCAGGGTTGCCTTCATCTTTGCCCAGTAACTCACAGAAGGGAGTGACACTACGCGATGGGGTTTGGTTTCGAGGAGGGGCCATCTTGTTAAGCCCTACTTCTACTATAATAACTACTGTGTTGGAGAGATGTCATTCCTCACCTGAAGGAGGACATTTTGGGTTCCACAAGACGTTAGCCAAGGTTAAACAAAGCTTTTGGTGGGTTGGGGTCAAAGAAAGGGTGAAATGATTCATCCGTGAATGCTCGATTTGTCAACGTTACAAGACAGATAGTATGAAACCCGCTGGACTACTACAACCTCTTCCGGTTCCGAAGCGGATTTGGGAAGACGTGAGTATGGATTTTTGTCGAGGGGCTTCCAAATTCGCAAGGGTTTACGGTGGTGATGGTCGTAGTTGATAGACTTTCAAAATATGCCCATTTTGTTTCCTTACGACATCCATTCACTGCAGCCGCCATTGCTCGCGAGTTTGTCTCTAATATCGTTAAGCTTCATGGTATGCCATCCACGGTGGTCAGCGATCGGGACAAGGTTTTCATTAGCTCTTTTTGGCAGAATCTATTTAAGCTGCAAGGCACGGCGTTATGTATGAGTTCAAGTTACCACCCTCAAACTGATGGCCAAACAGAGGTGGTAAATCGAACATTAGAACAATACCTTCGATGCTTTGTGGGAGATAAGCCGAAAAAGTGGGTCGAATGGTTACCTTGGGCGGAGTATAGTTATAATACCTCGGTGCATTCTTCAACCAAGTTGTCTCCTTTTCAGGTTGTGTATGGAAGGGCTCCTCCCAAATTGATACCCTATATTCCAGGCACGTCTAATGTCCAAGCTGTTGATGATTATCTCACTGATCGTGACGCATTATTACGCCATTTACGTGCTAATTTGTTGGTTGCGCAACATCGAATGAAGACTCAAGCTGATCAACATCGCCGTGACTTGGAATTCGAGATTGGGGACTATGTCTATGTCAAGCTACAACCATATCGTCAAACATCGGTGGCTCATCGGGAATCCAATAAACTCAGCCCACGTTTTTTTTGTCCTTATCGGGTCTTAGAACGAGTTGGTCCAGTCGCCTATCGCATCGAGCTGCCTCCTGGGTCACTTATACACAATGTCTTTCACATCAGCTTGTTGCGCAGAAGTGTTGGCCAAATTTGTGACGTAAGCCCACCTCCGAGTGCGGAGCCTGTCGGTACCCCTGGTACACCCCAACCAGAATGCATTCTCGATGAGCGTGTGATCCAAACAGGAAAATATCGACCAAAGACTGAACTTTTGGTAAAATGGGTGGGATGTCCTCGTGAAGATGCGACTTGGGAAACCAAATGGCGATTTGCTCGTTCCTATCCTAACTTTCGCCTTGAGGACAAGGCGAGTGCGAGTGGGGTGGATTGATACGTGACTCTCATGCAGTCCATGCATGGTGGTAATGGACGCATTAAGGATTGTGCGTAGATGTTGCATACATGTGTTATTTCAATGTTTACTTAATTTCTTTTTTTTTTTACTTTCTAGTGACTTTGAATGTGTCAAATAAAGGGAATTATGGGGATGCCCAGTTTCCACGTTTACCATCATTTTAGGAAGTAGTTATTTGGTTTATTTTCTTTTAAGCAGACATATGTTATTTGGGGAAATATATGAAAAAGTTTGCATACATCTCTCTCTCTAAATTCTTGTATAACATTCCCTTGGTTTAGTTGTTGATTGATCCACATCAATCTCAAATCAAAATTACATATAACTTTTTCTTTTATTCTCTATCTTCTTCACAAATTACCCTCTCATTGTAAACAAGATAACTCTCCACTCAAAATCCTTCAACGCACAAGTTATCAACAGATCCATAATACAACAAATAATCAACAAGACTCAACAAGTTTTCTATCCTTGCTTCCAACTTCCTACCAACCACTATCCAAACAATATTTAACCAAGCTTATACACCCTTACAAAACGTCTTTTACTTCATCCCTTAAAACCTCATTTAAGATTATTTTTATGATGGTTTCATGAAAATAACTTAAGAACGACACTGGAAACCCTCAATCTTCCATGTTGTGATCAAGTAACTAGTAAAAAGCTTATGACATTGGTGTTTTGGTGGGTTGGATTCTCGAAAAGGGAACAACCATTAGAGAGTTTTGAGTGTTTTAGATACAAGTAGTTGTGTTCATGCAAAACTAGATGGACAAGTGTCCAACTAGAGAAGTGAATATAACAACAAGGGGACACATATAATCCCTTGTTACAACCCTTATTAAATAATGGGATGAGGTTTATTTATTAAACTTTGTAAAGAAACTCGTAATCCTTGATTACCCCTCAGAGAGAGAGAGAGAGAGAGAGAGAGAGAGAGAGAGAGAGAGAGAGAGAGAGAGAGAGAGAGAGAGAGAGATAGAGAGAGAGAGAGAGAGAGAGAGAGAGAGAGAGAGAGAGAGAGAGAGAGTATGTGTGAAATAATGTAAGATTGAAAAAGCGAGAACCAACCCGTCCTAACATGATAGGAGGGGTTTATATAGCACACCCTACATGTGGGATTGTGAGTTATACTGTTAACCTATTAGATTACGAGCCCATATAAGTATATATTGTTGGAGTGACTGATCCTTCCAAAATACGTAATATGGTGTTTTTCTTTGTGTGTTGTTCGTGAGTGTTGTTCGTACTCGATTCAATTCGAATTGATCACGGTTTAGAGTGGACTTATCGTTTTTGGTAACTAAAATGGGGAGCTTTTGATTATCTATTTCTACTTGTAATATAAACCTTAAAATTATTAAACATAAATATAAAAAAATAAAAGAGAAAAATCTAACCTTGATTTTCTGAATAAAATTGAGATTCGGATAGCTAATGGAATGACACTCGGATAAATGGCTTGGATGATTATACATGCTCTACTCTCGGATAAATAAATAAAAAGAAATTGTCGTTGATTATCTTATTTTAAACTAAAAACTTTTAAAGATATAAACTATAAACTAAAAATAAAGGAAATTAAACAAATTAAAAACTTGAATAAAAATAAAATTTAAAATGAAATAAAATAGAACAATTAAAAATAAACTTCTTCGGAATAATAAACTTTTTCGGAATAAAAGGGAAATTCGGAATAACAATAATCTCGAATAAAACACTAATTCGGAATAACAAACATATTCGGAAAAATCATCTGCTTCAGATAAACAAGGAATTTCGGATAAATCTTGTTTCTTCGGATAATGAAACTATTTTCGGAATAAATGGAGATATTCGGAAAAAGGGGTTATTCGGATAAAACTGGTATTTTCGGAAAAATAGGGAAAATAGGGTAATTCCGGATAAAAAGGACTTTTTCGGAATAAACCTTATTCTCGGATAAATCCTTATTTTCGGATAAAGAACAGTTTCGAAATAACAAACATTTTCGGAAAAAGAACAGATTTTCGGAAAGATATAATTCAGATAAAACTGTTTTTCGGAAAAACCTATAATTTTCGGAATAAAGCTGATATTCGGAATAACTGGTCTATTCGGATAATTAACTATTTCGGATAAACAACATTTTCGAAATATATTACCTATTTTGGATAAACTACAATTCGGATAAAAGAGCTATCTTCGGGATGATACAACTATGTCGGATAATTGCTTAATTCGGATAAAGGGGCTATTTTCGGGGTTTTAAAACCCTTTTTCGAAAATGAGAAAAACTAGAAGAACAGTAACGAATTATCTAAAAACAGGGAACTAGATCAAAATAAGCAAAAATCAAATAAGCACTTAACCAAAACTTAAGCTAAACAAATTTTAAGAAAAACTAAATAAGCCACAAATCAAAACTATAAAATCACCAAATAATCAAAATATTTAAAATCAACTTTTAAAAGATTAAATCTACCAAATCCACTAAATTAAAAACAAATTAACACTAATAAATCAATAATTTCAATAAGCTAAAACATCCACCACATCAAAACCATAAGATTAATGAAATAAGAAAATCAATCAAACAACTAACAAGATTAAACAAACTACATGATTAATCAAATCAACCACAAGATTAAGAAAGGAAGAATGAGAGATTTATAATAAGCTTGAATTAATTATCAAGATTAAGATTCAATTACAAGATTAAAAAGATGAAATATTAAGCAAACTTGAAAGGAAATTCTAGAGAGAGAAAGTAACACCTACTCCTAATTACCTTACTTGAAAAATAAACTAACTCCCTAAAATTAACTCTTATTGGCCTATTTATAGGAGGAGGAGATGTGGTGATGTTGCTTCTCTCTTTCTTCTTGTTTTCTCGTCTTTTTAAATAACTCGACTTTCTCGAATTTGTCTCAGGATTTGTCGAATGATAAAATGAACTCGTCTTCTAATTTTCTTCTTTTAGTAGACATGGTTCTTCGACCTCGTCAAACTTCCGTCTTTAGACTTTTTCTTCGATAAATCTTCAGAATAGGCCTTTGACTTCCATTCTTCTTGCACTTTTGATCTTTTGACTTCGTCTTTTGTCTTTTTCTTTGATAAAAGCCCGTGAAAGCCCGTGTTTTCTTCCTTTTTCATATTTTTGTCCTAAAACACAATAAAAACACAAACCACGCATAATTCCGCCTTTTACGACATTAAATACACGTTTTGGTCTTGTTTTTATTATAATTAAGTGGTAAAAGGATAAGTGTTTTCACACTTATTAAATCCCTACACTTGACCATTGCAATGCCCTCATGCAATGCATTAGTTTCAAAGCACGATTTACATTCTCCATCATAATTAACCCACCTTGGCCTTTATTAAACACTAGAGAATAAGGAAGCTTAAAAAGATAGAAAATTTCAAAATGTTTGAAGGAAGAAAAAGTAAAGAAATCCAAGACTTACATTAGGGCTTTGGTGTCATGAATGTTTATCACCCTCAAGTTTCACGTTCCCCATACCAAGTTTAAAAACGAGATCATTGTTATTATAAGTTAGTAAAGCTAACACTTACTCATGTGGCTCAATTACTCACTTAGACTCTCTTATTCCTAGGTGTATCTCTTATATTTTATTCTTGTCTTGAACGATCATGAGGATGCATTGATGACTTATTTCGATAATTTATTTAGGCCGAAAATAAAGTAGGACGATTTAATCAATAGTTAGCTAAACGACAAAATATTTTAAAACTGCTTCTCGAAACCTCATAAAGTTCATATCTTGGCATAAATCGTTTCACGAATTGAGACCTTTCTCGGATCGATATTTGGCATTGACTTCATACTTCGAATCTTGAGAGATGATCTTGAAATAATGGTCTTCTCTTCATAATAGGAATTTCTTCACTTGAAGTTTTTGAGAGATTCTTCATACTTGGACCACGACTTCTTCATTTTTCTCCAATCTTTATTTGAGATTTTGATATACAACTATCCGCCTCCTTTTAGGAGTTGGATCTATTTATCCTCATACCTTGCTAGGGTCTTTTCGGATCGACTTTTCCATGATCTTTAGGAGAGTATTTGCTTTTCGCCGTGTGTCTAGATCCTTCATATTGATTTTTGATAAATGATTCTTCACATCACTTTGGATCTTTAGCAACAAAATGTAGCCCTCATGCCTTGTTAGGGCCTTTTCGGACTCGCCAATATTCGCATCCCGCTTCAATAAGTTATGCCTTGGCTATGAACTCTAATTAATCCCGAGCAACTTTTAAACGATCGTGTGCTAGAAGCTAAGTAACTTTTCAAATCGTACAACCTTACTTATTGCATTAATTTATTAACAAGCGATGGGATAAAAAGCTCATAATTAACTCACATAAATTCATGAAAGAATACCAAACTTATAATTCACTCTATCATCTCTCGTTCTCCACAATTTAAAATCTCAAGGAATGAGACTCGTGGATGCTTAGCCAATTAAATCAAAGTTTTGGGTTTTCGAGTCATCTGTAGGATCTTGCAACTTCTTAGAATTTTTCAAGTTTAGAATTCGCATTTTAAAGTTCCTTTGATAGACGAATTTCTAGGAACAATTATAGGAACTTGTGAAAAGTTCGTGTTCTTAAACCCGTACGAGTTAAGACTTTTGCGTTTTAACGTTCCCTATATAAAAGTCTAGCAAAACTTGATTTAAACACTTTAAGGATACTAGCTAGAGTAAACTCAAATAAGTAAACTCGGGTTGAGTCAAAAGATTCATGACGGGCCTAATATATCAAAGATATCTAAACTCATTAAAACCATTTTATTTAACTTTATTTTTCTAATGAAATATATACATTCGATGCGATGACAAAAGGAAAGAACATAAAAGAAAATATCTGAAAAATACTACTAGGCCAAAATAGATCAAAAATTTTGAAAAACGTCAAAAAATTAAATTTTCTGGTTAAAATGAGGACATATTCATGGAAAAGCCCACTTAACTTCGATAGAAGTCCCCCTACACTTGATATAAACATTGTCCTCAATGTTTAAGCATGTGGGAGTAAACTCCCCTACACTTAGGACATTGTGCACTTTGTTTAAGTCTTGCTAAGGAAGAGACAACTATAGTGATTTCAATGTTAGTCATATAAGATATGAAATATGGAATCACAAAAGTTTAGGATAGAACCGGGAAAACGGGTACACGGGATCACGAGTCATCAAATATCATCAAAAGTGGCTCTTTGAAAGCTTTAATCCATGCACATCATAAGAAACAAGACAACAAACACCTACGTGGCTCCCCTACGCTTATTATGAAAATGTTGGGAATAAAATATAGCTAGTCTACTTGAGCGTTGACAAGAGTAAAACAAGCGTTGATAGGAAGAAAACAAACGCTAACAGATCAAGCGTTGACAAGAAGAAGTCAAGCGTTGATACATTGAAGACAAGCACTGATGGAAAGATTTAGTCTACGTGTATATTGTTTCTAGTTTGTTCCTAGTAAGGATAAGTTCAACATTGTATTTTCTATAATTATCTTTACCTAGAATAGTTGATACATAGACTCTTGTACAAGGCTTCTTATGTCTATAAAAGAAGACCTTTAGGTTATTGTTCAATATAAGTTTTCATACGTTAAAACAATTTCATTGTAAGCAAGTTTGTTATCATTAATCAAAGTGAAAGTTTGTTTACATCTTGTGTGTTCTTGTTTAAGTGTTAATTCCGCATAACACTTAGATTATCATATACATATATAGAGGTTTCTCTAAGTGTATAACTTGATCTAATCTCGTATACATAAAGCTAAATCGATCTAAGTTTGGGATCAACAAGTGGTATCAAAGCTTGTTGAGGAACTTTTGATCTTAAAGAACACAAGAACCCTAAAATCACCAAAACCCTAATTTTCACAAAACCCTAAAAACATCATGTCAAATCCAGAAGTAACCTCCTCCTCCTCACCTTTACCAAACATCAAGATTCCCATGCTTGATGCAACCAACTTTGAATTGTGGAAATTCAACTTTGAGCAATATCGGGGGATCTATGACTACACTCTCTGGGAGATTATTGAATATGGAAACACATTCAATAAAGCTCAAAAGATTGCTGATGCCATTGCTGCAAGAGCAGCTGTTGCTGGATGTTCAGAAGCAAATAAGAAAGAAAAACCTGATGATGGTAGAGCTATGTCTGCTGAAGACATAGCAAAGAAAAGGGTTGATATGAAAACCCTAAACATTCTGAAACTCTCTTTGGGACAAGAGAACCAGCATAAATACAGAGGTTATGAATCTGCAAAGGACCTTTGGGCAGCTCTTGAAGTTGCATATGGTGGCAATGATGATACTAAGGAAGAGAAGAAGAAGCAACTCATGCATGAGTATGCTGTTTTCAAGGCTCAACCTAATGAGAAGCTTAGCAGTGTTAGAAGCAGACTGCTTGATATTACAAGCAAGTTGTCCTTCATGGGGACACTAGTTGGTGACGTTGACACCATTGCCACTTTTCTTAAAAGCCTTGGTGAAGCATGGAAGATTGAGGCAAGATCTATACTTGCCAATAACACTCACAAAAGTTCTACTTTTGATGATATCTACAACAAACTAAGGCTGTTGGAGAATGAAACTCTTTTGGAGCATGGAAGTAAGTCTACCAACAGTAACATGGCCTTCTTCTCACATAGTGAAGGTCAATTTAATCAGAAGGACTCTTACATGCATCCAGTTACTGGATCAACATGTGTCAACGCTGGAACATGTCCTGTCAACGCCTCATATTCAGACGCTGACACATACAAAAGTGACTCACCAAGAGTTAAACCTGCTGGTTTGGATCTGGATACTGTATGTGCTTATATTGCTTCTTTGCCCAATGGTTTAGTGATTACATATGAGGACCTTGAGCAAATAAGTGATGATCACTTGGAAGATATGGATATTAAGTGAAACATGGCTCTTGCTAGTATAAGAGCAAACAGGTGGAATAGAAGGTTTAAGTAGAAGATGACCTTTAATGCAAAGGACACTGCTGGATTTGATAAATCTAAAGTTGAGTGCTACAACTGTCATTGTATGGGGCACTTCATGAGGGAATGCAGATCTCCAAAAAGACCTGATGCTGGCAAACCCTCAAGCCAAATTGTTAAGGCTCAGGATCCTAAGGCCATGGTTGTAGTGCAAGAAATTGATGGTATGGGATGGGACTGGAGCTATTTGGCTAAAGATGGGGAAGAGGATAAAGCTTTGGTTGCTGAGATAGAAGAAGAAGAGCATGTTCAATATGCTCTCATGGCACACTCCTCCTCTTCATCAGATAATGAGGTATACGATGATGCTTTTTGTAGTAAGGGTTGTAGGTTAAATACTGAGAAACTTAACAAAGAGGTGTGAAGATTATTAGATGATGTGAGTACTGAAAGATGCAAACTGTCTAATTATCAACTTGCTCTCACTCAAACTGAGAAGACAGTTTCTGAGTACAAGAAAATGGAATTTGACTTAAAAGACAAAATAAATATCTTAAAACATGAGTTAAATGCTAGCAATGATGTTAGGAGCATCATGGAAAGGGTTAATGGTGAGTTACAGGCTAAGTTAGACGAGGCCATTAAGAATAAGGATAATGTTGGCCTTAAAGTTCAGAGATTTGATAAGGCCACACAAATCCTAGGAGAATGTGTTAATAAACAAAGGGATCCTAAGGACATGACTGGGATTGGGATGAAAGACTATACTGTGGTTCCACCACCAGCTGGGGACTTCTATGGTGTCCAAAGAAAGGACCTGTCTTGGACTGGTCTACCAAACTCCAAGAGGAGGAATTTATTCCTCTACCAAGAGTTGTTACCCCAGTTGAAGAGTATCAACAGAAGTTGACTGACTTGAATGAATGGAAGAAAGCCAACCCTACCTTATTTGTTAAGGGTGGCTTGTTATGTGAAAGTCCAAATGAGTCAACCCTATTAAGGTAACAAACCCAATCACTGGTAAGGCTGTTGACCTTGGCTCAAACACTGTTAGAAAACCTAGCATCAAGTATGCAGAAATGTATAGGAATACTAGGTCACCTAAAAGACAAGTTAGTAATGATGGAACAGGCTTCTTCTCTTCTAGACCTAGGGTTGTGTCTAGAAAAGCCTGTTACACTTGTGGTAGCTTTTCACATTTAGCATATAAGTGTGTCAACGCTTCCCAGGTCAACGCTGTTAAAAAGTCAAACGTTGTCAGACCCAAACCTTGTGTGCAGCAAAGTCCACAAGTTGTTAGACCAGCCCCTTTCTTCACTAGAGGGTCTAACACTCATGGACAAAGACCATTTCAAAAGACCAATACTTGGTCTAATAGGAAATGGGTTACTGTAGCAAACCCTAGGTTCAACGCTGACAAGGGCAATTTCAGCGTTGACAAGACCAAATCCAACGCTGACAGAAACGTGACCAGACCTAAATATTTGCAACCACAGGGTAAGGGGTCTAAAGCTTCTTCAAGCTTGACATGGAGACCTAAGAAAGATCAAAACCCTAATGATAATGGGATTTCTATGACCTGTAACAGATTTAATTACATTTCAAAGGTCATTACAAAACCTATTGGGGTTAACTGGGTATTTCATCCAAAGAGGGATGAACAAGGGCTTGTTATGAGAACTACGTCTGTTCTTGTTGAACAACCAGATGAATCCAAGTCTGCTAAGGCTTGGGTTCCCAAAGAAAACTAACTTGTTTTCTTTATGTGCAGGGCATTCAAAAACAGGTCAATGATTATGGATATTGGGACAGTGGATGCTCAAGGCACATAACAGGGAAGGAAGATTATTTAACTAACTTCACTCCCATTAAGGATGGTGATAAGGTTTACTTTGGAGGCGGATATGGAACTATCACAGGCAAAGGAACACTTCTCACCAAGAACTTGCGTTTTGAAAACGTGTTTCTGGTAAAGGAACTTGATTACAATCTTTTTAGTGTATCACAAGTTTATGATAACAAAAATAAAGTTCTGTTTACTGATATTGAATGCTTGGTGTTAAGCAAGGATTATAAGATCCCAGATGAGAAATATATTGACTATAGAACACCTAGACATAAAGACATCTATAATGTGAATCTGAATGGGATTAGGATGAATAACAATATGTCATGTTTTTATGCTAAAGCTTCAGTAGATGAGAGTAATATATGGCACAAGAGACTAGGGCACATAAACTTTAAGAATATAAGCAGGCTTGTAAGACTTGGCTTGGTTGATGGTTTGCCTGAAAAGGCTTTCCATAATGACCACTCTTGTGTTGCATGTCTTAAAGGCAAGCAACACAAGGTCTCATTCAAGTCTAAACAGGTGCACTCTAGTACTATACCACTTCACTTGCTTCATATGGACCTATTTGGTCCAACCAATATAGAGAGTTTGAATGGTAAATCATACTGCTTTGTCATCACAGATGACTTTTCTAGGTTTACTTGGACTTTCTTTCTAGCTATGAAGAGTGATACTGCTGACACTTTAATTGATTTTATTACTCAAATTGAGAAGAAAACTGGTAATGAAGTTAAAATGCTTAGAAGTGACAATGGTGGTGAGTTTAGAAATAAGCTTTTAGATGATTTTTGTGCCAAGAAAGGGATTACTAGGCAGTTTAGTGTTGCCAGAACCCCACAACAAAATGGGGTTGTTGAGAGGAAGAATAGAACCCTAATTGAAGCAGCCAGGACTATGTTGGCTGATGCTCATTTCCCCATAGCTTTTTGGGCTAAGGCTGTGAATACAGCATGTTATGTTCAAAACAGAGCATTGGTCAACAAGATATAGAACAAAACACCTTATGAATTACTTTGGGGAAGGAAACCTAATATTGGTTTTCTTAAACCTTTTGGTTGTCATGTAGTTGTACTTGATACTAGTGATGCCTTAGGTAAATTTAGTGCAAAAGGTGATGAAGGCTATTTCATGGGTTATTCAGTGCAGAGCAAGGGATATAGGGTTTACCTTAAAAAGGAAAAACGTATACTTGAAAGAGTACATGTTAGGTTTTTAGAGAGTAAACCTAGTGATCCTGAAAGTGGTCCAAATTGGTTGTTTGACTTGGAATTATATGCCTGTCACTAATCCAGACATTGTGAAGGTAACTTCAAATGTTGTGGAAGAACAAGTGGTTGATGTTTCAGGTACACAGGTTAATGAAGAGGTTGGATCACAAGTAGAAAAGTCATCTCCCATACAAGAGTATGTCACAATTCCCATATGGACAGATGCTTTTGCTGCTACTGCTGCTGTTGGAAAGGATAATGGTGGTCCCCAAGTACCACCAGTTAACAACATGCATGGTCCTTCAGGCGCTGACAAAGGCAAATCTAACGCTGACAGGACAAATTCAGACGTTGATGGCTCAAACGTTGACAACACCATTTCAGGCGTTGACAACCCAAACCTTGACAACCAAGGATCAGGCGTTGACAGCACTTTTGAGCATCTTTTCTCCTCTAATTTTGAACAGGGTGAACCTTCCAATCTATATGAAGAGGTTCATCCTAATATTGATGAAAGAGAGTCTGAAGATGAAGATATTGGCAACTTGGATAATGAGATTGAAGACAACAGACTTTTTGAAGGAGGAGTTCTCACTTCTACTATGAAGAATCATCCTCCATCACAGATTATTGGGGATGTTATGACTCCTGTTCAGACTAGAAGATCTCATCAGAATCTTGGTGGATTCATTGCCAATATACACAAGAAGGTTGATACCCCCTCTTGTTCAATCATGCTTGTTTGCCTGTTTTCTGTCACAATAGGAACTCAAGAAGATATTTGATGCTCTCAAAGAACCAAGTTGGGTGGAAGCAATGCAGGATGAGCTTCACCAATTTGCAATTCAGGATGTTTGGGAGCTGGTTGATTGTCCCAGATATGTCAAACCTATAGGGACAAGATGGGTTCTAAGAAACAAGAGAGATGAAAGAGGCATTGTGGTCAGAAACAAGGCACGTTTAGTGGCTCAGGGATATACACAAGAGGAAGGAATAGACTATGAGGAGGTCTTTGCACCAGTTGCAAGGATTGAAGCTATAAGAATATTTCTAGCCTATGCTTCCTGCATGGGCTTCACTGTCTATCAAATGGATGTGAAGAGTGCCTTCCTATATGGCACAATTGTTGAGGAGGTGTATGTGATGCAGCCTCCTGGTTTTGAAGATCCAGAGCATCCAGACAAGGTGTATAGAGTCAAGAAGGCTATGTATGGACTTCATCAAGCCGCAAGAGCATGGTATGGCACATTATCCACTTATTTGGTGGACAATGGATTCAAGAGGGCACCATAGACCAGACATTATTTACCAAGAAGGCTGGTAAGGATGTTTTGCTTGTTCAGGTCTATGTTGATGATATCATCTTTGGATCCACCAATCCAAAGATGAGTGAGGATTTATCCAAGCTTATGACTGTCAAATTCAAGATGAGTGCAATGGGAGAGATGAACTTCTTTCTAGGGTTACAAGTTCAGCAGAAAGAAGATGGTATCTTCATCTCTCAGGATAAGTATGTGGCAGAGATCTTAAAGAAGTTTGGCTTTTCTCCACATGAAAAGAGGGCTACTACTCCTATGGATAGAGAACACCCTTGGGGAAAGATTGGAGATGGAAAGGATATGGATGTCAGGCACTATAGATCAATGATTGGTTCATTGATGTATCTCACAGCCTCTAGACCTGACATCATGTTTGCTGTGTGTGCATGTGCACACCATCAAGTGACTCCCAAAGAATGTCACCTTTATGTTGTCAAGAGAATCTTTAGGTACCTAAGATGTTATCACAGTCTTGGCTTATGGTACCCAAAAGATTCACCTTTGGAGCTTATTGCATATTCAGACAGTGACTCTGGAGGTGATAAGTTGGATAGAAAATCCATAACTGGTGGATGTCAGTTTCTTAGGAGCAGGTTGATATCTTGGCAATGCAAGAAACAAACAGTGGTGGCTAATTCTACAACTGAAGCAGAGTACGTTGCTGCAGCTGCTTGTTGTGGACAAGTCTTATGGATTCAGAACCAGCTGTTGGATTATGGGTATAATTTCATGCATACCAAGATATTTGTTGACAATAACAGCACCTTATGCATTATTAAGAATCATGTGCATCATTCTAAAACTAAACACATAGAAATTAAACACCATTTTATAAGAGATTGTTTTGAAAAGGGTTTAATACAACCAGATAGGGTTGACATAGAAGAAAATGTGTCAGATTTACTAACTAAATCTTTTGATGCTGGAAGGTTTCAATACTTGGTAACAAGTATCAGAATGATCAATCTTACATAATATGTGTTTTGGAGTCTTTTTTGTAAAAGTATGTGCAGGATAATGCATTGTTATTGGTCTTTTGAGGATTTAGATTTTCCACTATATTTTTCTAACACTAACAAAGGTTGCTTTAACGCTGATAAGTGTTATTGTGACGTTGTCAGCAATATATTTGTCTAACGCTAACAAAGCTTTTCTTAACGCTGTCAAGTGTTATCGGGGCGTTGTCAGCAACAATGTTAGTTTTGTGGTTTTCAATCTACATGTGCAGGTGGTGTTTGCATTATACCATTGGATACAGAGTTGCTTATGGATCATTGGAGGATCATTTGAGCATGTTTTTATTTATGGATGATGGTTGGAATTTTCTATTCCTATCTTGACATAAATTTTTTATGTTCATGCATATTTTGGCAACATTTGTATCACAGTTTAAGGGGAGGTTTTAGGAACCTTTAGGAATTTTGGGTATCCTTATGATACTCTTATCACAATTCTAGATTGTGTCTACATGTGAGTATGAGTTAGTTTTACTAAATCATGAGGCACTGTAGCATGCAAAGTTGATATACTATGCATGCTGCCAAGACATTTTTGGCCTAGAATTGGTTGTGGTCTGTTGGGAGACTTGGGAATGATTTTATGATGGGTTTTACCTGGGAGTAACAAGGAATTTTATAAGGTAACTTAGTTGTTAAGAGTTTTGGTTAGCAAGGGACACTAGAGGGCTGTTATGTCTATCTTGCATAAGCAAGTGTGCATAACTGGACAGTGCTTGCCGCCCTATAATAGTTATCAACTTATAGGTTATCTTCTCTAGGATAAATTACTTTGTTAAGGTCATTTTCATTTTTTATAAATTTTTATTTTTGGACGCTGACAAGTATTTTTCCAAGCGTTGTTGTGACCAATTTAGACGCTGACATGGCCTTGGCGAACGTTGACAAGAATATAGCCGTTGGGCGTTGATGGGTTATTTTTTACCGTTGACACTCAATGGGACCCTACCCAGTTGTTACTTTTTGACGAATTTTTGGGCCGTAATTTTGGGAGTAGATAACTTTCAATTAATGCATGAGATAAACTTATTTCTTTTCAATATTTTCATGATTGTATTTTGAAAATAGTTGCCTAATTTTTGACCAATCACATGCATTTTTCTCTCCTATATATTTGGCTCCTATTTTAAACAGGGTACCTCTCATTCTTGTCTAATAATATTTTCTCCTATCCTTCATCTTTATCAATTATTCAAACAGCTTTCAACAATGGCACCAAAATTTAAACCAAGTGATTTGGAATTGGGGTTCAGGAGTCAACACAACATGGTAGCATATTTGGACGCTGATGACACTTTGTTTCCCCAATACACACAAATGGTGGCGTATTTGAATGCATCCCCAATTAGGTATGCTCTTTCTCATGCTCCACTCATTGTTGTCACACATATTAAACAGTTTTGGAACAATGTTAGTTCCTCAATAGTTAATAGAGTGACTACATTATCATCTATTGTTCATTGGCACACATGGGTGGTTACTGAAGCTTTGGTTCGCCAAGCTTTGCATCTTGATGATGCTGATGGTATAACCACCCTCGCCATTAATGAAATAGAACAAGGACTAAGGGCTTTGGGTTATCCTTTCCCTGATGAGGGAACTTTAAACAAATATCATAAACAGGAGTTTCCCCCCAGTTTGGAAGTACCTAATACATGTCCTCTTGTAATGTTTGAGTCCCAAGTGTACTGCACACAATGAGATCAATAGATCTATTGCAAGTGCTATTGTGTGCATTGCTACTGGGCAAAAGTTTAATTATTCAAAAATGATTTTTGAGGGCATGTGTAAAAATAAAGGGAATAAAATGACTTTAGCTTATCCCAGATTTTTACAAATGGTTTTTGATGTCCAAGGTTACTGCACAAGGGATCATGATGATTTTTATGAGATCCCTGTGCAAAAGAAAGCAGTTTTTACAAAGATGAACTCACCCTCACATCGTGACTTACCCCTCACCCCAGCTATGATTGTTGTCGTTGAAGCAACACAACCTCAACAAGACCCACAACCCCAACTTGATCCAATACCTGAACCTTTACCTTCCCTACAACACATGCAAATTGACCAAGAACCCTTCGACGCTGACACTTTAAATGTTGGCGTTGACATGCCTATTCCAAACGTTGACACCAATCCTTCACAGACCCAAACACCCCTTAACCAACCAACATCCACCCAATCCACATCATCTTCTCCCCCAACACAATATAGGTTGCAAAAACGCCAAAGGACTATTAGAGTGTTCTCATCTAGTGGTCCTAGCCATGTAGCAGAGAGAACCACCACCACAAGTGTGGTTGGTGCTATGGATGAGGCTGGGACTATTGGTTCTAGCTTAGAAGCTGGCCAAGAAATTCCTAACATCTTTAAGACCTCATCCATGCCCGATGAATCTAACTTGTGAGGTCAAATACCCATTTTAGAGGAGGGCAGATTGTAACCAGTGATATTAATGGAATTGACGGCTGTCTGCATAAGCTTGCAAAAGCAAAATGCAGACTTGGTACATATTGTCAGTACACAAGGCTTTGAACTCAAGCAATTGAGGGAGAGGATTGTTGTTTTGGAAAATGCTATCACAAGGAGAGGGATGGAGGAATCTTCCAAAGGGGAGGATGAACAGATAAATGTGAGTGATAAGGGCTCACATGATGGTGAATCTTTGGGTGTTGTTGAGGCCCTTACTAGTTTGAAGAAACAACCAGGTTTTGATACGTCTCTAGTTACTCCTACAAACTTAAATGTGTCTTTTACAACTATGTTGGAGGAAATTACAAGAGGCGTTGAGACAGGTAATTTGGGCGTTGACAAGCAAGATTTGAACGCTGACATGAGTATCTTGGGTGCTGACAAAGCAAAATTGAGCGTTGGCAGACCTGCAGATGAGGTTGATGTATTCCAGTCATCATCCATCATCAAAGAAGTTTCTTCACAGGTATTACCATCTACCTTACCCATAATTGATCCATTAGATAAGGGTAAGGGTATTATGGTAGAAGTAGATGTTCCAAAGAATGCAGCACAGATTGAGTTTGATAGAAGGTTGGCTGCATAAATTATGGAACAAGAAAGAAAGAAGGTGGGTGAATCACCTTTTGTTGTCACTTCAGAAGAGCAAGAGGGAAGTGATGAAGCTAGTTCAGACTCAATTGTAATGATCATAGAACAACCAGAAAGACTTGAGTATGGTGATGAGCTGGCAAAAGAGAAGTTGAATGAGTTGAAATTGCAAGTTGATTTTGATATGCCAGAAGTTGTTTAGATGTACCATGCTTGGGAAGATAGGTGTATGGAGAATCCACATTTGACTATTTCAGACCAGATATGGGGTTTGGAGATTCTTCTAAGAGTAAAAAAGGACTGCAAGGTAATTCTGAGACACAGAGCTAGCAATATTCTCTCATTATTGAGAAAGGATAGAAGAGAGTTGTACTACATGCTACTCAGATGTCATGGAACAGGATGGACTTATAAGAAATTGATTGGATTGACATTTGAAGAGTTGGAGTTCAAAGCTTATCCCATTTGGGTAAGAGTGCAGGAAGAAAACACTCTAAGACTTCTTTCTGATGAAAGGAAAGAAGAACTTGTAGAAGAGATGGAGCTTAAGAAGGCATTGATTGTTCCCAGACCTGTGAAGAAGGGAGTCCCTCTTGAGTTTCCCAAAGATATGGATAGGTTGAATCCAAGTGAAGCTGTTATAAGAAAGAGCCTCAAGATCTCACCATTGGAAGCTTCAGATATGGTACAAGTGTTACCTCTTGATTCCAGAAACCCTATTATAAGCTATGAAGGAGATGAATGTGGGTTTTGGAAGATTGACAGGTATGGAAAAGAGGTTCACACTTTTACCACTCTTATATCTTTGTTTGCAAGTTTTGATAGAGAAGACTTGGTAGATCTATGGAGGTTGTTAGAGGCCAATTATGAGACTGAAGCTCCCACTTCAATCAATGCAATAAAACTGTGGTCAACATTCAAGAGAATGTGTGGACCAAGAGATGAAGATCCTGCTATTTGGAAGGATCTTGAAGATGACCTCAGTGGTCTTCAATGGTGTTTGTATTCAGCTGCTGGTGTATACTACTTGAGTTCTACAAAGTTTGCTGAGTATCTTCTTGTAGATGCTCAGTATTCCATGTCCAAGGAAGTCTTGGAGAAGATGAAGACTACACAGCTGGAAATTGATTATTCAAGTGACGTGGCCAAAGATTTGATCAGACATATTTATTACCAATATGAGAAAGTTTGTAAGATTCCTCCTAGTTCTTAATGTTTATTCAGAAACTTGGTTATTAGAGTAAATATCAAGTTTAGGGGAGGATTGTTGGGAATAAAATATAGCCAGTCTACTTGAGCGCTGACAAGAGTAAAACAAGCGTTGATAGGAAGAAAACAAACGCTGACAGATCAAGCGTTGACAAGAAGAAGTCAAGCGTTGATACATTGAAGACAAGCACTGATGGAAAGATTTAGTCTACGCGTATATTGTTTCTAGTTTGTTTCTAGTAAGGATAAGTTCAACATTGTATTTTCTATGATTATCTTTACCTAGAATAGTTGATACGTAGACTCTTGTACAAGGCTTCTTATGTCTATAAAAGAAGACCTTTAGGTTATTGTTCAATATAAGTTTTCATACATTAAAACACTTTCATTGTAAGCAAGTTTGTTATCGTTAATCAAAGTGAAAGTTTGTTTACATCTTGTGTGTTCTTGTTTAAGTATTAATTCCGCATAACACTTAGATTATCATATACATATACAAAGGTTTCTCTAAGTGTATAACTTGATCTAATCTCATATACATAAAGCTAAATCGATCTAAGTTTGGGATCAACAGAAAACAGGTAAAGGATAGATCATCGGGTTACCTCCCGAGAAGCGCTTGTTTTTGTTGATCGAGTCACGAGCCTGACTCGACCAGAACTAATTCAAGGGAAACGTGGTGAGGGATGGAATCATCTCATGAGAGATGTCCTCACCAAAGTACAACTTAACACGCTGGCCATTCACCATAAAGTTTGGCCTATTTGGTTGAGATAACTCAATGGTGCCATAAGGGAAGATTTTGGCGACAGTGAATTGACCGGACCAACGGCTCTTAAGCTTTCTAGAAAAGATTTTCAACCGAGAGTTAAATTGTAAAACTTGATCACCTATGTGAAACTCTCGGTTCTTAATCCTAGAATCATGAATGAGCTTGGTTTTCTCCTTGTAGATCAATGAATTCTCATAAGCCTCATTCCTAAGTTCATTAAGTTCATTTAGTTGGATTTTCCTAAGATCACCGGCTTTGTTGATATCAAAATTAGCCCATTTCAAGGCCCAATAAGCCTTATGCTCCAACTCAATGGGGAGGTGGCACGCCTTTCTGTACACAAGGCGACAAGGAGTACAACCTATGCGTGTCTTATAAGCGGTACGGAAAGCCCACAAAGCATCATCTAACTTATCGGCCCATGAGGCACGATGCTCTCCCACAGTACGCTCTAAGATTCGTTTAAGTCCACGGTTAGAGATCTCGGCTTGACCATTAGTTTGTGGATGATACGCGGTGGAAAGACGGTGATTGACACCATACTTAGCCATGACTCGTGCAAATCGATCATTGCAAAAATGAGTCCTGCGATCACTAATAATAGCATGAGAAACACCAACTCGAGCAAATAATTATTTCAAAAAGTTCACAACCACACTCGCATCGTTCGTAGGTAAAGCCTTTTGTAACACCCCCAAATTTATACAACTCAGTACAGCGGAACACTCGTTGGTGTTACGGGATAGCACATTACTCACATCATAGACAACGCATAAAAATCGCGTCGTTTAATAATAAATCATTTCCATTCATAAATATCAAATTTACATCGGTCCCAAGTCATATTATTTCATACAAAGTTTTACAAAGTATTTGAATGGAAAATATTGTTTAAGTGCGGGCCATGAATTCTTGTCGTCTTCCCGAGAATTACCTTCAAGTACCTGAGATAAAACATGTTAAAATAAAAGGTCAGCGACAACGCCGAGTGAATTCATAGAGTTTAATAAATCATCAATATAATATCAGTATAAAATTATTACTGAAAATCATTTTGTACAAATCATTTTAATAGGCCATAAAATAGCCAAAGTCATTTTATACAAATCCTTATCGAAAATCATAATATAGGCATTTGCCTAAAAAATCATTATACGAGCCAATGTCGTAAAAACATCATACAATACGTCTTATGACGTTGTATAAAGTCAAATAAAAACAGTTATATGAATATGGTTATGAAAACCAAAACACGAACATAATATCAATAGTATGACCCTGTATTGCTAGTCAGGCAATACATCGTAATTTCGGAGCGTCTAGTAGTATTTCGTTAGTTTGGATTATTATAAGCCGCATGACATTGTTACCTTACTAAACCAACAACGGGTAGCTAACCCGATACTCAATTTGCCCATCTAAAGTAGCGTGTCGTCACAAAGTTCACGCTATGGAAATCTTCTCATACATAAATTCGCTTACCAATCAATGTGGCACGACGGGGATCAACCGTCAAGGCGCGAACTGGGGTGATCGTCCCCAAATAGTACTATTATATGCACAAGCGTCTACCAAATCCCGGTAGTTCACAATTCATGCTAATGGGACTTTTAGTGACATAACCTAACTTTAATAATCCATTTAATTTCATCTATCGGGTCCTTTAATCATTCATCGGGTCATACAATCGGGTCATACAATCATTCGGGTCCAAATCAATAAACAAACAATCGGGACAAATGGTGTCCTATTTTATAAAAACTAACATGTTATCTCCCTCGCGGGTTTATAAAACATTTCATAAAAACATTTAAAAGAGTGCGAGGCTATGAACTCACGTTGATGTGGGAAGGCGGGTTATCGGCAATTCGGACGTACGGTACGTGCTTCAATCACGGAAACCTAGGCAAATAATATTCGTCTTAGACTCATGTCCAATGACTTTATAAAAATAACAATTATGTATACATATGATGATTTTATATATATGATGATCAAGTGGGTTTACATATTCTCATTTACTCATTTTCGTGTTTACGTATTGGTATCTTCTTACTAGTTTACTAGTTTTACCTATTTACGTGTTTTGAGTCCAATAAACTTATTATGAGCTCTTTAACTTGTATTAATCCATGTTATACTTATATTATCAGTATCTACACTTTACAAGTTGGGCCTAAATGGGTTAAGTCCAATAAATAAGTTTATAAGTGTTTTAGATTATTAGTCCAATAACGTTAACTTAGTCCGTTAATGTCCGTATGTTATATAGTTCGGGTTTTATTGGTTTTTACTTGTTATATATGTTTATATATCAGTATATAAGTTTTATAAAGTTTACATTAGACGGGTCGAACCATCTAAGTTTTATTCGGCAAAAAACGTTAATTTTACGGTAATAGCCGAAAAAGTCGTAAAAATCATGTTTATAGTTTTATAACTTATAAAACTTAACAAGTTACCATAAAATGTTCACTTATTTACCATTTTACATATTTATATAAATGAATTATATAAGTTAATGGGTTTTAATTTATATTTTATACTATTAAATTTTGAGTGCTTATATAATAGTATTATAATTTAATTTCCAAAATCTGATTTTTATCTTCACTTTCACCAAAACTGCCATATCTAGAGTTCTATATGGAGATAGAAGCTCAAATTTTTATCACATAAACTAAATTATATGTGCTCCAATTAACTCTTCTAAGCTACTGTTGAATCATCTTCTAAGTATTTTCTAAAAATCGTCCAAAACAGTGAACTCAGATTTGTATCTTAAACTTGTTTTGATCATATCTCACTCATTACAATGATTCCATTGCATGGCCAACTCTCACATGTGTACAAGACTCATAGCTTACTGTATATCAATTCTACTTCATCATTTTATCAGTTCATGACATGTTTCTTTACTATTTTATACAGCCATCAAATTTAAACAAGATTTTAGCCTTGTTTCTTATAATCTTTCATCTTTTTAAGCATGTTTATCAACACCAAATCCCCACACAATACTTTTATCATCATATAATCATCATATAAATATACAATAGGAAATAAAATACATGATTACATAATCAAAATAACAAGAAGATGAGGAGGACAATCTTTATACCACCATGATGATGTAGGTTGTGATCAAAACATGGATTTTGATGGAGAAACTTGTGATGAACCAAGACCGTCTTCAAGACCACCATTCTTCATAAACACCTTGTGGAAAATCAGCCCTAATACTCTATGAAAACTCCTCCTTGGATGTTATAAGGACCACCAATCAATAGGGTTTCAAAAGGGCTTCAACATATGTGTATATAACATAAGATTCCATGGTAAATTTTGATCAAAAGTGGATGTTTTTAAGGGATATGGGACGGCATATTTGGGAGGAGAAGAGAGAATGTTGAGTGGTTTTGCATGGTGGAAATGAGAAAGTGGTAAGTTGCTAGTTGTTTTGATGTGTGGTAAGCTTACATGCTAAGCTATGTACATGTGTAAGCTTAGTTAGCTTACACTTGACACATCAATGGTGTGTTGGTGAGTTGTTGGCCGCCCCATGTGTATTAGTAGGGTGGGATAATGTATTTTGTCCCACCTCACTAATTTACGGGTATTCCTCGATTCTAGTTTCCTCGATTTGCGTGCCCTCGGGTCGTTTTACAAAAAACGTTTTTATAAATTATGAATCACCGTCACAAAACGAATCCAATAAAAAAATTTTCATCAAAACGGAGTTCGAAAACGTAAATACGTAATCCTAGGGTTTCCGGTTTAGTCGTAAAGGACGTTAAAATAAAATCGTAAGTCTTAATCTCCTCTCGTAAATTTGTGAGTTTATGAACCAACACAAATTTAAAACTCTAAAATAATATTCACAGATAAATTTATTTTCTGAAATGTCGGACTGTCACCAAAGACGGTGTATGTAAACGTAAGCACGTAACGTAGAATCCTCCGGTTTAGACGTAGTCGACGCTACTTCAAGACGTAAATCCAAATTTCTTCCCAGAAATGAGTGAGTTCATAATGTAACATAAAAATAATGTTTTTAATTAATATTTGAGAATAAAATATCAACCATGAATTGACGGATTGTCACAGCATTTACCCCTAAACAGGATCTTTGTCCTCAAAGATCATCTTACTACTCGCTTCTTATAGAGTTAAAGCCATGTGGGTATTTCTTCCACATTCGGTCTTTTCTCACAAGTGTAATTCATTACAATACGCGAGTTTCATCAAACATAACTACGGGAATAAGATCAGGCTTAATGTTGACTTACTTTCTCTATCCATGATATTCACGGGTTTCTGATGAATGCAACTTTTCGCCGATCTAAGCTTTATTAAGAAGAATTCAGATTTTCACTTGATAGATATTCCATCAAGTTCGATTTACGAAACATAATTTACGCAGTTCTTGAAGTCCTAGGGTAGATCCAACTTATATGCCTTTCAATCCCAACTTTTACATCATCTCAATGGTCCCATACAACGGGGACTTATATCCCATGATTTGTCAGATCATGAATTCATTTTTTTTCCAAGGTTAAAAATTGTGGCATAACTTCGCTACCCATTTGGCACTTCAAGATCTACATTTCATTTTCACATAACCTCTTGCCCACTACCGGCCGTCAATAATCAGATCCTAATTTCAACAATCATTTTAGGTCTCGCGGGTCGGATATTTTGTAAGGTTAGGTTCGCCATCATAGGAAACCTTAAACCTAAAAGACATGTCCAACTCACTATGGGTGTATGTCGGATGTCTCCATCTCAACTCTTGCTTATAGATGCTCTAAGATTTAGATCCTAACAAGATTAGATCTCGATCCTAATACGATGATTATCAATGATAATCTCTCCAAAGGAAAACGATTATACGGTCTATTACCAAAGGTCAATCATTCAAACATAAAACAGCACTTATATTACTTTGTATCGTTACTTTACCTCGTCCCTTCGATTGGGGTGGTACATAGTACTCTAATCAAGGTTCGTTCTCAATGATTTCTGAGCAAATCTCTAGAAATTCGATGCGAAGCGAGGATCTTGATAAAGATGTTCGATACAGGCACACTATGCTTACATAACTCTTTTGCATTTATCATTAACGGGAATGATATTAGCAGATTTGGTCAGTCTGTCGATGACGACCCAAATCGAATCAAATTCAGATGATGACCTTTGCAATAGCTAGACATTTACTAATGTATGAGGCGATGTCTGCCTTCATAATTGCCATCAGTACAACTTCTTCAGATAAAGATACTTTTAGTCAAAAATGACATACATATAATACTTATACTTACAAATTCCAACATAACTATATCCCAAAATCTCCATATTTATACAACCACAAGTGGTCTTTAAAACATTTAACGCTATCGGCTTCTCAATTCTAATGGTTCACATTAGCCGCGAACCCCTTTTATTATCTATATTATCCTTTTTACAAACATTGTTTATTTTTATATTGTTCGGCAATTTATTTTGCACCTTCATTATTAAGAAATATATCTTAATTGAATCTTTATACTTTCTATATAATATGTCAGTAATTACGTTCACCTTTCTTCATATTTTCCTAAGTTTAGTTTCTTCTCAACTATTATTTTTATCTGTTTTACTCAATCCGACGTCTAAAGCGTTGGTAATTATTACAACTAATTAAATATTAAATATTCAATTTTTATGAAATGTAAACGTAAAGATTTTAAATTTCTTAGTCCATCCAATTATATGAAAAATGTTCAAAATAATTTTTAATCTAATTAACACGATTTTTGTTGATTTATCAAAAATATTTAATAAGATTCGTAAATGTTCGAAAAACCTTTGTTTATACTTTGGTCAAAGTTTTCTTAGTTGAAAAGCAAAAATTGTCGTTTTAAGTTTTCAGGTTATGGTATAAATGGTTTTACTCAATCCTTCTTAAGTTGTCTAGAAGTATACAAAAACATTTACCCCTAAACAGAAGTTTAGTTAAATGGTTTGTGTATAAGGGAATAATCCCTTAAAATTCTTTGTCAAAACATTTGTCAAAATATATTTGCACTTTCTTTTTAGTATAACTCAAAGTCTTAAAAGGGCTCTTAATTTTTGAAGAGTCAATATAGATTCCATTATCTATTACTCACACGGTCAATTAATATAAAGGATTTAGTCTTTAATCACATGTTAAATATTTAAGATACAGGTTTTTATCGTTCGGCCAATTCAGGGCAATCTATAAATAATTATTAACTCATTCTTATTCTTATAAACAAATAAATGGTCTTTAATGATCATAAGCATGAATTTATCAAATTACAGCCTACACACGTGATTCACCAAATTCATGAATACTACATGTGTATTAGTCAATCCAAACGACATCACGTGAAACTCATAATGTTCATTACAAGTACCGGATGTAGTGATTGGAATACATAATCTTTTTCGCAGATGCGAAGTTGATGATAACCATGCCGTGGGTCAAATCTTTAAAACATACGCTAGAACCTTGTAAATGATAGAACAAATCTTCCATTTCGAGTTATGGATATCGTTTTCGATTGTCAATTTACTCAGTTCACAGTAATTTATAAATATAAGGAATGATAACACCATAGCTCTTCATGATGACAGGCTTGGTAGAACAATATCTTTCTCCGACAACTCTCTCAGTTGTACGGTAATTCCTTAAATTCAGATGGTGCTGACGTACAGTGCACAAGCCACAAGTGCAGCACCGGAAATATAATCAATACCAATTTCAACTTGCCTTAGTGGCGAAGGTCTAGGTAATTCACCATCAACAAATACTTACTAAAGTTTCAGATAACATAAACATCTTTTAGTATATTCATATTAGGTTCTTTCTAGATTATAATATCTATGACTTATTCACAACTATTCACGTTATAATTTCAAGTCTAAATACAGGATATCGTCATCTACCAAGAATTATTTAGATCACTTTTGATAATCAGCATCTTATCATTTAGGGGAATTCTACTCGAGTTCCCATCAATTAAGACAATGTCGTCATGTCATAATCAATCAATCCATTCTACTGGCATTACCAACTTTCCAGTTTTATTGCCGTCGATAAGATGTGAACTTCTCAAAGGTCTAATAATAACTCACAATCCTTCACAAATTCAAGGATATTAGGAGACATAACTAACCTTAAAAGAGTAAGTTCAACGCATGATTTACGCGATAGAATTTCAAATCAGATACAAACGAAAACATTTAACGAATATGAATATATCCCATGTTTTCATAATTTGAGTACGCATTCGAAAGCTCCTCGGATTGTTACCCAGGTCATTCAAATGAAATCAAATCATAAGAAATGATAAGAACGTCAATACATCCAGTCGGGTATCAACACTCGGTAATCATATACTTTTTCTAGGAATCTCACCACGGGAGAATTGGACAAGAAGGGAATATCAATTGTCAAATAAGACAAATTCCACAAATGAGTAAATTCAACTCAGAAGAATAGATGGCACGGGCACATATGTAGATGTCTCTAACATTATGTCCTTATTTTTCACTTCTTGCAGATCTCATAAAATTTAATCTTTCACAATCTTCAAAGAAAATGTAGTGTTTATTCATTAGTTTTATGGTGACTACTAATCAGTCTTGCATGGTCCATTCCAAATTGTATGTAGGCGCGCAACTATATACAATTTCAAGATTAACGATGCAATACTCAGTTCATCAAAATTTTATCATCCATGTTTATAGTAAAAATCATTTTCATGCTTAATTCTTAAATAAGAATCACAAATAAATTTACAAGGATTTCTTTGTTATGGAAATAATTAAGTTTCCAAAGCGTCTCACAAACAACTTCATTTTGATATCAATCACTTATAAATCTCACTTTGAATAATCCTTATTGTGATGAAAATTAAATTTTCTCAAAGGATACCGTTTTAACTTTATAAAAATAATGTGTGATCTGCAAAAGAGTGATGAAGAGTTGTTCACCGAGAACTAACTACAATATGATAGGAAATGAGCTTAGCCAAATAATCATGAGGTTTATGACCTCGATGGCACTCACGAAGAATGATTCACAACGTAACTCAAATCAAGATGAGTACTTGTTCAATGGTTGCATCACTAATGCGAACGTTAGGATGAAGCAATAAAAGATAGATAACATCGATACATGTAGAAATTAGCAATCAAAGGTAGTCTTTTCATTAATCACAAACAAGTCAAAATTGTACCGTAACACATTACGTGTCACTATGTCATACAATTCTCAGAACTCATCCTACCAACTGATATCTCAGTTAAGTTAGGGATTTTTAAAAGATACCACAATGAATACTAATCTACAAGAGTCATTAGGTGTCCCACCTGTCCCGAAAGATCCATCGGTCTCAATTCAGAAGAAGATTTCTTCAATTTATTTATTGGACACTGGGCATTCTCGTTAGCGGACAATGGCCTAGGAACAACCCTTAACACAAACCTACAATCAATTAAAACCTTATAATTCAATCACAAAACTTAACGATTTCCTCTAAACAATTTCTTATTCCATATGGGTTAAATTTTACTTTATTCAAATTTCAACCACTTTTATACTCAAATTGACATCCTACCTCATTATCCAATACTTCAACCTTATTCTTAGGCCTTAAAAGGGCAAGAAAAGCTCAATATGAATCAATACTTAATTTCCAATCCTATAGCTCTTACAACAACAATTATCAAATGAGTCATTAATATGAAATGACTCGATCAGTCAATTAGACTTCTCGGAAAGGTATTAGTGGCATGAGGCTTTTGGGTAATGGTTCCAATGACAGCCTCAAGTGCAACATTCACCCTTTCGATTTCAATTTTAAGAATTGGATGACAACGAATCAGATGACATCTTTCTAGGTGGTAACGTTTTGTCAAACTCCACTCTATAAGGAAAGATCGTCATGACATCGATATCAGATTTAATATCGCCAATTCTTTTCCAATATCACAATCAACTAATATCTACATTTCTACGAATATCAACCATTTGTTGGGATCATAAATATCCACAACTTGGTTTAGATCTAGGATAACTAGAATTCCTACGAGAATAGCTTCGATTAATTTACTAGGGGATTTTAGGATACATTGTGACAATCTACGTCGTATAAATACCTCGTATAAATATCAAAATAATCATCAAACAATCATGTAATAAAATTACACCATATATATATATATATAATCCAAATTATATATATATTAAAATAACACTTCTCAGTCTGGCCTTGTCGGTAACTCGGGAATTCTTCGGCACCGTTATAGTCAAAAGTTTTTTAGACATTTTTAGAAAAATGTTTATAGTTAAAAGATTTTGAAATGTTTTATTCAAAACCTTAGTTTTAAAAATCTTTCGTTCTCTATAACGAGAGCTCTGATACCAAACTGTAACACCCCCAAATTTATACAACTCAGTACAGCGGAAGACTCGTTGGTGTTACGGGATAGCACATTACTCACATCATAGACAACGCATAAAAATCGCGTCGTTTAATAATAAATCATTTCCATTCATAAATATCAAAGTTACATCGGTCCCAAGTCATATTATTTCATACAAAGTTTTACAAAGTATTTGAATGGAAAATATTGTTTAAGTGCGGGCCATGAATTCTTGTCGTCTTCCCGAGAATTACCTTCAAGTACCTGAGATAAAACATGTTAAAAGAAAAGGTCAGCGATAACGCCGAGTGAATTCATAGAGTTTAATAAATCATCAATATAATATCAGTATAAAATTATTACTGAAAATCATTTTGTACAAATCATTTTAATAGGCCATAAAATAGCCAAAGTCATTTTGTACAAATCCTTATCAAAAATCATAATATAGGCATTTGCCTAAAAAATCATTATACGAGCCAATGTCGTAAAAACATCATACAATACGTCTTATGACGTTGTATAAAGTCAAATAAAAACTGTTATATGAATATGGTTATGAAAACCAAAACACGAACATAATATCAATAGTATGACCCTGTATTGCTAGTCAGGCAATACATCGTAATTTCGGAGCGTCTAGTAGTATTTCGTTAGTTTGGATTATTATAAGCCGCATGACATTGTTACCTTACTAAACCAACAACGGGTAGCTAACCCGATACTCAATTTGCCCATCTAAAGTAGCATGTCGTCACAAAGGTCACGCTATGGAAATCTTCTCATACATAAATTCGCTTACCAATCAATGTGGCACGACAGGGATCAACCGTCAAGGCGCGAACTGGGGTGATCGTCCCCAAATAGTACTATTATATGCACAAGCGTCTACCAAATCCCGGTAGTTCACAATTCATGCTAATGGGACTTTTAGTGACATAACCTAACTTTAATAATCCATTTAATTTCATCTATCGGGTCCTTTAATCATTCATCGGGTCATACAATCGGGTCATACAATCATTCGGGTCCAAATCAATAAACAAACAATCGGGACAAATGGTGTCCTATTTTATAAAAACTAACATGTTATCTCCCTCGCGGGTTTATAAAACATTTCATAAAAACATTTAAAAGAGTGCGAGGCTATGAACTCACGTTGATGTGGGAAGGCGGGTTATCGGCAATTCGGACGTACGGTACGTGCTTCAATCACGGAAACCTAGACAAATAATATTCGTCTTAGACTCATGTCCAATGACTTTATAAAAATAACAATTATGTATACATATGATGATTTTATATATATGATGATCAAGTGGGTTTACATATTCTCATTTACTCATTTTCGTGTTTACGTATTGGTATCTTCTTACTAGTTTACTAGTTTTACCTATTTACGTGTTTTAAGTCCAATAAACTTATTATGAGCTCTTTAACTTGTATTAATCCATGTTATACTTATATTATCAGTATCTACACTTTACAAGTTGGGCCTAAATGGGTTAAGTCCAATAAATAAGTTTATAAGTGTTTTAGTCTATTTTGTTATATTATTAGTCCAATAACGTTAACTTAGTCCGTTAATGTCCGTATGTTATATAGTTCGGGTTTTATTGGTTTTTACTTGTTATATATGTTTATATATCAGTATATAAGTTTTATGAAGTTTACATTAGACGGGTCCAACCATCTAAGTTTTATTCGGCGAAAAACGTTAATTTTACGGTAATAGCCGAAAAAGTCGTAAAAATCATGTTTATAGTTTTATAACTTATAAAACTTAACAAGTTACCATTTTTATAAAATGTCCACTTATTTACGATTGTACATATTTATATAAATTAATTATATAAGTTAGTGGGTTTTAATTTATATTTTATACTATTAAATTTTGAGTGCTTATATAATAGTATTATACTTTAATTTCCAAAATCTGATTTTTATCTTCACTTTCACCAAAACTGCCATATCTAGAGTTCTATAGGGAGATAGAAGCTCAAATTTTTATCACATAAACTAAATGATATGTGCACCAATTAACTCTTCTATAGCTACTGTTGAATCATCTTCTAAGTATTTTCTAAAAATCGTCCAAAACAGTGAACTCAGATTTGTATCTTAAACTTGTTTTGATCATATCTCACTCATTACAATGATTCCATTGCATGGCCAACTCTCACATGTGTACAAGGCTCATAGCTTACTGTATATCAATTCTAATTCATCATTTTATCAGTTCATGACATGTTTCTTTACTGTTTTATACAGCCATCAAATTTAAACAAGATTTTAGCCTTGTTTCTTATAATCTTTCATCTTTTTAAGCATGTTTATCAACACCAAATCCCCACACAATACTTTTATCATCATATAATCATCATATACATATACAATAGGAAATAAAATACATGATTACATAATCAAAATAACAAGAAGATGAGGAGGACAATCTTTATACCACCATTGATGATGTAGGTTGTGATCAAAACATGGATTTTGATGGAGAAACTTGTGATGAACCAAGACCATCTTCAAGACCACCATTCTTCATAAACACCTTGTGGAAAATCAGCCCTACTACTCCATGAAAACTCCTCCTTGGATGTTATAAGGACCACCAATCAATAGGGTTTCAAAAGGGCTTCAACATATGTGTATATAACATAAGATTCCATGGTAAATTTTGATCAAAAGTGGATGTTTTTAAGGGATATGGGACGGCATATTTGGGAGGAGAAGAGAGAATGTTAAGTGGTTTTGCATGGTGGAAATGAGAAAGTGGTAAGTTGCTAGTTGTTTTGATGTGTGGTAAGCTTACATGCTAAGCTATGTACATGTGTAAGCTTAGTTAGCTTACACTTGACACATCAATGGTGTGTTGGTGTGTTTTTGACCGCCCCATGTGTATTAGTGGGGTGGGATAATATATTTTGTCCCACCTCACTAATTTACGGGTATTCCTTGATTCTAGTTTCCTCGATTTGCGTGCCCTCGGGTCGTTTTACGAAAAACGTTTTTATAAATTATGAATCAACGTCACAAAACGAACCCAATAAAAATTGTTTCATCAAAAACGGAGTTCGAAAACGTAAATACGTAATCCTAGGGTTTCCGGTTTAGTCGTAAAGGACGTTAAAATAAAATCGTAAGTCTTAATCTCCTCTCGTAAATTTGTGAGTTTATGAACCAACACAAATTTAAAACTCCAAAATAATATTCACGGATAAATTTATTTTCTGAAATGTCGGACTGTCACCAAAGACGGTGTATGTAAACGTAAGCACGTAACGTAGAATCCTCCGGTTTAGACGTAGTCGACGCTAGTTCAAGACGTAAATCGAAATTTCTTCCCAGAAATGAGTGAGTTCATAATGTAACATAAAAATAATGTTTTTAATTAATATTTGAGAATAAAATATCAACCATGAATTGACGGATTGTCACACCTTTGCTTTAACCCATTTGGATACGTAGTCAATGGCTATGAGGATGTACTTGTTCCCTTTGGATGATTGAAATGGCCCCATAAAGTTGATGCCCCATACGTCAAAGATTTCACATTCTTGGATGAAATTTTGAGGCATCTCATCTTTATGTGTGATCTTGCCTTATCTTTGGCAAGCATCACAATGCTTAACCATTTCATGAGCGTCATGATAAATGGTGGGCCAATAAAATCCGGAGTCGAAAACTTTCTTCGCGGTATAATTAGGACCAAAGTGACCACCGGTGGGTCCTTTGTAGCAAGCTTCTAGGATTAGTAAAGCTGTCGGCCCATCAACACACCTACGAATGACAAGATCCGCACATTGCTTGAAAAGGTAAGGGTCGTCCCAATAATAGTGTTTAATATCAATACATAATTTTTTCTTTTGTTGGGACGTTAACCCTTCCATAAGAACACCACCCGCTAAATAGTTTGCAATGTCCGCAAACCATGGGGTATCATCACGATTGGAGTTAATAGACATTAAGGCCTCATGGGGAAAGTACTCATTAATTTCTTGATTAGGAAGTTCCCCTTGATAAGGATCCTCGAGTCTACTAAGATGATCCGCGGCTAGGTTTTCCGCTCCCTTTTTATCACGAATTTCGATTTTAAATTCTTAGAGGAACAAAACCGAACGGAGGAGTCTCGGTTTAGCATCTTTCTTGGTCAACAAGTATTTCAAGGCGGAATGGTCGGTGAAAACGATGGTGGTGGAAAGCACAAGATAGGGGCGGAATTTCTCAAAAGCATACACTACGGCTAAAAGCTCTTTCTCGGTAGTGGTATAATGCAATTGAGCCCCTGTCATTGTCTTGCTAGCATAATGGATTGGTTGGAAGTGTTTGTTCACTCGGTGACCTAAAACCGCTCCTACCGCGAAATCACTAGCATCACACATGAGCTCGAAAGGTAACTCCTAATTTGGAGAGACTAAGACCGGTGCCTTAGTTAATTTAGCTTTAAGAAGTTCGAAAGAGTCGAGACATTCTTGAGAAAAGATGAAAGGAGCATCTGAGTCACAGGTCGAGCTATCTTAGAGAAATCTTGGATGGAACGACGATAAAATCCCGCATGACCTAAAAAACTCCTAACTCCTTTGATGGTGGTAGGTGGAGGTAACTTAGCAATGACGTCAACTTTAGCACGGTCGACTTCGATACCGGCTTTGGAAATTTTATGACCAAGGACAATGCCTTATTTTACCATGAAATGGCATTTTTCCCAATTAAGAACGACACGAGTGTCTTCACACCGTTTAAGCATACGTTCTAAAATGGCAAGGCAAGATGAAAAAGAATTACCATAGATCGAGAAATCTTCCATAAAGACTACCATAGTTTCTTCAACCATGTCATGGAATATAGCCATCATACACCTTTGGAAAGTCCCGGGAGCATTGCATAAGCCGAAAGGCATTCTTTTGTAAGCAAATGTTCTATAAGAACAAGTGAATGTGGTTTTCTCTTGGTCTTTTGGATCGATAGGAATTTGAAAATACCCGGAGAAACCGTCTACGAAGCAATAGTAGTCATTACCCGCTAAACGCTCTAGCATTTGATCCATGAAAGGAAGAGGAAAATGATCCTTACGAGTGGCATCATTGAGCTTGTGATAGTCTATGCAAAATCGCCAACCCGTGAAAAGTCGAGTAGGAATCAACTCGTTGTTTTCATTGGGAACAACGGTTATTCCGCCTTTCTTAGGCACAATGGACGAGACTAACCCATGGAGAATCCGAAATAGGGTAAATCATTCCGGCATCTAGAAGTTTGATAACTTCTTTCTTGATGACGTCATGAATTTTTGGATTAACCCTTCTTTGGCTTTGGATTACGGGTTTAAAGTCTTCTTTCATGAGAATTTTATGAGTGCAAAAGTTAGGATAAATTCCGCGGATGTCGGAAATTTTTCAAGCAATTGCTTTCTTATGATTTTTGCGCACATCGATAACTCGATATTTTTCATCCACTTTTAAGTCCTTTGCAATGATGACGGGTAACTTCTTATTGTCTTCTAGGAAAACGTATTCAAGATGAGACGGTAAATCCATAAGCTCTAAATCTGGAGGATTGTCAATGTAAGGCTTAGTCAAATTCGGATCATCGTTTGTAACTTTCATAGGAGAAGGTGGAGAAATATGGTACTCATTGAGAAGTTTCTCAATGGTACGAATGTCTTCTTCCCAATCGGAGGGAGAATCGTCATATTTTAAGTCCACATCCCCAAAACTTGCTTCAAATTCTTTCAAAAGAAAGTCACTTTCTCCAAATTAGTCAATGATGGAGCAATAGAAGCTACGTTCTCAACATGAGGTAAAGGAGAAAGACCACTTTTACAAGCGTCTTTGAAATGTTCTTCACAGGCCTCATCAAGTACGTCAATGAAATTAACGTTCTCGTGTTCATAAGGTTGCTTAGAAAGTTTACCCATGTTAAAGACGATTTTGTCTTCACCAACTCTCATGATTAATTTGCCCGCAGCTACGTCAATAAGAGTGCGACCGGTCCTCAAGAATGGACGTCCAACGATTAATGGAACACGGGGATCCATCTCGTAGTCAACGACAACAAAATCCGTCGGAAAGGTGAATTTTTCGACACCGACGAAGACATCTTCAGCTATCCCCACCGGATAAGAAACCGTATGGTTAGCTAACTCCAATGTCATTCGTATGGGGACTAGCTCGGGTAGAGATAATTGTTTCCAAACGCTTAATGGCATTAAGTTGATACTAGCACCTAGATCGGCTAAGGCCATACAATTCTCTACCCCGGGAAAGCTACAAGGAATGAGAAAGCGACCCGGATCACCAAGTTTGGTTGGTAACTTCCTTAAAAGAACCGCGGAGCAATTCTCATTAAGTTGGGTTTGAGCAATATCAAGAAGTTTTTCCTTGTCACTTAAAAGATCCTTAAACATTTTAGCATATTTAGGCATGTGAGCAAGCGCCTCGGCAAAGGAGATGTTGAAATTCAATTGTTTAAACATTTTAAGAAAGTTTGAAACTTGAATATCATCCTTGTTCTTCAACTTCTCTTTCCTTAACCTTGAAGGATAAGGTATGTCGGGTTGAGAGGAAGGCTTTGGAATAAATTGGTCACTCACATCCTTTGGTGGTGGAGGGGTGGGGTTGGAAGGTGAAGGAATTGTTGAAGGTTGCTTGTTATCCTTTGTCACAATCACCGGAGTAGGTTTAGGAATCTCGGGTTCCTTATAGCCTTTTCCACTGCGGGTAGTGATTGCTTTCATCTCCCCTCTTAGATTTGCAATGGTGTTACTCGGAAGAGAACCCGGAGCAGAGGGTTGATTACTTGGGAAGAAACTAGCCATCATATCCCTTAAGTCATTCGTTTGATTGTTTAAAAAATTTCGCATGTCATTCCTAAGCTCGGCTCGAAGATCATTAATAAGTGTGTAAACACTTATCCTTTTACCACTAAAATCAATGAAAAACAAGACCTAATCATGTGTTTAATATCGTAAAAGTCTGAATTACGCGTGGTGTTGTGTTTTTGTGTGAAATAGGTACAAAAGTTCAAAAGGAAAGAAAACACGGGATTCACGGTCAATTGTTGAAGAAAAGTAAAAAAAAAGACAAAGTCAAAGTCAAAGAACCAAAAGTGCACCGAAGATCACGAAAACCGGCAAATTCGACACGAGTTTAAAGGAAGGATCAAGGAAGCAGGAATCGAGCTTGATTTTAGCGGATTTAATTGTTTATGAAGATTTTGGGCCTTGTGGGCCCCACATTTGGATAAATGGGCTCAAAAGCCCATTTGAGGAACAATTAATCCATTTTAAATTCACAAGCCCTAAATAGGGCCCAATTTGTGCAAACATATGTGACGGATGGTAATTCTGGACTCTAAGGCCCAACTTACAAGTTTATGAGACGAGTTGGAGATAAACATTTGGGTCAAGGGCCCAACAACAATCCATAAACGGAGGAAACAAATTTTATAAACTTTGTTAGGTCAAAGTCTTGGTCAAAATTACCCACTCGCCTCACACGTTTATTTACTCACCCCTTTCCTCTCTCACCTCATATTTTACTTCGATAAAAACAAAGTCGCCCCTTTTCTCTCTCACCCAAATAAACGCAGCAACCATTCACCACCCAAACCCTAGCCACAGAATAACATTTGGGCTTTTCACAATTAAGGGCGCGTGTAACTCACGTCCCTCAAATAAATCACCATCTTTTTTGGACTAGGAAGATGGTGGTCCTCAATCACGTGACAGTTTCCTTTCATGTGATTGGTCCTCACACCTCACCACAAATCATCCTCCAATTAGATGAGTCCACATCAGCATTGAAGAAGCACAAGAAACACAAACCCATCCACGGTGGCAATCCGTGTGATGGGTAATGGTTTTCAGCCGTAGATCAAGAAAATGAGAGAGAAAAGATGGAATCAAGGGCTGCGATTTATTTTCAGCATCAACAAGTCTTCATGAAGAAGTTTTAGGGTTTGCCTATAAAACCCCCATCATTCTGTATTTTTTATTTCGTGCCATTTTTATTTTTATTTTTATTATGCAAAATAGTTTTTAGGTAAATTGTATTTTCAATTTTCTTCAGTATTGTAATCTTTTATTATTAATGAAAGTTATTTAAGTTTTAATCAATTCGTGTCTTATTTTTTTATTAAACTTCTTATTATTGCAATTTATTATTCAATCTTTAAACTGTTTTAGTTATAATAATTAAATATTATTTAAGAAAGTTATAATAATTGAAAATAAATTTTGGTTAATAAATTTCCCCCACTGGGAAGTTTATCTTATATGTGGTTCGAAGTTGATATTCGTGATTCGAATGGTGTTGATGTTTAAAGGGTGGTCTCGGTTCGATTAAAAGGGGGCTCAGCGCCTCTCCTTCGGCTCAACGGTTTCGTCATCAGGTTCTATGTCTTTTTATTTACAAGTTTTAGTTAATCTATTTTGTTTATGAATTTGTTGAATCTGCTTTTGTCTGATTTAATATAAATCTGTTATTAGTTAAGACTGCTTCATTGAGTAGTGTTATTTGGGTGGATTTACTTAATTTGTTAGTGTAAAATCGTTTTATTTTAGAGTTAAAAGTTTTCTTACATTGAGAATGATTTGATGTAGTTATCTGTTTGTTTTTTTAGTCTGCTAAGTTTGAGTTTATTTTTTTATCCGATTTATTTGAAAGTTGTTTTAGTTGATTAAATTTGCCTTGTCCTGGTTAATGAGTTTTGGTATTTGTGTTTTATTTTCTTTGCATCTGATTAGTTCTGATCTGCTGTAGCTTAATCTGATAGATTATAGGTTTGGTTATGGTTTAGTTTGAGGAATCTGCTTTTACTTAAGTTGGCTTTGATTTGAGTTTCCTTTTGAGTATTATATATCTGATTCTGCAAAATTTGGTTTAATAGTTAACTTTACTGCTTTTGATAAATTTAGATTTGCTTATTTTAAGTTTTAGATTCATTTGCTTATTTTCTGTGTAGGTTTATTTGCTTATTTGTTTTGATCTGCATTAGACTTCAGATTCATTTAATCTGAATGTACAAAACTGATTTCTATCAGTTTCAAATATTAAAAAAAAATTATTAAACAAAAATTGTCTCCTACGAGACTCGAACCCGTGACCTGCCGTTCAACTGCCCAACGTGATAACCATATGCTCTAGTTCCTCTTTTGAGTTTTATACAGCCTTTGAATTTAATATAGGATAAATTTAGTTAGCTGTCAGTTTTGATAATTAGTTTAAATACAAGTTTTAGTTAGTTAATTTTAATTTAAAGTTTTTATATTTACTTTTATAAAGTTTAAAAAAAATAAAAATACTTTAATTACTTTTAGATATTTTTAATTGTTATTTAAAATTAGTTTCAAGATAAATTAGATTTTCATAAAAATAGATTTTAAAAGTAAAGTTTGTTTAGTTTAAAAGTAAAGTTAATTATTTTTAGAATAAAATAATACTCCCTCCGTCCCATAATAATAGTCCACCGATCAAAAACACGTAATTTAATAAAAACATCACTTTTTCAGGTTTCTCTTTCTTACTTTTTACACAATTACAATTATACCCTTAACCAATTAATTTACAACTTCTTTATTATTTGTAATAATACCTTAAAGTGAGGGTAATATTGTAAACTTGATATATATTTCTTATCTATTTTTGGACTGGACTATTAATATGGGACGTCTAAAAATAGTAAGGTGGACTGTTACTATGGGACGGAGGGAGTAGTTTTTAAATTAGTTTAATTAGTTTTAATTAGTTTCAAAATAGTTTTTGTTTAAATTAGTTTATGATTTTTAATAGTTTTGTTTAAATTTGAAAAAGTAGTTTTAATTAAATATTTCCTTTTTAATTAGATTAAATAGTTATTAATTAAATGGTTTTTAGTTTTAAAAATACCAAACAAAGTTTAATTAACCAAGAACAATTAATCTTACGTTAAAATTGGAAATCAATTCGAGTGAGTCGAGGAACGAAAAAAAGAGAATTAAAAGAATTGCAAAATTCGGACATTAATCATTCCCTTGTTTATTCAAATCACCTTTCAAGTTAATAATTTGGCTTTGAAGATTTTTCACCAACACGTCATTAGTCCTCATGTAGGTTTCGACCTCGTGATTAAATGTCGTGGATTGGCTAAAAGGTGGAGCTTGGTAAGCGGGTGGTTGATAGGTGGGTGGTTGATAAACTTGATTATTTCCTTGAGGTAGATATGGATTTCTTTGGGTTTGATATTTATTAGGAGCTCGAGGTTGGCTTTGATTGTTGCGATTTATTTTGTTTTGGTTTTGAGGAGGAAAACAGGTGGTGAAAGAAAATTGTTTGAACGATAAGTTAGCAAATTACGGTCACCTTGAGGACGTGCTTGATAGCCTCCCATGGAAAAGTTACCGTTAGCCGCGTACACGTTCTCACAAGGATTGTATTGAGTAGAAGGACAATCGGTGTATGAGTGAGAACCGCCGCAAGTCTCACAAGAAAGTGCTACAACTTTAACTTGTTGATATTGCTTCGTAGGAATGGTTAGAAAATTTTTGTTCATCTCGGCTATTTGGCGGGTGAGTTCGATTAACTCGGGGTTTGATGAAGTAGAAGAAACATTAACCCTCGTATTATTTCTTGAGGATGCGGATGAATCCCAATTTTTGTGATGAGTGGTCATGTTCTCGATTAGCTCTCTACACTCCTCGGGTCTTCTTTTCATAAATGTACCACCGACGGCGGCATTAATCGCATCACGATCACGAAAAGTTAAACCGTTGTAGAAAGTATCAATTAGCGTGACGTGGAGCATATTATGGTTAGGACAACGATCGATCAAGACATTATAACGTTCCCAAGCATCGAAAAGAGACTCATCGAGTTCTTGAGTGAAACCACTGATTTGATTCCTAAGACTAGTTACCATGGATGGTGGAAAGAAGCGCGACAAAAATATTTGAGTCATCTCGTCCCATGTATGAATTGAGTTTTTAGGAAGACGATCAAACCATTTTTCGGCATGGTGGGATAAAGTGTGTGGAAAAAGATGAAGACGGAGAAAATCCATGGTAACACCGGGCAATTTCATGCTTTGAGTGACGGTTATGAATTTATCGAGGTGTTTGTGGGCATCATCATCTAGTAATCCGCGAAATGGGCAAGCATTTTGAACTTGTTGGATCATGTGAGGCTTCAACGAAAATTCGGGAGCGGTAATTTGCATCGGCGCAATCGGTCCTCCACGTCCATTCATAGTCAGTTGGCACAACTCCTCCATCGTACGAAGGCCGGGTTGAGGGTGATGGTTGTTATTATTCACAATGGGGTGTGGTGGATTGTTATTATTATGCACACCGGCCATATCTAAGTCTTTACGAGTCTCGGGCTCAAGATTAGACGAAGATCGAGTACGCATACACTAAAAATGCAATACAATATTTTTGATTTTTTATCTTGTTTTTTTTTGTTTTTTTTAGATTTTTTTTTGAAATTTTTTATGCTATGAAAATAACGTTCCCAAGAGAACGGATCCCAAAATCCAATTTATCTCACAAAAAAACCGTTAATCTTTACGAAAAGAGCCGGCAGCGGCGCCAATTTAATATGGTGTTTTTCTTTGTGTGTTGTTCGTGAGTGTTGTTCGTACTCGATTCAATTCGAATTGATCACGGTTTAGGGTGGACTTATCGTTTTTGGTAACTGAAAGGGGGAGCTTTTGATTATCTATTTCTACTTGTAATATAAACGTTAAAATTATTAAACATAAATATATAAAAAAAAAGAGAGAAATCTAACCTTGATTTTCTGAATAAATTGAGATTCGGATAGCTAATGGAATGACACTCGGATAAATGGCTTGGAAGATTATACTTGCTCTACTCTCGGATAAATAAATAAAAAGAAATTATCGTTGATTATCTATTTTAAACTAAAAACTTTTAAAGATATAAACTATAAACTAAAAATAAAGGAAATTAAACAAATTAAAAACTTGAATAAAAATAAATTTTAAAATGAAATAAAATAGAAAAGTTAAAAATAAACTTCTTCGGAATAATAAACTTTTTCAGAATAAAAGGGGAATTCGGAGTAACAATAATCTCGGATAAAACACTAATTCGGAATAACAAACATATTCGGAAAAATCAACTGTTTCAGATAAACAAGGAATTTCGGATAAATCTTGTTTCTTCGGATAATGAAACTATTTTCGGAATAAATGAGATATTCGGAAAAAAGGGGTTATTCGGATAAAACTGGTATTTTAGGAAAAATAGGGAAAATAGGGTATTTTCGGATAAAAAGGACTTTTTTGGAATAAACCTTATTCTAGGATAAATCCTAATTTTCGGATAAAGAACAGTTTCAGAATAACAAACATTTTCGAAAAAAGATAAGATTTTCGGAAAAATATAATTCGGATAAACTGTTTTTCGGAAAAACTATAATTTTCGGAATAAAGCTGATATTCGGAATAACTGGTCTATTCGGATAATTAACTATTTCGGATAAACAACATTTTCGGAATATATTACCTATTTCGGATAAAGTACAATTCGGATAAAAGAGCTATCTTCGGGTTAATACAACTATTTCGGATAATTGCTTAATTCGGATAAAGGGGCTATTTTCAGGGTTTTAAAACCCTTTTCCGAAAATGAGAAAAACTAGAAGAACAGTAACAGATTATCTAAAAACAGGGAACTAGATCAAAATAAGCACTTAACCAAAACTTAAGCTAACAAATTTTAAGAAAAACTAAATAAGCCACAAATCAAAAACTATAAAATCACCAAATAATCAAAATATTTAAAATCAACTTTTAAAAGATTAAATCTACCAAATCCACTAAATTAAAAACAAACTAAACACTAATAAATCAATAATCTCAATAAGCTAAAACATCCACCACATCAAAACCATAAGATTAATGAAATAAGCAAATCAATCAAACAACTAACAAGATTAAACAAACTACATGATTAATCAAATCAACCACAAGATTAATAAAGGAAGAATGAGAGATTTATAATAAGCTTGAATTAATTATCAAGATTAAGATTCAATTACAAGATTAAAAAGATGAAAGGTTAAGTAAACTTAAAAGGAAATTCTAGAGAGAGAAAGTAACACCTACTCCTAATTACCTTACTTGAAAAATAAACTAACTCCCTAAAATTAACTCTTAATGGCCTATTTATAGGAGGAGGAGATGTGGTGATGTTGCTTCTCTCTTTCTTCTTGTTTTCTCGTCTTTTTAAATAACTCGACTTTCTCGACTTTGTCTTGGGATTTGTCGAATGATAAAATGAACTCGTCTTCTAATTTTCTTCTTTTAATAGACTTGGTTCTTCGACCTCGTCAAACTTCCGTCTTTAGACTTTTTCTTCGATAAATCTTCAGAATAGGCCTTTGACTTCCGTTCTTCTTGCACTTTTGATCTTTTGACTTCGTCTTTTGTCTTTTTCTTCGATAAAAGCCCGTGGTTTCTTCCTTTTTCATATTTTTGTCCTGAAACACAATAAAAACACAAACCACGCATAATTCCGCCTTTTACAACATTAAATACACGTTTTGGTCTTGTTTTTATTATAATTAAGTGGTAAAAGGATAAGTGTTTTCACACTTATTAATACGTAAAACGCATTTCTAACAATCTCCCCCTAAGGGAGGTCACTAAAAGTATAAAGGGGTTACCCAAGTTATAATAATAAAATGAACCTAGCATACTATGCTTGTCTTGAGCTCGTAGTATTTTCTTTCTTTTCTTTTTCTTTATCTTGTACATATGCTTGATGTGATCTTTGACATTAGTCTTGAGGATGTTTATTTTCCTTGATCTTGTGCATTCATCACTTGTGATATTCGCCTCCTCGTGACTTCATGTCACACACACTAATACCTTTGTAGTTTTTGAAAGCTTCAGAGTTTGATACAGCCGAAGATTTTGAGTTTAACTTTCTATAATTTATTGATATCTAAAGTGCAGAGAGTATACGTGTGGAAATGACTTCTTATCGGACACCGCAATGCCACCGTCTTCAAATGCAGCAACATAAGTAGACACGAACGAAATGCCTTTGAACATTTCATTCTAATTCGGTAGTATTTTACCTCCGGTCGGTAAAGACCGTTGACGATATAAAATATCATACTTGTGGCACGTAGTTTCAATTAAGAACCTACGTCACAAGATTTCGCGAGTAACCCTTTCTCTTTACTCGGCCGTCCCAAAGTAGACTGCGAACATAAAGAGTGAATCATTTGGATAAAATTATCCGCATGATTGAAGCCGTCAATTCAGATTCCTGGAAAAGTTTAATTCATGTAAGAATCGTACGATTGTTGCTTTCCAGTTGTCACGAGCTTCATTCATATAGAATCTTGCAAGTTACCTACCAAGTGTTGTTCGATGTTAAAACTAGAAGGATTTCCACTCATCACTATGAACACGAAGGAGTGTCACTCTGAGTGTTCTGGAAAGATCACTTGGATTTTGCGTAGAGGCCCTGGAACAAGTTTAAATTCATTAAAGAATTACAACCATTGTTGCTTTCCAGTTATCACAAGTTTGATTCATAAAGAAACGCACAAGTCGCCTACCATGAGCTTTTTGATGTTCGCTCAAGAAGGAATTCCATCTTCATTGTAAATACTTGCTTATTACTCAGATGTTCAGGCAAGATCATGAAGATTTTGCGTAGGACTCTTAATATCTTTCTTACTTTTCACAGCGTGTGAAGAAGCAAGGAAATATGGAAATGTGTCCTAATCAGATTATTAATGATCTCAATTGGCTCTAGACTCGTTCATGCATTTTAGATTTTTAGTGATCGGAGGTTGGAGAGGAGTGCCACTTTTTTAATACCAACTTATTCTAAGTGAATTAATCGATAGATAGTGTGTTGGTCTTCGTTTGATTAAAACAAATACCTTTTGAGAGATATTTGAGTTAGCTAGGATGGGTTGTGCATTGCATCACTAGGTCCATGATGTCTTATCTATAATACCGAGCATCATTAAAATGATCCCGATAGCATATGTATTGACCCGGTTTCTGCCTAAGTTGTAAAGAGGGTTAATTTCTTTTGACCCTTTATCTTTACAGTTCTTTTTCATTCTTCAACCCCTTCGATGCTTACCAATACGTCATCACTAGCACTTTGTTGTGATTGTTCTAGTGCTAACTTAAGTACTTGGTCGGCATTCAGCTACGTTCACAATCTTTCTCCATCTTTCCTAAGGACTACTATTTCTAGCTATGGAATGTCCTTGGGAAGATTCCTCCGGTTTTAGAAGAATCATTGGACTTAACCTATCATACCATCCTTATGTTACCACAATCCTTATTGTCTTTAAATAAATAGGTTGTGGGTAAGTATATGTCACCATGAAATCCATTTTGACATCTAAATCCATTTTGCTCACCCTTAATATATGTCACAATATTTGAAAACATTTTGCACATGTTGGGATGAGCCAGCACATTAAGTCAAACCAATGTATCAAAATTAATTTCATATTAAATCACATTTTCTCCCCCATATTAAAAATATTAACCAAATCGATATTTTTTATATGAATTGATTTAATGAAATTTTAAGAAAATTTGGGAAGAAAGATGCAAAGCCGAATTATCTTCATGATTGTCACAAGCTCTCCTTCAAAATTAATGTGGGTATACTTGATGTGCAATTGAAGTACCATTGATACATAAGTTTAAGGTACTTATCACGTGCAAATATCATATATGATAATGTATTTACAAGATTATAAATTTACGAGGTTGGATCTGAACGATGAGAAAATCATATGATAGAATCACTTGGTTCTTGTTGAGAAATGTTGGTCTCCCCCGTAACATCATGCCTGAAGTTATCTCCTCCTTTCTGAAAATCGGTATTCTTGTCTTGACAGCAAATGTAAACTCGGTGATTCTGTCTTGACGCCAATTGAAAAATCAGTAATTCTGTCTGGACACTAATTGTACTTTGAATCGGTATCAAAGAATCTGAATGTTTGATAATTGCTCCCCTTCAATTGTTGACCCTTTTTGATCAAAAGAGTTATAGTAATCGTTTGGGTAGTCCCATCTTCGATTATGTAGATACCAATTTGTAGGGATGATAACTTCATAAAAAACAAGATTTCTCTCGTTTTAACAAATAAATGCACTGATGAGTACATAAATTCATGTTAGATCGTGTTATTACGTAAACACAATCCCTTGCTTGGATATAAATTAAAGAATGCCTGATAAAATTAATTCTTGTTGTTGAGCCAAAGATTTTCGATGAAATGCTTGACTTGAATATAAAAAGCGGGCTGCAGTTTGAAATAACTACAAGCCATATTGCATGAGCTTAAAAACTTAGAATGTTTTTAATATTAGCCCATGCCCGAGAAAAATTCATTTCTCGTTGTGAGGATTAATTATCATTAAAGATACACTTTCCTTTTAACTGAAGAGCGAGTTCTAAGATGACATTTACTTAGAATTCGTTTTCATAAGCTTGAAAACTTTTAGATGTTTTAACAGAAAGCTCATGACCGAGAAAAAAAGAATTTCCCGTTATTAAGGATAAGTTTTCTTATTTAAAAGATACATTTTCCTTTAGTTGAAGTTCGAGTTACATCCTGATATATGACTATAAGTCATGTTACTTGAGCTTAAGATTTTGAATATCTTAATGAAGTAGCTCAAGTCCGAGAAGTTGTGAACTTCTCGTTGTTAGGATAAGTGCAGTTAAATATACACTTTCCTTTCTTTGAAGTTCGGGTCACAGTCTGTTATTGTACTATGAGTCATAGTTGTAAGCTTAACAGCAAATCCCCTGAGAAACTTGATTCTTAGATATCGAATTCTTCTACAGTCGCGGGTTGGAACGATATACAATAAGATTACCGCTTCGTTCTTGTTGAACCTTGATCTCGGTACCTGCACTTGCATCAATAGTTTGCATGCATTCATATGGGTTAACGATATCTATTTTAGAACCATGTGGGGGTTCACAAACAGCCTTGGTAGTCGTAGATGGAAACATCCTTCCTGTAGGAACCCACTTAAGACTAGCAGATTTGAAGATTTTACTCGTGGGTTGCTACCTAATATTGGATCTAGGCGACATGGTTTTCTTATGCACAGCGGAAGACTTAGCGGGAGAAAACCTATTTACTTTAGGAATCCCTCTTTTAGCACGTAAGTTCAGCTCCTTCAAGACTTTAGAAGCACAAGCCGCATGATTTGTCGTGAAGACACTTTTCATGCATACGGAACAAACACAATGTTTGGGGTCCGAATGAAATCTAGAAATCTTAGTGTTATGTAATCTAGCAGAAGACATCAAATAGGTATTTCTTGCTTATGTCCATTTATTAGCTTCCTCTACATAGTGATTATTAGGCATGTTACTCGACCTATGTTGTGGCATATTCTTAGAACTATACCTAGAATCACTAGTACCAGTCTTGTTTTTAGGTTTTACAACAGCTGATTTAATCACATTAGGCCTAGTTACTGAAGGGAGTGGTGTAGAAGAATGAACCATATCAACTTAAGAGGCAAACCGCCTTCTCGAGGATAAAGGTCTCTCGGATCTAAATGCAGTCGGTTGTCTAACAGACTGATTTTTAGGCGGTTTCCTCAAGATTGATGGGTTTTCAAGCTTAGTGTCTTCGCTAGTTCCCTTAATTTTCCTTAATTCGTTTTTCAACACAACTATAGCAAACACCTTTTTCTAAACCTGGGTCTTTAAATTAGTATTTTTAGTAATTAACGAGGTCGTTAGCTCTAGAGTTTTAGACCTCGTTTTATCAATAGAATTAATCAACTCATAATAACGTTGTTTTAAGGTCTTGTTTTCCTTTTGTAAGATGTCTTGGGATGCCAACTTAGATTCTAGTAAATTAATTTGTTTCACAAAATTATCTTTTTTGGCTTTAGAATCTTGAATTTTTTGATCTAGTTTTCATTCAAGAACAACGTTTTTTAATTTTCAATTTTTTCATAATATGTTTCAAACTTGTCATTTCTCTTAGAAATTTCTAGTTCCGCATCCTCAAGATCTTTTGATTGTTGAGCTATGATCGTTTTGAGCTCTTCAATCCTAGAATCAAAATTGGTTAAATAAGCAGTCATAAGGCATTTATCATTATTTTTAGAATTTTGATCACTCTATCCTCCATTATGACTCACATCGGATGAATCAGAAGTGGTATTGCTGTCACCCTTTTCCATCCCATGTTTGGCATAGGTAGGTTCGTAATGATCAACATGATGTAGATCATTGGTACATACATCATATACAGTATCCAATTGTACCTCAACCATTGGCTCTTCATCATGCATGCCAGAGTCATGTTATCGTGATTCGATGCCACTATTATCATCGTTAACCAAAGCGGTCTCCTTCATGTCATTGGTATAACCATTTTCCTTGTGCCTCTGCATCTGAGTTTCTTGCACCCGATAATCGTCCGCTAGTTGAAATCGTGATCTTTCATAAATCAAAGTCGAAACCGATGCCATGTATTTTAACAATGTACCACGGAATTCTTGAACCTCGGTATATGTGTCTTGAAGGAATGACTAGCAGATCACATAGTGTTCAACCTTAGCTAGATCGAATTGAAAGAAATGTGCAAACTGTGTAACTAGAACTTTAAGTGCATATGTAGATGCATATTGATTAAATTCTATAGAAACTAGAAGGGGGGTTGAATAGTTTCTTAAATTTACTTGGTCAAAGATTGGTTTTCAAAAATCCTTTTCAAAAACTTAGCTTGAGTGATTATGTGAAATCTTCTTATGCACATATGAACAATAGATAGTGGATCTAAACTAATAATCACAAGTATATGCAATAAGTAATAATGAATGGAAAGAGATAAGGAAAGGAAAGATTAAACCAAACACCAAGGATTTATAGTGGTTCGGAAACGAACCTCACTCCTCTTTCCTACTCCACTCCTCGAGTACTTCTTACTCAAGAGTTCACTAATCAACAAGCTACTTAAAGGTGGAGAAACCGTACATGTCGCTTAACCAATTTCCAACTCTAAACTAAAAGTCGAGCCCCAATCTTAGCTAGGACCAATCTACACCAATATACTTTAAGGCCTAAGCATTAACCACAATACATACACGACTTCCAAATACACACAATTATTTGGATCTTCACAACAATACAAGAATTAAATAATGTTTTAATCTTTAATGGATCTTGAGGTAAACACAACACTTCAAGGATGAAAGTGTTCTTCTCTTTTCACTTGATAGGATGAGAGGGGAGGAGAAAGATTTACTTCTAAACAAGTAGTAATCAACCAAATAATCAAGGATTTGAGTAATTTAAGAAGGTGGATTAAATCTGGAAATTTGTGTGCGAAAGAGGTGAAATGAAAATCTGAAAATGGTTCATTATTTATAAGACAAGAGCCCAACGATCATAACTGGGTGCGGTTCTTTGTATAGGCCCGCGGTTCCTTATTGATAAGGAACTGCACCCCTATATATGGATTCGCGGTTGTAAACTACGCTCCTTTTTGTCTTTTAGTGGGTAAGTTCCAACTGGTACAGTTTTTACCCTCAAAGGATATTCTTAAACCAAATGAAATATGCCATATTCAAATTTTCAATTTCTATTTTAATAAAAAAATTTCTTAAAAATAAATTTTATTAAAAAAACATTTGTCACTTAAATTAAAAGTGAGTTTTAAGAAAAACTAAATTCTTGATCACTTTGTTTGGTTGAGAACTTGTTTATTCATACCTTAAGTGATAATGGATGAAATGAAAAATACTTGAACTCAAGAATTTGATTTTCGTTGTTTTCGTAAATGCTTGTTTTTATATATTGTCGTAATCAAAACAAAGCGAGACCAAAAAACGCAAGTAACGTTTTTAGGCATCATTGCATTAACAATCTCCCCCTTTTTGATTCCGACAATACATAAACTCAATCAAGTATAAAGACAAGATTTTCGAAGACGAGTTTATTTCATTTCTCCCTCTTTGTCGAAGCAAAACGATAGCAAAAGTCTTTGTAGAAGAGAAGAACTGGACTTTTCTAATGCTCCCCTTTGGTGCTTACTCCTCTTGCTTGGGGCACCAAGGAGTCGAGCTATGGTGACAAGCTACATAGAAGGGTTAGAATAAGAAAAGAAAAACCCAACATAATATAGTAAAGGTCACACAAAAAAAGAAATAAGAAGAGAAGAGAAAGAGATCCAAGATCCATAAAAATCATGTTAATCCAAAAACATAAAAAGATACAAGGAAAAACAAGTCATAAAAGATGTATGAAACACAAGCCTACAACTTAAGCATAAATTTAATCCTAGTTACACTAGATTCTAAGATTTGCTAAAATTAGATGTCTTAAAGATAGGGATTCAAATTCAGCTTATTTTCACAAGGCTGTCAAGAGTCGTGCTATTCGAAATAAGATTGATGTGGTTACTGCTACTAATGGTATTGTTTGCGCTAATGAAGAGGTTACTGGTGCCTTCGTGTCTCACTATGAACAGTTCTTGGGTCAAGTGGGGGGACTATCTACCTTTAACATAGATGGTCTTTTTTATAACAGGATTAGTAAGAATGATGCCTCTTATATGATTTGGTCAGTGACTAGAAAGGAAGTTAAAGAGGCGATTTTTTATATGGGCAATGACAAGGCACCGGGTGCGGACATGTATACGACTGGCTTTTTTAAGGAAGCTTGGGATATTATTGTGGATGATATAACGAATGCGGTTGGTGAGTTTTTTATTAATGGGAGATTACTTCGTGAGGTTAACCATACTATTATCGCTCTCATTCCTAAAATTCGAGCCCCAAAGTGTGTGACTGACTAAGATTATTGCGATGTTCTTTTCTAGTGCATCACCAAGATTATTGTGAATCGTATTAAGGATAGCTTAAAAGATATTGTTAGTCCGAATCAATCTGTATTTTGTTCCTGGTAGTTCTATTTTGGATAATATTTTGTTGACTCAAGAACTAATGCACAACTATCACTTGGATCATGGTACCCCTAGATGTGAATTCAAGGTCGACATCCAAAAGGCATATGATGCTGTAGGTTAGGATTTTTTGCGTCTTAGTCTGGTGGGGTTTGGTTTTCATGACCATATGGTGCATTGGATTACGGAGTGTGTGTCTACGACATCTTATTCGATTTCCATTCATGGTTCGCTCTTTGGCTGCTTTAATGGGAAGCGGGGGCTTCACCAAGGTGACTCGTTGTCCCCATATTTGTTTACTTTGCTTATGGAGGTTTTGACTCTCATGGTCAGTAGAAGGGTTAACTTGTCCAACTCTTTTGCTTACCATCCTTATTGTTCTAAGTGGAGCTAGTTAACCTATGTTTTGCAGACGATATATTTTTGTTTGCGCATGGTGATGCTCCTTCGGTAAGGCTGACTAAAGAGGAGTTGGAGGAATTTAAATGTGCTTTTGGGTTGACGCCTAGTCTTCCTAAAAATACTACTTATTTTTGCAACTCTTTGAACCATGTCAAGCTTGCTATTCTGGATGTTTTACCTTTTGAAGAGGGTAATTTACTTGTTAAGTACTTGGGGGTTTCGTAATTTCGACGAGTCTTGTATATCGAGATTGGAAGGAATCAATTGAAAAGGTAGAAATCTGGATCCAAGATTGTAAAAATAGGTCATTATCGATAGCGGGTCGGGTACAACTTGTTAGATCCGTCATTGGTTATATGCATGTTTTTTTGGGCTTCTGTGTTTATTCTTCCGTCCCGTGTGCTCCTTGATATTGAACAAATCATGAGGTTGTATATTTGGAGCCAAGACATGAAAAAGGGTAAATCTAAGGTTGCTTGGGAAATCGTGTGTTTACCTAAGACTGAGGGTGGGCTCGAGATTAGGAGACTGAATTATTCAACAAGGCTTTGATGATAGCTCAGTTGTGAAAGCTTTTATCTTAGAAGGAGTCGTTATGGGTCAAATGGATCCATGCTTATAAACTGAGGGGCGTAGTTGTTGGGATGTTCCTAGTCGTGGGAACATGTCGTGGGGATGGAGGAAAATCCTTCAATTGAGGTCTTGTATTCGGGATTTTGTTTGGTAGAATATAGGTGATGGTAACACGGCTTCGTTATGGCATGATCCTTGGTGCTCTCCTAATCCACTTGTTGATATGGTGTCAGTTCGGGATATGTATGTTGCTGGTCTCACCCCTACATTTAGAGTTTCTGAAGTCTATCGCAATGAGATATGCACATGGACTTTATATCTAGTTCAGAAATACCCCGCGATCAATACTTACATCACCCCACAACTCTCTCATCGGCCGGATAGGGTTGAATGACGTATGGAGGATGGTACGGTGAAGGTTTTTTCTGTTTATCTTGTGTGAGACCCCCAAAATCTGACAAGGAACACGTAGGCAACATGGGGGTACCACGTCATGGTACAAGAAACAATAAAATACTGTTGACACAAGTTGACGTAATAAAGACATATACATTACATCAAGAACATCAGAGTTTTTTTTATACAAAGGTCCCAGAGTTTTATAAGCGGATAAATCTATTATTTATACATGGTTTTGTAATATATAGTTACCAAAAATCCAAAATAAACTTCTGTGAGATTTTACTAAAATCAAACTTTAAAAATAACACAGAAATCTCCAAGCTGCGAAAATATCCTGCGGGCTCCCATCCTTAGCAAAATTAAGCATTAGTATTACCTGAGAAATAACATGTAAAAAGGTCAACATAAAGCTGAGTGTAATTCAGAGGTTTAATAAGTAGTAATGTGGAATACAAACATAAATTTTATAAGAATTGAAAGATGATATGATTTAGTATCGTCGTACAAAATCATTAATGATTAATTACTGCAACAGCTCACGACACCGAAGCTTTAACATAACAGTTTTACCCCTAGTAAGTATCTAGTCAAAATACTTAGGTAGTCAAATGTAAGTGCGTCAAGGTAATCAGGACGGGGATTGTCAATCCCGATGGATCCATCCACAAAATTCGCGCTTGAAAATGTGAATTAACGGTTCATGATGTAGGGCTTTTTGACTAAGGTACTAATGCAATAAGTAAATGTGTAATCTGGGGAAGCATACAGTTCTCGAATAGCAAACTAAAAGTTTTAAATGATTGTATTCCACGCATGTTATTCTCACCCCGCAATTTGTAACAAAGTATATAAGAATAGGGGCTATGAACTCACCTTAAGCAGCAAGATCAAAAGATGCAATAGAAATCGACGGGAGAACCGAAAGTTTCTTAGGAACCACCTAGAAACGAATTATGCGTCTTAGGCATATGTGTAAAATGGAATGAATGCACATGATTATACTTGATTCATACAGATTAGGCATTGTACATAGGATTTTCAAAAGTCAAAAAGTCAAACTTCCCATAAATAGTAAGTTCCCGACACTTTTAAAGACGTTGCTTCAATAGTTTTACTAATTTGGCCGAAACTTTATTCGACTTGCAAAAATCATAATTCTCAAACCATAAATCGTTAAGACTGCTTCTTTACATCCCTAGAATCCTAAAAGAGTACTTTTCTGTAACAATTACCATAAAACCATAAATCTCAGTTAAATTGGATTTATAATTTTAATACTACAAGTCAGTCCTAAAGAAAACATGTGACTGATTTTTAAGGCTTACAGAAACGGGCGTAATTTGAAATCTACAAGTGCTATCAAAGCAAACTCAGTTGGAGGTGATAGCCCACTGAGTTCTCTACATGGATCAAGAGCTCTTTTTAAAAGATTGTAGAAAAATCTTGAGTTAATTACCCGTTTATCAGCAATGTGCAAAATCAGACCCGTTTTACCACAAAAATCATAATTAAATAACCGTAACACATCTCTCAATGAGATTTCTTGACACATCAAGCTAAGACCTGTATCTATGTCCATATATTTTTAACTAACTGTATAAACCCATTTAATATTTTCAAAATCAACCAAACATCACAGACCTTCGAAATTTATACCAAAATATAATCAGCCCACTAATATTGATGTATCCTCCAATGTATAGACCCAATTAAGATGAGACCAATTGGAAATGAAAGATTTAAGAGTCCTCTACAGGTCATAGTTTTACATAATTGGGTGTTTATGTACAAAATGTTTGAGTTATTGGCCATATACAGCAGGTGTGCAAAATCTGCGCACCTTCACCATTTAAAGCATAATTAAATCATCGGACCTCGTCTTAGATTGAGCGAGCCGGAAAAACGAACCTAAGATCTGGCGCTATCTCATCCTATTTTTCTTTTAAATGTGAATCTCACGAAACATTTTTAAAACAGCCAAACAATGCAGGCCTATCAAAATCAGCAATCCAATATATGCAAACACTAGTTTTAACCCATTTCAAATTCACCCAATCTCATACAATGCCATAATCAATGAAATCAAGGAATAAACATGAATATATAAGTATCAATATTGAAATAAATCAAAACCTATAGGAAAATCAAAATCAAAACCATGCATAAAGATGAAAAGGTTGACGATTCCTTACAAAATGATGAAAATGGATGATTGTTAACAAGATTTGTGTATAACTCCTTTCAATACATTCTATACTTATGAATTTGTGTGTGGAGCTTATGTTGGAACCGATGTTTGTTTTTTGGTTTCCTTTATGGCCATTTACTATTTTAGACATTTACCTTGCATGCTTTGATGACACGCTATAATTACTACGTAATGGTCCATGTATCCAAATAGGGTGTTACAATTATGGTATCAGAGTCAAGGTTTCGACCTGTAGGCTCTTAAAATTGACATGTGACTAGTGGGTATTCATCAGTGTCTTCCTAAAACTGACAGTACATTTTACTCATTTCATTTCTCTAACACCCCACCAAATGCTATGCGCAGCGGAACTACAACATTTGGGTGCTAGGCAGTTATCATCGCACACAAGAAATATCGAACGACTCCAAAGAGACGTCAATTTAAAACTTAAATTAAAAATTGTTAAAAGATACATGTCTACGGTTTTTCCAACCCCAATTGATACAACAGAGTTTAGCGTTTTCGGTCCCCATGAATCTCAACCCAAAAGTTACAGTTTTCACAACAACATAACATTAAAGTTAAAAATGTTTAAGTAATAACGGGAGGAAAAACAAGCAGACTCCAAGCCATACACACAACATCCATCCAATGCACGCTCCATGCTACACTTCAGCGGTTACCTGAAACAGATGCTAAATTTGGTCAACGAAAACGTTGAGTGGAATTCATAGGTTTTACAATTCATTTTGAACATATGTGAAATAAACACCATTCACGATCATTCATAGACTTGTCGATCAAACAATCTATATTCAAGATACTGGCAATTGTGTTTAAGCTCATGACACTAAACCGTTAACTCAATCACCCGCGTAATAATTATCGGCGCGATTCAGATGAAACCAAGGCCCCTAATAAGGCATCAGTTGCAATTATACCTTTTCTCTTATCACAAATTATCCGGCCGCAGGGGGTATCAACGTACTAGCCCTCGTCTCGGATAGGGTAGTCAACCCCATAGTACTATCACTTTGTATAAGCGGATATTTCTAATCCACGCTAGGACTAAACAATAGTTAATAGTTCATGAATTTAGGGACTTTTGCAACTAGGTACTCAACACAATTTCAAAGGCAACATTCGGGTCCAACAATCATTCATGACATATGTTCATTTTAAAAACTAGCATGCATTTCCCTCGCGGGTAAAACAGTTTGAAATAATAATAAGCGAGGCTATAAACTCACACCTTATATATCAAGTAGTCGATAGTTCGAGAGACGGTCACTGACGACGATACGGATGCCCGGGTAAATCAACACCTATCAAACCAAATAACGCGTAATGAGTAATCTCATTTTAAAAACCTTATGGTACTGTATAAAATACATAAATACTAGTCACTTATGACAATTACAACTCACGCCAAAACAAAACAACAAGCGTTACTCATTTTACACCATTTGTCCTTATTATTAACGTTATCCATTTTTATTCATTTTCGCCGATACTTACCAAAAGTACGGGCTGTTTTACCATACTTAACCATCTTTGTAAAATTTGACAAAATTCTCAAAAATACTATAAGACCTGTAGAAAACACATATTTAATTCCAACAAAAATTTTTACTTCTACGACCCGTTACTCAACGCTTTTCCAAAAACTACGTTTTTCGGACTGAAATTGTACTTTGACCAAGTCGGACTCATTTGACCCGTTTAAAACACTCCATTGACCCATTTGACACCTAAGTCCTATAATAGACTCAAATGTGCAGGTTTGACATCAAAATTCAGCCCTTGACCATTTACCAAACTAGACTTATAGTCCCCGGGATTTGACCTAAAACCAAGCATAACTTCGGATTATGACGGTTTTCATCTCCCGGTACACGATTTTCAAAACGTCGTAACTTTTGACTCGTTAGGAGTCGTAAGCTCTACCTTATACCAAATCGAAGCTAAGAAAATACTCTACAAATCTATCCTATCCACAAGACCTGTTTTCGAAATAATTTTTACGAAAATGCCTTAAACTTTCTGCCTAAAATCAACCTTACCAAAATCACACTAAAGCTCGTTTCCAAACCCATTTGTCATCACTAGACATCATCCTAAGCATCCCTAATCACAACCAAACCATGTTTTCAGTCCCTAACCCCTATTGATCATCAACCTCATAAACTAAAGTCCTAAAAACAAACATGCAAGTACTTGTACCCATCTAAAACATCTATAAACACAAGATTAAACACAAACCCATGCTCAAAACATCAATCACCATGGTCCCCCAAACACCCCCCCCCCCCTTAGCCGTGGGGTTTGGGTGACCAAAACACCACAACCAAATCAATTTTGGTGGGTTTGTTTAGTGATTATACCCCCATTACACATGAATTAAACATGCATTTATCCAATTAACATCAAAAACGATTTTGAAAAATTCCTTTGATTCTTGAAAAAAAAATATGAATGCATGTTGGATTAGATTACATAGAAAGATTGGAAATGATTTAATTAGAGGTGGTCTAACCTTAGTTTTAATCAAAACCAAGTAGAAAAAAAATTAAGGGTGGTTTATGGTGGGTTGGGGGTGGCCGTCGGCCTAAAGGAGAAGAGAGGGAGAGAAAAAAAAAATTTACAAGTGTTTTTGTGATGTATGTGTTTTGTTTCCCCTTTTGTAATAATTGGAAGGACCCCTTGTGCAATTTAAGCTTTCTTTTGGCCTCAAGTAAAAACGACACTAAAACTTGCGGGATTGACTCACTAGTCATTTTAGAAAATTTTACGGGAGTCGGAAATTATCCCAAACACTCCAAAATACTTTTGGGATACTTTAAATGTACCCGGAAAGCAATAAAACTCACCCAACTCGACTTAACACGAACCGTAAGTAAAATTCTCGAAAAATTACATTATCGATAAAACGTCAATAATTATAGAAATTTGGGCATCCATCGGGATCGTATTCGTCATCGTCTTTCTTGAATCGTCAATCGTCAAAATTATAACCTCGAACATCGGTTTCGACCAAAATACTAAAATATATAGCAATTAAAATTTATTAAAAATTTCAAAAATTAGCGTAATTTAGGGTAATGTTAGTGACCTCGGTTCTAGGGTATCACATCCACCCCTCCTTAAAGAGAGCGACGTCCCGGCGCTCGCCTCTTCTTATACTCACATTTCGTGCCGCTGGAACAAATGAGGATACCTTTCCTTGAAAAAGTCCTCACGTTCCCAAGTGTATTCCGGTCCACGCCTAGAATTCCATCGAACCTTCACAATGGGAATTCTACTACGCTTCAGCCTCTTGACCTCTCGGTCCATAATTTCCACGGGTTCTTCCACAAAATGCATTTTGTCGTCTAGTTGAATCTCGTCCAAAGGAATCACCAATTCCTTATCCGCCAAACTCTTCTTCAAGTTCGATACGTGAAACGTGTCGTGAATAGCACTAAGCTCGCTCGGCAACTCTAACTTGTATGCTACTGGTCCAATTCGTTTAACGATCTTAAATGGTCCAATATACCTCGGACTCAACTTTCCTTTCTTCCCAAAACGACTTACACCCTTCCACGGCGATACCTTAAGCATAACCATATCTCCGACTTAAAATTCCAACGGTTTTCTTCTGTTATCGGCATAACTCTTCTGTCGCCTTCTCGCAGCAAGTAGTCGGTTCTTGATTTGCACAATCTTCTCGGTCGTCTCTAAAACCATTTCGGGTCCAGTCAATTGACTTTCCCCTACTTCACTCCAACACACAGGCGATCTACACTTCCTTCCATACTATAACACCCCACTAGGATAAGTGGACCGTTACGTGTATTTATGGCGTGTCATCAAAGCATAAGGTAAATGTCCTAAAACATTAACTGACCGTAAAGGAATACCGGAATCAAACATCGGTAATCCAAACATAAGCCCAAAACATGAAAAGTAAAATACTGAAGGAAATGACTAAACAATGTCCAAATAAGCAGAATAATGTAAGAAATGCATAAAGTGAGAAGTCTGAATAGCTTCCATCCGAATGCACATGCTCTCAGAATCCTAAGAGCGTCCTGGTGTACATGCCGTTAGAACATGAAAGGAACTACGGCTGAGCATGACGCTCAGTGAACGGATATAAAGCATGATAAGGAATTACTGAAATGAAACAGATGATAAAATACTGGAGCTGTAAGACTGATAAGTAAAGTTGCAGCGGAAATCTGTGTATAATCTGTAAAGTCTGATTTATAAATAATAAAGCTGAACTGTTATCTGTTAAATCTGAAAACATACATTTACTGTATTTTAATTGCCAGAGCTTATATAGGTCAAGTGCTGTAACAACGTTGCATGAATAACTGGAGGGGTGACCTCGTCATGCTGTAGAGGGGTGACCTCTAAATAACTGTGCTGGGTGGAGGGATCAGCTCCAATGTGAAGGATGTAGAGCACACACCACATTCACCTGCTAAACTGTAAACTGTAGCGTAGGATGCATCCATACGCCCCACTAATAATACTGATAAAATGGCCAAGCTGAGCTGAGTGGGACGATGCAGGATATCACTCTCCTGCATGTGAGTCACGACACCGGTGCCTCTAGTGTCGTGGTTACGGTACCTCCGTAACTAGTACATAAACTAATCATGCTTGTATATAATGCTCAGGCGATTTATTTTATTATAAACATGATTGCTGATAAACTTAAACATATACTGGGGAAAACATTTGGCTGCAGACGGGGAATCCTAATCATGCATAGGAAAGGAAGTCCTTACTGAAAGGACGGAAAATCCGTACCATCAATCAAAACGAAAGAGACAAATAATAGAAGAGAGGTAGGAATATCCGTACCTTAAATAGTCACGACGAACTTAATTGTGTGGCAACAGATCTACAAAAATTGATATCAACCGAATTACTTTTAGAACCAAACTATTTATTAAGTATGATTATTTTTAGTAGGACTACATCTCATTTACTTATGTTATACAACTCTCATTTCTTCTTTACATAACAAGCCATATAGATCAGTAGCTTTTGCATACAGTTTCAAAGCGTTAAAATATCACTACATGACTTGAGTATAAGGTGATAGATTACTGCTTATTCATTTGAGTATAAAGGTCATCATATTAAAAATAGGCGGTAATATAGCTAATAAATCAAAGTCTGATGTTTTTTCCCAAAGCTAATAAACAAAGTATTATTTGAAATAAGGGTTTACGTAATAATAAGAAGAAACAAAAAAAACTCATTCTATCCTTTAACACCTTATTGTTAACGTTTGTAAAATATACAAATTTGAAAACAATAGTTATTACTAATCAATGTCATATTTATATCTTATAATGCTAGACATTTATGAAATATTTTCCGTCATGGTTTCATTGTAATTCTTAACTTTGTAATAACTATAACCGTTTCCTTCATTATTTCGTTTTCATTTCTTAGATCCGTTTGATAGTCATTTTCTTAAATAAATGTGATATTCTTCCTTTTTAACCCCATGTAATCTAATCTACGCTAAGACATGCATGTATGTATATATATATATATGAGAACGAAGGATAATCATGAATTACCTGAACACTAAACGAAAATAGACTGAAACCAAAACAGTAACATGATCCGACCAACACCTAAGACATATACTCCACCCAATCATGAACTCTATATGACCACCTTCGAATGGAAGCAAAAACCACAACGTGCACACATGCTGAACCAAACACGAACCACTAACAAGAATTCGAAATCGGACCACCTTGACATGAACTATTACCAACTCATATTTGAATGGACGCAAATCTCTATGTTTTATTTTGAATTGGCATCTTCTATTTGTTTCTTTGGTTTAGGGTTGCCGTCAATCAAGCATGATAAATAAGAACCCATTATACATGGACGTAGTATACTTACTATTCAAATAACCGGATATGCCGTTGAACAAAATGATTACGTTTCATTTGTTTAAATAGAAATTCAAATCTTTTATTGATATCCATGCTATTGATTAGTTTATAAAAATATTTCAGAGTATGTCAATTTAGAAATGACACCACATGATTTGCTTTTTAACGTGGGAATGGATCAAATTTAGAATAAGTCAATTATAGCTAAACCCCACTATTTAACTTTAAAAACGGAACCGTTTTTACTAATACATATCATCCATACTAGGTACGCAATATATATATATATATATATATATATATATATATATATATATATATATATATATATATAATCATTTGTAGACTTTTATTTTTGTGTTTAAACAAAAAAATTAAAAAAAATGAAAAGTCGGGTGTTATATTTTGTCCTGAATTATTTATTTCCTGAGTAATTAATAATTGCGTAATACTTGAATTAATACTGTTATTTATTATCTGAATAATTAGTTACACAACGTTTAAATTAAAGTTGTGATTATACGTAATTAATGTTCGTGGACCTTTAAAGTGGGTTTTACAACTCTTCCCCTCTAAAAAAAATAATTCGTCCTCGAATTAAGGATGCGATTATGCTGCGGTTTTACAATTCTTCCCCTCTAATAAAAAGAAATTCGTCCTTGAATTAAAGGTAATAAGTTGATGAAGTTATAAGAACTGAAAGATCACGTAAACTGAAAAGATATGAAAGCTGAAAGGATAATTCGTCCTCGAATCTAAGCATAGTGCTGCTTAAAGGGTATAAACGTGACATGACTAAAGTGAACGAGGAATGTAACATGACTGAAAGAACTTAACTGAATTTTCGAAGGAAAAGAATGAGAGGTCTGGATGGACTCCTCCGTTCCGAGTGGCTTCCCGCTCGAAACGACTCCTTCAAAGGTCTAACCCAATGAAAATCTTGGTCCTGATGACTCTGTCCTGATGAATGCTGAAATACATTCTAGTTCCATACTTAAGATGAATCTTCTGAATCTGATAGAATGAACAAGCCATATCATGAAAAGGTACGTACAATTATCCTGAAGAGGTAACATTTATATTTCTGGGCAGGTTGCTAAAAGTATATAGGGACGAACTACGTGAACAATTGTGAACGTGCTACGTGAGCAATTGTGAATGTGGTTTGTGATCATAAAAAGAATACTGTGCATGAAACATATCATGAATATGATACGTGAAGCATACGGTGCACGTGATACCAGAACATATCATGAACGTGTGCTGACTGAGGAAGAAATGCCAAACGATACGGCATGAGATGTGAAACGTCTGCCTGGTTATGGAATAGTTGTCCTAATCTTGAGTCTGGTTTCTCAAGCTTTTTGTAACCGTATTCGGTAATAAAATATGAAACGTGTATCGCGAAATGGCACACGAAATTGAATGTGAACAATGTTATGAAAGCTAACGTGAGCTTAAATCATGAGATAGCACAAAACATGAACTGAAACAACATCATACTGCGAATGAGACGTAAACGTGAAAGTGAAAATAAACGTGAACGTGAATGTGAATGTACACATGATCGTGAACATGAACGTAAGCGCGATTCGCGAACGCTAATTTCCATCTGACAAGATTGTTGATGGAATACCTTGGAATCATACGATCTATTGTTGAATTTCCTGCAGATTTGTTACTACGTAATCATTTCGGATAAAAGAAGACGTGTAGGCTGGGTTAACTGGTTAACAATGACTTAGATAGCATCATGCTTCGCCTAAGTCTGTGATAACTGACAATAACCTCCATGGAATCTTATCTTATTTCTGTTCAGAAATTTCTATGGTTGTAATAACTCATTAGCATGTCGGTGTCCTATCTTGAACCTGCGGTATGTCAGGCATCTAGATATGAACATAGTTGCATCAATGTGTGATACTGCTTCTGTCAAGATTCTGCCTGGGATTATGGGACATTCAGGTGGAAATCTGGTTGAATAGTTATGGAAACTTTTTTAGTGAGAACTGTCGTTTGTTTCTACGGTAGCAGTCAATTGAGTTCTAGAAAATTTTGTACTTCGTTCACAGGTGTCGGTCGGGACCATCAGGTGACGGCCTTCACCTTCGTAGGATTGTCTGAAATCGCTTTCTGCTGAAATAGGGTGGCTTAGAAATGCCACCTTGTTCATCTAGAACTCACATCTGGAAAGCTGCGTATATAAATTCCTCCTGTCAGAAAATCTGTAGGATCGTGAAAAGATTATTCTCATGTTCTTCTCTAGAATTTAGGAAATCAGGATGTTATCATTGAACATACTGACTATTTTGTATGTGAATTCATAAAAAAAATTATTCATAAATTTCATATTAGCTGGGGCATTAGGGAGCTCAGACGTATAGGTCAAAATTTTAGAGAGACTATAACGTGTTCAACAACAATCTGGAAAACATCATGTTCTTCTCTCACCACTATTGGAGGCATGGTCGCGAATTGTTTTGGAAAATATTTAAGACATCATAGCAGGTCAGGTAAACCTGCTATTTATGGAATGAACATTGATTAAGAATGGTGATCTGGTAAAAATTTAGTGGTCGATACCTGATCTCATGATACCGGCCTTCTTCCTGATAGACATAAACGGTGCACTTCCTGGTGGTGCGCTAGGGCGAATAAGGCCTCGTTCCGGTAACTTTTGCAGCAAATGCTGCAACTCTTTAACTTAGCTAAAGCCTTGCAATAAAGATTTTTGAAAACACGTTCCGTTCTTGAGACTAACTCGATATTAAATTCTGTCTTGTGGCCAGGAATGAATTTCTGGAAAACCTTCCAAAATTACATCTGGAAACTTTGGGATAATCTGTTGATCATGAATTTAAGGAATTTCAGAATTCGTATCATGAATAGTGACCAGAAGTCTTCGCAGCTAAAAGATAATAACTCGCGTGCTCGTAAAGCTGGAACAGTTTGTACAGATTTTTCTGGCAGGAGTAAAATGAATATGTTCAGGGTTGGTAAGACGGATCTCGTCGTTAACTGAAAATAAAACTTTAATAAATATGGTGATATTGTTGAGTCCTATCTGGCTGAGAGACATGTGACTACCTGATTTAAGATAAAGCTGAAATAGGAATACGTGAAGTAAACATGGGGACTTTTCACTGAATGTGTTCGTCCGTAACCTCACAGAGTGAATACTACGTGTTTAACCTAAATAATACTCCAGTGGTGGTGACTGAAATTTTCAAATGATTTGATTTATGCGTGGCATAATAGAACGAGTGTATCCCCCTTGGAGGGTGCCCTGAATCATTGAGGGTCTGGTTTAGAAACATACGGAGTTATGAGTTCTGACTCGTACTTTGAGAAGATATTCGTATGACGTGTACCATGACTGGTGTCCTGACAAATGTCTTCCGAAATGATACTTGAGACCTGTGTCTTAACTGTTATCAGGACATGTATTTTAATGGTGAGTCTGAATAAGGTTAAGAATTTCTGGTAACTGCTAGGATTGGCGAACCGGCTAGACTACTGACCTCTGTATTTTTGGTCACGTTCGTTCCGGAGTTCTGATGGTTACTGACTGATTATTTTTAAGCACGGTGGTTGTCATTACCGCCTTGTCTGTCAGTTTCCCGATGGTCGTTATTATCACCGTGATTCATGTAATTATTTCTGATGAGTGGCCGACTGGTTACTGGTCCCCACTCTTCTGACTGAGAGATTAGATGAGTGAAATGTGACATCTAACTGGGAAAGTGAAAGCATGGAATAGAATGGTAATGTCTGATGGTTGAAATTTATTCTTGTCAGAAATTTCAAATTTATATTTTTCGTCCTTGTTTGTAGAGTCTTCATATTATAAACGGCATCAGCATCTTGAGAAATCTCCAAAGTATCAGCAGCATCCGCATTTGTGAGGTCTTCAAAGTGTTAGCAGGATCAGCATCTGGTAAAATCTTCAATTCACGAGCAACATCAGCACCTGGTAGAATATCGACAAGTGGAAACGCTGCTATGATTGAGGATCGATTAGCAATATCCATGGAGTAGGGTACCTGGAGTACACCTGGACTACTGTACATGAAGTACAAAATGAATACTGCACATGGAGCATATATGAGACACTGTACGTGGAGTACACATGAAGTTTGCCGATAGGATCAATACTGATGTCAATTATTTGACATGATCAAAAGAAATAAACTGATTTAACTAGTTAGCAAACTGCACTGAAACGATTAACATGATAGGCTGATAATTTCTGCGTGGACTTAATGTTGGTTGTATAGAGAGCTCGAAAGTATGGTTATACAGAGTTTCATCAATGTTCAGTATGAAGACATGATTGCTGAAGACCAGAACGTGATTTATCATGAAATTGGATTTTACTGTAATTCTTGTGTATCTTAACATGAAAACATCATTACTTTGCTGAAAACATAATCCTCGTAAGGAGACATGAAACTTAATCATCATGAAAATGACATTCACGTGAGAGCATGAAACTTTATTTGTTAATAGGAACCAAAGTATAACCATCAGAGGTTTAACATCAACTGGTGTGGATGGCTATGGTTCAATCTACAAAATTCTAACAAGAAAACATGTGACTAAGTATGGGCGATTCTGTCTCGATCCATACTTGTCAAAATTTCATGAGAACTGTCAGGTATAGAGTTTACAATCCGAGACTAAATATGGTTGGCTGTAGTCCAGTCCATACTTGTCAAAATTTATAAAATATCGTGATATGATAAAGGTGACCAACTATGGATCGGTTCACAAAACAACATTCAACTGAAAACATGAAATTTGATTTGAACATTGGTGAACGTATATGGGCTGGTTCACCAAGTAATATTCGACTGAAAGCATGAATTTATCAAGAGTAAGGATGAACGCCATTGGGTCGGTTCACCAATACAAAATTCTGAACGGGCAAGGGTGAACGCCTATGGGTCGGTTCACCAAAACAAAATTCGCAGAAAAGCACATGCGACTAAATATGGCCAGTCTTGTACCAACCTTTTACTTAGTCAAAAACTTTAAGAAAACTGACTGATAATGGAATAAAACTGACTAATAAATGCATGAGAAACATGAAAGATAACAACGCCAAAATCTGGGAAGTTCCTGGTGACTACCCACTAGTCACAGGTCAAGTTTTAGAGCCTACAGGTCGAACCTACAGCTCTGATACCATAATTGTAACACCCCACTAGGATAAGTGGACCGTTACGTGTATTTATGGCGTGTCATCAAAGCATAAGGTAAATGTCCTAAAACATTAACTGACCGTAAAGGAATACCGGAATCAAACATCGGTAATCTAAACATAAGCCCAAAACATGAAAAGTAAAATACTGAAGGAAAGGACTAAACAATGTCCAAATAAGCAGAATAATGTAAGAAATGCATAAAGTGAGAAGTCTGGATAGCTTCCATCCGAATGCACATGCTCTCAGAATCCTAAGAGCGTCCTGGTGTACCTGCCGTTAGAACATGAAAGGAACTACGGCTGAGCATGACGCTCAGTGAACGGATATAAAGCATGATAAGGAATTACTGAAATGAAACAGATGATAAAATACTGGAGCTGTAAGACTGATAAGTAAAGTTGCAGCGGAAATCTGTTTATAATCTGTAAAGTCTGATTTATAAATAATAAAGCTGAACTGTTATCTGTTAAATTTGAAAACATACATTTACTGTATTTTAATTGCCAGAGCTTATATAGGTCAAGTGCTGTAACAACGTTGCATGAATAACTGGAGGGGTGACCTCGTCATGCTGTAGAGGGGTGACCTCTAAATAACTGTGCTGGGTGGAGGGATCAGCTCCAATGTGAAGGATGTAGAGCACACACCACATTCACCTGCTAAACTGTAAACTGTAGCGTAGGATGCATCCATACGCCCCACTAATAATACTGATAAAATGGCCAAGCTGAGCTGAGTGGGACGATGCAGGATATCACTCTCCTGCATGTGAGTCACGACACCGGTGCCTCTAGTGCCGTGGTTACGGTACCTCCGTAACTAGTACATAAACTAATCATGCTTGTATATATTGCTCAGGCGATTTATTTTATTATAAACATGATTGCTGATAAACTTAAACATATACTGGGGAAAACATTTGGCTGCAGACGGGGAATCCTAATCATGCATAGGAAAGGAAGTCCTTACTGAAAGGACGGAAAATCCGTACCATCAATCAAAACGAAAGAGACAAATAATAGAAGAGAGGTAGGAATATCCGTACCTTAAATAGTCACGACGAACTTAATTGTGTGGCAACAGATCTACAAAAATTGATATCAACTGAATTACTTTTAGAACCAAACTATTTATTAAGTATGATTATTTTTAGTAGGACTACATCTCATTTACTTATGTTATACAACTCTCATTTCTTCTTTACATAACAAGCCATATAGATCAGTAGCTTTTGCATACAGTTTCAAAGCGTTAAAATATCACTACATGACTTGAGTATAAGGTGATAGATTACTGCTTATTCATTTGAGTATAAAGGTCATCATATTAAAAATAGGCGGTTATATAGCTAGTAAATCAAAGTCTGATGTTTTTTCCCAAAGCTAATAAACAAAGTATTATTTGAAATAAGGGTTTACGTAATAATAAGAAGAAACAAAAAAAAACTCATTCTATCCTTTAACACCTTATTGTTAACGTTTGTAAAATATACAAATTTGAAAACAATAGTTATTACTAATCAATGTCATATTTATATCTAATAATGCTAGACATTTATGAAATATTTTCCGTCATGGTTTCATTGTAATTCTTAACTTTGTAATAACTATAACCGTTTCCTTCATTATTTCGTTTTCATTTCTTAGATCCGTTTGATAGTCATTTTCTTAAATAAATGTGATATTCTTCCTTTTTAACCCCATGTAATCTGATCTACGCTAAGACATGCATGTATGTATATATATATATATGAGAACGAAGGATAATCATGAATTACCTGAAGACTAAACGAAAATAGACTGAAACCAAAACAGTAACATGATCCGACCAACACCTAAGACATATACTCCACCCAATCATGAACTCTATATGACCACCTTCGAATGGAAGCAAAAACCACAACGTGCACACATGCTGAACCAAACACGAACCACTAACAAGAATTCGAAATCGGACCACCTTGACATGAACTATTACCAACTCATATTTGAATGGACGCAAATCTCTATGTTTTATTTTGAATTGGCATCTTCTATTTGTTTCTTTGGTTTAGGGTTGCCGTCAATCAAGCATGATAAATAAGAACCCATTATACATGGACGTAGTATACTTACTATTCAAATAACCGGATATGCCGTTGAACAAAATGATTACGTTTCATTTGTTTAAATAGAAATTCAAATCTTTTATTGATATCCATGCTATTGATTAGTTTATAAAAATATTTCATAGTATGTCAATTTAGAGATGACACCACATGATTTGCTTTTTAACGTGGGAATGGATCAAATTTAGAATAAGTCAATTATAGCTAAACCCCACTATTTAACTTTAAAAACGGAACCGTTTTTACTAATACATATCATCCATACTAGGTACGCAATATATATATATATATATATATATATATATATATATATATATATATATATATATATATATATATATATATATATATATATATATATATATATATATATATATAATCATTTGTAGACTTTTATTTTTGTGTTTAAACAAAAAAATTTAAAAAAATGAAAAGTCGGGTGTTATATTTTGTCCTGAATTACTTATTTCCTGAGTAATTAATAATTGCGTAATACTTGAATTAATACTGTTATTTATTATCTGAATAATTAGTTACACAACGTTTAAATTAAAGTTGTGATTATACGTAATTAATGTTCGTGGACCTTTAAAGTGGGTTTTACACATACAATGCTTCGAACGGTGCTGCCTTGATACTTGCATGGTAACTATTATTATACGAAAACTCCACTAGAGGCAAGTGGCGTTCCCAACTTCCTCCAAAATCAATCACGCACGCTCGGAGCATGTCCTCCATCGTCTGAATAGTTCGTTCACTCTGGCCGTCAGTCTCCGGATGATAAGCCGTACTTAAATTCAATTCAGTGCCCATCGCACGTTGAAGCGATTTCCAAAATTCCGATGTAAATCTACTATCGCGATCCGAAATGATCGATAACGGCACTCCATGTCTGCAGACGATCTCCTTCACGTACACACTAGCCAGCTTTTCCATACTGTCCGTCTTCTTCATAGGTAAGAAATGAGCAGATTTCGTCAATCTATCCACTATTACCCATATCATATCACATCCACTAGGAGTTCTAGGTAAACCCGTCACGAAATCCATAGAGATTTTCTCCCATTTCCATTCTGGGATCTCTGGTTGTACCAACAACCCAGACGGTTTCTTATGTTCTGCTTTAACCTTCGCGCAAGTCAAACACTTACTAATGTAACGAGCAATATCCGCCTTCATATTCGGCCACCAATAAACTTTCTTCAGGTCGTGATACATCTTATCCGATCCAGGATGTATCGAATACTTTGACTTATGAGACTCGTTCATAACCAATTCTCGTACTCCAGGCTTTCCTTCCTCAGATGAACGCAATGGTAACCAAATCCGATTCTCGAAATATCTCAATCCGTCTGACCTAATCACAAAAAGAGGTTTCAACATTCTTCCCAAGTTCTCAGCTTCAACATTCTCTTTCATTAATCCCCTCTCTTGAGCCATCAGTATAGTTTCGGTCAAATCAACACTCTCAGTCATCACCAAAGCTCTGACTCTCAAAGGTTTCTCCCGTTCCTTCCTACTCAGTGCATCCGCTACAACATTCGCCTTACCAGGATGGTAGCGAATTTCACAGTCATAGTCACTCAGTAATTCTACCCATCGTCTCTGTCGCATGTTCAACTCCTTTTGATCTAAAATGTGCTGCAAACTCTTGTGGTCAGTGAATACAACACACTTCGTCCCATACAAATAATGTCTCCACAACTTCAACGCAAAAACTACAGCTCCTAATTCCAAATCGTGCGTCGTGTAGTTCTCCTCATTCTTCCTCAGTTGTCTTGACGCGTAAGCTATCACCTTTTCACGCTGCATCAATACCGCTCCATAACCTTTACGAGATGCGTCACAATATACTACAAAGTCTTCGGTTCCTTCAGGCAATGACAATATCGGTGCGGAACATAGCTTGTCCTTGAGCGTTTTGAAAGCGAATTCTTCCTCATCTCCCCATTCATACACCCTATTCTTTTCGGTAAGCTTTGTCAATGGCTTTGAAATCAACGAAAATCCTTCAATGAACCTCCGATAATACCCAGCTAAACCAAGGAATTGTCGAACTTCAGTCGGCGTTATCGGTGCTGACCATTCCCTGATCGCTTCGACCTTGGCAGGATCCACGCGAACTCCTTTGCTATCAATCACGTGACCAAGGAATTGCACGGATTCTAACCAAAACTCACACTTCGAGAACTTCGCATACAGCTTCTCTTTCTTCAGCAGATCCAATATCTTTCTCAGGTGCTTCTCGTGCTCCTCCTTACTCTTAGAGTAAATAAGAATATCATCGATAAAAACAATAACAAACTTATCTAGATACGGCTTGCATACGCGATTCATAAGGTCCATGAATACAGCAGGCGCGTTTGTCAACCCAAACGGCATCACTCGAAATTCAAAGTGTCCATACCGCGTACGAAAGGCAGTTACAGGGATATCCTCCTCTCTTACACGTAATTGATGATACCCTGATCTTAAATCGATCTTTGAGTATACACTGGAACCTTGCAATTGATCAAACAAATCGTCAATCCTCGGCAATGGATACCGATTCTTAACCGTTAGCTTGTTGAGTTCTCTATAGTCAATACACATCCGAAATGAACCATCTTTCTTCTTTACAAACAACACTGGCGCTCCCCATGGTGATGAGCTCGGCCTAATAAATCCTTTGTCCATCAACTCCTTCAGTTGATCCGATAACTCCTTTAACTCGGATGGTGCTAATCGATAGGGTGCACGCGCAACCGGCGCAGCTCCTGGCACCAAATCAATTCGAAACTCGACCTCCCGGGTGGGTGGTAAACCTGGCAACTCGTCTGGAAAAACTTCTGGATAGTCGCAGATTACAGGTACCTCTTCAATCCTCGCCTCTAAATCACCATCACTCGAAACTTGTGCCAAAAACACATCGCATCCACTCTCTACATACTTCATCATTTTCAAACAAGAAATCACCTTCAAACGAGAAGTGCATTCGTCTCCCTTCACGGTCAAGACTTTATTCCTTAACGGGATCTGAACTAATCTCTCGCCACAGACGATCACAGCACTGTGCGCCATTAGCCAATCCATTCCCACAATCACGTCAAACGATCCTAGCTCTATAGGCATCAAGTCGATTTTAAAAGCGTAATTTCCTAACTTCAAGGTACACCCTTTCAGTATAGAATTCGTACTAACAATTTTTCCATCGGCTAACTCAACGTTATAACTAGTCGCTAACAACACCGGTTTTCTATCGATATGACGACTAAGTTTAACATCTACAAAACTCTTGTCGGAACCAGAATCAAACAAAACACTAGCATAACAAGCGTCTAGCAAAAACGTACCGGTAACCACGTTAGGACCCTATGGTTTATCAGCCGTCCCTACTTGATACACGGCAGCAGCATTGTTACCTCCTTGCTTGTTTCCTGCCTTCGGGCAATTCCCTTGCATATGGCCTCTCTCTCCACATCCAAAACATCCCCTCACTCTTATAGCATTCGCCCCAGTGGCTACCCCTTTCGTTCGGCAATCAGACATCCTGTGACCTGCTTTTCCACATTTGCCGCATGCAGGCGGGCAATTCCCTACATGGTACAAGTTGCATCTACCACAGTGGGGATTCACCTTCTCTCCTCTAGGGTTTGTCACAGCTCTCATCCCTTCATTCCTTCGTTGGTTAAACTGCTGATTGCGATTCTGACCATGGTTGTTTCGGTTTCCACCTCGGCTTAAACCCTGGGATTGATTGCTCTGTGCCGCTTCCCACTTCCTCTTATTTCCTTCAGCAATGAAGTTCTTCTTATCCTGGAGTTTGACATCCATCAACGCGTGAGCCATCTGGACCGCTTCATCAAACGACCCAGGTTTAGACGAAGTCGTCTCACCCTTGATATTACTGGATAGACCTTTGATGTACTGTTTCATTTTCTTGGTGTCATCGGCAAAAGTGTCTGGACACAAAAGGCTTAGTTCATTAAACCTCCTGGTGTAAGCAGTGATATCATTGTTTTTCAAAGTCAGGTGCCTCAACTCATCTTCCAATTGACCTAACTCCTCTTCCGGACAGAACTTCTTGGTCAAAAGAGCTTTAGTTGCAGTCCATGTTCTTGCATTCGCTACTGCCAACCCAACAGTGGCTACTTGGGTGTTCCACCAACTCAATGCATCGTCAAGAAACGTAGCAGCCGCAAACTTGACCTTGTTCGCTTCTGAACAACCACTAATCTCGAAAGTACTTTCAACCTTTTCCAACCATCTCCTGAGTTCTAGAGCTCCACCAGTTCCACGAAATTGCGTGGGACCACATTTTATGAAACTAGAGTAAGTACATTCTCTTGGGGCTTGCTGTCTCCCCCATTTCTGCCCTGGTCTGGATTCCTTCCTGCTCGGTCTGCTTCTAGCGCATTCGCAATGGCTTCCTGAATCATCGTGTTCACACGGTCGGCGGTTAGTTTTGGAGGCATGGTGCGTTATCAAATATATCTTTCTGCAAGACAGGGAAAACATAAAAACAATGTAAGTATACACATCAAGATTAAGATGGATTTCTCTTTCAAGACATAATATAAATACAACGACACATCACTACAGAGTTACTAATATTCATCAGTTCACATTACAAAAGATCAAATTTAAGACATATCACAGATCATGAAAGGTAAACATGGATTGTATTGATAATCAACCAAAATTGTGACAAGTATTGCCACTACAATCATTCACCATAAAACTTAAGTCCTCAAGTTTTTCGTCATAATGCCATCATACAAAAGTCTAAAACAGTTCTATTACAACGATCAAAGATAAAATACAAGACAAGCAACTAGGCATGTGGTGATCCATACGGCCTCTTGGATGGCGGCTCGTCATCATCTTCCTCGGGTTCCTCATCGCTATCATTCTCGTCCACATCATCCATTTTTCTCTTTCCTTTGTCGTTCGGTCCACAATCAATCTCCTTTTTCGTCCCTGACGTAGACCCACACTCAATCGCTACATGATTTCCCACAGTGATACAAGCACCTCTGGCAGGTGGCTGGATCATGAAGTCATTAGCTTCCATTTCTAAATCGTCCACAAATCTCCAATCTGGGGGCAATGATGCTCTCACTCGATGCTCCCAACTCTGCATCCTAGACAATCTCACTTGATCTTCCCTAACACGGTCGAGACTGGCGCTCAAGTTCGCGATCATCGATCTTAGACTGTTGATATCACTCTTGTTTGCATTTCCATCATACTCAATTCTTGAAGTACTTTCCAACAGTCTTTGGTGTGCCCTTTCATTCTCGTCGAATCTGTCGATCACCCTTGATTCTACTATGTACCGCTTAAACATCGATTCATCCAAACTTCTCACAACACGCCGTACGTCATGATAAGCTCTTGGTCCGGGGCAGCAAACTCTTGAGATGCCTTGATGAAGAAAATTTGCGCTCGCTGCACCTTCGGATCTTCTGGGGATACCTGGTGCACCAACCAGATGAGAAGTACGCATAGGCCTGGGGCAAGTAGTTCTCCTTTGGTCGAGGTCCTGGGCTTGCACATCGTTCGCCTCAGCTTGTCCTTCAGCAGCTGTTCCAACACTCCCCCCTTCGTGACCCACGACGTAATCGTTTCCATTATCATTAGGCGGTACCTCGGCCATTCCTGCAATAACAGCGAATTTCGGAGGGTACGTAAGTAACTATACAATATTTGTAAATACATGCATGCAAATGCAATGCAAAGGTGGTACATATGCCCAAAATGTAATAATATGATGCTCATGCATGATTAATACAAAAATTACGGTGTCGGATATTCCACGTATAATTTCAACGTCTACATATAGTAATTTCCATACTTACGTAATAATTACCCACATATATACTTCAACTCAAAAGTATACGTCAAAAGCCATGAATACAAAAATAAATCTTACCGGAGCCATGCAGGATAGTTGTGTGTGCTTGGACAATTTCTTACGACACCAAAAGTTATAGTTTAGGATTTTCAAAACGACCTAGTTCTCTATAACTCATGGCTCTGATTACCAATCTCTAACACCCCACCAAATGCTATGCGCAGCAGAACTACAACATTTGGGTGCTAGGCAGTTATCATCGCACACAAGAAATATCGAACGACTCCAAAGAGACGTCAATTTAAAACTTAAATTAAAAATTGTTAAAAGATACATGTCTACGGTTTTTCCAACCCCAATTGATACAACAGAGTTTAGCGTTTTCGGTCCCCATGAATCTCAACCCAAAAGTTACAGTTTTCACAACAACATAACATTAAAGTTAAAAATGTTTAAGTAATAACGGGAGGAAAAACAAGCAGACTCCAAGCCATACACACAACATCCATCCAATGCACGCTCCATGCTACACTTCAGCGGTTACCTGAAACACATGCTAAATTTGGTCAACGAAAACGTTGAGTGGAATTCATAGGTTTTACAATTCATTTTGAACATATGTGAAATAAAAACCATTCACGATCATTCATAGACTTGTCGATCAAACAATATATATTCAAGATACTGGCAATTGTGTTTAAGCTCATGACACTAAACCGTTAACTCAATCACCCGCGTAATAATTACCGGCGCCATTCAGATGAAACCAAGGCCCCTAATAAGGCATCAGTTGCAATTATACCTTTTCTCTTATCACAAATTATCCGTCCGCAGGGGGTATCAACGTACTAGCCCTCGTCTCGGATAGGGTAGTCAACCCCATAGTACTATCACTTTGTATAAGCGGCTATTTCTAATCCACGCTAGGACTAAACAATAGTTAATAGTTCATGAATTTAGGGACTTTTGCAACTAGGTACTCAACACAATTTCAAAGGCAACATTCGGGTCCAACAATCATTCATGACATATGTTCATTTTAAAAACTAGCATGCATTTCCCTCGCGGGTAAAACAGTTTGAAATAATAATAAGCGAGGCTATAAATTCACACCTTATATATCAAGTAGTCGATAGTTCGAGAGACGGTCACTGACGACGATACGGATGCCCGGGTAAATCAACACCTATCAAACCAAATAACGCGTAATGAGTAATCTCATTTTAAAAACCTTATGGTACTGTATAAAATACATAAATACTAGTCACTTATGACAATTACAACTCACGCCAAAACAAAACAACAAGCGTTACTCATTTTACACCATTTGTCCTTATTATTAACGTTATCCATTTTTATTCATTTTCGCCGATACTTACCAAAAGTACGGGCTGTTTTACCATACTTAACCATCTTTGTAAAATTTGACAAAATTCTCAAAAATACTATAAGACCTGTAGAAAACACATATTTAATTCCAACAAAAATTTTTACTTCTACGACCCGTTACTCAACGCTTTTCCAAAAACTACGTTTTTCGGACTGAAATTGTACTTTGACCAAGTCGGACTCATTTGACCCGTTTAAAACACTCCATTGACCCATTTGACACCTAAGTCCTATAATAGACTCAAATGTGCAGGTTTGACATCAAAATTCAGCCCTTGACCATTTACCAAACTAGACTTATAGTCCCCAGGATTTGACCTAAAACCAAGCATAACTTCGGATTATGACGGTTTTCATCTCCCGGTACACGATTTTCAAAACGTCGTAACTTTTGACTCGTTAGGAGTCGTAAGTTCTACCTTATACCAAATCGAAGCTAAGAAAATACTCTACAAATCTATCCTATCCACAAGACCTGTTTTCAAAATAAGTTTTACGAAAATGCCTTAAACTTTCTGCCTAAAATCAACCTTACCAAAATCACACTAAAGCTCGTTTCCAAACCCATTTGTCATCACTAGACATCATCCTAAGCATCCCTAATCACAACCAAACCATGTTTTCAGTCCCTAACCCCTATTGATCATCAAGCTCATAAACTAAAATCCTAAAAACAAACATGCAAGTACTTGTACCCATCTAAAACATCTATAAACACAAGATTAAACACAAACCCATGCTCAAAACATCAATCACCATGGTCCCCCAAACACCCCCTTAGCCGTGGGGTTTGGGTGACCAAAACACCACAACCAAATCAATTTTGGTGGGTTTGTTTAGTGATTATACCCCCATTACACATGAATTAAACATGCATTTATCCAATTAACATCAAAAACGATTTTGAAAAATTCCTTTGATTCTTGAAAAAAAAATATGAATGCATGTTGGATTAGATTACATAGAAAGATTGGAAATGATTTAATTAGAGGTGGTCTAACCTTATTTTTAATCAAAACCAAGTAGAAAAAAAAATTAAGGGTGGTTTATGGTGGGTTGGGGGTGGTCGTCGGCCTAAAAGAGAAGAGAGGGAGAGAAAAAAAAAATTTACAAGTGTTTTTGTGATGTATGTGTTTTGTTTCCCCTTTTATAAAAATTGGAAGGACCCCTTGTGCAATTTAAGCTTTCTTTTGGCCTCAAGTAAAAACGACACTAAAACTTGCGGGATTGACTCACTAGTCATTTTAGAAAATTTTACGGGAGTCGGAAATTATCCCAAACACTCCAAAATACTTTTGGGATACTTTAAATGTACCCGGAAAGCAATAAAACTCACCCGACTCGACTTAACACGAACCGTAAGTAAAATTCTCGAAAAATTACATTATCGATAAAACGTCAATAATTATAGAAATTTGGGCATCCATCGGGATCGTATTCGTCATCGTCCTTCTTGAATCGTCAATCGTCAAAATTATAACCTCGAACATCGGTTTCGACCAAAATACTAAAATATATAGCAATTAAAATTTATTAAAAATATCAAAAATTAGCGTAATTTAGGGTAATGTTAGTGACCTCGGTTCTAGGGTATCACAATTTCATGCATTATCATTGTTTTATGTTAAGTTTTTTACTAAGTGATGGTTAGTATAGGACTGGTCATATTTAGTCGCATGTGCTTTTCATTCGCTTTATTTTGTGAACCGACCCATAGGCGTTCACCTTTGCTCATGTCAATTATGTTATGTGGACAGGCCCATAGGCGTCCACTATTGCCAATGGCTGTTTTCAATGGTTATCCCTTCATAAACTCTTCATGCCTTTATTATGTTTATTCTATGTTCTAATCAGCTTAATCATTATATTTCCTCTTTTAAACTGTCAGATGGTCATAACACGCGAACAGGAGTTGGCTGCAGCTGTCCAAGCAGCTCTGCAAGCTATGCTTCCACAAATCAGGAATCAGATCTGGGCTGAATAACAGAACATCCCGAATAAGAACAACAATCCTCCTCCTCCTCCACTGGTTACTCTACACACTTGGCTTGAGAGGTTTAACAAGCAGAAACCTAGATCTTTTGAGAGAGCTGAGATATCATCTGATGCGGAAAACTGGATTTCGTATATGGAGAAAATTTTCGATGCTATGGGATGTGATGGTGTCTACAAGGCAAGGTTGGCTTGCTATAAGTTTGAAGGAGATGCCTTAGCTTGGTGGATGGCATACAAGTTAGCAAATGGAGTTGATGTTTGGTTAGCTGCTCTGACTTGGGACCAATTCAAGACTATGTCTTATGGTCAGTTCTTTCCGACAGCTGAGCAGGAGAGACTCAAGAGGGATTATCATTCTATTCGTCAGAGAATTAGAGAGACTAGCACTGAGTTTATGTAGAGGTTTCTTAGGATGGTTGGATTTCTGGGCACTGCTGCGGGTACTGTTGAAGAACAAGCGAAACACTTTCGTCGGGCTCTTTACTCCTCGACAACAGATCGTTTAATTAGTCCTACTTACACTAATATGGCACAAGCTAATGATGCAGCACGTAGCTTGGAAATGCTACATGATCGAGATGATTACGAGGAACAAGCTCGTCCAGATAAGAGGTATAGATTTCAGTCATCAAGCGTTATCATTTCATTCCAATCTTTATGTTCATTTATACCTTTTCCTATCCAATTGTATCTTTCAGGCAGAAGGGTGGAGACCGGTCCCAACCGGTCACTCAGCAGAATACCAACAAGGGGCACGGTCAAATCTAATGACCGCTATAGATCCGATAGGCGGAACGGTAATGATAATTACTGTAACAATACCAGCTAGTCCAACAACAACAGGTCCCTAAATTCTTAAACTTTTCTATGTTTAGTTGTTGTATGGTTTTACATACTAACATGTCAGCATCATAAACAGGAACTCTACGAGTGGACGTGACCAAAATGCTAAGGGTCAGCAGTCCAACAACTCGTCTTCATTTGGTAATTTATCATTTAAACTTCATTGCAGTCATGTTTATGCCAAATGATCATGTCTCACGCATATTTTCTTAAACAGGCTCTCAGGTAGCAAGGGTACCTCCAGGAGGCTACAAGAGTCGCAAGAAGGGAGATACTGCTGGTACTTCTAGTGCTGCTCTTCCTAAGCCACCAGCTTCGGGTCGTGTCTACACTACCACAAAGGACCAAGCGAATAAGTCTTCATGTACTATCACTGGCATCCTTTTTATGAACGGTCATGCTACTTGCGTTTTATTCGATACTGGTGCAACTCATTCAGTCATATCCACTACGTATGCCACTAGTATTAATAAAATCCCTATGCCACTAGAGAATATTTTAAGTATATATACGCCTATGCGAGACTCTGTACGCATTACCCAGGTGTACAAAGATCTTCCACTAGAATTTGATGATAATATTCGCCCAGTAGACGCACTTCCTTTGGATATGTGCGAGTTTGATCTCATCTTAGGCATGGACTGGTTATCCAAGCACCATGCTACTATCGACAGTCATACCTATCGGGTTATCTTCGGTGATGTTTAAGCACCAGAGTACATTCATAATGGTTTCATACCAGGAAAGTCTATACAAATCATTTCCGCTTTAGAAGCTCGTGCTTTACTATCTCATGGTTGTGAGGGCTTCTTAGCTTCAATTCAAGATATTATCGCTGAAGTTCCGTCGATCCAAGATCAACCAGTTGTTTCTGAATTCCCCGATGTATTTCTAGAAGAACTTACGGGTATACCACCTACCCGCGAAGTAGATTTTAGCATTGAGCTCATCCCAGGAGCTCAACCAATCTCTAAGACTCTTTATCGCATGGCTCCCGTAGAGCTCAAGGAGCTAAAAGATCAGTTGCAGGAATTACTGGAGCGAGGTTTCATCCGTCCGAGTGTATCACCATGGGGTGCACCGATACTTTTCGTTAAAAAGAAGGATGGTAGCATGCGTTTATGCATTGACTATCGTTATGTGAATAAGATCACGATTAGGAACCGTTATCCATTGCCGCGTATCGATGATCTGTTTGACCAACTACAAGGTGCCAAACATTTCTTCAAGATTTATCTAAGATCCGGTTATCATTAACTGCGAGTGAAAGAGTAGGATATTCTCAAGACCACTTTTCGCTCAAGATATGGCCATTATGAGTTCGTAGTCATGCGTTCCGGACTCATTAATGCTCATACGATATTCATGGACCTTATGAACCGCATCTTCTATGAGTACTTAGACAAATTTGTTATCGTGTTCATCGATGACATCCTCATCTTCTCTAAATCCAAGGAAGAACATGAAGAACATCTACGTATTGTGCTACATATTCTACGTTAGAAGCAGTTGTATGCCAAATTCTCCAAGTGTGAGTTCTGGCTAAACAAGGTGGCATTCCTAAGCCACATTGTCTCCCTAGAAGGGATTACTATGGATCCTACAAAGGTTGAAGCTATCATTAAATGGTCGAGACCGACATCTGCAATTGAGGTTCATAGTTTTCTGGGCTTAGCTGGTTATTATCGCAGATTCGTGGAGAACTTTTCAAGATTAGCCTTACATTTGACCAAGTTGATGCGGAAATGAGAGAAATTTGTTTGGACTGATGAGCGGGAGAAGATCAATGAAGAACTCAAGCAGCGGTTGGTATTTGCACCTATTATTACTCTCCCATCTGGCACAGGTGGATTTCAGATCTACAGCGATGCTTCGGGTAAAGGATTAGGTTGTGTACTCATGTAGCATGGGAAAGTGATTGCGTACGCATCACGTCAGCTAAAGCCTTATGAGGAGAATTATCCTACCCATGACTTGGAGCTAGCAGCAGTAGTCTTTGCACTTAAAATCTGGAGACACTATCTATATGGTGAATCATGTGACATCTTCACTGATCACAAGAGTCTCAAGTACATTTTTACTCAGAGAGAGCTTAACATGAGGCAGAGGAGATGGTTGGAACTACTCAAGGACTATGACATCAATCTTCAGTATCATCCCGGTAAGGCTAATGTAGTGGCAGATGCTCTCAAAAGAAAGTCGGGCATGATTAACGGCATCATGATACAAGAAGAAATCATACGTGACTTAGAGAGGCTAGACATTGAATTCTTAGTACGTGGACAACATGAGTACTAGGCTAATCTAAGAATTAAGCCAGACTTAATTTCTCGGATCAAGGCAACTCAGAATGATGATGGTGAGATTTGGGCTATTATTAAGAATCTTGATAGGCAGAGAATTTCGTGTAGACAAAGAAGGCATTGTATGGAAAGGAACTAAGCTATGTGTTCTGGATGATCAGACACTCCAAGAAGCTTTATTGACAGAAGCTCACAGCTCTCCATTCTTTATTCATCCAGGATTCACCAAGATGTACCATGACATCAAAAAACATTTCTGGTGGAGTGGCATGAAGCAAGATGTTGCTACTTTCGTATCCAAGTGTCTAACCTGTCAGCAGGTTAAGATCGAGCATCAACGGGCTAGTGGTTTACTGCAACCGTTAGAGATTCCCAAATGGAAGTGAGACAAAATCTCCATGGATTTCGTTACTGGACTTCCCTTGACTTAGAGCAAGCATGATGCTATATGGGTTATAGTAGATCGTTTAACCATGTTAGCTCATTTTATCCCAATTCGCAAGGACTTCTCAGTTAGCAAATTGGCAGACTTATTTCTTAAGAAGATCATGCGACTGCATGGTACTCCATCAGACATCATATCAGACCGAGATCCTCGTTTCACGTCTAAATTCTGGAAGGGTATACAGAACTTGGGGCACCAAACTTAAGCTTAGCACTGCCTTTCATCCTCAGACCGATGGTCAATCGAAGCGTACCATTCAAACCTTAGAAGACATGCTGCGAGCTTGTGCATTGGAATGGACAGGAAGTTAGGACGACTACATTTGATTTGGTTGAGTTTGCCTATAACAACAGTTAGCATGCAAGTATTAAATGTGCACCTTTTGAGATGCTCTATGGCAGAAAGTGTCGTGCTCCAATCTATTGGGATCAAGTTGGAGAACGAATCCTGGAAGGAGCAGAAATTATAGAGGTGACCAATGAGAAGGTTGTCATCGCCAAGGCGAAGCTATAGAAGCTCGTGCTCAACAAAAGAGCTATGTTGATAAGCATCATAGAGATCTAGCATTTAAGATCGGTGATCATGTTTTCCTTAAAGTATCACCAGCACGTGGTGTCAAGCGTTTTGGAATCAAGGGCAAGCTCAGTCCTCGTTTCATCGGACCGTTTGAAATCCGTGAACGTGTCGGTGAAGTATCATATCGTCTAGTTTTACCTCCTCGGCTATCTCATGTGCATGATGTATTCCATGTATCCTTACTCAGAGATTACAATTACCATCCATCGCAAATAGTTTCGTATCCATTCGAGCAGATTCGAGAGTATCTATCATATATTGAGGAACCCGAGGAAGTTCTCGACCGTCAGGATCGATTCATGAGGAGAAAGATGATCCTATTCGTCAAAATCCGTTGGAGAGACCATTTCTAGCGGGAAGCCACTTGGGAAACAAACGAGTCTATCCGGATTTTTTACCCTCATTTACAGCTATGACTCGGGTATGTCATTTTCACCTTACATGTCTTTTCAGCTTATTGTCATTTCAGCGTTTGTTACCTCCTCAGCTTATCGTATCTCTAATTCGAGGATGAATTATTCTTTTAGAGGGGAAGAGTTGTAAAACCCGCTTTAAAATCCTTAAGATCATTAAATGCACGAATTTACGTTTAAATTTAAACTTTTAATTAATTAATATACGACATGAATCTTGAACATTTAATATGAATGTTACGTATATTAATTAATTATTATAAGTATTACGTATGAAAACATGATTATTAATGCACGATAAGTATTTCCCGTAAAATACATAAATCATAAAAGATATAAAACACGAACTTTAAATTACAAGTATTATGTATATTATCAATACACGATAAAGGTTTACGTAGAATATTTAGTTCACGACATTTAAAACACGAATATTCATGAATAATAGTTAAACATGAAAATTGTATGAATTTGGTTGTGGGCTTGTGTGTAGCCACGCCAAACAAAGAAGAAAGGGAGAGGGCCTTTGGCCCAACCCATTACAATCCTTATTGTACACAAAATAAACTCCAGGAGTTTAGTAAAATCACTTTTCAAGAAAATAAAACCCAAATCTCTTTGTGCTCCTCTCTTGGCCGCACCATACCACACACACCACAAGGACGATTTTTCCCTTTTGATATTGGGTAATTACGTGTTCGTGTTCATTGTCCAATCCTTAGTCAATCCACGCATTCGGTATTTACCTTAACCTTTTTAATCTTTTATTTACATTATGATCATATGTCCATATATCTTTTTAAAAAAACATGTTATGTAAAAAATTAAACAAGAAAAAGGGTTGGTTTGGTTTTGTTTGGCTCGGCTGCACACCAACCGAGAGTCGTAAGACTCTTGGTGGCTTTTTGGTACCACCAGCCGCAACACAAGGGTGGCGGTGGTGTTTGGTTTTGGCCAGCCGCAAGCCAAGGACCCAAGCAATGGGGAACTTGGCAAATCAGTGGGAACCGAGACCATGTATGGTCTCGGTGGGGGTGTTTGTCGCAGCAGTGGGACGAACGGCACCAGCAGCGGCAACCCTGGCTTGGCCAGGGGCTGCGTCGCAGCACAGTGGCACCGACACCATGATCGGGGCTGCTGTTGGGTTCAGCCGCAAGCCACAGCCATCCGGCTATGCTGTTGCGTGGTCTTCGAGGCAACACCGAGACCTCATGGTCTCGGTGTGGTTTCATTCAGGGTTCGGTTAACACCAAAACACGCAAGGGGTGTTTGGCTAAACTTTTTCTAAAACATGTATGCATTTAATTATTAATTTGTTAAATTAAAGATATAGTTAATTAAATTAATTAATGTCATGACTTAGGATATAATTTTATTAAAATAAAATCATGTTATTTTTGTATGTACATTTTATTTAAATAAACTTATGTTAAAATAATTAATGACTTAATTATTCATGTACACTAAATTAATTAATTAAAACTTAGCTTAATTAATTAATATCTTTTAAGGAAAAGTTTAATTATATGAAACATGTAATATTATTAATTAATAATAACTTATGATAACATGAAATATCATTATTAATTAATAATAATAAGTTAAGCCTAAGTAATTATTTATTATTAAACTTTACAATATAATTAAACATGACATATTATAAGCTTATTAAAACTATATGTTATATCATTTAATTATTTAATAAGCATATGATTAATTATGGAAACATACTAAATATGGTAACATAATAATTATGGAAACATACTAAATATGGTAACATGATAATTATGGACTAGTGCCATCGGCATGCCGTGTCAACTAATTACCTAGTTTTATCGGCGACCCGTTATGATTTATCGAAATCAATTTAAAGAACTCTAATTCGTTGCCACTATAGGATTTTGTGACGAAATATATTCTGTGCATCAGTAACATGAGGAGGTTTGTATTCGAATTTTTAGATTTGATTTTCTTTTTGTCATGTATCATCTTTTAAGGCTTTAAGGTCTGACTAAATGATGCTATATATAAAATGATTTATAAATTTTGATGATCATTATTTAAATTTGTGTCTCATTATTTATTTCTAAGCTAATAGTAGCTGCTTATCAATTTTATGTTTTTTGCTTCATAAAATATCATTTTGGGTTATATGAATGATTGTAGTGTCTAACTGCGCATACATAATCACTAAGAATAAGATAACTTTTTTTGTATCAATTATATGTTGATTAGCATATTTGGACAATAATAAAACCAATACAATCCGCCTTATCTGGCGGCCTAGTTATGCAGGTTCGCTCTCGTCCGCGATCGAGCATCGTCATCTGCCTGTAGAATGATGTCGATTTTTGTTGTACCGATGGTCCCTATCATGTTTTTGTGTGTATCGTTGATCCATGATAGCAATAAAACTGAAAGTGTGATGATATATATTTGTTGGTGATATTTGTGATTTGGTAAAAAGGCTGTTTGAAGAAGGTTGGGTGTATTGTTACTTTTATCTTATATTGATTACCTTTTTTAGTTGTACAATAGCCTACGTGATCTTGGCATGGTACTTTAATTTCTCATACCTAAACTTATTTGTTGCACTTATATGTCATGCTAAATAATCTATCCTAAATTAGGTGGTGTTGCTTAACTTTGCTGTCAGACACAAAAACTACTTTCACAGTTTGAGTGAGCATAACCGGAACCGACCCAACCTGAACCGATTTTTAGACCCGCGGTGCGGTTCTCGGTTCCTCAATATTTTAAATTTCGTTTCTCGGTTCGGTTCGGACCCGTGGTTCTCGGTTCCGAAAACGAAGAACCGCCTAAATTTCATGCATCACACGTTCCATTTTCAGTGAACTAAAATTTTTGGTTTCAATCGGGTAGAACCGAAATACCGAAACTGAACCCGAGAATCGAAACGGAACCGAAACACACACGTCGATTCGGTTCTCAGTTCTTAATATATGCATTTTTCGGTTCTCGGTTCTTTTGGTTTCGGTTCGGTTCTTTGCGATTCCGGAACCGTGCTCCTTCTACTTGAACAGGCCATGAATATTTAATTAAAGCGTGTATCAATGGAGTCAAGACGAGAGGTCCATTACAGTAAAATGTTTTGTAAAATATTTATGCATATTTTTTTGTCACTTTAATGGACCATGTACACTTTATGTGTTAAATATTGACCTAGATTTTCCCAAGAGCGTAATTGATGGTTTGTGCTTTATATTGTTGGGAATAAAATATGGGTCAGTTCACTAGACGCTGATAAGAAGAATGTCAACGCTGATAGGATGACATTGGACGCTGACAGTCAAGCGTTGACATTGAAGAAGTCAACGCTGACAGCCTTGAAGATTGACACTGATGGAATATCTTCATACGTATCTTTTGTTTATTTGTTTCTTTATTTATGTATGGTAAAGATAAGCACAACATTGTATTTTCTATTATTATCTTTACCTAGAATAGTTGATCCATAGCTTATTGTACAAGACTTCTTGTTCTATAAAAGAAGGTCTTTTAGGTTAAAGTCATATATCAGTTTTCATAAGTTTTCGATTGTTAAACCCTTTCATTGTAATCAACAAGAATCATTCTAATACAAGTGAAAGTTTGTTTAACATCTTTGTGTTTTAGATCAAGTGTTAATTCCGCATAACACTTGTTACTTTATTCATAAGCAAAGGTTTCTCTACGTGTAGTACTTGATCTAATCTCGTATACACAAAGCTTAATCGATCTAAGTTTGGGATCAACAAGTGGTATCAGAGCCTGTTGAGAAACTTTTGATCTTTAAGTAACGCAAGAACCCTAAAACACCAAAAACCCTAAAAACCCTAAAATTCTCAAAACCCTACAAACATCATGTCTGGCACAGATCAACCTGCTGCTTTGCTACAAAACAACTCCTCAAACCCTAGTATCAAAATTCCCATGTTCGATGCCAGGAACTTTGAGCTTTGGAAATCCAATTTTGAGCAATACATAGCTATTCATGACTACACTCTTTGGGAGATTATCGAATATGGGAACACATTCGACAAAGCAGCAAAGATTACTGCTGCAATTGCCACAAGGACAGCTGTTCCTAATTGTCCTGAAGCTGATAAGGTGGAAAAGCCTGGAGATGGGAGAGCTGTAGCTGTTGAAGATATAGCCAAGAAGAGGGTGGACATGAAAATCTTGAACATCTTGAAACATGCCCTAGGTCATGAGAATCAGCACAAGTACAAACGCTTTGAGTCTGCAAAAGAGCTTTGGGAAGCTCTTGAAGTAGCATATGGTGGCAATGCTGACACAAAAGAAGAAAAGAAGAAGCAACTCTTGCATGAGTATGCTGTCTTTAAAGCTCAACCTAATGAGAACCTCAGCAGTTTGAGAAGTAGACTTCTTGACATCACAAGTCAACTTTCCTTCATGGGAACACAGATTGATGATCCTGAATTGAATGCTACTTTTCTCAAAAGCCTTGGTGATGTATGGAAGATTGAGACAAGATCCATTCTTGTCAATAATACCCACAAGACTTCCAGGTTTGATGACATCTTCAACAAACTAAGACTGTTGGAGAATGAATGGCAATTGGATAGTGATAATAAATCTTCCAGTAGCAACATGGCCTTCTTCTCACAAAGTGAAGGCCAATTTGATTCCATGAACTTCTATGGACATTCAGCCCCTGGATCTCAATGTGTCAACGCTGGATCTCAGTCTGTCAGCGCTGGATCATATCCTGTCAACGCTTTGTACTCAAGCGCTGACACACACAATCATGGCGCTGATAGAATTAAACCTGCTGGTTTTGATCTAGATACTGTGTGTGCATTCATTGCTTCTTTGCCCAGTGATTCAAGGATTACATATGAAGATCTTGAGCAGATAAGTGATGAACAATTGGAAGAAATGGACATCAAGTGGACTATGGCTCTTGTAAGTTTAAGAGCAAACAGGTTCAATAAAAGGTTCAAGAAGAAGATGACCTTTAATGCTAAGGATGTTGCTGGATTTGACAAGTCCAAGGTTGAGTGCTACAACTGTCATAGGATGGGGCACTTTATGAGGGAATGTAGATCTCCAAGAAGATCTGATGCTGGGAAACCTTCAAGCCAAATGATTAAGAGCCCAGATCCCAAGGCCATGGTTGCTGTTCAACAAATTGATGGAGTTGGAGAATGGGACTGGAGCTGGATGGCTAAGAATGAGGAAGAGGACAGAGCTTTGGTTGCTGAAGTTAAAGAAGAGCATGCTGAATATGCTCTCATGGCACACTCCTCCTCTTCATCAGATAATGAGGTATATGATGATGCTTTCTGTTCTAAGGGTTGTCGTTTAAATACTGAAAAATGAAAACAAGAGATAGTTAAATTATTAGATGAGGCAAGTACTGAAAGATGCAAAGTATCTAATTATCAAATTGCTCTTACCCAAACAGAAAAGACAGTAGCTGAGTATAAGAAAATGGAGTTTGATTTAAAGGATCAAATAAATATCTTAAAACATGAGTTACATCAGAGTAAAGATGTTCAAGATATAGTGAACAGGGTTAATCTTGATTTGATAGCTCAGTTAGAGGAGGCTAACAAAAATAAAGATAATGTGAGTCTTAAAATCCAGAGATTTGATAAGGCCACACAATCCCTAGGAGAGTGTGTTAGTAAACAAAGAGACTCTAAGGATATGAGTGGGATTGGGATGAATAATTATACTGGTGTTCCACCACCAGCTGGGGATTTCTATGGTGTCCAATCAAAGGACTTATCTTGGACTGGCTTGCCAGAATGCCAAGAGGAGGAATTCATTCCTCCACCTAGAGTGACTTCCCCAGTTGAGGAATACAAGCAAAAACTGACTGACCTAGATGAGTGGAAGAAAGCTAACCACACCTTGTTTGTTAAGGGAGGGTTGTTGTGTGAAAGTCCAAATGAGCCCACACCAAACATGATACCAATTGTGGAGTCCTATGATCCTAAACCTATTAAGATCACACACCCTACCACTGGCAAAGCTGTTGACCTTGGCCCACAAACTGTTAGAAAACCTAGTGTTAAGTATGCAGAGATGTATAGGAATACTAGGTCACCAAAAAGCCAAGTTAGTAACCATGGAACAGGCTTCTTTGCTTCTAGACCTAAGACTATGTCTAGAAAAGCTTGTTACACATGTGGTAGCTTCTCACATTTGGCATACAAATGTGTCAACGCTTCCAATGTCAACGCTGATAGGAACCATTTCAGCGCTGACAAAAGTCAACATAGGTCAAACACTGTCAGACCCAATACCTTTGTGAACAAAAGTTCACAAGTTGTTAGACCAGCCCCATTCTTTTCTAGAGGGTCTAACACACAAGGCCTAAGACCTTTTCAAAAGTCAAACACTTGGTCAAATAGGCAATGGGTTCCTGTAGCAAACCCTAGGTTCAACGCTGATAAGAGCAATCGGGGCGCTGACAAGAGAAATTTCAGCGCTGACAGACACACTGCTAAACCTAGGTATTTGCAACCACAGGGAAATAGGTCTAAAGCTTCTACTAGCTTAACATGGAGACCAAAACAAGACCAAAACCCTAATTCTACTGGTATTTCTATGACATGCAACAGGTTTCATTATATTTCAAAGGCATTGTCAACACCAATTGGGGTTAACTGGGAATTTCATTCAAACAGGGATGAAAATGGGGTTGTTATAAGAACCAAGTCTGTTCTTGTTGAACAACCAAATGAATCCAAGTCTTCCAAGGCTTGGGTTCCCAAAGAAAACTAATGTGTTTTCTTTATGTGCAGGGCATTCAGAAGAAGATCAATGATTATGGATACTGGGATAGTGGATGCTCAAGGCACATGACAGGAAAGGAAGACTATCTGACCAATTTCTCTCCTATTCAAGATGGTGATAAGGTATACTTTGGAGGGGGATATGGAACAATCACAGGAAAAGGAACCCTTGTCACCAACAATCTACGGTTTGAGAATGTCTTCTTGGTAAAAGAACTGGATTATAATTTGTTTAGTGTATCACAAGTGTGTGATAACAAAAATAAGGTTCTTTTCACAGATACTGAGTGCTTGGTGTTAAGCAAAGATTATAAGCTCCCTGAGGAGAAATACATAGATTTTAGAACACCAAGGCATAACGACATATATAATGTGAATCTTAATGGAATTAAGATAAATAATAAAATGTCATGTCTATATGCTAAAGCCTCAGTAGATGAAAGTAATCGTTGGCACAGGAGATTAGGGCACATAAACTTTAAGAATATCAATAGACTTGTGAGGCTTGGTTTAGTTGATGGTTTGCCTGAAAAGGCTTTCCACAATGACCAGTCTTGTGTTGCATGTCTTAAGGGCAAGCAGCACAAGGTCTCATTCAGGTCTAAACAGGTGCACTCTAGTTCTAAACCACTTCACTTATTGCATATGGACCTCTTTGGTCCAACTAATATAGAAAGTTTGAAGGGTAAATCATATTGTTTTGTTATCACTGATGATTATTCCAGGTTTACATGGACTTTCTTTTTAGCCAAGAAAAGTGAAACTGCCCAAAGTCTGATTAATTTCATTACCCAGATAGAGAAGAAGAATGGTAATGAGGTCAAAATTATTAGAAGTGACAATGGGGGTGAGTTTAGAAATCAGTTGTTAGATGATTTTTGTGCCAAGAAAGGGATTACTAGGCAGTTTAGCATAGCTAGAACCCCACAGCAAAATGGGGTTGCTGAAAGGAAGAATAGGACCCTTATTGAAGCAGGCAGAACCATGTTGGCTGATGCCCACTTTCCTATAGCCTTTTGGGCTGAAGCTGTTAACACAGCTTGTTATGTTCAAAATAGGGCATTGGTCAACAAGATACATAATAAGACACCTTATGAATTACTTTGGGGAAGGAAGCCCAATATTGGCTTTCTCAAGCCTTTTGGATGTCATGTAGTTGTTCTAGAAACTAGTGAGGCCCTAGGTAAATTTGATTCTAAAGGTGATGAAGGCTACTTCATGGGTTATTCAGTGCAGAGTAAAGGATATAGGGTTTACATTAAAAAGGAAAAACGTATACTTGAAAAGGTACATGTTAGGTTTTTAGAAAGTAAACCTAGTGATCCTGAAAGTGGTCCAAATTGGTTGTTTGACTTAGAACCTTTATCTAGAGCTTTAAATTATATGCCTGTTACTGATCCAGACATTGTGAAGGAAACTTCAAGTGTTTTGGAAAAGAGAATTGGTAATGTTTCAGGTATACAGGTTGCTAAGAAGGATGGACCACCAGCAGCTGAGTCATCTCCCACACAAGAATTTGTTACACTTCCTATATGGACAGATGATTATTATGCTGCTGCTACTGCTGCTAGGAAAGATAATGGTGGTGTTCAAATACCACCAAATACAAACATGCATGATTCTTCAGGCGCTGACAAAGGGAAATCAAGCGCTGACACGACCAATTCAGACGCTGATGGCTCCAACGCTGACAACAACAATTCAAGCGTTGTTAGCCCAAGCGCTGACAAACAAGGATCAGACTTTGGAGACACCTTTACACAGCTTTTCTCTTCCCATTTTGAACAAGGTGGACCTTCCAATGTCCATGAAGGGATTTCTGTTGATCAAGAAGAATCTGAAGAAGATATTGGCAACATGGAGCGTGAAGTTGAGGACACCAGACTCTTTGAAGGAGGAGTTCTTACTTCCACAGCAAAGGATCACCCCACATCTCAGATCATTGGTGATGTTATGGCTCCAGTTCAGACAAGAAGATCCCATCAAGGTCTTGGTGGATTTATTGCCAATATACACAAGAAGGTTGATACCCCTCTTGTACAAGCATGTTTGTTTGCCTGTTTTCTGTCACAGGAAGAACCCAAGAAGATTTTTGATGCTCTCAAAGAACCAAGTTGGGTGGAAGCAATGCAGGATGAGCTTCACCAATTTGCTATACAGGATGTTTGGGAGCTGGTTGATTGTCCTAGATATGTGAGACCAATTGGGACAAGATGGGTTCTAAGGAACAAGAAGGATGAAAGAGGTATTGTGGTCAGAAACAAGGCACGTTTGGTAGCTCAGGGTTATACACAAGAGGAAGGAATTGATTATGAAGAAGTTTTTGCACCAGTTGCAAGAATTGAAGCTATAAGAATTTTTCTAGCTTATGCCTCTTGTATGAATTTTACTGTTTACCAAATGGATGTGAAGAGTGCTTTCCTCTATGGGACAATTGTTGAGGAAGTATACGTTATGCAACCTCCTGGTTTTGAAGATCCTGAAAATCTAGACAAGGTCTATAGAGTGAAGAAAGCTATGTATGGACTTCATCAAGCCCCTAGAGCATGGTATGGTACCTTGTCTACATATCTGGTGGACAATGGATTCAAGAGGGGCACCATAGATCAGACACTATTTACAAAGAAGAAAGGAAAACATGTGTTGCTTGTGCAGGTCTATGTTGATGACATCATTTTTGGGTCTACTGATCCAAAAATGAGTGAGGATTTTTCCAAGCTCATGACAGATAAATTCAAGATGAGTGCAATGGGTGAGATGAACTTCTTTCTAGGTTTACAAGTTCAGCAGAAAGAAGATGGTATCTTCATCTCCCAAGACAAGTATGTAGCTGAAATCTTGAAGAAATATGGTTTTTATCCACATGAGAAGGAGGCTTCCACTCCTATGGATAGGCAACACCCTTGGGGAAAAATTGGAGCTGGAAAGGATGTGGATGTTAGGCACTATAGATCAATGATTGGATCATTGATGTATCTTACAGCCTCAAGACCTGACATCATGTTTGCTGTGTGTGCATGTGCACGCCATCAAGTGACTCCCAAAGAATGTCACCTTTTTGCTGTGAAAAGAATTTTTAGGTACCTAAGGTGTTATCCAGATCTTGGATTATGGTACCCAAAAGATTCTCCATTGGATCTTATTGCATATTCAGACAGTGACTATGGTGGTGACAAGTTTGATAGGAAATCCACAACTGGTGGATGCCAATTTCTTGGGAGCAGATTGATATCTTGGCAATGCAAGAAACAAACAGTGGTGGCAAACTCTACAACTGAAGCAGAATATGTTGCAGCAGCTGCTTGTTGTGGACAAGTCTTATGGATTCAGAACCAGCTGTTGGATTATGGGTATAATTTTATGCATACCAAGATTTTTGTAGACAATAACAGTACTTTATGCATTATTAAAAATCATGTACATCATTCTAAAACTAAACACATAGAAATTAGACATCATTTTATAAGAGATTGCTTTGAGAAAGGTTTAATACAACCAGATAGGGTAGCCACAGAAGACAATGTGGCTGATTTATTAACTAAACCTTTTGATGCTGGAAGATTTCAATATTTGGTAACAAATATTGGGATGGTTAATCTTACTTAATATGTGTTTTGGAACCTTTTTGTAAAAGTATGTACAGGATAATGCATTGTTATTGGTCTTTGTGATGATTTAGATTTTCCACTTTATTTTTCTAACACTGACAAAGGAAAATGTAACGCTGTCAAGTGTTATTTTGCCGTTGTTAGAGATATTATTGTCTAACGCTGACAAGAGTTCCTTCAACGCTGATAAGTGTTGTCGGGACGCTGTCAGCAACAAATGTTAGTTTTGTGGTTTTCATCTAAATGTGTAGGTAGGTGGTAGCTTTATACCATTGGATACAGAGTTGCTTATGGATCTTTGAAGAGCTATTTGGACATGTTTTGTTTATGGATGATGGTTGGAATATTTATATTCCTATCTTGACATAAATTTTTAATGTTCATATATATATTTTGAGAACTCATGTATCATAGTTTAAGGGGAGGTTTAAGGAACCTTTAGGACTCTTGGGTATTCTTATAATACTCTCATCACAATTCTAGATTGTGTCCACAGGTGAGTATGGGTTAGTTTTACTAAACCATGAGGCACTGTAGCATGCAAAGGTGACAATCTATGCATGCTGCCAAGACATTTTTGGCCTAGAATTGGTTGTGGTCTGATGGGAGACTTGGGAATACTTTGGATATGGGTTTACCTGGGAGTTACAAAGAATTTTATGAAATAACTTTTTTGGTAAGTATTTTGGTTAGCAAGGGACTCTAGAGGACATTTGTGTCTATCTTGCTTATGCAAGTGTGCATAAATGGACAGTGCTTGCCGCCCAGTAATTATTATCAACTTGTAAGATATTTCCCTTAGGATAAATTACTTTGTTAAGGTCTTTTTCTTTTTAAATATTTTTATTTTTAGACGCTGACAAGTTTTTCTCCAAACGCTGTTACGTCCAATCGTGACGCTGACAAGGCTTTAGGCAAACGCTGACAAGAAAATATAGCCGTTGGGCGCTGATGGGCTATTTTTGACCGTTGACATCTAGTGGGCCCTACCCAGTTGTTATTTTTGACTAATCTTTGGCCGTAATTTTGGGGAGAAGTTACTTTTAATTAATGCATGAGATAAGTTATATTTGATTCAATATTTTCATCATTATTCTTTGAATATAACTGCCTCATTTTTGACCAATCAAAATCATGCATCTCTCCTATAAATTTGGCTAATCTTTTTATTCTGGGTATTCATATTTTCTTGTCTAACATTTTTCTCCTAGATTTTTCCCATCTCACATAACCTAAACAGCTTTCAAACATGGCACCCAAATTCAACTCAAAGAATTTAACATTGGAGTTCAAGAACCAACACAATATGGTAGCTTACTTGACTGCTGATGATGATTTGTTTCCTCAGTATTCACAGATGGTGGCATTTTTAAATGCATCTTCATTAGGGTATGCACTTTCTCATACACCATTAGTCCCTGTCGCACACATTAGACAGTTTTGGAACAATGTTAGTTCCACAACAGCTAATGGAGTGACCACATTAACATCTACTGTTCATGGAAGAACATGGATGGTCACTGAAGCCTTGGTTCGCCAAGCTTTGCGTCTTGATGACGCTGATGGTGTGACTACCCTTGCCATTGCAACAATAGAACAAGGTCTTAGGGAATTGGGTTATCCTATTCCTGCTGATGTCACTTTAAATAAATATCATAAGCAGGAATTTCCCTCTGACTAGAAATATTTGATACATGTCCTTTTACAATGCTTAAGTCCAAAATGTACTTCTTTTAATGAAATAAACAGGTCAATTGCAAGTGCTTTGGTTTGTATAACACGTGGGCTTAAGTATAATTTTTCAAAAATGATTTTTGAAGGGATGTGTAAAAATAAGGGAAGTAAAATGACTTTGGCTTACCCTAGATTTTTGCAAATGGTCTTTGATTTACAAGAGTATTGTTCTAGGGATCATGACACTTTTTATGAGATCCCTAAACAACAGAAAACCATTTTTGCTAAAATGAGCTCCACAAACGAATCCATACCTCTTACCCAACCCATGCTTGAAGTAATTCAGGCTGCTCAGCCACAACCACAACCAGACCCTGAACCTCAACTTGAGCCTATTCATGAACCATTACCTTCACCAGACCACATGGACATTGACCAACCCAGCGCTGACACTCACAATGTGGGCGCTGACACAGCCAATCCCAACACTGATACAATCCCTGAACAATCCCAAACACCCCTTAACCAACCTACACCCACACAATCTACTTCATCTTCCACCCCATTACAATCTAGGTTGCATAAACGCCAAAGGGTTGCTGGAGTGTTCTCCTCTAGTGATCCTAGCCTTGTAGCAGAGAGAACCACCTCCACAAGTGTGGCTGGTGACATGGGTGAGGCTGGGGCTATTGACACAGGCTTAGATGCTGGTCAAGACAGTCCCAACATCATTAAGACCTCATCCATGCCCTATGATTCTACTTTGGGAGGTCAAATTCCCATTCTAGCTGAGGGCAGATTGGAACCTATGACAATAATTGAATTGACGGCTGCTGTCATTAGCTTGCAAAAGCAAAATGTCAGCCTTGTACAAATTGTCAACAAACAGGGACGTGAACTCCAAGTTTTGAGGGAGCGTGTAACTGTTTTGGAGAATCCAAGTAGCAGGAGTCTAATGGAGGAATCTTCCAAAGGGGAGGATGAGGAGGATGAGGAGGATGAGCTGATTCATACAGCTAGTGAGAAGAGTTCAGAAAAGAGTTCACAATTTAGTGAATCTTTGCAGGTTGCTGAAGCACTCAACAACTTGAAGAAGCACCCAGTTACTGATACATCCAAGGTGACACCATTAAACTTGGAAGGATCTTTCAAAGAAACAATGGGCGCTGATACAGGTTTGAACGCTGACACATCCAACGCTGACAAAGGTAATCGTGGCGCTGATAGGAGTAACTTGAACGCTGATAAAGTTGCAGGTGGTGTTGATGTATTCCAGCCATCAACAATCATCAAAGATGTGTCCACACAGGTTTCTTCTTCTACTTTACCGATTATTGATCCAAAAGACAAAGGTAAAGGGATTCTGATTGAAGAAGATGTTCCAAAGAAAGATGCAGCACAAATTGCATTTGATGAACAGTTGGCTGCACAACTTGTGGAAAGAGATTTGAAGAGGAGTAGAAGATCACCATTTGTTGTTTCTGAGAGTGAGGAAGAAAGTGGTGATGATAAAGAAGGTGATAGCTCAGATTCAAGTATTCAAATTATTGAAGATCCAGAAAGGCTTGAATATGGGGATGAGCTTGCAAAGGAAAGGTTGAGTGAGTTGAAGAATCAGATTGATTGGGACCTACCAGAAATCACCAGAATGTACCATGCTTGGGAAGACAAGGTTATGGAAAACCCAGGTATGAGTTTATCAGATCAAATTTGGGGGTTGGAAGTACTTCTTAGGGTACAAGATGACATAAAGGTGATTATGAGGTTTAATGCACAAGAGGTCAAGACCTGGCTCAAAAGAGATAGAAGGCAGTTGTACTATAAGTTGCTTAGATGTCATCAGCCTAATTGGACATCAAAGAAGTTGCTGGCCTTATCTTTTGAGGAGCTAGAGTATAGGGCACATCCTATTTGGAGGAAGGTGCAAGAACAGAATGTCTACAAGTTTCTTTCAGAAGAAAGGAAACAAGAGCTTGCTGAGGAAATGCAGATTCAAAAGGAAATGAGGATTGCTCAAAGACCAGTGAAGAAAGGAGATCCTTTCCAATTTCCTAAAGACATGGATGTGTATTTTCCAACTGAAGGTGTTATAAGGAAGCATCTCAAGCTTTCTCCATTGGAAGCTTCAGATTTGGTAAATGTAGTACCTCTAGATGACAGAAATCCAATCATCAGTTTTGATGAAGATGAGTGTGGATTTTGGAAGGTTGGCAGATTTGGAAAGGAGGTACATACTTTCACTTCAGTTATTTCTATATTTGCAAGCATAGACAGAGAAGACTTGGTGCATCTATGGAGATTAATAGAGGCCAAGTATACAGCTGAAGCACCTACTTCAGCAAATGGAATAAGACTTTGGAACACATTTATGACTTTGTGTGGTCCAAAAGAAGCAGATCCTGCCATATGGAAGGATCTTGAAGATGATCTCAGTAATCTTCATTGGAGGCTTTATTCTACTTGTGGTGTATTTCATATGAGCTCTACAAAGTTTTCAGAGTATTTACTTGTGGATGCTGACTATTTCTTGTCCAAAGAAGTGTTGGAGAAGATGCTAGAGACACCCTTGGAGATTGATTATACTAGTGACGTGGCCAAGGACTTGATCAGATATGTTTATCACCAACATAAGAAGTTTTTGCAAGATTCCTCCTAAGTCTTAAGTTTTTATTCAGAAACTTGATCATTGGAATAGATATCAAGTTTAGGGGAGGATTGTTGGGAATAAAATATGGGTCAGTTCACTAGACGCTGATAAGAAGAATGTCAACGCTGATAGGATGACATTGGACGCTGACAGCCAAGCGTTGACATTGAAGAAGTCAACGCTGACAGCCTTGAAGATTGACACTGATGGAATATCTTCATACGTATCTTTTGTTTATTTGTTTCTTTATTTATGTATGGTAAAGATAAGCACAACATTGTATTTTCTATTATTATCTTTACCTAGAATAGTTGATCCGTAGCTTATTGTACAAGACTTCTTGTTCTATAAAAGAAGGTCTTTTAGGTTAAAGTCATATATCAGTTTTCATAAGTTTTCGATTGTTAAACCCTTTCATTGTAATCAACAAGAATCATTCTAATACAAGTGAAAGTTTGTTTAACATCTTTGTGTTTTAGATCAAGTGTTAATTCCGCATAACACTTTGTTACTTTATTCATAAGCAAAGGTTTCTCTACGTGTAGTACTTGATCTAATCTCGTATACACAAAGCTTAATCGATCTAAGTTTGGGATCAACATATATATGTGACCGTAAACAATGGCGTCAATTTTCAGTGGCAAACACTTGATACTCATGTTTTAGAACATATTTTTATGTATGGTATAGCTATTAAATGAATGATTTTAAACAAATATGTAGATGATGTGTCATTGCTTACTCCATACATAGTTTAGATTTTAGTCTCTATATGCTTGATTGGTACATATTAATTTTGTATTGCCCATGACGTTGATTGACACATTTTAAGTATTACTTAGTTTCAGTGTTTTGTGTACGAGTTGGGTATTTATAGCCCTTGTTTTTTTATCATAGCAAAACCTACGAAAACTGGTCAAGGTTATAGTGCGCAAGATTGACATGGATGTTGTTATGAGTAGTGTATCAGTTTCAGTGCACCATTCGGTTCATAAGTTGTATATATTTATGTAATATGTATCAGTTGCGTCAATCAATAATTAGTCGGTTGTGTATTTTTTCGTATCTTGAATGATATATCCTGGTAAAGTTCAGGTTTCTTTCTCACATTTTCCAACAAAAATTAGTCTTAACATGATTTCTTTCTCAATGGTAATCGTTCATTCAGCTAATACTTATTGTTATGTACAAAATGTAGCAGCAGCAACAACAGCTCCATAAGAACAGCAAATGGATACCTCATGTCCTCACAAACCCATGATGCGTAATGATTGCTCACAAATTGGGTTAGGTGGTGTTGATTATGCTTCCAGTGAGAACAAAGACACTCTTTATTGACCGTAAAACAAAGGGCTTTCCTTGTATGGGTGTGATCATGTGCAGCCCACAACACGCTCTCATGGAACCGCTCTTACTGGTGGATCTTTTGTCACTCAGGTCGGTAGTCAGTTTTCATTTTTGTCTTTGATTTTATCTAAAATAATAGATATACCAAGATCGAAGTGTTATCAAAAATTTTGTACGATATGCGCATCGTATATCTTATAACTAGAACTTTGATTGAAAACTCGTTAATTGAGCGTTACAAGCCTGTATTTGTTTATAACAATAATATATAGTACTAAATTTCTATAAAGTTGTTGACTTTATAGGTAAGATTGAATTGTTCTTTCATGCTCCTCGTAAGGTTCGGGTTTGATCGATATCGGGCAATGGCTGATTTTTGATTATGGGGTTTCTGGATTAAAGATCTCGACACCACCGTCATTGATTAATTAGATCCTGCATAGAACACACTGTTGATTAACTTGTTTTTTACTCAGGATTTTGAAGTAACGGAAGCCTAACGGTTCTTGGTACACAAGGTTTTCTGATTTGGGATTTTTTAGTATTTTATCATGCACAAGTTCTACCTACACATGGTTGGCCGCCGTTTTGTGTATTTTTGTTTTACGAGCTTTAGTCGTCGTTATTTCTCTGTCATCCATGGCTTTAGGGGAATTTCGGAAACCATGGTAGTATTGTATCAGTTTCAAAGACCCGGTATTGATGTCAAAGAGCCGAAAATAGCTTTGATATGCATCAGTTCCCGCAATATTTTTATGCGGTTTTGTACCACTTCTATTCATGTGTATGAGTAACAAATGATGTTTTAGTTATAGATTTTGTGCATTAGCTAGTAAATTAGCTGGTTGTAAATTATGTATTAACTAGTTTATAAACATTGTTGTAATGATGTATAAGTTTTGTTAGTTTTTAATATATCAAAAACTTGTATGTTTATTAGGAAAATACTTATGTTGTATGAATAAATAATTCACACAGAGGTGTTTTCAAAGATTGGTTAATAGTATTAGAAAGTTACAAGTGTTTCGTTATAAGGTAAAAATTTGTTTTTATGTTTATAAGATTTTGAGTAATGGATCATGACTCACGAGGATATTCTGGGTGGAAACCCATACTTGATAAGAAACTAAGATATTTTCAGCAAAATCTAGATGTATATCATGTAACAGGTATGTACCAGTAGTATGTTGTTGTATCACTTATTCTTCCCGATATTGTTTTTTCCAGGTTTTTGTTAAGATATTCTTGTAATTTTATATGAGAAATTATTGAAATTGAACATAGGTATATTAGTTTTCAAATTGATTTGTTAAAAAAGTATTACGAAAACATGTTTCGTCAGTTATTGTTGGTTTATTAAATTGATACATGATGCCCTTTTTTCTATATAATTATACTTATGCCATTTACCTACTTAAACTTGATCTTGATGCATCTATCTTGATCCAATGGTCCACAAGTGTGCCTACCGTAACCCATTAAAGTGTTTAACACAATAATACTCCCCTATATATATATATATATATATATATATATATATTGATTGAGGTTCTTGTAAAATAGTGCTTAAAATAAGTTAGTGTAGGAAGTTATCTATCATGTGTATGTTCATCTATATTTGTCTCTAAAAATGTTACTCGTAGTGCAGTACCGCGTTTCTTTGTATATTATGTATAAAAAAGTTAATCACGTTGAGAAACGACGTTTCTTTGTAGATCATGTATCAAAATGTTACTCGTAGCGAGCTACCATGTTTCTTTGTATTATGTATCAAAAAGTTACTCGTGGCGAGCAACGCCACTTCCTTTCATGTTATTTACAAAATTACATTGACCAGACTTCAACAAATGACATAATATACTAATACATCTAACGATTCACGTTACTTCCTATACTTCCTACGTTAACAACTATCCTACGTTAACCTTCCTCTATATATATATATATATATATATATATATATATATATATATATATATATATATATATATATATATATATATATATATATATATATATATATATATATATATATATATATATATATATATATATATATATATATATATATATATATATATATATATATATATATATATATATATATATATATATATATATATATATATATATATATATATTATATATATATATATATATATATATATATATATATATATATATATATATATATATATATATATATATATATATATATATATATATATATATATATATATATATATACATATATATATATATATATATATATATATATATATATATATATATATATATATATATATATATATATATATATATATACATATATACATATATATATATATATATATATATATATATATATATATATATATATATATATATATATATATATATATATATATATATATATATATATATATATATATATATATATATATATATACACATATATATATACATATATATATATATAGAGATGGGATCAATAGAAAACTTTATCTCGGTGAAAAACTTAGAAAACCCCCTCCCAACCATTGGATCAAAGGCAACTCACCTTCCTTTTTTTTTCAAAAACTACAGGGGGCTTTTTGTTAACTTGTTCATTCTTTAGGGGACTGTTTTATAAATTCACTACTTTTTTCCTTGGAATATATAATGCCTGAATCTTTTCATTTTTTCTTTTCTTTTTTTGTTTTCTCTGATGAGTCTCGCTCGACACATAGTACCATTACAATCACAATCACAATCACAGTTGCCCGATCACCATCGCCATGTATGTAGCACCATCATGGGTACCATCACAGTTACTGGCGGGGGCGGCGCTGGTGGTGACACGGCCGATGGTGACGACGTCGGTGGTGACGGCGCTGGTGGGTGAAGATAAGTCCATGGTTTCAGGTAATCCCAACCCTAAGTGAACTAATATACCTAATTAGAAGCTAATTGTAGTTACATATTGTTAAATGATGTTGATTAGTATTTAATACTTTTGTAGTTGAGGTGTGTTTGAATCCTTTTAGTGCGCCAGGAATATCACTATAACATTTATCGAAAAATGTATTAGATAATTAGATCCAGGTTGTAATGTATTTCCACATTTAGAGGATGTCATGATTGAATCGTATTAAGTTAAAGGCGTGATTTTTGTTCTTAGGGACAATTTCGACAGACATAAGTTATTTGCTTGTAGTTAAGTATGTACCCGTAAAACTTACATACTGGGACGACTTGGGGGTTCATGTAATTGAGTATATATTCTCTTAAATCTTTCCAGAAACTGATTCTAGAACTAATTCTATGTATGTGTCATGTCTACATTAGCTCCTACAACGGATTTTCTTGTGAACTAGTTAGTTACGGATTGGGAGCATTACTTTGTGTACTCATACTAGTAGCTATATCTGGAGACGATACAAGATATCTATGATTCTACTAATAAAATCTCTCAATAACGAAACATCCAAAAAGTGAATATATGACACTCTCTGTTGTTATCTTAATAGAGGTCCAAGATCAACTAAGTTTTGTAGAACTGCTACGGTTGTGAAAAGCACGTCAGTGTGCTGCTAATACAAAGCTGAATACAAAATCTTCTCGTAGTCTTGCCATTTTAATGGTGCATGTGAAAAGGTCTCTTAAGGAATATATATATGGTGAAAATGGTAGTAGCAGTTCCTATACAAGTATAACAATGAAACCATTGATTATACAGAAGGTGAAGTCAACTGTTGTGGATCTTGCGGGTTCTGAGCATACAAATAAGTTAACTATTGTGGATCTTGTGGGTTCAAAATGTTTACTGAGGAAATTCATTGTATAAATATATGTACACAAGTACTTTCCTCTTATCATATAGAATATAATAGTGACATGTAGAACCCTTTACCTGCTGCAATCACAGATATGTAACATTCGAGTAACATGGAATTAGAACTACAAAATTAAACAAGTAAAGCTGGAGGTAGTCAAAATTACACATTTCAACTCGAGAAGGATGTAGTTCGGATATTGAATATGGGCTAAAATTTTGTTTCCTGAAAAATTTACAAGATCGTATAACAATAGATGTTGGCATGCTAAAAACTGTGAACTAAGAGTCAAAATCCAGCATCCCTTAATTTTCAAGTTATATTAGATGGCTATGCTATTAATTCTAATGTGTTTCTACTATACCCTTTCTATTAAGTTAAAAGAAATTGAACATAAATAAGTTTAAAAAAAGCCAGTAAATATGACCTTCAAAAGCTCAACTATCCTTAGGAAAGAGGCAGAAAATGAAATTAAAAAGCACAATGTCGGACACGAGATTACCTGAGGTTCAGAAGCAAAACTAAAATTTTTGTGGCATAAACATGTTCTATTATGATGCGATAAACTTGGAAGATTCGTGAACGTACGTGACACAGAAGCAACCACTGCCGCCATACTTTGCGTATGATTTTCCAACATCAGATGGCTCAGTTTTGGTTATGGTGCATGTCCATCCTTCTGGACACTTGCAATTTAGCTTATTTTTTGTGCTGCAAAAGTGAAAAGGGTGTCAATCGGAAGCATCCTTTAGAATTAGAAATTTACAGCTTATTTAAAAAACTTAAATGAATAAGCTAACATGGGACAGCAAGAAGAAGAGTGGCTCACAATTTGAGGCTCCATACTTAGACCTGTTAATTGACTAAAGTTTTTCTAATGTGTCTTATGCTATATATGGTCTAATTCAACCTTTGCAAGAAGTCAATAGCTACCACTTGTTAAATCCATAATATTCTTCTTACTTATTTATATGATGCACTCTTTTTATAAAACTAATGCCTTTTTAATTTGTGCATGAGATTTTTTTACGAGTTTGTTAATTTTGTTGCGAGTTTGTTAATGATTTTTTTGTGTTTTACTGCTTATTTTTGTTGTGTTTTACTGTTGTTTTTTGCAGGTATAAGTCGTTTTTGGCTGCTGATTTCTGCAAATGCCCCGTCTGAGTTTAGAGAATGGAAATGACGTGGTGTTCGGCCGCTGATTTAAGTAGTATTTACTGGGTGTTTAGCTACTGTTTTTTTAGTGACCGGAATCTTCTAATTGGTGCTTAGTAGATGATTAAGTGGTGTAGTGGTACTATGAGATTGGTTGTGGTTACCTTAATCGTGCATCAAATATGAGGGTTAATATTATTTTTTTGTTAAACCTTTATGTAAAAAAAATTCCAATTGGTTAACATTATTTATAACCGTTATGAATGATACTTATGTAATAAAATGACTTATTATTTTTTGCAAGGTATGATGTACCATTTTTATAAATGTTGATGCCCTTTTTTAGCAATTTAATGTATTGATAACAAATCTCTGCAGTCTGCACTAGAAAGTAAGCATCCCATAATCTGAACATGTACTGATGTAATATAGAATTGGCAAGTGAAATGTATTCGATTCAGACATAATTTAGTAGAACGAATCTATTATAACTAAGAATAACCCAAATTCAAACACCCTTGCAACCAACAAAAATCCTACTGTATGATTACTAATTATGGGATATTTTTGGTTGAGCTAGGTTTCGATCTCAGATACTTCTTCCACTGTATCATTTATTTCAGAAGTTGTTGTCGGAGCTCCCTTCGAATTGCTCATTTCCTTGGGCTGAAATATGATTAAATGTCACATTATATATATAGCACATGCAAAAGAAGTGTAAAATAAACAAATAAGAACGTTAAGATTTGTAACTAATATTATCATATACCTTTGCAACAAAAAAATCCATATTATGGACATGAGGATAGAACGTCTTTATTTTCTACTAAAGGATGAAATTGATGTTCTCTCTAAAGCGAACAAACCTACAACGAAAACAGATACTTTAGACGAGTACATTTGATACAATTAGTGAACCCTAAAAAACATGGGATAAATAATACCCTGGGCGACCAAATCAATTTAAACGAGTATATTTGATACTCACTGATGTCGTAATAATACTCAACTGATGCCTAAATCCTCCAATAAATTAAAACTATCTTGGCGACTAAAGCACATTCAATATAATATAGTCATCTATCGGTAAAAGGGTATAACAAGTTTTTATAATGAAAATGACAACGAGTAAAAAGAAGCCATCCTGCAAAAAATTTATCCTAAGCTAACTCACATTAACCTGCACTTAAATAGCTTGTTTTGACATGTTACCTAGACCCACCAGACATAGCCTTCTTAGGTAATTGGATGTTAAATTATGTTGGCTTCATATCAGGTGCCACTACTTGTTCATGAGCTGCAAAAAAAAGTATACAACCAGAGAACTTGTAGCAGCACGGGAGACGCGAAAAGATACACTTTGGTGCTGCATGGACAGAAAACTGGTGTAGAAAAGCATTTTAAAAAAAAAGGTCTGGATGTTTTGAGGGGCTGTTTGGACATAGTTCTAAGGGGTTGTTCTGATAAGAAACTTCTAAGCAAAATTATGCAGATCACACGTTCAAACAATAGTTTGCAGAAATTATGCAGCATGACTCATGTGCATCTCAAAAATAATGTATTAATATGGTTTATGTAAAATTCCATAAGTAAACAGGGGATACATGTGTTCACAGTCATACTAGTTTAACTGTCTTAAAATAAGTAAAGATATCAAGCCGAAAAAAGAAGTCAAATAAATCACACCTTATTACGACCAGGGACGAAATCTTGAAGAATTTTCATCCGTTCACTTATCTTGTCTCTACTAGCCTGTCCATAAACTTATGTCGAGCTAGAACCTTGGTGATTACTCACTGCGTACATCAGTTCACGAGAAACTTTATGAATTTTAAACGTGTCCTGTTTTGTTTTTTAAGAAAGAACGAAAGGAGTCCATAATGGAAGTTGCAAGCTGCTGAGAAACACTCGTGTTGTCTAACATGTTAGAATATTCGCGTGAGATTTCAACTGTACTATTATATTGTTTCTTCCTATTATTCTCGTTATCTTCTTCTTCTATGTAACACTAGTTAATTGTTTACAAAAAAAGTGCATCAATTAAACAAATGCCTAAAACAAATATACAAAATGATGCCATAACAAAATATTGTACAAATGCCTGAAACAAATAAACAAATTGATGCCGTAATAAAATATTAAAACAAATGCCCTAATAAAATATTAAACAAATGCCTGAAACAAATAAACAAATAGATGCCGTAATACAATATTAAAACAAATGCCTTAAACAAAACACATACACTGATTCTCTAATACAATCTAAAAACATATGCTCTTTTTTTATTAATCATCATTAACGGCCTAACAGACTAACGGATACAAACATGTCAAGCGATGCTCTAATAATACAAAAAAGGATGCATTAATCTATCTCGCGATGCTCTAGTATAATAAGGTGCTTTTATTCTAACAACATGCCTTAATTTTAACATAACAGGTGCCTTATATCTAATAGTCTTCATACACCAAACTACCAAACTAATGCTTTTATCAAACATATGCTTTAAATAAACAGACGGTATTATCCTAACAAACATATGCTCCATTAAGATCAAATGTAAAAATATTTTACAGGATAATCTACTAAAGTTGCGTTATGAGCTCTTAAGTACACTAGAAGTTGCACGCAGAAAGCCTTATGCTAACCTTCCAATCACAAAAGATTCTTAAAAAATCTATTCAAAACACAAAACGAATCCTAAACTCTCAGGATTTCAAAATTCAAAAGCTGCAAAAGCGAACTAAAAACCAAAATAAGATCATCCGAATATTACCTGAATTATATGATCAAGATTTTTTGAAAGTTATTTCACACCTTTCGAAATACTACTTCGCATCATGACTTTAGCTGTTAATGAACTACAAACTGAATCAACCGCTTCACAAGGTCCCTCCAATTAGTATCATAAGAAACACAAAAACCAAAACTTCAAAACCCTCCAATGGAATGAATCGGAGAGACCGATTGGTGGGAGTATAGAGACGGTGTCGTAGAACAGTGACTACTAACACGTGGTGGTGATGATGTCTTGATATGTGGTGACGGTGGCTTGATATATAGTGATGGTGGCTTGATCTACGGTGACGGTGGCTTGATCTGTGGTGATGGTGGCTTGAGGTGGTCACTGAAACAAAGTACAAACAACAATAACATGTCAGACGAGTTTAACCAAGTGAGAATGGGAAGTTGGCAGATCTAGCCCCTCCGTTTTTATTAATTTCCATTTTCTACCTTACGGTTTTAGATGTTGCAAAAGATGCTTTGTAGTTAGTTTTCTAGGTTTTCTATGAAAAGGCGGTTTTCTCTAGATCCCATCCCATATATATATATATATATATATATATATATATATATATATATATATATATATATATATATATATATATATATATATATATATATATATATATATATATATATATATATATATATATATATATATATATATATATATATATATTTGCGTTCAAGTAAGAACCAACCTTAAGATAAAAACAATAGGAACCAATTAAAATGTGACAAGTGGATTTTAATGTTTTAAAATTTATTTTAAAATAATTAATGAACTTGATCAAAAATGAAATCTGAAACCAAGCTAAAAGGATATTATAGTAATATCTTATTTCTTTGTTTAACTTCTAACAATAAAACTACCGTTTCAGATAAAGGACATTGCCATAAATGCATTAGCTTATGGCACTTTACCTTTCTACGACAATATTTATGTACCCTTGCCATTTAATAAAATAATTCGAGTAAAATAGATTTTTGACTGCTTAGTTTTTCATATATTTAATAACAATAGTATAAGTTCTTTAGTCATCAAATTATTATATTATTATAGGTTATGAATTTTGATAATATATGTTTTCTCTAACCGTGTATTTTTGTGTCATAGCATGATGGGCCCCAATATTATTAAAATCCCTAGAATTAATGAAACTTATGATAATTTTGTGTCACAGTATGCTCGTCGAAGTATTAAGCTATCTTTTATCAGTCGACGTTATCAATATATCGACCTTTTTACTAATTCTTTACTGAAAATATTTTTATGCTATAAATTTTGTTGATATAATAAATTAGGTATAATAATCTTTTAAAAAGATTGTTAATTAGCTTAAAGTATCTCACGAATGAGTTTTAATAAAACTGTGTCACGAAAATAGTGTGTCGCTATAAATATATAAAGAATAAGTATGTCGTAAAAAAATGTGTCAAAGGATTTAATGTGTCACTAAAAATGTCCTATAAAATTAAATGTATCAAGACACTTGTTTTTTTTGCTAAAAATGTGTCACAAAACTTACGTGTGTCTATAAATGTATCCGAAAATTAACATATCACTAGATATGTATCAAGACAAATTATTGTGGTAAATGTTATGTATCACTATAATATACAAAATTTTGTAATGTGTCACTAAAATGTACTAAAACATAATTTTCTCACTACAAATATAATGAAATTTTAGTGACCTTATAAATGTCAAATAAAATTTATGTTACTTAATAAGTTTCATCGGGTTAAATGCGACAGTACAAATGTGAAACAATTTTGTATGTCACTATATACATTCTTTAAATTTGTCAACGTGTCATTGTATATAAACATAGCAAAAGTTAGTACATTATGCTAAAAAAAAAGTGATGTAATATAAATATTAAAAATCGTTACTAAATAGCATGCGTCAATCTTAGAAAAAGTGAGTCTTAAAAACGGAGGAAATTTTGGGAACTACAAACGTACGTATTAATTTTGCATTTTGGTGGTTTTAATATTTGCCATTTACTTTTAAATAATTACAAAAATGCCATTTATTTCATTTGATCAAGAAAAATCATGTTAGGTGCATCTAACGGTCTATATCGGTTCTTATTATTTTTATTTTAAGTGTGGTCATCACAATAACGGCACTCTATATATATATATATATATATATATATATATATATATATATATATATATATATATATATATATATATATATATATATATATATATATATATATATATATATATATATATATATATATATATATATATATATATATATATATATATATATATATATATATATATATATATATATATATATATATATATATATATATATAGAGAGAGGGAGGTTAATGTAAGATAAAACTTAAACTTGTAAATGTAAGAGCTAATCACAACCATTGGATCAATTAAATAATGGTAGATTAGATTAACATTCAATGAAGCAATTAAATAGAGTGTTAGGGGTAGTTTTGGAAATTTAAATCACATTTTCTGAATTAGTTATTGATATATTTTCTTTCACCTGCTTTTTTTTAATGAATAGTACGCATTTTATGATAGATATAATTTTTGTTTTGATGCATATTTCACTAGTCATTTTTTTAAATAGTGTATCAAAATATTTGTTTCCACAAAATGCATATCAATTGATACAAATTAGTTGTGTTATTAATGTGAGCACGAGACTAACTGATACACAATCACATAAATGAAATTGATACAAATAGGACAATAAAATACAAATGATACAATCGATACAGTTGATACAAATGATACATCTATTTAGCTGATACATTTTGTTTACACATTATTTTTTCCCACCACTTATTTTTTTGTTAGTATTTCTTTTCACCATTTATATTTCTTTTATACAAGTAAAGTTTTTGTTACTAGAATATTTGATACATATTAAAAATTAACTATAATTCAACTATGCTACGTTGTCACAAGTGGTACAATATGTCAAAAAATGGTACTACGTACAATAACATACTCCGTATATGGAGAATACATCACAACCAATGCATAATAAAGTGCTACGTACTACTGTACTATTTCAAAATATAGTAGGCGTTAATATGTGCATAAAGTACTGTTCAAAAAAAATATGTGCATAAACTTGATATATCAAAATTAACTGGTGCTTCATTTTAACTGGTGTATCAAACATTGAATTGGTACATCGGATAGTTCTTTATACAAATTAAAACAAATCTCGTAAAAAACCATTTACTTGATACAATCCAGATCTCAGATACATCGTAGTGATGTGCATCACATGTTGCTGCCTGGTACATCGTGATTTTGAGTAAACAAATACGATGATGTATCTGGTGTACCGATGACATCAGCGACACAACTAAGGCGTGGCCTACTACGCCAACAATAGCGTCACAACAACGGTCTAAACCAACCACGACACAAACACTCTTATCCCGTTTCAAAGATCTTAACAGCAAAAAAACATCCATCATTGATCTTGGAAATCTTTCAAGATTTATAACCGAAAACAAGAAAAACCAATCCAAATCCTGAACTTCCTCGAAACTGATTTGGAGCTAAAAGCAAACAAACAAGATCTTGGTTTGCTGATATTTCTCAATCACATCTTTAAAAAAATGAAACAAACCCCATCGTTAATCTTTACAATAAGAAAGAAAAATATACCTTTTTTAAGATCTCGTGGCCGAAACCCACAACGAAACGACAAGGGTATACGTTTGTTTTAGTGACCACGTAGCTTTTGGATTCACGTAAGCGTTTTCGAGTTTGGTTTTTTTTGTGAGGATCTTCTAGCGATATTGGATGTGGTGTGGCCGACTTGTTACCGACGTAGAAAAAAAATAATTATGAAGAGAGAGTGAAGGAGAGCATTTTTATTAGGGTTTAATGGGATGAGAGGGTGTTAAATATCTAATTTGCCCTTTTTATTACATTAAAAAATTTTGTTTTAAGTTTTAATTAAGTGCCACATGTTTGAGTCTTATTGGGTTCTTACTTTTGTTATTTTAAAAAGTTCTTATTTGAACCAAAATCTATATATATATATATATATATATATATATATATATATATATATATATATATATATATATATATATATATATATATATAGAGAGAGAGAGTAAGGATACAGTGAGAATATTAGTAAAAATAACAAGAATAAGAAGTAATTTTAACCTTTAGATCAAACATGAATGGACAAGATCAAATGTGGCATAATGGTAAATAGTAACTACTTTTTTATTAGTCTGTAAGGGTAGAAGTGTAACTATATTACTTTGTTCATACGCAAAATTTGAGGAATTCCTCTAACCTTTTTTTATTCCATAAAGTCACTTTTAATAAATAAATAAAACACCAGGTACACATGGATGCATTGATCACCGAATGTTAATTCTTGATCACATTACGTTGGAGAAATACATGCATTTTCTATTATAGATGCATATTACATGAGACAGAAACATGCATCTTATATTAAGGATACACATCCCTGTTTCAGGATATAGCACATCGTAAGTCGTAACATGTTTACATCCATTATACTTGACGACATAATCCGTTCGGTTATCTGATCGATGCATCTTACTGTTCGGTAATCTAATCACTGCATCTTAATATGCTAATCCGATCGATGCATCTAATAATATAGATGCATTTTCGATTTTGTAGCTATAGTAACGAACATGTCCACATAACCACAATTCATCGTTTATTAGACGCATCTTATTATTTGGATGCATCTATAGTCGTTTATCGGCTTCAAGGTGCTCAGATGCTTCAACACGTATCGAATTAGACACGTACATGTAATTAGTGTAAATTCATTTTCTTGATAATCAGATGCATAAACATGTTCGATCAGTCAGATGCATACATCATCGAGGTTGATCATAGACATGTTCGAGTGATATGCGTAGGTTTATCGAGGTAGATGCATAAACATGTTATTAATTAGTGTAAACTAATCCTCGTGGTGAATATGAAGATCGATTTTGAGTAGTCGATTTTTAGTTAAACAAATCATCATACATGTAATTTTTTTGGGTTTGCATCAAAATCAGTTTCTTGGTTTTAAAAATATGTTGCTCGATTTTGAACAACTAAGCTTCGGCCTATAAGTTTATAAGTGATGTACCCTGAAACAAGTCAAGCATCAGAACAAGTTTATAAGGAAAATGATAAAAAAAAAAAGTGTTTTCGTGGTTTAGTTTCATGAATATGATAATGGAACTGCTTCGTAAAAAGGCGTATATGCAGTTTGGTTTAAAAGTGACGATAAGATTGGAAGTTAAAAATAAACAAAGATAAGGAATTCTTCCACGTAACTATCAGCATATAATTGTAATCGGACCAAAATAACCCTTAAGATTGTTTTGAAATGATTGGCTAATATTACTTCTTATTCTTCTTATTTTAACACTTCTTCTTATTTAATCCTAACTCTATATATATATATATATATATATATATATATATATATATATATATATATATATATATATATATATATATATATATATATATATATATATATATATATATATATATATATATATATATATATATATATATATATATCAGGTCTCTAAGTTTTTAATTATTTTTTTATATTTTTATTTTTTAATTCAAACAAATATATAAAATAAACTTATCAATAATTTAATTTCTTTCTCTTTATTTAATTCAAACGCTAAACAAAATTGAAATCCAAATCTTGATCCTAAACTCATCTACGAACCAATCGAGACTTAAATGATATTGAATGATATTATATGGTATTGATGGTATTGAATAATATTGAGTGGTATTAAATAGTATTAAATGGTATTAAATAGTATTAAATGTGTTGTTTTTTTATATAGGAATAACTCCTATATATATATATCAGTCTCTAGATTCTTAATGTTTTGTGCATTTCATTATTATTTTTCAAATCCATAATGGAAAAAAGCTTCTTTGTTTCTTTTTTCTTCTTCTACATGTTAATTGCAAACTTAATAAGTGGTGGTATGGCTAATTTTACTAAAGAAGAATGTCCTCAATGTGGTAAGACATTTGATTATCACAAACATCAATTGTATTTTAAAAACTAATTTCATTTGTTTCTTATTACATCTAACATTATTTATTGTTTTTGTTCAGCAATAAGTGATGGTAAAGATTTTACTTCTTATGTTCTTACTCCTCAATTTGTTTGTACTAAGGAGTCGTGTGAAGATCTCTGCAATTCGGATAAACCTCCAGACACAAAAATAATATGTGTAAAGTGTGAAGAAGATATATGTAACTGTTGTGCTGTGAATATAAGGGACTAAGTTGCATGTTTATTGCCATATAAACAAATTAATTTAATGTCTACATGAGTGTTAATAGATAATGAATAACAACATAAAATCAAACATCAGGTAGACATATTGAATAATAATTATGATAAAGACGTTGAAATTTATATCTATAAGCAGAAAAATACATAAGATCACATATAGGTATATAACTAACAAGGGATACAAAGTATGCACCTTTTGGCAATGTGATGAATAACGAAACCATCAGATATAAACCAATATGAAAACCACTAGATTCAAAATAATAGATCCTCTAAGAACAAGCACCAATACGTTACAAGCAACTTACAAGTATGCTAGTACATGTATGTGTTAATGCAATAATGCCTAAAAACGTTACTTGCATTTTTCGGTCTCGCTTAGTTTTGATTACGACAATACGTAAAAACAAGCATTTACGAAAACAACGAAAAACGAATTCTTGAGTTCAAGTATTTTTCATTTTACCCATTTTCACTTAAGGTATGGATAAACAAGTATTAACCTTAATCAAGTGATCAAGTGATTTAATCTTTTCTTAAAACTCACTTTTTATTAAGTGTGACAAGTTTTTATTAAACTTTCTTTTTAAGAAAATGTTTTATTAAATTAATTATTTGAAAATTTGAAAATGGCATATTCTTATTTGGTTAGGAATATTCTATCAGGATATTTTTTAAACCAGATATGACCTCCACCACTAAAGGACAAAAAGGGAGCATAGTCTAGTCCATCGGTTCCTTAGCTCCTAGGCGGTTCCTTATCGATAAGGTACCGCGGGCTAAGATAAGGAACCGCGGGCAGATATAGCCGTTGGCCCTTTGTCCCATAAATAGTGGACCATTCTCAGTTTTTCAATTCACCTCTTTTGCACATCTATTTCCAGATTCAAACACTCTTCTTTAATCACTCAAATCTTTGATCATTTGTTTGATTACTATTTGTTTAAGAAGTGAATCTTTTCCTTCCATCCCTTCCTCTCCAAGTGCAAAGAGAAGAACACTATCCTTGTGAAGTGTTGAGTCCACCACCAAAGATCCATTGAAGATCTAATTTTATACATTTTTAGTTGTGTCATAGTTGTGAAGATCCAAGTAGTTGTGTCTATTTGGAAGTTGTGTATGTACTAAGTATAGTTGTGTAGATTGGTCCTAGCTACGATTAGGGCTCGACTTTTAGCTTAGAGTCAGAAATTGGTTAAGCGACGTGTACGGTTTTCTCCACCATAAGGAGCTTGTTGTGTAGTGAACTCTCGAGTAAGGAGTGCTCGAGGAGTGGAGTAGGAACGAGGAGTGAGATTCGTTGCCGAACCACTATAAATCCTTGGTGTTCGGTTTGATCTTTCTTTACCCTTAACTCTTTACATTCTTTATTCTTTGTTCATATATTTTTTTGTTAGTATTAGTTTACTTACACTATCATTGTTCATATTGTGCATAAGAAGATTTCACATATTTCCTCAAGCCTAAGTTTTTGAAAAAGGATTTGTGAAAACCACATTTTAACAAGTAAATATAAGAAACTATTCAACCCCCCCCCCCTTCTAGTTTCTACAATTGGTATTAGAGTGGGTTGCTCAAGATTTTTTAAAGTATATTGTATTTTAAAACTTGAATCGATCTATGGATTCCAACAAATACCTAGAAGGGCAATCTATGCAAAGACCACCACTTTTTGAAACCGATAGTTTTATTTATTGGGAAAATAGATTTGAAACTTATGTGAAATCAAAAGATTTAGATCTTTGGCATGTTATTACCAATGGTGATGTTTTACCTTATCAGTTTAATGAAGTTTCTAAAACAAAAGAATTGGTCACTTTTGACAAAGCTAATGACGACACTAAAAAGAAACTTTCAAAAAATAATGAGGCTAAAATGGTGATTTATAATGCTTTGCCTAAGAAAGAGTATGAAAGAATTTTTATGTGTGAAACTGCGAAAGATATTTGGAACACTGTTTTTGTTGGGAATAAATTATGGGTCAGTTCACTAGACGCTGATAAGAAGAGTTCAAGCGCTGATAAGATGACATTGGACGCTGACAGCCAAGCGTTGACAGTTAGGAAAGTCAGCGCTGATAGCCTGGAAGACAAGCACTGATGAAAGTTATCTTATACGAATCTTTTGTTTCTTTATTTGTATATGGTAAAGATAAACTCGACATTGTATTTTTCATTATTATCTTTACCTAGAATAGTTGATTCGTAGCTTCTTGTACAAGACTTCTTAATCTATAAAAGAAGATCTTTTAGGTTAATGTTAATCATCAGTTATAATAAGTTTTTACAAGTATTCGATTGTTAAACCTCTTTCATTGTAATCAAGTTCAATTATTCTAATACAAGTGGAAGTTTGTTTAACATCTTTGTGTTTTAGATTAAGTGTTAATTCCGCATAACACTTAGTTACTTCATTCATAAGCAAAGGTTTCTCTACGTGTATTACTTGATCTAATCTCGTATACACAAAGCTTAATCGATCTAAGTTTGGGATCAACAAGTGGTATCAGAGCTTGTTGAGAAACATTTGATCTTTAAGTAACGCAAGAACCCTAAAACACCAAAAACCCTAAAACAACGAAACCCTAAATTTCTCAAAACCCTAAAAACATCATGTCTGGCTCAGAACAACCTCCTGCTCCTGTTTTGCTACAAAGCAACACCACAAACCCTAGTATCAAAATTCCCATGTTTGATGCCAGGAACTTCGAGCTTTGGAAGTCCAATTTTGAGCAATATGTAGCCATCCATGACTACACTCTTTGGGAGATTGTTGAATATGGGAACACATTCAACAAAGCTCAAAAGATTGCTAATGCTATTGCCACAAGGTCAGCTGTTCCTAATTGTCCTGAAGCTGATAAGAAGGAAAAGCCTGAAGATGAAAGAGCTGTATCTGCTGAAGATATAGCCAAGAAAAGGGTGGACATGAAAATTTTGAACATCATGAAACACGCCTTGGGTCATGAGAATCAGCACAAGTACAAACGATTTGAGTCTGCAAAAGAGCTTTGGGAAGCTCTTGAAGTAGCACATGGTGGCAATGCTGATACTAAAGAAGAAAAGAAGAAGCAACTCATGCATGAGTATGCTGTCTTTAAGGCTCAACCCACTGAGAATCTCAGCAGTGTGAGAAGTAGACTGCTTGACATTACAAGTCAACTTTCCTTCATGGGAACACAGATTGATGACCCTGACTTGAATGCTACTTTTCTCAAAAGTCTTGGTGATATATGGAAGATTGAGGCAAGATCCATTCTTGTCAATAACACCCACAAAACCTCTAGGTTTGATGACATCTTCAACAAACTAAGACTGTTGGAGAATGAATGGCTTTTGGAGAGTGATAATAAACCTTCCAGTAGCAACATGACCTTCTTCTCACAAAGTGAAGGTCAATTTGATTCCATGAACTCCTATGGACATCCAGTCACTGGATCTGCATGTGTCAACGCTGGATCACATCCTATCAGCGTTGGAACACATCCTGTCAGCGTTGGATCATATCCTGTCAACGCCTCATACTCAAGCGTTGACACTCACAACTTTGGCGCTGATGGAATTAAACCTGCTGGTTTAGATCTAGATACTGTGTGTGCATTCATTGCTTCTCTGCCCAGTGATTCAAGGATTACATATGAGGATCTTGAGCAAATTAGTGATGAGCAATTGGAAGAAATGGACATTAAGTGGACTATGGCTCTTGTAAGTTTAAGAGCAAACAGGTTTAATAAAAGGTTCAAGAAGAAGATGACCTTTGATGCTAAGGATGTTGCTGGATTTGACAAATCCAAAGTTGAGTGCTACAATTGTCATCGTATGGGGCACTTTATGAGGGAATGTAGATCTCCAAGAAGATCTGATGCTGGTAAGCCTTCAAGCCAAATGGTTAAGAGCCAAGATTCCAAGGCCATGGTAGATGTTCAACAAATTGATGGTGTTGGAGGATGGGACTAGAGCTGGAACTTTTTGGCTAAGGATGAGGAAGAGGACAAAGCATTGGTTGCTGAAGTTAAAGAAGAGCATGTTGAATATGCTCTCATGGCACACTCCTCCTCTTCATCAGATAATGAGGTATATGATGATGCTTTCTGTTCTAAGGGTTGTCGTTTAAATACTGAAAAACTAAATCAAGAGATAGTAAAATTATTAGATGAGGCAAGTGCTGAAAGATGCAAAGTATCTAATTATCAAATTGCTCTCACCCAAACAGAAAAGACAGTAGCTGAGTATAAGAAAATGGAGTTTGATTTAAAGGATAAAATAAATATCTTAAATCATGAGTTACATCAAAGTAAAGATATTCAAGATATCACAAACAGGGTTAATCTTGATTTGATAGCTAAGTTAGATGAGGCTAACAAAAATAAAGATAATGTGAGTCTTAAAATCCAGAGATTTGATAAGGCCACACAAACCCTAGGAGAGTGTGTTAGTAAACAAAGAGACTCTAAGGACATGAGTGGGATTGGGATGAAAGATTATACTGGTGTTCCACCACCAGCTGGGGATTTCTATGGTGTCCAATCAAAGGACTTATCTTGGACTGGCTTGCCAGAACTCCAAGAGAAGGAATTCATTCCTCCACCTAGAGTGACTTCCCCAGTTAAAGAGTATAATCAGAAACTGATTGACCTAGATGAGTGGAAGAAAGCTAACCACACTTTGTTTGTTAAGGGAGGGTTGTTGTGTGAAAGTCCAAATGAGCCCACACCAATCACGAGCCATGATCCTACACCTATTAAAATCACACACCCAACCACTGGCAAAGCTGTTGACCTTGACTCACACACTGTTAGAAAACCTAGTGTTAAGTATGCAGAGATGTATAGGGATACTAGGTCACCAAAAAGCCAAGGTGGTAACCATGGAACAGGCTTCTTTGCTTCTAGACCTAAGACCATGTCTAGAAAAGCCTGTTACACTTGTGGTAGCTTTTCATATTTGGCATACAAATGTGTCAACGCTTCAAATGTCAACGCTGACAAGAACCATTTCAGCGCTGACAAAAGTCAACATAGGTCAAACACTGTCAGACCCAAAACCTTTGTGAACAAAAGTTCACAAGTTGTTAGACCAACCCCATTCTTTTCTAGAGGGTCTAACACATATGGCCTAAGACCTTTCCAAAAGACAAACACTTGGTCCAATAGGCAATGGGTTCCTGTAGCAAACCCTAGGTTCAACGCTGATAAAGGCAATCGGGGCGCTGACAAGAACAATTTCAGCGCTGACAAACACACTGCCAAACCTAGGTATTTGCAACCACAGGGAAATGGGTCTAAAGCTTCTACTAGCTTAACATGGAGACCAAAACAAGACCAAAACCCTAATTCTACTGGTCTTTCTATGACATGCAACAGGTTTCATTATATTTCAAAGGTCATGTCAAGACCAATTGGGGTTAACTGGGCATTTCATCCAAAAAGGGATGAAAATGGGGTTGTTATGAGAACCAAGTCTGTTCTTATTGAACAACCAAATGAATCCAAGTCTTCCAAGGCTTGGGTTCCCAAAGAAAACTAATTTGTTTTCTTATGTGCAGGGCATTCAAAAACAGGTTAATGACTATGGATATTGGGACAGTGGATGCTCTAGGCACATGACTGGGAAAGAAGATTACTTGAGTAACTTCACTCCCATTGAAGATGGTGATAAGGTTCTATTTGGTGGTGGATATGGAACTATTACAGGCAAAGGAACTCTTCTCACCAACAACTTACGTTTTGAAGACGTATTTCTGGTAAAAGAACTCGACTATAATCTTTTTAGTGTATCACAGGTGTGTGATAACAAGAATAAAGTTCTTTTTACTGATACTGAATGCTTGGTGTTAAGCAAAGATTACAAGCTCCCTGAGGAGAAATACCTAGAATTTAGAACACCAAGGCATAAAGACATATATAATGTGAATCTTAATGGAATTAAGATGAATAATAAAATGATGTCATGTTTTTATGTTAAAGCTTCAGTAGATGAAAGTAATCTTTGGCACAGGAGATTAGGGCACATAAACTTTAAAAATATCAATAGACTTGTGAGACTTGGTTTAGTTGATGGTTTGCCTGAAAAGGCTTTCCACAATGACCACTCTTGTGTTGCATGTCTTAAGGGCAAGCAGCACAAGGTCTCATTCAAATCTAAACAGGTGCACTCTAGTTCTAAACAACTTCACTTATTGCATATGGACCTCTTTGGTCCAACTAATATAGAAAGCTTGAAGGGTAAATCATACTGCTTTGTCATCACTGATGACTTCTCTAGGTTTACATGGACTTTCTTTTTAGTTAAGAAAAGTGAAACTGCCCAAATTTTAATTGATTTCATTACCCAGATTGAAAAGAAGAGTGGTAATGAGGTCAAAATTCTTAGAAGTGACAATGGGGGTGAGTTTAGAAATCAGTTACTAGAGGATTTTTGTGCCAAGAAAGGGATTACTAGGCAGTTTAGCATAGCTAGAACCCCACAGCAAAATGGGGTTGCTGAAAGAAAGAATAGAACCCTAATTGAAGCAGCCAGAACTATGTTGGCTGATGCCCACTTTCCAATAGCCTTTTGGGCTGAAGCTGTTAACACAGCTTGTTATGTTCAAAATAGGGCATTGGTCAACAAAATACATAATAAGACACCTTATGAGTTACTTTGGGGAAGGAAGCCAAATATTGGCTTTCTCAAGCCTTTTGGTTGTCATGTAGTTGTTTTAGAAACTAGTGATGACCTAGGTAAATTTGATGCAAAAGGTGATGAAGGCTATTTCATGGGTTATTCAGTGCAGAGCAAAGGATATAGGGTTTACATTAAAAAGGAAAAACGTATACTTGAAAAAGTACATGTTAAGTTTTTAGAGAGTAAACCTAGTGATCCTGAAAGTGGTCCAAATTGGTTGTTTGACTTGGAACCTTTATCTAGAGCTTTAAATTATATGCCTGTTACTAATCCAGACATTGTGAAGGTAACTTCAAGTGTTTTGGAAAAGAGAATTGGTAATGTTTCAGGTACACAGGTTGCTAAGAAGGATGGACCACCAGCAGTTGAGTCATCTCCCACACAAGAATATGTTACATTTCCTATATGGACAGATGAGTATTATGCTGCTGCTGCTGCTAGAAAGGATAAAGGTGGTTCTTCAATACCACCAGTTGATAACATGCATGGTCATTCAGGCGCTGACAAGCACAATTCTAGCGCTGACAAGACCAATTCAGACGCTGATGGCTCAAACGTTGACAACAATGATTCTGGCGCTGACAAAAGTAATTCCAGCGCTGACAAGCAAAATTCCAACGTTGACAACACTCATGAGCATTTCGTATCTTCCAATTTTGAACAAGGTGAACCTTCAAGAATAAATGAAGAGGTTCAAGATGGAAGAGAGTCTGAAGAAGATATTAGCAATATGGAGGATGATATTGAAGACAACAGAATTCTTAAAAATGGAATTCCTAGATCTAGTTTGAAGAATCATCCTCCCTCTCAAATCATTGGGAATATCATGACTCCTGTTCAAACTAGAAGATCTCACCAGACTCATGATAGCTTCATTGCTAATATCCACAAGAAGGTTGATACCCCTCTTGTACAAGCATGTTTGTTTGCCTGTTTTCTGTCACAACAGGAACCCAAGAAGATTTTTGATGCTCTCAAAGAACCTAGTTGGGTGGAAGCAATGTAGGATGAGCTTCACCAATTTGCTATACAGGATGTTTGGGAGCTGGTTGATTGTCCTAGATATGTGAGACCAATTGGGACAAGATGGGTTCTAAGGAACAAGAAAGATGAAAGGGGTATTGTGGTCAGAAACAAGGCACGTTTGGTAGCTCAGGGATATACACAAGAGGAAGGGATAGATTATGAAGAGGTCTTTGCTCCTGTTGCAAGAATTGAAGCTATAAGAATTTTCCTAGCTTATGCCTCTTGTATGAACTTCACTGTTTATCAAATGGATGTGAAGAGTGCTTTCCTCTATGGAACAATTGTTGAGGAGGTATATGTCATGCAACCTCCTGGTTTTGAAGATCCTGAGAATCCAGACAAGGTTTATAGAGTGAAGAAAGCTATGTATGGACTTCATCAGGCCCCAAGAGCATGGTATGGTACTTTGTCCACCTACTTGGTGGAAAATGGTTTTAAAAGGGGCACCATAGATCAGACATTGTTTACAAAGAAGAAAGGTAAGGATGTCTTACTTGTTCAGGTCTATGTTGATGATATCATTTTTGGATCCACAAATCCAAAGATGAGTGAAGACTTTTCCAAGCTTATGACAGATAAATTCAAGATGAGTGCAATGGGTGAGATGAACTTCTTTCTAGGATTACAAGTTCAGCAGAAAGAAGATGGTATCTTCATCTCCCAAGACAAATATGTAGCTGAAATCTTGAAGAAATTTGGTTTTTCTCCACATGAAAAGAGTGCTTCCACTCCTATGGATAGGGAACACCCTTGGGGAAAAATTGGAGCTGGAAAAGATGTGGATGTTAGGCACTATAGATCAATGATTGGCTCATTGATGTATCTTACAGCCTCAAGACCTGACATCATGTTTGCTGTGTGTGCTTGTGCACGCCATCAAGTGAATCCCAAAGAATGTCACCTTTTTGCTGTGAAAAGAATCTTTAGGTACCTAAGATGTTATCCAGATCTTGGCTTATGGTACCCAAAAGATTCTCCATTGGAGCTTATTGCATATTCGGACAGTGACTATGGTGGTGACAAGTTTGATAGAAAATCCACAACTGGTGGATGTCAATTTCTTGGGAGTAGACTGATATCTTGGCAATGCAAGAAACAAACAGTGGTGGCAAACTCTACAACTGAAGCAGAATATGTGGCTGCAGCTGCTTGTTGTGGACAAGTCTTATGGATTCAGAACCAGCTGTTGGATTATGGGTATATTTTCATGCATACCAAGATTTTTGTAGACAATAACAGTACTTTATGCATTATTAAAAATCCTGTACATCATTCTAAAACCAAACACATAGAAATTAAGCATCATTTTATAAGAGATTGCTTTGAGAAAGGTTTAATACAACCAGATAGGGTAGACACAGAAGATAATGTGGCTGATTTATTAACTAAACCTTTTGATACTGGAAGATTTCAATATTTGGTAACAAATATTGGAATGGTTAATCTCACTTAATATGTGTTTTGGAACCTTTTTGTAAAAGTATGTACAGGATAATGCATTGTTATTGGTCTTTGTGATGATTTAGATTTTTCCACTTTATTTTTCTAACACTGACAAAGGTAAATTTGACGCTGACAAGTGTTATTTTGCCGTTGTTAGAGATATTATTGTCTAACGCTGACAAGAGTTCCTTCAACGCTGATAAGTGTTGTCGGGGCGCTGTCAGCAACAATGTTAGTTTTGTGGTTTTCAATCTAAATGTGTAGGTGGTGTTAGCTTTATGCCATTGGATACAGAGTTGCTTATGGATCTTTGAAGAGCTATTTGGACATGTTTTTGTTTATGGATGATGGTTGGAATATTTATATTCCTATCTTGACATAAATTTTTAATGTTCATATATATTTTGAGAAACTCATGTATCATAGTTTAAGGGGAGGTTTAAGGGACCTTTAGGACTCTTGGGTATTCTTATAATACTCTTATCACAATTCTAGATTGTGTCCACAGGTGAGTATGGGTTAGTTTTACTAAACCATGAGGCACTGTAGCATGCAAAGTTGACAAACTATGCATGCTGCCAAGACATTTTTGGCCTAGAATTGGTTGTGGTCTGTTGGGAGACTTGGGAATATTTTTGTTATGGGTTTTCCCTAGGAGTTACAAAGGATTTTATGAAATAACTTTGTTGGTAAGTATTTTGGTTAGCAAGGGACACTTGAGGACATTTGTGTCTATCTTGCTTAAGCAAGTGTGCATAAGTGGACAGTGCTTGCCGCCCAGTAATTATTATCAACTTGCAAGATATTTCCCTTAGGATAAATTACTTTGTTAAGGTCTTTTTCTTTTTAAATATTTTTATTTTTAGACGCTGACAAGTTTTTCTCCAAACACTGTTACGACCAATCGTGACGCTGACAAGGCTTTAGGCAAACGCTGACAAGAAAATATAGCCGTTGGGCGTTGATGGGCTATTTTTGACCGTTGACACCTAGTGGGCCCTACCCAGTTGTTATTTTTGACTAATCTTTGGCCGTAATTTTTGGGGAGTTGTTACTTTTAATTAATGCATGAGATAAGTTATATTTGATTCAATATTTTCATCATTACTCTTTGAATATAACTGCCTCATTTTTGACCAATCATAATCATGCATCTCTCCTATAAATTTGGCTAACTTTTCATTCTGGGTATTCATATTTTCTTGTCTAACATTTTTCTCCTAGATTTTTCCCATATCACATAACCTAAACAGCTTTCAACATGGCACCAAAGTTCAACTCAAACAATCTGACATTGGAGTTCAAGAGCCAACATAATATGGTAGCTTACTTGGACGCTGATAATGATTTGTTCCCTCAGTATTCACAAATGGTGGCATTTTTAAATGCATCCTCCATAAGGTATGCACTTTCTCATGAACCACTAGTCCCTGTCGCACACATAAGACAGTTTTGGAATAATGTAAGTTCCACAACAGCTAATGGAGTGACTACATTAACATCTACTGTTCATGGAAGAACATGGGTGGTCACTGAAGCCTTGGTTCGCCAAGCTTTGCGTCTTATTGACGCTGATGGTGTGACTACCCTTGCCATTGCAACAATAGAACAAGGTCTTAGGGAATTGGGTTATCCTATTCCTGCTGATAAAACTTTAAATAAATATCATAAGCAGGAATTTCCCTCGGATTGGAAATATTTGATACATGTCCTTCTTCAATGCTTAAGTCCAAAATGTACTGCTTTTAATGAAATAAACAGGTCCATTGCAAGTGCTTTGGTTTGTATGTCACGTGGGCTTAGGTATAATTTTTCAAAAATGATTTTTGAAGGGATGTGTAAAAATAAGGGAAGTAAAATGACTTTGGCTTACCCAAGATTTTTGCAAATGGTGTTTGATTTACAAGAATATTGTCTTAGGGATCATGACCATTTTTATGAGATCCCTAAGCAAAAGAAAACCATTTTTGACAAAATGATCTCAACAAACAGACCTATACCTCTCACCCAAGCCATGCTTGAAGTAATTCAGGCTGACCAACCACAACCAGACCCTGCACCTCAACTTGAGCCTATCCTTGAACCATTACCTTCACCTGAAAACATGGACGTTGACCAAGCCAATGTCAACGCTGACACTCAAAATGTTGGCGCTGACACAGCCAATCCCAACGCTGATGACATCCCTGAACAATCCCAAACACCCCTTAACCAACCAACACCCACACAATCTACCTCATCTTCCACCACATTACAATCTAGGTTAACTAAACGCCAAAGGACTACTGGAGTGTTCTCCTCTAGTGGTCCTAGCCTTGTTGCAGAGAGAACCACCTCCACAAGTGTGGCTGGTGACATGGGTGAGGCTGGACCTATTGGTACAGGCTTAGAAGCTGGCCAAGACAGGTCCAACATTGATAAGACCTCATCCATGCCCTATGATTCTATTTTGGGAGGTCAAATCCCCATTCTGGCTGAGGGCAGATTGGAACCTATGACATTGAATGAATTGACGGCTGCTGTCATTAGCTTGCAAAAGCAAAATGTCAGCCTTGTACAAATTGTCATTAATCAGGGCCGTGAACTCCAAGCATTGAGGGAGCGGGTAACTGTTTTGGAGAATCCTAGTAGCAAGAGTAGGATGGAGGAATCTTCCAAAGGGGAGGATGAAGTGGATGAGCTTATACGTACTGCAAGTGAAAGGAGTTCACATGATGGTGGATCCTTAGATATTGCTGAAGCTCTTACAAGCCTAAAGAAGCATCCTGTCCTTGATACGTCCAAGGTTTCTCCATTAAACTTGGAAGGATCTTTCACAGCAACAATGGGCGCTGATACAGGTTTGAACGCTGACACATCCAGCGCTGACAAAGGTAATCGGGGCGCTGATAAAGGTAACTTGAACGCTGACAAAGTTGCAGGTGGTGTTGATGTATTCCAGTCATCAACAATCATCAAAGATGTGTCTACACAGGTATCTTCATCTATTTTACCTATCATTGATCCAAAAGACAAAGGTAAAGGAATTATGGTTGAAGAAGATGTTCCAAAGAAAGATGCAGCACAAATTGCATTTGATGAACAGTTGGCTGCACAACTTTTGGAGCAAGATTTGAAGAGAAGTGGGACATCACCATTTGTTGCCACTTCTGAGAGTGAGGAAGAGAGTGATGTTGAAAAAGAAGGAGCTAGCTCAGATTCAAGTATACAAATCATTGAAGATCCAGAAAGACTTGAATATGGGGATGAGTTGGCAAAAGAAAGGTTGAGTGATTTGAAGAAGCAGGTTGATTTTGACCTTCCAGAAATCACCAGAATGTACCATGCTTGGGAAGATAAGGTAATGGACAACCCAGGGATGAGTTTGTCAGATCAAATTTGGGGGTTGGAAATTCTTCTCAGGGTACAAGATGATATAAAGGTGATTTTGAAGTATAATGCACAAGAGGTCAAGACTTGGCTTAAAAGAGATAGAAGGCAATTGTATTACAAGTTGCTTAGATGCCATCAACCTGGATGGACATACAAGAAGTTGCTGGCTTTATCTTTTGAGGAGCTAGAGTACAGGGCACATCCTATTTGGAGGCATGTGCAAGAAAATAATGTCTTACAGTTTCTTTCAGAAGAAAGGAAACAAGAGCTTGCTGAGGAAATGCAGATTCAAAAGGAGATGAGGATTGCTCAAAGACCAGTGAAGAAAGGAGATCCTCTCCAATTTCCCAAAGATATGGATGTGTATTATCCAAATGAAACTGTCATAAGGAAGCATCTCAAGCTTTCTCCATTGGAAGCTTCAGATTTGGTTAATGTAGTATCTCTAGATGCCAGAAATCCAATCATAAGTTTTGATGAAGATGAGTGTGGATTTTGGAAGATTGGCAGATTTGGGAAGGAGGTACACACTTTCACTTCAATTATTTCTATCTTTGCAAGCATAGACAGAGAAGACTTGGTGCATCTATGGAGATTGATAGAGGCCAAGTATACGGCTGAAGCACCTACTTCAGCAAATGGAATAAGACTATGGCACACATTTTTGACTTTGTGTGGTCCAAGGGAAGCAGATCCTGCTGTATGGAAGGATCTTGAAGATGACCTCAGTGGTCTTCATTGGAGGCTTTATTCTACTTGTGGTGTGTTTCATTTGAGCTCTACAAAGTTTTCAGAGTATCTACTTGTGGATGCTGACTATTTCTTGTCCAAAGAAGTATTGGAGAAGATGAAGGAGACACCCTTGGAGATTGATTATACTAGTGATGTGGCCAAAGACTTGATTAGATATGTTTATCACCAACATAAGAAGTTTTTGTAAGATTCCTCCTAAGCCTTAAGTATTTATTCAGAAACTTGATCATTGGAATAGATATCAAGTTTAGGGGAGGATTGTTGGGAATAAATTATGGGTCAGTTCACTAGACGCTGATAAGAAGAGTTCAAGCGCTGATAAGATGACATTGGACGCTGACAGCCAAGCGTTGACAGTTAGGAAAGTCAACGCTGATAGCCTGGAAGACAAGCACTGATGAAAGTTATCTTATACGAATCTTTTGTTTCTTTATTTGTATATGGTAAAGATAAACTCGACATTGTATTATTCATTATTATCTTTACCTAGAATAGTTGATTCGTAGCTTCTTGTACAAGACTTCTTAATCTATAAAAGAAGATCTTTTAGGTTAATGTTAATCATCAGTTATAATAAGTTTTTACAAGTATTCGATTGTTAAACCTCTTTCATTGTAATCAAGTTCAATTATTCTAATACAAGTGGAAGTTTGTTTAACATCTTTGTGTTTTAGATTAAGTGTTAATTCCGCATAACACTTAGTTACTTCATTCATAAGCAAAGGTTTCTCTACGTGTATTACTTGATCTAATCTCGTATACACAAAGCTTAATCGATCTAAGTTTGGGATCAACAGTTTTAGTAACCCATCAAGGTAATAGCCAAGTCAAAGAAAGCAAAATCGATCTTCTTGTCCAACAATATGAACAATTTGTCATCTTAGAAGATGAAACTATTGATAGTGCATTTGCTAGGTTTAACACCATTATTACTAGTCTAAAAGCACTTGATGAAGGTTTTTCTAGCAAGAACAATGTTAGGAAGTTTCTAAGGGCTTTACATCCAAAGTGGAGAGCAAAAGTCACGGCGATTGAAGAGTCGAAAGATCTCTCAACTTTATCACTCGATGAACTCATAGGCAACTTGAAGGTTCATGAGATGATAATTTTGAAGGACTCGGAATTAGTGAAAACCAAGAGTGAAAGAAAATCTCTTGCACTTAAAGCCAAGAAGGCACAAAGTGACCATGATAGTTCCTCGGATAGCAATGACGAGGAGTATGCATTGGCGGTGAGAGATTTCAAGAAGTTCTTCAAAAGACGAGGTCAACACGTTAGGCACCCCAACAATGATAAGAAACCATTCTCAAAGACTCGGTTTGTCAAGAACGAAAAAGGTGATAGGAATTGCTTTAGATGTGGTGATCCAAATCACTTCATTGGTGATTGTCCAAAGCCCTCTCGTGATAAGAATCACACGGCGTTCGTTAGTGGCTCTTGGAGTGATAGCGGTGAAGATGACGATGACAACCCCAAAGAGGAGAAATGTCTTATGGATTACACTTCTAAAGAGGTACATTCCGAAACCGAATATTATAGCAATGATAGCTCTACTTTTGATGATATTGAATTTGAAGGCAAATATGATAGTTTACACAAACTTAGTCTTAAATTCATAGAAAATAATAAAACCTTAAAATCAACCAAAACTAAGCTTGAAAATGAGATCAATGAACTTAGGGAGAAATTGGCAATACTTGAGAAAAATAAAGAAGTGGATTTAGGTTGCTTAAGTTGTGAGAAACTTAGATTAGAGAATGAAGATCTCAAGAGAACCTCCATTAAATTGGAAAAGTTCATGAAAGGTACTAGTGATCTTGATGATATGTTAAACAAACAAGTTCATTCTAAGGAAAGACTTGGTCTAGGTTTTAACTCAAATGAAGCCTCAACTAGTGAACCTAAACAAGTCAGATTTTCACAAAAATCACCCACTGTACACGGTCCCATATTGTATGAGGCGGTTCCTTATCACTATGGAACCGCCGCCATAGATAAGGTACCGCGGCCAGAAGATGAGTTTTGTGGAAATCATGAACTTTCTGAAAAATCTAAATTAGGTGAAAAACCAAAGCATCTTACTGTTAATAAGGTAAAATTACCCATACTTGACGACAATGCTATTGATAAGTTCTACAAACCATTAAGTAAACCTCTCACGGGAAATAGAAGCTTATCAAGACCATCTTCTACTCCACCTAGAATACGGAATGAGTCTAAGCCTAGAAGTAGAACGACAACGCCTAGAAGAGATAATCAAAACAATTCACGATCTAGAAGTAAAACCCCAACACCTAGAAGAAATTATCATAACTCTAAACCTAGATCAAATACACCCAGGAGAAATAACGAACAACAAAATGGTTATATGAATTACTACCCTCCTCCATTTTGTTCTCCATGAGGAACCCCTCCTTCATTCATGCATCCCAACCAAATGTAAGGGATGTTTGGAACTAACAATTTTGGACCCATGAGATATTGGGGACCAAATGTTTGATCTTGTGTGTTGTTACCAAGATATGCTTGGGAATTAATTTGGAGCCCGACGAGTGGATTAAGGATAGTGGATGTTCTAAACACATGACGGGTAATCGAAGTTTGTTCTCACACTACAAAGCATATGATGGAGGTAACGTCACATTTTCAAGTAGTCTATGTGGTAATATCATTGGCAAAGGTACGGTTTCTCTTGACTCTATGACCATTGAAAATGTTGAGCACGTAGATAACTTAGGGTTTAACCTTTTAAGTATAGGTCAAATTTGTGACAATAAGTGTAAGGTCATCTTTTCGGAACATGACAGTGAAATCGTAAAAGATGGAAAAGTCATTGGAAAAGGTGTTAGAAAGCATGGGCTTTATGTCATGAAGGTTAATAAGAAGTCAAAAGACAACATATGTATTGCGACTATAGATGATAGTTCTACTCTTTGGCATAGGAGATTAGGTCACGCTAATATACGTTTAATTCAATCTTTAGTCTCTAAGGAGTTGGTAAGACACCTCCCCAAGATGAAGTTTGATAGTCACTTTTGTGATGCTTGCAAAGTTGGAAAGCAAGTTCACTCAAGTCACAAAGCCAAGAATTTGGTTTCGACCTCTCGGTGCTTAGAGCTCCTACATATGGATCTTTTTGGACCTTCCGCCGTACAGAGTTATGGAGGTAACCTTTATACCCTAATTATAATTGATGACTATTCTAGATTCACTTGGACTAGATTTTTGGCATCTAAGAATGAAGCTTTCGATCATTTCGAAATCTTTAGTCGATGAATTCAGAATCAACTAGGATGTCCAATTGTCTCTATTAGGACGGATCATGGTAGGGAATTTGATAATGAAGTGCAATTTGGTGCCTTTTGTGAAGCTCATGGTATTACCCATAACTTCTCGGCTCCTCGTACTCTACAATCAAATGGGGTAGTTGAAAGGAAAAATAGGACTCTCCAAGAGATGAGTAGGACGATGTTAAACGAGCAATCTTTGCCTCAAAAGTTTTGGTGCAATGTCGTGGACACATCGACTTATATTCTCAACCGAATTCTTATTCGACCTTTCCTAGGAAAGACCCCCTATGAGATTCTTAAAGGTAAGAAATCCTCATTGGAATACTTTAGGGTGTTTGGAAGCAAGTGCTTTATCCTCAACACCAAAGACTACCTTACCAAGTTTGACCCAAAGTCTTACGAAGGTATCCTTTTAGGTTATTCCCAAACTAGCAAAGCCTACATTGTCCTAAGTAGAACCTCGGGGGTTATTGAAGAATCACTCAACGTAACCTTTGATGAAACCCCTCCCTCACCCAAGACACCACCATTGGTTGATGATGACTTGGATGAGTTAGAAGTAGTAAAAGCCAAAGAGGTTAGAAAAATAGGAGTTGAAGACCTTAGTGTTGAAAAGGAAGTAAACATTAAGGAGTCTAGGGATCATACTCTCAATAATGTCATTGGTGACTTAAATCAAAGGATCCTAAGATCTCAAGTCCAAAACCAAAGCAACTTCTTTTGTTTCGTCTCCTTGATTGAATCAAAGAATGTTAAAGAAGCTTTGGCGGACGAGAGTTGGGTCATTGCGATGCAAGAAGAATTAAATCAATTCGTTGCCAATGATGTTTGGGAACTTGTTCCTCCACCTAGAAGTTCTACCATTATAGGAACCAAATAGGTATATAGGAATAAGTTAGATGAGAATGGTGTTGTGTCTCGTAACAAAGCTAGACTTGTAGCACAAGGCTATAATCAACAAGAAGGGATTGATTATGACGAGACATATGCACCGATAGCTAGATTAGAATCCATTAGAATCCTTTTAGCCTACGCTTGTGCCTTAGACTTTAAGCTTCAACAAATGGATGTAAAGAGTGCATTTCTTAACGGTTTGATCAATGAGGAGGTATATGTGGCTCAACCTCCTGGTTTCATTGATTTTGAGAAACCGGATCATGTTTACAAGCTTAAGAAGGCACTTTATGGTCTCAAACAAGCACCCAAAGCTTGGTATGATAGACTTAAAGCGTTTCTTGTTAAACATGAGTATACCATGGGGATGGTAGACAATACGCTCTTTACAAAGAAGAAAGGTCCTCACCTCATAATCGTACAAATATATGTTGATGACATTATATTTGGCTCAACTTGTCAAGAATTGTGTGATAACTTTGCCAAAATCATGCATGATGAGTTTGAAATGAGTATGATGGGAGAACTTAACTTCTTTTTAGGACTCCAAATTAAACAAATGGACGATGGTATTTTCTTTAGTCAATCTAAGTACGCTAAAGAAATGCTAAAGAAATTTGGATTAGAAGAATCTAGACCAATGAAGACCCCTATGGCCTCGGATACTAAACTCACCATAGATGATGATTGTGAGTCGGTAGACAACACCAAATATAGAGGTATGATTGGTAGTTTGTTGTACCTAACGGCAAGTCGACCGGATATCATGTTTAGTGTTTGCCTTTGTGCTCGCTTCCAAGAGGCTCCCAAAACCTCTCACCTCGAAGCGGTTAAGCGTATCTTCTGATACATTAAAGGCACTATACATTTAGGATTATGGTATCCTAAAGGGACCAGCGTAGAAACCATTGTCTACGCGGACTCGGATCATGCGGGAGACTATGTGGACCGGAAAAGCACTAGTGGAGTTTGTACCTTCATGGGTTGTTGTTTAACTTCTTGGTTCTCCAAGAAACAAACCGCTCTTGCAATATCCACCACGGAAGCCGAGTATGTGAGTGCCGGAAAAGCATGCCAACAAGCTCTATGGATGAAGCAAGCGCTTGTTGATTACGGGATTTCTCTTGATGATGTTCCCATCATGTGCGATAATAAAGGTGCTATAGACCTTAGCAAGAATCCCGTGCAACACTCGCGAACCAAACACATAGAAATTCGACACCATTTCCTTAGGGATAATGTTCAAAAGGGGAACATTTCAATTGAGAAGGTACCCTCCAAAGACAACTTAGTCGACATCTTCACTAAGCCACTTAAGATGGAACCTTTTAATTACTTGCGTCTAGGTCTAGGATTAATGGAACATCTTCCTTAATTTCTTTTCTTTTTGTGTGTTTTCTTTTACCCTTTGAGTCATTGAGTCTTCCAAACTCTTTTTGAAAAACACTCTCTTCTCCTTTTTAAAATTCTCAAAGTCTCTTTCGAAAATGGTTGAGAAATACGTTTGACATTGTTAATTCAATCTAAAAACGATTTTTCATAGATTCTCGCTATTAATCTAGAGCTTACATAATTCATATGTATGATTCTCTCAAACATAGCAAGAACAAGATAGAATCATGGAGGATCATTGTGTCATGACTTAAGGTCTTGTCATACACACCTCCTACATCGATTTTTTTTAAATCCATGTATTTTGGTCAAATCTCTATTTGGTAAAGTTTGCATATGTTTTCTTTGTCTATCTTTGCTTTTAAGCATATCCCAATGATAAGTTAGACTAAAAAAATAAGATTTGCTGAAAAATCTTCCTCCAAACACCAAACACAGCCTCTGCAGGCGGTTCCATATGTGAACCGCGGTACCTTATTGATAAGGTACCGCCAGCCTAGATAAGAAACCGCTTACAGTGCCTTCCTTTTTCTGGTTTTTGTCTGAAACTCCAGATTTGCTCCAACATTTTTGAGAATCTTTGTTTCAAACCCATTGACCACCCCAAAAATACCTTAAACCTTCTATTTAAACCATAAGCATTTTGCAATACTTCACACCTAAAAATTTCTTAGTCTCCCAATGAAAGCCTTGAATCTCCTTCATTTTCTCCAATTGCTTTCAATCCCAACTCACCCAAAAACCATTACAATCCTAACTCACCCAAGAACACTCTTAATCACATCTCTCCTACCAAGAATGTTGATTGTGGAGCATCTATTCTTCCACCACCACCCTTTAGTGTTCCTCCTCCTTCTCATGATAATGTCATGCACCATGGAACATATTGTCATTGTTGTCAATATCAACATCTTGCTATGGCACACATCTATGAGGAGTTGAGCTACATCAAGAGTCTCTTAATCAAGCCTCCTCTTCACTTTGATTATGAGATCTCCAACAAGCCACCACCACCACCCTCCGCCATTACCTTGTCTTTCATATAAGCATTGGTTGCTTATCCACAAGACACCAAATTCAAGCAAATCTTAGAATATTAGAATAACTAGGATTAGATTTATGCTTTTGGCTTGTTTCTTTTTTCATATATCTTTGTATGATGTTTTTTTTGTAACCTATCTTGGATCTTTGTCTTTCTGTTTTCTTCTCTTTTATTTTGTGACCTATTGCTATATCTTGTTGGTTGTTTCTTTTGTTCAACTAACCCTTCTATGTAGCCTGTCACCATATCTCGATTCCTCGGGGCCCCAAGCTAGGGGAGTAAGCACCAAAGGGGAATCTTTGCAAAGTCCGTCTTTTCATAACCGACTTGTGCAACCTTTTTGCTTCGACAAAGGGGGAGAAATGAATAAACTCGTCTTCGAAAATCTTGTTTTGTTTGTGATTGAGTTTATGTATTGTCGGAATCAAAAAGGGGGAGATTGTTAATGCAATAATGCCTAAAAACGTTACTTGAATTTTTCGGTCTCGCTTAGTTTTGATTACGACAATATGTAAAAACAAGCATTTACGAAAATAACGAAAAACGTATTCTTGAGTTCAAGTATTTTTCATTTTACCCATTTTCACTTAAGGTATGGATAAACAAGTACTAACCTTAATCAAGTGATCAAGTGATTTAATCTTTTCTTAAAACTCACTTTTTATTAAGTGTGACAAGTTTTTATTAAACTTTCTTTTTAAGAAAATGTTTTATTAAATTAATCATTTGAAAATTTGAAAATGGCATATTCTTATTTGGTTAGGAATATTCTATCAGGATATTTTTAAACCAGATATGACCTCCACCACTAAAGGACAAAAAGGGAGCAGAGTCTAGTCCAGCGGTTCCTTAGCTCCTAGGCGGTTCCTTATCGATAAGGTACCGCGGGCTAAGATAAGGAACCGCGGGCAGATATAGCCGTTGGCCCTTTGTCCTATAAATAGTGGACCATTCTCAGTTTTTCAATTCACCTCTTTTGCACATCTATTTCCAGATTCAAACACTCTTCTTTAATCACTCAAATCTTTAATCATTTGTTTGATTACTACTTGTTTAAGAAGTGAATCTTGTCCTTCCATCCCTGCCTCTCCAAGTGCAAAGAGAAGAACACTATCCTTTTGAAGTGTTGAGTCCACCACCAAAGATCCATTGAAGATCTAATTTTATACATTTGTAGTTGTGTCATAGTTGTGAAGATCCAAGTAGTTGTGTCTATTTGGAAGTTGTGTATGTACTAAGTATAGTTGTGTAGATTGGTCCTAGCTATGATTAGGGCTCGACTTTTAGCTTAGAGTCGGAAATTGGTTAAGCGACGTGTACGGTTTTCTCCACCATAAGGAGTTTGTTGTGTAGTGAACTCTCGAGTAAGGAGTACTCGAGGAGTGGAGTAGGAACGAGGAGTGAGCTTCGTTTCCGAACCACTATAAATCCTTGGTGTTCGGTTTGATCTTTCTTTACCCTTAACTCTTTACATTCTTTATTCTTTGTGCATATATTTTTTTGTTAGTATTAGTTTAGTTACACTATCATTGTTCATATTGTGCATAATAATATTTCACATATTTCCTCAAGCCTAAGTTTTTGAAAAAGGATTTTTGAAAACCACATTTTAACAAGTAAATATAACAAACTATTTAACCCCCCCCCCCCCTTCTAGTTTCTACACTATGTATAAACTACCAAAGAGTCGTTTGAATCCAATCAACAAAACAAGAAACATATGTTTTCTTTCTTTCGATTGATCCAAAAACAATAAATGAAATGCTTAGGGGTGTTCGGTTTTTCGATCGCACAAAAGGGAAAAACACCAAGCGAACTTTATAGGGTTTAGGGAATTAAAGAATTAAACGAATAATGAGGATTTAATCCCTAGTTATAACTTAAGTTACTTGGAGCTCAAAGAACAAAGGTCGCCTCCTCAAAAGAGGAGGTTCGGCCAAACTTACCATATAGCAACGGAAGCTAATCTGGGGTATTACTTCATAGTACCATAGTCATACTAATAGAAAATGTCAAAAAGACATTTTTATAAAACAAATGTTATCATTCATTTATTTAAATCAGAGTTAATAAACAACTGTATATACGCTGTACAAACACAGGTTTCCCAAATATCTAGTTTTATTAATAGAATGATAACTTATTCAAGACACCATCCTTCGCAGCACGCCAGTCTTCATTCACCTGAGATGTATGCTTAAAGTCAACACGAATGTTGAGTAAATTTATAGGTTTTAAATATCATTTGAATACAAATATGACTTTAGGGCTACAGTGTTATACACCTAGTTTTCAAACTCATCGATTCTTATTGTACTAGCTCATGACCCCACGACTAGACATTATTAGAAAAATCCAACAAATTGCCCTTAAGCAGGAAGATTGCCAAACTATCCTGAATTTTAGAAAAATAAAGTATATCTTTTTAGCCTAGGAATGGACCATTAGTTGCTAACAAGTGCGACTTGCCCAGATAGGAGATGTCAGTCTCCAATAGTACTATTCACGATATTAGCGCTGATTAAATGATTAGCGGTTCACGATTAAAAAGGGACTTTTAATGGCAACAAGTAAACATAGTGTCAATAATCATATAGGCAACATACAAAAACACTTGTATTCCAGTTTTGCATATATCCCCCTCACGGGTTTTCAAATTGTTTATAAGCTTTTAAAAGTGAGGCTATAAACTCACCTCAGCCTATAGGGTCTTTTGATTATCCAACCACAATCTTCTTACTGAATCTGGACTGACACACAATATGTATATATATCAAGTGTTAGTCTCTGAGTTCAATCTCTTTATATACACATTCTTAGATTCAATTATTTTGGAGTAATAATATCATTGTTCGGGCCACTATACTCAGAAGCCATTCTATAAACGTTTGAGGAGCAAGGGCACTTTAAATCGTAAACCCAACCACTCAGTCAGAACGTAATATCGAGATGGAACATCTTTGTACAAAGTTCCCTAATAAGATGACACAATATATTTTATTACATATTGAGTTTCAATATTGGCAAAAATAGCCCTTGTAGTTATAGTTTGGTATATTTACACTTTTTATCCTTAAAGTATATAATTTTATAAGTTGCAATTTCAACCTTCAATATTTAACCTTAAGGTCTCAAACTTTACAACATTTATTCTTATATCTTTAAATTTCACAAAATGACACTTTTGGCCCAAAATGTTAAATAGTTTCAAAAATGACAGTTTTAGTCCCTACACTTGTAAAAATCACATAACAAGCTAAAAAATGATCCAAATGATCTAGGATTTGAAAAAAAAATTTATGAACTCATTTATAATCATACTAACAACATTTTTCCAGGTTTATAGCTTTTGAAAAGGGTTTTTGCCTATTATTTTATGTAAATTACAAAACTAGGGTTTTAAGACATCTATAACTTATAACTTTCATTTAAAAAGATGAAATGACTTATTTTCTTTTAGATTATCTTTCTAACATAATTTTGGCATTATAAAAAGTCTAAATAAACATTATTACAGGATCAAACCTGTTGGGAATTATTTGTTAAGTGTCAAGTACCGTTAGTGTATTTCAAATACTTTTAGTGTTATGTAAGTACCGTTAGTATTAACGCGGTACATAGTAAGTACTGCTACTTGTTGGGTCAAAAGTTGATGAGTCAAATCGCTATGGAAACAAGAAGGACCAAATATGGCATTAGGAGAAACTTCAAGCTGGTGGACAAAATACAAGAAAGTTTCCCCTGCTACAAAACTTTCCACTGGTGTGAAGATTCCCCTGCTATGTACTAAAAACATGGAGATTTAGTCAAGTAGTGATAAGAATGAATAATTCTGTTTTGATTTAGTCATTATTATCTTATTTAGTTTCCATGTATCCCTGGGTTCCTTAAGTTATAAAAGGAACACCAGACCGTAGGTTTTATTCATTCATTCATACTACTCAAATGTAACCTACAGAGTCTTTGATCTCTAGGCATGGGATTCAATGTATACATGCCTAGAGTGGTTTGTATTAATCATCAATAATACAAACCCTTTGGGAATCTTTCATCTCTTAAACATCTTGTTCTAGTTCATTGTATTATTTCGCTGTGTTCATCACATATACAATTGACAACCTAGATAAAACGGTTTTTACTGTTTAAGTCTAACGATCTTGGATTCAACAAGTGGTATCAGAGCGGGTGGCTCTCGATATCTAGGATAATGAAGATGTTTAAGTTCGTTGCTGTGAAGATCTAGGGTTTATGTTAAAACCCTAAGGCAATTAATCTTAGGGTGTGGTGAATAAAACCTAAGTTAATTGTTTGTTGTTGTTGTCAATGTCAGGGAACAATAGTCAAAGTGGCCATGTACGTTTAATGCAACGAGACAATAAGCAGTTCGTATATCATCAAATAAAAAGAAGACAGTTTTGTCAAAAGGTAAAATCACGTTGTTTACTCATTTGCTATCTTCGTTATTTTTTTGATTTGGTGGTCTCAATGATTAAACAAAGTCACGTGGCCATTATATTTTATTGGTTCTTTATGGGACGAATTGAATGACTTGCTCAAAGAAGAGGTCACGTGAATGGTTTTTAATAAGTACAAGATGTTGGTTGTGTTCGCACGAAAGAAAAAGGAGTTTGTTTATTATTCAAGAAAAAGTTTCTGTCCAAGAATTGGTGCTTGCTGATTGGCGAGAATGGAACAGAAGGAATGTGTTCGTTCTTGTGGTCCCGAGATTTATTATTATTCACGTGAGCCAAAGTTTGTAGAAATTCAAATGAGGCAAAAGTAGTATAATAATGGGTGGGGCGCACATGATCATGAAGCAATAACAAACTTCACGTGGGATGGCATTTACAAGAATGTGTGGCAGCAATAAGAAGTCTTCTTGCACTTTGTTCACACGGATAAAGAACGAAGTGAAAAAGACGAGAAGGCTTGGGGTTATGGAAGGCTATTGTTTATTTATTATATGTTTCACGTGGGTGTTAGCAGAGAATGAGACAAAAGTGATGCAGCACTTGGTGTATATTATAAAGCAATGGGACATATACAGAAGGTCACAATAGGTATTTTTTTAATGCACCTGTTTTTGTTATTTCCCCTGTCTGTCACAGGCCAGTAACAAACAGTGGCATTAAAAGTTCCCCCTGCTTTGGTAGTTTCCCCTGCTACGTTCCCCCTGCCTTCATCAATCCCCCTGTTGTCAGAAAGTTCCCCCTGCTGTCAGATCTGATTTTTGGGACAACAATGTTTTGGAGTATGGTTTATTCACAGCAACGGGTCTTAAAGGTATAAAAGGCTTTCATATTTATTGTTTACATGATCATGAAGGTAATTGACTATTAGTTATTTGAAGATGAAGTAGAATGGTTCGAGTACGTGTTTTATTCGTGCTTTATTATATGACGAAGAATTGACAATTAATACTGGCAAGTGTATGAGATTTTTCTTATGGTGCTTTAAGCTCATACTTGCTATCACCGTGGTCGTGTCTCCAAGAAGATGAGGTATTTGTCAAGGGCATGTAGGCCCCCTATACATCAATGGTTGGTATACGTTCGACGTCATATGGATAGTGCACATTATAACTCATGGATTCAAGTTTTTCTACTACTACATCAAATAGGTGATACTGAATTTTCTTCACTTATGATTATTACTTTCAAAGCCTATAGAATTGAAGATTCATAAATGATTAGCACAATTTAAGGGGAAGCTATATTGTTAAAAAGTGTTAGTCATTCACATACAACAATGAGGTGAAGGTTTTTGTTGCTGCTTATTGGTATTACTACAACTAGTTTAAGTATCTATTGTTCAAAATCATTTTTTATTAGGATCTTGTCCCTATGTGCTTCATGGAGGGTATTTTGAAAAGTAGAATACTTGTGTTAGAAGTATGGTATTGATTAGTAGTAATTAGAAAATCAAGGTTGCTCACTTATAAGACCCCTATTTGATCATGTCAAAAAGGGGAAGTTATCTACAGAGAATGTTCAGCCTGTTGATCTTTGGTGTTGTATGCTTAAGGGGAAGTGTTTTGACATCATCAACTAGGGGAAGATTGTTGGGTCAAAAGTTGATGAGTCAAATCACTATGGAAACAAGAAGGACCAAATATGGCATTAGGAGAAACTTCAAGCTGGTGGACAAAATACAAGAAGGTTTCCCCTGCTACAAAACTTTCCATTGTTGTGAAGATTCCCCTGCTATGTACTAAAAACATGGAGATTTGGTCAAGTAGTGATAAGAATGAATAATTCTGTTTTGATTTAGTCATTATTATCTTATTTAGTTTCCATGTATCCCTGGGTTCCTTAAGTTATAAAAGGAACACCAGACCGTAGGTTTTATTCATTCATTCATACTAATCAAATGTAACCTACAGAGTCTTTGATCTCTAGGCATGGGATTCAATGTATACATGCCTAGAGTGGTTTGTATTAATCATCAATAATATAAACCCTTTGGGAATCTTACATCTCTTAAACATCTTGTTCTAGTTCATTGTATTATTCCGTTGTGTTCATCACATATACAATTGACAACCTAGATAAAACGGTTTTTACTGTTTGAGTTTAACGATCTTGGATTCAACACTACTTATAAAGTAAGTACTGCTATGATGATTAGGACGAATATATATTTGTATAAGATATGTCATAGTTATAGTTAGAGTATATCTTATGTGATATACCTAAATAGTTAGAATTGATAATATATCGTCTGTGATATAGTTATCTTTATAGAATATTCTAAGGTTTCTAGGGTTCCTTACTTTATAAAAGGAACATAGGTACAATGTCTTTCATGTACCTCATTCAAGTCGATTAATAAGAGAATCGAATAGTTAAAAGTAATTCTGTTCTTATGTGCTTTATAAGTTAGATTCCGCATAACTTATTTAGTGTTAGTAAGAGTGCTCAAAGTGTTTTAGTTTGATTACAAACTACTATACTAATTCTTAACAGAATAGAGATCCAACCAAAGGGATCAACAAGTGGTATCAGAGCTTGTTGAGAAACTCTGAAAAAGAAGAACACAACCCCAAACACTCCACACATCCCAAAACTCAATGTCTCAACCAGAAGGTGATGATGCTCACTTGAATGATGTTCACAACCCTGATCCTATATCACATGGACAACCACAAGTTGTGCATCCTGCACCAGCACAAGGTGTTCAAGCCGTGAATGTTGTAGCTACCTCTACACCAACACCTTCTCATACTCTGTCTGTTGTTAAACTCCCAGTTCTCAAAGGTGACAATTATGAGGCATGGGCTATGCAGATGGAACATTACTTGAATCACACATATCACACTGTGTGGCAAGTTATCAAGAATGGGAATACACCAAAGAAGCTACACTGGTTGCCAGATAATACATGCTATGTTCTACCTGTTGTAACTGCTGAGGAGGTACAAGCAGAGATCAGAGAGAGAAAAGCCAGAACTGCTTTGGCTATGGCTCTTTCTGAAGATATTCTACCAAGCTTTCATCACTACAAGGATGCTAAAGCTATGTGGGATGCTATAAAACTTAGATTTAGGGGGAATGACAAATCTAAGAAGATTAAGAAGATTCTTCTTAAGAAAGAATTTGATAACTTCTCAATTACCAGTATAGAGGGGATACATGGTGGATATGGAAGGTTCAGTAAGTTGCTTATTCAGTTATCAGTTTATGGACAAGTAATTCCTAATGAAGAAGCTAATCTAAAATTCTTAAGAAGTGTTCCACCAGAGTGGAAAGCAATGGCTATGCACTTCATCACAAGAGATGATTTGGAAACAATTCATTTTGATCATCTCTACAACAATCTTAGAGCATATGAGATGGATGTGAAAGGCACTGAAGTAAAGACATCGACTACTTCAAAGTCTAACTTGGCTTTTGTATCAGATGGGAACAGCGGTACTTACTTTCAAAATACCGCTAGTGGATCTAGCAGCGGTACATACTTCACAAATACCGCTGGAGGACTTACAAGCTGTACTTACCCACAAAGTATTGAAGGAAGCCCTAAAGTCTCTCAAAATCCACATGGAAGGTCTTGACCATTGTTTAGTGAAAATGATGCCTTCTCATTCATCGCTGGACAAGACAACTGGCCAAGATTAACACTCAATGACTTGTTCCAAATGGATGATGCTGATGTTGAAGAGATGGATCTTAAATGGCAAGCTGCTATGGTGTCAGTAAGATCTAATAGGTTCTTCAAGAAGACTGGAAGAAAAATGACTGTTGATCCTAATGACCCATTAGGATATGACAACTCCAAAGTTGAATGCTATAACTGTAGAAGGAATGGACACTTTGCAAGAGAATGCTCTAGAGATAAAGTTGAGGATAGCAATCAGAAGTCCAAACACAGCTATAGAACCAGTCCAAGAATAACTGAAAGCTTTCCAAAAGGAAACAGCAGGAGTCCTAAAGGAACCAAAGCATTGGTTACTGCAGATGGAGTGGTGAACTAGGTAGAAGAAGAAGAAGAAGAAGAAGAGCTTGGTTTAGTGGCTCTCTCACATGGAGATACTGAGGTACATCCTTGTTCTAAAGACTGTGTTCTTAAATTTAATAGCCTAAAAGTAGAACTAGAGGAACGATATCAAAAGGTTAACACATGCACTGTAGAATTAATAGCTTTTAAACAGGGTGTTGTTAAATTAGAATAAAATATAGTTTTGTACAAAAAGGCTCAACAAAACTATGAAGAGAAAATAAGGATTTTGACTCTTCAAATGAGGGAAAAAGATGTGGAAATAAAAGCTTTTGAAAGACAACTGTTAAAAATATCAACAGAAAATGAAGCTTTAAAAGCCAGTCTTTGTAATGAAAGGGAAGTGATTAGTCATTGGCAAAAATCCTCTAAAGGATTGGGAAAATTGATTAATTCACAAATGAGGTATTATGATAAAACAGGCCTAGGATATATTGAGGACCAACCTAGGATAACCTTAACTGACAATGACTTATCAAAAGGGATTTTTGATAGTTCTAGTGAGGTAGATGATACACCTGAAAATGATAGATATGCTGAAGGAATGAAGGCAGTTCCTCCACCACTATCAGGAATTTTCATGCCCCTTGTAATGATACAAGTATAGAGTTAAAAGAACCAAAGGTTAAAAATACCTTAACTCTAGTACTTTGTCCCAAGAAAAGACTGCTGTGACCAAAAATATTGTTTATCCACCTCTAATGAACAACTTTGTTTCTGAGGAATCTAAGACTAGTTCTGCTCCCAAGCAGGTAAAAACTCCTAGCAAAATATTGGAAAACAATGTAAAACATAATAAAGCCAAAAGGGGTGGGCTAGGTTTTGAAAAAGTAAAGTCAAAACAACCTTTTGGGTCTTCTATAAGAAGAAAAGGATGTTATGTTTGTGGTAGTCTAAATCATTTTATCAAAGATTGTACTTTACATGAAGATAAAATTGTGAAACAAAAGGCTACACAAAGGGTCATGAAAAACAGTAATGGGAAAAATGCACAGGTTTATAGGAATCAGAAACTTAAAAATGACAAACCTAAGTTTGATCACACAAGGGTAGTTAAACAGATTAGAAATAACTCTACCAAAAGTTTTGTTCCTAGAGCAGTACTTATGAAACAAGGTCAAGTACCTTTAAATTCTGGTAAAGCAAGTACCGACAAGTCTAGACCTGCAAGTACTGCTAGACCAAACTTAAGTACTGTTGGTTTAAAGTCTGTAAAACCAAAGTTCTCCAAGACTTCTAAGAAAGTTTTTGAAAAAGTTAAAACACCTAGAAGTAAGGATAAAAACAAACCAGTGCAAATGTGGGTTCCTAAAAGAGATAAATCATGGGTTAAAGCAAGTACCGCTAAAGCAGTACTTAAGTCAAAGAAGTCTGAGCACATAGAGTCACCCTATGACTTTGAATACATAAATGAAACCATGAAGTATAAGAGTAAAAGTATCATTACTGGGAATGCTTCAGTACAAACTCTTAAATGTAGGTCCCACAAGATCCAAGCCAAATGTGGCTTGGGTCCCTGTTAAAAACTAATGAGTTTTATTTGTGTGCAGGGGCATCTAATTGATGAATTAAAAGATAAAGGTATAGTAGATAGTGGATGCTCAAGACACATGACAGGAAACAAAGATTTTCTTGCTGAATTTGAAGAATTCAGAGGAGGTCCAGTAGCCTTTGGAGGTAGCAAAGGTAGAATCACTGGTAAAGGGAAAATCAACACAGGAAAGTTGGAATTTGAAGATGTGTTCTTTGTAAAAGAATTGAATGAGTTCAATCTCTTTTCTGTATCACAAATGTGTGATAAGAAGAACAAGGTGCTATTCACAGACAAAGACTGCTTGGTGTTGTCTAAAGACTTTGAGATGCCTAAGGAATCTCAAATACTACTTAAAGTACCCAGGCAAGAAAATATGTACACCTTTAATCTTCATACTATTACTCCAACCGGTGGTATTACATGTTTGCTAGCTAAGGCTTCTTAGATGAGTCAAATTTGTGGCATAGAAGGTTAGGTCATGTGAATTTCAAGAATCTTAATAGATTGGTGAATAGGAATTTGGTTAGAGGTCTACCTAACAAATCTTTTCAAAATGATTTCACATGTGCTGCTTGTAAAAAAGGTAAACAACATAGAGCCTCTTGTAAGACCAAGACTGTTAACACTGTGACAAAACCTTTGCAACTTTTGCATATGGATTTGTTTGGTCCCTTTTCTATCAGAAGCATTAGTCATAATACCTTTTGTCTAGTCATAACTGATGATTATAGTATATTCAGTTGGGTTTTCTTTTTAGCTCTTAAAAGTGAAACAAGTGAATTACTTAAGGATTTTATCATTTTAGTTGAAAAGTAGTTCACTAAACAGGTTTTAATCATTAGTACTGATAATGGGACAGAATTTAAGAATGCTGAATTTGATGAATTCTGTAGGTCTAAAGGAATTAAGAGATAATTTAGTAATCCTAGAACTCCACAACAAAATGGAGTAGCTGAAAGGAAGAATATGAAACTGATTGAGGCTGCTAGAACTATGTTGGCTGATTCACTTTTGCCAAATACCTTTTGGGTAGAAGCAATCAATACTGCATGTTATGTATTAAATAGAGTCCTATTAACCAAGCCTCAAAACAAAACACCTTATGAACTCTTGACTGATGTAAAGCCTAACATAAGTCATTTAAGACCTTTTGGGTGTCATGTGTCTATACTAAATACTCTTGATTATTTGGGAAAGTTTGATGGAAAGTCTGATCCAGGATATCTTGTAGGATATTCAGTGCAAAGTAAAGCATATAGGGTTTATAATTTGGCAACTAAGAAGGTTGAAGAAAATTCTCATGTTAATTTCTTAGAAAATAAACCCAATGTCCTAGGAATAGGTTATGCTTGGATGTTTGATTTAGATTATCTAACTAACTCCATGGATTACTATTCTTTGCAAAAGGATTGTCAAACTAACAATGCAGGTGAGGAGTCAAGTGCAAATAATGCAGGTACTCAAGAAGATGTTTCTTCATCAAATGATGATGTTCATATCTATGTGCCCAACATGCCTACTGTTACTCCCATGTGTACAACTCCCAAGAAGCAAACCATGCTATCAAATGATGATCAAGCCTCCTAGGAGCTTCAGAGGCTTCAAGATCAAGAAAAGAATGCTACATCTACTAATAAGCATTCAGGAGAAGAATCTTTTGAGTCACAACACTCAGCAGTACATACCACACCTAGCGGTACTTCATCAGCAAGTACTGCTAAGTTAAAATCTGCCAAATCTGTTGACTCACTAGAAGAGATTTTACAAGCCTTGGACGATGAAGACTTATATGCTAGTCCAGCTGAAGGAATCTTCTCCAAAGCTTCCTATGATGAGCAGGGTGCAGTAACTGATTTCAACAATTTGGAAACAGAAATTCCAGTCAGTTCTATTCCCACTCATAAAGTCAACAACAACCATCCTACTACACAGATTATTGGAGATCCTAAATCTGATGTACAAACCAGAAGAAAACTTCAAACCAATATTGAAACTCATGCACTTGTGAGTTATGTCAAACAACAGCAGAGGACAAATCATAAAGATACTCAGCATTGTTTGTTTGCCTGTTTCTTATCTCAAGTAGAGCCCAAAAACATTTCTCAGGCTCTTGATGAAGAAAGTTGGGTAGATGCCATGCAAGAAGACTTAACACGATTTGAGCTACAAAAAATTTGGATTCTTGTGGATCTTCCCCCAGGTAAAAGAGTAATTGGTACTAGATGGGTCTTCAGGAACAAGAAGGATGAAAGAGGGGTTGTTGTGAGGAACAAGGCAAGACTTGTTGCTCAAGGCTATAGACAGGAAGAAGGGATAGACTATGATGAGGTTTTTGCAACAGTGGCAAGGATAGAAGCCATTAGGTTATTTTTGGCCTTTGCATCATATATGGGATTTATAGTCTATCAAATGGATGTGAAAAGTGCCTTTCTATATGTGACTATTTCAAAGGAGGTATATGTCTCACAACCTCCAGGTTTTGTAGATCCTAAATTACCCAATAGAGTCTACAAGGTTATCAAAGCACTTTATGGTCTGCATCAAGCTCCAAGAGCCTGGTATGCAACCTTATCCAATTTTCTGCTAGAACATGGATATAGGAGAGGAACCATTGACAAAACTCTGTTCATCTAGAAGAATGCTAAGGACATCATTCTAGTTCAAGTTTATGTTGATGACATCATTTTTGGTTCTACCAAGAAAACATGGTGTGAAGAGTTTGAAGCTTTGATGAAAGGAAGATTTCAAATGAGTTCTATGGGAGAAATAACTTTCTTTTTGGGACTGCAAGTCAAATAAAGGAAAGATGAAATATTTATCAGTCAAGATAAATATGTTGCTGAAATCTTGAATAAATTTTCATGCATGGATACAAGGAGTACAAGCACACCTTTTGAAGCCAAGAAGTCTTTATCAAAAGATGAACATGGAGAAGATGTTGACATTCATCTATACAGATCAATGATTGGTTCATTGATGTATCTTACTACTTCAAGGTCAGGTATAATGTTTGTTGTGTGTGCCTGTTCAAGGTTCCAAGTTCATCCAAAGGTGTCACATCTACATGATGTGAAGAAGATTTTTAAATATCTTAAAAGTAAACCCAATTTAGGATTATGGTATCCTAGAGATTCTACCTTGGAAGCTTACTCAGATAGTGATTATGCTAGATCTAATCATGATAGGAAATCCACAACGGGAGGTTGTCAATTCCTAGGCAGAAGACTCATATCATGGCAGTGTAAGAAGCAAACCATTGTTGCTACTTCTACAACTAAAGCTGAATATGTAGCTGCTGCTCATTGCTGTGGACAAGTACTTTGGATTCAAAATCAATTGTTGGACTATGGGTTTAACTACATGAACACCAAGATTTACATTGATAATGAAAGTACTATATGCATTGTCAAGAATCCAGTATTTCACTCAAAGACCAAGCATATTGAAATAAGACATCACTTTATAAGAGATGCTTATGACAAAAATCTTATTCAAGTCTTGAAGATTCATACAGACAACAATGTAGCTGATTTGTTGACCAAGGCATTTGATGCAAATAGATTCTAATTCTTGGTGACACACATTGGTATGCTCAACCAATAACATGCTACATATGTTTAGGGGAGGTAATAGCTGTACAAATTTTTATAATTTTTATTGTATAGTCTATGTTTTGTGTTTTTGATGAAATTGCAGGTTAATAGAAAAAGATAAAAGAGGTTATATTGTTAGTGGAAAGCATGAACTTGTCAATATTGTGAGGTACCGTTGTCACTCCAAGTACCGCTAGCACAAATTCAAGTACCGCTTATGTTCCATGTACCGCTACATGTCCGTTGTACCGTTAAAGGTCTCTTTTGTAAATTTTGGCGGTTTCTTCGCGCTTGGGTTTGTTATTTACTTAAATACTTACTCCAATTACACAATTGATTCACCTAATCTTTTATTTTTATCTCTTGATTCTATAACCTTCTCTCTAATTTTTCGATCATCAAAAATACTAATGGCTACTTTACAAGTAATCTCTAAGCATAATTTGGTTGCGAATCTTGCTATGAATGATGACTCTCTTGGTTTCCAAGAGATGCTTGGTTTCCTATCTCGAAGTCATGTTCGCTTTGAACTCACTATAAGTCCAGTTGTCTCTATTTCCATTGTTGAACAATTTTGGGATATTGTTGTATTAGGTACTCAGTTTGATCAACCTTGCATTAAGGCTAGGGTAAATCATAGAAACACTTATGTAACTGAGGTACTGGTACGAGCAAGTTTGAGATTAAATGATGAAAATGGACTTAGTATGCTTAGCAATACAGAGATTCATGATGGCCTTGCAGCCATGGGCTATGGAGGTGGTAGGGAAAGTCTTACTTTCTTTAAAGCTTTATTTTTACCACAATGGAAATTGCTTTTTCATGCTATTATTCACTGTTTAAGTTCTAAAAGTACATCTTTTGATCAAATTCCTGCTGCATTGGCATCAGCTGGTGTTTGTCTAGCAAATAACAGGGTTTTTAATTTTTTAAAATTAATTTTTAAAAGCATGACTAGGAATTTAGAAGGGACTAAGAAGTTTTTAATGTATCCTAGATTCATTCAGACTTTAGTTAGTGACCAAATACCTAACCTACCAGAGTTAACTGATACATGGGATGTTCCTACGTTCACAAAGATAACTTTCTCTTTCTTGACCAAACAAGGCAATGCCTTTACAGGAACAGTAACACCATTGTTTGCTCATATGTTAGCCCAACCTGCCAATCAAGAAGGTGAGGAACCTAGCAATGCTAGTGCTTCTCAGCAAACTCCTTCTCACCAGAGTTCCCATTCCCTAGAAGATTCACAATCTTCTTCTCACAATGTTGGTGTTCCACCAAACACTGATGAGATGATCCATACACCTGTTGATTCTATTGCTGCTAGTGGTTCACCACAAGCACAAGCACCAGAGGTGGTGGATGTTGCAAATTTAACTGCTTTGTGTACAAGTTTGTCCCAACAGGTACAGGTATTGCAGAAACAAAAGCTTGTTTAAGACAAGAAAATTGCTGAATTGGAAGCTAGCCTAATCAAATTAAGGAACAAAGTGTCACCTTGGATGTGGCAACATAGATCTATTCAGAAGTCTGCAATCAAGAAGCAAATATTCAGGAACCACAAGAAAAGGCAACTGAATGCAACCAAACATGGGAGGAATTATGAAGGACAACCACCTTCTTCTGATAATCAAACAAGGATCTCTAGAAATGACATCAATTTTGAATTGGATGAAGATGTTATAGGGACTTATGAAGATGGAACTAGTTTAGAGATTGGTGTGGATAGACCTTCAAATATGGAGATTCAGCATGAAGAACCACATCCTACTCATGAGGAGCCACAAGTTGAAGAAATTTTGGTAACTCAGCCAACACCACCACCTCAATCACCACTTCAAACAAATTGGAGTGCTTTCTATGAGAAGTTGGAGGAAATTAATATTCAGTTTCCTGTATATTCAACTCCATCACCACAAAGACAAGTATGGTTTCAAAGGAAATAGACTTTGCAAGTACTGTCTAGATCAAGAATGAGCAATGAATCAGACAAGACTGAAGAGGTGCAAGTTGAAATGATGACTTCTATGGAAGAAAGAGTATCTGGGGATACACAAGTGATTGAAGAAACAAGTGTGTCTAATACTGGTGAAATCAACATTATTGAAGATCCAAGTACTGCTAAGCCAACTAAGCCGACTGCAAGTACTGCTGACCTTGTTGAAGACCCAAGTACTATAAGCCAACTAAGCCGATTGCAAGTACCGCTGGTGATCATCCTTCACTAGAAAGTCAAACTCCTTTTGGAGAAGATGAGACTTTAGCCCAATTGCTGCTTGATTTAAGAAAGAAGAATTTAGTTGAGAAGACTAAACAAGCAGAGGCAGAGAAAAAGACACAACAAGAAGTTCTTGCAAAAAAGAATCAAATTCAAGGTAAGAAAGTTCAAGCTTCACACTCTACTAAAGGTACTGTTATTCAACAGCAAGCTAATGAGGAAAGATCTACCAAGCTGAAGAAGAAGCTACCTAAGATTGATCCAAAGGATAAGGGGAAGAAGCAATTATTATCAAAGTCTAAAGATGAAAGTGATTCAGATGATGATATAAACAAAGTTATGTACAGATTTAATCAAATAGACCATGATGAGGAATTTGCTTATAGAATGCAAGCACAAATTCGTGAAAATGAATTATAGTAAGAACTTGCAGCAAAGCAAAATTTGCTACAAGCTAAAAGAATACAACAAGAATGGAACATACAAGAGTATGATAGGATTCAAGCTGAATTACATGCAAGTGAGCTTCTTGTAGACTCATTGATAGCTGAAGAGAGAGATGCATATGATGAAGAAGAGAAATCAAAATTGATTGATGATCTGGTAAGGGAGCAACAAAGATTCTTTGCTGAAATGTAACACCCCCACAATTGTTATGCGCAGCGGAACTACAACAATGGGTGCTACACAGTATTCATTGCACACAAGAGATATCAAACGACGCTAAAAAGACGTCGACTTAAAAATTCAACATTTAAAATTGTTAAATAATACATGTCCACAGTTTTTCCAACCCCAAATAGTGCACAGAGTTTAGCGTTTCGGTCCCCATGAATCTCAACCCCAAAAACTTCAGTTTTACAACCACATGACATTAAACATAAAAATTGTTTAAGTAGAAAAGGAGGGAAAAACAAGCGGACACCAAGCCGATCACACAACATCCATCCCATGCATGCTCCATCCTACTGCTCAGCGGTTACCTGAAATACATGCCAAAAATTTGGTCAACGAAAACGTTGAGTGGAATTCATAGGTTTTTCAATCCATTTGAACGTATATATAATAAAAACCATTCGTGATCATTTATAGTCTTGTCGATCAAACAAACTATAATCAGGATACTGACAATTGTGTTTAAGCTCATGACACTAATCCGTTAACTCAATCACCCGCGTAAATATACCGGCATGATTCAGATGAAACCAGTGCCCCTCTAAAGGCATCAGTTGCAATTATACCTTATTTCTCATACAAAATAATCTACCGCAGAACTTACTATAAGTACAGCTTCTCGGCTAGCATTGGGTCGTTAACCCCGTAGTACTACAAATTGCATAAGCGGCTATTTCCCCCTTCGCAAGGGCAAGACAATAGTTAATAGTTCATGAATTTAGGGACTTTTGCAACTTTGGTACTCAACACAATTTCTAAGGCAACTTTCGGGTCTAACAATCATTCATGATATACGTTCCTTTTTAAAAACTAGCATGCATTTCCCTCGCGGGTAAAACAATTTGAAATAATATAAGCGAGGCTATAAATTCACACCTTAGATATTAAGTAGTCGGTAGTTCGAGGAGTGTTCACTGACGATGTTACGGATGCCCGGGTAAATCAACACCTATCACAAATAACGCGTAATGAGTAATCTCATTTAAATACTTACGGTACTGTATAAAATACATATATATAAGTCACTTAATACCAATATAACTCACGCCAAAAACAAAAACAACAAGTATCATTCATTTTATACCATTCGTTCTTATAACCTACGTTATCCATTTTTACACGTTCTCGCCGGTACTTGACTAAAGTACGGGCTGTTTTACCTTATTAAACCATGCTTATAAAATTTGACAAAATTTCCAAAAATCCTATATGACCTGTAGATAACATGTTTTTAAGTCCAACAAAAGTTTTCACTTTTACGACCCGTCACGCAACTCATTTCCACGACTACATTTTACGGGCTGAAATTGCGCTTCGACCAATTTTGACCACTTTGACCTATATGAAAAATACCTTTGACTTCCTTGACTCATAAGTCAACATATAGACTCATTTGTACAGGTTAGGGACCAAGTTTTGACCCTTGATCATTCACCAAATTATACTTGTGACCCTCGGGATTTGACTAAAACTTTGCACAAATCCGGATTGTGAAAGTCCTCGTCTCCCGGTACCCGATCTTTAAAATGTCATAACTTTTAGCTCGTTTTGAGTCACGGGCTCTACCTTATACCAAATTAAAGCTAGAAAAACCCTCTATCACTATATTTAGTTTTCAAGACTTGAAACAAAAATCATTTTTCCAAAATAGACCAAATGTTTCTGCCTAAAAATGACTATACCAAAAACATGCTTAGACTCGATTCCAAGACTTCTAACCAACACTAAACATCATCCTAAGACTTCCCAAACATATCCTAACATCAAACTTCCATCCTACCCCTATTGATCAACCAATCTCAATATCAAAATCAAAGAAAAATACACATGCAAGTAGTAACACCTATGTAAATCATCATAAAACAAATAACCAAACACTATAATAACATGCATATTCATCAACCACCATGGCTCCCCCAAACACCCCCATGCCGTGGGGTTTGGGTGACCCATTCACCACAACCAAATTAATTTTGGTGGGTTTTCATGGTGTTTATACTTCCATAACACTCAAAATTAACATGCATTAGCTCAAATAGCCACAAAAACGAATTTTGGATCATATGAAAAATCTTGAAAAATTTTTATCAATGCATGTTGGATTTGATTACATGAATAGGTGGGTAATGACCAAACTAAGTGTGGTCTAACCTTAGATTTTTGAAAAATCAAGTAGAAAAGATTTTAGGTGGATTTTTGTGTGAGTTGGGTGTGCCGTGAGTTTGAGAGAGACAAGGAGAGTGTGGGTTTGATTTTTCTTGTAAAATGTTGTGTGTGTTTGTGTGTTTGTTCACTTTGCCCCCTTTTGTTAGTTAGGAGGGACCTAAGTGCAATATTGGGTTTCTTTTGTCCTTAAATAGAAAACAACCTCAAAACTTTGCGGGTTTGACTCATTTGTCAATTTTGAAAATTTTACGGGAGTCGGAAATCTTCCCGAATGCTCCAAAATATTTTTGGGATACTTTAAATGTACTTGGAAGGCTATAAAACTCACACGACTCAACTTAACACGTACCGTAAATAAAATTCTCGAAAAATTACATTATCGATAAATCGTCAAAAATTATATAAAATTGGGCATCTCTCGGGGTCGTAATCGTCATCGTCCTTCTCAAAACGTCAACCGTAAAAATTATAACCTCGAACATCGGCTCTAACCAAAATACTTATAATTATAGAAATTAAAATTCATCAAAAATTTCAAAATTTAGCGTAATTTAGGGTATCGTTAATGACCTCGATTCTAGGGTGTCACATCCACCCCTCCTTAAAGAGAGCGACGTCCCGGCGCTCGCCTCTTCTTGGGCTCACATTTCGTCTTACTGGAACAAATGAGGATACCTTTCCTTGAAAAAGTCCTCACGTTCCCAGGTGTATTCCGGTCCACGCTTAGAATTCCATCGGACCTTCACAATGGGAATCCTACTATGCTTCAACCGCTTGACCTCCCGGTCCATGATTTCCACAGGTTCTTCCACAAAGTGCATTTTGTCGTCTAGTCGAATCTCGTCCAAAGGAATCACCAATTCCTTGTCCGCCAAACTCTTCTTCAGGTTCGATACGTGGAACGTGTCATGAATAGCACTAAGCTCGGTCGGCAATTCTAACTTGTACGCTACTGGTCCAATTCGTTCAACGATCTTAAACGGTCCAATATACCTCGGACTCAACTTTCCTTTCTTTCCAAAACGAATTACACCCTTCCATGGCGATACCTTGAGCATAACCATATCTCCAACTTCAAACTCCAACGGTTTCCTTCGGTTATCAGCATAACTTTTCTGTCGGCTTCTCGCAGCAAGTAGTCGGTTCTTGATCTGCACGATCTTCTCTGTCGTTTCTAAAACCATTTCGGGTCCAGTCAAATGACTCTCCCCTACTTCACTCCAACACACGGGCGATCTACACTTCCTTCCATACAATGCTTCGAACGGTGCCGCTTTGATACTCGCATGATAACTATTATTGTACGAAAATTCCACCAGAGGCAAGTGGCGTTCCCAACTTCCTCCAAAATCAATCACGCATGCTCGGAGCATGTCCTCCATCGTTTGAATCGTTCGTTCACTCTGGCCGTCAGTTTCCGGGTGATAAGCCGTGCTTAAACTCAGTTCAGTGCCCATCGCACGTTGAAGCGATCTCCAAAATTCCGACGTAAATCTACTGTCGCGATCCGAAATGATCGATAACGGCACTCCATGTCTACAGACGATCTCTTTCACGTACACGCTGGCGAGTCTTTCCATGCTGTCCGTCTTCTTCATAGGTAAGAAATGAGCAGATTTCGTCAACCTGTCCACAATTACCCATATCATATCGCATCCACTAGGAGTCCTAGGTAATCCCGTCACAAAATCCATTGCGATTTTCTCCCATTTCCATTCTGGGATTTCCGGTTGTACCAACAATCCAGATGGTTTCTTATGTTCTGCCTGAACCTTCGCGCAAGTCAAACACTTACTGACGTAACGAGCAATATCTGCCTTCATATTCGGCCACCAATAAACTTTCTTCAGGTCGTGGTACATCTTATCCGATCCAGGATGTATCGAATACTTCGACTTATGCGACTCATTCATAACCAATTCTCGAACTCCAGGCTTTCCTTCCTCAGATGGACACAATGGTAACCAAATTCGATTCTCAAAATATCTTAGTCCGTCAGACCTAATCACGAAAATAGGTTTCAACATTCGTCCCAAATTCTCGGCTTCAACATTCCCTTTCATCAATCCTCTCTCCTGAGCCTTCAGTATGGTTTCGGTTAAGTCAACGCTCTCACTCATCACTAAAGCTCTAACCCTCAAAGGTTTCTCCCGTTCTTTCCTACTCAATGCATCCGCTACAACATTCGCCTTCCCAGGGTGATAGCGAATTTCACAGTCGTAATCACTCAATAGTTCAACCCATCGTCTTTGTCGCATATTCAACTCCTTTTGATCTAAAATGTGCTGCAAACTCTTGTGATCAGTGAATACAACACACTTTGTCCCATACAGATAGTGTCTCCACAGCTTCAACGCAAACACTACCGCTCCTAATTCCAAATCGTGCGTCGTGTAGTTCTCCTCGTTCTTCCTTAATTGCCTCGAAGCGTAAGCTATCACCTTCTCACGTTGCATTAACACTGCTCCGTAACCCTTACGAGACGCATCACAATACACTACGAAATCTTCGGTTCCCTCAGGCAATGATAAAATCGGTGCGGAACATAACTTATCCTTGAGCGTTTCGAAAGCAAGCTCTTCCTCATTTCCCCATTCATACACCCTATTCTTCTCGGTAAGCCGCGTCAATGGTTTCGCAATCAACGAAAATCCTTCAATAAACCTTCTATAATACCCAGCTAAACCCAAAAATTGTCGAACTTCAGTCGGCGTCGTCGGTGCTGACCATTCCCTGATCGCTACGATCTTAGCAGGATCTACACGAACTCCTTCCTTATCAATCACATGACCTAGAAACTGCACTGATTCCAACCAAAACTCACACTTAGAGAATTTTGCATACAGCTTCTCCTTCCTTAACAACTCCAAAATCTTTCTTAGGTGCTTCTCGTGCTCCTCCTTACTCTTAGAGTAAATAAGTATGTCGTCGATGAAAACAATAACAAACTTATCTAGATACGGCTTGCACACGCGATTCATAAGATCCATGAATACAGCAGGCGCGTTAGTCAACCCAAACGGCATCACTCGAAATTCAAAGTGTCCATACCGCGTACGAAAGGCAGTTACAGGAATATCCTCCTCTCTTACACGCAGTTGATGATACCCTGATCTTAAATCGATCTTTGAGTATACGCTGGACCCTTGCAATTGATCGAACAAATCATCAATCCTCGGTAATGGGTACCGATTCTTAACCGTCAGCTTATTGAGTTCTCTATAGTCGATACACATCCTAAACGAACCATCCTTCTTCTTTACGAACAACACTGGCGCTCCCCAAGGTGATGAGCTCGGCCTAATAAATCCTTTGTCCATCAATTCCTTCAATTGATCCGCTAACTCCTTTAACTCAGATGGTGCTAAACGATAAGGTGCACGTGCAACCGGTGCAGCTCCTGGCACTAAATCAATTCGAAACTCGACCTCACGATTAGGCGGTAAACCTGGCAACTCGTCTGGAAAAACGTCCGGATACTCGCGAATAATTGGTACCTCTTCAATCCTCGCCTCTACATCACCATCGCTCAAAACCTGTGCCAAAAACACATCGCATCCGCTCTCTACGTACTTCATCATCTTCAAACACGAAATCACCTTCAAACGAGAAGTGCATTCGTCTCCCTTTACCGTCAAAACCCTATTCCTCAGCGGAATCTGCACCAATCTCTCACCACAGACGATTGTAGCATTATGCGCCATTAGCCAATCCATTCCCACAATCACGTCAAACGATCCTAGCTCTATAGGCATCAAGTCGATTTTAAAAGCGTAGTTTCCTAACTTCAAGGTACACCCTTTCAGTATAGAATTCGTACTAACAATTTTTCCATCGGCTAATTCAACATTATAACTAGTCGTTAACAACACCGGTTCTCTATCGATATGACGACTAAATCTAACGTCTACAAAACTCTTGTCGGAGCCAGAATCAAATAAAATACTAGCATAACAAGCGTCTAGCAAGAACGTACCGGTAACCACATTGGGACCTTGTGGTTTATCAGCAGTTCCCACTTGATACACAGCTGCCGCATTATTTCCTCCCCGTCTGTTCCCTGCCTTCGGGCAATTTGCTTGCACATGCCCCCTTTCTCCACAGCTATAACATCCTCTCATCCTGATAGCATTAGCCCCAGTGGCTACTCCTCCCGTTCGACAACTAGCAGTCCTATGGCCTGCCTTTCCACACTTGCCGCATGCCTGCGGGCAGTTTCCAACGTGATACAAGTTGCACTTTCCACAATGGGGATTCACTTTCACACCTCTAGGGTTTGTCACGGCCCTCATTCCTTCGTTCCTTCTCTGATTAAACTGCTGATTACGGTTCGGCCCTTGGTTGTTTCGGTTTCCTCCTCGGTTCTGGCCTTGGGATCGATTACCTTGTGCTGCCTCCCATTTTCTTTTGTTACCCTCAGCAATGTAATTCTGCTTATCCTGAAGCTTAACGTCCATCAAAGCGTGTGCCATTTGAACCGCTTCGTCAAACGTTCCAGGTTTCGACGAAGTTGTTTCACCCTTGATGTTGCTAGATAAACCCTTAATATACTGCTTCATTTTCTTGGCGTCATTGGCAAATATGTCCGGACACAAAAGACTTAACTCATTGAATCTCCTGGTGTAAGCAGCTATATCGTTGTTCCTCAAGTTTAAATGTCTCAATTCGTCCTCCAATTGCCCCAATTCCTCCTCTGGGCAGAACTTCTTAGTCAACAAAGCTTTGGTCGCATTCCACGTTCTCGCATTTGCCACAGCCAATCCCACCGTAGCTACCTGGGTGTTCCACCAGCTTAACGCATCATCCAGAAATGTAGCTGCTGCAAACTTTACTTTATCCGCCTCTGCACAACCACTGATTTCAAACGTACTCTCAACTTTTTCCAACCATCGCCTAAGTTCTAGGGCTCCACCTGATCCACGGAACTGCGTAGGACCGCACTTCATAAAGCTTGAATAGGTACACACTCTCGGGGCTGGTTGTCTCCCCGCGTTCCTTCCTGGATCCTGATTTCTCCCAGCTCGGTCCGCTTCCAACGCATTAGCTATCGCTTCCTGAATCATGTTGTTAACACGATCGGCAGTCAACTTTGGAGGCATTGTTTTATCGAATATCTCTTTCTGCAAGACAAGAAAAATAGAAAAACAATGTAAGTATTCATATCAAGTTTCCCAGACATAAAATACATACAACGACACATCACTACGGAGTTACTAATATTCATCAATTCACACCACAAAAGATCAAATTTCAGACATATCACAGATCATGAAAGGTAACATAGATTGTATTGATAGTTAACCAAAATCGTGACAAGTAATGCCACTACAATCATTCACCACAAAACATCAAGTACTTGAGTTTCTCGTCATAATACCATCATACAAAGGTCTAAAATAGTTCTATTACAATGATCAAAGAAAAATACAAAACAAGTAACTAGGCATGTGGTGATCCACACGGCCTCTTGGATGGCGGCTCGTCGTCGTCCTCGGTTTCCTCATCACTCACGTCCTCATCCACATCATCCACTTTTCCTTTTCCTTTCTCATCTGGCCCACATTCTGTTTCCTTTCTCGTCCCTGATGTGGATCCATGCTCAATCGCTCCTTGACTTCCCACCGAAATACAAGCACCTCCAGTAGGCGGCTGAACCATGAAGTCATTCGCCTCCATCTCCACATTGTCCACGAATCTCCAATCCGGGGGCAATGAATCCCTCACACGATGCTCCCAACTCTGCATCCTCGACAACCTCATCTGATCTTCCCTTACACGATCAAGACTAGCACTTAAATTCGCAACCATTGATTTCAAACTGTTGATGGCACTTGTGTTCATCATCCCATCATACGCAATTCTTGAAGTCCTTTCCAACAGTCTTTCGTCCGCCTTGTCATTCTCATCGAATCTACTGACCACTCTTGATTCCACTACATACCTCATGCACATCGATCCTTCCAAACCTCTCACAGTCCGTCGCACGTCATGATAATCCCTCGGTCCGGGACAGCAAATTCTTGGGATGCCTTGATGAAGAGAATTTGCGCTCATTGCACCTTCGGCTCTTCTGGGGATATCTGGTACACCAACCAGATGGGAAGTACGCATAGGCGTGGGACAAGTAGTTCTCCTTGAGTCGGGGTCCTGGGTTCGTACATCGTTACCGTTATCGTTAGGCGGTACCTCGGCCATTCCTGCAATAACAGCGAATTTCGGAGGGTACATAAGTAATTATACAATAATTATAAATATATGCATGCAAATGCAATGCAAAGGTGGTACATATGCCCGAAATGTAATAATATGATGCTCATGCATGATAAATATGAAAATTACGATGTCGGATATTTCACGTAAAATTTAACGTCTACATATAGTAATTCCATACTTATATAATAATTACCCACTTATATACTTTACTCAAAAGTATACGTCAAATGCCATAAATACAACAATAAATCTTACCGGAGCCATGCAGGATAGTTGTGTGTGCTTGGACCCTTTTCTTACGACACCAAAAGTTATAGTTTAGGATTTTCAAAAACGACCTAGTTCTCTATAACTCGTGGCTCTGATTACCAATCTGTAACACCCCCACAATTGTTATGCGCAGCGGAACTACAACAATGGGTGCTACACAGTATTCATTGCACACAAGAGATATCAAACGACGCTAAAAAGACGTCGACTTAAAAATTCAACATTTAAAATTGTTAAATAATACATGTCCACAGTTTTTCCAACCCCAAATAGTGCACAGAGTTTAGCGTTTCGGTCCCCATGAATCTCAACCCCAAAAACTTCAGTTTTACAACCACATGACATTAAACATAAAAATTGTTTAAGTAGAAAAGGAGGGAAAAACAAGCGGACACCAAGCCGATCACACAACATCCATCCCATGCATGCTCCATCCTACTGCTCAGCGGTTACCTGAAATACATGCCAAAAATTTGGTCAACGAAAACGTTGAGTGGAATTCATAGGTTTTTCAATCCATTTGAACGTATATATAATAAAAACCATTCGTGATCATTTATAGTCTTGTCGATCAAACAAACTATAATCAGGATACTGACAATTGTGTTTAAGCTCATGACACTAATCCGTTAACTCAATCACCCGCGTAAATATACCGGCATGATTCAGATGAAACCAGTGCCCCTCTAAAGGCATCAGTTGCAATTATACCTTATTTCTCATACAAAATAATCTACCGCAGAACTTACTATAAGTACAGCTTCTCGGCTAGCATTGGGTCGTTAACCCCGTAGTACTACAAATTGCATAAGCGGCTATTTCCCCCTTCGCAAGGGCAAGACAATAGTTAATAGTTCATGAATTTAGGGACTTTTGCAACTTTGGTACTCAACACAATTTCTAAGGCAACTTTCGGGTCTAACAATCATTCATGATATACGTTCCTTTTTAAAAACTAGCATGCATTTCCCTCGCGGGTAAAACAATTTGAAATAATATAAGCGAGGCTATAAATTCACACCTTAGATATTAAGTAGTCGGTAGTTCGAGGAGTGTTCACTGACGATGTTACGGATGCCCGGGTAAATCAACACCTATCACAAATAACGCGTAATGAGTAATCTCATTTAAATACTTACGGTACTGTATAAAATACATATATATAAGTCACTTAATACCAATATAACTCACGCCAAAAACAAAAACAACAAGTATCATTCATTTTATACCATTCGTTCTTATAACCTACGTTATCCATTTTTACACGTTCTCGCCGGTACTTGACTAAAGTACGGGCTGTTTTACCTTATTAAACCATGCTTATAAAATTTGACAAAATTTCCAAAAATCCTATATGACCTGTAGATAACATGTTTTTAAGTCCAACAAAAGTTTTCACTTTTACGACCCGTCACGCAACTCATTTCCACGACTACATTTTACGGGCTGAAATTGCGCTTCGACCAATTTTGACCACTTTGACCTATATGAAAAATACCTTTGACTTCCTTGACTCATAAGTCAACATATAGACTCATTTGTACAGGTTAGGGACCAAGTTTTGACCCTTGATCATTCACCAAATTATACTTGTGACCCTCGGGATTTGACTAAAACTTTGCACAAATCCGGATTGTGAAAGTCCTCGTCTCCCGGTACCCGATCTTTAAAATGTCATAACTTTTAGCTCGTTTTGAGTCACGGGCTCTACCTTATACCAAATTAAAGCTAGAAAAACCCTCTATCACTATATTTAGTTTTCAAGACTTGAAACAAAAATCATTTTTCCAAAATAGACCAAATGTTTCTGCCTAAAAATGACTATACCAAAAACATGCTTAGACTCGATTCCAAGACTTCTAACCAACACTAAACATCATCCTAAGACTTCCCAAACATATCCTAACATCAAACTTCCATCCTACCCCTATTGATCAACCAATCTCAATATCAAAATCAAAGAAAAATACACATGCAAGTAGTAACACCTATGTAAATCATCATAAAACAAATAACCAAACACTATAATAACATGCATATTCATCAACCACCATGGCTCCCCCAAACACCCCCATGCCGTGGGGTTTGGGTGACCCATTCACCACAACCAAATTAATTTTGGTGGGTTTTCATGGTGTTTATACTTCCATAACACTCAAAATTAACATGCATTAGCTCAAATAGCCACAAAAACGAATTTTGGATCATATGAAAAATCTTGAAAAATTTTTATCAATGCATGTTGGATTTGATTACATGAATAGGTGGGTAATGACCAAACTAAGTGTGGTCTAACCTTAGATTTTTGAAAAATCAAGTAGAAAAGATTTTAGGTGGATTTTTGTGTGAGTTGGGTGTGCCGTGAGTTTGAGAGAGACAAGGAGAGTGTGGGTTTGATTTTTCTTGTAAAATGTTGTGTGTGTTTGTGTGTTTGTTCACTTTGCCCCCTTTTGTTAGTTAGGAGGGACCTAAGTGCAATATTGGGTTTCTTTTGTCCTTAAATAGAAAACAACCTCAAAACTTTGCGGGTTTGACTCATTTGTCAATTTTGAAAATTTTACGGGAGTCGGAAATCTTCCCGAATGCTCCAAAATATTTTTGGGATACTTTAAATGTACTTGGAAGGCTATAAAACTCACACGACTCAACTTAACACGTACCGTAAATAAAATTCTCGAAAAATTACATTATCGATAAATCGTCAAAAATTATATAAAATTGGGCATCTCTCGGGGTCGTAATCGTCATCGTCCTTCTCAAAACGTCAACCGTAAAAATTATAACCTCGAACATCGGCTCTAACCAAAATACTTATAATTATAGAAATTAAAATTCATCAAAAATTTCAAAATTTAGCGTAATTTAGGGTATCGTTAATGACCTCGATTCTAGGGTGTCACATGAAAAGAGAAGAAAAGAAAAGATTAAGCCTCCAACTACTATGCAGATTAGAAATCAGATGATCAATTTTCTTAAGAAAGTTCAAGGATTTACTCATATTAAGCTGGTCAAGAAGAATTTTGAAGAAATCAATACTTTGTATGAGAAAAATAAGAGAACTGAATTGAATTTTGTTGAGATTGGATCTGAAGTAGATAGAAAAGTTGTTGAAGAGTTTAAGAGACATCTGCAACAACAAAGGCAATTTGGTAGTACTTCTAGACTTGAGCCAAGTACTGCTGAACCTAAAAACATATCTCCACCTATCAAGACCACTTATGTGAGGAAGAATAGAAAGGAGAAGGTAAGTTCAAGGGAGGAAGAGACTACTCAAAGAATGAATACAGGAGTTGAAACTCAAGGTATTGCTCAGACTGAAAATGTACAAGCAGTACATACATAGTCAACAGTACATACTAAGGAGACGGTACATACAAACCTGAAAGAGGGTCCAACAGAACTTGAGGGAATTTCCAAGGGTGTTAAAAGGAAAAGGTCAACAAAGACAAAGAAGAAAGCCAAGAGGGCTAAATCAACAGCAGAGGATAGTGATGATGATGAGAGCTTGAAAAAGTACTTGAAGATTGTAAAATTTGAAGATCAATGTATTGATACAGAGATTTTTGGAAAGGGAGCATCCATTGCTAAATGGATTTACTCTATGTCCGAAGGACTTGAAGCTCATGGAATTCAGAGAACTGATGGCACAACAAGGATATTCAGACTTTTGGAGGATATTCTTCACATTCTTAACAAACAAGATATTCAAGATCTTTCAAGGTTAGTTCAAGAAGCCAGTGCAGGTAAAACTGAAGTATCACTATTATACTGGGAATTTCTCTTTATGTATGAGCCACACAATTGTGACCAAGAAATGTTGAAAGAATTAGAGAATCAGGTTCCTAGTTACTGGAGATATTATAGGTCATGTGGATTGCATATTTTAGATGAGATGATGTTACATATTATAAGCTGCAAGAGAAAACTTACCCTTTCAAAAGAAAATTGTTGGAAAGGGTGTTAGAACAACAATTGGAAGTTACAGAAGAATCTGCTGATGCTTTGGAGTTGATCAGAATGGTTAAACAACAAATCAAGGATTTGAAAGATGAGGAAGAAGCTGAGAAAGAGCCTTAAGTGTTTGACTTTCATTCACACTTCACAAATGGTTCTCGGTTCACCATGTCTAACACACATAAGAACTGTCTAGTCCATAAGCAAATGGTTTGTGGTAAAGACTTATCAAATCCATTGACAGCTGATAGTTTGCTAAAAACTATATGGTTCTAACTCACCTTGTTTCGAAACAAAGAGTTGGCTAGTCCTAGACAAACGGTACTAGGTAAAGACTTCATCAAATCCTTTGATGGTTGACAATTTACCAAAAATTGTAAGGTTTTCATTACACCTTATTATTTAAGAATAAAGTATTGGCTATTCCAGAGTGTACGGCTAACTGGTAAAGAATTTATCAAATCCGTTGATAGCTGGTGATTTGCTAAAAAATATGAAGCCAATACAGATTCGTTTTTGTTGTTAACTGTTTTATTTCAAGTATGAAGATTGCAAGCAAAGAAGTATTTGAAAAATACTTAGAAGGTTTTGTTATCGTCAAATCAAGACAAAGGTTCTTGATTAAGAGTTCAAAGACTAAACTCAAGAAGACAATAACTGATGCTGCAAAGATAAGTGAATGTATTGAAGACACAAGAAGATCATATTTTGAAGACAAAGATGATACTCATGATGTTTGAAGATTATCTTATCAGAAGAAGATCTACAGTTGAAGTGTTTGGCTACATTCAGTTGGATACAAATACAAATTACCAAGTTCAATCCAAGGATGAAGGAAAGACTGAAGACATGTATTTTAATACATCCAGTACAAGAGAAACAAGACGACAACAAGTTATCATTTCTTGTTTAGGGGAGGATTGTTGGGAATTATTTGTTAAGTGTCAAGTACCGTTAGTGTATTTCAAGAACTGTCAGTGTTATGTAAGTACCGTTAGTATTAACGCGGTACATAGTAAGTACTGCTACTTATAAAGTAAGTACTGCTATGATGATTAGGACGAATATATCTTTGTATAAGATATGTCATAGTTATAGTTAGAGTATATCTTATGTGATATACCTAAATAGTTAGAATATTGATAATATATCGTCTGTGATATAGTTATCTTTATAGAATATTCTATGGTTTCTAGGGTTCCTTACTCTATAAAAGGAACATAGGTACAATGTCTTTCATGTACCTCAATCAAGTCGATTAATAAGAGAATCGAATAGTTAAAAGTAATTTTGTTCTTCTGTGCTTTATAAGTTAGATTCCACATAACTTATTTAGTGTTAGTAAGAGTGCTCAAAGTGTTTTAGTTTGATTACAAACTACTATACAAACTCTTAACAGAATATAGATCCAACCAAAGGGATCAACAAAACCCTTGGTTAACATAGATTTTACCTAGGTAGCTCCAAAACGGCTCCTTATGGCTTCTTATGAACACAACTTGCTACCAAAGCTTCAAAAGCTTCAATGGAAACCTTCTTGACCTGGTTTATGGTCTTGTGGGATGTAATAAGACGTATATAGAGGTGGAAATGGAGAATGGGTAGGAGATTATAAGAAAACGGGGTGCAAGTTCTTCCTATGTCCATTCGCCCCCTATTTATACTAGTTAGGCAACTTAGGCTCCAAGTTAAGCAGCTAAACGTGTAACTTAGCTAGGTATATGACTAAGGATAGCTAGTGAAGGTCTACATAAGTTCTTAGACTCTAGGCTTGATCTAATCCTTCCTTGTGGTTCAAAATAAGTCACGACATACATATGATAAGAATGGTGATGTGTAGCACCCTAGTAGGTGATGCACCTACTTGTCACCACTTCTAAAATATCTTACAAGTTATAAATATCAGGTTTTTGAATTTGTAATGGAGGGAAAAGGTTTGAAAATGAGTTTTGGAGGCAAAATACAAAAACCAGATTTAATTTCTAGGGCTTGTAACTTATGATTTGTGTTTTTGGTGATTAGGGAATTAGGAAAGTGATTAGTGAATTATTAAGGCTTAATTAGGGTTTAGAAATTCTATTTAAGATATTTGGGTCCTTGGTTTGAAGTTTAACAAAGGTTTGATGTGAAAATAGGAAGTATACTTTTGTAGATTAGGGTTTTCTAATGATCTAGGGTTTAATCTTAGTAAATGTGATTATCCTCCTCTTAGCTACTTATGTAAACTTAATTTAGGTCCTAGACATTATGTCTTAAGTGTCCAAAGAGTTCTTACACTTGGTTTAAGGGTTTAGTTTAGGTAAACATGTCTAAAGAGTGAAAATACCTATTTTGACCTAATTTACAAGTCATGCATTGAAATCTTGTACCTTGTGCATTAGGGTACTTTTACATTGTCTTAATATAATCTTATAAACTTAATGAAGTCCTATGAGTATTTGTAGACTTGTCCTTAAAGAACTAGGTAATGATTCCATGTAGATTTCTTAATATAAAGGTTTCTATATCATTAAGCCTAATGACTTTCTATTTTGGTTAATTAGGGTTTATATCTTAGTGTACACTTATTCTAAGTCTTATATATTATTTTTATGACTTTTATGGGTTCTACATTCTTAGTTTAAGGATTTATAAAGGTTGATCATATTCTAGGGTTATTTAAGTAAACTTAAGGTTTTATGCTTTAAAAACTTGTACTTTATGCTTTAATAATTTGTTACTTAGTTTAAAATAAATGTATGTTTTATATTATGATACTTAGTTGAGTTTATAATTTGTTGCAAAAGATTAGAGTCTAATTCATTATAGATTGGATTTTATATGCTAATCTTGGTTTTAGGCCATTTTCTTGTAATTAGCTTGTGATTAGTAAATATTAGTGTTTTATGATTATTTACTAATAAGTGTGAAAACGCTTATCCTTTTACCACTTAATTATAATAATAACCAAGCCAAAACGTGTATTTTATGTCGTAAATGTTAGAATTATGCATGGTTTGTGTTTTTGTTGTGATTTAGGATCAAAATGTGAAAAGGGAAGAAAACACGGTCTTTCACGGGCTTTTATCGAAGAAAAAGACAAAAGACGAAGTCAAAAGATCAAGAGTGCAAAAAGAACGGAAGTCCAATGCCTATTCTGAAAATTTATCGAAGAAAAAGTCTAAAGACGGAAGTTTAATGAAGTCGAAGAACTCAAGTCTAATAAATGAAGAAATTATAAGACGACTTCAATTTATCCCGAGACAAAGTCGAGAAAGTCGCAGAATTTATAAAGACGAAAAGACGAGAAAAGGAAGAAAAGATCAACACATGTTAATCCTCCTATAAATACCCTCCTAATGTGTCATTAGGAGGTAATAGCTAAATTGACAACTTAGTCTTTCCATTTTAATTACTTGCACTTTCATATTGTCATCTTAATTTCTTGTCTTTAATTTCAAGTAAGATTTAATTTTGTTGTTGAATCTTTATTTTTAATCAAGTTTTTAATTAATCTCTCATTCTACCTTTCTTGTTTTGCTTAATCTTTATGCTTATGTGATTATTGTTATGCTTATTTGATTGCTTGGTATGTTTTTATGTGTTTGATTGTGTTAGCTTATTGATTTTATAGCTTATTGTGTGCTTTTCTTAAATCTAATTAAGTGTTTTTAAAAGTTATTTTATAAAATGTTGATTTTAAATATTTTTATTATTTAGTGTTTTTAAAAGTTTTTAAATTTTGGCTTATTTGCTTTTTCTTAAAATTGATTTGGTTAAGTTTTTAGATAAGTGCTTATGTGGTTTTAGCTTAATTTTTAGTTTTGTTTATTTTTATCTAATTCGGATTCCCCTTAAAACCCTAGTTTCCCGAACTAGGTGCTTGATTTGATTCCGACTTGTGTCCAAAAAGTTTTTTCAGAATTAGCTCTTAACCAGCATTTCCCGAATTAAGTGCGAATTCTTTATTCCGAATTGAGTATTGAATCAATATTCCGAACTGGGTGAGAACTACATCATTCTGAACTACATGCAAAAATTCATAACCCGAACTACATGCAGAATTACGTTTCCCGCCAAAAGATAATTGCATTCCGAACTAGACAAAGTCAAGATTCCGAACTGCATGCCCATGGATATTCCGAACTAACTTGCCCATGGTTATTCCGAACTACATGAAAATTTGACATGCTAGGGTGCCAGCTTGGTAACGGATTCCGAATTAAACATCTGATTAGATTCGGAACTAATTATAAAGTTGTCATGCATGCCTGCTTGCATGCTTCCCTCGTTTCCCGCCAATTTTCATCAGCTTGCTTGGCTGCTTGAGCAGCTTGCCTGCTAGCTTGTTTAGTAATTAATATTGTTCTGTAATCGTTTAGTTTAATCTGAAAGTTGTTCCGATTTTAATTCTGAAAGTCACGTATTTTTAGTTGAATTTTTCATCAATTTTTAGTATTAGTATTTTTTCCTAAAGTTTAAGTTTTATCTTTTATTTAGTGCCCGCTTTAGCTTTTACCTCGTTTAGTTTTAAAGTACCATCTTAGTTTTATTTTCTCTTTTTTCATTAGGTTAATTTTATTTTTCAGTCGAAAGTTAATTTCTTCGTTTAGTTTTATTTTTATTAATTGTTTTGTTTTGATTTACGTTTTATTATTTGTTTTGCTCCTTTATTATTAGTTAAAAGTTTTTGGTTTATTTTTATTACGTTTCGCTTTTACCTTTTTACTTAGAAATAGAAACCCAAACTTCCTTTTTTCTTAACCAAAAACAATTGAGCTCCACTTTGAACCGTGGTTAATTCGTTAAGATACCGAGAACGAACAAAGATATAATTTTTAATATACTAAAAAACTAGTATTAAAATGGCGCCGCTGCCGGCTCTTTTCGTAAAGATTAACGGTTTTCTGTGAGACACGCGTTGAATTTTGGGATCCGTTCACTCGTGAACGTTATTTTTTGTGTCAAAATTTTTCAAAAAATCATAAAAATTAAAAAATTTCAAAAGTCCGAAAACATTAAAAAAAACTCATAAAAAAACATTTCTTTTTCAAAAGTTTTGCACCAAAAAGATTTTATTTTTATTTTTACAAGTACATATATATTCTCTATTTCTTTGGTATCTTTTTCTTTTTCTTTTGCAGGTGTATGCGTACTAGATCTTCATCTTATTCTGAGCCTGAGACTCTTGAAGATTTAGATATGGCTGGTGTGCACAACAACAATAATCCACCTCACCCCAACATGAATAACAACAATAATGGCCCACAACCCGACCTTCGAACGATGGAGGAGCTTTGTCAACCAACAATGATCGGACGAGGAGGACCGATTGAGCCGATGCAAATCACGGCTCCAGAGTTTTCGTTGAAGCATCACATGATCCAACAAGTTCAAAATACTTGTCCATTTCGCGGATTACCGGATGATGATGCCAACAAACATCTCGACAAATTCATTACCGTCACTCAAAGCATGAAATTGCCCGGTGTTACTATGGATTTTCTTCGCCTTCACCTATTTCGACACACCTTATCCCACCATGCCGAAAAATGGTTTGATCGTCTTCCGAAGAATTCAATTCATACATGGGACGAGATGACTCAACGCTTTTTGTCGCGCTACTTTCCACCATCCATGGTCACGAGCCTTCGGAATCAAATCAGTGGTTTCACACAAGAGCCTGATGAACCACTTTTTGATGCTTGGGAACGATATAATGTTTTGATCGATCGATGTCCTAACCACAACATGCTCCCCGTCACCTTAATTGATACTTTCTACAATGGTTTAACTTTTTGTGATCGTGATACGATTAATGCAGCCGGCGGTGGCACATTTATGAAAAGAAGACCCGAGGAGTGTAGAGAGCTTATAGAGAACATGACTACTCATCACAAAAATTGGGATTCATCCGCATCTTCAAGGAATAACCCGAGAGTCAATGTTTCTTCTACTTCATCAAACCCCGAGATGACCGAATTCACCCGCATGATGGCCGAAATGAACAAAAATATCATACTCTTGGCTACAAATCAACAACAACAAGTTAAAGCTGTAGCACTGATTTTCCTTCTACTCATGACAATCCAGAAAATGTGTATGCGGCTCATGGTAACTATTCAACGGAAAGCTACCAAGCCCGACCTCAAGGTGATCGTAACTTGCTAAGTTACCGTTCTAACAACTTTCTTTCACCCGGTTTTTCTCCTCAAGCCACAACCCTAACAACTACAATAGAAGCAATCTAAACCCACTTCGAGCTTCTAATCCATATCACCCACCCGCTCAACAAGCACTACCCATCACTCCACCCACTACATATAACCATGATGTTGAAGCTTTCATGATGACCCAAGGAGAGGTAGTTAAGAATCTTCAAAGCCAAATCATCAACTTGAAAGGTGATATCACTAAACAAGGGAATGATATTCGAACCGAGCTTAGATATGACATGCAAACTTCTTTGAGCAATCAAACGAATGATTTGAAGAATATGATGGCTAGTTTCTTCCAAACCACTCAACCCTCTACTTCGGGCTCTCTTCCTTCCAATACCGTTACCAACCCAAGAATGAATGTGAGTGCTATTACTACACGTAGTGGAGCAACTCTAGTAGGACCTTTTACCCCTCCTCCAGTCACTCCATCTACACCTCCTCCACCACCATTTATCCCGCCTACTTCCACACCTAGTACTAGTTCTCCATTACCGTCTCCACCTCTTAATAAAGAAGTACCCAAAAAGAACCATTCACCAACCCCACCTTCCACCTCTAAACCTTCTACCTCTCAACCCTCAAAATCCCAACCTTCACCTTCTACACCTACACCACCTAAACCCAATATTCCCTATCCATCTCGATTAGACAAGTGCAAATTGCTCACCAAGGATGACATTCAAGTGTAGGACTTTTTAAAGAAGATTTCGGGAGTGACCATCACCATTAGCCTTGTTGAAGCTCTTGCCCAAATGCCGAAATTCGTTAAGATGTTTAAGGAATTGCTTATAAAGAAGGAAAAGATAGCCGAGTTTGTTAATACTCGATTGAATGAAAACTGTTCTGCAGCCCTTCTTAAAGAACTTCCGGAAAAACTTGGAGATCTCGGTCGTTTTGTGCTACCATGTACTTTTAACCAAACCGAAGAATTTACTGCCTTAGCCGATCTCGGGGCAAGTATAAATTTGATGCCTTTAAGTGTTTGGAAAAAGTTATCATTACCCGATCTTACACCAACGAAGATGACTCTTGAGCTAGCAAATCGAACTCTCGCTTACCCCGTTGGTATAGCCGAAGATGTGTTTGTTAAAGTTGGTACTTTCACTTTTCCGGTTGATTTTGTTGTTGTTGATTATGAAATGGACCCTCGTATTCCGTTAATACTTGGACGACCATTCTTGAGAACCGGAAAAGCTTTGGTCGATGTTGCCGAAGGTGAATTAATCTTAAGAGTTGGGAATGATGCACAAGTTTTTAAAATGGGGAAGATCACAAACAAATCCAATGGAAGAGAATCGGCGAATATGATTAATATGCTGCAAGACGAGCTTGATACAACTACTTGTGAAAGTACAAAGCTTGATAATTTTATCGTCTACAACAATCCTCTTTTCGATTCTTGCTATGATAATCTATTTTTCCAAGATGATGTGGATGATTCTCTCTCCAATTTGGATCCTCCACCGATCTATGATGCTTATGATGATGATTCTAGTTCCGATGTGGATGATTATGATGATTTTACTTCAGAGTATAAAGACATGCCAACATATGATGATTTTGATGATGTTGATACTCTTTCGAGTGATTCTTCACATGATGACCTTGCTCCTATTTTTGATGAAGATCCTCCACTAACAATGCTTGATCCTACTTTGGATGACTACTCATTTGAGGAAGATTTTGCTATTTTTCTCAATACCTACTTCCCCAATGAGAATGATTCTCCTCCTTTGGACTTTGATTATGGTCTTTATCCTCCTTCGGATATGAAGAAACCCGTTTCAAAGGAGAAGAAGCCGGAAGACACCAATATCCCTAGTACCTATGTCTTGACACCTCTTTATCCACCTTCTGAGGATGAGATTGTGAGATTTATGAGCGGATCTTCTTCAAGGTCTACTGAGCCTGAGTGTTATTTTCCCCTAAAGGAAAAGGTGTTCGATCCCGGTATTGCAATTTTTAAGCCATCTCAGTATCCATCTGATGAAATAAAAGGAAAGATTTTTGGAAACCTTGGAGATATGCTTGCACTTCATCGTACTTTCTACCATCGTGCTCAACAACTACTTAAGGGAACCCTGCCTACTCTTCTTTGGCTTGCCTTGTTCGCCTTAAGCTTGTGCTACTTGATGGACGAAAACCATGTATTTGATCCCGGTGGATATTCTTCAAGATTCTTACCATGCTAACCAAGGTCGAGTTAGGCTCACGACTCGGTGAAAAAAACAAGCGCTTCTCGGGAGGCAACCCACAGTATCTATCCTTTTTCTTTGTTTTCATAATAAGTGTAGGGGGAGACCTTAGTATGTGTTTGTTGTTTTCTTTCTTATCATGTGCATGGATTCGAGCTTTCAAAGATCCATTCCTGATGACTTTTGACGACCCGTGATTCCGTGTACCCGTCTTCCCGGTTCTATCCTAAACTCTTTTGATTCATTATTTTATCATTTATGATTGAAATAGGAATCACTTTAGTTGTCTCTTCCTTAGCAAGATTTAAACAACGTGCACAATGTCCTAAGTGTAGGGGAGTTTACTTCCACATGCTTAAACATTGATGACAAAATTTATATTAAGTGTAGGGGGACTTTTATCGAAGTTAAGTGGGCTTTTCCTTGTATTTGTCCTCATTTTAACCGGAAAATTGATTTTTCGACATTTTTCAAAATTTTTGATCTATTTTGTCCTAGTTGTATTTACCTTTGTTATAGTTATTTTCTTTCTTTTCTAGAATAAATTTTAATAAAGTTGTTTTAATTTTCAAACGTTGTGAATCTTTTGACTCGACCCGAGTTTACTTATCCAAGTTTACTCTAGCTAGTATCCTTAACGTGTTTAAGTCAAGTTTTGCTAGGCTTTTATATAGGGAACTTTAAAACGCGGAAGTCTTAACTCTTACGGGTTAAGAACAAGAACTTTTCGCAAGTTCCTATAATTGATCCTAGAGAGTCGTTTATCAAGGGAACTTTAAAATGCGAATTCTAAAACTTGAAAAAGTCTAAGAAGTTGCAAGATCCTATAGATGACTTGAAAACCCAAAACTTTGATTTAAAGGCTAAGCATCCACGAGTCTCATTCCTTGAGATTTTAAATTGTGGAGAGCGAAAGATGATAGAGTCAATTATAAGTTTGGTATTCTTTCATGAATTTATGTGAGTTGATTATGAGCTTTTTCTCCCATCGCTTGTTAATAAATTTATTTGCAATAAATAAGGTCGTACGATTTGAAAAGTTACTTAGCTTCTAGCCCAAGATCGTTTAAAAGTTGCTCGGTATTAATTAGAGTTCATAGCCAAGGCATAACTTATTGAAGCGGGATGCGAAGATTGGCGAGTCCGAAAAGGTCCTAACAAGACATGAGGGCTACATTTTGTTGCTAAAGATCCCAAGTGATGTGAAGAATCATTTATCAAAAATCAATATGAAGGATCGAGACACACGACGAAAAGCAAATACTCCCGTAAAGATCATGGAGAAATCTATCCAAAAAGGCCCTAACAAGGTATGCGGATAAATAGATCCAAGTCCTAAAAGGAGGCGGATCGTTGTATATCAAAATCCCAAATAAAGATTGGAGAAAAATGAAGAAGTCGTGGTCCAAATATGAAGAATCTCTCAAAAATTTCGAGTGAAGAAATTCCTATTATGAAAAGAAGACCATTATTTCATGAACGTCTCTCAAGATTTGAAGTATGAAGTCAATGCCAAATATCGATCCGAGAAAGGTCTCAAATCGTGAAGCAAGTTATGCCAAGATATGAACTTTATGAGGTCCTGAGAAGCAGTTTTAAAAGATTTTGTCCTTTAGCTAACTATTGATTAAATCGTCCTACTTTATTTTCAGCCTAAATAACTATCGAAATAAGTCAACAGTGCATCCTCGTGATCATTCAAGACAATCATAAAATATAAGAGATACACCTAGGAATAAGGGAGTCTAAGTAAATAATTGGGCCACATGAATTCGTGTTAGGTTGCTAACTTATAATAACAATGATCTCGTTTTTAAGCTTGGTATGGGGAACGTGAAACTTGAGGGTGATAAACATTCATGACATTCCAAAATCCTAAGGTAAGTCTTTGATCTTTTTACATGTTTTCTTCCTTTGTATATTTTATAATTTTCTATCTCTTTAATGTCTTGTGTTGAATAAAGGCCAAGGTAGGTTAATTATGATGGAAAATGTAAAACTTGCTTTGTAACTAATGCATTGCATGAGGACATTGCAATGGTCAAGTGTAGGGGATTTAATAAGTGTGAAAACACTTATCCTTTTACCACTTAATTTTAATAATAACCAAGCCAAAACGTGTATTTTATGTCGTAAATGTCGGAATTATGCGTGGTTTGTGTTTTTGTTGTGATTTAGGATCAAAATGTGAAAAGGGAAGAAAACACGGTTTTTCACGGGGTTTTATCGAAGAAAAAGACAAAAGACGAAGTCAAAAGATCAAGAGTGCAAAAAGAACGGAAGTCCAAGGCCTATTCTGAAGATTTATCGAAGAAAAAGTCTAAAGACTAAAGTTTAATGAAGTCGAAGAACTCAAGTCTAATAAATGAAGAAATTATAATACGACTTCAATTTATCCCGAGACAAAGTCGAGAAAGTCGCAGAATTTATAAAGACGAAAAGACGAGAAAAGGAAGAAAAGATCAACACATGTTAATCCTCCTATAAATACCCTCCTAATGTGTCATTAGGAGGTGTTAGCTAAATTGACAACTTAGTCTTTCCATTTTAATTACTTGCACTTTCATATTGTCATCTTAATTTCTTGTCTTTAATTTCAAGTAAGCTTTAATTTTGTTGTTGAATCTTTATTTTTAATCAAGTTTTTAATTAATCTCTCATTCTACCTTTCTTGTTTTGCTTAATCTTTATGCTTATGTGCTTATTGTTATGCTTATTTGATTGCTTGTTATGTTTTTATGTGTTTGATTGTGTTAGCTTATTGATTTTATAGCTTATTGTGTGCTTTTCTTAAATTTAATTAAGTGTTTTTAAAAGTTATTTTATAAAAAGTTGATTTTAAATATTTTTATTATTTAGTGTTTTTAAAAGTTTTTAAATTTTGGCTTATTTGCTTTTTCTTAAAATTGATTTGGTTAAGTTTTTAGATAAGTGCTTATTTGTTTTTAGCTTAATTTTTAGTTTTGTTTATTTTTATCTAAATCGGATTCCCCTTAAAACCGTAGTTTCCCGAACTAGGTGCTTGATTTGATTCCGACTTGTGTCCAAAAAGTTTTTCCCGAATTAGCTCTTAACCAGCATTTCCCGAATTAAGTGCGAATTTGTTTATTCCGAATTGAGTATTGAATCAATATTCCGAACTGGGTGAGAACTACATCATTCCGAACTACATGCAAAAATTCATAACCCGAACTACATGCAGAATTACGTTTCCCGCCAAAACATAACTGCATTCCGAACTAGACAAAGTCAAGATTCCGAACTACATGCCCATGGATATTCCGAACTAACTTGCCCATGGTTATTCCGAACTACATGAAAATTTGACATGCTAGGGTGCCAGCTTGGTAACGGATTCCGAATTAAACATCTGATTAGATTCCGAACTAATTATAAAGTTGTCATGCATGCCTGCTTGCATGCTTCCCTCGTTTCCCGCCAATTTTCACCAGCTTGTTTGGCTGCTTGAGCAGCTTGCCTGCTAGCTTGTTTAGTAATTAATATTGTTCCGTAATCGTTTAGTTTAATCTGAAAGTTGTTCCGATTTTTAATTCTGAAAGTCACGTATTTTTAGTTGAATTTTTCATCAATTTTTAGTATTAGTATTTTTTTCATAAAGTTTAAGTTTTATCTTTTATTTAGTGCTCGCTTTAGCTTTTACCTCGTTTAGTTTTAAAGTATCCTCTTAGTTTTATTTTCTCCTTTTTCATTAGGTTAATTTTATTTTTCAGTCGAAAGTTAATTTCTTCGTTTAGTTTTATTTTTATTAATTGTTTTGTTTTAATTTACGTTTTATTATTTGTTTTGCTCTTTTATTATTAGTTAAAAGTTTTTGGTTTATTTTTATTACGTTTCGCTTTTACCTTTTTACTTAGAAATAGAAACCCAAACTTCCTTTTTTCTTAACCAAAAACAATTGAGCTCCACTTTGAACCGTGATCAATTCGTTAAGATACCGAGAACGAACAAAGATATAATTTTTAATATACTAAAAAACTAGTATTATTTACCTTTTCTTTATATTGTAGATTAGAATTAGTGTAAAGTGTTTAATAATAGTACATAGTCATTTTGTAGTTATATTGCTTGAAATATTAGTTTATAAGGGATTTCTAAGGTTTCTATAGGAATTTAGGGTATCTTTATTATATTTGAGTTGTTCTTATTCATTGTTTATACATATGATTACTTTTAGAACTCAAACTTGATATATACATAGTGTTTACAACATATAGGCATATGTTAATGTGGCAATTGTGATAGTGATATCTATAAGTCAGTCATATATTGTAGTGAAAATGCAAAAAATTATGAGTAAAATCACCTCTTTATTTATGAACATGGACATTACATTAGTCAAAACTACTGGATGTTATATTTGATTTCTTCCGAACTGAACTCAGACTCAAGATCTTCCTGTTGACTCGCACTGATGGACTTAGGAAAATCCATATCGAGATTAATGTTGTTGAATCCAGGTCGTGTAAACCTCTCACGAAAATGTTCTAGGAATTCGTCTTTTGCACTGTTTGGATTGTCGATCCACCCACCATCCTTCATGATTCCGCGGATACTACTTTGTTTCCTCCGTTTATTAATAACACCATGAAATAAACGAGAGTTTTCATCTCCTTCCATTGCCCACTTAATTTTTTACTTTTGGAGAAACTCACTTGCTTGCTTTCTTTTAAGTTTATCAATTGAGTTTACGGTTTCCATTCTCCTAGCAATGATGTCATATGTATTATTTCCTCTCTCGATCTTCGTGTCAATGTTTTCTGAATCAGCATAGAGATGAGTCAACTCAGCCCTCTTTTGTAAATTGAATAGATTATTCCAATCTCGGATTTTACCTTTAAGGAATTGTAATTTCTTCATCAAATTACGCATGTCGTTACTATCTTCCCTGGAGCATCAAGGCAAGTATCCTCAACAAATTTACGAAACCGTTCAGCCTGCAACCAATGGTTATAGAAACGAAACGGGGTCGGTCCGTAGTCCAACATAACTTCACGAAGTAATATTGGTTTGTGATCCGATAGGTAACGTTCCAACGTAATAGCGGATAGATAAGGATGCGAATTCTCCAAACTGTCGGAAATAAGGAATCTATCCAACTTGCTCATCTTTTTAGCAGATTTATGGCACCAAGTGTATACACTACCACCTAGAGGAACTTCCACCAAACCTGCGTTAAGAATGAAAGAATTAAATACCTCGACATCTCGGGCATGAAAGACCGATCCAAATCTATCCGATGGAAGTCAAACTTCATTAAAGTCTCCCACCATAACCACTTCGCCTTTCCAATTATTCGCCACAGAAGACAAGTAATCACATAAGACCCTTTTTTCCTTCTTATCATTAGGAGCGTATACCACCACAAAAAGAACATCTATATTAGTAACCATCCAACTACCACGAACTATGACAAAGTAATCAGAGATAGTATGACTACTCTTATTAAAACAACTAGAATCCCATGTACATAAAATTCCCCTAGAAATCCCCACCGAATCACTGTGAACAAAATTAAAACCAAAGTTACCCCAACATGATTTCACCGTCACTGTTTCCATAACCTCCATTTTCGTTTCTTGTAAAGCTAAGAATTAACTCTATGTTTAATACATAGCTCCCGAACCCAATCTTTTTCAGCCTGTTGGGCAAGGCCTTGGATGTTTAGAGACAAAAAATTCACCGATTAAACATATCCACTCCTTGAGATTTAATGATTTTCATGATAGCATTTTCGCAACCCTCCATATTGTACCCCATTGCTTGACTAACTTTGACAATCTCTTCCATACAATTTAGGATTGATCCACCCGTCTTTGGAATTAGCGACCTTTTGAAATGACCAAAACTACCTGAGGCATTACTTCTAATAACTTTGTCTTTGTGCTCATCACCCTTCTCTCCCTGGATGTATTTTTTAGGCACGATATTGTGTTCCTCACTCTGCGCAGTTTCGTAATCTATTGCATCAAGTGTATACCCTGGTGGATGTTATCTACTGTTGTTACTCCCTACACAATTTGGTTGAGCTTTATTCTGCTCCTTGTTCAACTCTTCATAAATTTGAAAGGATCTGGTGACTTAATGTCATTAGAATCCCCCGATTTGTTAAACACTGTTTCTGCAACAAAATACGGCTCACTCATGTCATCTTTATCCAATAAATGCCCCTCTTTCTTTAGAAACTCGTCATCGCAAGAACTGTCATCTTCCGTATCGTTGGAATAATCATGTAACCACCCCCGAACTTCTTTAGCCCTGATATAATACTCTTTACCTTTGAAGATTACTTTAAAGCAATCAAAGATATTGGTTTTCATAGTAGTAGCTACACAGATCCGTTTAGAATAATATCCTACCTCATCCGTATCATCGAAATTCAGCATACGTCCCCATTTAAATGTAATCTTCTTGAACGTATTATTAGTACAAAACTTTAGTGGAACCCCTTCGAATTCCACCCAAGCAAGTCTGCCCTTGGTGAAGAAATCAGAGGACGCGCGTTGAAGAGTAGAAAACCAAGATGTGATCCCCGTGTTTTTCATAAAATCATCTCTAGACATAAGATTAGAAAAGCTCACCATTAACCATAGTTCTCCCAAATATCTAACACTAGTATCGTTAAAGCCCTCATCGCCAAAAACGTTAGTGATATTAGATAAGGAATCAACTTCATTCACTCTACCAATAACCGAAAGAGAGAATTCCATTTTATTAATACACTCATCGTCAAGCACAATAGATGGTATGTGCTCCTTCTCCTTAACGTCACTATTTTTCAATATCAAAGCAAATGATCTGGGACTTGGGTTAAACCCCTCTGTGACATGAGCAGACTTCTCCAAATTTGTGTACCTACGAAATTCTCTTTTCTCCTGTGGGGGATTTTTGTGTAAGGGGGACCTTTGGAATCTTGCAACATTCGCATGGAGTTTAAATCATCCCACCCAAACCGTCCGTAAATTATTTACCAAACGATCAACGTTGAATACATTTATGAATCGAACAAATCGAAACCTTTTGCCACCCATAGTCTTCTTATTCGGGATGAACGAATTGACCACATGACCGTACACCTTACAAGCATGAAACAAATCTTTGGTAGAACATGAATCATGAAAATTTGTGATGTAAATGGATGTGGATATCTTGGCAATATCTTCTTCCTTAGAACGGAAAGTACCCATCTAATCAAACCCTAAAAATAAAATAGCCGGAAAGTATAACAAAAACGAAACACCTAAACCAATCGTCGAATCGAATAAGAAGATGATAAAAGGTGATTCAGATGAATAAGTCTCAAATTAATAAGTGATCGTCACTAAACGTAAGGAAAACGGATGCAAGCCTACGTCGTTCACAACTTATATGTTGAGATCCAATCCAACGATCAACCACAATAATCACAATAATAGCGACATGAGAACGACTGATTGATGATTGAAACATGTTATCGACCATTAAACAATGAATAAAGATTCACAGGGATTGATCAATTGCTTGTCTTTTAGTACTATCGGTTTCTCAAAATCTTATATTGTTAAGCCTTTTTATCATAGGCTAATTTTTTAGTGTTCTTTTGTATACACATAAAGCTTTTTGCACTACTGAACTTTTTTTCCACCCGAGATCTTTTGCTCTGCTTATACATTTGATGAGTGGTTTCAAATTTGTTGTGACAATAACTAGTAAAAGAAGTTGTTTAAGAGTTCACAAGGTATGTTGATTCTTCTGTTAATGAAAGAGTTTAAACTTCGATTGTTTTATATAACATATTTGCTCTGTGTATTCTACTTTTAGGTTCTTTGACCTTTCTTACTTAAAAGATCAAAGTCAAATGTTGAGAAAGGGTTGGCATCCTTTAGAAAGAAACCATTCTCAAGTATGAAATGTCTTATCAAGTTAATTATTGCAAGTATTGAATATTTTTTTAATAGATTATTTTTATATTTAAATAATATATATTTTTATATTAATTTGAATTTCGGTTCAGTTTTCGGTTTAAATTTGTCAAACCCATATCCAAAAAAAATCAAATTTATAGTTTGGCTTAGTTTGATTTTGACTAATTTATTTTGATTAATGTTAAACTTTCGATTTATTTAGTTTATTTGCAAAGAGAGCCATAACTAATTCAATTTTAGGTTCTAAGAAACGACAAGTCATTGGTGGGCCGAGATGCGTTATTCGGCTTAGTCCATGTATTTGGTGTTTGACTTTTTGTTGATAAACATGGAGGTGGAAGAAAACGGTTCACGAATCGAACTAGGAAAAAATGAAACCGGTTACAAAAAAAGTTTTTAAAACCACTTTAACAAAATACCTGGACCGGTTTGAGAATTAGTTAAAAATAATCCGAACCCATTGGTTTCAAACCGAACTGGTTTAATTCAATTCGATAACCGGTTTAAGCGGGTTTAAATAAAAACCAGTTTGAACAAAAAATAAAATTTCATGAAATTTTGAATCATGTTTACTTAATCACAAGTTTTTTAAAATCGAAATCATACCTATAATCGTTTTTGTCTTTGCAATATTAAAATCATAAAATTAGATCAAAATTGTAAGGTCCTACTATAAGTTATATTTCAATGTAACTTTTTCTTATTAATGTAATGATTTTTTAATTTAAAAATGCTTTTATTTAAGTTATAAAAAAAATTTTGTTTGACACCACAAAGTAACAAAGTACTTATCAATGTTTTAAAACCCGATTTTTTAGTTGACCCGGTCTATTGATCAGTTCACGGTTCAACCGGTTCAATTGGTTGAACCGCCGGGTCAAACCGGTTCTTTATATATGTATATTTTTTTATATTTTTAATGTGTAATATTTATTTTTTCCTCACTAACCTTAATTTTTAGTTTTATATTTATAACATTATTGTAAAAATGTGCAAAATTAATTAATTTATACTTACAATTTGTAAAGGATTATAATAAAACAATATTAGAGACGTTTTAAGTTAGTTTGATTTTATTTTAACTAACACTAATAATCATTACTTCAATATATATCTTTAAAACTTAAAAATATTTATAAAAAAAAAGTTTTTGCAATATTTTTTTTATAAAAAATCGTAAGGGTGGCTAAATGGGTGGACTGGACGGGTATGGGTAGTGGACTAATTGGGCGTTGGTCCATGGACGTGGACTAAATGGGCAATATTTAATATTTGAACTAAATGGACTTGGACCAAATGGACATTGGACCAAATAGACATGGGTTAAATGGACAATATTAAAGGAGAAATAAATAGAGTCAAGATTAATTTAATCAAATGCTTTTATGTTGTCCAAATAGTTCATAATACCCATTTGTTTAACAAAATGCTTTTTATGTTGTCCAAATAGTCCAACTAAAATAAAAGTATTACCTATTTAGTCAATTAGTTCAAAAAATGGTCCAAATAGCCCAAATTTAAGCATATGGAGTTATGGACATGATTTGCCACCTCCAAAAAATCGTGACCCGGCCGGATTAATCAAACCGGGTCAACCCGGGTCAACGAAAAACCAGCGGTTCAATCCGGTTCTCAAACAAGCAAAAATCCAGTCACATCCGGCCCGGTCTCCGAGCCGGTTCACGATTCAACCGGCCGGATCAACCCGGTTTTTAAAACACTGGTAGTTATATTTGGATCATATAAACTGCCGGCCCATAATAGTTTCTCTAAAGTAAACCCATTCATTTAATATTTGGGCCTAATCCAAAAAAGCCCAATAACAATGCATTATCCTGTACATACTTTTACAAAAAGATTCCAAAACACATATTAAGTGAGATTAACCATTCCAATATTTGTTACCAAATATTGAAATCTTCCAGCATCAAAAGGTTTAGTTAATAAATCAGCCACATTATCCTCTGTGGCTACCCTATCTGGTTGTATTAAACCTTTCTCAAAGCAATCTCTTATAAAATGATGTCTAATTTCTATGTGTTTGGTTTTAGAATGATGTACAGGATTTTTAATAATGCATAAAGTACTGTTATTGTCTACAAAAATCTTGGTATGCATAAAATTATACCCATAATCCAATAGCTGGTTCTGAATCCATAAGACTTGTCCACAACAAGCAGCTGCTGCAACATATTCTGCTTCAGTTGTAGAGTTTGCCACCACTGTTTGTTTCTTGCATTGCCAAGATATCAATCTACTCCCAAGAAATTGGCATCCACCAGTTGTGGATTTCCTATCAAACTTGTCACCACCATAGTCACTATCTGAATAAGCAATAAGGTCCAATGGAGAATCTTTTGGGTACCACAAGCCAAGATCTGGATAACATCTTAGGTACCTAAAAATTCTCTTCACAGCAAAAAGGTGACATTCTTTGGGAGTCACTTGATGGCGTGCACATGCACACACAGCAAACATGATGTCAGGTCTTGAGGCTGTAAGATACATCAATGATCCAATCATTGATCTATAGTGCCTAACATCCACATCCTTTCCAGCTCCAATTTTTCCCCAAGGGTGTTGCCTATCCATAGGAGTGGAAGCCTCCTTCTCATGTGGAGAAAAACCATATTTCTTCAAGATTTCAGCTACATACTTGTCTTGGGAGATGAAGATACCATCTTCTTTCTGCTGAACTTGTAAACCTAGAAAGAAGTTCATCTCACCCATTGCACTCATCTTGAATTTATCTGTCATGAGCTTGGAAAAGTCCTCACTCATTTTTGGATCAGTAGACCCAAAAATGATATCATCAACATAGACCTGCACAAGCAACACATGTTTTCCTTTCTTCTTTGTAAACAAGGTCTGATCTATGGTGCCCCTTTTGAAACCATTTTCCACCAAGTAGGTGGACAATGTACCATACCATGCTCTTGGGGCTTGATGAAGTCCATACATTGCTTTCTTCACTCTATAAACTTTGTCTGGATTCTCAGGATCTTCAAAACCAGGAGGTTGCATGACATATACCTCCTCAACAATTGTCCCATAGAGGAAAGCACTCTTCACATCCATTTGATAAACAGTGAAGTTCATGCAAGATGCATAAGCTAAGAAAATTCTGATAGCTTCAATTCTTGCAACTAGAGCAAAGACTTCTTCATAATCTATGCCTTCCTCTTGTGTATATCCCTGAGCTACCAAACGTGCCTTGTTTCTGACCACAATGCCTCTTTCATCTTTCTTGTTCCTTAGAACCCATCTTGTCCCAATTGGTCTCACATATCTAGGACAATCAACCAGCTCCCAAACATCCTGTATAGCAAATTGGTGAAGCTCATCCTGCATTGCTTCCACCCAACTTGGTTCCTTGAGAGCATCAAAAATTTTCTTGGGTTCTTCCTGTGACAGAAAACAGGCAAACAAACATGCTTGTACAAGAGGGGTATCAACCTTCTTGTGTATATTAGCAATAAATCCACCAAGACTTTGATGGGATCTTCTTGTCTGAACTGGAGCCATAACATCACCAATGATCTGAGATGTGGGGTGATCCTTTGCTGTGGAAGTAAGAACTCCTTCTTCAAAGAGTCTGGTGTCCTCAACTTCACGCTCCATGTTGCCAATATCTTCTTCAGATTCTTCTTGATCAACAGAAATCTCTTCATGGACATTGGAAGGTCCACCCTGTTCAAAATGGGAAGAGAAAAGCTGTGTAAAGGTGTCATCAAAGTCTGAACCTTGTTTGTCAGCGCTTGGGCTAACAACGCTTGAACTGTTATTGTCAGCGTTTGAGCCATCAGCGTCTGAATTGGTTGTGTCAGCGCTTGATTTCCCTTTGTCAGCGCCTGAAGAATCATGCATGTTTGTATTTGGTGGTATTTGAATACCACCATTATCTTTCCTAGCAGCAGTAGCAGCAGCATAATACTCATCTGTCCATATAGGAAGTGTAACATATTCTTGTGTGGGAGATGACTCAGCTGCTGGTGGTCCATCCTTCTTAGCAACCTGTATACCTGAAACATTACCAATTCTCTTTTCCAAAACATTTGAAGTTTCCTTCACAATGTCTGGATCAGTAACAGGCATATAATTTAAAGCTCTAGATAAAGGTTCTAAGTCAAACAACCAATTTGGACCACTTTCAGGATCACTAGGTTTACTTTCTAAAAACCTAACATGTACCTTTTCAAGTATACGTTTTTCCTTTTTAATGTAAACCCTATATCCTTTACTCTGCACTGAATAACCCATGAAGTAGCCTTCATCACCTTTTGAATCAAATTTACCTAGGGCCTCACTAGTTTCTAGAACAACTACATGACATCCAAAAGGCTTGAGAAAGCCAATATTGGGCTTCCTTCCCCAAAGTAATTCATAAGGTGTCTTATTATGTATCTTGTTGACCAATGCCCTATTTTGAACATAACAAGCTGTGTTAACAGCTTCAGCCCAAAAGGCTATAGGAAAGTGGGCATCAGCCAACATGGTTCTGGCTGCTTCAATAAGGGTCCTATTCTTCCTTTCAGCAACCCCATTTTGCTGTGGGGTTCTAGCTATGCTAAACTGCCTAGTAATCCCTTTCTTGGCACAAAAATCATCTAACAACTGATTTCTAAACTCACCCCCATTGTCACTTCTAATAATTTTGACCTCATTACCATTTTTCTTTTCAATTTGGGTAATGAAATTAATCAGACTTTGGGCAGTTTCACTTTTCTTGGCTAAAAAGAAAGTCCATGTAAACCTGGAATAATCATCAGTGATAACAAAACAATATGATTTACCCTTCAAACTTTCTATATTAGTTGGACCAAAGAGGTCCATATGCAATAAGTGAAGTGGTTTAGAACTAGAGTGCACCTGTTTAGACCTGAATGAGACCTTGTGCTGCTTGCCCTTAAGACATGCAACACAAGAGTGGTCATTGTGGAAAGCCTTTTCAGGCAAACCATCAACTAAACCAAGCCTCACAAGTCTATTGATATTCTTAAAGTTTATGTGCCCTAATCTCCTGTGCCAAAGATTACTTTCATCTACTGAGGCTTTAGCATACAGACATGACATTTTATTATTTATCTTAATTCCATTAAGATTCACATTATATATGTCTTTATGCCTTGGTGTTCTAAAATCTATGTATTTTTCATCAGGGAGCTTATAATCTTTACTTAACACCAAGCACTCAGTATCTGTGAAAAGAACCTTATTTTTGTTATCACACACTTGTGATACACTAAACAAATTATAATCCAGTTCTTTTACCAATAAGACATTCTCAAACCGTAGATTGTTGGTGACAAGGGTTCCTTTTCCAGTGATGGTGTCGTAGCCCCCTCCAAAGTATACCTTATCACCATCTTGAATAGGAGAGAAATTGGTCAGATAGTCTTCCTTTCCTGTCATGTGCCTTGAGCATCCACTATCCCAGTATCCATAATCATTGATCTTCTTCTGAATGCCCTGCACATAAAGAAAACACATTAGTTTTCTTTGGGAACCCAAGCCTTGGAAGACTTGGATTCATTTGGTTGTTCAACAAGAACAGACTTGGTTTTCATAACAACCCCATTTTCATCCCTGTTTGAATGAAATTCCCAGTTAACCCCAATTGGTGTTGACAATGCCTTTGAAATATAATGAAACCTGTTGCATGTCATAGAAACACCAGTAAAATTTGGGTTTTGGTCTTGTTTTGGTCTCCATGTTAAGCTAGTAGAAGCTTTAGACCTATTTCCCTGTGGTTGCAAATACCTAGGTTTAGCAGTGTGTCTGTCAGCGCTGAAATTTCTCTTGTCAGCGCCCCGATTGCTCTTATCAGCGTTGAACCTAGGGTTTGCTACAGGAACCCATTGCCTATTTGACCAAGTGTTTGACTTTTGAAAAGGTCTTAGGCCTTGTGTGTTAGACCCTCTAGAAAAGAATGGGGCTTGTCTAACAACTTGTGAACTTTTGTTCACAAAGGTATTGGGTCTGACAGTATTTGACCTATGTTGACTTTTGTCAGCGCTGAAGTGGTTCCTATCAGCGTTGACATTGGAAGCGTTGACACATTTGTATGCCAAATGTGAGAAGCTACCACATGTGTAACAAGCTTTTCTAGACATAGTCTTAGGTCTAGAAGCAAAGAAGCCTGTTCCATGGTTACTAACTTGGCTTTTTGGTGACCTAGTATTTCTATACATCTCAGCATACTTAACACTAGGTTTTCTAACAGTTTGTGGGCCAAGGTCAACAGCTTTGCCAGTGGTAGGGTGTGTGATCTTAATAGGTTTAGGATCAAGGCTCTTGATTGGTGTGGGCTCATTTGGACTTTCACACAACAACCCTCCCTTAACAAACAAGGTGTGGTTAGCTTTCTTCCACTCATCTAGGTCAGTCAGTTTTTGCTTGTATTCCTCAACTGGGGAAGTCACTCTAGGTGGAGGAATGAATTCCTCCTCTTGGCATTCTGGCAAGCCAGTCCAAGATAAGTCCTTTGATTGGACACCATAGAAATCCCCAGCTGGTGGTGGAACACCAGTATAGTTATTCATCCCAATCCCACTCATATCCTTAGAGTCTCTTTGTTTACTAACACACTCTCCTAGGGATTGTGTGGCCTTATCAAATCTCTGGATTTTAAGACTCACGTTATCTTTATTTTTGTTAGCCTCTTCTAACTGAGCTATCAAATCAAGATTAACCCTATTTACTATATCTTGAACATCTTTACTCTGATGTAACTCATGTTTTAAGATATTTATTTGATCCTTTAAATCAAACTCCATTTTCTTATACTCAGCTACTGTCTTTTCTGTTTGGGTAAGAGCAATTTGATAATTAGATACTTTGCATCTTTCAGTACTTGCCTCATCTAATAATTTAACTATCTCTTGATTTAATTTTTCAGTATTTAAACGACAACCCTTAGAACAGAAAGCATCATCATATACCTCATTATCTGATGAAGAGGAGGAGTGTGCCATGAGAGCATATTCAGCATGTTCTTCTTTAACTTCAGCAACCAAAGCTCTGTCCTCTTCCTCATTCTTAGCCATCCAGCTCCAGTCCCATTCACCAACTCCATCAATTTGTTGAACAGCAACCATGGCCTTGGGATCTGGGCTCTTAACCATTTGGCTTGAAGGCTTCCCAGCATCAGATCTTCTTGGAGATCTACATTCCCTCATAAAGTGCCCCATCCTATGACAGTTGTAGCACTCAACCTTGGACTTGTCAAATCCAGCAACATCCTTAGCATTAAAGGTCATCTTCTTCTTGAACCTTTTATTAAACCTGTTTGCTCTTAAACTCACAAGAGCCATAGTCCACTTGATGTCCATCTCTTCCAATTGTTCATCACTTATCTGCTCAAGATCTTCATATGTAATCCTTGAATCACTGGGCAAAGAAGCAATGAATGCACACACAGTATCTAGATCAAAACCAGCAGGTTTAATTCTATCAGCGCCATGATTGTGTGTGTCAGCGCTTGAGTACAAAGCGTTGACAGGATATGATCCAGCGCTGACAGACTGAGATCCAGCGTTGACACATCGAGATCCAGTGGCTGGATGTCCATAGAAGTTCATGGAATCAAATTGGCCTTCACTTTGTGAGAAGAAGGCCATGTTGCTACTGGAAGATTTATTATCACTATCCAATTGCCATTCATTCTCCAACAGTCTTAGTTTGTTAAAGATGTCATCAAACCTTGAGGTCTTGTGGGTATTATTGACAAGAATGGATCTTGTCTCAATCTTCCATACATCACCAAGGCTTTTGAGAAAAGTAGCATTCAATTCAGGATCATCAATCTGTGTTCCCATGAAGGAAAGTTGACTTGTGATGTCAAGAAGTCTACTTCTCACACTGCTGAGATTCTCATTAGGTTGAGCTTTAAAGACAGCATACTCATGCAAGAGTTGCTTCTTCTTTTCTTCTTTTGTGTCAGCATTGCCACCATGTGCTACTTCAAGAGCTTCCCAAAGCTCTTTTGCAGACTCAAAGCGTTTGTATTTGTGCTGATTCTCATGACCTAGGGCGTGTTTCAAGATGTTCAAGATTTTCATGTCCACCCTCTTCTTGGCTATATCTTCAACAGCTACAGCTCTCCCATCTCCAGGCTTTTCCACCTTATCAGCTTCAGGACAATTAGGAACAGCTGTCCTTGTGGCAATTGCAGCAGTAATCTTTGCTGCTTTATCGAATGTGTTCCCATATTCGATAATCTCCCAAAGAGTGTAGTCATGAATAGCTATGTATTGCTCAAAATTGGACTTCCAAAGCTCAAAGTTCCTGGCATCAAACATGGGAATTTTGATACTAGGGTTTGAGGAGTTGTTTTGTAGCAAAGAAGCAGGTTGATCTATGCCAGACATGGTGTTTTTTAGGGTTTTTAGGGTTTTTTGGTGTTTTAGGGTTCTTGCGTTACTTAAAGATCAAAAGTTTCTCAACAAGCTCTGATACCACTTGTTGATCCCAAACTTAGATCGATTAAGCTTTGTGTATACGAGATTAGATCAAGTACTACACGTAGAGAAACCTTTGCTTATGAATAAAGTAACAAAGTGTTGTGCGGAATTAACACTTGATCTAAAACACAAAGATGTTAAACAAACTTTCACTTGTATTAGAATGATCGTACTTGGTTACAATGAAAGAGTTTAACTTGCGAATACTTATGAAAACTGATATTAAACATAAACCTAAAAGATCTTCTTTTATAGAACAAGAAGTCTTGTACAATAAGCTACAAATCAACTATTCTAGGTAAAGATAAACATAGAAAATACATTGTCGTCTCTATCCTTACTAGAAGTATTCTAGAATATAATAAACGTGTAGCTCACATCTTCCATCAGTGCTTGTCTTCAATCTGTCAACGCTTGACTTTAACTTGTCAACGCTTATGCTATCAGCGCTCACTTTGCTCTTGTCAACGCTTGAGTTGTTCTTGTCAGCGTTCAAGTGTTCTGGCCTAAATTTATTCCCAACACCACGAACTATGACAAAGTAATCAGAGATAGTATGACTACTCTTATTAAAACAACTAGAATCCCATGTACATAAAATTCCCCTAGAAATCCCCACCGAATCACTGTGAACAAAATTAAAACCAAAGTTACCCCAACATGATTTCACCGTCACTGTTTCCATAACCTCCATTTTCGTTTCTTGTAAAGCTAAGAATTAACTCTATGTTTAATACATAGCTCCCGAACCCAATCTTTTTCAGCCTGTTGGGCAAGGCCTTGGATGTTTAGAGACAAAAATTCATCGATTAAACATATCCACTCCTTGAGATTTAATGATTTGCATGATATCATTTTCGCAACCCTCCATATTGTACCCCATTGCTTGACTAACTTTGACAATCTCTTCCATACAATTTAGGATTGATCCACCCGTCTTTGGAATTAGCGACCTTTTGAAATGACCAAAACTACCTGAGGCATTACTTCTAATAACTTTGTCTTTCTGCTCATCACCCTTCTCTCCCTGGATGTATTTTTTAGGCACGATATTGTGTTCCTCACTCTGCGCAGTTTCGTAATCTATTGCATCAAGTGTATACCCTGGTGGATGTTATCTACTGTTGTTACTCCCTACACAATTTGGTTGAGCTTTATTCTGCTCCTTGTTCAACTCTTCATAAATTTGAAAGGATCTGGTGACTTAATGTCATTAGAATCCCCCGATTTGTTAAACACTGTTTCTGCAACAAAATACGGCTCACTCATGTCATCTTTATCCAATAAATGCCCCTCTTTCTTTAGAAACTCGTCATCGCAAGAACTGTCATCTTCCGTATCGTTGGAATAATCATGTAACCACCCCCGAACTTCTTTAGCCCTGACATAATACTCTTTACCTTTGAAGATTACTTTAAAGGAATCAAAGATATTGGTTTGCATAGTAGTAGCTACACAGATCCGTTTAGAATAATATCCTACCTCATCCGTATCATCGAAATTCAGCATACGTCCCCATTTAAATGTAATCTTCTTGAACGTATTATTAGTACAAAACTTTAGTGGAACCCCTTCGAATTCCACCCAAGCAAGTCTGCCCTTGGTGAAGAAATCAGATGACGCGCGTTGAAGAGTAGAAAACCAAGATGTGATCCCCGTGTTTTTCATAAAATCATCTCTAGACATAAGATTAGAAAAGCTCACCATTAACCATAGTTCTCCCAAATATCTAACACTAGTATCGTTAAAGCCCTCATCGCCAAAAACGTTAGTAATATTAGATAAGGAATCAACTTCATTCACTCTACCAATAACCGAAAGAGAGAAGTCCATTTTATTAATACACTCATCGTCAAGCACAATAGATGGTATGTGCTCCTGGGACTTGGGTTAAACCCCTCTGTAACATGAGCAGACTTCTCCAAATTTGTGTACCTACGAAATTCTCTTTTCTCCTGTGGGGGATTTTTGTGTAAGGGGGACCTTTGGAATCTTGCAACATTCGCATGGAGTTTAAATCATCCCACCCAAACCGTCCGTAAATTATTTACCAAGCGATCAACGTTGAATACATTTATGAATCGAACAAATCGAAACCTTTTGCCACCCATAGTCTTCTTATTCGGGATGAACGAATTGACCACATGACCGTACACCTTACAAGCATGAAACAAATCTTTGGTAGAACATGAATCATGAAAATTTGTGATGTAAATGGATGTGGATATCTTGGCAATATCATCTTCCTTAGAACGGAAAGTACCCATCTAATCAAACCCTAAAAATAAAATAGCCGGAAAGTATAACAAAAACGAAACACCTAAACCAATCGTCGAATCGAATAAGAAGATGATAAAAGGTGATTCAGATGAATAAGTCTCAAATTAATAAGTGATCGTCACTAAACGTAAGGAGAACGGATGCAAGCCTATGTCGTTCACAACTTATATGTTGAGATCCAATCCAACGATCAACCACAATAATCACAATATTATTCAATGAATGGATTGTTTTCAATCAGGGACCGATTTGCTTACATGGGAGGATCGAAAAAACCCAGAAACCCTAATAATAAAAGCCCTAAAAATTAAACAAACCCTAGAATACTCGTCGAATCGATTAAAAGAAAATAACAAAGCAATCAAACAAAAAGAGATTAAATCACCGGTTATTATTGATCACAACAGTTGAAGAGGACGATTAGATCGGAGCCCTAGAACCATTCACAAATAATAGCGACATGAGAACGACTGATTGATGATTGAAACATGTTATCGACCGTTAAACAATGAATAAAGATTCATAGGGATTGATCAATTGCTTGTCTTTTAGTAATATCGGTTTCTCAAAATCTTTTACTGTTAAGCCTTTTTAACATAGGCTAATTTTTTAGTGTTCTTTTGTATACACATAAAGCTTTTTGCACTGCTGAACTTTTTTTCCACCCGAGATCTTTTACTCTGCTTATACATTTGATGAGTGGTTTCAAATTTGTTCTGACAATAACCAGTAAAAGAAGTTGTTTAAGAGTTCACAAGGTATGTTGATTCTTCTGTTAATGAAACAGTTTAAACTTCGATTGTTTTACATAACATATTTGCTCTGTGTATTCTACTTTAAGGTTCTTTGACCTTTCTTACTTAGAAGATCAAAGTCAAATGTTGAGAAAGGGTTGACATCCTTTAGAAAGAAACCATTCTCAAGTATGAAATGTCTTATCAAGTTAATTATTGCAAGTATTGAATATTTTTTTAATAGATTATTTTTATATTTAAATAATATATGTTTTTATATTAATTTGAATTTCAGTTTTTGGTTTAAATTTGTCAAATCCATATCCAAGAAAAAATCAAATTTATAGTTCGGCTTAGTTTGATTTTGACTAATTTATTTTGATTCAAGTTAAATTTTCGATTTATTTAGTTTATTTGCAAAGAGAGCCATAACTAGTTCAATTTTAGGCTCTAAGAAACGACAAGTCATTGGTGGACCGAGATGCGTTATTTGGCTTAGTCCAATGTATTTTTTGTTTGACTTTTTGTTGATTAACATAACCAAATGAACAGTGGAAGAAAACGGTTCATGAATCGAACTAGAAAAAGTTGAAACCGGTTTAAGAAAAATAATTTTTAAAACCGGTTTAATAAAATAACATGGATCGGTTTAAAAATCAATTAAAAATAAACCAAATCGTCCTATTTCAAACGAAACCCATTTAATTCAAACCAATTTGTTGACTTCTTTACGCAAAACAAACTGGTTTAAAAATTGAAAGGGTTTTAAAAACTGGTTTTCCACCTTTACATGAACACAATATATAAATTCATGAAATTTTGAATGTAATACACTTATACATGATTAATTAATAGGTTTTTAATTTGAGATTTTACTCATGATCGTTTTCGTCTTTACAATATTAAAATCGTTAAATTAGATTCAAATCGTAAAATTGGATCGAGATCGTAAATTCCTATTATAACTCTTTTTTTTAATAATCTTTATAGTATTATACAAATTATTATATATCATAAACCTAAAATTATAAGATTTTTTTTTATAGAAATACTGTCCTAAACTATGATCATGTAATATTCAAAAAATTAACATACTACTTTCTAAATTATAGGAAACACAATCCTGTAGATTTATAGTTTTTTAGTTTGTGGTTTGAGAAAAATAAAAATCGGATCATAGTAAATCTTAAGATCCTGTGGTCAAAATCGAGATTATATACTGCAAACATCTTATGTAGGATTCAGATCATTTTTTTTGCAAATATCGTAAAACCCTTAGATAGTATTGAAGAATTACTTTATAATATAAATTTTATACATGAAGGTCGATTCAATCTAATAATATCTCAGCAAATTTCTTCCGGTTTGGCAAAGGATGTGACGCTTCAGAATAATCGACTCGAACATACCAAACTCGACTCAAATCGAAAATCAATTCTGAAAAAAAACGTGAATCGAGAACCAAACTGATGTTTACTTAGCAAAACCGACATTGAATCGAAGTAAATTTATGTTTGGCAACACGTAACAATAACGGTAAACAGTAACTAAAACGGTAAGAAGAAGCATAAGTTGTGAGTAGTAAGCAATAACAGTTTGTTTAAAACACGTGTTTGATAACATAGCAATATTATAACTTAATTACATAAATTATAAATATTATAACTGAAAGTATAAATTTAATTTATAAAGATTCTGCTTGAATTTGTTCTGAAATACTTCTTCAAATAGCATTTGAGATTAGAACGTTTGGATAATATTCAAACGTTAATTTCTTTTTTGCCAAACAAACTCGTCAATAAAAGATTGAAATGTTTATCGTTTACCGCTTCAAAACGCTTCAAACGGCTTGTTAGCACGTACTTTTCAGGTGTATGAAGAGGTGACAAATCATGTTCATATGCTTAAATTTGGGCTATTTGGACTATTTTTTGAACTAATTGACTAAATGGGTATTACTTTTATTTTAGTTGGACTATTTGGACAACATAAAAAAACATTTTGTTAAACAAATGGGTATTATGGACTATTTGGACAACATAAAAGCATTTGGTTAAATCTATACTAATATATAAAACATTTAACCCTTTTTCTAAAATTAGAAGTCTTAAAAATTAAGCCTTAAACATTTCTTATAATGGAAAGGTTTATTATTTACTAAGAAATTAATGCATATTAAAAGTCTATAAATAATTGTAACAAATAATTTTGTAACGGAAAATTGAAGTGTGTTTAAGCATAATTAGAAGTTATAACAAAAAATTAAATGTTTTAAGTATAACTTTGTAACGGAAAATCTAAGTGTTTGTAACTAAATCCATAAATGCATTTTTAAAGCACATTGTCTAACAAGTTTATTAAAATAACTAAATTTCCATTATATAAAGTCTCACAAAATCTTAAAACACATATGTAAAATATGCAAAACAAAACCATCGCTCTTTCTCAATCACCACACGTTCCGACTTTGAGGTGCCGAAAAAAACTGTGTCCGTTCTGTCCAGAAAAGATGTTCGTTTTTGTAATGGTGGTATCTAAGTTTAACCAAATCCACAAAGTTAGTTACCGGCTACCCGCCGCTGCATTGCGCGGGTAGCCGGCTAGTTAATATTAAGTCTATTTATTTCTCCTATAATATTGTCCATTTAACTCATGTCCATTTTGTCCAATGTCCATTTGGTCCAAGTCCATTTAGTCCAAATATTAAAAATTTTCCATTTAGCCACTGCCCATACCCGTTCAGTCCACCCATTTAGCCACCCTAGGTGTATCATATAGATATATAAAGCCAAAACCAAACAAGCCCATAATAGTTTCTGTAAACCCAATAATCAGTAATAGGCCAAAAGCCCATGAAAAGCCCATTAGATAGCAGTAGGGTTTCACCTTAAAATGATACACTCATCCCTTCACACTGTCTTCTTTCAAAAACGGCTGAAACCCTAACAGCAGCAGCAGCTTTTGCATTTTGATCTTCATTTGCAGAAAGTAAGTAAGGAAGCAATCATGGCTGGTAAGGCGTTGACAACAAGGGAAGCAGACATACAAATGATGTTGTCTGCAGAGGTTCATCTTGGTACCAAGAACTGTGATTTCCAGATGGAGCGTTACGTTTTCAAACGCCGTCAAGATGGTATCTTTTTCTTATTTTAACATACCCTTTTCATTATTAGCTTATTTTAAGAAGTTTAAAATAAGGTAGAAAAATGGGGCTTATGAAATATAAGATGAAAAACAAATAAGCTCGCAAGCTCACATATATAGCTTAAAACACCGTCAAGATGGTATGTGCCTTTTTCGTTTTTTTTAGCTTATATGTGGCTTATCAGCTTATTTTTAATATACCCATTTCTTGTTTTTGTATGATTATGTGTTTTGTATGTTCTTTTTTTGTGATTATTGGTTTGTTTTATATGGAAAAAAAGTTTGGTTTTTAGTAGGATTCTTGTTTGAGCTTATTTGCTTATTTGTTTTTTGGCTTATATTTTTCTAGCTTATTTTGAGACTTATAATTTATCATAATATAACAAAGTGTAGTAGAATTTTTGTTTATTGGATATAAAGTTTTAGGGGTGTTTGTTGAAGCTTATATGTGAGCTTTTTTAGCTTATTTTAAACATACCCTTATCTTATTTAGCTTATATCTGGCTTATCAGCTTTATTTTAACATACCCTTTTCTTTTTTTAGCTTATATGTGGCTTTTCAGCTTATTTTAAACAGATGGTATCTATACCCTTTTTCTTTTAAAACAAACCATTTTCTTTGTTTTAGCTTATATGTGGCTTATTAGTTTATTTTTAACATACCCTTTTCTTGTTTTTGTATGATTATGTGTTTTATATGTTCTTTTTAGTATATTCTTGGTTTGTGTGGATATAAAGTTAATGGGTGTTTGTTTAAGCTTATTTGTTTTTCGTCTTCTTTTTGAGGTAGTGTGAAATGTAAGGCGAAAAACAATTAAGATTATATGTGAGCTTCTTTGTTTATTGGTTTGTTTTAGATAGATTTAAGTTTTCTTTTTTAGTGGAATTCTTGTTTAAGCTTATATGTTAGCTTATGAGCTTGTTTGTTTTGGGGCTTATGTTCCATAAGCCTCAAATAAGCTTATAAGCCACGCATATACGCTATAACAAACACCCTTTTCAATTTTTATATAAATGTTTTGTTTGTTTTGGTTATTGGTTTGTTTTAGATAGATTTAAGATTGGTTTTTAGTAGGATTCTTGTTTGAGCTTATATGTGAGCTTATGAGCTTGTTTGTGTTCGGCTTATATGTCTTTTAAATGTTTTTTAGTGATTATTGGTTTGTATTGGACATAAAGTTTTAGGGGGTGTTCGTTTAAGTTTATATGTGAGCTTATTTGTTTTCAGTCTTATATTTCATAAACCCCAATTTTGTCAGCTTCTTTTTGAGATTTATATATCATGATAAATTTATATAATAAGCTGCTAAATTTAGGGTTTATGAAATATGGGCCGAAAAACAAATAAGCTAAAACAAACACCTGTTTACTAGTTTTTATATTTTTTTAAGCTCATGAGCTTATTTGTTTTTTCGGCTTGTATTTCCTGAGACCCATTTTTTCACCTTACTTTGAGGTTTTTAAGTTTATTTTACTTTAATAAACTTATATAAGCCAAAAAATGGGGCTTATGAAATATAAGCCAAAAAACAAATAAGCTCACATATAAGCTTAACCAAACAGCCCTTCACTATTTGTTTCATCATTTTTGTACTTTTATAGATGTGTAAATGGTTGTTAGTACTGTTCTTGTTGTTGGGTAAAACTTTGGGGTTCTTTGTTTAAGCTTATGAGCTTTTTTGTTTTTCTGCTTATATTTCTTAAGATCCAATTTTTCTTGCTTATTTTGAGGCTTATAAGTTTATCATAAGATGATAAATTTATATGATCCAAGAAGTTTTAAAATAAGCTGAAAATTTGAGGATTGTGAAATATAAGCCGAAAAACAAATAAGCCCACAAGCTCACATATAAGCTTAAACAAATACCCCCTTTTCTTTATTTTATATAAATATGTGTTTGAAATGTTTTGACCAGTGATTATTGGTTTATTTTAGATAGTGTAAAACTGTAAATGCTTATTTGTTTAAGCTTATATGTGAGCTTATGGGCTTCTTTGTTTTTCTGCTTGTATTTCATGAGACCCATTTTCCCACTTTATTTTGAGGCTGGTATGAGTTTTTTGGGTGTTTGATTCAGCTTCTTTAGCTGGCCTATGGCTTATTTGTTTCTGGGCTTATGTTTTATAAGCCAACTTTTTTTGAAAATCTTCGGCTTATATAAATTTAAGTTATTACATAATAAGCTTATGTAAGCCGGAAAGTTTCAAAATAAGTTAAAAAAGTGGGCTTATTAAAACGTAAGCCTAAACCCAAACAAGCCATAATCTGCTATATAAGCTGAAACAAACAACCCCATAAACTTATATAAGCCCAGAAGTTCCAAAATAAGGTGGGAAAGTTGGGGTTTATAAAATATAAGGCGAAAAACAAATAAGCTCAAATATAAGCTTTAAATTTTAGCGTTCATGGTATGTGAAAGTTGGGTTTCTTTGTGTGACGCCTTCCGTGTTTATCTAACTTATCGGTATATCAATTTATTTTCAGGAATTTACCTTTTCAACCTTGGAAAGACATTGGAAAAGATCGAGATGGCTGCTAGGGTGATTGCCGCAATTGAGAATCCACAAGACATCATTGTTCAATCCGCTAGACCTTATGGACAGAGAGCTGTGTTGAAGTTTGCTCAGTACACTGGTGCTCATGCTATTGCTGGTCGTCACACTCCCGGTACCTTCACCAATCAACTTCAGACTTCTTTCAGTGAGCCTCGTCTTCTCATCTTGACCGACCCACGAACTGACCACCAGGTTACTGTCCTTTGTAGTTTGTTTACGACGTTCACATTTAGTTTTTGTTGTTCTAGTAATCGTCAATGCTAACACGTGAATTGTGTAATTTATACAGCCAATCAAGGAGGCTGCTCTTGGAAACATCCCCACCATTGCTTTCTGTGATACCGATTCTCCCATGAGATACGTTGACATTGGTATCCCCGCTAACAACAAGGGGAAGCACAGCATCGGATGTTTGTTCTGGCTTCTCGCTAGAATGGTCCTTCAAATGCGAGGTGTCATTCCACAAGGACACAATTGGGATGTCCCGGTATGTATCACAAGTACCTGTATAATTTCCTTTACTTATCGTTCATCGGAATCGTGTTTTGAGAATCTTAATCCCGTGTTTGCAGGTTGATCTCTTTTTCTACAGGGAGCCAGAAGAGGCAAAGGAACAAGAAGAAGAGGAAGCTGCTCCCGCAGATTATAACGATTATGCAGCTGGTATGGGTGAACAGTGGACCTCCGCAATTCCTGAGACCCAATGGTCTAATGAGGCCGCTCCACCAATTTCTGGTGCACCTGTTGCAGGTGGCTGGTCTGGTGCTGAAGGTAAGGAAGTTTACATATTTATTCATATCGTCTAGTTATTGTTGTTTCTCTATCTTTGGTATACTGATAATGTAACGTTTTATTGTTTTCAGTTCCGGCTGGTGCCGATGGATGGGATAGCGCTGCTGCACCTGTGCCAGCTGGTGATGCTACTGCTGCATCTGGCTGGGAATGAACCAAAACATGTCTACCTTTATCTTTACTATTTAGTGTTGTTTAAAGTCGAGTACACTGGAACTAGTTTTATTATGATGAGTATTTGATACTATCTCGACTGTTCAAAATTTTTGATGGTTTTGGTATGAAAGAGTTGATGTTGCTTCAAATCGTAATTTATTTGCTTGCGTTCCTTTTGCCGTAATGTTTTTCTCTGATGCTTACATCTAATGTTACTTGAATGCGGCGATTATGTAACGTCAAATGTGTTTGTATGTCAACATTGCTTGTTTAAGATACTGAGAACGATTTGGTGCCCCTGCAAGATTCATCATTTGCGATGCAGGTGAAACACAGTACTTGCGCAAAATGCTTGTTTTCATGCGAAACCTTTAACTAGCACTTGCTGTGTCAAGCGACTCAGCACCGAGTCCAAAACATTTGGTTGAAGAGGCGAGCTCCTCTAATCAAGCTTGTGTCTGTCTTTCGACCTCACTTTTGTTTTGGCTTGTATAGCGATCTTATGTTCGTTAGCTCACTTTTTGTGGCTTATAAACTTTTTCGGCTTATTATGTCCAAGTGGAGATCTATTCCAACATTTCCAGAAGAAACCATTAAGCTTTGGTTGAAAGATGCAACGTACATCAAGATTATCTCTTCAGATTCGTTAATATGTGGATTCCGTTTCCGAATCTTACGATCTTTTTTTACATGCGCCTAAGGAGAAAGTCTTTGCAGCCGAAGTCAGCCGAGGAGCCGAGTGACGTGCCAGCGCTACTAATTGAGTGCCAGCACGTAGCTGTGCTGTCAGTAAAGGTAGCCGGCGCCTTTCGAAGCCTAAGCCCTTTCTTTTGGCATAATGCTACAGGAACTAGGAAGTCGAGTTTGTGTTGCTTATGTATAGACCCTTTGTTTTGAGTCAGGCTTGGATGGTTGGATTCTTTGCTTACTGACATTGTAACTTTTGTTTTCATAGTACTTTCAAATGAGAACAAAAGATTTATGTACGACGTAGGAGTTTACGACAGTGACGATGATGACGAGAATACCAAAATTGAGGAATCTGAATTTCAAGAAGTTTGAATAATAAGTTTGATGTCATAATCTAACATTGTTGTTTGTGTTCTGTTGAAGTCAGGCGGGTTGCCACCTGGAAGGAGTAGTAGTAATGCGAGAAACGGGTGGCCCTAACATGTTCTCGTCTAGCTTTGAACTTAGCTTTCGTGATTTCAGAAACGTGGCACCACTGTCATCAGACTGACCTGACCAGAGAAGACCCGTTTGAAACGGTGTTTAAAATGACCCAACATTACTCCTAGTTTCTCGCCAGCTATATGCAAAAAAACATCAAATACAAATATAAATTCCATATCGCAGCCAACAGCAACACACAAAAATGCATCAGCAGACGAAAAGCATCACAGGAACTGTAGACGTAGACCAAAATCAGAGCCAACTTGTTGACACGAACTACTTGCTGGAATCAAAGGCTTTGAACACTAGCAGCACATCAATGCAGAGATGCAGAACGAAACCATTGCAGAACCATTGGACACGAAATTTTTTCGAAATGCACAACTTGCAGAGAAGATGAGTCAAAACAAACCCGCTGTAAGTTCCTATCGAAAATCAATGATATATTTATACTGGTTATCATTCTCTTACACCATGTAAAGTGTATCTTTTAGGAAGCACCGCTAATGGTGACATAAGGTTCCTGAACTTTAGGAATGTGACGGTTAAACTTTAATCAACAACCCTTTATGAGAAACGGTCCTTAAGCTAGTTTTCATAACGTGGCACTACTGATTGCGAGAAAGGGGTGCCATAATATGTTCTCGTCTAGCTTTGAACTTAGCTCTAGTGATATCAGAAACGTGGCACTACTGTCACAATCTTGTGACATGCCGAAACATGAACACATTTAACATGATCTCCCTCCGCCTGGCATCATTTAAAAGAGCAGTTGTTTTTACAAAAAACACAAGAACAGGTATTTAGATAACCTCGGTATATATTTTTGCATCAATACATGGCGTTAATGAAAAGAAAAGCTAGATATCAGCACTACATGTCTACATAACGAAAAGATAAGATACTTGAAGAGATCGAACAACTCACGAATTACGTAGTATTCTTGTATCATCCAGAAAACCGCATAAAACATCTAATGCAGCCAAACAGGTGTTTTGAATCCATGACGATGATCTAGCTAAAATGAGCCTCCAGTCTTTAAACGGTAAACCTTTACAGATCACATACAACCTGGAAACAATACAAACGTCAATATTGAAAAGAATACTCGATCTGTGTTAGAAATGCTTGCTACACAGCAGTACTCCTAAACGTGTATATTCCTTATTGAACTCATAACAGCAAGCTTCATACACCGTTATGTAACGTTCAAAAAAATCTCCTGTATTGAACTTAATAAAAATTACATATCCAACAAATTGACGCGTCATTCATACAAATAGGGGTTTACGGGTGGGGTTAGTTGGGTTCGGGTCAAAGTCAGGTCAAGGCTAAAATAACATACCCAAACGTGAGACTATTTGAACTCGGATCAACCCGGTTTGGGCCAGGTCGAGCAGTGTCGGGCCAAGTTAACTCCGGTCGGATATGGTCAAGCCCGGATCAGGAAAGGTCAAACCCGGGTCAGAATGATCAAACCCGGGAACGGCAGGGTCAACCACCCGGACGTGGATGGGTCAAACCTGGCCTGGAAGGGTCAGACCCGAGTCAAAGTGGTCACACCCGTGTCGGAAATGGTCTAACCTGGCCTGGAAGGGTCAAACCAGGGACGTGGCGGGGTCAAACTCAGGACGGGCACAAACTGGGGGCGTTTCTATTATCTTACTGAAATTTGTAAAAACCATGAAGCTAACTCGTTTGGGAACAGAAGGCTTTTATCACTTTAGAGTTTATGGCTGTAAACAAGCCACAAGCTCAAGTGTGCCAAACAAATCAGTGTACTAAACTGAATATACAACCCAACCCCATCCATTTATTGCGGAAAAAGAAAATTAGAGTAACAACTAACAAGACGGTACCTGATTTCTGTTTAGCTGCAAATTTTTTTGGAGTCACAACAGGCTTCTCTTGCAGATGATGGTGTCTTCTTTTGAGGTGAGCTAGTCTTTTTAGGGGTAGCTACTTTCTTAGCTTTAGGTTTCACAGCCGATTCCTTTTTTGTGGAAGACTTGCTCGGAACTCTCTTACGCTTCTTATTCTTTTCTTCTTCCGACTCGGGTTCGGGTTTAGGTTCAGACACATGCTCTTCTTCACTAGCATCATTAAGCTAAAGAAAAGGAAATTATCAGAACTATATAAAAATGGGTCATTTGAGTTGGTTTTTATTTCCAACGGGTCAAATGTTTACATAAAAAAGAAAATATCAGAACTATCGAAAAGATTGTTTCTAAAATATTTTAGTAAATATAAAATACTAACTAACACATAAATCTCTAATAAAGTATTTTAGTAAATATACAAAAAAAGGGCTGTTTTCACCCGTTACTTAGAACGATCAAGGCACCAAGCTATCCTTTATCACCGCCCTCGGTAACAATAATTTATGCACACGCTGCCCCTTATTGCAATAAAGCGGTTTTGTAAAGAATTAAAATAAACGGATGAAACTGTTCGGACAAAATATTCATACCTCTAAAAAACATTAACGAGTCAAGCTTTGCGTAGTATTACCTCAGCAGAAACCATTGGACGAGTGAGTACCGAAACATCAGGAGAGCCATACTCGAGCCACACATACCTTAGGGATTGATTTATGTTAAACACAAAACTGGCCATTGCTTGCTTGTTAAAGGGACAACCATTCAATTTTAGCTTTCTTAGTTTTAGGCACCCTTTCAATAGCTCCCGAAGTCCTACATCAGATTCTCCCGTATGACTTACAAAGAGCGATCTCAAATTATGACCATACTTCCCAACATATCCTAAGCCCACATCCGTCAATCCACCATAAGGAAGCCCGAAATCCAACCTCTCGAGTTTGCTGCAACCCATAAGCATCGCTCGAACCCCATTGTCCAATGGTGAATTACTTATACCGTCTTCACCGCCCCACGAAATACGAAAGTCTCTTAGATTCTTCAAATGAGTTCCTACGCACTCGAGAGCTTCATTTGAAATATCTAAGAGAGAAACCTCTAAATACTCCAAATTGGGACATCCTTTTGCCACAACTATGAGTCCCAAGTGAGTCATCCCACCACCATGCTTAAGTTTGCGCAAGTTCTTGCAAAACCGACCAATTACTTTCAATCCCTTGTCTCCACATACATCCTTGGTATGTAGAACTTCCAAATCAGGGCACCTCTTAAAAAGGAAACATTGGCATTTTGAATCAAACTCTCTGCATCTGAGTTTCAGTTCTCGTAGTTGATGGAGACAAGGGAGTAGAAAAGGGAATGCGTCTTCTCTCCAATCGTCAATACCTAAAGCACGAATAGTGGGGGGGAATCTAAAATCTCTAGAAACACTTCCGGCACGTTTATCAACAGAAACATGGCCAAAATGTTGGAGCTTGTTAGCATGCTTAAAGAATTCTTCGAAATTATCTAAATAGTGTGCAAAATGAAAAAAAGCATTCACAGATACTAACGACTCGCTACATTTCTCTGCAAGAAGTTCAACATCTTTCCAACTACAATTAACAAACGGGTGATTGAAAGCTATCGACTCCATAACCCCGTTGTTACGTTTAGCCAACTTACGTAACCATGTCCCATCCTCGGATTTAAAATGTTCCAAGGCATTATATTCCAAACGCAAGCTTCTCAATCCAACACAACGCCTAGCTATATATTTTAAACCGTCATCCGAATACAACTTACACCCCTGAATCTCTAAACTGGTCAAACTAGCACCTCGGGTTTTGGCCAAGCGTCTGAAATCAGAAGGAGACACTACCATGTTCCGAATAGACAACGAGTCCAAACGGTTAAACTTAGCAATCTCTTGAATCCATGGGGTGAGTGGAACGCTACATTTCATAGGACTATAATAAGACTTGCGGGCATATGGAAAAGACTTGTGAACATATGGAAAAGACTTGCGAGCATATGAATAAGACTTGAGTGTTAACGACTCGAGATTAGGGAACCTACGGCTAAGACGTTCGGGGTCGGGGAGGTAAGGGACGTGCACGGTGAGGTGTTTACGGGTTAAGGAATCGAGCTCGTAATACTTTTTAGAAACAAATGAAACATGAGGATTAAGTTCGGGATGAAAGTGCATTACAGTATCAAATACTAACTCATAACTCATCTTTTTAATAAGCCCTAAACCCTAAAATCAGATAAGCCCTAAAATCAGATAAGCCCTAAAATCAGATAACCCTTAAACCCTAAAATCAGATAAGCCCTAAAATCAGATAACCCTTAAACCCTAAAATCAGATAAGCCCTAAAATCAGATAAGCTCTAAAATCAGATAAGCCCTAATCAGATAAGCCTTAAACCCTAAAATAAAGTAAGAAATGGCGGATTAGGGTTTTGGATGTGTGAATTTCTTTTTCTAAGCTAAAATGATGTGTTATTTAACGCGTTTTGCTCGGTTTGGTTCGGTTTGATTTAGTTTAGTTTTGTTTGGTTTGTTGATTCGTTTTGATTTTCGGGTTTATTAGTTCCACTTTAAACCGAACTGAAAATAAAATTCGGGTTTGAGTTATAATCAAACCGAACCGAGAAGGGTACTATTATGTTTTTGGTTTGAGTATGGTTTTGGCAGTCTGATCTAAAAACGAACTGAATTTAAATTTGATTTCCGGTTCAGTTCGTTTCGATTGAATTCTAATTCGGTTTGCTTTAGTTTCTGGTTTGGTCGAAAAAATTTCATCTGAACCAAACAAACCGAACTACCTAAAAACATCTTCAAAGAAGATAACCATTGAGTAATTAAGAATTGATAGATTACTAAACATAAAGGGTTTTTATTTATTAAAGGAAAAACTATACTCTTTTTTAAGATCCCTAGATTAATATTGGGACAAAAGGAAAAGTTTTTAAAATTTAGTTTCTTGTTCTTTTGGCTAACATTATATTTTCAAAAGTCTTATACTTACATGATATTACAAATAGTTTTGAAAACCGGACTGAACCAATAGGTTCAATTAGGAATAAGAGTGGCCACCAGTTCGGCTAACAAATAAAATCATTCGAAAATAAACCGGTCGAAACCTATAAAAATGTGTGCACCGAGAGTGATGAGGATTTTCTTTCATTTTCTTTTGTTTCTAAATCTTCTTTCAAACTCGGAACTCATGCCGTCAAGGTTAGTGTTTTTCTTTCATTTTCGTATTTTGCTACCCACAATTCTTTTGTACGTATGAAATCACAGACTAAATACATATAACTGTTTGTTTCGCCTTGTATAACGGGCTTCTAGCTTATTTGGTTTCTGGCTTATATTTGGTAAGCTCATTTTTGTGCCTTGTTTTGAAACCTTTCAGCTTTTATTAAGCTGGAGGGTTTCAATAGGCCAAAAAAATGAGCTTATGAAACTTAAAATGATGTCTAATTTCTATGTGTTTTATTTTAGAGTGATGTACAAGATTCTTAATAATGCATAATGTACTGTTATTATCTACAAATATCCTGGTATGCATAAAATTATACCCATAATCCAACAGCTGGTTTTGTATCCATAGAACTTGTTCACAACAAGCAGCTGCAGCAACATATTCTGCTTCAGTTGTAGAGTTGGCCACCACTGTTTGTTTCTTGCATTGCCAAGATATCAATCTGCTCCCAAGAAATTGTCATCCACCAGTTGTGAATTTCCTATCAAACTTATCACCTCCATAGTCACTATCTGAATAGCCAATAAGCTCCAATGGAGAATCCTTTGGATACCATAATCCCAAGGTGGGATAGCACCTAAGGTATCTAAAAATGCTTTTGACAGCATGAAGATGACACTCTTTGGGAGTCACCTGATGGCGTGCACATGCACACACAACAAACATGATGTCGGGTCTAGAGGCTATAGGATACATCAATGACCCAATCATTGATCTATAATGCCTGACATCCACATCTTTTTCATCTCTAGTCTTTCCCCAAGGGTGTTCCCTATCCATGGGTGTGCTAGCCCGTTTTTCATGCGGAGAAAAACCAAACTTATTCAATATTTCTGCTACATATTTATCTTGAGAGATAAAGATACCATCTTCTTTCTGTTGGACTTGTAAACCTAGAAAGAAGTTCCTCTTTCCCATTGCACTCATCTTGAACTTGTCTGTCATGAGCTTGGAAAAGTCCTCACTCATCTTTGGATTTGATGAACCAAAGATAATATCATCCACATAGACCTGAACAAGCAGAAAATACTTACCAATCTTCTTAGTAAATAAGGTCTAGTCTATGGTGCCCCTCTTAAATCCATTTTCCACCAGATAGGTAGACAATGTACCATACCATGCTCTTGGGGCTTGATGAAGTCCATACATTGCCTTCTTGACTCTATACACTTTGTCTGGATGTTCTGGATCTTCAAAACTACGAGGTTGCATCACATAAACCTCCTCTTCAATTGTGCCATATAGAAAATCACTCTTCACATCCATCTTATAAACTGTGAAACCCATGAAAGAAGCATAGGCTAGGAAAATCCTTATTGCTTCAATCCTTGCAACAGGTGCAAAAACCTCTTCATAGTCTATTTCCTCTTCTTGTGTATAGCCTTGAGCAACTAAACGTGCCTTGTTTCTTACCACAATACCTCTTTCATCTTTCTTGTTTCTAAGAACCCAACGTGTCCCAATAGGTCTAACATACCTTGGACAATCCACTAGCTCCCATACATCTTGAATAGAAAACTGGTGAAGCTCATCCTGCATTGCTTCCAACCAACTTGGTTCTTTGAGAGCATCAAAAATCTTCTTGGGTTCCTGTTGTGACAGAAAACAAGCAAACAAACATGCCTGTACAAGAGGGGTATCAACCTTCTTGTGGATATTGGCAATGAACCTCCTTAAGTCTGATGAGACCTTCTTGTTTGAACAGGAGACAAAACATCACCAATGATTAGAGAAGGAGGATGATTTTTTATAGTAGTTGTAAGTGTTCCTCCTCCAAGAAGTGTGTTGTCTTCAATATCAGTCTCCATGTTGCCAATATCATCTTCATATCCACTCCCTTCCTCACTTGAATGAATCTCATGAATAAGTATGGAAGGTTCACCTTGTTCAAAGGTATTGGAAGAGAATAAATGTCCAAACAGGTTGTCAGCATTTGAGCTATCAGCGTCTGAATTTAACCTGTCAGCGTCTGATTTGCCTTTGTCAGCGCTTGAAGACTCATGCATGTTTTCATCAACTGGCTTTTCTTGTGGCCCTACTTCCTCTTTTTCAGCAGCAGCAACAGAAGCTTGTGCAAACCCATCAGTCCATATAGGAATGGTAACATACTCAAGTATGGGGTCTGATTTGATTGCATGTGATCCTTCTTCCTTAGTGGCCTGTTTACCTACAATTTCAACAATAGGTTCTTCCACAACATTTGAATCCTTTTTCACAATGTCTGGATTAGTTACATGCATATAATTCAAGGTTCTAGATAATGGCTCTAGATCAAAGAACCAATCTGGTCCACTCTCAGGATCACTAGGTTTACTTTCTAAAAACTTAAAATGTACTTTTCAAGAATACGTTTTTCTTTCTTATTATAAACCCTATATCCTTTGCTCTGCACTGAACAACCCATAAAGTAGCCTTCATCACCTTTTGCACTAAACTTTCCTAAGGCATCACTAGTATCAAGTATCACTACTGACATCCAAAGGGTTTAAGAAAACCTATGTTGGGTTTCCTATTCCAAAATAGCTCATAAGGTGTCTTATTATGGATTTTGTTGACCAATGCTCTATTCTGAACATAGCAGGCTGTATTCACAGCCTCAGCCCAAAAAGCAATGGGAAACCTAGCATCAGCCAACATTGTCCTAGCCGCTTCTATGAGTGTTCTATTCTTCCTTTCAGCCACCCCATTCTGATGTGGGGTTCTAACTATGCTAAACTCCCTAGTAATCCCTTTATTAACACAGAAGGCATCTAACAATTTGTTTCTAAACTCACCACCATTATCACTTCTAAGTATTTTAACCTCATTCCTAGTCTTCTTTTCAGTTTGGGTAATGAAGTTAATCAAGACTGTGGCAGTGTCACTTTTTAAGGCCAAAAAGAAAGTCCAAGTAAATCTAGAAAAATTATCAGTTATAACAAAACAAAAAGATTTACTATTCAAACTTTCTATATTAGTTGGGCCAAATAAGTCCATATGTAGCAAGTGAAGTGGTTTAGAACTAGAATGCACAAGTTTAGACTTAAATGAGACTTTGTGATGTTTGCCTTTAAGGCATGAAACACAAGAATGATCATTGTGGAAAGCCTTTGAGGGCAAACCATCAACTAAATCAAGTCTCACAAGTCTATTGATATTCTTAAAGTTTATGTGCCCTAACCTTCTGTGCCATAGATTACTTTCATCTACTAAAGCTTTAGCATACATACATGACAAATTGTTGTTCATCCTAATTCCATTAAGATTAACATTATAAATGTCCTTATGCCTAGGTGTTCTATAATCAATAAACTTCTCATCATGCATCTTAAAATCTTTGCTCAACACCAAGCATTCAGTATCAGTGAAAAGAACCTTATTCTTGTTATCACACACTTGTGACACACTAAACAAATTATAGTCAAGTTCTTTTACCAGAAATACGTTTTCAAAACGTAAATTATTGGTGATAAGAGTGCCTTTGCCAGAAATTGTACCATATCCTCCTCTAAAGTACACTTTTTCACCATCTTTAATGGGGGTAAAGTTAGTCAAATAATATTCCTTCCCCGTCATGTGCCTAGAGCATCCACTGTCCCAATATCCATGATCATTGACATGCTTTTGAATGCCCTTCACATAAAGAAAACAAGTTAGTTTTCTTTGGGAACCCAAGCCTGAGCAAACTTGGATTCATTTGGTTGTTCAACAAGAACATATTTAGTCCTTATAACAACCCCTTGTTCATCCCTTTGTGGCCTGAACACCCAGTTTACCCCAATTGGTTTAGTAATGACCTTTGAAATATAATGAAATCTGTTACAGGTCATAGAAATCCTATTAGAATTAGGGTTTTGGTCTTGTTTAGGTCTCCAAGTCAAACTAGATGAAGCTTTAGACCCCTTTCCCTTAGGCTGTAAGTACCTATTATTACTTGGTCTAACATAAGAACCAACACCAGCTTGTTGTGGCATTTTACCATACCTAGAGCTGTCAGCGTTGGAATTGTTCCTGTCAGCGTTACATTTGTTCTTGTCAGCGCTGAACTTGTTCTTGTCAGCGCCCAAATTAGGGTTTGCTACAGGAATACATTGTTTGTTAGACCAGGTGTTGGTCTTTTAAAAGGGCCTTTGTCCATGAGTATTTGTCCTTTTAGTAAAGAAGGGAGCTGGTCTAGTAACGCCTATATATTTTAAACCGTCATCCGAATACAACTTACACCCCCGAATCTCTAAACTCCTTAACCTATCCCCTAGGGTTTCGGCCAAGCGTCTGAGATCAGAAGGAGACACAACCATGTTCCGAACAGACAATGAATTCAAACTACCCAACTTAGCAATCTCTTCGATCCATGGGGTGAGTGGAACGCTACATTTCATAGGACTATAATAAGACTTGCGGGCATAGAAAAAAGACTTGTGAACATATGGAAAAGACTTGCGAGCATATGAATAAGACTTGAGTGTTAACGACTCGAGATTAGGGAACCTACGGCTAAGACGTTCGGGGTCGGGGAGGTAATGAATGTGCACGGTGAGGTGTTTACGGGTTAAAGAATCGGCTTCATAGTACTCTTTAGTGACTAAGGAAACAACAGGATTGAGTTCGGGATGTAAGTGCATTACTAACTCAAATACTAACTCAGAACCCATAATCTTTTTAACAAGAATCACAGATAAGCCCTAACCCAAAAAACAGATAAGCTCTTACCCTAAAATCAAATAAGCTCTTACCCAAAAATCAGATAAGCCCTAAACCCTAAAATCAGATAAGCCCTAAAAAGCAGATAAGCCCTAAAATCAGATAAGCCTTAAACCCTAAAATCAGATAAGCCCTAACACAAAAAGCGCGCATTAGGGTTTTGGATGTGTGAATTTCTTTTCTTTTCTTTTATGGAAGGAACCACAGTGATGATGATAAGTGTTTTATTTGACGGGTTTTGCTTGGTTCGGTTCGGTTCGGTTTGACTCGGTTTGATTTAATTTAACGGTTTATTTTGATTTTCGGGTTCATTTGTATAGCCTTAAACCGAACTGAAAATGAAATTCGGTTTTGAGTTATAATCAAACCGAATCGAAAAAGGTACTATTATGTTTTTGGTTTGAGTATGGTTTTGGCAGTCTGATCTAAAAACAAACTGAATTTAAATTTGTTTTTCTGTTCGGTTCATTTTGGTTGAATTCTAATTCGATTTGCTTTAATTTCCGGTTTGGTCGAAAAAATTTCATCTGAACCAAACAAACCGAACTACCTAAAAACATCTTCAAAGAAGATAACCATTGAGTAATTAAAAATTGATGATTACTAAACATAAAGGGTTTTTATTTATTAAAGGAAAAACTATACTCTTTTTTAAGATCCCTAGATTAATATTAGGACAAAAGGAAAAGTTTTTAAAATTTAGTTTCTTGTTCTTTTTTTGCTAACATTATATTTTCAAAAGTCTTATACTTACATGATATTACAAATAGTTTTGAAAACCGGACCGAACCAATAGGTTCAATTAGGAATAAGAGTGGCCACCAGTTTGGCTAACAAATAAAATCGTTCGAAAATAAACCGATCGAAACCTATAAAAATGTGTGCACCGAGAGTGATGAGGATTTTCTTTCATTTTCTTTTGTTTCTAAATCTTCTTTCAAACTCGGAACTCATGCCGTCAAGATTTGTGTTTTTCTTTCATTTTCGTATTTTGCTACCCACAATTCTTTTGTACGTATGAAATCACAGACTAAATACATATACCTGTTTGTTTCGCCTTGTATAGCGGGCTTATAGCCTATTTGGTTTCTGGCTCGCCTTGTATAGCGGGCTTATAGCTTATTTGGTTTCTGGCTTATATTTGGTAAGCTCATTTTTGTGCCTTGTTTTGAAACCTTTCAGCTTTTATTAAGCTGGAGGGTTTGAATAAGCCACAAAAAATGAGCTTATGAAACTTAAGCAGAGAAAAGGCACAAGTCATAAGCCAGCTATGAAGTGTTGGGATTAGCTTATTTTCGGCCTTATTGGCTTGTTCGAATTTGGAAATGCTCATAAGCTTTACTATTTTTTTGGGCTAATTAGGCAGTTATCTTCAGCTTATGAATTATTTAAGTCCATAAGCTCATAAGCCAGAAAAACTAAGATTTTTATGAGTTCTTCCAATTTCTAATAATCACATAATCAAACGGGATTATGTTAGATGTTCATTTCCGGATCATAGCTTGGATATATAACTGATGAGGTGTTTGTTTGATTGTTTCGGTTGGCTTATATAGCGGACTTATGGCTTATTTGGTATCTGGCTTATGTTTCATATGCTTATTTTTATGCTTATTTTGTAACTTTTCGGCTTATATAAGCCAGACAATTTTTAAAATAAGCCACAAATGTGAGTTTATAAAATATAAGCCGAAAACAAAATAAGCTATAAGCCCGCTATATAACCCGAAATACACACCCTTTGAAACTAGTTAAGTGATGCCCAGTGTCCTCCTAAGTGGTCTTAGGATCAAACCACACTAGGTACACATCTTCGGGGTGAGCAGAAAACAGTTATTGGGATACCCCAGCTAAGGTGCATTCTATGAGTCAAAGACTCGCCCTCCCTGGGTAACATGCACATGAAAACCTCGCTCGTTTACCTGTTTGTTGTTAAAAGTAATTTCAAACCATGTGGCAAGGTGTTAGGTTGTTATATGCATCAGATCTTTAGCTCATGTTGATGTACACATTCTCATACACCTACAACGTTCATATGAAGTAGCTTTGTTGATGATACAGTGTGTCATTAGGCCCAAAGATTCATATAGACTCCTCAAAAACCAAAAGCTTTCCTTATATAGCTAAGTGCAATCCTTCAAATGAAGCAACTCTTGTATTGGTTAGTCTAATGTCGTACACTTATACTTGAACCATGTTTAATTGTCTCCAGTTTCTCGCCTTTCATAATCCGCATCCCAAGCAACAACTACACCAATGATACCATATGACCCGCGGGTTCAGAATCTTTCTTTGCTGGTTAGTTAGTTAACACTCAAGACTCTCGTTTATTGTTTTAAAGTTGGGTGAAATGCTCTATGTTATTAAACTGCAGTATGGTATGAACAACTAATTTGTCTCGATACATGTTTTATTTGACATTTAAGACTCTCATTTATTGTTTATAAGTCACTCTGGGGTGAATTTGTTGGAAAATTGGTCAAACAAGAGGTTTTAATGACAATTGATGGTCATGAATTACATTAACGAGAATTAACTAGATAGTTAATTTTTGGTCAAATGTAACAACCGAATTTATGTTGTGTCTATGGGCCATTATTGTTATATACTAATGTGACTGTTTTCTTTCATCCATTTTCACCTATAAATGAGAGTGTCTCTCATTTGTCAAAAGACCAATCAAATACCACCAAAACATACACACACTCCTTTCCTTTTCGTTATCGTTCATATTGGTTATTGTGCATCCTATTTGTAATAGAGGAAATGCACGGATTGGTTCACCTTGATAATCCGTTTGTGCTAACGGGGTTATCCTTTGTTGTTGTATCCTGTGAGATAGACGTTCATGATTCTCAAGCACCGTGGAGAGGACGAATCTGTCTTAAGGAAAGTGTGAGCATCACATGCCTCAACATTTTCCTTGTTTGTGTCTTTGAGTCTTCATGTCTACAAGATTTCCAGTATGGTTTCTTTGTATATTTTATGTTTGATGTTATTTTTATTTGTGTCTAATAGCAATACACCCGATATACACTACAATCTTAAGACCAATTATATTTTTTTTAAGTTATTTGGTTAAGTCTTTCTAATAAGTCACTTGGTATATAGCTTAAAATTAAGGATGCAATGCATTTTATTCGGTAAGGATTTGGTAGCTAGATTTATTCATATCTGATAGATAAAATAATTAGGTGACCTTGTTACTTGCTTCCATCATGTTAGTAATTGGTTGTAAAATGATTTGGATGGTGTTATATGCTTGAAATTTATGAAATATAAGGTGTCGTTTGGTTCGGGGATATTCGAGGATATTGGAGGATATTTAATATATTTATATTTTAATATCCTTTAAATATTGTGTTTGGTATAACCAACGAAGGAATTTAAAATTCCTCGAATTCCCAAAATATAGGATATTAGAATTCCTTCAAAAATTGAGGAATTTTAATTTACTTGAAAATTATTTTTCATAAACTTTTTTTCTTGTCGTTATTATTTGGGTTTTATGTTTATATAAAAAATTATAAAAATTTAAAAAATTTATATAAAATTATTTTCTATAAAATTTATACAAATTTAAATATATATTTAAATAGATTTTTTTATAAAATATATATATATATATATATAATTTTAATAAAATTTATTGAAATTCCTTTTAAAATTTAAATAATTTTTTTATATAAAGTTTAATGATTTTTTTATAAAATTTATATAAAAATTTTTAAAAAATTTAATGATTTTTTTATAAAATTTTAATAAATTTTTTTATAAGACTTATATAAAATTTATATAAATTTTTAAAAGATTTTTATAAATATTTTAAAAAAATTTACATAAATTTTTATAAATTCTTACAAAAAATTTATATTAAATTTTTGTAAAATTTAATGAATTTTTTATAATTTTTTTATAAAATTTAGGATTTCATTTTTATAAGGTTTATATAAATATTTTTATAAAAATTATATACACTTTTTATATAAATTTTTTATAAGAATTTATAAAATTTATAGAATGCTTTTATAAAATTTATATAAATTTTTTATAATATTTATATATATATTTTATGTAAATTTTTATATATTTTTTATAAAATCTAAATAAATTTTTTATAAATTTTAAATAAATTTTTTATAAAATTTATAAATTTTTTTATAAAATTTATAAATTTTTTTAAAATTTATATAAAATGTGAAAATTCGATTTTTACTCTTTTAAATAAAAAAATTTAGATAAAAAAATATTTATTCGTTAATAGGTTCAACACAAAATTAATATTTCAAAAAACTATAAATTTCTCGCCAACCAAACAGGCGTAGGCATTTTAAATTTTAGAAGTTTAAATTTTGAGGAATTCTAATATACTAAAATTTAGAATTCCAAAATTTTAATATCTTGAACCAAACGGTCATAAGTTACAAATGCACAATAACATGATTAAAAACGAAAAAGGGCATGTGCAAGTTTGTTTAATTGTTTATGAAACTTCATTGTGACTGATAGTTTCATGTATACATTTATTGAAATTAATGTTGATGATTATTATTCTGTTATTGGTGAAAGGACAGTTTTTATTATATATTGAAAAGGAAACGGTAATGTGATAATATTTATTGTTTGATTATAAACATTTAAAGCTATGTTATGTTATGAACTATGAACTAAATGTTCTCAAGCATTAGCTTTTGAAAAGATTTATGTATATCAGTTTTGATAATAGTATTGGGTTCATAAATGGTAGTAGAATTAATAATGTTTCTATGTAAAGCCTATTTTTAGGTTTTCATGTGGAATAATTTTTTTTGTAAAAACACTAACGATTCAATATGATCTAAAGTTGTTAAGATGGTTTTAGTTCCACTATAAGAAAAGAAAAGAAAAAGTAATACTAGTATTTCTTTTGTGTCCAAATAACACAAAAAACGCATTACAAATAAACGAGTTTATATCCAATATCACTCGTATTTAAAAGAAAATTAAACCTTATTTTTCATATGGCAGAGTTTAAGCTTTGTAAACATATAAAGTATTGTGGAACAAATATGTGTTGATGGTTAGAACATTACTTTAATAATAAAAAAAATTATATTTGTTGGTTTTTTTTAAAGATTTTATCAAAGAATCACTACAAAATATGTGTAGAAGTCTCCACATTTAAATAGCCAATTATCCGCACTTAAAAATGTGTGAAATTATAATCTCCACACTTCCTCATATGTGGCAATAATGGGTGTGACTAATTTTTCCGCATATGTAAATGTGGAAAAATTATCTAAATCTCCATAGTTAAAAGTGTGAAAACACTCTTTAAATGTCCGCACTTAAAAGTGTGGCAAAATTAAAAAAATTGCAACAATTAAAAGTGTGAAAAAATTGTGAAATATTCACACTTATAAGTGTGGAGAGAAAGTGTGAATAAGTGTGGAGAAAGATGGATATATTATCTGAAAACTAATAAAAAATTACATAAACATCTCATATTTCATAAATTTGTAATACCACAAACAAATATATTTTCTTGCAACAATTTATAAACATTCAATACTAAGTATAGACTTTATTTATCAAACATTTAACATTTAATACCACAAACTAATACAGTAGATTTTTTGAGTTTAACTAAAAACTAACACAACTTCAATCTCTTCGTACCAGCCTCGTTTTCTTACTCTTTGACATATCTGATCAATCTTCTTCGCATGTATGTAGGAATCACCTTGAGATTATGAACTCCTCTTGAAGGTGTTTGGATACTCGATTGCCACAAATGCTGCCACAAATTGGGTAGATTGTGCTTGTGCTGAGTATCGGAGTCGTAACTCGTCACCAGGTACAAGGCGCAATTCGTTGTCTTCCTACAGTTTTAACAATACTTGGCCTTACATCAAACTGATGGTCAATAAGCCAATAACTTTACCGAAATATAAACTTGATGGTGCAGATGTGAATTAAGACAATGAAGCACCTTTGGGAAAACAAAATATGCAACACGCTTCTTGTTAAGACCAATGTCCCATCGAATTGCGAGATTGTCTTTACTCTGTGATTCTTTCATCATCTGTCAAGCAAAACATCTATCAGCTCAAGAGACGCCGTTAAAATATAAAATAAATTATGAATCAGAACTACTGCTTACTTTATCATAGTCTGCTTCAAGGTTGATGAGCGGAGCAAACACATTTTGGTACAGCAATTAGGATGATTAGACATGCATCATTACTACTCCTACCATCATCGAAAAGTGTGAAGACAGAATTTAAACGAAACTGAAAGGGGATCATTTTAAACTAATATGCATCTTCATACTTCAGTGCTAGTTGTTGAGGTTCATCATCTACACCAGGCTTTTCAAGATGGGTTTGTCTTCCAAAGTTCTTCTACCTTGTTGATTTGTTGAGCGCTGATCTGTCGGGCTCTGTTTCAGACGGAACCTGCACAAAACAACAAATCATTTTTCAAATCTAAAACTTTTTATGCCCATGAATAAACACAAACATATGTATAGCAAACAGAGCGATATGCTAACCTTAACAAGCCACTGCAAGAAACATCTATCATCAATAAATGGACACCATTGACTCAGATCACAACTCATATCTTTCAGGGAATTCAGATTAAGGCAAGGTTCCCTGCAGAGAAGAACGACAACACTCTGTCTTGGCTGAAATAAATACCAAAATAAAAACATTTCGACAGCCACAATTGTAACACTCAAGAATCGTCTCCCCTAAAGGACTGTCTTTATGAAGACACACTTCTTTATGTTTAGCACGAACCTACAAAAAGAAAACATTATTCTCCTTAGAATCTAACTAAAATAGAAAGTTATCCCCGTACACAGCCAAATTAGTTCATCCCCAGCGCCAAAAAAAAAACCTCACTACCCCCACTCGTTATGCCAATGCTATTGGCAGTCAGTTGGACGAGTGACTCCAGTTTCCTTTTTTATCAGGTGATTAAAGGCAAGTAATTACAACTTTTTCCATTATGTTATTACAATTTCAATCATTCTTTTTCGAACCGCATTTTACATATCATATAGATATGGACATTGTTTTACAAACTAGCCTAATGATCATTTCACACTTGATAAGTTTTACAGGATCAACTCACTTGTCTGAACGGTCACATATATTATCAGTTCGAGCAAAAAGTTACAACAACGGGAAAAGGAAAAGTAGCGATGATACGTGCCTACTACCTCGAAAAAAAAATTACTTCTAGTAATTGAAAAGATCGACTCTTAAACATTCTACAGTAACTAATCACTGTAAACTTGTATAGCAAACATTTATAACAAGCCAAGCTCGAGTCGATCTGCAAGATGGACTCGGCCCATGTATATACATGTAAACATCTTAAGTTTGAAGATAACTTGTTCAATTTTTTAGTAAAGTTCCTTAACTAGTAGGCCCTAGTGATTATTTGACTAGTTTAAGCTGTCATAGAAAGGTTTTAACTTAAACTCGTATTGGTTTAATTTGTTTCAGGAGGGTCGCTAGTTACATTTTGGTACCTATGTTTACAACATATGTCAAGTAATAAATGTTTACAACATTGCATTAAGTTAATATACAATACGAATGGTTTGCAAAACTTAGAAGAATGCATTTAATGGCGATATCATCCTAAGAGCTGGGGGAATCCAGGCTGATGGCTAGGTGCCATGGCCATAACGCAGCAAAAACCCACGGCACAGGGCTCCGTGGTGGTGCGCCATGGCTCCTGCGCCATGCCCACCAGCCCTCGCCATGGGGTTTTCTGATTTACTTTTTATTATTTTTTTTAATTTTAGTTATTAAAGTGGGTATATGTGGGCCCCTTATACCACTTTTTACTCCCATGGCACCAGTTTTCCCACGACTCAGAGTTGCCAGTAAAAACTGGTGCGGTGGGAAAAACTGGTGCCGTCACTTTTTGAGCCATGGCACCAAGCCATGGCTCACGGATTCCCCCTGCTCTAAACATGATCCATCTCAACTCAGAAACACAATAAAAATCATTTTATAACACTACACAAACAAATAATCTATGACGGACAGTCATTTCCGCTATAACTTTTATTCTCATTTACTACTGTTCACTAAACATCGAAACGCTAACTAAAACGCTAAGTAACTATTATAGCTCATTGCTTCAATAATCACACTAGTGACTTCATAATCCGCTAACAATCAAATAAAAATATCACCTATCATTCACACAACTACTAAATAATCTTTTCATAAAGAATATACTCGAACTATGCTATAATCACACCCATACAAACTAAGTTGCACGGGTACGAAAACGGGGACGGGGACGGATACGGGTACGGGTACCGGGAAACGGCAACATCCTAAAATTCAAGATACGGGTACGGCGGGGAAACGTCTATTCTTCTTATGATATTTTAGTATATAAGAAATTGTGACATAAAAATATTACAAAACATTCAAAAACCCCAAACAAATATTTCTCATAACATGGTAACAAAGCAAAGCTACTGAGATGATAAAAGCAGATTGTTAGGAATAATGATAGTCTACTGAGATGATAAAAGCAAAAGGGTAGTCTACTTCTAAGCCATCATTAGTTTCCTTCTGAGTTTGTTAAGTGATAACTAACATAACCTTTGATGTATCAACTATCAAATTAAACCTACGACTCTAAGGCATGCATGATGCATCTAATCCAAGTATATTGTAATGTAAAGTGTAACATGGTAAGGTAACAATTATCAGTTAACAAAGCAAACCTACGACTTTAAGCCTAAGGCATGCATGCAATTGACAGTTTATGACTTTATTTATGTAATATAATGAATTAGAATCCATCAATTATAGACTTTTACTAACCTTAAGATACTAGAAAATCAGATGAAGATTGAAGAATCACTGAATTGGTTTCTCAATTTTGGAGGGTTGATAAAGCCGTCAGTTATGATTTATGAAGATTTATCTACTAAGTATTTAGATTAATTAAAAATAAAAGGGTTTTTTAGTTAATGGGTCAAGGAAACGCCATTTTATGGGCCAGAAACGTTTCCCAAAACGTATCCCTTTTACTATTACGCGTATCCCATTTTTAGAAACGTTTCCACTTCTCTCGGAGACGTTTCCCCGGCGTTTCCCCGCGTTTCCCCACGTTTCCCCGTTTCCCCGCGTTTCTGATACGTCATACGGCATCTCAGCGGAGTTTCCGTGCTTCCTAGCATACAAACAACTAGCTAGCAGACAACAATTCAACAATTCAGTTCAATAACCTATCATTCACACAGCTACCAAATAATATATGCATCATAAACAATTAACCTGATCGGAACAGTAACGAACCACGGCGGAGATGATCGGAACGCTAACGAACCACGGCGGCGTAGATCTTAACACTAATAAGCCACGACGGAGATGATCGGAGCATTAACGAACCACGGCGGCGTAGATCGTAACGCTGATAAACCACGGCGGAGATGATCGGAACGCTAACGAACCACGGCGGCGTAGATCGTAACGCTGTTAAACCAAGGCGGAGATGATCGGAGCATTAACGAACCACGGCGGCGTAGATCTTAACGCTGATAAATCACGGCGGAGATGATCGGAGCATTAACGAACCACGGCGGCGTAGATCGTAACGCTGATAAACCAAGGCGGAGATTACAATGGAGTTTACGACTACATAATTTTTTTTCTTTATGATGGGGATAACAAAATGATGTAAGCTTTTTTTTATGGAGTGTACATCTTTATGATGGGTGGGGGATAGGAAAAAAAAGTGTAATATTCTTTATAAATTGTAGTACATTTTTGTGTGATCTTTTTTTTTCTTTCTTTTAAAGTTGAGTGTATGTGTGTAGATTTTTTTTAATAGAGTTTATATTTTTAGTTTGTTTTTTTTTTCACATTTATAAGTGTGGCTTTTGTATGTATTTATTTTTACACTTATAAGTGTAGGGTTTTACTTAAATGTGATTTTTTTTAAAAGTTAATTTTGCTCCATTTATAAGTGTAGCTATTTTGTAATTCTTTACATTTATATATGTGGGTTTATTTTTTAAATATTTGCAACACATTTAAATGTGGCAATATCAAGATCTATGTAAATTTGTTTTCCACGGTTGCTTATACCGTGGAAAAATAACCGTGGAGAATTCAACTTTATTTTGTAGTGAATGTAGCATTGTTTTGTTGTGTTGAATCTTGTATGATTCATCACTATATGATAAATGTGTTATGAGCCATATTGTCATTATGAAAGAATTATTACTTCCTCGTATGGTTTTACTTGATTACCACACTTTTGTAGTGTGCATAGTATCAAGGATATGACATGGAAATTGTGGATTTAATATGAGAAATACTGAATGGCTTAAAGCCAATAGATATGAGGTCAATGTCGTTGACTCCATGAGTATAATTTAATAAGTTTGATATTCGTGTCAATTTATTAAATTTAACGTAAGAATATTCCTTCACTAGTCTTGGTATAAAATCGAGATGAAGCTCTATGTGAGTTGGATATAATAAAAAGATTAAAGACGCATAATGTGATGTATTTGTGTGATACGTATTAGACTCTTTATTATTTATTGTATTTGGACAATGTTTGAGTCGCTTAAATTGATTATGTCAAAAGAGGACATGTTTTGGGCAAGAGATGTGAGATCTCTTATTAGAAATCAAATGAAACTATGTGTTTCATGGTCTATAGCATGCTAGACGTTGTTTTGTTAATTATAAATACGCATTATAGTTAACATTATAAAACATATCCTAATTTCCTAAGTTGTTATAAACATAAGTGTGGAACTTGTGTAATGCCAGTATTGACTAAATCTTCTATTCTTTTAGTTGGAAGGAATGCGAGCACATTAAGTTTGATACTTTGTAATGTGATCTTTAGTATCAATAAATAAGTAGAGGAAACATATATACATGTGTATATATTTTATTATCTTTTTGATGATTGCAAGATACCTTGCTATATGTGCTTGAATCAAGGATAATTGTAGAGAAATTTTGCTCTCTAAGCGAGATTAAAGTTGAAAGGAACAATCCTTTCTACAAGATTCTTGAGATATGTTCAATGTGGGGAATTCTGGCCAAGCTAGAGTTCAAAAGACAACAATCAAAATATAGGCAAACCAGAGTTGCAGGTGTTGCCCATTTGGAATACTCAAGGAGAACTAGAAGTACAATTGTTACAGTTTTAATCTAAAGAAAATGTAACAATTTTTTGATAAGTAATTAATGGTCGTGTTGACCGTTTATTCCAAAATAATGAGTGGCTGTGTATACACTCTACAAATTACCACTATATTTCGGTATAGCGTGATTTGGAATCTGATTGTATTTATCTTAATAGATATATTGAGACATGAAGTGAAATGTATAATTAGAAGATGACACACTAACGTGGCTTAAAATGCTAGTTTATACATTATGATAGCCATTATAGACTTGGCATAACTAAATATCATAATGTGTAACAGTGTGTCATATGACAACTACTCTGAACTTGAGTTATCACTATTGACAATATGAAGTCATAGAATAACATTGTTGATCCTCTTATGGAAGTCCAACAAGAAAGTTAGTTAGCAAGTCGTGAAAAGTAATGAGATTAAAGCCTATGAAAAGTTTATATGAAGGAAAACCTAACCCAACTGACTGAAGATCCCAAGATCTGGGTTCAATAGGACAAGCTACTTGTATAAACAGGTCACTGTGGGGGATAAATAAACTCCAAATTAATTTAAGGGAGTTAGTAAACTGCCTAGTTCATTGCTATGAAAGTGACAATTGAGGTTAGGCATATGGCCTTTAATGATTAATGGAGAATAACCTATGTGAGAGAGAAGTGGGGTCGCTTCGAAGGGATTTGTGGGGGCGCAATTCCTAAAAGCTCTTACTAAACCAGGCTGATATTCATGACCAAAACGAACATAACTATAAGAACCAAGATGTGTCAAGGAGATATTTGTGTAAATATATATTGTCGTCTACACAAACGACAAACAATTCAAAGACATCAAGTTCTACTGGCTGCTAGGAAGTTAAGTATATTTCACGAGGGAAGGTTCAAAGGGTAACACCTACCTATCCTTTTTAAATATCATCTGCAAAACTCTATTACAACTTCGTGTATTTGATATTGTGTTTTCTTTTATCAATTTCATTCATGTGGGGGATTGTTGGAAAATTGGTCAAGCAAGAGGTTTGAATGACAATTGATGGTCATGAAGCACATTAACGAGAATTAACTAGATAGTTAATTTTTGGTCAAATGTAACGACCGAATTTATGTTGTGTTCATGAGCCATTATTGTTATATACTAGTGTGAACGTTTTCTTTCATCCATTTCACCTATAAATGAGAGTGTCTCTCATTTGTCAAAAGACCAATCAAACACCACCAAAACATACACACACTCCTTTCTTTTTCGTTATCGTGCATATTGGTTATTGTGTATCCTATTTGTAATAGAAGGAAGGCACGGATTGGTTCGCCTTGATAATTCGTTTGTGCTAACGAGGTTATCCTTTGTTGTTGTATCGTGGGAGATAGACGTCCACGATTCTCAAGCACCGTGGAGAGGACGAATCTGTCTTAAGGAAAGTGTGACCATCACACGCCTCAACATTTTCCTTGTTTGTGTCTTTGAGTCTTCGTGTCCAAAAGACTTACGGTATGGTTTCTTCGTACATTTTATGTTTGATGTTATTTTCATTTGTCTCTAATAGCAATACACCCGATATACACTACATATACACTACAGAATTCCTCTATGTTGTTAAATGGCTAATATGGTATTGCAAACTAAATTGTGCTTGATACATAAACTGTCACCATTTTGCAACATAGTGGGATAAACAACATGGTTGTAGCACCTTGTAGCGAGTAATCGACCTGGGAGATATAAAATTGATTGATATGTATGACATGTTCATAGGACTCTAGAAATATGTTTAGAAATATTGACACAATTCAAACCGAGTTTGATCATGGTTTGATTGTATTTTCACCAAACTGATATTCACCCCAGTTACTGGCCTTGTAATTCGAGTTTAACAAACATTTTTCTTTGTTGCACCATGTTTTCTTACATACGCATGTTGGCCATTAATTTACAAAACCAATCTTATCGATATTTAATCAATATATAATCATGTCATTTATCCAATACTTCATACAAATGTTTTGAGTTTGAAGTTAAGTTGATGTATCGGTAGTCTCTACTTACTCTTACCTTGCATCATATTTGTTAGGGTTGTGAGCTGTTTTCTACTACAGCATGACAGTACAGATGGAGGAAATGCAGAGAGAATTAAAAGTGATTAGAAAATCTGTAATATCTATACTTTCTATTAAAAAGGGAGAACTAAAACTAGTTTGAAACAATTATGAAAACATTACTACTATAAATATTTTCAAGTTGACTTATGAAAGGATTTCTAGCTGTAAAAACATTTCAATCGTATAAAAAGTTAACTCGTAGCATTCAACATTACTATAAATATTACATATTCACGTTGACTTGTACCAATAAATATTTCAACAATTCCAAATTTAGAAGATTTTTTCGAGTTTTAACATGGGAATTGATTCACACTCAATTATACAATATGACAATATGTTAAAGAAATAATACAAATGTTTAATGCACAATTTAGGATGTACTCATTAAATTTAAGAGTGTGCAAATCATTAACTATGTGTCGTATCTCATAGCAAATCCGGGCCTAGCTACCCAGGGTTGATGAATGTTTAAACCTCAGCTCCAGCTCTCTTTCTTACAGTTGAACATGATGTTATCATCATCTATGTCCAAATAAAATATTAGTACTATGTTATCATCATCATGTTTTATTGTTCCCTGGTTTCACATACATAGGCCTAAATAAATAGACCTACAATTCTTGTTATCACTAATTTTCCCTTGATAAATAGTTAAACAGGAAAATCATTTAACTTGTTAAGATCAAAAATCTAATAATAAACGATAGGTTTTCTAGTTTTATTATTTTGTTCCCTGGTTTCAAATATAGCTTCTCTTATTTTAGGGTTTTTACAAGATGGGCTCGAGCCAATAACATTTCCTACATAAATAGAAACTTCAATCCCCAATCACATACAATCCACAAGCCACTAGCTTATAACTTAAATCCTCTATAACATACAATCCTTAGGCCAACAACTTATGGCTTCAATCCTCAATCACATACAATCCAGAGGCCAACAGCTTATAACTTCAATCCTCAATCACATACAATCCAGAGGCCAACAGCTTATTCTCGTGACAATAATAATAACACCCCGACCGAGAGAGAAGTAGCAATCCAGAGGCCAACTTATTTTAATGGCAATGGTAATGAAAAGATGCTAGAATCACATCGACAAGGGAAGACAGAAGTAGCAATAAGTAAAGCGGAACAAGAACGAAAATCTAATTATTACTTTGACGAGGTGTATAATATTGAAAGCTATATTGGCTCAGCATTCCGCTCAACAAGAACGAATGAAGTCTATTTGTTCTTCCATGATGAGTATATTGTGTTTAATTATGCTCCTAGAACCACGAATGCTCGGGTGGTCAAAGGCCCTTTTTACGTAGTAAATGGTTTTCGCTCCCTTCGTTTTACCGAATTTGATAGTTATGGAATCGAAGCTGCTTTTGGTTGTCATGGTGGTTATGATGAAGCATTTGTATTTTATGGAGATACCTGTGCAAAAATAAAATATGCACCTGATGCACCCGGGAGTAAAAATGATAAGATTCTTGAAGTTAAGTCGATTGTCCAAATGTTTCCTTTCTTCAGACTTACAAAGTTTCAAAAAGGGGTGAATGTTGCATTTGAATCATCAGTTCCTAATCAAGTATACATGTTCAGAGGCGGAGAATATGTTGTAAAACCCGCATGCTTTTACCATGAACAGTACACTTAGTAAACATACGTACATATTAAAACTTTCCTTTTATAGCATGAACACGTGTCACGATTAGTAATTACAGAAGTTATGTATGTATTATTACACGATAAGTATTAAGTACATGATAGTACACGATAATTATTAACAATGATAATTATAATCATGAACATGAAGTCATGAACGTAAAAATCACGAACACGTAATTACGTACTTAAATAATATTATACGATTAATATCGTTACGTACAAGTATTGAATATAACATGAACATATAATAATAACGTAACACGTAAACACGAACATACGAACACATAATATTATAGACAAGGGAAAGGCTTCGGGTTCCCTTGTGGGCCCTAAAAGCCGCGACAACCAAAAAAGTAAAGGGCCAAGCCCATGTTTAGATTTATTAAATATAACAAAAAGGGAAATAGTGCATTTACAGAGTTTTCACAAAAATTGCAAAAACCCTAGCCCTTGGTTTCTCTTTGGCCGCCGGCAACACAAACACCAAGGAGGGTGTTGATTTGATCTTTGGTTAAGAAATTCTAGGTGTGTGTTCGTGTGTTTGTTCTCCATTCATTCCACGTATTCGGTAATCCGTAAAAACCTTTTCTTTTAATTCTTTTTATTTTATTATGAACACATGAACAAGGGATTTAATAAACAAGAATTAAAACATGTTATGACATCATGGTGGGTAAATTAAGGGTTTGTTCCGGTTGGTTGTTCGACCGACACACAAACCGAGAGCCCTAGGCTCTCGGCGTGTTCTTTATCACGCCACCAACCGAGATCTATGATCTCGGTGGTGTTTGGTTCGGTCGACAGCAGGACAAGGCACCCCGACATACGTCGGGGGTGTCCTTGTGGTTGGTTTGGGTCACGGCAGCCATCAACCACCACCACCGGCACATAGCCAGTGGCAGTCGTGGGTCAAGCAGGGGGGGCACGCTGCGCAGCAGTGGCAACCACCAGCACACAGCCGGTGGGAGTACCGCTGTTGGCAGCGGCTAGCCGAGAGAAGCAAGACCACCGGCTTAAGTCGGTGGCAGCCTTAACAAGGGCAGTGGCAACCGGTCAAGCCGGTTTGCCACTGTTAAGAGGTGTTTGGTTCAGACCGGTTCAAAGGGTTCTAGGTCCGGTTCACGACATGTCTAATTTAATTACATGGGTCCGGTTCATGACTAAAATGGTACAAGTATTTATTTCACAAGATATAAAATGTTACAAGTTAATTAAATTAATTTAACATGAAATATAATTAATTTAATTAAATCATGGACTTAGGTTAATTATTATTTAGTAAATAATACATGTTTTAACCTAAGTATTTAATTATTTAATTTAGACTATAGTATTAATTAATTATTAAAACATGGAATACAATTAATTAATAACCATGACTTAGGTTATAATTAATACAATATTAATACACGTTTTAACCTAAGTATTTTATACACCTTAATTTAATTAAATCGTGCTTATATTTAATTAAATCATATAACCTATAGTTTATTTAATTAACATGTTATTATTAATAAATATACTATAACTACATGACTTATGATATTTAATTCAGCTTAATTCTATATATGGAAACTTTCTAATTCAGGAAACTTACTATTTTTGGAAACTTTCTATCTTTAAAAACTGATCTATTTTAAGAAGTTAATCTATTTTTAGAAACTTTCTATTTTTGGAAACTTTCTATTTTAGGAAACCTGCTATTTTTAGAAAGTTACTTATTATTACAAAACGAGTATAATAATACAAGTAATACTTAATCAGAATACATAGAATACATGATAAACACAGTATAACCTTAAAATCACTAAAACAAGACATGAACATATAAAACAAGCTAAGACACGATATAAAATCAGTTACGTACTCAGTAAACAGAATACTTATACATGTATATTATTTTGTAGCATTAGTGAGATAGGAGTAGGACTTCCTTTCGTTCGTCTTTTCCGTTCACTGGACATAAGGTACGGATTTCCTGTCCTTTCAGTATGGACATTCTTTCCTTATTAGGATTCTCCGTTTGTAGCCAACTGTTTTCACAGTATTTGTTTTATATGTTTGATACTTATGTTAGAATAAGAGCCTAAGCCATATACATGCATGACCAGTGTCACCTAGTTATGGAGGTACCATAACCATAGCACTGGAGGCACCAGTGTTATGACTTCCCCACGGCGAAGTGATTGCTCGTGGCGTCCCTTTTCAGCTTTGGCCATTATATTATATTATCATGTGGGGCGTATGGGTGCATCCTAGTTATATGTTTACCAGTATTATCAGAGTGAATGCGATGTGTGCCTTGCATCCTTCACTAGGAGCTGATCCCTCCTACCCAGACTATTTAATTAGAGGCAACCCCTCTAATTGCATGACGAGGTCTCCCCTCCAAGTATTCATGCACGGTGGAACCTCATGACCTATATGGGCTATTTGGCCAATTAAAACAGGTTTTCATAGAAACATAAGTCTTTTCAAACTATAAAACCATTTTTATGAACATGAATCCAAATTACTTATTCCGCTGCTATTGGTCTTTATGCTTACGTTATTCCATGCTATACTTGTATATCTGTGCACTGAGCGTTATGCTCAGCCGTTACTTTCCTTTCCATGTCCCAAAACGGCAGGTACCCAAGGTCGGACTCGAGCATTTGGAGGAAGTGCATAGGATGGAAGCTGCTATAGACTTCTTCTCCTTTTTTCCCATACACTTATGTTTGTTTAGTCTTTCCTAGTTCATTTACTTTAATTATGTTTTGGGCTTATGTTGGGAATCGATGTTTGATTCCGGTTTTCCCTATGGTCATGTATGTTGTACTACATATTACCTTGCATGTTTTGATGACACGCCATAATTACGCGTAACGGTCCACTTATCAAAGTGGGGTGTTACAATTATGGTATCAGAGCCCAAGGTTTCAACCTGTAGGCTCTAAAATTTGACATGTGACTAGCGGGTAGTCACCAGGAGCTTCCTAAGTCAACGCTTGTTATTCCACGTATTGATGTTTTCAGCACTTTGTTGTTTTAACCGTGATGTTTTCATCGGTATTGTTTTACTAATATGGATGAACAACCGTCATCCATACTTAGTTACGTGTCATTGTTTCACGCATGATGTTCCTTGTGAACTGTGGCTAATGTGGACTGAACCCTAGTAGTTCATAATTGGTCACATAAATAAATTTATGTTAAGTTTTGACAGCTGAGTTTCACTCATTTATTCTAGGTATCATTGTGGCAGGTTTATGACTAAGTAACGGTTGGTACAGGACTCTCCCTATTTAGTCGCATGTGTTTTTATCGAAACTTTTAAATTTGGGACCGACCCATAGGCGTCCTCTCGCCATGTCTTTTGTTTTGGGTAAACTGACCATAGGCGTTTACCCTCGCACATATAAAGGTTTTCATAAACTACATCATGCATTCACGCACTGTTTACATGCATAAAATTTTTCTCATGATTTATTGGCATATTTTTTTCATGTCCCCTCATAAGTTAATATGTCTTCATGTCAAGTATGTTTTCATACTATCATGGTCAACCTTATTTTCATGCTAATTATGTTATATAATCCTTCATGTTAAGTTGTTTCATGTTTCTTCATGATGATTTCGTCTTCATGTTGATTACATCTTACGTCTCTTTTGTTGTTTATGCTTTCATGCAAGGCATTGTTGGATTTCATTTAATCCTGCTTTCATGATAGTCATGGTTGGTTTTCATTAATCATGCTTTCAGGCAAATCATCGTTGAATTTCGTTTAACCATACTTTTAGCGTTTCTCTATGCAACCAGAATGATGTTTATACTGGCATTGCCAGGTTGTCATAATGGTTTTCTAACCGTTTAACCAATTATGTTTCCTTTCAAATCATGTCAGATGATCGACCCCATACCAATCATTTCATGTGCATTCCATGGGTACTCCATGTACCGTATCCCATGTGTATTATACATACCGTAACCCATGTGTATTTCACTCGTAATACTTCACGAGTATTCACTTGTCGATTCTAAATCATCTCAGGTGTACTCCACTTGCTGATACTCTACAAGATTGCTGATGTCGCTCATAACTTGGAGATGTTACGAAAGTTGATGCTGTTGATTATTTTAGAGACGCCTCGAGATGCTGATGCTGTTCACAAACTTGGAGATCTTACAAGACGAAGATAAAGGCGTTAGATCAAAGCGATCGGGCGAGAAGATGCTTCACCACCAAATGATTTCCATCAATCATTGTCCCTAATTCTTAGTTACATGTCACACGTTATTCAGTTGTCGTTTCAGTCATATGAGTGAGAACCGGTACCAGCCGGCCACTCAGTTGAATAGTTACATGAATCACAGTCATGAGAATGACTGTCATGGAACTGACAAACAAGATGATAGTAACCACTACTGTGACAACAACTATCCTAGCAATCGTAACAGAAGCTTCGGCCACGGACGTGATCAGAAATACAAGGGTCAGCAGTCCAACCGATCCGCCAATTCTGGCATAATAACCTAATATTTGTAGTCCTATTTGCTTCACACCTCGAGACACATGTCAAGACATCAGTCAAGACACATGTCTCACGTATACTTTCAGAAGACACATGTCAAGACACCAGTCAAGACACATGTCATGCTTATATTTCCCAAGACATTAGTCAAGACACATGACTCACGTCCAATTCTGAAACATCCCTAAGAAATTCAGGGTATCCTCCACAGGGTATATCCACTTTGTTGTGCCATGTATTAATCTGGCCACAAGAATTTCAGTACCATCACCGGCGTATCAGTGAGATCTATCACGTTGCTCGAGGACACTTTCATTTCTTGCACCCATATTTCATATATTCATGACCATAAAGGACGCCATTCGTATCCCCCATGTATATGAAGGTTTCCTTCAGCCTAATGATAAGATCCAAGCTGCTAACGCATTACCTCGGACAAATGCGAGTTGAATTTAATCCTAATTATAGACTACGAACAACACATCATGCTACGATTCATGATTATGTACAGTAATGTTCAGGCTCCTGAATACATTTAGAATGGTTTTCCATCAGGAAAATCTGTACAAATTATCTATGCTTTACAAGCACGTGCTTTGTTAGACATGCCAACTAAAATTTTCTAGCTGTCAGTTAAGACACGACCACTGAAGTTCCTTTTACGCATAACCAGTCGATTATTCCAAAATCTTCCCATACATTCCAGAAGAACCTTCAAGGAGAAGGACGGTAACATGAGATTATGTGTCGACTACCATTGATTTAAACAAATCACCATTCATAACAATTATTCTCCTCCACGTATTGACAACATGTCCAATCGACTGTAGGGTGTTAAGCACTTTTCCAAGATCGGATTCATGATCATGCTGCCAACAGTGACGAGTGAAAGAGCAGGACATTTCCATGACTGCTATTCGTACACGACTCGGTCATGCTAGATTCATGATTTTGTATTAGTCTCTTAAATGCTTCGGCAGCATTATGGACTTGATAAATTGAGTTTTCATGAACTCATAAACGAATTCATCAGTGTTTTCATCGAGGAAAACCTGATTTTATCTAAGTCTAGAGAAGAGCAGGAAGACCATGTTTGCACTATGTTGCAAATTCTACGACAGGAGAAATTTCACCCTGAAATTTTTCAATATAAATTCTGGTTGATTACAGTGACACGCTGAATCACAGGGATTCTCACGGTTAATCTTTTCATGACTCAGCTTATGCATAAAGCTGAGAACCCTACACTACATTAGGTGTGCCAGGAAATCCTACGCTAAGAGAAGTCTAATTTCGGAGACTCATAGTTTTGCAAACTCCTATGTAGCGAGTTTCTATGAAGCAAGATATAGTTACGTTCATATCTAAGTATTTGTCATACCAACAGGCTAAGATAGAACACCAACGGAATGGGATGTTTTTCCACCATCAGAAATTGTGATCAGAAATGGGACAAGATCTCCATGGATTTTGGTTATCAGATTTCCGCAAACTTAGAAGAAGCATGATGCTATCTGGGTTATTGTCAACAATTTGACCAAGTCTGTAGAATCCTTACATCCGCAAGGATTCCAGAGTCGGTAGATTTTTAGACATTTTTCCAGCCACGGACCATCTGATCACTTGGTAATCCCTTAGCTATCGGGTCAGACAAAGGTTCTCATTTGTGATCCTTATTTACGTTCACGTCCTTGTTCTAATTTTACGACTTGCTTTCACACTCACGTTCATGACACTATTCACGTTCATGATCGTACCTTGGCTTATGATTTTATGTTCATTTTCGTTCTGGGAAGTTTTGTAAGAACTTGAGAGACCAGACTCAAGTTTAGTATAACTCTTTATCCTCAGACAGACGTTTCACGTCACATTCCACGTCTCACCTTATAGTGTTTGGGCGTTACCGCCACCGTATTCCATGTTCACGATATGTTTCACATGTCATGTTCATTCCACGTTTCTCATATCACGTTCACGATATGTTACACGTATCATTGATCACTATATGTTTTCTCATATTATACTCACCATATCTCCACGAACCACGTTCACAATTGTTCACGTATCACGTTCACAATTGTTCACGTACTACTTTTCAGTATGTCTCGCGCATCATTGCTAAGACGTTACTATTATCAGTTAGTTTAGGTTATTTTGCATCATAACGTTTCAGTTACCCTTGCACGTTAATTCGTATTTTCAAGTCAAGGTCAGGAGGGCCAAGATTTATCATTTGTGTCAAGATCTTGTGGAGGAACCGTTCCGAGAGGGAAGCCACTTGGAAACGGACGAGTCCATCCGGATTTTATCCTCTCATCATTCTATAATTCAGTTATGTTCTTTTAAGGTATGCCGCGTTCCATGTCCTTGTCAGTCATGTCACGTTCATGTTCTTTTCAGTTTACTTTATCTATAATTCTAGGACGAATTATTCTTTTTAGGGGGAAGAGTTGTAAAACCCGCATGCTTTTACCATGAACAGTACACTTAGTAAACGTATGTACATATTAAAACTTTCCTTTTATAGCATGAACACGTGTCACAATTAGTAATTACAGAAGTTATGTATGTATTATTACACGATAAGTATTAAGTACGTGATAGTACACGATAATTATTAACAATAATAATTATAATCACGAACATGAAATCATGAACGTAAAAATCACGAACACGTAATTACGTACTTAAATAATATTATACGATTAATATCGTTACGTACAAGTATTGAATATAACACGAACATATAATAATAACGTAACACGTAAACACGAACATACGAACACGTAATATTTTAGACAAGGGAAAGGCTTCGGGTTCCCTTGTGGGCCCTACAAGCCGCGGCAAGCAAAGAAGAAAAGGGCCAAGCCCATGTTTAGATTTATTAAAGATAACAAAAAGGGAAATAATGCATTTACAGAGTTTTCATAAAAATTGTAAAAACCCTAGCCCTTGGTTTCTCTTTGGCCGCCGACAACACAAACACCAAGGAGGGTGTTAGTTTGATTTTTGGTTAAGAAACTCTAGGAGTGTGTTCGTGTGTTTGTTCTCCATTCATTCCACGCATTCGGTAATCCGTAAAAAACCTTTTCTTTTAATTCTTTTTATTTTATTATGAACACATGAACAAGGGATTTAATAAACAAGAATTAAAACATGTTATGACATCTTGGTGGGTAAATTAAGGGTTTGTTCCGGTTGGTTGTTCGGCCGACACACAAACCGAGAGCCCTAGGCTCTCGACGCATTCTTTATCACACCACCAACCGAGATCTATGATCTCGGTGGTGCTTGGTTCGGTCGACAGCAGGACAAGGCACCCCGACATACGTCAGGGGTGTCCTTGTGGTTGGTTTGGGTCACGGCAGCCAGCAGCCACCACCACCGGCACACAACCGGTGGCAGTCGTGGGTCAAGCAGGGGGGCACGTTGCGCAGCAGTGGCAACCACCAGCACACAACCGGTGGGAGTACCGCTGTTGGCAGCGGCTAGCCGAGAGAAGCAAGACCACCGGCTTAAGCCGGTGGCAGCCTTAACAAGGGCAGTGGCAACCGGTCAAGCCGGTTTGCCACTGTTAAGGGGTGTTTGGTTCGGACCGGTTCAAGGGGTTCCGGGTCCGGTTCACGACATGTCTAAATTAATTACATGGGTCCGGTTCATGACTAAAATGGTACAAGTATTTATTTCACAAGATATAAAATTTTACAAGTTAATTAAATTAATTTAACATGAAATATAATTAATTTAATTAAATCATGGACTTAGGTTAATTATTATTTAGTAAATAATACATGTTTTAACCTAAGTATTTAATTATTTAATTTAGACTATAGTATTAATTAATTAAAACATGGAATATAATTAATTAATAATCATGACTTAGATTATAATTAATACAATATTAATACACGTTTTAACTTAAGTATTTTATACACCTTAATTTAATTAAATCATGCTTATATTTAATTAAATCATATAACCTATAGTTTATTTAATTAACATGTTATTATTAATAAATTATACTATAACTACATGACTTATGATATTTAATTCAACTTAATTCTATATATGGAAACTTTCTAATTCAGGAAACTTACTATTTTTGGAAACTTTCTATTTTTAGAAACTGAGCTATTTTAAGAAGTTAATCCATTTTTAGAAACTTTCTATTTTTGATAACTTTCTATTTTCGGAAACCTGCTATTTTTAGAAAGTTACTTATTATTACACAACAAGTATAATAATACAAGAAATACAAGTAATACTTAATCATAATACATAGAATACATGATAAACACAGTATAACCTTAAAATCAGTAAAACAAGACATGAACATATAAAACAAGCTAAGACACGATATAAAATCAGTTACGTACGCAGTAAACAGAATACTTATTCATGTATACTATTTATGTAGCATTAGTGAGATCGGAGTAGGACTTCCTTTCGTTCGTCTTTTCCGTTCACTGGACATAAGGTACGGATTTCTCGTCCTTTCAGTATGGACATTCTTTCCTTATTAGGATTCCCGTTTGCAGCCAACTATTTTCCCAGTATTTGTTTTATATGTTTGATACTTATGTTAGAATATGAGCCTAAGCCATATACATGCATGACCAGTGTCACCTAGTTATGGAGGTACCATAACCATAACACTAGAGGCACCAATGTTATGACTTCACCGCGGCGAAGTGATTGCTCGCGGCGTCCCTTTTCAGCTTTGGCCATTATATTATATTATCATGTGGGGCGTATGGGTGCATCCTAGTTACATGTTTACCAGTATTATCAGAGTGAATGCGATGTGTGCCTTGCATCATTCACTAGGAGCTGATCCCTCCTACCCAGACTATTTAATTAGAGGCAACCCCTCTAATTGCATGACGAGGTCTCCCCTCCAAGTATTCATGCAGGATGGAACCTCATGACCTATATGGGCTATTTGGATAATTAAAACAGATTTTCATAGAAACATAAGTCTTTTCAAACTATAAAACCAGTTTTATGAACTTGAATCCAGATTACTTATTCTGCTGCTATTGGTCTTTATGCTTACGTTATTCCATGCTATACTTGTATATCCGAGCACTGAGCGTTATGCTCAGCCGTTACTTTCCTTTCCATGTCCTAAAACGGCAGGTACCCAAGGTCAGACTCGAGCATTTGGAGGTAGTGCATAGGATGGAAGCTGCCATATACTTCTTCTCCTTTTGCCCATATACTTATGCTTGTTTAGTCTTTCCTAGTTCATTTACTTTAATTATGTTTTGGGCTTATGTTGGGAACCGATGTTTGATTCTGGTTTTCCCTATTGTCATGTATGTTGTACTACATATTACCTTGCATGCTTTGATGACATGCCATAATTACGCGTAATGGTCCACTTATCAAAGTGGGGTGTTACATATGCCCTCGTTGACTATATTCAACGAAAACTCATTGCCATAGGTCCTATAGTAGACGGGTTTAATTTCTTACAGAACACTATTTTTGATAGCGACATAGGAGCTGCCTTTGCGTCACATAACTCTCAGGAGGCTTACCTGTTCAATGAAAACTCATATGTGATTTTACATTTTACTCTTGGCCAAACCAAAGACTACATAATTAGCGGTCCCAAGGAAATTGTACCTAACAACTGGCCTTCTTTGGTGAACATACTGCCTCGATATAATGCTAGAGTTGACATGCCTGAGTTTACATGATCTCCCCCTACTTTTCCGTTCATCTACATTGACAAAGGTAATTTGTATTAAACTATTTCCTCTCGTTTCTACTTTCTTTTTATGATGTATGCGTGTTATGTTCTATATAAAGTTAAGTTCAAATGTTCATTTCAAGTTGTATGGAACAGGCGAGTAGGTCTAAAGGCACAAACAGTATGTTTCAGTACTCTACATGCGACTTCGGACTTGAACAGTCCAAAAGACTATTTGCTCGATGGAGAACCTATCAGCCGCCTTGGATACTATTAGGAAGTTGATACGACCATATATATTTCCACAAGTTTATCATTAAAACCACATATCTATCTAATGGTATGGTCAATTAATACACATAGTTTCAGTTCAGTTACTTGATACAAAAATAGATATTCTAAATGGGGGTCTTTTTTGCTCGAGTCTATTATTAGCCTCTAGTGCTTTATGTTTAATAGATGTTTTAAGTCTCTAAGATTGCTACCTGTAATCTGCATTGATGGGTAAGTATTTTAGTCGTAATTTTAGATCGAATGGGCCGGGAAACATGTCGAGACATGTTGGACCAAAACAATATAAAGTCAGTGCAAACAAATATAAAGCCGAAGCAAGGGAATATGAATTTCAAGCCACTTCTATATCATGACTAAACTATTATCTATACTTTAGTTATACTAAATAAAACTACATCCAAGATTGTTGGTATTTCATGTGCCTAAAGGTATACTTCACTCGTCAACGTAACAGTATCGTTACAACACAGCTACTCATGTTTCCTTAATACTCCTCACACTTTCATAAGAAGCACACAAACAAATACACCTAAAATTCGACAGATTCACCATCACTAATAGAATCAACAACATTTAGGACAATGTGACCTTATACATCACTCCATAGCACAAGATGATAACTCACTCACTATATATATTAAGAGGGTGTTTGTTTAAGCTTATTTAGGGGCTTATCTGCTACCGGCTTAACATGCCTTCTGCTAGGACTAGGTCCAGCCCACATGTGAAGTATCCTCCTGATTTGAAGCCAATGATCGGAAAAGGAGGACAAGCAATGAAGCTAAGCTACTGCTCTCCCCTAGACTCCTGTAAAGTATGCTTTGTTAGGTCATATAAACTGATGTAGCGAACGAAACAAAGTAACAAAGATAGATAATTGAATCTGTTGATTCCAAAGAATGCCAGAAACAATCCTTCCAACTATCGTTGATTCAAAAAGAATACCGATAATCAGGTAACTCCAACAATCGTTGATTCAACGAATACCCGATTATTTGAATGAAATCAAACAATAAACCCTAACCTGGATTTAATTTGATTAACGAAAGACTAAAAGTCTGTAAATTTTTTATTCATATCTTCATTAATAATTCAATACAAAAAGTCCTAATTATATAGAAAAACTGAACTTGGAAAAAAAGATAACAATATTCTTCCCAGGAAACACAAAATCAGAAAAATAAATAAAACATACCACAAAATAAAAAAATTAAAATAAAAGATATCAACCAATTTATTCTTGTTCCCCATCATTCTCCCTCACTTCAAAAAATTCGTCCTCGAGTTTGTCTCACTCTTCCCTTGTACTCGTAGAATCCAAATTTGTATCCCTTGCATTAAATTCCCTTTATTTATAACGAATCGACCTCGAACCTTAATCGTCTTAAAACCAAACTTACCGACCATAGGTACGGCTTCTTGATATATTTTCTTTCAGTCATGATACTAACATCCACCCATTTACCTTCTTGCAACCAAATTAACTCATGAGGGTTTGAAACTGTGGTTTCTGAATAATCAACACTTAATGTTGTTTGGATAATAGAAGAAAAAAGATCATTAGTCACAACTACAACGTACTCGATGTTGTCTTCTTCGCCAACAAATCTTCCTTCCCCAAAAAATCCTTCTTTCTCCGCAATGGCATCTTCAAGATCAGTATCATAAACTGCCATTGATTCTTCTTCATATTCATCAAATATTGGAGGTCCTTCATAATCGTCACCCTCCATGCCATGATCTGTCCATTCAGTAGAATGTGAACCATCACCATCAAAAAATGGATATTCTAACATCTTAATCAGGAACTTTGGCTCTTGATACCAACTGATGTAGTTCTTATGTAGCCCAAATTTTCTGACCATGATTCCTTAAGGCACTTGAACGAATGACCATAGTGTAGTCACAACTACAACGTACTCGATGTTGTCTTCTTCGCCAACAAATCTTCCTTCCCCAAAAAATCCTTCTTTCTCCGCAATGGCATCTTCAAGATCAGTATCATAAACTGCCATTGATTCTTCTTCATATTCATCAAATATTGGAGGTCCTTCATAATCGTCACCCTCCATGCCATGATCTGTCCATTCAGTAGAATGTGAACCATCACCATCAAAAAATGGATATTCTAACATCTTAATCAGGAACTTTGGCTCTTGATACCAACTGATGTAGTTTATGTAGCCCAATTTTCTGACGTGTGGGGTATTGATTTTATGGGACCATTCCCCACTTCACATGGCAATGTTTACATTTTAGTGGCAGTTTATTATGTGTCTAAGTGGGTAGAGGCTGAGGCTACTAGAACGAATGACCATAGTGTAGTTCTTAAGTTTGTTAAGAAGAATATCTTTGCTAGACATGGAATTCCTAAGGCTATAATTAGTGATGGGGGTTCTCACTTTAAGAACTTTAAATTTGGGAAATTATTGAAACATTATGGAGTTAATCATAGGATAGCTACCCCTTATCACCCACAAACTAGTGGACAGGTTGAAGTATCTAATAGGGAGATTAAGCGAATTTTAGAAAAGACCGTCCGTAGTGATAGGAAAGATTGGTCCTTGAGGTTAGATGATGCTTTGTGGGCATATAGGACGGCTTTTAAGACTCCTATTGGTATGTCACCGTATAAGTTGGTATATGGTAAGGCGTGTCATTTACCGGTTGAGATAGAGCATAGGGCTGAATGGGCGATTAAGATTGTTAATTTGGATTTAGAGAAAGCGGGTAGTTCTAGGAAACTTCAATTATCTGAATTGGATGAGATTAGACGTGATGCTTATGAAAGTTCTAGGATTTATAAGGAGAAAACCAAAGCTTTTCATGATCGACACATCACCAAGAAGTCCTTCTTGGTTGGTCAAAAAGTTTGGTTATTCAATGCTAGACTTAAGCTTTTTCCTGGAAAGTTGAGAAGTAAATGGACGGGTCCATACGTTGTGACTCAAGTCTCTCTATATGGAGCCATTGAAATAAAAAATATGGTGGGTGGAGAGCCTTTTAAAGTTAATGGACACCGTTTAAAGCCGTATGTTGAGTTGGAGAGTGATCAGATGGAAACGGTGGATGTGGTTTACTTGGAACCAATCCAACCGTCTCAATAGCTCATACGAGTTATGTCTGGCTGAAGACGGTAAACTTAGCGCTTCGCGGGAGGCAACCCGTGGTTTGTGGAACTTTGTGGGTGTGTTCACTACAAAGCCTCACGAGACAAAACTCGTCCAGTCGGGCTACCGAGTGGTTTAAAGGCTTGTTGCATACGCTAAATGCAACCGTGATTCCTACGAAAGTGGGTTAGGTTTTTGTTTTTTGTGTGAGTTTGTCAAATTGATTTTTAACCAAAATTTCAATTTAAAGTTTTTGCATTCGGGACAATGCAATGCTTTAAGTTGAGGGGGGGGGGGGGGGGTGGCACATGTGTTACATGTTTTTGTGTGAAATTTTGGTCAAAAAGGGTGAAAATGTGATTTTTGGGAAAAATTGAAAATTTTTAAAAAATTTTAAATCACATTATAAGAGTCTTGTGCTAATTAGATGTGGAAGTTTCTTCTACATATATGTTTGTTGAGTGTTTGCAGATTCTAAAGATTAGTTTGTGGATGATTTATTGGAGCAAGCTAGAAGATTTGGCCATAATTATCAGGTGCACCCGATTCCATTGTATAATTTGGTTATTAAATTGATTTGATTGTTTGCATGTAGTTAGGCATATGTATAATTTAGATCATCAAACTACGCCGGTTGAATTCCCTCTATTTACCTTTGCTTAGATCGAGTAAAAAGTTTAAATAAATAATATGAATATAGTAATGTAATAGTTGGGTTAGGACACTTGAAATTGATCTTATTCGGCTCGCCACCCGCGCACGGTGGCCTTAGAAAAGAGTTGGAGAACTGTCATAATTATTGGTGGTAGTCATATGCTGGGCTTGCCTATCTGATTCGTCACCCGCGCACGGTGATACTTTAGTTGTTAGCATGGGTCAGACGCCAATTTTTATGATGGATAGCATTACACTTAGCTGAGACAATTTTATGAGAAATAACCCAATCCTTGTATTATTGTAATGAAATTAGAAAGATTAGTTTAATTTAGTGCATTATATAATTATACTATGTGGTAGATAATTCCATCATGTGATGTACCAGTAGGCACGAAGTATAACTATTCCCATTTAATTAAACAGACTTAATTAACCGGTTCTCATGTGCCAATGTGTCGTGGTATGCACCTATAGGATAGATATTCATTTTTCTGAATAATCGGTCTTTATATCAACCTTGAAAGGAGTGTATAAAGCGTTCGGGATGACTTGTATAAGAAACGGTCTTGAATGGCTTAAAAACAAAAGAGCTTATGTGTGATGTGAAAAAAAAAAACTGTGTGAAAAAAATATTGAAAAAAAGTGGAAGTATGTAAGCTAAAGTATGATGGCTTATGATGTGCTCTTATGTATAAAAACTCCAATGTTATAAAAGGTGTACGATATTCTCACCTCTTGTTTTAGATTAATGTTTATATTGATTATAGGTGTGCATTAGGTACGTTGGACACATGGTTAATTATATGAAACATAAAGTAAATGAAGTTAATGGGAATGGTTATGCTAAGTGTTTAAGAAGGACAAAAATATTGGTAATCATTTTGGATTATTTGTCATGTAGGATGGTTATTAGTGTATTAGGTTGAATGTGATCTTTTTGATTAAATTTCAATAGTATGATTAAAAATTATGAAATTAACATGCTTGTATATTTTTATTTTATTTTTACACGAGACGGTAAAAGTTAAGTTGAGAGGAGTTAATCGGTGTATTTTGCATACACCTCATAGCATGTTAATCTAGTATAATTGTATATTTTTTTAGTCGTTATATATGTACTTTGAGTGTGTTTTGTGATTATATAGGTTACGAGCGAAATGGAATAAAATGGCCGCTTTAATTAATTTTTTTGAGAAAAAACATTGTGAGCGCCGATGAATGAAGAAAAAATATTGAAGAAAAAAATTTGAGCGGGTCGCAATATTTTCGGTCATCTTTTATTTGTCCGGGCTTCGTTTGAGCAATTATTGGTGTTGGGTTAATTTTTATTGGGCCAAAGTTACTATATGGCAAAAGAAAAAAAAAAAAAAACTTTTGGCCCATTGGACCCAAAAGCCCAATACCCACCAATATACATTATATATATTGAAGGAGGAGGTCGACATATCTTAAAAAAAAAGGGACGGCTGCAACTAAAAACAAAAAATACAAAGGTGGGCCACCGATTGGACATATAAAAAAAAAGAAACTTTGGGAGTCGACATAAAAAAAAAACAAGAACAATTGGATTGCAAGTGGGACATAAAAAAAACAGTGACAAAAATCATTGAAAAAGAAGAAAGAAGAATTGGATTGAAGTGGTGACTGTTGGTGCAATAGATATTATAAAGAAAAGATGAACAGTGGAAAGCGGGTCGGGTACACCGCGATGTCCGACTAATTTTGTTGTAATTCCTTCCGGTAACTATATTTATGGTTTGATCATCACTTTTGGATTATCATATTTTTATTACATTGATTTATAATTTATTTATAAATTATTTTTATTGATTTGATATTATGTTTAATTATTTGTGTTAGACAATTTATTGTTAGTTAACGATTCATACTTATTTTATTTACTAAAAAAAAGATGGTCGTATAATCAACATAAGTTGTACCTAAATAAATTGTTAAAACATAATTATTGGTTGGATTAAGATAAGATTTATTATTGCGAGTCGTTGATGAACATAATAAATGCCGACATTAATTCATTCATATTAAGTCAAAATAATCTTTATAATTGGTTCTAAAAAGTTTCAATAATCCATAAGTGTGACCAACCATAAATACTAGGAGCTGGAAGGGATTACATTCTTCTTTTAATTGTTTACATCTTTATTTTATTTTTCTAGCTTTATTATTAGCTTAATAATTATTTTAATTTTTAATCCGCATTTTTATTATCAAAAGTATTTTAGTTGTCAGATTTCAAAACCAAAACCTTTATTGATCAGTGATCACCTCAAAACTTAAACTAAAACCACATAGTCCTCGTGGATCTATACCTGCTTATCCTATCTAGTATAAGGTAATTAGGTTATTTTTGACCGGCACTTCGACGTCGATCAAAAATTTGTTCATTGATCAGCCCAAATCAGGAACTGACCATGATTCCTTAAGGCATATTCGTACTCAAGATAAGGTTTCACATAAACATGGGCGTTGGTTGGCTTTTCTTGAGAAATTTACTTTTGTGGTGAAACACAAAACGGGTGCTTCCAATCGTGCTGCTGATGCCTTAAGCAGGAGAAGTAGTTTACTTGTAACCATGCAGGTTGATGTTCCTGGACTAGATGTCATTCGTGACATGGTGACTGTGGATCCATACTTTTCAATTGTTCTGCAGGATTTGCAATCCGGAGAGAAAACAGATTTTGTTATGCATGATGGGTTCCTATTCAAAGGGAATCAACTTTGTATTCCTGATTCAAGTCTTCGCTTGCAAATTATTAAGGAGTTGCATGGTGAAGGACATGTTGGTCGTGATCGCACTTTACAGTTGGTTCAAGCTTCTTATTTTTGGCCTACTATGAGGAAGGAAGTCGATCGTTACGTCAAGAGGTGTCGTATTTGTCAAGTTTCAAAGGGGACGGCTACTAATGCAGGTCTTTATATGCCTTTGCCAGTTCCTTTGCAGCCCTGGGTTGATATTAGCATGGATTTTGTGTTGGGGCTACCTTGTACTCAAAGGGGTAATGATTCAATATTTGTTGTTGTTGATCGTTTTTCTAAGATGGTTCATTTTATTCCTTGCAAGAAGACAACAGATGCAGTTAATGTAGCCCAAATTTTCTTTAGGGATGTGTACCGTTTACATGGTTTACCTTCCTCCATTGTTTCTGATCGGGACACCAGGTTTTTGAGTCATTTTTGGCGTAGTTTGTGGAAGATGGTGAATACTCAACTCAATTTTAGTAGTGCTTATCATCCTCAAACTGATGGGCAAACCGAAGTTGTTAACAGGTCCCTTGGTAACCTGTTAAGGTGTTTGGTGGGTGATCATGTGAAGGCATGGGATCAGAAGTTGTATCAAGCTGAGTTTGCTCATAATCATGCTGTTAATCGGAGCACTGGGTTTAGTCCTTTCCAGGTGGTTTATTCTGCTCAGCCACGTGGTCCTCTTGATCTTATAACTCCTCAGATTTCTAGGTCTGTTCCGAAGAAAGTGCAGGATTTTGTTGAGGGGTTGCATGATGTTCATAAATCTGTTCGTGACAACTTGGTTCGCGCTAATTCGAAGTACAAGCAGGATGCAGATCAAAAGAGGAGACATGTTGACTTTGAAGTGGGAGACTTTGTGTGGGCTGTTTTTACAAAGGATCGTTTTCCAGTTGGTGAATATAATAAATTGTCTGCTAAGAAGATTGGTCCAGTGGAAATTGTGGATAAGATGAACTCAAATGCTTATCGTTTGAAGTTGCCAAGTCATATTCGTTGTTCTGATGTTTTTAATGTGAAGCACTTGTTGCCTTACCATGGTGATTCTTCAGATGATGATACAGTTGAGAATTCGAGGGCGAATTTTTCTTATCCAGGGGGGAATGATGGAGGCCCAAGTATTGAAGAACGGCTGACTTGTTTCTGGAGGCCCGAGATCGCGTGACGAAGAGGGGTTTAGTAAAATGGGCATAACTTTTGCATCCTAAGTCCGTTTTCAGCCCGTGACCTGTCAAAACGTGCGTAAAAAGGAGACCGACGACGCTGTAACCACTTTTAGCTGGTTGCAGATTTTCCAAGGCCCCAAAAGCCTTTTTACTATCAGTTTTTTTGCATTTTTATGTTTTTTTCACTTTCAGTTGGACTTTGTCATTGGGCTACGGTCCAGCCCGTTGGATTTTTAGGGTTTTTCTTTGTTTGCAGTCATTATTTAATGAATCTGCTGTAACCCTAGCAAGACAGTTATCAGTTTAATAAAAGTTAAACCACTGGCCGTTGTGTTGCCGTGTTTTACCCTAATTTTCGGGCATTCTTCAGAATCAACGATTATTAGCAGAATTGTTTCTGGCATTCTTTTTGAATCAACAGATCCAATTAATTATCTTTGTTACTTTGTTTTTTTAGTCTACATCAAAACCTAACTCAAAGTTATATTATATCAAGTCTAATGTAAATATTGAACACCTCCAACTAGAAGTTTTATCGTTACCGCTAATCAAAATACCTCAAAAGGTGCACCATGATCGTAAGTCTCCTACATTCAGCGACATCAGGCAATATATTTAGAAAAATCTGAGAGAGAAAGAAATGGCAAGTTAAACTAAGAAAAATAAGTGTCGTCATGGTAGAAGCATTAAAAATATGTTAAGCACAGGATTCACATACATGCAACAGTTCCTCTTGCTTTTTCGGTCTTTGATTGTTATCATTTGCTGAATGCTTTTGTGCATCACGGCCAATGTAAGAAACTATCTTTGCTTAACTCTTTTGCATTGATGTTTATGCTTAAGTCTATCACCATTTGCATGCAAACTCGACTCTTTCTGATTGATACATACAACAGGAGTGCTTGCTTGGGGTTCATGGATTTGTGGATGCAGAAACACGAGTCCAGGAAATGGGTTGAAATAGAAGCAGAAGATGCAATGTCTACCAAATCAGATTATTCTGCCATGACGAATTGTGCTTTTAAGTATGACTAACAGACATGATGAACCCGGGGGTGATGCTCATTCAGAATGTAAGTATGGACTTACTTGTGCAGTATACTATTTAGGTGGATCTTCGTATGCTGATTTGTTTATTTATACTTACCACACCTCCTATATATCTTTGGTGCTGCCTTCTGCCGCATCCGTTCCTAGTATCCATGTATGGACATTTAAGTCGTCGAGATAACCAACCAGTTTCTAGGACGATAGTAGAGGACCAACTTCATTTATTTAAACTAGGATAAATTACTCAAATTGACCCGTTCAAAAATATTTTGATAGTAAAGACAGTTAGTTCATGATTATGTTGTTTCCTTGATGTTTGGTAGGCTCGCCCATTGTTGGACGGAGATACTATTGACGAGCTAATTGACCCTTGGCTAGGGAACTTTATTCAGAAGACGAAGTTCTTTGCATGTTGCATGCTGCTTCTTTATGAAATCAAGTCACATGTCATCACCAAGCTTGCCCCTTAATATTTCCAATGACTTGCTCGAATGAGCTCTGAGTCAGTCATTTTGTGGATAAGTAGCATAAGTCATGTAATATTTATTATCCCTTTTGGTGCTTCGCGTCGTTTTAACTTGTATCTTTAGCAAGAGCATATTGTTCAATGAAAAAATAGCAATAGTGTTAGTCTGTTAGAAGTTGATTGAACGATTTTAACATACTCGTATTTCCTGAAAATCAAGCAAATAAAGATATTGAATAACAAAACATTAGTTGTGCCTCCATTGAATGGGACGAGAAAGAAAATTTCTGATAAGTTTTTGGTTTCGGTATGACTATCCCGGGTGGAACCAAATTGAACTGAAACTATGTGTATTATAATCGACCATATGATTAGTTAGATATCTGGTTTTGATTATAAACTTGCGGAAATATATATGCTCGTATCAACTTGCTAATAGTATCCAAGGCGGCTGATAGGCTTTCCATCGAGCAAATAGTCTTTTGGACTGTTCAAGTCCGAACTCGGATGTAGAGTAACTGATATATGAAAAATAAAAAGGTGACAGTACTGAAACATACATGTTTGTGCCTTTAGACCTACTCGCCTCGTTCCATACAACTAGAAATGAACATTTGAACTTAACTTTATATAGAACATAACACGCGTACATAATAAAAAGAAAGTAGAATTACATTAACAAATGTAGTTGAACGGAAAAGCAGGGGGGGGGGGGGGGGGGGGGGGGGGGGGGGTCATGTAAACTCAGGCATGTCAACTCCAGCATTATATCGAGGCAGGATGTTCACCAAAGAAGGCCAGTTGTTAGGTACAATTTCCTTGGGACCGCTAATTATGTAGTCTTTGGTTTGGCCAGGAGTATAGTGTAAAATCACATATGAGTTTTCTTTGAACAGGTAAGCCTCGTGAGAGTTATGTGACGCAAAGGCAGCCCCTATGTCGCTATCAAAAATAGTGTTCCGTAAGCAATTAAACCCGTCTACTATAGGACCTATGGCAATGAGTTTTCGTTGAATATAGTCAACGAGGGCATATTCTCCGCCTCTGAACATGTATACTTGATTAGGAACTGCTGATTCAAATGCAGCATCCACCCCTTTTATAAATTCTGTAAGTCTGAAGAAAGGAAACATCTGGCGGATCGACTTAACTTCAAGAATCTTATCATTTGTACTCCCGGGTGCATCAGGTGCATATTTTATTTTTGCGCAGGTAGACCCATAAAAGACAAATGCTTCATCATCACTACCATGACAACCAAAAGCAGCTTCGATTCCATAATTACCAAATCTGGTGTGACGAAGGGAGTGAAAACCATTTACTATGTAAAGAGGGCCTTTGACCACCCGAGCATTCGTGGTTCCAGGAGCATAATTCAACACAACGTACTCATCATGGAAGAACAAATAGACTTCATTTGTTCTCGTTGAGCGGAATGCTGAGTCAATATAGCTTTCAATATTATACACCTCGTCAAAGTAATAATTAGATTTTCGTTCTTGTTCCGCTTTACTTATTGCTACTTCTGTCTTCCCTCGCTGTGATTCTAGCATCTTGTCATTACCATTGCCATTAAAATAAGCTGGCCTCTGGATTGGTATTTCTCTCTCGGTCGGGGGTACTATTATTATTGTCACGGGAATAAGCTACTGGCCTCTGGATTGTATGTGATCGAGGATTGAAGCTATAAGCTGTTGGCCTAAGGATTGTATGTGATTGAGGATTGAAGTTATAAGCTAGTGGCTTGTGGATTGTATGTGATTGGGGATTGAAGTTTCTATTTATGTAGGAGATGTTATTGGCTCGAGTCCATCTTGTAAAAACCCTAAAATAAGAGAAGCTATATGTGAAACTAGGAAACAAAATACTAAAACTAGAAAACCTATTGTTTATTATTAGCTAGAGTTTTGAAATGATTTTCCTGTTTAACTATTTATCAAGGGCAAATTAGTGATAACAGGAATTGAAAAAATGGTATTTGGCGGAACCATTTTAAGTCCGTGTACCTTTTTGGTACAAGGCCCCCACCTAACAAAGAAAGCATATCCCGGTAAATTACCTAAGCAACACTGGCTGAACAAGCGTGATAACAAGAATTGGTAGGTCTACAATTAGGTTTATTTATTTAGGCCTCTATGTATGTGAAAGCAGGGAATAAGAAAACATGATGATGATGATAACATAGTGGAGTAATATTTTACCTGGACATAGATGATGATAACATCATGTTTTGTAAGAAATAGAGATGGAGGTTTAAACATTCATAAACCCTAGCTAGGCCCGAAGTTGCTATGGGATACGGCCCAAGGGGCATCACATTCCTTATTTGCACAAACCCCACTTCATACTATATCATAGATATTAATTATTTACTTATTCCAAAATACAACAACCAAACATACCATAAGTCCAAAAACCATGTTATATTTGACCATCCTTCAGCGATATGATTGTAGCTATTCATGCATTAAACGTAAGGATATGTTTTTGTTGAATTCTATGGATCGTTGAGTGGGAGATATAATCAGACGACACAACTAAGGCGTTAGTAACATCTCATGTTGTATAACATCTCATGTACATATGCAAATATGTACGAATGTACAGTATTGCAGCCCGTGAGACATATAATCAATGCCGCGTAGCATAATGTAGCATATTCAATAAGATCGATGAGATGCTTCACAAGCCACGGATTATCGTTGGAGCCAATCAGGAAAGTTAGTGCTAGCGGCTTACCATTGATAGTTATGGCTTGTAAACATGTAAATTCGGACGATCAGAACGAAGTGTTAATCATTGTATAATAAGCTAGTTCTCTTATTTTACGAGTCCGAGACTGGTTAGAGGGTAAAATTTCGGGATTATAAACCAAGTGCTAATATGATATGGGACTAGTAGTCCAGTACCTCCCGAAAGCTTATTTTTGTTGTCCTTAACTGCTTATTCTTTCTGAAATAAGCCATTTGTTGTCCATTTCAGTCCATAGTTATGGTTTTACACACTTTTAAGTTTAGATTAAAATATTAAGTTGACAATAATTGATAGTTATGCATCAAAGTTTACTCCATTTACTAATACTGGTAGTTATATTTCGTGTTATTTGAAGATATATTTTGTTTACTCCATGTCTCCATCTAATCCCATTGCCCATTTAGTAGTGTTAGAGGGAAGTTTCGGTACAAAATATAATAAGGTTTCCCAAATTTAGCATCATAAGTCCATGTGTTGCAAGATGAAGTTTATATGCAACTACATTGAAATTTCTCAGTACAGTTGTGTAAACAAACTGAATTTTCATAAACTGGATGATTATAAGCAATTAGCTTATGCATTACTTGGCTAATATAAACCTAATGGCGGCTTTCGACAAAAATATATGTTTCAAGATTGTGGGTAAATTACTTGTCAGGAATGAAAGCCACCCTTATATCTATGATATCATTCGCACCCCGGAGAACACCACCTTAGGCGTAGAGGATGTAATGGACTTGTGGAAGTATTGCGACGATGTGGAGATAGCTAAAGCGTATGGTCAGCCTATGGAGTTGATTGGGATCTATATTGCAATAGCGTCATTAGTTTGCACCCTTCTTATGGCTGCGGATTTGTTGCATGGTCTTCGAAATAAAAAATTCTGGTTTCCCTGTAAATTTTTCACTCTCAATGCTGCGTCTATTACGGTCATAACTGTTGCCATGAAATTACCTATGGATCTCGCTAGTGAGATGCCAGGTGACATGGACCAAGCAGCCAAGCTCGGAAGTTTGGCTTTCATGTGCGTGGTAATAGTTAACTTAATGCCTTCTTTGGCATCTATGGACAACAAGACTCTTCTTGCAAATGTCGCAGGGTTGCTCATTCTTCTGATCACTGTGATTGCAAATATTGTCATTCAGATAAATACTGGTGTTATTGATCATATCCATATGAAGAGAATATTCATGTCCTACGAGTATCTTGATTGTGTTATGGTCGCGTGCATCTATCTCGTCATGATTACCCTGTTACTAATAATAACGATTTCTTCATCTCTAACAATTTCAACCTCAAAGGAAATTTTAGAATTTAAGTATCAAGCCACAAACAAAATATTTGCATCTGATCAACAACAAATCCAAACGTCTTTGGTTGAGAAACTAAGACAACATGTTAGAAGGTTTTGGGTGATGGCAGAAACGGGTAGCCCTCAATTTGCAATGGCTAGTAGTCCATTATCGACTGCTTCTGGAGTAATTTGTGTATCTATATTACTCATGAAAGCAGTTCTCATGCTTGGATTGTATCGAGCTGAACATTCATATCAGTCCGTGTACAAGCGGTCAATACTTTTCATTCTCATAACACAATCCATTGGGGTTGTGGTGGGTATGATTGCTCCTGTGTTTAGATGTTTTTCAGTTTTGAGCTTTAAAATGGTCACCAAATGGGATAGGAATCATTTCATGGTTTTTAAAGTAGAGAAGGTCTGGACCCAAAAGTTATATGAGTGGAAACAAAATCATATACCTATTCTACAAAGCAGCCGCAGACCAAGAACCGTCCTCTATAAGTTGAAAAATATTGCTTTAAGCCTTTGCATTGGATTTCAAAAGGTATTGGTGATATTGTGCAAACTGATATGGCTCATCCCGATAGTTGTTCTAAAACTTGTTGCCTATTGCTTATATTGTTTGAAGTCATTGAAGGCAAGATTGTTTACTACTCCCATCATGTCAAGTAGTAAAATAAACGAAGACCTTAGCAAGTATGTTTTACAAGTTAACGACCAGATGGAGCTTGCTGAGAGAACACTTGAGGGCATTTCAAACTCCTTGAATTCCTTCATCTTAAACGCTGAAAAAGAACAAAACAATGGTGTATTAGAGCTTCTTAAGAAATCTACGGGATTCAATGGAGTATGGAAATTTGACACTCGTCATATCCAACCTTTTCATTCTGTTACGCTAGTTAACAGTTGGAGCTTACCAATAGTGACCTTAACATGCATCGCTGTTGCTATCTCACGTATACCAAAGGACATAGTTAGGAGCTTGGTGAAAAGTGTTGGTGAAGGTCTATCATACACCCATCTCGTGGAGGAAAGCCTCAATATTTCAAGTGAATATGTGAATATTCGAAAGGCCACTATTACCTTATGGCATGAGGTCGAAAACAATTGCAAGTGGTTAAAGAATAGTCTATCACAAAATGCCTTTGAAGGGAAGACCGCAACAGAGATACTTAATTGGTTTGCTGACAAAGCTGAAGAAATCGTGATAGAAATCAACAAAAGTTCAAATGGAAAAATGGCGGAGAAGATTCCTAAGGAGTTGATTGCTGCGAATTCAATGTACCGAATTGCGCGAACAATATTGCATAGAGACCAAAGCAACACAGAACCGCTTAGCAAAAAGCAGTTATTTAACCTTCTAAATGGCATGATTGCCGATATATTGTCTGCTTGCTTCACCAACATACCGCAAGTTATAACAATGAAATGCCATGAAAGTGCAATAGAGAAACGTGAGGCAAGTGTCAAGGCTGCGGTCGAGCTTTTAGGTAAGACAAAAACGATACTGGAACGACTAGAGACAGTTGAACTACCACGCATGGATGATGATAAGATGGCATATATTGATGAGTGGCGTCTTCACTTTAACCACAAATCGACCCCTTAAGGTACTTTCTCCAGCTTCATTATCGTATAAAAAAAGTATCCATTTTTCTTGTCAGCAGGTTTTCTAGGTTTGCTCTAATCTCTTATTTTTCACGTCTCTTAAAGGTTCCATGGATCGCACATCATAAAGCGCATCAACTCTCAACGGCGATCTTTCGCAGAGAATTTGTGCTAAAGTTGTTTTCATTTTATAGTTGTTTACGATTTACATGTTCTGTGTAACAAACTTTAAAGTATTACTACAGCCTATTTCGTGTGGCTTAATGTATTTTGGATATGTTGCATCGGTTAATTAAATTTGAATTTGCTTGCTTTTGAACAATTGATTGTCCAAGCATTATGAAATATTGGTAGGTTCTTGTGCAATTTTGATGTTATGATTAGCAACCTGCAATACATGCTTTTGTCATTTGGTTGGCAGTCAAAAAAGATTAATCACACAAGATAAGATATTAATATGGAAGCCAAATGAAGATTTGAAGTGTGGTTTGTGTTGTAATTGCGTCGATTTACACAACCATTTGTTTTTTATATGTGAATTTTCCAATGGACTTTAGATTGTTCAGGAATGAGAAAAGAGGTAGTGAAGAAGTTATAAAAATTATCAAGCTATGTGTGCTTCTAAAGCTGTGACCTAAGTTGCACGGGGACGGAAATGGGGACGGGGACGGGAACGGATACCGGCAGTGGCCGGAACTAGGAAATTAGAATGTGGGGGGCAAAAATTTTTTTGGCCAATTGCAAGGTGAAAAAGACATGAATCGGAACGAAAAATCGAGTATTCTTTCTTAAAAATGAAGAATTTATAAGTTTTGGAGTGTTAAAAGTTGGACTTTAGTGTGTGAGTGGGGGGCATTTTGAGTTTCGAGTGGGGGGCAATATTAAAAAACGCTTAAAATTACACTAAAATCTCATCGTATCGGGCTAGCAATGGGGGCGCTGCCCCCCCACAGCTACTACATGCATCCGCCCCTGGGTACGGGTACCGGGAAACGGCAACATCCAAAAAATCAAGAAACGGGTACGGCAGGGAAACGTCTATGTATTTTATAATAATTTATAATATTTAATATTTTGACAAATAATCTTTTAAAAAATTATTACAAAAACATTATATTCTAACAGAATATTACTCATAATCATTTAACCATTAAATTGTTTTAAAAAAAAACATGTAGTTAAAAAAACATTAATATATACTTAGGCTGCATAACAACAACTTTAAGCTTCACTTTTTTATCACATAATATTTCATACGTACCACTAATAAACTATGGTTTTAAAAAAGCAAATTATAAATTAACCTTTATATAAAGGAGGAGAATCACGCATCCATAAGAGCAGTGATTCTCCTCACAAACACATTATAATATACTTTATGTTCTCTCTCACAACACTTTTCTTCCCTCACAAACAAAACACACACTGGCACACACAACTTCCGTTTCATTACCCCGTTAATCATTAATTGATGCCCGTTTGGCATTAATTGGGCGTTTGTCTGCCCTTTGGAAAATTGGCCTTTTGCCCCTTGGCCAGTTCGATGTTAATTGAGTGATTGCCCTTTGTTGTTTAATCACCCCTTTGGTAAATTAATAGTTAATTTATCTCTCTCATGGTGATAGTGGCTACAGGAGGTCGATGTGCGCCTTTGATTCCATATGCGTGTGTGGATCTTACCCGTTGATTTGTGTGTACTAATATACCTCAGCCACAAATTAGTCCCACCCACTCATTCCACCTTCACATCCAATAATTTTTGATCGGGTTGCATCTCCTTTAAATTTGCCCGTTGATTTAATCGATGTGTATACCACGATTTAACCTTTGTTGCCGTTGATCCCTTTGTTGCCACCGTTCGTGGTGTGCGGCATTGGTGGTCAGCAGGTGATATTGGTTAGCTTAGGTGGGAGGCTGGTTTTGTGGGCTACCTTGATTTAGGATTATGGTCGCCAATTGTTATTAAGGGTTTATGGTCAATGGCTGATTATCGACGCGTTATTGCAATATTCTGATTGTTTGGGTTTTCTTAAAAACCTAACTATTTGGCTTGGTTTTGTAACTGGAATAACAGGTATTTTTTTACTCATCTGATCACTGATTATTATAGTCACTGTTTGGTTGCCGTTGTTAATGCCATGCGACGATCGCTATGGTAGTGTCACATTAGTGATACCCTCATTCATACATACATGGGTGGTTTATGTGTGTTTTGTTTGTGACGAAAGAAAAGTGTTGTCAGAGGGAGAAGAAAGTATATTATAATGTGTTATAGGCCCTGGCTTTTGTTGATTGTCATAGCGTAACATAATTTGTCTGGGGTCGTTGGTTTCGTTGTCGCCATACAACGTGTGCGGCAAAACTGGTTTGTGTTTGACGTTGGCTGTAGAAATTGTATGTCATGATCTGATGTGATCAATTGTTTGTGGGAATGTGAGATTGTCCAGGCTGTGATGAACTTGACTTGCCCAGGGTAAACCAGAGATCGCACGGATCTTGGCGGGGCAACCTTCTGAGGCTGCAGCCATGCCGGGTGTGTCCGGTTTTCCCTGAAGGGTGTCCTATCTGAGCCTACCATGCCGATATATTTTTTCCCCAACTTTTGGTATATGTTGTGAGAGAGGATATAGAAAGGTCGGATTCTTTATTTGTTGTGTGTGATACACAAAACAAGGCCAAGCACGTGATGGAAACAACTGGCGTGCTCCATATGGCCAAGATTCAACCCCATGTTTGTCTCGCCTTATATTGGCAGCTTATGTTTTATTTGGTAAAGTATGGTTGCTATCGTTTTGAAGTGGCCTTGATGATAAATTTTGAACATATCAACCTATTTGACTATACTATGGACTATCTGCATCTTGGCGAGGCAAAATTACTTACTTTGCAGCCTTGGAGGCCATATCCTCTTTTTTCTGACGGTTACTTATCAGAGCCTAATGGTAATCTAGAAGCTTTGTATTGATCTTGCATTTGCGGTTTTATTGTTTTCAATGTCGTTACAATGTCGTTGTCATGATTAATTTATAGCAGCCTTTGCACAATTGAGGTTATACGCATCTTGGCGGGGCAAGCTATTAGCTTTGCAGCCATGGCGTGTTAATCCACTTTGTAGAATGTTGGTAAAAAACTGACATGTTGGTTGTGTGGCATAAACTACCTATCAAACAACAGGAATGGCAATGACGAAACTTTTTTGAGCCGCACACACTAAGTCTATGAGCGGGGAGTAGTTGTCTATTAGTGCGCTGGTATTCGTGATTCTCCTCTAACTGTGCCATTTTTGTTAAAGTTGTGATATCGAGATTCTATTCTATTAGTAAGTTTATTATGAGAAGTACTATTGACCTAGGAGTTCCAGATTCCATTCTATGAGTAAGTTTACAATAACTATGTGGGGTATGATTCGCTTAAATTACCAGGTTAAACACAAGATCACTCGGACGTTGGCGTGGCGACCTTTATAGGTTGCAGCCATGCCGTGTTATCGATCTTTTTCCAAAATGTCGCCTTATCTGAGCCTATACTTTATGCCGCAAACAAAAGGGGGAAAACTCAAAAAGAAATGTTTGAATTGATTTGCCTTATGTAGCTAGCTGATGGGTTAGTTGATTTTGGGCTTATGTTGCAGAAGTTAAATCTTATGATGTTACATTGTGGTTTAATATGGTTATGGAATCAGATGCTAATTTGTATTGGATGACTAGCATGGATTGGTTTTCCTGATTATTGTATGTTCGTATAATTATGTGGGGTTGTGATGAGTTTAAACGGCACGGTTAAAGGTCAGATTACCCGGATCTTGGCGAGGCAACCTTTCAAGGTTGCAGCCATGCCTGGTTATGAGTCTTTTTCCCCAATGACGCCTTATCTCAGCCTATTCTATAACCCGCAAAAATTAGGGCGGAAACTTAGGAAGGAAAATGGATCTGTGATTCAGTTGTGCAACTATTTTTTTTCCAGTGACACCGTCGTTGAAGTATGCAAAAGCTGCATGCATACCTGTTTGCATGCTTAGCGTGTGTGGTCGAGCGAGTCACACCTATGGCCATTTAACAGGCTATGATAAATCTCTAATCGTTTGGAAAAACAAAGGGCATTCGTAGATTGGCGCGGCAAACTGTTATGTTTGCAGCTATGGCGGGCACAGCTTCTGTCTTTCGACATTCTACATTATGAGCCTACTGAATCTTTTAGTCCTATGATGTGGTTATTAACAGGTTGCAGTGTTGCATGGTGGTATAAATGTTACATTAGGAAATATGACCAAGGATGACCGGATCTGGCACATGTATGGCGCGGTTAAGGGAAGCGCTTGGCTAAGGTACATCCTTTTATTATTTTCAACGCTTATTTTCATACTTATACATAAGCTTTTCTGAAAAGTGTATATAAGCTTTTCTGAAATGTGTATGTTTGGATTATTAAAGGAATAAAAAAACAGTTGCTGATCCACGAGAGAAGCAACACCAGTTTACTGTAGAAAAAAATGTCGGCACCTCCAACAAACACATGTACTGAACCACGAACACATTTACTGAACCGCTGCTTAAAGAACAAGGTATGGAAAAAACAAGTTGCCTTTACATTTTCGTTTAATTAAACTGAATTCATGATGCGGGTATTGATTAAAATGAGAGGGTGAGGCGATTGATGTGTGCGTTTATTGTTTTTTGAATTTCCGGTATAAAATTTCTGGATTTAAGTCTAATGACCAAGATACATGTATGTTTTACTAAATACTACTATTGTTTTTATGCCTTCTTTGTTTTACCGCCATTCGCTTATATGTGTTAGCTAATTTGGTTTTCATACATCAGTTATTAAAGGCGAATCCACAGCTACCACAACAAACGAGTAGCTGGTGAAATGATTAGCATTGGCCACAAATGAAGATCCAGACCATAATAATAGCTATATGTACTCGAATGGAAACCTTCACGGATTCAAGATACCATGGAATTGCAAGTTAACACTAACACTATATTTTGTGTGTGTTATTTATGGACCACTGGTTTCAACATGTGTGCATTAGTACATTATGATCGTTCTTTTTTCTTTGTAGGTTCTACAGCTTTTAATGTTGACAATCAAGTTAGTTTGTGCTCGAACATCCAATTTGAATGAAGAACTCGGTCAGGTTGATACGATTCTTTCTGAGAAAACAGGTACTTTGACTTGCAAGTCAATGGAATTTGTCAAATGCTCCAAAGGGGGAGTTGCTTATGGTCGTGGTATGACAAAAGTAGAATTAGCTTTGGCAAAGAGGAAAAATGTTGAGCAACCTGATGCTGCTAATACCTCAAACACATCAGATGGTGACATTGTGGAATCTAGGAAGTTAATACAAGGTTTTAGCTTTAGGGATGAGCGGATTGTGGATGGAGAGTGGGTCAATGAACCGAATGCAGATATTATACAGAAGTTCTTTCAAGTGTTGGCTGTCTGTCATACAGCCATACCTGATGTTAATATGGACACAGGTGAACTTTCATACGAAGTTGAGTCACTAGATGAAGCCGCTTTTGTTATACATGTAAGGGAACTTGGTTTTGAGTTTTTTCAAAGGACACAAACAAGCATTTCTTTGCATGAAATTGAAAACGGATAAAAGGTTGACATGTGAGATACAACTTCTTTATATTTGCAAAGTTGACCATTTATTTTCTAAGCTTAACTTACATAATGGGAGGTGATACGTAAAATTGTACACTATCAAAGTTTGTTAGTGGTGTTGTGCTTTATGCTATCGCCTTAGCGATGTATATATATCAAAATTAGTTGTGTACCTTTCTTACACAATCCCTGCACCTATTAGACTAAAACTATCTGTCTATAGTTGTAGAAAATTCTAGACAACTAATCAAGTTATTTTTAGTCTAATTACGTCTTTTCGGTTGTATTTTTGGAAAATAATTTGTTCATGGTGTTTGGTTATAGCTGATCTAGACAACCTTTTCAGTCTAATTACGTCTTTTTAGTAGTATTTTTGGAAAATAATCTATTCAGGGTGTTTGGTTATAGCTTATCTAGACAGTCTTATGCCTTCTATGCGCCAACATATTTGATATAGAATTGGTAAGCACAACATATTTGATATATAATTGGGTTTATAAATTTCGGCCCAACCTTCATTTATACTTTTTTATCGTACCAACTCATACCACCGATATATGATAGGTTTTTAAATTTCAGCCAACGTGTATATGTGATGAGAAAGCATTATGATTGAAGCATGTAGTATTTTAAGAATAAATGGTAAGCACCATATATGATATATAAGTGGCCTTTTAAATTTTGACCCAACCTTCATTTAATTTTTTTTTTATCTTGGCAGTCTACCAAATCATACCACTGCCTCAATCATTCTAGAACTTCTCCTTGCGTTTGCAGAACAAACTAAGTGCTTCAAGATCAAACACGTGTTTTGAGTTATCAGCAAGGTGTTTAGGGTTGAGGTTTGCGGTAGTAATGCGATTATTAAGTTAGTAAGGTGGCTGCTAAGGATTAGTGGTTGACAACTCATTTGAAAAAAGGTCATAACATGTGTTCTCTAAAAAAAAAACAGCTTTGCAGCACCATGGTTGGTTTGTTATGCAAACCCAATCCCAAACCCTCCTATATCAGTTTATCAAGATATATAAAATTGAGTGGGCTCAGTACCAGGTCAACATGACAAAGAGCAAGGTTTTGTATGAAATTAAACGTTCGTTTGACTAATTACGAGATTGCTTATTAGAGTGGTTGAATAATCCAAACTACACTTCTTTTGGGGCAAGCAGTTTTAAAATAACCATTTCAGGACTAGCATGCCATAGGGTGCTTAATGTTATCCAGTGAGTTTGCATATTTGATTTGCGTTGGCTCAATGCTAAGAGATTATGCAGAGTGATATACTGATATGGTAATACTAATTTTGACAAATTATCTACACCAGTTATGCATTTTGTTATTCCTCGCTTGCAATTCAAATACACCAAACGTTCTTAAAAATGCCCGCGCTTCCCCGCAGCGGAGCGCGGGTACAAATCCTAGTAAAAATTACAAAGTAAAAGTACAATGAAACATATAAACAGTACCCATATGCTGCTACTAATATTCTACACAAACATACTAAAAAATAATATTTTTTTATTGTCTCTGTGTTTCTCTTTCTCTGTCCTCCCCTCTTCACAATCTTATTTTCTTCTCCTTATCATAAAAAACCCTCAGATCTACATTTTGGCCATGGGAAACGTGAATTTTTGGGCTAGAAACGTTTCTCGAAGCGTTTCGTAGCTAAGGAGCAACGTATCCCAAGTGATGAAACGTTTCCTCTTTATCCGGGGACGTTTCCCCTGCGTTTCCCCACGTTTCCCCGACGTTTCCCGTTTCCCCGCGTTTCCAATACGTCATACGGCATCCCGACGACGTTTTGATGCTTCCTAGGCTGTGACACCCTAGGCAAATCTCACATCGGCTGTGGCCAGGAAAGATCCATGGTTCTTAAGATAACAGTCGCCTTCTCATTACACAACGCGTTTTGTGGTCTACTGCAAGTGGGGTTTTTAGGAACTGGCAGTTAAGCGTGCTCATGTCAGAGTAGTACTAGGTTGGGTGACCAGCCAGGAAGTACTTACAAGAGGGTCACAAAGCAAAGCCGTGAGCCTGCGGGCAAAGCGGACAATATTGTAGTCTGAGTAGGCGGGATGTTACAAAAGCTATCAAGGAATACTTTCATTTCAGAGTTTTGATGAACCCTTCTTAATTTAAAGTCATATTATTATGTGTGCTTCTAAAGCTATCAACGATTTTCACTTGATCATTTATGATAAGGGTTAATATCATACGTGATAATATATAGTGGCTAGTCGGACTATTCGGTCCAACCAACATACACTATTTGTGTCGGCCCATAATAAGTGAGTCTCCTCACTATGATAAGCCCAATGGGCTCGACCCAGGTGAGTCGCACGCGGTTACATGTGGATGGTCGCATGCAGTTTTCCTTTATTTAATCATAATCTAACAACGATTATGATTTGGCCTATTTTTAGTTGTAGAAACTAGAAGGGGGTTGAATAGTTTCTCTTCGGTTTATCTCCTAACTAAAATTCCTTTCAATTATGTTAGTGACAAAACTATCTTTTACTTGAAAGACAGTTGCATAATGATTAGGTTCAATTCTAATGCATTAACAATGGCAAGTAATAAGTGTGATTATAATGAATGTAAGTAAAGAGTAAGGAAAGAAACAACCTAGTAGGAAGACACCAAGATTTATAGTGGTTCGGCAACGAAGCTCTATCTTCTTTCCTACTCCACTCCTCGAGTACACCTACTCGATATTTCCACTATATCCACAAGCTCCCTTCTTAGCGGAGAAAACCTTACAACGTCGCTTACATTATTTTCTGACACTAAGCTAAATGTCGAGACCTAATCTTAGATAGGACCAATCTACACAACGTCGCCCACTTCACCATTTTATGACACAAGGCTAGATTTCGAGTTCTAATCTAAAGATAGAACCAATCTTCACAACGTTGCCTACTTCACCATTTTTCGACACAAGAGTAGATGTCGAGTTCTAATCGAAAGATAGAACCAATCTTCACGACTCTTCACTTTGAAGCTAAGTGAGAACTTCACACGACACAACTACACATCACTTTATAGTTTAGTGAGAACTCACAAGACATAACTACGTCACTTTATAGTTTAGTGAGAACTTACAAGACACAACCACATCACTTTAAAGTTTTGTGAGAACTTACACAACACATTACAACTCAACTAAAAATATCCAAGTACACACATGTCACTTGGGTCTACACAACACAAATCCAAGCACACACATATGCAATGGACTTACACAACTCTAATCCAAGTATTCACAAATAGCTTGGATGAACACAACTAGTCCAAGTATTCACAAATACATTGGATCTACACAAGACACAAATAAAAAAATGATGAGCATGACTAGATCTTTAGGAGAGGATGATCTTCATCAATATATCATCTTTAATCATATTACAAGTGTGTGAGTGGTCTTCTCTTTAGACAAGGTAAAGAAGGAGATCAAGAGGATAATCATAAGTAAACATATTTAACACATTAAGTGATCATTTACAAATGACTAGGATTAGAAAGGAGAAAGAAGGCTGAAAGAAATGTCCAAAAAGGGTTGTCGAGATTAAAGAAATGTCCAAAAAGGATTAGTAACATACTTAACACATTAAGTGATCATACTTAACACATTAAGTGATCATTTACAAATGACTAGGATTGGAAAGGAGAAAGAAGGCTGAAAGAAATGTCCAAATCTGGGATCCTGCTATTCGTTCAAGGTTTGGGCGTTTGTGGATAATCTTAATCAAATATAATGATTCGATTAAAGGATTGAATCTTCAAAAAGGTGTGTTCATTCCCTTTTTGATGATTTTGTTCTTGCCCCTTTGATGATGACTTCTGTAATATATCTTATTCGATGTGTTTTTCTGTTTTTAAATCTCGGTTTATAATCATGCCTAACCTTTGATTCCTTTTGATGTTCGGTTTGATGTTTTTCTAAAATACAAGAATTTTCAAAAAAATTCTTGGATGCCGGTTGAAGTTGAACACGAAGTGATTGATTCCATGGTAACAAGGTTGGATTTTCTTTTATACGATCGTTTGAGAAACATAAGTCTGATTATTGATTGTGTTATGTCTAATCTTACAAATGTTTTTGGCCGAACAAAAAGGCCTGGTTTTTTTATTCAAAACAGGAACTCAAAACTGGTATATGATTATTTGGTTTATTCAAAGCTTGTTCTGATACCAATTTTTAGAAAATTTATTTATCTTGGATAGAAATAGAATAAATGTTGCAATCAGAATATAATGTACTTGCATTAATAATATTGTCATCATGTTTTGAGTTACAAAAATATTCCTATTTATACTAATTGAAAGGACGCGATGAACAGATGCAACCCTTGGTAAATAATTGCTTTTCGGTTATATAATTGTTTTACAGTTATATAACCGCCATTCACGAACTGTTTTGTTGGCGGGTTGGGATTATCGAGTTTGGTTGTTTCGGCCAAATATAATTCGTCACAACATACTTATCTTGGAAGAACAAATAGAATTCATTCGTTCTTTTTGAGCGGAATGATGAGTGAATATAGCTTTCAATATTAAGCACATCCTCAAAGTAATACTTAAATGTTCGTTCTTGTTCCACATTACTTATTGCTACCTCTGTATTCTGTCGTTGTGATGCTAGCTTCTGGTAATAAGCTAGCATTGTGTTAGTGCCATTGCATTAAAATAATCTGGCCTCTGGATTACTACTTCTCTCTCCATCGGATTTTTGTCACGGTAATAAGCTACTGGCCTCTGGATTGTATATGATTGAGGATTGAAGTTATAAGCTAGTGGCTTATGGATTGTATGTGATTGAGTATTAAAGTTCCTATGTATGTAGGAGGTGTTATTGGCTCTAGTCCATCTTGTATAAACCCTAGAATAAGAGAAGTTATATGTGAAACTAGGGAACAAAAGAATAAAACTACAAAAGCTAGTGTTTATTAATATGGTGGGCACCAAGTATGTAAAACCAGGGAACAAGAAAACATCATGATTGATGACGTATAGTCCCCAGTCGTGCTGGATAGTCCGACTCACGGGTACTACCCGCATCCATCAGGAATGGATTGAATGCTTGTGCAATGCGCATGCGCAGCCCAGGAGGCCTGGTAAGCCGTTGTCGTACATACGACTGATTACTTAGTCAGGTCCTTGTCGCAGCGCGACAGGATTAGACAGGAATATAATCTATCATATAGATATATTCGCCTAAAGGGAAGAGATATACACTTGCCTTGGTTATGCGATAAGGATCAAACTCTTTTAGGTCATTATCTCTTCCTTTGGCCGTAAGAGTAGGAGAGCCCAACCAGGACTCTCTCGGGTATAAAAGGAACCCCCAATGTTCCACAAAGGTACGATACACAAAATACCCTAAACACTACATTCTCAAATCGATTACTTACTCTCACGCCGGAGTCTAATCATGGGTCACAAACCCACGGTAAGCCTAACGGTGTATGTTTAGTGCGTAGGGTCCTCAAAACAAGTTTCACTTGGTGCAAGAGCCGGAATCCACAAGGCCCCAAATTAAGCCTAATTTGGGTAAAGCTCGGTCTATCCAACTTTTGTATCAACACGTTGGCGCCATCCATGGGACCCACACTAAGCTCTAGCTAATGACAAGAAGCGACATGAATGAAGGCCGTCAAGGATCCTTGTTAGTTTATCGTAATCCTTGGATTATCCTTGTGTTGTGATTATCTAAAGAGATAGAAAGATAGATGAAGATGTAGAGAGAGAAACTAGAGAAAGGTTGGAGAGAATAAGAAATATTAGATTGAATGTGTGTGAATAGTGAATGACCAACCCCTCCTAACATGCTAGGAGGGGGTTTATATAGCCCACCCTACATGTGGGCTATATGGACTATATTGGATCACAAGCCCAATATCATTGGAGTGACCGATCCTTTCTAAATACGTAAAAACAATCTCCCCCAAAGGGAGGTCACTCCAAGTTACAATGTCCTAAATAGTCTACAGCTCGTGATCTATGCTAATAATGATGTGACCGAGACTTTCCTTAGAAAAACGTATTTCCAACAATCTCCCCCAAAGGGAGGTCACACCATTTTACAAAATCTTAAACCTAGCATACTATGCTTGAGTCTTCGATCTTGTTCTTGTGAATATGCTTGATGTGATCTTTGACTTCAGCCTTGAGCATGTTTCCTTGCCTTGATCTTGTGCATTCATCACTTGTGATATTCGCCTCTTCGTGACTTCATGTTCCACATACTTATACCTTCGTAATTCTTGAAAGCTTCAGAGTTTGATACAGCGGAAGACTTGACTTTTAGACTTTCTAGAATTTGATGAAGTATTAAGTGCATATAGTATTAGCATGTGGTGACGACTTCTTCTGGATTGTACACCGCAATGCCACCTTCTTGTTACGCTGCATAAGACAGTTAGCAACAAAACATATACACGGATGAAATGGCTTTGAACATTTCATTCTAAATCGGTAGCATTTTACCTCCGGTCGGTGAAGACCGTTGGACGATATTAACTATCGTACTTGTGGCAGGTAGTTTCAATTAAGAACCTCCTTGACAAGATTTCGCAGGTAAACCCGTTCTCTTTATTCGACCGTCCAAAGCTGACTGCGAACATAAAGAGTGAATCATTTGGATAATAATATCCGCATGATTTGAAGCCGTCAATTCATGTTCCTGGAACAAGTGAAGTTCAATTAAGAACCGCACCATCGTTGCTTTCCAGTTGTCACTAGCTTGATTCATATAGAATCTTGCAAGTTACCTACCAAGTGCTGTTTAATGTTAACACTAGAAGGATTTCCATTCGTCACTGTAAATACTTAATAGTATTACTCTGAATGTTCTGGCAAGATCACTAAGATGTTGCGTAGAGGCCTGGAACGTGTTTAAATTCATTTAAGAATTAAACCACTGTTGCTTTCCAGTTATCACAAGTTTGATTCATAAAGAATCGCACAAGTCACCTACCATGAGCTTTTTGATATTCGCTCAAGAAGGATTTCCATCTTCATTGTAAATACTTTCGTATTACTCGGATGTTCAGGCAAGATCATGAAGATTTTGCGTAGGACTCTTGAAATCTTTCTTACTTTTCACAGTGTGTGAAGAAGCAAGGAAATATGAAAGTGTGTCCTAATGAGATATTTGATGATCTCAAATGGCTCTAGACTCGATCGTACATTTTGGATTTTAGTGATCGGAGGCTGGAGAGGAGTGCCACCATTTCAATACAAATTTATTCGGAGTGAATAAATCAATAGATAACGTGTTGATCTCCGTGTGATTAAAACAAATATCTTTTGAGAGATATCTGAGTTAGCTAGGATGGGTTGTGCATTGCATCACTGGGTCCATGATGTCTATCTTCAATATCAAGAATCATTAAACAATGATCTTAATAGCATATGTATTGACCCGGTTTCTGCCTAAAGTTGTAAGGAGGGCTTCTTTCTTTACACCCTTTATCTTTACAATTCTTTTTCATTCTTCAACCCCTTCAATGCTTACCAATACGTCATAACTAGCACCTTGTTTTGATTGTTCCAGTGCTAACTTAAGTACTTGGTCGGCATTCAGCTGCGTTCACAATCTTTCCCCAACTTTCTTAAGGACTACTATTTCTAGCTATGGAATGTCCTTGGGAAGATTCCTCCGGTTCTGGAAGAATCATAGGACTTAACCTATCATACCATCCTTATGTCACCACAATCTTCATCGTCGTGAAATAAATGGGTTTTGGGTAAGTATATGTCACCATGAAATCCATTTTGCTCCCCCTTAACATATGCCACGATATTCGAAAACATTTCGCATATGTCGGGATGAGCCAGCACATTAAGTCAAACCATTTGTGATAATATCCCATATTAAATCACATTTTCTCCCCCATATTAAAAATATTAACCCAATCAATGTTTTTTTAATATTAATTGATTTAATGAAGTTTTAACAAAGAATTTGGGAAGAAAAATGCAAATCCAATTATCTTCATGATTTACATAAGCTCCCCCTCAAATGAATGAGGATGTACTTGAAACGTAAATTAAATACCTTTTAAACACAAGTGTAAGGTATTTATCACGTGCAAAGATCATATATGATAATGAATTCACAAGATTAGCAATTTACGAGGTTGGACCTGAATGATGAAGAACATCATATGGAAGAAGCACATGGTTCTTGTTCACGAATGTTGGTCGCCTCATCACGTCTGAAGTTATCTCTTGACTCCATGTGTATGATTGATATCATTGTCTTGACACCAATATGTGAACTTGGCACTCTCGGCATCAAGGATTCTGAATGCTGGACAATTGCTCCCCCTCAATTGTTGACCCGTGTTCTATTGAAAGAGCTGTAGTCACTGTTTGAGTAGTCGCATCGTCGAGTATGTAGATATCAATTGTGAATTGCTACGGTTGATGGAGATGATAACTTCATAAAAAACAAGACTTCTCTTGTTTTAACAAATAAATGCACTGAATCGTACATATATTCGTGTTAGATTGTGTTATAACGTAAACACAATCCCTTACATGGTTATAAAGTAAACCATGCCCGAGAAAATTAATTCCCGTTGTTGAGTCAAAGCTTTCCGGTGAAATGCTTGACTTGAGTATGAAAAGCGGGTTACTATCTGAAATAATAGCAAACCATTTTGAGCATCTTTTAAAACATTTGAACTTCTGCTCGAACTTTATTTACAACCCCGTGTCATTATTGAATGACATTTCTAGTATCGTAAATATTATCGATTCCAGAAGACATGCTCTTTTTATCAAAACATTTTTTGAACACACAATTTTGAAAGATTTAGAAAACCTTTTTGAGAAATTCTCGAAAAATTGTGTTCAAAGTTTTGAAAACCAATTACTTGAGCTTAAGATGTTGAATATCTTACGAAACGAGCTCAAGTCCGAGAAGTTGTAAGCTTCCCGTTGTGAAGGATAAGTTTATCAACGGCGATAAACTTTCCTTTTAACTGAAGAACAAGTCCTAAGTTGACATTTACTTAGAAGTCGTTTTCATGAGCTTGAAAAACTTTGAATGTTTTAACGAAAAGCTCATGACCGAGAAAGGTGAATTTCTCGTTATGAGGAAAAGTTCTCTTATTTAAAAGATTCACTTTCCTTTCTGAGCTTAAAACCTGGAATGTTTTAATACAAGCTCATGACCGAGAAAATTTAATTTCCCGTTACGAGGATAAGCTATCTTTAAAGATAAGCTTTCCTAAAATTGAAGACCGAGTTACAGTCTGATATTTAACTGTAAGTCATTGTGCATGAGCTTAAAAACTTCGAATGTTTTTATTATTAGCTCATGCCCGAGAAAAATTAATTTCTCGTTGTTAGGATAAGTTTATCATCGGCGATAAACTTTCCTTTCTTTGAAGATCGAGTTATAGTCTGTGATGTGACTATAAGTCCTTGTCGTAAGCTTAACCATGAATCCCCTGAGACACTTGTTTTTCTGATATCTGCTTCTTCAGCAACCAAACTCTAAGAGTGTCCTTAGTTGAACGGTATACAACGATTGGACCGCTTCGTTCTTTTAGAACATCAACTTTGGTACCTGCATTCTTATTTGGAATTTGCAAGCTTTGATATGGGTTAGCGATATCTATCTTAGAAGCAAGTGGGGGTTCACAGTTTTCTTTTCTTGTGCTAGAGGTGACCTGAGGAGATGATTCACTTGTCTTAGCTGGTAAACGTTTCCTTTTATAGAAAACCTAAAGTTCAGGCTTAAGTGATGTATCCTCCTTTTCAATTTCCTCCCTAGTAGTCTTAGTAGAATCAGAGACTATCCTAGTTAAAGGGCACTCGTTTCCTACAAGAGTGAAAGTTCTACCAGTAGGGCGCCACATTTTACCAATGGGTTTGATTTTAGCTATCCACTGGGTTTTAAGTCTAGCACGGGAGTTCACCTCATTAAGTAATTTCTTGACACAAGAATCATGATTGGCTTTAAAGACACATTTCCTACATGTTTTACAAGTAGCATATTTAATGTCCGAGTAAGATCTAGAATTCCTATCTCTTACTTGTGTCTTCTGAATAGCTTCCCTTAGACCAAATTTATGGCGAACATCATTTGAACTAGTTCGAGACGTGTTCTTTATACTATGTTTGGGGAGGCTAGATGCAATCATGTGATTAGGTCTTGCAAAAGCTGTTTTAGTCACATTAGACCTAGATGGTGGAGTGACTGTTCTAGAAGTATGATCCATATCAACTTGGGAGGCAAACCACGGTCTCGAGGATTTTGGTCGCTCAGATCTAAATGCAGTCGGTTGTCTAACAGACTGAATTTGAGGCGGTTTCCCCAAGATTGATGGTTTTTCAAGCTTAGTATCCACACTAGATCCTTTAGTTTTTCTCAATTCGTTTTTCAAGGCAGCTATAGCAAAGACCTTTTCTTGTACTTGAGCCTTTAAATTCTCATTCTCTTTGAGCAATTCGTCTTGGGATGCCAACTTAGATTCAAGCGACTTAATTTGTCTCACAAAATTATCTTTTTCAGCTTTAGAATCTTGAATTTTTTGATTTAATTTTCTTTCAAGAACAACGTTTGAATTTTCAAGTTTTTCAAAATACTTTTCAAATTTATCCGTTTTCTTCAAAAATTCAATTTTGGCATCCTCTAGAGCTTTAGATTGCTGAGCTAAAATCGTTTCAAGCTCTTTAATCTTGGAATCAGAATCGGTTAGAGAAGCAGTCATAAAGCATTTATCATGATGAACTATAGCATTCTGAACAATTTCTCCCCTATTTTGACTCACATCGGATGAATCTGAAGTGGTAAAACTATCACCCTTTTCCATCCCATGTTTGTCATAATTAGGTTCGGAATGCTCAACATGCGGTAGTTCATCGGCATAGACATCATATACCACATTCCTTTGTACCGTATTTGTAGACTCTTCGTTAGATACGGGTATGGTGTCATCAATCCCTGACATGCTGCTTGTATCAGGCTTTCCTCCCGAATCCTTGCTCTTGTAATCTTTAGGCTCCAAGTTGTCAACCGTATGATCATTCTCCTCTTGCATTTGCATCGTAGATTCTTGCACTCCATTATCATACTCTTGCTGAAGTCAAGATCTTTCATAAATCGAAGATGAGACTGATATCATTAATTTCAACAATGTACCACGAAACTCTTTAACTTCCGTTTGTGTGTACTGAAGAAATGATTGACATATCCCTGAATTGTCAGACTTAAAAATGTTGAATTTGAAGAAGTGCGTAAGTTGTGTCACTAGAGCTTGATATGCAGATGCTGATGCAGAGTGATTAAAGTCTTCTTTGTGAAGTTGCTCAGCTAGTTGGTTCAAGTTCAGGAATATTGAATCGATGAATGTATAACGATCTTGACCGAAGAGTGTCAGAAATTCGCTTCCTCCTTGAAACCAAGAAATGGTCACTAGATGAGACTGGAGTAGTCGAAAGAACGTTATACCACTTTCTCTAGCTGTGTTTTGCATGAGATGCAAGTCTCCCTCTTGAGATGTCGAATTCGACGAATCCATTGAAAATCGATGATAAATGAAGTTAAGGATTACTTATCGATCGAACAATGAAAGAAAGTAATTGTGTTTGTTGTTGTGTTTAGAAGTCGAGAAATAATGTTAAAATCCCCTAATGATTGTTCCCGATAAACCAAAAATTTCAAGACAAAATTACACACGACTTAAAAATTTTCAAAAACACGTTTTCAAAAAATCTTGAAATACTTGTCACTGTATCGGAATCCCCAGATTTAATCCGTCGGAATACCCATCGGAATAACCATCGCAATACCTGTCGGAATGTTGTGATCGCAATACCTGTCGGAATGTCAGATCGTAATACCTGTCGGAATGTCAGATCGCAATACATGTCGGAATGTCAGATCGCAATACCTGTCGGAATGTGGCTAAAGAAATTTTGGCAGAGTAACATTTCAAAGTGGCCTTATACCCGATCGCAATATACGAAGCAAGGAGCTATCGCAATGTTTGATCGGAATAAGTGTCGAAATATCCTTTGATCGCAATGTAGAGACCCTAGGTCTTTGCGATCGGAATGCAGAACCTTACTCACTTTGCGATGGAGACAATCTTTGCGATGGAGACAAGTTTACCACAATTCTCGGAAAGTACACAACGAATTCGTAATTTTAATCCTAAAAACGAATCAAACACCCAAAAATTTGTGTTTTTAACCCATAATACCAATACCAAATCACTATAACAAGTAACTAGATAACGTATATCAAGATTAAAGCATAAAACACAAAAATTTTTTTGGTACTTTCGAAATAGGATCAAAATAGACGAAATGATTCAAGAACACAAACACAAAAACCAAGCAATCATCCCATGGCTCTTGATACCAATTGTTAGTTTATCGTAATCCTTGGATTATCTAACTATGGAGATGATTATTAGAGAGAGAGATATATGAAGATGTAGAGAGAGAAACTAGAGAAAGGTTGGAGAGAATAAGAAATATTAGATTGAATGTGTGTGAAAAGTGAATGACCAACCCCTCCTAACATGCTAGGAGGGGGTTTATATAGCCCACCCTACATGTGGGCTATATGGACTATATTGGATCATGAGCCCAATATCATTGGAGTGACCGATCCTTTCTAAATACGTAAAAATGTATTTCCAACAATCCTCAACGGTAGATGGCCGTATCACATCCGTGAATGTTACTCCTGGATCTACCAGTGAAGCAAACACCTGGGATGTAAACAACCCCCTAATCATAAGAACGGGCAGACTGTTCTCAACTCCCCAACCCGCTGTGGAGGAAAAAGGCGCAGAACGAGAGTCAACTCAGCCTCCTCCCAATAAACAAAAAAGAAGGACGCTCCAAGAGGAGGGCGGGAAAGTCTTTGCTACGGAGGCACGCATAATGGAGGAGTACGTAGCTAATAACCTACAAACCCTCATCCCTTTGGTTGCTAAACACGAGAAGATAATAAAAGAAGCAAAGCGCGCGAAACACGCCGAATCCTTCGAGAGCAACCTGTCAGGATCGAGTGATAACCTCCCGGAAAAACACATGCGCGCAAGTTACTCCTCGGATGACCAAAGCTTCTCGCAACTGTGGAGAAAAGCCAGGAAAAACGCTTTTACAAGGCGCATACAGTATTACGAAGATACAAGAAAGTGCCGCATGCCATCAAACGTGAAAACTTATGATGGCACTTCAGATCCAGAAGACCACTTAAAAGTCTTTGAGTCCCAGGCAGGTGTTGAACAATGGCCAGAACCCGCATGGTGCAACATGTTCAACTCTACACTCGTAGGTAACGCGCGAATGTGGTTCGACAGGCTTCCGCCACGAACAATCAACGGGTACGAAGTGTTGCGTAAAGCATTCAAAAGAAACTATGTGCAACAGAAAAGACATGATATGAGTGTTGTATCACTTGCCAGGGTAAAGCAGAACCAGGGCGAATACTTAGAAGACTTTTTGGAACGTTTCAAGAGCGAGTGTCTTCAGATAAAAGACTATCCAGAAATTCTGAAAGTATCTTGCTTCATGGCGGGTATACGAAACAGTGATCTAATAAAGAAGCTGAATGAAAAAACGCCTGAAACCTTAGATGGAGTACTAAGGCGGGTAAGATCCTTCATACAGGGAGAATCAGCTGCTTTAGAAGTAACACAAAACACTTATGACTACAGATCTGTCCACGCACCCAGTGAAGGGCCCAACAGGCAAGGCAGACCTCTAGGTCTTGATTACTTAGGAAGGAGAAGAGAGGGACGAGCTAATAACTTTCGGTTTACTCCCCTTAAGTTAACCCCAAGAGAAATCCTCGTATCAGTAGGTGCGAATTTCCCAAGGCCAACACCAATGACCACCCCGGTCGAAAAGCGCGTCGGCAATAGATATTGCAAATACCATGATGAGAGGGGGCATGCTATGAACGAATGTATTCAGCTGCAAAAATATATCGAAAATATGGTAAAGAAAGGCGAGCTAAAACACCTTGTCAAGGAAACCGTGAAAGACAAAAAATCGCTAGCGCGAATATTTACATGGTGGAATCATGGCAGCGAAGGACTAGACAAAAGGTGAGCCAGAAATTCTCGAAGGGAAAAGATATTTCCTTCCCCTCACTCAGCGCGAGGAACATCGCAGAAGGCCCGTTAGTTATAGAAGTAAGCATTGGTGAGCACAACATACATCGCATGTATGTGGATGGAGGTTCATCAGCAGAAATAATGTATGAGCATTGCTTTCTGAAGCTTAGTGCAGAAGTACAGAGCCAAATTATGCCTGCAACTTCCCCGCTCATCAGGTTCAGTGGAGAGGCGGTGTAGCCTTTGGGCCAGCTGAAGCTAGTAGTGAAAGTGGGATGAGCATTCAACAAAAGTCTCCATGAACTTCCTGATCATACGGTCGCCATCGCAATACAACGGGATTATAGGGCGACCAGTTATACTAGCAATGCGAGCGGTACCTTCCACGGCTCATGGCATGATAAAATTCCTAGTAGAAGGAGGAATTGTAACGATCTTCAACACAACGATAACTGCCCTGGAGTGTAACGCGATTACAGAACCTCCACGGGTCACAATGGAACCGAAAGTAAACTTGCCACCAAATATAAAGGTAGCAGTGCATCCGCAGTATCCAGATCAAGAGATACTAATTGGGGGAACATTACCTGACAAAGGAAAGACGGACATGTGTCACCTTTTAAAGAACAACCTATACATCTTCGCATGGGAGCCCAATGATATGACAGGGGTACCAAGGTCAATAGCTGAAAACAAGCTCCAAATCCGCGAAGGATACTAATGTGTGGAGATGTGTATAGTGATAATATGAGATACATTATAGGGTAAATTAGAAAATTACCTTTAGGAAAAAGTAATAGACTAATAATACCAATGACGAATTCAATTAAACACGTTGGTGACTCAAGTTCGTTGTACACGAAGATCTTATGAATTTGAGACGTTTTGTTTTGATTTGGACAATTGATTCGAATTGGTTTTCGGTTTTTAAACTACAATTAAAATCTATCAATTTTAAACTATTAAAACTTATCCTAAAGTGCATGAATCGTAAACCCCGCTATTTAAAAAAAAATCTACAAACAATTAATTATTTAAAAATTAAAATACTTTTTAAAAATTAAACTAATTAAAAATCTTTAAAATTTAATCTACTAAAAAAATCTATAAAATAAATCTATTTAATTTCTTTTAATCTATAAAATTTTTAAACTTATAAAACTTTATTTAGAAATTACTTAAAACAAATCTTATTTAAAAAAGTATTTTTATTTAAAGCTAATATTTATAAAATTCTAATTAAAAATAAACTAATTAAACTTTTTTAAATTTAATAAAGACATTTTTTTTTAATTTTTTTTATTATTTATTCTATTAAAACTAAGATTTGTTAAATAAAAAAAATGTAAATACTATTTGATTAAACGAAAATGAAAATTTACTTTAATAAAAATCCGCCTCACTAGGATACTGTATATTAATTAAGTTTACAAAATAAAACTAAAAGAAGCTAGCTAGCCTAGTGGTTATCACGCTTGGCAAATAACCAATGGGTCTCGAGTTCGATTCCCAGCAACTGCATATTTTTTGGATTAAATTCTTCTTTGGATAAATGAAGAAAAACAAGCCTCAGGAGAGACTTTTTAAAGCTTATGGATAAGCTTATTTGCTTCAAAAGCTGGTAGGAAACAACTATTTGAGCTTATCGGATTAGTGAATCTGATAAGCTAATTGCTTGAACAAAAATGCATAAATATCAACAAACCAAACAATTAAAAACTATGATTCAGTAGACAAAATAAACATCCCAACTAAGCAGAATAATCAGCAAACAAATCCCTAATACTAACTGAATTTAACAAAATCTATATTCAGCAAAGATCAGAAATTACTGAACATTTAAACCAGTAAAACAAAGCTTCAAATATCCAACGAATTGATAAGTAACAGTTTGAAAATACAACGAATTTATTATTTTCACAGATATCTAATTCTCTACCGACGTTTCAACATAGCAATTTCAAACATCTTATCAGCCTTTAACTAAGAAATACCAAGCAGTTATTAAAAACTTCTATCCCCCATTTTTTGTATAAATCCAGCTAAAAGAAGTATAACAAACACGTTTCAATCACTTAAAATCTCTCAGCATAAAACTTATCAGAACACACTTTAGCAGTTAAATATTATCACTCAAATTCTCAGAACAAACAGTTAACTCAAAACAATTAGCAAATAAAGCTAACATCAAAAACTTCTTAAACTATCTAACAGATTAATCTAAAACAGGTTTATTACAACTATTAAAATAATTAAACTAAATCATACTAGCAAACTTGTCAAATCATTCAAAATTTAACATCAATTAAAAAGAACTTAGCACCTTTTTGTAGATAACCTTTGAGACGTAGACTAGCGCTGAGCTACCTAAGAACCGAAACTAGACCACCATTCTCCATCAATCTCCATTAACCGAACCACCATAACAGAATCGACCCAGTATCATTCGAGCCAAACAATTATTTTAATCAAACCATTAGGGTTTGATTTATTTCCCAATTTCACTCTTATATTATCCAATTAAACTATGATCAAAGTTTAAACAGATAATAGATTATCATTTATGTCATCAGTTTTAGAGTTTAATCAGTAAGTATATATATTATTCTTCTCCGAAAATTTAATAAAAACAGAATAATAGACAATTAACAAGAACCGAGACTTTTATTAAATCATCAATTTGTTACAATACTTTGAATAAAATTACAAAAACCTAAAAACTAAATTGACATAATAACTTTAAGAAAGAAAAAGGGATGAAAAATACAAGTAAATTGGGGGTTTTTATAGCCACCCCCAAGGGCTTGCTGAGAGGATATCCGGATCTTCTTAGGAATATTCCATATGATTTTCGGCCTTTGATCTTCACTTTCTCTTTCTTTGATTGATCGGATGGCTGGTGATCACTCTTGTTCACGCGGATCGCCAAAGTGGCACTGGTTTATGCTAGTTGTGCTTCTTTGAAGCTCTCTGATTGGTTGAATGGAGAATTGATGTGTCATCTCCAATAGAAAATCGCCACGTATCATTGCTCGTTCCATCCTCTCTTCCTATAAATTGGGGGAATTAATTCCCCCACACGTGAATAACACGTGGGATCAAAACCCCTATGTTTAATTTACTTTTTGGGTGATTAGGGTTTTTGGGAATAGAACTAAGGTTACTGGTTTTGCTATGGTGAAGAAGAGAGAAGACATAGAACTTATCGAAAGTTTATTTATTAAATGAAAGAAAGTGGGTGAGAGATATGAACGAATGGGTAGATGGGGTACGGTTTATTAATTAATGTGAAAGTTGAGATATTTATTTATTTATTGTGAGTGGGTGTATTATACACGTTTAATAAAAACGTGTAGAAGTGAAAGATTTGACCGAAAATGAAAGGTTGAGTGTGAGTTATATTCATTCGTTTGTACAAAAAAAAACCTAAACCCAATCTGTCTTCATTCCTTTCTTTCAATCCGTAGCTGTTGGGCTTTGGGCCCAAGACTAATTATACCATCCGTCCCATATTCTTCATTTGGGCCTTTTAAGTTTTCAAAACACCTCAATAAATTAACTAATGGGCTTTTGAGCCCATTTACCCTATTATGGGACCCACTTGGCCAAAATCCTTTATTTAAATATTGAATCCTCTAAATTGAACTCGGTTTTGGCTTCCTCGATCTTTTCTTCAAACTCGTGTCGATAATTGCCGATTTTCGTGAACTTGGTACCTACACACATTCAAACAAGAAAACAACATATCCAAGGCATATTTGATACATTTTGTGCAATATTTCATTGTTTTAAGCTACAAATGATATGAGTAAATACACTCATATCAAATTCCCCCATGCTAAGCAATTGTCGTGTCCTCACGCAATGATAAATTTAAACATTAGCTACACTATTATTCAACTTATGACACTTTTTATTATGTAAAGACATAATGTATTGCTTTAATTATTAGAAAAATAACTTTAAGGATCATAAAACTCAAATAGATTCATCGTCTTCGACTTTCCACTTTTCCATGCCAAGTGCAAAAACAAGATCATTGTTATTATAAGTTGGTAGACTAACACGAACTCATGTGGGCCAATTATTCACTTAGACTCCCTTATTCCTAGGTGTATCTCTTATATTTTATTGTTGTCTTGAATGATCACGAGGATGCATTGTTGACTTATTTCGATAATTTATTAGGCCGAAAATAAAGTGAACGATTTAATCAATAGTTAGCTAAAGGACAAAATCTTTTAAAATTGCTTCTCGGGACCTCATAAAGTTCATATCTTGGCATAACTTGCTTCGCGATTTGAGACCTTTCTCGGACCGATATTTGGCAGCGACTTTATACTTCAAACCTTGAGAGACGTTCATGAAATAATGGTCTTCTCTTCATATAGGAATTTCTTCACTTGAAGTTTTGAAAGATTCATACTTGGACCACGACTTCTTCATTTTTCTCCAATCTTTATTTGGGATTTTGATATACAATGATCCGCCTCCTTTTTGGACTTGGCTTCATTTATCCTCATACCTTATTATGGTCTTTTTGGATAGACTTCTCCATGACTTTTTGGGAGTATTTGCTTTTCGTCGTGTGTCTCGATCCTTCATATTGATTTTCGATAAATGATTCTTCACATCACTTGAGATCTTTAGCAATAAAACATTGCCCTCATGTCTTGTTAGGACCTTTTTGGACTCGCCAATCTTCGCATCCCGCTTCAATAAGTTATGCCTTGGCTATGAACTCTAATCCATACTGAGCAACTTTTAAACGATCTTGGGCTCGAAGCTAAGTAACTTTTCAAATCGTTCAACCTTATTTATTGCAGATAAATTTATTAACAAGCGATGGGAGAATAGGCTTATAATTAACTCACATAAATTCCCGAAAGAATACCAAACTTATAATTGGCTCTATCATCTCTTGTTCTCCATATTGTAAAATTTTAAAAATGTGAAATCAATGGATACTTAGCCTATTAAATCAAAGTTTTGGGTTTTCAAGTCATCTATAGGATCTTGCATCTTCTTATACTCTTTCAAGTTTTAGAATTTGCATTTTAAAGTTCCCTTGATAGAAGACTTTCTAGGATCAATTATAGGAGCTTGCGAAAAGTTCTTGTTCTTAACTCGTATGAATTAAGACTTTCGCGTTTTAAAGCTCCCTATATAATAGCCTAGCAAAACTTAATTCAAATACGTTAAGGAAAAGCTAAGGTTAAAAACCGAGTCGAGTCAAAAACTATTCTCATTTTCACCAACGGAAAGCCTACATTCGTGTCAAAAGCACTTATTTTATTTATTAAAACTTAAAAATAACACTAAAAAATTAAAATTTTATTGAAAAATGAGAAAAACAATACGTTTGGACACGACAAAAGCAATTGCAAGCGATTATATCGATTGACTCTCCCATGCTAAAACCAAACATTGTCCTCAATGTTTCTTAGCTCAAGAATAACACCCCTTGCTAAAACACGAAGAGTCTAATGCAATATCCTAGCATGGAAAGAGCACGCAAATCTATAAGCCGTTAATTAATTATTCCTCAAGATAAAACGTTAGTCGATAAAGATCAAGGGATAGAAAGTGTGCCCCTTTTGGCATTCAAAGAAAGGAAGATCAAGTGGACCGGCAAAAACCGAACACGAGAGTCTTCAAATAGTAGGGTCATACCTAAGATTCACAAAACAACAAAACACGAGCACGAGCTTGAAATATCAAGCCTTATTAGGTGTTAGAAAATAGAAAGAAGATAGAATGTATGGGACTCCCCCACAAGGCACCTCGTTTTTGTTCACCGAGTCATGAGCTCGACTCGATCCCCGCATTCATTGGTCCTTAGGGAAAGTTTGAAGATCCGGGACAACCTCCGTAGGTATGTCCTCTCCAAAGTAATGTTTCACATGATGACCATTCACCTTAAAGTTAGGCCCGTCTTTTTGAGCTAGCTCAACGGTGCCATAAGGGAAAACTTGTGCAATGGTGAATGGTCCGGACCAACGGGATTTAAGCTTGCCCGAGAAAATCTTAAGTCTAGAGTTGAATAAGAGGACTTGATTACCAACATTGAAAATGCGGTTTTTGATCTTAGAGTCATGAATCCTCTTAGTCTTCTCTTTGTAGATCAAAGAATTTTCATAAGCTTGATCCCTTAATTCACTTAGTTCATTCAATTGAACCTTGCGATGATCACCCGCGGTCCTCAAATCAAAGTTACAATGCTTAAGAGCCCAATACGCCTTATGTTCGAGTTCAATTGGCAAGTGACATGCTTTTCCGTAGACCAACCTAAATGGTGTACAACCAATTGGCGTCTTGTAAGCCGTACGGAAAGCCCATAATGCATCGTCCAATTTATCCGACCATGAAGTGCGATTCTCTCCAATAGAACGCTCCAAAATCCTTTTAAGAGCACGGTTTGAAACCTCCACTTGACCACTCGTTTGAGGGTGATAAGCCGTAGAAAGTCGATGAGTGACACCATATTTCTTTAGAACTTTTTCAAATTGTTCATTACAAAAATGGGTCCCACGATCACTTATAATAGCCCGCGGAGTTCCAAACCTAGCAAAGAGTTGTTTCAAAAATTTCACCACAACTCGAGCATCATTCGTGGGCAAGGCCTTAGCTTCAACCCATTTAGACAAATAGTCCACGGCTACGAGAATGTATTTGTTTCCTTTCGATGATGGAAACGGCCCCATAAAATCGATCCCCCATATGTCAAAGATTTCACAAACTTGGATAATGTTTTGAGGCATTTCATCCCTTTGTGAGTTCTTTCCTTGACGTTGACAAGCATCACAAGTCTTGATCAAGTCTTGGGCATCACGATATATGGAAGGCCAAAAGAAGCCAGCATCAAAGACTTTCTTTGCGGTGGCGTTAGCACCATGATGTCCCCCAGTGGGTCCCTCATGACAAGATTTAAGGATATCTTGAGCTTCTTTGCCAAACACGCACCTACGAATCACTTGATCCGCGCACACACGAAACAAATAGGGGTCGTCCCAAAGGTAATAGGAAATATCCTTGAAAAACTTTAGTTTTTGTTGGGACGACTGAAACTAGGATTTTTATATATGTCAATTAAGTTCGTTTTTCCTCGATTCGACTCGAATTTGATTTCCGGTTTAACGTATCGACTTAACTTGTTTTTGGTAAAATCTATTTTTGGTATTTTTAAACTAATTTAAAACTATTTAATTAAAAGAACTCTATTTTAATTAAGTATTTAAACTAATAATTTGAAAATAAAATTTAACTAATTAATAAAACTTAAAAACTTTTAATTAGAATCTATTTTTTAAACAAAAGTTAATAAATTGAAAACTAATTTTAAATCTAAAATTTAAATAAGAATTTAAAACTACTTTTAAATCTATATAAAAAACTATTTAAAATTATAAAAGAAATTTAAAACTAATGTAAATTTATAAAAGTAAATAAAATTAAAATATTTTTTTATCCTTTTTATATTTTTAAAAAAAACTGAATTGAAACAAAACTTTAGTATTTAATTTAAATAAAACTAAACTTGTATTAAACTAATTTTAATAAAACTACCACTAATTTAAACTACCTATATTAATTTAAATAGACCTAAATGAACATAAAAAAGGTGCTAGAGTAACTGGTTGGGACGTTGGTTATCAAACGAGAGGTCCTGGGTTCGAACCCCAGCAGACCTGATATTTGCTTAATATTTTTTTTTGACTTTTCTTTTTTTTTGGAACTTTTTATTTTGGACAGAAAGTACCTCAGACCAATTGGGTCTGAGATAATCAGTAAAGCAATAAGCAAAAACGAACCAACAAACAAAAAAAGCAGAATAAATTAAGCTACTAGATAAAATAACATAAGCTGAAAATCCAAATAAGCAAGAGCAAACTTATAAAAATATAAAGCAGAATCTAAACAAACAAAGAAGCTGAATCTTAATAGAACAGTAAATAAGCTGAAAACAAATAAGATGAAAACAAGGAAACAGTTATGCAGATTCAACCTAGATTAATATAAGCTACCTCAAACCAAACAGATAAAAATAAGCAGATTCAAAGAATCTTATGAAACTAAGCAGGCCAAACAGTAAGCAATCGATAACCCAAATAAGCAGTTAACATAAGCTATATCTTAACTGAGACAAGTAAGTAGATCCAAACAACTCCAACCAAATAGAAACTTATCAAACACAAAACTAAATAAGCTAACTGATTCTAAACAGATTAATCAAGTGCAGATCCAAACAGTAATAGACAAAAACTTATCAGAAATATAAAAATCAAACACCAAAATCCAAACAGTGATTATAAAGCAATTCTAAATAAACAATAACCAAACTAAATCAATCTAACAAACAGATTCCAACAAACGATAAAACCAGATAAGCAGATTAAACAAGTAAGCTATAACATTAACATGAAAACAAAAGGAAACACAAACCTGTTGGAGAAAACCGTTGGGTCGAAGTAACGCGCTGAGCGTACTTGTGATCGAATCGAAACACCACCTCAAGTCATCAACATCATCACCATAAGCCAAATACTCTCGAACCAAACGACTACTCTCGAACCAAATCCGAACCAGAAAGTATCCCAATCCGAGAACCAATATTTCGAACAGTAAAACTTCTTTTAATCTCCCAGTGGGGAAGATCGTCAATACTTTCCTTTATCTTTTATTTTTTTTATTTTTTTTATATAATAATAAAAATACGAACAGTAACAATATATATAGAAATAGATTCAACTTTGAGAATTAAACAGTAACTGAAATTTAAATGAGACGAGATTAAAATCAAAATAGACTTTTCATTAATTAAATAAGAAATTACATTACTGGAATTAAAAGAATTACAAGATTAAACCTACTTTACTGAAAAATTAAAAAATAAAGAAGAGCACACTCAAATTATATGATAGAGGGGGGTTTTTATAGGAGAACCCCCAGAAACCCTAATCTTGGCTTCTCTTGTAAGCATCCAATCTAAACCGTTGATTTCTTCATTCATCTTCTCTTTCTTCAAACCCTTCAATCTTGTGGCTGAAAATTGATCATGCACCCACGGATCGCCAGCATGGCGAATGTTGTGTTTCTTGTGTTTGTTGAGAGATGATGTGGATGCTCTTTATTGGTGGGATTGGTGATATGAGTTGGTTTAACCAATTAAATCAAGGCTTTTAGCCACGGTGGATTGATGGGTTGAGGACCACATGGTGGATTGATCCGATTCTTGGGGGAATTAATTCCCTTGGTGTGAATTATCATTTGAGGTAAAAGCCCCAAATTTGGTGGTTAATTTTTGTGAGGTAAATAGATTTAGGGTTTGAGGGAGAGGTGCGAGTTTTAGGGAAGAATGGGTGGTGATTGTTGTGTGTTTTTATTTTACTTCGTTTGTAACGAAGTCAAATGTGGGATGGGGTAAAGTTATTTTATTTGGGGAGTGGGTAAAATGGGTGTACACGTGGGAGATGTGAGGGTGAGAGTTACGTGTGTGTAAATGTGTTGACCATTTCGTTTCATTTAAAGTAAATACATATTTACTTTATTTTCTGTTTGTGTGTATTTGACTGGTCAAGGGAAAAACAACCCCATCCATCCGTTTGTTTTGTTTGAGAAATGGGCTTTGGACCCAAATTTGGTTTACTCCTTTTCAACAGTCTAGTATTTGGGCTTTGGCCCAAAAGTTGTTTAATACTTCCCACGTCTTATACTTTGTAAATGGGTTTTTAGATTGGGCCTCACCCCAAATAACTTAACTCTTTTAGGCCCAATAAGAACATGTGGGTCCCACTTGGTAAATCTGTGAATCTATGAAAATGACTTTTCTTGTGGTCTTGATAAACTTTCTTCAAACCCGTGTCGTTTTTGCCGGATTCGTGAACTTAGGCACACTTTTGATCATTTGACTTTGTCTTCGACTTTTTCTTGACTTTTCTTCGACATTTGACCGTGAAGTCCCGTGTTTTCTCTTCTTTTGATCATTTGTACCTATTTAAACACAAGAACACAAAACCACGCGTAATTCCGACATTTATGATATAAAACACATGATTAGGTCTTGTTTTTACTTGATTTTAGTGGCAAAAGGATAAGTGTTTACACACTTATTAACGACATACCCTTAATCACAAACTTCCCCGCATGGTAGTTTGCGATGTACGCAAACCATGGGGTACTATCATCACCACGAAAAGCAATCATACCAAGCATAAAAACGAGATCATTGTTATTACAAGTTAGCGCAACTAACACTTACTCATGTGGTTTAGTTAATCACTTAGACCCCCTTATTCCTACGGTGTATCTCTTGTATTTTATTTTTGTCTTGAATGATCACGAGGATGCCTTTTTGACTTATTTCGATAATTTATTAAGGCCGAAAATAAAGTGGGACGATTTAATCAATAGTTAGCTAAAGGACAAAATCTTTTAAAACTGCTTTTCGAAACCTCAAAAAGTTCATATCTTGGCATAACTCGTTTCACGATTTGAGACCTTTCTCGGACCGATATTTGGCTTGTACTTCAAACTTCAAATCTTGAGAGACGATCTTGAAATTATGGTCTTCTCTTCATTTTGGTATACATCTTCATAAGGAGTGAAAGATGCTTCAAACGTTGACCACGACTTCTTCATTTATCCTCTTCTTTATTTAGGATTTTGATATACAACGATCCGCTTCCTTTTCGGACTTGGATCTATTTATCCTCATACCTTGTTAGGGTCTTTTTAGATAGACTTCTCCATGATCTTTAGGGGAGTAATTGCTTCTCATCGTGTGTCTTGATCCATCATATTGATTTGGATTAATGATCTTCACATCATCTTAGGATCTTTAGCAAAAAGTGAATCCTCATGCCTTGTGAGGGCCTTTTTGGACTCGGGTATCCTCATGCCTTGTTAGGGCCTTTTTGGATAAGCCAATCTTTGCGTCCCGCTTCAATAAGTTATGCCTTGGCTATGAACTCTAATTAATACCGAGCAACTTTTAAACGATCTTGTGCTAGAAGCTAAGTAACTTTTTAAATCGTACAACCTTATTTATTGCAAATATATTTATTAACAAGCGATGGGAGAAAAAGCTCATAACTAACTCACATAAGTTAATGAAAGAATACCAAACTTATAATTAACTCTATCATCTCTCGTTCTCCACAATTTAAAATCTCAAGTAATGAGACTCGTGGATGCTTAGCCTAATAAACCAATTAAGGTCCATATGGTTAAGGATACTAGCTAGAGTAAACTTGGATAAGTAAACTCGGGTTGAGTCAAAATATTCACGACGGGCCTAATATATCAAAGACATCTAAACTTGTTAAAACCATTTTATTTATTTATTCATTTTTTTTACTTTATTCTAGAAATGGAAAATATTACGATGCGATAATAATAGGAAAGTAAATAAATAAAAATACTACTAGGCCAAAATAGATCAAAAATTTGAAAAACGTTGAATTTTTTTTTTAATTTTCCGGTTAAATGGGGTCAAATTCATGGAAAATCCCACTAAAATTCGATAGAAGTCCCCCTACACTTAATATAAACATTGTCCTCAATGTTTAAGCATGTGGGAGAATAAACTCCCCTACACTTAGGACATTGAGTACGTTGTTTAAAATCGAGCTAAGGATGGGACAACTAAAGTGATTACATTTATTCGTTTTATTTATATACAAGTATGAATCACAATAGTTTGGATAGAACCGGGTACACGGGAACACGGGATCACGGGTCGCGTCAAAAGTACCAAAAGTGGATCATCAAAGCACATGTCCCTGCACACAATCACAACACACAAACAACCTACTTGGCTCCCCCTACACTTATTGGTGGAAATGGATGAAGGTGAAAAAGGGTGGAAAGGATGGTAAAGGTAAAAATCTAACCTAGTTATACGATGCTTGATTTATTTATCACGAGTCTCTAGCTCGACTCGATTTCCCGAATTAATTCAAGGAAAATGTGGAGAGGGATGGAATCATCTCGTGAGAGATGTCCTATCCATATTACAACTTAACCCGTTGGCCATTCACCTTAAAGTTGGGCCCATTTGGTTGGGATAACTCAATGGTGCCATAAGGGAAGACTTGGGCCATGGTGAATGGACCGGACCAACGGCTCTTAAGTTTACCCGAAAAGATTTTCAACCGAGAGTTAAAGAGTAAAACTTGATCACTAACATGGAACTCTCGGTTTTTAATCTTGGAATCATGAATGAGCTTAGTTTTCTCCTTGTAGATTAATGAATTTTCATAAGCCTCATTCCTAAGTTCATTAAGTTCATTGAGTTGGATTTTCCTATGATCACCGGCTTTGTTTATGTCAAAATTAGCCCATTTCAAGGCCCAATAAGGCTTATGCTCCAACTCAATGGGGAGGTGGCACGCCTTTCCGTACACAAGGCGATAAGGGGTACAACCTATAGGTGTCTTATAAGCGGTACGGAAAGCCCACAAAGCATCATCTAATTTATCGGCCCATGAGGCACGATGCTCTCCCATGGTTCGCTCTAAGATTCTCTTAAGACCACGGTTAGAAACCTCGGCTTGTCCATTAGTTTGAGGATGATACGCGGTGGAAAGTCGGTGATTGACACCATACTTAGCCATGACTCGTGCAAATTGATCATTGCAAAAATGAGTCCCGCGATCACTAATAATAGCACGAGGCACACCGAATCGAGCAAACAATTGTTTCAAGAAGTTAACAACCACCCTCGCATCGTTAGTAGGTAAAGCCTTTGCTTCAACCCATTTTGATACGTAGTCAACGGCTACGAGGATGTACTTGTGTGACAATCCGTCAATTTATGGTTGATATTTTATTCTCGAATATTATTTAAAAACATTATTTTAATGTTATAATATGAAGTCACATATTTTTGGGAAGAAATTTGGATTTACGTCTTGAAGTAGCGTCGACTACGTTTAAACCGGAGGATTCAACGTTACGTGCTTACTTTTACATACACCGTCTTTGGTGACAGTCCGACATTTCAGAAAATAAATTTGTCCATGAATATTATTTTGGAGTTTTAAATTTGTGTTGGTTCATAAACTCACAAATTTACGAGAAGAGATTAGGACTTACGATTTTATTTTAACGTCCTTTACGACTAAACCAGAAACCCTAGGATTACGTATTTACGTTTTCAAACTCCGTTTTTGATGAAACAATTTTTATTGGATTCGTTTTATGACGTTGATTCATAATTTATAAAAACATTTTTCGTAAAACGACCCGAGGGCACGCAAATCGAGGAAACTAGAATCGAGGAGTACCCGTAAATAAATGGGGATGAGACAAGTGGGACACTGTCCCACCCCCATCAAAACCGGCCATATAAGCTAGTTAAACCATGAGGTGTCACAACCTCATAAACAAGTTAACACATGTTAACTTGTAGCTTACAAAATAAGCCAATACTCCTCAAAACCATTGGCAACACTCACACACATCATTTCACACATGCAAAACCACTTCAAACACTCTCTTCCTCCTCCATTGTGCCATCCCATTTCTCCCCAAAAACACCCAATTTGATCTTGATTCCACCACAAAATCATGTGTTATTTACACATATGTTGAAGCCACTTTGAAACCCTATTGATTGATGGTGCTTATAACATCCAAGGAGGAGTTTTCATGGAGTAGTAGGGCTGATTTTCCATAAGGTATTCATGAAGAATGGTGTTCTTGAAGATGGTCATGGTTATTCACAAGCTTCTCCATCAAAAACCATGTCCAAATCACAACCTACATCAATTTGGTGGTATAAAGATTGTCCTCCTCAACTTCTTGTTATTTTGATTATGTAAACATGTATTTTATTTCCTATTGTATATGTATATGATGATTATATGATGATAAAAATGTTATGTGGGGATTTGTTGTTGATAAACATGCTTAAAAAGATGAAAGACTATAAGAAACAAGGTTAAAATCTTGGTTAAGTTTGATGGCTGTATAAAACAGTAAAGAACCATATGGTAAACTGATAAAATGATGAAGTAGAATGGATCTACAGTAAGCTATGGGTCTTGTACACATGTGAGAGTTGGCCATGCAATGGAATCATTGTAATGAGTGAGATATGATCAAAACAAGTTTAGGGTATAAATCTGAGGTTACTGTTTTGAACGATTTTTAGAAAATATTTAGAAGATGATTCAACAGTAGCTATAGAAGAGTTAAATGTAGCACATATCATGTAGTTTATGTGATAAAAATTTGAGCTTCTATCTCCATATAGAACTCAAGATATGGCAGTTTTGGTGAAAGTGAAGATAAAAATCAGATTTTTAGAAATTAAAGAATAATACTATTATATAAGCACTCAAAATTTAATAGTATAAAATATAAATGAAAACCCACTAACTTATAAAACTTATTTATATAAATATGTAAAAGGGTAAATGAATGAATAACTTATATAAATGGTAGTGAAATAATACTTATAAGTTATAAAACTATAAACATTGTTTTTACGACTTTTTCGGCTAATACCGTAAAAATTAACGTTTTTGTTAAATAAAACTTAGATGGTTGGACCCGTCTAATGAAAACTTTATAAAACTTATATACTGCTATATAGACATGTATAACAAGTAAAAACCGATAAAACCCGAACTATAAGAAATACGGACATTTACGAGCTAATTAAGCATATTGGACTAATAATTGGACTAAATAAGATAAAAACTTGTAAAAAGAACTTATTGGGCTTAACCCATTTGGTCCCAACATGGAAAGTATACATACTGATAAAATAAGTATAACAAGGATTAAAACAAGCTAAAGAACTTATAATAAGCGTATAGGACTTAAAACGTGTAAATAAGTAAAACGAGTAAACTAGTATAAAAGTTATCGACATATAACACAAAAATGAGTAAACGAGAATATGTAAACCCACTTGATCATCATATATATATAATCATCATATGTATACATAATTGGTATTTTTATAAAGTCATTGGACATGAGTCTAAGACGAGTATTATTTGTCTAGGTTTCCGTGATTGAAGCACGTACCGTACGTCCGAATTGCCGATAACCCGCCTTCCCATATCAATGTGAGTTCATAGTCTCGCACTCTTTTAAATGCTTTTTTTGAAATGTTTTATAAACCCGCGAGGGAGATAACATGTTAGTTTTTATAAAATAGGACACCATTTGTCTCGATTGTTTGTTCATTGATTTGGACCCGAATGATTGTATGACCCGATTGTATGACCTGATAAATGATTAAAGGACCCGATAGATGAAATTAAATGGATTATTAAAGTTAGGTTATATCACAAAAAGTCCCATTAGCATGAATTGTGAACTACCGGGATTTGGTAGACGCTTGTGCATATAATAGTACTATTTGGGGACGATCACCCCAGTTCGCGCCTTGACGGTTGATCCCCGTCGTGCCACATTGATTGGTAAGCGAATTTATGTATGAGAAGATTTCCATAGCGTGACCTTTGTGATGACACGCTACTTTAGATGGGCAAAATTGGTATCGGGTTAGCTACCCGTTGTTGGTTTAGTAAGGTAACAATGTCATGCGGCTTATAATAATCCAAAATACTAATAGACGCTCCGAATTACTATGTATTGCCTGACTAGCAATACAGGGTCATACTATTGATATTATGTTCGTGTTTTGGTTTTCATAACCATATTCATATAACGGTTTTTATTTTCATACAACGTCATAAGACGTATTGTATGAGGTTTTCACGACATTGGCTCGTATACTGATTTTTAAGGCAAATGCCTATATTATGATTTTCGATAAGGATTTGTATAAAATGACTTTGGCTACTTTATGGCCTATTAAAATGATTTGTACAAAATGATTTTCAGTAATAATTTTATACTGATGTTATATTGATGGATTTTATTAAACTCTATGAATTCACTCGGCGTTATCGCTAACCTTTTCTTTTAACATGTTTTATCTCAGGTACTTGAAGGTAATTCTCGGGAAGACGACAAGAATTCATGGCCCACACTTAAACTATATTTTCCATTCAAATACTTTGTAAAACCTTGTATGAAATAATATGACTTGGGACCGATGTAACTTTGATATTTATGAATGGAAATGATTTATTATTAAACGAAGCGATTTTTATGCGTTGTCTATGATGTGAGTAATGTGCTATCCCGTAACACCAACTAGTCTCCCGCTGTATTGAGTTGTATAAATTTGGGGGTGTTACAGTTTGGTATCAGAGCTCTCGTTATAGAGAACGAAAGATTTTTAAAACCAAGGTTTTGAATAAAACTTTTCAAAATCTTTTAACCATAAACATTTTTCTAAAAATGTCTAAAAATCTTTTGACTATAACGGTGCCGAAGAATTCCTGAGTTACCGACAAGGCCAGACTGAGAAGTGTTATTTTAATATATATAACTTGGATTATATATATATGATGTAATTTTATTACATGATTGTTTGATGATTATTTTGATATTTATACGAGGTATTTATACGACGTAGATTGTCACAATGTACCCTAAATCCCCTAGTAAATTAATCGAAGCTATTCTCGTAGGAAATTCTAGCTATCCTAGATCTAAACCAAGTTGTGGATATTTATGATCCCAACAAATGGTTGATATTCGTAGAAGTGTAGATATTAGTTGATGGTGATTTTGAAAAAGAATTGGCGAGATTAAATCTGATATCGATGTCATGACGATCTTCCCTTATAGAGTGGAGTTTGACAAAACGTTACCACCTAGAAAGATGTCATCTGATTCGTTGTCATCCAATTCTTAAATTTGAAATCGAAAGGGTGAATGTTGCACTTGAGGCTGTCATTGGAACCATTACCCAAAAGCCTCATGCCACTAATACCTTTCCGAGAAGTCTAGTTGAATGATCGAGTCATTTCATACTAGTGACTCATTTGATAACTGTTGTTGTAAGAGCTATAGGATTGGAAATTAAGTGTTGATCATATCGAGCTTTTATTGCCCTATAAAGGTTTATGAATAAGATTGAAAGTATTGGATAATAAGGTAGGATATCGAATTGAGTATAAAATTTGTTGAAACTTGAATGAAGTAAAATTTAACCTGTGAAATAAGAAATTGTTAAGAGGAAGTCGTTAAGTCATGTGATTGAATTATTAGATTTTAAATGATTGTTAGATCGTGTTAAGTGTTGTTCCTAGGCCATTGTCCACTAATGAGGATGCCTAGAGTTCAATAAATAAATTGAAGAAATCTTCTTCTGAATTTGGACCGATGGATCTTCTGGGACATGTGGAACACCTAATGACTCTTGTAGATTAGTATTCATTGTGGTATCTTTTAAAAAAAAATCCCTAACTTAACTGAGATATCAGTTGGTAGGATGAGTTCTGAAAATTGTATGACATAGTGACACGTAATGTGTTACAGTACAATTTTGACTTGTTTGTGATTAATGAAAAAGAATACCTTTGATTTCTAAATTCTACATGTATCGATGTTATCTATCTTTTATTGCTTCATCCTAATGTTCGCATTAGTGATGCAACCATTGAACAAGTACTCATCTCGATTTGAGTTACGTTGTGAATTATTCTTTTTGAGTGCCATTAAGATCACGAACCTCATGATTACTTGGCTAAAGCTCATTTCCTATCATATCGTAGTTAATTCTTGGTGAACAAGCTTTCATCACTCTTTTGCAGATCACACATTGTTTTTATAAAGTTAAAACGGTATCCTTTGAGAAAATTTAATTTTCATCACAATAAGGATTATTCAAAGTAAGATTTGTAAGTGATTGTTAACGAAATGAGGCTGTTTATAAAACACCTTGGAAAGACTTAATTGTTTCCATAATAAAGAAAATCTTTGTAAATTTATTCTTGATTCTTATTTAAGAATTAAGCATGAAAATGTTTTTATTATAAACATGATGATAAAATTTTGACGAACTGAGTATTGCATCGTTAATCTTGAAATTGTATATAGTTGCGTGCCTACATACAATTTGGAATGGACTATGCAAGACTGATTAGTAGTCACCATAAAACTGATTAATAAACACTAAATTTTCCTTGAAGATTGTGAAAGATTAAAATTTATGAGATCTGTAAGAAGTGAAAAATGAGGACATAATGTTAGGGACACCTACATATGTGCCTGTAGCATCTATTCTTCTGAGTCGAATTTACTCATCTGTGGATATTGTCTTCACTGACAATTGATATTCCCTCTTTGTCCAATTTTCCCGTAGTGAGATTCTTAGGAAAAGTATTTGATTATCGAGTGTTGATACCCGACTGGATGTATCGACGTTCTTATCATTTCTTTTGACTTGATTTCATTTGAATGACCTGGGTAACGATCCGAGGAGCTTTCGAATGCGTACTCAAATTATGAAAACATGGGATATATTCATATTAATAAGTGTGAAAACACTTATCCTTTTACCACTTATTTCCAATAATAACAAGACCAAAACGTGTGATTTATGTCGTAAAAGTCGGAATTATGCGTGGTTTGTGTTTTTATTGTGTTTTAGGACCTAAATGTGAAAAAGGAAGAAAACACGGGCTTTCACGGGCTTTTACTGAAGAAAACGGGAAAAAGACAAAGTCAAAAGATCAAGAGTGCAAAAAGAACGGAAGTCCAAGGCCTATTCTGAAGATTTATCGAAGAAAAAGTCAAGAGACGGAAGTTTAACGAAGTCGAAGAACTTAAGTCTAGTAGAAAAAGAAAATTAAAAAGACAAGTTCAAATCCCGAGACGACAAAGACGAAGAATTAAAGTCGAGTCGAGAAAACGTGAAGAAAGCAAGAGAGAAGAGGCAACACATGCACTCCTTCCCTATAAATACCCTCCTAATAGTCATTAGGAGGGGGGTGAGAGTTTTTAGTTAATTTTTCACTTTTTAGTTTTTAGAGAGAGAAAGTCTTAAACTTTCTCTCACTAGTTCATCTTTCACTTTTACTCTTTTAAGATTAACTCTTTGTATTGCTTATTTTTATTAATCAAGTTCTATTTTAAGCTTTTATCTCTTAATCTCATTCTACTTTTCTTTGATTTAAGATTGATTTTGGTGTGATTATCATGTGATCCGTGTTGTTCTAATTGATTTCATACTAAAAAGTTAATCTTTTGATCATTTTATAAGTTTTCATTTGATTAAGCTTTAAGACTTTTGTGCTTATTGGCTTATTTTTATGATTATCTTATTTTTTCTTATTAAAAAGTTTTATTAAAAAGTTTAAGTTTTTATGGTTTGATCTACAAAGTTGCTTGATTTCGGGTTAGATAAGTTGATTAAAGTGCTTATTTGATTCGGTTACATATTTGGATTGATAAGTTTTGGTGTTAGCTTATTTACTTAGCTTATTGCCTTGCTTTTTCCCATTTCCATAGATTTCGGAAAGGGTTTAAACTCCCTTTTCCGATTGGCTTTCCGACCGGTACACCACCATAACCGTTTCCCACAATTTTAGGAGAGTTTGTTAACTTCCCTTACTCCCCTTTCCGATTGGTCCTCTATTCCGACCGGACCCCTACTCCACATTCCGATTGATCCCAATCGGAAGAGGGCTTTGCCTTTCCGATTGGTGCCCATCTTCTCCTTTCCGATTGGATTTTTATTCCGACGGGCACTTCACCTTTTCCGATTGGTCATTTGCAAACATTCCGACGGTATCGTTTGTTGTATATTCCGATTGGTACTTGGAGTTCATATTCAGATTGCCTTATTTCTCGCTATTCCGATTGGTTTCATTGCTACGTATTCCGATTGACCCATTTCATCAGCATTCCGATCAACTGGTCGGAAAACATTCCGATCAGGGTACTTTTGGCTCGTTTGGTTTTGTTTCGATATCACTTTCATATAGTACCTTTTATTTTTCTGAAAATTTTCCAAGTGTTAGTTTAATTTAGTGAGTTAGCATTTTTCCATTGTCACCTTTAAAGTTTTATGCATTTATTTTTACTCGTCATCCAATTTAATCTGTTAACTTCCATTTTACTTAACGACACTTTAATTACTTGCAATTAGTTTAAAACAAATCAACCAAACCTTTGATTCACCAAAAGACGATTGAGTCGCACTTTAGACCGGTTTTCAATTCGAAAAGATTCGGAACTATAACGAACTTGAACTTTGATACTTTGGTTGCAAAAATTCTAGTATTAAATGGCGCCGCTGCCGGCTCTTTTCGTTAAGATAAACGGTTTTTAGTGAGAGACGCATTGAATTTTGGGATCCGTTCTTTGAACGTTATTTTCATTGCTATAAAATTTCCAAAAATCCATAAAAAATATAAAACTTTTCAAAAATACAAAAACAATAAAAAACCCCTAAAAAACCAAAAATATTATATAGATATTCCTTGTGTATATTTTTCTTCTGCAGGTGCATGCGTACTAGATCTACACACTATTCTGAGCCCGAGAATCGTGAAGATTTAGATATGGCTGGTGTTAACAACAACAATAATCACCCACCTCAAAATAATTTGAATAACAACCACAACAATAACAACAACAACAATGTCCTTCTACCTGATTTACGAACCATGGAGGAATTGTGCCAACCCACCATGAATGGACGCGGAGGCCCGATTGCGCCGATGCATATCACGGCTCAAGAGTTTTCGTTGAAGCATCACATGATCCAACAAGTGCAAACTAATCCATTCGCCGGAATGCCTAATGATGATGCCAACAAACACCTCGACAAATTCATTACTATCACTCAAAGCATGAAGTCCCCCGGTGTTTCTATGGATGACCTTCGCCTTCAACTTTTTCCACACTCACTTTCCCACCATGCCGAAAAATGGTTTGACCGTCTTCCTAAGAATTCTATTCATACGTGGAACGACATGACTCAACGCTTTTTATCGCGCTACTTTCCCCCATCCATGGTCACTAGCCTTCGTAACCAAATCAGTGGATTTATGCAAGAGAATGATGAATCGCTTTTTGATGCTTGGGAACGTTACAATGATTTGATCGACCGCTGTCCTAATCACAATATGCTCCCCGTCACTCTCATTGACACCTTCTATAATGGTCTCACCTTTCGTGATCGTGACACGATCAATGCCGCCGCCGGTGGTACTTTTATGAAAAGGAGACCGGAGGAGTGTCGAGAGTTGATTGAAAACATGACTACTCACCACAAGAATTGGGATTCTTCCGCATCCTCAAGATCTAATCAGAGAGTCAATGTTTCGTCTACTTCTACCACCACCAACTCGTCTATTTTGGAACGTGCTATTCTCGATATTAACAAAAGTCTCCAAATTTTGACTTCTAACCAAACTCAACAAGCTAAAGCCGTTGCTATTTCGTGTGACACATGTGGTGGTCCTCATTCCTACAATGAGTGTCCTTCTACTCACGGCAGTTATTCTGAAGACGTTAACGCAGCATACGGTACTTATCCCACGGGAGGCTATCAAGCTCGCCCTCAAGGAGATCGTGGCTTGCTAAGTTATCGTTCCAACAATTATCTTGCTCCTCCTGGTTTTCCTCCTGCAAACCAAAACCAACAACAAAGCTACAATCAATCCCAACCTCGTGCAAACAATCAGTATCAATCCCAAAGAAACCCATACCCAACTCAAGGAAATTCTCAAGCTTACCAGGCTCCACCTCTCAATCAACTGATGGCAGTGAATCCAGAAGTCGAGACATTCATGAAGACTAATCGGGAGTTGGTGACGAATCTTCAGAGTCAAGTCCGCAACTTGAAGGGAGAAATGGCAAAGCAAGGGAACGATATTCGAGCCGAGCTAAGGAATGATATGGCCAAACACAATGATACAATGAATGCAAACATGCAAAACTCTTTTAACAATCAAGCTCTTCACCTTCGTGATATGATTAGTTCGCTCATCCAAGGTAATCAACCCTTTTCTTCGGGTACTCTTCCGAGTAATACCGTTGCGAATCCAAGAGGGGAGATGAAAGCAATCACCACTCGAAGTGGAAAAGGTTATATGGAACCCGAGCTTCCTACACCTCCACCGGTGATTGTGACCAAGGAAAAAGAGCAACTTTCCCAACCTCCTTCACCTTCTATCCCCATTTCCCCACCACCCGTGGTTGTGAGTGATCCTATTCCCTTACAGCCTTCTTCTTCATCCAATATACCTTATCCCTCAAGGTTGAGGAAAGAGAAGCAAAAGAGCAAGGATGATATTCAGGTTTCGAACTTCCTTAAAATGTTCAAACAATTGAATTTTAACATCTCCTTTGCCGAGGCTCTCGCTCACATGCCCAAATACGCTAAGATGTTTAAAGATCTCTTAAGTGATAAAGAAAAGCTTCTGGACATTGCTCAGACCCACCTTAATGAGAATTGCTCCGCAGTGCTCTTAAGGCAATTGCCCACCAAACTTGGTGATCCGGGTCGCTTCTTGATTCCTTGCAACTTCCCGGGAGTAGAGAATTGCATGGCCCTAGCCGATCTAGGTGCCAGTATAAACTTAATGCCTTTAAGTGTTTGGAAGCAATTATCTCTCCCCGAGCTAGTCCCCACACGAATGACTTTGGAATTAGCCAACCGTACGGTTGCTTATCCAGTGGGGATAGCCGAAGATGTCTTTGTTGGCATCGATAAATTCACCTTCCCGGTGGATTTTGTCGTCGTTGATTACGAGATGGATCCCCGTGTTCCATTAATCGTTGGACGTCCATTTCTGAGGACCGGTCGCACTCTTATTGATGTAGCCGCAGGCGAAATCATCATGAGAGTTGGTGACGATCAAATTGTCTTCAACATGGGTAAGATTTCTAAACAACCTTATTCGTATGAGAGTGTTAATGCTATTGATGTTCTCGATGAGGCTTGTGAAGAACATTTTCATGATGCTTGCAAAAGTACTCATTCTCTACCCAATGTTGAGACCGTTGCCTCAATTGCTCCAGCATTGACTCCTTTTGGAGAAAGTGACTTGGATGACTTCGAAGCTAGCTTGGGTCCTCTCGATATTAAGTATGATGATTTGTCCACCAATTGGGATGAAGATATTCGTACTATTGAGAGACTTCTCAATGAGGACCCATTGTTTCCTCCTGCTCCTAAAGAGGTGACTAATGATGATCCATCGTTAGTTTCACCATCTACTGAGGATCCTCCTACTCTCGAGCTTAAGGACTTACCGCCTCATCTTGAGTACGTTTTTTTGGAAGACGACGAGAAGTTACCGGTCATCATCGCAAAGGATCTGAAAGAAGACGAAAAAGAACGCCTTGTCGCTGTGTTGAAGAAGCATAAACAAGCTATCGCTTGGAAAATCTCGGACATCCGTGGAATTGATCCTCATTTCTGCACACATAAAATTCTCATGGAGGACGACTTTAAGCCCACAATTCAAAGTCAACGAAGGGTGAATCCTAAAATACATGAAGTCATCAAAAAAGAGGTTATCAAACTTCTTGATGCGGGTATGATTTACCCTATTTCGGATTCACCGTGGGTTAGTCCAGTCCACTGTGTGCCTAAGAAAGGCGGAATCACCGTTGTGCCTAATGCAAACAACGAGTTGATTCCTACCCGTCTCGTTACTGGGTGGAGAGTTTGTATAGACTACCGCAAACTCAATGATGCCACGAGAAAGGATCATTTCCCTCTACCTTTTATGGACCAAATGCTTGAACGTCTAGCTGGTAATGAATATTACTGCTTTCTGGATAGTTTCTCGGGTTATTTTCAAATACCCATCGATCCCCAAGATCAAGAGAAGACAACATTCACTTGTCCCTACGGCACCTTTGCTTATAAACGAATGCCTTTTGGCTTATGCAATGCCCCAGGGACTTTCTAAAGGTGCATGTTGGCTATCTTCCATGATATGGTTGAGCAAACCATGGAAGTCTTCATGGATGATTTCTCGGTCTTCGGGGATTCCTTCTCTGCTTGCCTTGCCAATTTAGAACGTATGCTTAAGCGGTGCGAAGACACTCGCCTTGTTCTGAATTGGGAAAAATGCCATTTTATGGTAAAAGAAGGCATTGTGCTAGGACACAAAATCTCTAAAGCCGGTCTTGAAGTTGACCGTGCTAAAGTAGATGTCATAGCCAAATTACCTCCACCTTCAACCGTGAAGGGTGTGAGAAGCTTTCTGGGTCATGCGGGCTTCTATCGTAGATTCATTCAAGATTTCTCTAAAATCGCTCGCCCGATGACCCACCTCTTGGAAAAAGATACTCCTTTTATCTTTTCTAAAGAGTGTCTCGAAGCCTTCAATCTTCTCAAGGATAAGCTCACTAAGGCACCGGTCTTGGTCACCCCTAACTGGGAGCTGCCTTTTGAATTGATGTGCGATGCTAGCGACTTTGCTATTGGTGCGGTTTTGGGCCAACGTGTGAATAAACACTTCCAACCAATCCACTACGCTAGCAAAACAATGACAGGGGCTCAATTGCATTATACGACAACCGAAAAAGAGCTTTTAGCTGTTGTCTATGCTTTTGAGAAATTTCGCCCCTATCTTGTTTTATCCACCACCATCGTATACACGGACCATTCCGCGTTGAAGTACTTGATGACTAAGAACGATTCTAAGCCAAGACTTCTTCGCTGGGTTTTACTCCTTCAAGAATTCAACATTGAAATTCGTGATAAGAAGGGAGCCGAAAACCTGGCCGCGGATCATCTGAGTCGACTTGAGAATCCATATCTGGGGGATCATCCGAACAAAGAGATCAACGACTCTTTCCCCCTGGAGACTCTAATGTCTATAAATCTCAATCTTGATGGCACCCCGTGGTTTGCAGACATTGCAAACTACTTAGCGGGTGGTATTCTCATCCAAGGGTTAACATCCCAACAAAAGAAGAAGTTCTTGAATGATGTTAAGACTTACTTTTGGGATGACCCTTATCTATTCAAACAGTGTGCTGATCTGATTATTCGTCGATGTGTTGACGGACCGGCAGCTTTTGACATCCTCCAAGCTTGCCACAAAGGACCCACCGGTGGTCACTTTGGTCCCAACTACACCGCTAAGAAAGTGTTTGATTCCGGATTCTACTGGCCCACCATTTATCGTGACGCCCACGAAATGGTTAAGCATTGTGATGCTTGCCAACGTCAAGGCAAGATCACACATAAGGATGAGATGCCTCAAAATTTCATACAGGAATGTGAAATCTTTGATGTATGGGGCATCGACTTTATGGGGCCATTTCCATCATCCAAAGGGAACAAGTACATCCTCGTCGCCGTCGACTACGTCTCTAAATGGGTTGAAGCTAAGGCTCTTCCTACGAATGATGCGAGGGTGGTTGTGAACTTTTTGAAGCAGCTTTTCGCTCGATTTGGCGTTCCTCGTGCTATCATCAGTGACCGCGGGACTCATTTTTGCAACGATCAATTTGCAAGAGTCATGGCAAAGTATGGTGTCAATCACCGTCTTTCCACCGCTTATCATCCCCAAACCAATGGGCAAGCCGAAATTTCCAATCGTGGCTTGAGGAGAATTTTGGAGCGTACTGTGGGAGAGCATCGTGCCGCGTGGGCCGATAAGTTAGATGATGCTCTGTGGGCTTTCCGTACTGCTTACAAGACCCCAATCGGTTGTACACCTTATCGTCTTGTGTACGGGAAAGCCTGCCACCTACCCATCGAGCTGGAACACAAGGCGCACTGGGCCTTGAAGTGGGCTAACTTCGACATCATCAAAGCCGGTGATCATCGCAAGATTCAACTCAATGAGCTAAATGAACTGAGGAATGAAGCTTATGAGAACTCGCTGATCTACAAGGAGAAGACGAAGATGATCCACGATGCTAAAATCAAGAACCGAGAGTTCCACGTTGGTGATCAAGTCTTACTCTTTAACTCTCGGTTGAAGATCTTCTCTGGCAAGTTGAAGAGCCGCTGGACTGGTCCATTCACCGTCGCCAAAGTTTTTCCGTATGGGACCATTGAGCTTTCTCAGCCGAATGGGCCCAATTTCAAGGTGAATGGCCAGCGTTTGAAGCTGTACTTTGGTGAGGACATCTCTCAGGAGATGATTCCATCCCTCACCACGTTCCCCATGAACTAAAATTGGGTCGAGTCAGGCTCATGACTCGGTGAACAAAAACAAGCGCTTCTCGGGAGGCAACCCGTGTTCTATCCGTTACTGCTTTCATAATAAGTGTAGGGGGAGCCCCGCATATGTTTGTTGTCTTGTTTCTTGTGCTGTACAGGGATTAAAGCTTCAGCGAGCATCTTGATGACTTTTGACGAACCGTGATACCGTGTTTTCCATCTTCCAGGTTCTATCCTAAACTCTTGTGATTCAATATTTCATATTTTATATGTTCACATTGAATTCACTTTAGTTGTCCTTTCCTTAACAAGATTTAAACAAAGTGCATAATGTCCTAAGTGTAGGGGAGTTTACTTCCACATGCTTAAACATTGAGGACAATGTTTATCTCAAGTGTAGGGGGGACTTCTATCGAAGTAAGTGGTCTTTTCCATGAATTTGCCCTCATTTTAACCGTAAAATTTGATTTTTCGACATTTTTCAAAATTTTTAATCTATTTTGGCCTAGTTGTATAGTTGCATTTTCCTTTATTATGTTTATTTTCTTCCCTTACTAGAATAGTTTTCAATAAAGTGGTTTTAGATTTTTCTTAGTCGTGAACATTTTGACTCAACCCGAGTTTACTTGCCTAAGTTTACTCTAGCTAGTATCCTTAACGTGTTTAAGTCAAGTTTTGCTAGGCTTTTATATAGGGAGCTATAAAACGCGAAAGTCTTAACTTTCACGGGTTAAGAACAAGAACTTTTCGCAAGTTCCTATAATTGATCCCAGAGAGTCGTTTATCAAGGGAACTTTAAAATGCGATTTCTAAACTTAAAAAAGTCTAAGAATTTGCAAGATCCTATAGGCGACTCGAAAACCCAAAACTTTGATTTAATAGGCTAAGCATCCACGAGTCTCATTCCTTGAGATTTTAAACTGTGGAGAACGAGAGATGATAGAGTCAATTATAAGTTTGGTATTCTTTCGTGAATTTATGTGAGTTAATTATGAGCCTATTCTCCCTCCGCTTGCTAATAAATTATCTGCTAATAAATAAGGTTGTACGATTTAAAAGGTTACTTAGCTTTTAGCCCCAGATCGTTTAAAAGTTGCTCGGTAATGACGAGAGTTCATAGCCAAGGCATAACTTATGAAGCGGGGCGCGAAGATTGGCGAGTCCGAAAAGGCCCTAACAAGGCATGAGGGCTACATTTTGTTGCTAAAGATCCAAAAGTGATGTGAAGAATCATTTATCAAAAATCAATATGAAGGATCGAGACACACGACGAAAAGCAAGAACTCCCCAAAAGTCATGGAGAAGTCTATCCGAAAAGACCCTAACAAGGTATGAGGATAAATAGATCCAAGTCCTAAAAGGAGGCGGATCGTTGTATATCAAAGTCCAAAATAAAGATTGGAGAAAAATGAAGAAGTTGTGGTCCAAAGATGAAGAATCTCTCAAAAAACTTCAAGTGAAGAAATTCCTATTATGAAGAGAAGACCATAATTTCAAGAACGTCTCTCGAAGATTCGAAGTATGAAGTCACTGCCAAATATCGGCCCGAGAAAGGTCTCAAATCGCGAACCAAGTTATGCCAAGATATGAACTTTCTGATATCCCGAGAAGCAGTTTTAAAAGATTTGGTCCTTTAGCTAACTATTGATTAAATCGTTCACCTTATTTTCGGACTAAATAACTATCGAAATAAGTCAAACAACGCATCCTCGTGATCATTCAAGACAAAAATAAAATATAAGAGATACACCTAGGAATAAGGGAGTCTAAGTGAATAATTGGCCCACATGAGTTCGTGATTGTTTGCTAACTTATAATAACAATGATCTCGTTTTTAAGCTTGGTATGGGGAACGTGAAACTTGAGGATGATAAACGTTCATGGCTGCCAAAACCCAATGTAAGTTTTTAATTTCTTTACTTATTTTTATCTTTTATGGTTAGTATTTAATAAAGGCCAAGGTGGGTTATTTATGATGGAAAATGTAAACCGTGCTTTGAAAATTAATGCATTGCATGAGGGCATTGCAATGGTCAAGTGTAGGGGATTTAATAAGTGTGAAAACACTTATCCTTTTACCACTTATTTCCAATAATAACAAGACCAAAACGTGTGATTTATGTTGTAAAAGTCGGAATTATGCGTGGTTTGTGTTTTTATTGTGTTTTAGGACCTAAATGTGAAAAAGGAAGAAAACACGGGCTTTCACGGGCTTTTACTGAAGAAAACGGGAAAAAGACAAAGTCAAAAGATCAAGAGTGCAAAAAGAACGAAAGTCCAAGGCCTATTCTGAAGATTTATCGAAGAAAAAGTCAAGAGACGGAAGTTTAACGAAGTCGAAGAACTTAAGTCTAGTAGAAAAAGAAAATTAAAAAGACAAGTTCAAATCCCGAGACGACAAAGACGAAGAATTAAAGTCGAGTCGAGAAAACGTGAAGAAAGCAAGAGAGAAGAGGCAACACATGCACTCCTTCCCTATAAATACCCTCCTAATAGTCATTAGGAGGGGGTGAGAGTTTTTAGTTAATTTTTCACTTTTTAGTTTTTAGAGAGAGAAAGTCTTAAACTTTCTCTCACTAGTTCATCTTTCACTTTTACTCTTTTAAGATTAACTCTTTGTATTGCTTATTTTTATTAATCAAGTTCTATTTTAAGCTTTTATCTCTTAATCTCATTCTACTTTTCTTTGATTTAAGATTGATTTTGGTGTGATTATCATGTGATCCGTGTTGTTCTAATTGATTTCATACTAAAAAGTTAATCTTTTGATCATTTTATAAGTTTTCATTTGATTAAGCTTTAAGACTTTTGTGCTTATTGGCTTATTTTTATGATTATCTTATTTTTTCTTATTAAAAAGTTTTATTAAAAAGTTTATGTTTTTATGGTTTGATCTACAAAGTTGCTTGATTTCGGGTTAGATAAGTTGATTAAAGTGCTTATTTGATTCGGTTACATATTTGGATTGATAAGTTTTGGTGTTAGCTTATTTACTTAGCTTATTGCCTTGCTTTTTCCCATTTCCATAGATTTCGGAAAGGGTTTAAACTCCCTTTTCCGATTGGCTTTCCGACCGGTACACCACCATAACCGTTTCCCACAATTTTAGGAGAGTTTGTTAACTTCCCTTACTCCCCTTTCCGATTGGTCCTCTATTCCGACCGGACCCCTACTCCACATTCCGATTGATCCCAATCGGAAGAGGGCTTTGCCTTTCCGATTGGTGCCCATCTTCTCCTTTCCGATTGGATTTTTATTCCGACGGGCACTTCACCTTTTCCGATTGGTCATTTGCAAACATTCCGACGGTATCGTTTGTTGTATATTCCGATTGGTACTTGGAGTTCATATTCAGATTGCCTTATTTCTCGCTATTCCGATTGGTTTCATTCCTACGTATTCCGATTGACCCATTTCATCAGCATTCCGATCAACTGGTCGGAAAACATTCCGATCAGGGTACTTTTGGCTCGTTTGGTTTTGTTTCGATATCACTTTCATATAGTACCTTTTATTTTTCTGAAAATTTTCCAAGTGTTAGTTTAATTTAGTGAGTTAGCATTTTTCCATTGTCACCTTTAAAGTTTTATGCATTTATTTTTACTCGTCATCCAATTTAATCTGTTAACTTCCATTTTACTTAACGACACTTTAATTACTTGCAATTAGTTTAAAACAAATCAACCAAACCTTTGATTCACCAAAAGACGATTGAGTCGCACTTTAGACCGGTTTTCAATTCGAAAAGATTCGGAACTATAACGAACTTGAACTTTGATACTTTGGTTGCAAAAATTCTAGTATTACATATTCATTAAGTGTTTTCGTCTGTATCTGATTTGAAATTCTCTCGCGTAGATTATGCGTTGACCTTACTCTTTTAATAGTAGTTGTGTATCCTAATATCCCTGAATTTGTGAAGGATTATGAATTATTATTAGTCTTTTGAGAAGTTCACATCTTGTAAACGGCAACGAAACTAGAAAGTTAGTAATGCCAGTAGAATGGATTGATTGATTATGACATGACGACATTGTCTTAATTGATGGGAACTCGAGTAGAATTCCCCTAAATGATAAGATGTTGATTATCAAAAGTGATCTAAATAATTCTTGATGGATGACCATATCCTGCATTTAGACTTGAAATTATACCGTGAATGATTGTATATTAGTCATAGATTTAATAATCTAGAAGGAACTTAAAAAGTGAATGTATTAAAAGATGTTTATGTTATCTAAACTTTAGGAGGTATTTGTTAATAAATTACCTAGACTTTTGCCATTAAGGCAAGTTGAAATTGGTATTGATTATATTTCCAGTGTTGCACTTGTGGCTTGTGCACTGTACATCAGCACCATCTAAATTAAAGGAATTACCGTACAACTGAGAGAGTTTTCGGAGAAAGATTTTATTATACCAAGCCTGTCATCCTGAAGAGCTATGGTGTTATCATTCCTTATATTTATAGATTACTGTGCATTGAGTAAATTGACAATCGAAAACGATATCCATAACTCGAAATGGAAGATTTGTTCGATCATTTACAAGGTTCTAGCATATGTTTTAAAGATTTGATTCACGGCATGGTTATCATCAACGTCGCGTCCGCGAAAAAGAATATGTATTCCAATCACTACATCCGGTACTTGTAATGAACATTATGAGTTTCACGTGGTGACGTTTGGATTGACTAATGCACATGTAGCATTCATAAATTTGGTGAATCACGTGTGTAGGCTGTAATTTGATAAATTCATGCTCGTGATCATTAAGGACTATAAGTTTGTTTATAAGAATAAGAATGAGTTAATAATTAATTATAGATTGCTCTGAATTGGCCGAACAATTAAAACTTGTACCTTAAATATTTAGCATAAGACTTAAGACTTAATACTTTACATTGATTGACCATGTGAGTAATAGATAATGGAATATAAATTGACTCTTCAAAAATTAGAAGTCATTTAAGACTTTGGGTTATACTAAAAAGAAAATGCAAATATATTTTGACAAATGTTTTAACAAAGGATTTTTAAGGGATTATTCCCTTATACACAAACCATTTATCTAAACTTCTGTTTAGGGGTAAATGTTTGTGTATACCTCAAGATAACCTAAGAGGGATTGAGGAAACAATTTAAACCATTACTTAAAATTTGAAACGACAATTTTTACTTTTCAACTAAGAAAACTTTGACCAAAGTATAAACAAAGGTTTTACGAACATTTACGAAATCTTATTAAATATTTTCGATAAATCAACAAAAATCTTGATAATTAGATTCAAATTATTTTTGAACATTTTATATAATTGGTCGAACTAAGAAATTTAAAATTTTTACGTTTACGTTTCATAAAAATATAATAATTATTATTTAATTAATTGTAATAATTATCGACGCTTTAAACACCGGACTGAGAAAACTAATAAAATGATAGATAAGACGAAACTGAAACTTAGAAAATATGAAGAAAGGTGAATGTAACTACCGACACATTATGTAGAAAAGATAAAGAATCAATTAAGATGTATTTCTTAATAACGACGGTGCAAAATAAATTGCCAAACGATATAAAAATAAACAATGATTGTAAAAGGATAACATGGATAATAAAAAGGGGGTTCGCGGCTAATGTGAACCATTAAAATTGAGAAGCCGATAGCGCTAAATGTTTTAAAGACCACTTATGGTTGCCCAAATATGAAGGATTGTGAGATATAGTTATGTTGGCATTTGTATGTATAAGTATTCTATGTATGTCATTTTTGACTAAAAGTATCTTTGTCTGAAGAAGTTGTACTAATGGCAATTATGAAGGCAGACATCGCCTCATACATTAGTAAACGTCTAGCTATTGCAAAGGTCATCATCTGAATTCTATTCGATTTGGGTCATCGTCAACAGACTGACCAAATCTGCTAATATCATTCCCGTTAATGATAAATGCAAAAGAGTTATGTAAACATAGTGTGCCTGTATCGAACATCTTTATCAAGATCCTCGCTTCGCATCGAATTTCTAGAGATTTGCTCAGAAGTCATTGAGAACGAATCTTGATGAGAGTACTATGTACCACCCCAAATCGAAGGGACGAGGTAAAGTAACGATACAAAATACTATAAGCATTGTTCTATGTTTGAATGATCGACCTTTGGTAATAAATCGTATAATCGTTTTCCTTTGGAGAGATTATCATTGATAATTATCGTATTAGGATCGAGGTCTAATCTTGTTAAAGATCTAAATCTTAGAGCATCTGTAAGCAGGAGTTGAGATAAAGACACCCGACATACACCCATTGTGAGTTGGACATGTCTTTTAGGTTTAAGGTTTCCTATGATGGCAAACCCAACCTTACAAAATACCCGACCCGCGAGATCTGAAATGATTATTGAAATTAGGATTTGATTATTGACTGCCGGTAGTGGGCAAGAGGTTATGTGAATGTGAAATATAGATCTTGAAGTGCCAAATGGGTAGCGAAGTTATGCCACAATTTTTAACCTTGGAAAAATGAATTCATGATCTGACAAATCATGGGATATAAGTCCCCGTTGTATGGGACCATTGAGATGATGTAAAAGTTGGGATTGAAAGGCATATAAGCTGGATCTACCCTAGGACTTCAAGAACTGCGTGAATTATGTTTCGTAAATCGAACTTGATGGAATATCTATCAAGTGAAAATCTGATTATTCTTAGTAAAGCTTAGATCGGCCAAAAGTTGCATTCATCAAAAACCCGTGAACATCATGGATAGAGAAAGTAAGTCAACATTAAGCCTGATCTTATTCCCGTAGTTATGTTTGATGAAACTCGTGTATTATAATGGATTACACTTGTGAGAAAAGACCGAATGTGGAGGAAATACCCACATGGCTTTAACTCTATAAGAAGAGAGTAGTAAGATGATCTTTGAGGACAAAGATCCTGTTTAGCGGTAAATGCTGTGACAATCCGTCAATTTATGGTTGATATTTTATTCTCGAATATTATTTAAAAACATTATTTTAATGTTATAATATGAACTCACATTTTTTTGGGAAGAAATTTGGATTTACGTCTTAAAGTAGCGTCGACTAAGTTTAAACCGGAGGATTCAACGTTACGTGCTTACGTTTACATACACCGTCTTTGGTGACAGTCTGACATTTCAGAAAATAAATTTGTCCATGAATATTATTTTGGAGTTTTAAATTTGTGTTGGTTCATAAACTTACAAATTTACGAGAAGAGATTAGGACTTACGATTTTATTTTAACGTCCTTTACGACTAAACCGGAAACCCTAGGATTACGTATTTACGTTTTCGAACTCCGTTTTTGATGAAACAATTTTTATTGGATTCATTTTATGACGTTGATTCATAATTTATAAAAACGTTTTTCGTAAAACGACCCGAGGGCACGCAAATCGAGGAAACTAGAATCGAGGAGTATCCGTAAATAAATGGGGATGAGACAAGTGGGACACTTGTCCCACCCCCATCAAAACCGGCCATATAAGCTACTTAAACCATGAGGTGTCACAACCTCATAAACAAGTAACACATGTTAACTTGTAGCTTACAAAATAAGCCAATACTCCTCAAAACCATTGGCAACACTCACACACATCATTTCACACATGCAAAACCACTTCAAACACTCTTTTCCTCCTCCATTGTGCCGTCCCATTTCTCCCCAAAAACACCCAATTTGATCTTGATTCCACCACAAAATCATGTGTTATTTACACATATGTTGAAGCCACTTTGAAACCCTATTGATTGGTGGTGCTTATAACATCCAAGGAGGAGTTTTCATGGAGTAGTAGGGCTGATTTTCCATAAGGTATTCATGAAGAATGGTGTTCTTGAAGATGGTCATGGTTATTCACAAGCTTCTCCATCAAAAACCATGTCCAAATCACAACCTTCATCAACTTGGTGGTATAAAGATTGTCCTCCTCAACTTCTTGTTATGTTGATTATGTAAACATGTATTTTATTTCCTATTGTATATGTATATGATGATAAAAATGTTATGTGGGGATTTATTGTTGATAAACATGCTTAAAAAGATGAAAGACTATAAGAAACAAGGTTAAAATCTTGGTTAAATTTGATGGCTGTATAAAACAGTAAAGAACCATATGGTAAACTGATAAAATGATGAAGTAGAATGGATTTACAGTAAGCTATGGGTCTTGTACACATGTGAGAGTTGGCCATGCAATGGAATCATTGTAATGAGTGATATATGATCAAAACAAGTTTAGGGTATAAATCTGAGGTTACTGTTTTTGACGATTTTTAGAAACTATTTAGAAGATGATTCAACAGTAGCTATAGAAGAGTTAAATGTAGCACATATCATGTAGTTTATGTGATACAAATTTGAGCTTCTATCTCCATATAGAACTCAAGATATGGCAGTTTTAGTGAAAGTGAAGATAAAAATCAGATTTTTGGAAATTAAAGAATAATACTATTATATAAGCACTCAAAATTTAATAGTATAAAATATAAATGAAAACCCACTAACTTATAAAACTTATTTATATAAATATGTAAAAGGGTAAATGAATGAATAACTTATATAAATGGTAGTGAAATAATACTTATAAGTTATAAAACTATAAACATTGTTTTTACGACTTTTTCGGCTAATACCGTAAAAATTAACGTTTTTGTTAAATAAAACTTAGATGGTTGGACCCGTCTAATGAAAACTTTATAAAACTTATATACTGCTATATAGACATGTATAACAAGTAAAAACCGATAAAACCCGAACTATAAGAAATACGGACATTTACGAGCTAATTAAGCATATTGGACTAATAATTGGACTAAATAAGATAAAAACTTGTAAAAAGAACTTACTGGGCTTAACCCATTTGGGCCCAACATGGAAAGTATACATACTGATAAAATAAGTATAACAAGGATTAAAACAAGCTAAATAACTTATAATAAGCTTATAGGACTTAAAACGTGTAAATAAGTAAAACGAGTAAACTAGTATAAAAGTTATCGACATATAACACAAAAATGAGTAAACGAGAATATGTAAACCCACTTGATCATCATATATATATAATCATCATATGTATACATAGTTGGTATTTTTATAAAGTCATTGGACATGAGTCTAAGACGAGTATTATTTGTCTAGGTTTCCGTGATTGAAGCACGTACCGTACGTCCGAATTGCCGATAACCCGCCTTCCCATATCAATGTGAGTTCATAGCCTCGCACTCTTTTAAATGCTTTTTTTGAAATGTTTTATAAACCCGCGAGGGAGATAACATGTTAGTTTTTATAAAATAGGACACCATTTGTCTCGATTGTTTGTTTATTGATTTGGACCCGAATGATTGTATGACCCGATTGTATGACCTGATAAATGATTAAAGGACCCGATAGATGAAATTAAATGGATTATTAAAGTTAGGTTATGTCACAAAAAGTCCCATTAGCATGAATTGTGAACTACCGGGATTTGGTAGACGCTTGTGCATATAATAGTACTATTTGGGGACGATCACCCCAGTTCGCGCCTTGACGGTTGATCCCCGTCGTGCCACATTGATTGGTAAGCGAATTTATGTATGAGAAGATTTCCATAGCGTGACCTTTGTGACGACATGCTACTTTAGATGGGAAAAATTGGTATCGGGTTAGCTACCCGTTGTTGGTTTAGTAAGGTAACAATGTCATGCGGCTTATAATAATCCAATCACCGAAATACTAATAGACGCTCCGAATTACTATGTATTGCCTGACTAGCAATACAGGGTCATACTATTGATATTATGTTCGTGTTTTGGTTTTCATAACCATATTCATATAACGGTTTTTATTTTCATACAACGTCATAAGACGTATTGTATGAGGTTTTCACGACATTGGCTCGTATACTGATTTTTAAGGCAAATGCCTATTGTAACACCCCCAAATTTATACAACTCAGTACAGCGGAAGACTAGTTGGTGTTACGGGATAGCACATTACTCACATCATAGACAACGCATAAAAATCGCGTCGTTTATTTATAAATCATTTCCATTCACAAATATCAAAGTTACATCAGTCCCAAGTCATATTATTTCATACAAAGTTTTACAAAGTATTTGAATGGAAAATATAATTTAGGTGCGGGCCATGAATTCTTGTCGTCTTCCCGAGAATTACCTTCAAGTACCTGAGATAAAACATGTTAAAAGAAAAGGTCAGCGATAACGCCGAGTGAATTCATAGAGTTTAATAAATTCCATCAATATAATTTTGGTATAAAATTAGTACCAAAAATCAATTCGTACAAATCGTTGTAATAGGCCGTAAAATAGCCAAAATCAGTTTATACAAATCTTTGTAATAGGCCATAAAATAGCCAAAGTCATTTTATATAAATCCTTATCGAAAATCATAATATAGGCATTTGCCTTAAAAATTATTATACGAGCCAATGTCGTAAAAACATCATACAATACGTCTTATGACGTTGCATGAAAATAAAAACCGTTATATGAATATGGTTACGAAAACCAAAACACAAACATAATATCAATAGTATGACCCAGTATTGCTAGTCAGGCAATACATCGTAATTCGAAGCGTCTAATAGTATTTCGTTAGATTTTGGATTATTATAAGCCGCATGACATTGTTACCTTACTAAACCAACAACGGGTAGCTAACCCGATACCAATTTTGCCCATCTAAAGTAGTGTGTCGTCACAAAGGTCACGCTATGGAAATCTTCTCATACATTAATTCGCTTACCAATCAATGTGGCACGACGGGGATCAACCGTCAAGGCGCGAACTGGGGTGATCGTCCCCAAATAGTACTATTAAATACATAAGCGTCTACCAACTCCCGGTAGTTCACAATTCATGCTAATGGGACTTTTAGTGACATAACCTAACTTTAATAATCCATTTGATTTCATCTATCGGGTCCATTAATCATTTATCGGGTCATACAATCGGGTCATTCAATCATTCGGGTCCAAAATCAATAAACAAACAATCGGGACAAATGGTGTCCAAACTTTTATAAAAACTAACATGTTATCTCCCTCGCGGGTTTATAAAGCATTTATAAAACATTTAAAAGAGTGCGAGGCTATGAACTCACGTTGATGTGGGAAGGCGGGTTGTCGGCAATTCGGACGTACAGTACGTGCTTCAATCACGGAAACCTAGACAAATAATACTCGGTCTTAGACGTTTGTCCAATGACTTTATAAAAATATCAATTATGTATACATATGATGATTATTTATATATGATGATCAAGTGGGTTTACATATTCTCGTTTACTCATTTTTGAGTTATGTGTCGATAACATTTATACTAGTTTTCTCGTTTTACCTATTTACGTGTTTTAGGTCCAATAAGCCTATTATAAGTTCTTAACTTGTATTAATCCTTTTTGTACTCATATTGTCAGTACATACACTTTCAAGTCGGTCCCAAATGGGTTAAGTCCAATAATAAGTCTATAAGTGTTCTAGTCCATTTTTGTTGTATTATTAGTCCAATAACGTTAATTTAGTCCGTTAACGTCCGTATTTCTTATAGTTCGGGTTTTATCGGTGTTTACTTGTATTAGTTACTTAAACATCAGTATATGACTTTTATAAACTTTACATTAGACGGGTTTGGTCGTCTAAGTTTTATTTGGCGAAAAACGTTAATTTCACGGCGATAGCCGAAAAAGTCGTAAAAATCAAGTTTATAGTTTTTATTACTTATAAATATTATTTTACCACCATTTATATAATTTACCCATTTAATTAACCTTCTATACATTTATATAAATAAGTTTTATAAGTTAGTGGGTTTATATTTTTACATTTTATACATTATAATGTGAGTGCTTATATAATAATAATAAACATTATTTCCAAAAATCTGATTTTTAACTTCATGTTCACCATTTTTAACATATCTAGAGTTCTATAATGAATTAGAAGCTCAAATTTTTATCACATAAACTACATGATATGTGCTACATTTAACTCTTCTATAGCTACTGTTGAATCATCTTCTAAATATTTTCTAAAAATCGTCCAAAACAGTAACCTCAGATTTATACCCTAAACTTGTTTTGATCATATCTCACTCATTACAATGATTCCATTGCATGGCCAACTCTCACATGTGTACAAGACATTTAGCTTACTGTAAATGGATTCTACTTCATCATTTTATCAGTTCATGATATGTTTCTTTACTGTTTTATACAGCCAACACTTTTAAGCAAGATTTTAGCCTTGTTCTTTATAGTTTTTCACCTTTTTAATCATGTTTATCAACAACAAATCCCCACATAACATTTTTATCATCATTCATCATCATATACATATACATAAGTGAAAGAAATACAAGATTACATAATCAAAAATAACAAGAGGATAGGAAGAACAATCTTTATACCACCATTAGTGATGAAAAGATGAGGTTTTTGATGAACAAGACTTGGTTCTTGTTATCAAATCTTCAACTTTAGCAAGGAAACTTCTTGGGTACTTTGGATAGATGAACACCTCCATGAATTCAGCCCTTTAACCCCATGAAAACTCCTTTTCATAGGTTAAGATCACCTCCAATCTTCATATCTTCAAAGGTTCTTCAACATATGTGTGAATAACACATGATATTGTGGTTAAATTGATCAAATGAGGGTGTTTAATGGTGGTGGTTGAATATGGACGAATTTTTGAGAGAGAAAAGGGATGAGAGAGTGGTTTGCATGTGTTGGAAGTGAAGAAATGGTTTAGGTTGATGGTTTTTGTAAGTTGTAGCTTACAATGTAAGCTTTAGCTTACATGTGTAAGTTACAAAGCTAACACTTTGACACCAAATGTAGTGAGGTGTAGTATGTTGGATGGTTATAGTGGGGGTGGGGCAAGTGTCCCACTTGTCTCATCCCCATTTATTTACGGGTACTCCTCGATTCTAGTTTCCTCGATTTGCGTGCCCTCGGGTCGTTTTACGAAAAACGTTTTTATAAATTATGAATCAACGTCACAAAACGAATCCAATAAAAATTATCTCATCAAAAACGGAGTTCGAAAACGTAAATACGTAATCCTAAGGTTTCCGGTTTAGTCGTAAAAGACGTTAAAATAAAATCGTAAGTCCTAATCTCTTCTCGTAAATTTGTGAGTTTATGAACTAACACAAATTTAAAACTCCAAAATAATATTCATGGATAAATTTATTTTCTGAAATGTCGGACTGTCACCAAGGACGGTGTATGTAAACGTAGGCACGTAACGTTGAATCCTCCGGTTTAAACGTAGTCGACGCTACTTCAAGACGTAAATCCAAATTTCTTCCCAAAAATATGTGAGTTCATATTGTAACATTAAAATAATGTTTTTAAATAATATTCAAGAATAAAATATTAACCATAAATTGACGGATTGTCACAGCATTTACCCCTAAACAGGATCTTTGTCCTCAAAGATCATCTTACCTTACTACTCGTTTCTTATAGGGTTAAAGTCATGTGGGTATTTCCTCCACATTCGGTCTTTTTTCATAAGTGCAATCCATTATAATACGCGAGTTTCATCAAACATAACTACGGAAATAAGATCAGGCTTAATGTTGACTTACTTTCTCTATCCATGATGTTCACGGGTTTTTGATGAATGCAACTTTTCGCCGATCTAAGCTTTACTAAGAAGAATTCAGATTTTCACTGGATAGATATTCCATCAAGTTCGATTTACGAAACATAATTCACGCATTTCTTTGAAGTCCTAGGGTAGATCCAGCTTATATGCCTTTCAATCCCAACTTTTACATCATCTCAATGGTCCCATACAATGGGGACTTATATCCCATGATTTGTCAGATCATGAATTCATTTTTTTCCAAGGTTAAAAATTGTGGCATAGCTTCGCTACCCATTTGGCACTTCAAGATCTACATTTCACATTCACATAACCTCTTGCCCACTACCGGCAGTCAATAATCAAATCCCTATTTCAACAATCATTTCAGATTTCGCGGGTCGGGTATTTTGCAAGGATAGGTTCGCCATCATAGGAAACCTTAAACCTAAGAGACATGTCCAACTCACAATGGGTGTATGTCGGATGTCTTCATCTCAATTCCTGCTTACAGATTCTCTAAGATTTAGATCCTAACAAGATTCGATCTCAATCCTAATACGATAATTATCAATGATAATCTTTCCAAAGGAAAACGATTATACGGTCTATTACCAAAGGTCAATCATTCAAACATAAAACAGCACTTATATTACTTTGTATCGTTACTTTACCTCGTCCCTTCGATTTGGGATGGTACATAGTACTCTCATCAAGGTTCGTTCTTATTGATTTCTGAGAAAATCTCTAGAAATTCGATGCGAAGCGAGGATCTTGATATAGATGATCGATACAGGCACGCTATGTTTACACAACTCTTTTGCATTTATCATTAACGAGAATGATATTAGCAGATTTGGTCAGTCTGTCGACGATGACCCAAATCGAATCAAATTCAGATGATGACCTTTGCAATAGCTAGACGTTTACTAATGTATGAGGCGATGTCTGCCTTCATAATTGCCATCAGTACAACTTCTTTAGACAGAGATACTTTTAGTCATAAATGACAAAAATAGAATACTTATACTTACAAATTCCAACATAACTATATCTCATATCTCCATATATAGACAATCACAAGTGGTCTTTTATACATTTAACGCTATCGGCTTCTAAATTTTTAATGGTTCATATTAGCCGCGAACCCCTTTTTATTATCTATATTATCCTTCTAATAAGCATTGTTTATTTTTATATCGTTCGGCAATTTATTTCGCACCTTCATTATTAAGGAACATGTCCTAACTGGTTCTTTAAGTTTTCTACATAATGCGTCGGTATCTATATTCACCTCTCATGATGATATAATTTTCATGTCCACAATTCACTCAGATATTCTTTCCATATTATGCGTCAGTAATTACGTTCACTTTCTCCTGATGAAATAAATATCATAACTGTATTTATTCAAAATTCTTTCTTCATATTTTCTAAGTTTTAGTTTCGTCTTATCTATCATTTTTATCAGTTTTTATCAATCCAGCGTTTAAAGCGTCGATAATTATTACAATTAATTAAATAATAATTATTATAACTAATTAAATATTAAGTATTCAATTATTATGAAATGTAAACGTAAAGATTTTAAATTTCTTAGTTCGACCAATTATATGAAAATATTCGAAATAAATTTGACTTTAATTATTAAGATTTTTGCTGATTTATCGAAAATAATTAATAAAATTCGTAAATGTTTGAAAAATCTTTGGTTATACTTTTGGTCCAAATTTTCTTAGTTGAAAAGCAAAAATTGTCGTTTCAAATTTTAAGTCATGGTTTAAATGGCTTCCTCAATCCCTCTTAGGTTATCTTGAGGTATACACAAACATTTACCCCTAAACAGAAGTTTAGTTAAATGGTTTATGTATAAGGGAATAATCCCTTTAAAAATCCTTTGTTAAAACATTTTTCAAAACATAATTCCATTTCTTTTTGGTAAAATCCAAAGTCTTAAAAGGGCTCTTAATTTTTGAAGAGTAAATTTATATTCCATTATCCTTTTAATCACATAGTCAAATCATGTAAAGGTTCAGGTCTGTAATCACGTGTTAATTATTCAAGGTTCAGGTTTACACTGTTCGGCCAATTCAGGGCAGTCTATAAATAATTATTAACTCATTCTTATTCTGATAAACAAACATGTAGTCCTTAATGATCACAAGCATGAATTTATCAAATTACAACCTACACACGTGATTCATCATAATTATGAATACTACATGTGCATTGTCAATCCAAACGACATCACGTGGAACTCATAATGTTCATTACAAGTACCGGATGTAGTGATTGGAATAAATAATCTCTTTCGCAGATGCGAAGTTGATGATAACCATGCTATGGATCAAATTTGCTAGAACCTTGTAAATGATCGAACAATTCTTCCATTTCGAGTTATGGATATCGTTTTCGATTGTCAATTTACTTAGTTCACAGTAATCTTACAAATATAAGGAAAGATAAAACCATAGCTCTTCAGGATGACAGGCTTGGTATAATAAAATCTTTCTCCGACAACTCTCTCAGTTGTACGGTAATTCCTTAAATTCAGATGGTGCCGACGTACAGTGCACAAGCCATAGGTGCAGCACCGAGAATATAACCAAATACCAAATTCAACTTGCCTTAATGGCGAAAGTCTAGGTAATTCATCAACAAATACTTTCTAAAGTTTCAGATAACGAAAACATCTTTTAATAATTTCATATTAGGTTCTTTCTAGATTATAATATCTATGACTAGTTCATAACCATTCACGGTATAATTTCAATTCCAAATATAGGATATCGTCATCTACCAATAATTATTTATATCACTTTTGATAATCAACATCTTATCTCTTCAGGGGAATTCTACTCGAGTTCCCATCAATTAAGACAATATCGTCATGTCATAATCAATCAATCCATTATACTGGCACTATCAATTTTCCAGTTTTATTACCGTCGATAAGATGTGAAGTTCTCAAAAGACTAATAATAACTCATAATCCTTCACAAATTCAAGGATATATGGAGACACAACTACCATCTAAAGAGTAAGGTCAACGCATAATCTACGCGAGAGAATTTCAAATCAGATTCAGACGAAAACATTTAACGAATATGAATATATCCCATGTTTTCATGATTCGAGTACGCATTCGAAAGCTCCTCGGATCGTTACCCAGGTCACTCAAATGAAATCAAATCAAGAGAAATGATAAGAACGTCGATACATCCAGTCGGGTATCAACACTCGGAAATCAGATACTTTTCCTAAGAATCTCACTACGGGAGAATTGGACAAGAACGGAATATCGATTGTCAAATAAGACAAATTACACAGATGAGTAAATTCAACTCAGAAGAATAGGTGTTATAGGCACATATGTAGGTGTCCCTAACATTATGTCCTTATTTTTCACTTCTTGCAGATCTCATTAAAATTTAATCTTTCGCAATCCTCAAAGAAAATGTAGTGTTTATTCATTAGTTTTATGGTGACTACTAATCAGTCTTGCATAGTCCATTCCAAATTGTATGTAGGCGCGCAACTATATACAATTTCAAGATTAACGATGCAATACTCAGTTCGTCAAAACTTTATCATCATGTTTATAATAAAAACATTTACATGCTTAATTCTTAAATAAGAATCAAAATAAATTTACAAAGATTTTCCTTGTTATGAAAACAATTAAGTTTCCAAAGTGTTTCATAAACGACTTCATTTTGATATCAATCATTTGTAAGTCTCATTTCGAATAATCCTTTTGATGATGAGAATTCAATTTTTCTCAAGGATACGGTTTTAACTTTATAAAAACAATGTGTGATCTGCAAAAGAGTGATGAAAGCTTGTTCACCAAGAATTAACTACGATATGATAGGAAATGAGCTTATCCAAATAATCATGAGGTTCATGAACTCGATGGCACTCAGGAATACAAAGAGAATAATCCACAACGTAACTCAAATCGAGATGAGTACTTGTTCAATGGTTGCATCACTATTGTGAACATTAGGATGAAGCAATAAAGGATAGATAACATCGATACATGTAGAATTTAGCAATCAAAGGTAGTCTTTTCGTTAATCACAAACAAGTAAAAATTGTACCGTTACACATTACGTGTCACTATGTCATACAATTCTCAGAACTCATCCTACCAACTGATGTCTCAGTTAAGTTAGGGATTTTTAAAAGATACCACAATGAATACTAATCTACAAGAGTCATTAGGTTTTCCATATGTCCCGGAAGATCCATCGGTCTCAATTCAGAAGAAGATTTCTTCAATTTATTTCTTCGACACTGGGCATCCTCGTTAGCGGACAATGGTCTAGGAACAACCCTTAACATGAATCAACAAATAATTAAATCCTTATAATTCAATCACAAAACTTAACGACTTCTATTAACAATCTCATATTCCATACGGGTTAAATTTTTACTTTATTCAAATTTCAACCAATTTTATACTCAATTCAATATCCTACCTCATATTCCAATACTTTCAATCTTATTCTTAGGCCTTAATAGGGCAATAAAAGCTCGATATGATCAACACTTAATTTCCAATCCTATTAGCTCTTACAACAACAATTATCAAATAAGTCACTAGTATGAAATGACTTGATCATTCAACTAGACTTCTCGGAAAGGTATTAGTGACATGAGGCTTTTGGGTAATGGTTCCAATAACAGCCTCAAGTGCAACATTCACCCTTTCGATTTCAAATTTAAGAATTGGATGACAACGAATCAGATGACATCTTTCCAGGTGATAACGTTTTGTCAAACTCCACTCTATAAGGAAATATCGTCATGACATCGATATCAGATTTAATCTCGCCAATCCTTCTTCAATATCACAATCAACTAATATCTACATTCTACGAATATCAACCATTTGTTGGGATCATAAATATACACAACCTGGTTTAGATCTAGGATAGCTAGAATTCCTACGATAATAGCTTAGATTAATTTACTAGGAGATTTAGGGTACATTGTGACAATCTACGTCGTATAAATACCTCGTATAAAAATCAAAATAATCATCAAACAATCATGTAATAAAATTACATCATATATATAATCCAAGTTATATATATATATTAAAATAACACTTCTCAGTCTTGGCCTTGTCGGTAACTCGGGAATTCTTCGGCACCGTTATAGTCAAAAGATTTTTAGACATTTTTAGAAAAATGTTTATAGTTAAATGATTTTGAAATGTTTTATTCAAAACCATAGTTTTAAAAATCTTTCGTTCTCTATAACGAGAGCTCTGGTACCAAACTGTAACACCCCCAAATTTATACAACTCAGTACAGCGGAAGACTAGTTGGTGTTACGGGATAGCACATTACTCACATCATAGACAACGCATAAAAATCGCGTCGTTTATTTATAAATCATTTCCATTCACAAATATCAAAGTTACATCAGTCCCAAGTCATATTATTTCATACAAAGTTTTACAAAGTATTTGAATGGAAAATATAATTTAGGTGCGGGCCATGAATTCTTGTCGTCTTCCCGAGAATTACCTTCAAGTACCTGAGATAAAACATGTTAAAAGAAAAGGTCAGCGATAACGCCGAGTGAATTCATAGAGTTTAATAAATTCCATCAATATAATTTTGGTATAAAATTAGTACCAAAAATCAATTCGTACAAATCGTTGTAATAGGCCGTAAAATAGCCAAAATCAGTTTATACAAATCTTTGTAATAGGCCATAAAATAGCCAAAGTCATTTTATATAAATCCTTATCGAAAATCATAATATAGGCATTTGCCTTAAAAATTATTATACGAGCCAATGTCGTAAAAACATCATACAATACGTCTTATGACGTTGCATGAAAATAAAAACCGTTATATGAATATGGTTACGAAAACCAAAACACAAACATAATATCAATAGTATGACCCAGTATTGCTAGTCAGGCAATACATCGTAATTCGAAGCGTCTAATAGTATTTCGTTAGATTTTGGATTATTATAAGCCGCATGACATTGTTACCTTACTAAACCAACAACGGGTAGCTAACCCGATACCAATTTTGCCCATCTAAAGTAGCGTGTCGTCACAAAGGTCACGCTATGGAAATCTTCTCATACATTAATTCGCTTACCAATCAATGTGGCACGACGGGGATCAACCGTCAAGGCGCGAACTGGGGTGATCGTCCCCAAATAGTACTATTAAATGCATAAGTGTCTACCAACTCCCGGTAGTTCACAATTCATGCTAATGGGACTTTTAGTGACATAACCTAACTTTAATAATCCATTTGATTTCATCTATCGGGTCCATTAATCATTTATCGGGTCATACAATCGGGTCATTCAATCATTCGGGTCCAAAATCAATAAACAAACAATCGGGACAAATGGTGTCCAAACTTTTATAAAAACTAACATGTTATCTCCCTCGCGGGTTTATAAAGCATTTATAAAACATTTAAAAGAGTGCGAGGCTATGAACTCACGTTGATGTGGGAAGGCGGGTTGTCGGCAATTCGGACGTACAGTACGTGCTTCAATCACGGAAACCTAGACAAATAATACTCGGTCTTAGACGTTTGTCCAATGACTTTATAAAAATATCAATTATGTATACATATGATGATTATTTATATATGATGATCAAGTGGGTTTACATATTCTCGTTTACTCATTTTTGAGTTATGTGTCGATAACATTTATACTAGTTTTCTCGTTTTACCTATTTACGTGTTTTAGGTCCAATAAGCCTATTATAAGTTCTTAACTTGTATTAATCCTTTTTGTACTCATATTGTCAGTACATACACTTTCAAGTCGGGCCCAAATGGGTTAAGTCCAATAATAAGTCTATAAGTGTTCTAGTCCATTTTTGTTGTATTATTAGTCCAATAACGTTAATTTAGTCCGTTAACGTCCGTATTTCTTATAGTTCGGGTTTTATCGGTTTTTACTTGTATTAGTTACTTAAACATCAGTATATGACTTTTATAAACTTTACATTAGACGGGTTTGGTCGTCTAAGTTTTATTTGGCGAAAAACGTTAATTTCACGGCGATAGCCGAAAAAGTCGTAAAAATCAAGTTTATAGTTTTTATTACTTATAAATATTATTTTACCACCATTTATATAATTTACCCATTTAATTAACCTTTTATACATTTATATAAATAAGTTTTATAAGTTAGTGGGTTTATATTTTTACATTTTATACATTATAATGTGAGTGCTTATATAATAATAATAAACATTATTTCCAAAAATCTGATTTTTAACTTCATGTTCACCATTTTTAACATATCTAGAGTTTTATAATGAATTAGAAGCTCAAATATTTATCACATAAACTACATGATATGTGCTACATTTAACTCTCCTATAGCTACTGTTGAATCATCTTCTAAATATTTTCTAAAAATCGTCCAAAACAGTAACCTCAGATTTATACCCTAAACTTGTTTTGATCATATCTCACTCATTACAATGATTCCATTGCATGGCCAACTCTCACATGTGTACAAGACATTTAGCTTACTGTAAATGGATTCTACTTCATCATTTTATCAGTTCATGATATGTTTCTTTACTGTTTTATACAGCCAACACTTTTAAGCAAGATTTTAGCCTTGTTCTTTATAGTTTTTCACCTTTTTAATCATGTTTATCAACAACAAATCCCCACATAACATTTTTATCATCATTCATCATCATATACATATACATAAGTGAAAGAAATACAAGATTACATAATCAAAAATAACAAGAGGATAGGAAGAACAATCTTTATACCACCATTAGTGATGAAAAGATGAGGTTTTTGATGAACAAGACTTGGTTCTTGTTATCAAATCTTCAACTTTAGCAAGGAAACTTCTTGGGTACTTTGGATAGATGAACACATCCATGAATTCAGCCCTTTAACCCCATGAAAACTCCTTTTCATAGGTTAAGATCACCTCCAATCTTCATATCTTCAAAGGTTCTTCAACATATGTGTGAATAACACATGATATTGTGGTTAAATTGATCAAATGAGGGTGTTTAATGGTGGTGGTTGAATATGGACGAATTTTTGAGAGATAAAAGGGATGAGAGAGTGGTTTGCATGTGTTGGAAGTGAAGAAATGGTTTAGGTTGATGGTTTTTGTAAGTTGTAGCTTACAATGTAAGCTTTAGCTTACATGTGTAAGTTACAAAGCTAACACTTTGACACCAAATGTAGTGAGGTGTAGTATGTTGGATGGTTATAGTGGGGGTGGGGCAAGTGTCCCACTTGTCTCATCCCCATTTATTTACGGGTACTCCTCGATTCTAGTTTCCTCGATTTGCGTGCCCTCGGGTCGTTTTACGAAAAACATTTTTATAAATTATGAATCAACGTCACAAAACGAATCCAATAAAAATTATCTCATCAAAAACGGAGTTCGAAAACGTAAATACGTAATCCTAAGGTTTCCGGTTTAGTCGTAAAAGACGTTAAAATAAAATCGTAAGTCCTAATCTCTTCTCGTAAATTTGTGAGTTTATGAACTAACACAAATTTAAAACTCCAAAATAATATTCATAGATAAATTTATTTTCTGAAATGTCGGACTGTCACCAAGGACGGTGTATGTAAACGTAGGCACGTAACGTTGAATCCTCCGGTTTAAACGTAGTCGACGCTACTTCAAGACGTAAATCCAAATTTCTTCCTAAAAATATGTGTGTTCATATTGTAACATTAAAATAATGTTTTTAAATAATATTCAAGAATAAAATATCAACCATAAATTGACGGATTGTCACACCTATATTATGATTTTCGATAAGGATTTGTATAAAATGACTTTGGCTACTTTATGGCCTATTAAAATGATTTGTACAAAATGATTTTCAGTAATAATTTTATACTGATGTTATATTGATGGATTTTATTAAACTCTATGAATTCACTCGGCATTATCGCTGACCTTTTCTTTTAACATGTTTTATCTCAGGTACTTGAAGGTAATTCTCGGGAAGACGACAAGAATTCATGGCCCGCACTTAAACTATATTTTCCATTCAAATACTTTGTAAAACCTTGTATGAAATAATATGACTTGGGACCGATGTAACTTTGATATTTATGAATGGAAATGATTTATTATTAAACGACGCGATTTTTATGCGTTGTCTATGATGTGAGTAATGTGCTATCCCGTAACACCAACTAGTCTTCCGCTGTATTGAGTTGTATAAATTTGGGGGTGTTACAACTTGTTTCCTTTGGATGATGGAAACGGCCCCATAAATTCGATGCCCCATACGTCAAAGATTTCACATTCGTGGATGAAATTTTGAGGCATCTCATCTTTATGTGTGATCTTTCCTTGTCTTTGGCAAGCATCACAATGTTTAACCATTTCATGTGCATCATGATAAATGGAGGGCCAATAGAATCCGGAGTCGAAAACTTTTTTAGCGGTGTAATTAGGACCAAAGTGACCACCGGTAGGTCCTTTATGGCAAGCTTCAAGGATTTGTAAAGCCGCCGGCCCATCAACACATCTACGAATGATTAACTCCGCACATTGCTTGAAAAGATAAGGGTCGTCCCAATAGTACGTTTTAACGTCCTTGAAGAATTTTTTATTTTGTTGGGACGATAACCCTTCGATAAGAACACCACCCGCCAAACAGTTTGCTATGTCCTCAAACCATGGGGTATCATCAAGATTGGAATTAATAGACATTAAGGTCTCAAGGGGAAAGGATTCATTAATCTCTTGATTTGGAGATTCCCTTTGATAAGGATCCTCAAGTCTACTAAGGTGATCCGCAGCTAGGTTTTTCGCTCCTTTTTTATCACGAATTTCGATTTTAAATTCTTGTAGGAGCAAAACCCGACGAAGGAGTCTCGGTTTAGCATCTTGCTTGGTCAACAAGTATTTCAAGGCGGAATGGTCGGTGTAAACGATGGTGGTGGAAAGCACAAGATAGGGGCGGAATTTCTTAAAAGCATACACTACAGCTAAAAGCTCTTTTTCGGTAGTGGTATAATGCAATTGAGCCCCCGTCATTGTCTTACTAGCATAATGAATGGGTTGGAAATGTTTGTTAACTCGTTGACCTAAAACCGCTCCTACCGCGAAATCACTAGCATCGCACATGAGCTCGAAAGGTAACTCCCAATTTGGAGAGACTAAGACCGGTGCCTTAGTTAATTTACCTTTAAGAAGTTCGAAAGAGTCGAGACATTCTTGAGAGAATATGAAAGGAGCATCCTTTTCTAAGAGATGAGTCATGGGACGAGCTATTTTGGAGAAATCTTGGATGAAACGTCGATAAAATCCCGCATGGCCTAAAAAACTTCTAACTCCTTTGACGGTGGTAGGTGGAGGTAACTTAGCAATGACGTCAACTTTAGCACGGTCGACTTCGATACCGGCTTTGGAAATTTTATGACCAAGGACGATGCCTTCTTTTACCATGAAATGGCATTTTTCCCAATTAAGAACGAGACGGGTGTCTTCACACCGTTGGAGCATACATTCTAAATTAGCAAGGCAAGAAGAGAAAGAATCACCATAGACCAAGAAATCGTCCATAAAGACTTCCATAGTTTCTTCAACCATGTCATGAAATATCACCATCATACACCTTTGGAAAGTCCCGGGAGCATTGCATAAGCCGAAAGGCATTCTTTTATAAGCAAATGTTCCATAGGGACAAGTGAATGTGGTTTTCTCTTGGTTGTTTGGATCGATAGGGATTTGAAAATATGCGGAAAAGCCATCTAAGAAACAATAGAAATCATTACCCGCTAAACGCTCGAGCATTTGATCCATGAAAGGAAGAGGGAAATGATCCTTACGGCTGGCATCATTGAGCTTACGATAGTCGATGCAAACTCGCCAACCCGTTACAAGTCGAGTAGGAATCAACTCGTTGTTTTCGTTGGGAACAACGGTGATTCCGCCTTTCTTAGGCACACAATGGACGGGACTAACCCATGGCGAATCCGAGATAGGGTAAATCATTCCGGCATCAAGAAATTTGAAACTTCTTTCTTAATGAATTCATGAACTTTTGGATTAACCCTTCTTTGATTTTGGATTGCGGGTTTAAAGTCATCTTCCATGAGAATTTTATGAGTACAAAAATTAGGATCAATTCTGCGAATGTCGGAGATTTTCCAAGCAATTGCTTTCTTATGATTCTTAAGCACATCAATAAGTCGGGATTTTTCATCTTCTTTTAAGTCCTTAGCAATAATGACGGGTAAGTTACTATCCTCCTCTAAGAAAACGTACTCTAGATGAGACGGTAAATCCTTAAGCTCTAAATCTGGCGGATTGTCAATGGACGGCTTAGTCAAAGTAGGATCATCATTTGTAACTTCCTTAGGAGTAGGTGGAGAAATATTGTCCTCATTGAGAAGTCTCTCAATAGTACGAATGTCTTCATCCCAATTGGTGGGAGAATTATCATAGTTAATATCGAGAGGACCCAAGCTAGCTTCAAAATCATCTAAGTCACTTTCTCCAAATGGAGTCAATGAAGGAGCAATAGAAGCTACGGTCTCAACATGAGGTAAAGGAGAAATCCCGCTCTTACAAGCCTCAAGAAAATGTTCTTCGCATGCTTCGTCGAGAACATCGATGAAATTCACGGATTCGGGCTCATCGGGAAGTTTGGAAAGTTTACCCATGTTAAAGACGATTTTGTCATCCCCGACCCTCATGATAAGTTCACCCGCGACTACATCCATTAATGTACGCCCGGTTCTCAAGAAGGGTCGTCCCACAATTAAGGGAACACGGGGATCCATTTCATAGTCGACTACGACGAAATCGGCAGGGAAAGTGAATTTGTCGACTCCTACAAAAACATCCTCGGCTATCCCCACCAGATAAGCAACCGTACGGTTAGCTAATTCCAATGTCATACGAGTGGGGACTAGCTCGGGTAAAGATAATTGTTTCCACACGGACAATGGCATAAGATTGATACTTGCTCCGAGATCCGCCAAGGCCATACAATTCTCAACACCCAGAAAATTACAAGGAATAAGGAATCGACCGGGATCTCCTAAATTAACCGGTAATTTTCTCAAAAGAACCGCGGAACAATTCTCATTCAATTGGGTATTGGCAATATCAAGCAACTTTTCCTTATCACTTAAAAGATCCTTAAACATCTTAGCGTACTTAGGCATGTGAGCGAGCGCCTCGGCAAAGGTGATATTAAAATTCAATTGTTTGAACATTTTTAGGAAGTTCGAAACTTGAATATCATCCTTATTCTTCATTTTCTCTTTCCGCAACCTTGAGGGATAAGGTATATTGGGTTGAGATGAAGGCTTTGGAGTGGATTTCTCACTCACATCCTTAGGTGTAGGAGGAGGAATAGAAATAGAAGGTGAAGGAACCAGTTTTTGGAACCGAAGGTGTGGTAGAAAATTTGGGTATCGGTGGAACATAAGGTGTAGACGAATGCATAACGGGAGGTATGTCACAAGTGGAAGAAGAAGGAGGTTGTGTTGAAGAAGAAGGTATCTCGGGTCCTTGGTTAGGTGGGGAAGGTTCTACGATGGTCTTACCGCTCCTAGTAGTGATAGCATTAACATTAGCCCTAGGATTGGTCCCGGTGTTCGAAGGAAGGGTACCTTGGGGACGAAAGGTTTAAATCATAGTCAAAAATTTCTTATCGGTCGATTCTTGCATCTCTCTCATCATTCGTTCATGGTCGGATAATTTTTGTAAAACCAAGTCCATTTGAGGATTATGCATGTTCATTTGATTATAACCTTGATTAAGAAAACCTTAGTTTTGATATTGATTAGAACCTTGATTAAATCCTTGATTTTGAAAACTTTGGTTATTAAATCCTTGATTATTTAACCCTTGGTTTTGCCCTTGAAAATTCCCTTGATTTTGATTAAAACCCCGTTGATTAGTATTTCCTTGAAAATTACCCCGTTGAGGACCTTGGTTCCTATTTTGGGCGGGTGGGGGTGGTCTTTGTGGTGCTACAAAACCCGGGGGAGCCAAATAGTTATTAGACTTGTAAGACAAATGGTTAACATCAACATTTGGTTTGAAATGAACCCGCTCATTTTCATTGTTGTTATAAGCATAAACTTCTTATTGATTATTGTAAACCTTGTCACAATTATAGTACGAGTGTGGTCCACCACAAGTCTCACACGTTTCACTTTTTTCTTTCATGGCATGCACATGTGTAGTGAGGGCGTCGGTTTTTAGAGCGAGTGTTTCAACAAGCGAAGTAAGTTTATTAATTTGAACATTCACCTCATTATTACTTGTACTAGCACTTGCCATATTAGCCCTAACACTTTTGGTTTGCACTTTTTCCTTGTTCTCAATAATGGCCCAAGCCTCGTTCATGGTTTTCACAAGAATATTGCCCCCCGCGGCACTATTAAGTGAGTCTTGGTCATTTAGTGTTAAACCATTATAAAACGTGTTGATTTGATGCACTTTAGTGAAACCGTGTTGTGGACATTTTCTCAAAAGATCTTTAAAACGATCCCAAGACTCACTAAACGTTTCCGCATATTGTTGTTCAAAGGTGATGATCTCATTTCTTAAAGAAGTGGTTCGTGATGGTGGGAAAAAGTAGTTAATGAACTTGGTCTCTAAGTCGATCCATGTGGTAATACTTTGGGGTGGTTCCTTATCAAGCCAAATCCGGGCTTGTCCCTCGAGGGAAAAAGGAAAAAGTTGGAGGCGAACGGCCTCTTGTGGCACCCAATTGTATTTGACGGTATTAGCTAATTGGATGAAACGTTTGATATGAGCGTGTGGGTCATCATTAGTACGGCCTAAAAATGGTGTAGCGGAAACCATTTGAATAAAACCCGATTTAAGTTCGAAATGATTAGCTCCAATATTTGGCACCACAATCGCGTCATCGTTTCCTTCAACGTGAGATTGTAGAATCTCAATCATTGGTCGATTATCCATTGCCATCGTATTGTCGAAAGCTCGATTCTCGGGATCGGCTTTAATGACGGTCTTTTTGTTTTTCTTCTTCTTCTTTTTAGAAGAATTAGAAGTGTTTGGTACACCAATCGGTATGTATGTATGCGCGCGAGTGCGCATACAATTAAAACTTTGGAATGAGGTAGGTGACCGCGGTCGACTTGAGAGGAAAAGGATTTTCCCTCCCGAGGAGCAATATGAAAAAGCTACAAAAATATATACGTAAATACTACTTGAGTTGGCAAACCAATAATCGATCGTCCCTCTCAATATACGCACAAGCAAGCGGGGAAACGAGGTGGCACAAAGCACTTAAAAACCTTTTTCCTTAGACGGCCTTTTATAGCGCGTCGCCTTATACCCACCTTATAGTTTGTATATGTCGAGTTCAAACGTCTTACTAGTATTTATCTATTTTGCCCTTTTTCTCGTTATGGATGCGACTATAATAGTTAGGTGATGAAATCCCAACTAAGGCTTATTTGAAAAGTAGGTAATTTTATTGTGCTACGTAATATAATATAATAAAATGAAAAATATTTTTGTATTTTTTAGAAAATATATATTCACAAGAAAAACGAAAGAAATCGAACTAATAATTAACACTAATACGTAATATTTTTGGTATAATACTTTTAGGAAAAAGTATTACTTTTGATTTTTTTTAATTTTTTTGGTGCAATTCTTAGGAAAGAGATTGCTTGTGTGATTTTTTTATTTTTTTTTGTATTTTTAAGTTTTTGATTTTTTTTTTTGTATTTTTGATTTTGTTTGCAAGAAAATTAACGTTCAAGAAGAACGGATCCCAAAATCCAAACGTCTTCACGAAAAATCGTCAATCGTACGAGCGAAGTGGCAGCGGCGCCAATTTGAAACTAGGATTTTTATATATGTCAATTAAGTTCGTTTTTCCTCGATTCGACTCGAATTTCATTTCCGGTTTAACGTATCGACTTAACTTGTTTTTGGTAAAATCTATTTTTGGTATTTTTAAACTAATTTAAAACTATTTAATTAAAAGAACTCTATTTTAAATAATTATTTAAACTAATAATTTGAAAATAAAATTTAACTAATTAATAGAACTTAAAAACTTTTAATTAGAATCTATTTTTTAAACAAAAGTTAATAAATTGAAAACTAATTTTAAATCTAAAATTTAAATAAGAATTTAAAACTACTTTTAAATCTATATAAAAAACTATTCAAAATTATAAAAGAAATTTAAAACTAATGTAAATTTATAAAAGTAAATAAAATTAAAATATTTTTTATCCTTTTTATATTTTTTAAAAAAACTGAATTGAAACAAAACTTTAGTATTTAATTTAAATAAAACTAAACTTGTATTAAACTAGTTTTAATAAAACTGCCACTAATTTAAACTACCTATATTAATTTAACTGGACCTAAATGAACACAAAAAGGGTGCTAGAGTAACTGGTTGGGACGTTGGTTATCAAACGAGAGGTCATGGGTTTGAACCCCAGCAGACCTGATATTTGCTTAATATTTTTTTTTTTTACTTTTCTTTTTTTTTGGAACTTTTTATTTTGGACAGAAAGTACCTCAGACCAATTGGGTCTGAGATAATCAGTAAAGCAATAAGCAAAAACGAACCAACAAACAAAAAAAGCAGAATAAATTAAGCTACTTGATAAAATAACATAAGCTGAAAATCCAAATAAGCAAGAGCAAACTTATAAAAATATAAAGCAGAATCTAAACAAACAAAGAAGCTGAATCTTAACAGAACAGTAAATAAGCTGAAAACAAATAAGATGAAAACAAGGAAACAGTTATGCAGATTCAACCTAGATTAATATAAGCTACCTCAAACCAAACAGATAAAAATAAGCAGATTCAAAGAATCTTATGAAACTAAGCAGGCCAAACAGTAAGCAATCGATGTTGATCCCAAACTTAGATCGATTAGCTTTGTGTATACGAGATTAGATCAAGTATAACACGTAGAGAAACCTTTGTTATATGCTTTGTGAATCTAAGTATTATGCGGAATTTAATACTTAAACAAGAACACAAGATGTAAACAAAACTTTCACTTTGATTATGAATATCAAAATTGCTTATAATGAAAGATGCTTACGAATGAAAACTTGATATAACTTATAAAGCTGATTGTGAACATTAACCTAAAAGATGTTCTTTTATAGATTAAGAAGTCTTGTACAATAAGCTACGAATCAACTATTCTAGGTAAAGAGAATAATGGAAAATACAATGTCGAGTTTATCTTTACCATACAAATAAAGAAACAAATAAACAAAAGATTCGTATAAGATAACTTCCATCAGTGCTTGTCTTCCAGGCTATCAGCGTTGACTTTCCTCTGTGTCAACGCTTGGCTGTCAGCGTCCAATGTCATCTTATCAGCGCTTGAACTCTTCTTATCAGCGTCTAGTGAACTGACCCATAATTTATTCCCAACAATCCTCCCCTAAACTTGATATCCACTCTAATGATCAAGTTTCTGAATAAATACTAAAGGCTAGGAGGAATCTTACAAAAACTTCCTATGTTGGTGATAAACATATCTAATTAAGTCCTTGGCCACATCACTAGTATAATCAATCTCCAAGGGTGTCTCCTTCATCTTCTCCAATATTTCTTTGGACAAGAAATAGTCAGCATCCACAAGTAGATACTCTGAAAACTTTGTAGAGCTCAAATGAAACACACCACAAGTAGAATAAAGCCTCCAATGAAGACCACTGAGATCATCTTCAAGATCCTTCCATACAGCAGGATCTGCTTCCCTTGGACCACACAAAGTCAAAAATGTGTGCCATAGTCTTATTCCATTTGCTGAAGTAGGTGCTTCAGCCTTATACTTGGCCTCTATCAATCTCCATAGATGCACCAAGTCTTCTCTGTCTATGCTTGCAAAGATAGAAATAATTGAAGTGAAAGTGTGTACCTCCTTCCCAAATCTACCAATCTTCCAAAATCCACACTCATCTTCATCAAAACTTATGATTGGATTTCTGGCATCTAGAGATACTACATTAACCAAATATGAAGCTTCCAATGGAGAAAGCTTGAGATGCTTCCTTATGACAGTTTCACTTGGATCATACATATCCATATCTTTGGGAAATTGGAGAGGATCTCCTTTCTTCACTGGTCTTTGAGCAATCCTTATCTCCTTTTCAATCTGCATTTCCTCAGCAAGCTCCTGTTTCCTTTCTTCTGAAAGAAACCGTAAGACATTATGTTCTTGCACATGCCTCCAAATAGGATGTGCCCTGTACTCTAGCTCCTCAAAAGATAAAGCCAGCAACTTCTTGTATGTCCATCCAGGTTGATGGCATCTAAGTAACTTGTAATACAATTGCCTGCTATCTCTTCTAGGCTAAGTCTTGACCTCTTGTGCATTATACTTCAAAATCACCTTTATATCATCTTGTACCCTGAGAAGAATTTCCAACCCCCAAATTTGATCTGACAAACTCATCCCTGGGTTGTCCATAACCTTTTCTTCCCAAGCATGGTACATTCTGGTGATTTCTGGAAGGTCAAAATCAACCTGCATCTTCAAATCACTCAACCTTTCTTTTGCCAACTCATCTCTATATTCAAGTCTTTCTGGATCTTCAATGATTTGTATACTTGAATCTGAGCTGCCTTTGTCACTTTCCTCATCACTTTCATCCTCACTCTCAGTGACTACAAATGGTGATCTACCACTTCTTTTCAAATCTTCTTCCAAAAGTTGTGCAGCCAACTGTCCATCAAATGCAATTTGTGCTGCATCTTTCTTTGGAACATCTTCTTCAACCAAAATTCCTTTACCTTTGTCTTTTGGATCAATAATTGGTAAGGTAGAAGAAGAAACCTGTGTGGACACATCTTTGATGATTGCTGATGACTGGAATACATCAACACCACCTGCAACTTTGTCAGCGTTCAAGTTACCTTTATCAGCGCCCCGATTACCTTTGTCAGCGCTGGATGTGTCAACGTTCAAACCTGTATCCGGATGATTCTTCAGGCTTGTAAGAGCTTCAGCAATATCTAAGGATCCACCATCATGTGAACTCCTTTCACTTGCAGTACGTATAAGCTCATCCACATCATCCTCCCCTTTGGAAGATTCCTCCATCCTACTCCTGCTACTAGGATTCTCCAAAACAGTTACCCGCTCCCTCAATGCTTGGAGTTCACGGCCCTGATTATTGACAATTTGTACAAGGGTGACATTTTGCTTTTGCAAGCTAATGACAGCAGCCGTCAATTCATTCAATGTCATAGGTTCCAATCTGCCCTCAGCTAGAATGGGGATTTGACCTCCCAAAATAGAATCATAGGGCATGGATGAGGTCTTAATGATGTTGGGACTGTCTTGACCAGCATCTAAGCCTGTGCCAATAGCCCCAGCCTCATCCATGTCACCAGCCACACTTGTGGAGGTGGTTCTCTCTGCTACAAGGCTAGGACCACTAGAGGAGAACACTCCAGTAGTACTTTGGCGTTTATTCAACCTAGATTGTAATGGGGTGGAAGATGAGGTAGATTGTGTGGGTGTTGGTTGGTTAAGGGGTGTTTGGGATTGTTCAGGGATGTCATCAGCGTTGGGATTGGCTGTGTCAGCGCCAACATTTTGAGTGTCAGCGTTGACATTGGCTTGGTCAACGTCCATGTGTTCAGGTGAAGGTAATGGTTCAAGGACAGGCTCAAGTTGAGGTTCAGGGTCTGGTTGTGGTTGGGCAGCCTGAATTACTTCAAGCATGGCTTGGGTGAGAGGTATAGGTCTGTTTGTGGAGATCATTTTATCAAAAATGGTTTTCTTTTGCTTAGGGATCTCATAAAAATGGTCATGATCCCTAAGACAATATTCTTGTAAATCAAACACCATTTGCAAAAATCTTGGGTAAGCGAAAGTCATTTTACTTCCCTTATTTTTACACATCCCTTCAAAAATCATTTTTGAAAAATTATACCTAAGCCCACGTGACATACAAACCAAAGCACTTGCAATGGACCTGTTTATTTCATTAAAAGCAGTACATTTTGGACTTAAGCATTGAAGAAGGACATGTATCAAATACTTCCAATCTGAGGGAAATTCCTGCTTATGATATTTATTTAAAGTTTTATCAGCAGGAATAGGATAACCCAATTCCCTAAGACCTTGTTCTATTGTTGCAATGGCAAGGGTAGTCACACCATCAGCGCCATTAAGACGCAAAGCTTGGCGAACCAAAGCTTCAGTGACCACCCATGTTCTACCATGAACAGTAGATGTTAATGTAGTCACTCCATCAGCTGTTGTGGAACTTACATTATTCCAAAACTGTCTAATGTGTGCGACTGGGAGTAGTGGTTCATGAGAAAGTGCATACCTTATGGAAGGTGCATTTAAAAATGCCACCATTTGTGAATACTGAGGGAACAAATCATTATCAGCATCCAAGTAAGCTACCATATTATGTTGGCTCTTGAATTCCAATGTCAGATTGTTTGAGTTGAACTTTGGTGCCATGTTGAAAGCTGTTTAGGTTATGTGATATGGGAAAAATCTAGGAGAAAAATGTTAGACAAGAAAATATGAATACCCAGAATAAAAAGTTAGCCAAATTTATAGGAGAGATGCATGATTATGATTGGTAAAAAATGAGGCAGTTATATTCAAAGAGCAATGATGAAAATATTGAATCAAATATAACTTATCTCATGCATTAATTAAAAGTAACAACTCCCCAAAAATTACGGCCAAAGATTAGTCAAAAACAACAACTGGGTAGGGCCCACTAGGTGTCAACGGTAAAAAATAACTCATCAACGCCCAACGGCTATATTTTCTTGTCAGCGTTTGCCTAAAGCCTTGTCAGCGTCACGATTGGTCTTAACAGCGTTTGGAGAAAAACTTGTCAGCGTCTTAAAAAAAATAAAAATATTTAAAAAGAAAAAGACCTTAACAAAGTAATTTATCCTAAGGGAAATATCTTGCAAGTTGATAATAATTACTGGGTGGCAAGCACTGTCCACTTATGCACACTTGCTTAAGCAAGATAGACACAAATGTCCTCAAGTGTCCCTTGCTAACCAAAATACTTACCAACAAAGTTATTTCATAAAAGCCTTTGTAACTCCCAGGTAAATCCATAACAAAAATATTCCCAAGTCTCCCAACAGACCACAACCAATTCTAGGCCAAAAATGTCTTGGCAGCATGCAAAGTTGATATACTATGCATGCTACAGTGCCTCATGGTTTAGTAAAACTAACCCATACTCACCTGTGGACACAATCTAGAATTGTGATAAGAGTATCATATGGATACCCAAAAATCCTAAAAGGTCCTAAAACCTCCCCTTAAACTATGATACATGAGTTTCTCAAAATATATATGAACATTAAAAATTTATGTCAAGATAGGAATATAAATATTCCAACCATCATCCATAAACAAAAACATGTCCATATGGCTCTTCAAAGATCCATAAGCAACTCTGTATCTAATGGCATAAAGCTAACACCATCTGCACATTTAGATTGAAAACCACAAAACTAACATTGTTGCTGACAACGCCCCGATAACACATAACAGCGTTGAAAGAAGCTTTGTCAGCGTTAGACAATTATATTGCTGACAACGTTGCAAAAAACACTTATCAGTGTTCAGACAACCTTTGTCAGTGTTAGAAAAATATAGTGGAAAATCTAAATCATCAAAAAGACCAATAATAATAATGCATCATCCTGTACATACTTTTACAAAAAGAAACCAAAACACATATTAAGTGAGATTAACCATTCCAATACTTGTTACCAAGTATTGAAATCTTCCAGTATCAAAAGGTTTAGTTAATAAATCTGACACATTTTCCTCAGTGTCAACCCTATCTGGTTGTATTAAACCTTTCTCAAAGCAATCTCTTATAAAATGGTGTCTAATTTCTATGTGTTTAGTTTTAGAATGATGTACAGGATTCTTAATGATGCATAAAGTACTATTATTGTCAACAAATATCTTAGTATGCATAAAATTATACCCATAATCCAACAGCTGGTTCTGAATCCACAATACTTGACCACAACATGCTGCTGCAGCCACATACTCTGCTTCAGTTGTAGAATTAGCCACCACTGTTTATTTCTTGCATTGCCAAGATATTAATCTGCTCCCAAGAAATTGACATCCACCAGTTGTGGATTTCCTATCAAACTTGTCACCTCCATAATCACTATCTGAATATGCAATCAGCTCCAATGGTGAATCCTTTGGGTACCACAAACCAAGATTAGGGAAACATCTTAGGTACCTAAAGATCCTCTTCACATCATAAAGGTGACATTCTTTGGGATTCACTTGATGGCGTGCACATGCACACACAGCAAACATGATATCAGGTCTGGAAGCAGTAAGATACATCAAGGATCCAATCATGGATCTATAATGCCTGACATCAACATCTTTCCCATCTCCAATCTTTCCCCAGGGGTGTTCTCTATCCATAGGAGTAGAAGCCCTCTTTTCATGTGGAGAAAAGCCAAACTTCTTCAAGATCTCAGCAACATATTTGTCCTGGGAGATGAAGATACCATCTTCTTTCTGCTGAACTTGTAAACCAAGAAAGAAGTTCATCTCCCCCATAGCACTCATCTTGAATTTGTCTGTCATAAGCTTGGAGAAATCCTCACTCATCTTTGGATTAGTAGACCCAAAAATGATATCATCAACATAGACCTGCACAAGCAACACATCTTTTCCTTTCTTCTTTGTAAACAGTGTCTGATCTATGGTGCCCCTTTTGAATCCATTGTCCACCAAATAGGTAGACAAAGTACCATACCATGCTCTAGGGGCTTGATGAAGGCCATACATAGCCTTTTTGACTCTATACACTTTATCTGGATGCTCAGGATCCTCAAAACCAGGAGGTTGCATGACATAAACTTCCTCAACTATGGTGCCATACAAGAATGCACTCTTTACATCCATTTGATAGACTGTGAAGCCCATGCAAGATGCATAGGCTAGAAAAATCCTAATAGCTTCAATCCTTGCAACTGGTGCAAAGACTTCTTCATAGTCTATCCCCTCCTCTTGTGTATAACCTTGAGCCACTAACCTTGCCTTGTTCCTGACCACAATACCTCTTTCATCTCTTTTGTTCCTAAGAACCCATCTTGTCCCTATTGGTCTGACATATCTAGGACAATCAACCAGCTCCCAAACATCCTGAATAACAAATTGGTGAAGCTCATCCTGCATTGCTTCCACCCAACTTGGTTCTTTGAGAGCATCAAATATCTTCTTGGGTTCTTCTTGTGACAGAAAACATGCAAACAAACATGCTTGCACAAGAGGGGTATCAACCTTCTTGTGTATATTGGCAATAAATCCACCAAGACTTTGATGGGATCTTCTTGTCTGAACTGGAGTCATAACATCACCAATGATCTGAGATGAGGGGTGATTCTTCATTGTGGAAGTGAGAAATCCTCCTTCAAAAAGTCTGGTGTCCTCAACTTCACGCTCCAAGTTGCCAATATCTTCTTCATCAGACTCTCTTTGAGCAACAGGAATCTCTTCATGGACATTGGAAGGTCCACCTTGTTCAAAACTGGAAGAGAAAAGATGCCCATAAGTGTTGTCAACGTTTGAATCTTGGTTGTCAGCGTCAGGGCTGACAGCGCCTGAAATGTTGTTGTCAACGTCTGAATTGGTCTTGTCAGCGCTAGATTTGCCTTTGTCAGCGCCTGAAGAACCATGCATGTTTGTATTTGGTGGTATTTGGAAACCACCATTAGCTTGTCCAGCAGCAGCAGCAGCAGCAAAAGCATTTGTCCAAATGGGAATTGTGACATACTCAAATGTAGGAGATGCCTTTTCTGCTTGTGATCCAACCCTCTCATCAACCTGTGTACCTGAAACATTAAAAACTTGTTCTTCCACAACATTTGAAGCTACCTTCACAATGTCTGGATTAGTGACAGGCATATAATTTAAAGTTCTAGATAAGGGTTCCAAATCAAACAACCAATTAGGGCCACTTTCAGGATCACTAGGTTTATTCTCTAAGAACCTAACATGAGCTCTCTCAACAATACGTTTGTCCTCCTTAAGATAAACCCTATAACCCTTGCTCTGGACTGAATACCCCATGAAGTAACCTTCATCACCTTTTGCACTAAATTTCCCTAAGGCATCACTAGTGTCTAAGACTACTACATGACATCCAAAAGGTTTGAGAAAACCAATATTAGGTTTTCTTCCCCAAAGTAACTCATAAGGTGTCTTGTTCTGAATTTTGTTAACCAATGCTCTATTTTGCACATAGCATGCTGTATTAACAGCCTCAGCCCAAAAGGCTATGGGAAAGTGAGCATCAGCCAACATTGTTCTAGCTGCTTCAATGAGGTATCTATTTTTCCTTTCAGCAACCCCATTTTGTTGTGGGGTTCTAGCAATACTAAACTGCCTAGTAATTCCCTTCCTGGCACAAAAATCATCTAGCTTCTTGTTCCTAAATTCTCCACCATTATCACTCCTAAGCATCTTAACCTCATTGCCAGACCTTTTCTCAATTTGAGTGATAAATGCAATAAGAACATCAGCTGTGTCACTCTTCATAGCTAGAAAGAATGTCTAAGTAAACCTAGAAAAGTCATCAGTGACAACAAAACAATATGACTTGCCATTCAAACTTTCTATATTAGTTGGACCAAAAAGGTCCATGTGAAGCATATGAAGAGGTCTGGAACTAGTATGAACCTGCTTGGACTTGAATGAGACCTTGTGCTGCTTGCCTTTAAGACATGCAACACAAGAGTGGTCATTGTGGAAGGCCTTCTCAGGCAAACCATCAACTAAACCAAGCCTCACAAGTCTATTTATATTTTTAAAATTTATGTGCCCTAGTCTCCTGTGCCACAAATTACTTTCATCTACTGAGGCCTTAGCATAAAAACAAGACATATTTGCATTCACTTTAATCCCATTTAAATTCACATTATATATGTCCTTATGCCTAGGTGTTCTATACTCAATGTACTTCTCATTAGGGATCTTAAAATCCTTGCTTAACACCAAACACTCAGTATCAGTGAAAAGAACTTTATTTTTGTTATCACATACTTGTGATACACTAAACAGATTATAATCCAGTTCTTTTACCAGGAAGACGTTTTCAAAACGTAGATTATTGGTGAGAAGGGTTCCTTTGCCTGTAATGGTGCCATATCCCCCTCCAAAGTATACCTTATCACCATCTTGAATAGGAGTGAAGTTCGTCAGATAGTCTTCCTTTCCTGTCATGTGCCTTGAGCATCCACTATCCCAATATCCATAATCATTGATCTGCTTTGGAATGCCCTGCACATAAAGAAAACAAATTAGTTTTCTTTGGGAACCCAAGTCTCAGAAGACTTGGATTCAACTGGTTGTTCAATAAGAAAAGACTTAGTTCTCATAACAACCCCATTAACATCCCTTTTAGGATGAAAAACCCAGTTAACCTCAATAGGTTTTGTAATGACTTTTGAAATATAATTAAATCTATTGCAAGTCATTGAAATTCCATTATCATTAGGGTTTTGATCTTTCTTGGGCCTCCATGTTAAGCTTGTAGAAGCTTTAGACCCCTTACCTTGTGGCTGAAAATATTTAGGTCTGGGCACGTTTCTGTCAGCGTTAGAATTTGTCCTGTCAACGCTGAAATTACCCTTGTCAGCGTTGAACCTAGGGTTTGCTACAGAAACCCATTGCCTACTTGACCAGGTGTTTGTCTTTTGAAATGGTCTTTGTCCATGAGTGTTAGACCCTCTAGTAAAGAATGGGGCAGGTCTAATCACTTGTGGACTTTGCTGCACACAAGGGTTGGGTCTGACAACGTTTGACTTCCTAACAACGTTGACTTTCTTCCTGTCAGCGCTGAAATTGTTCCTGTCAGCGCTGGCTTTGGGAGCGTTGACACATTTGTATGACAAATGTGAAAAGCTACCACAAGTATAACAGGCGTTCTTAGACACATTCTTAGGTCTAGAAGCAAAGAAACCTGTTCCATGATTGTTAACTTGGCTCTTGGGTGACCTGTTATTTCTATACATCTCTGCATATTTAATGGTAGGTCTTCTAACAGTGTTTGAGCCTAGGTCAACAGCTTTACCAGTAACTGGGTGAGTAACCTTAATGGGTGGTGATTCATTGGGACTTTCACATAGCAACCCTCCCTTAACAAATAAAGTAGGGTTTGCTTTCTTCCACTCATTTAGGTCAGTCAATTTTTGTTGATACTCTTCTACTGGAGTGACAACTCTTGGTGGAGGAATGAATTCCTCTTCTTGGCACTCTGGAATACCAGTCCAAGCTAAATCCTTTCTAAGGACACCATAGAAGTCACCAGCTGGTGGTGGAACCAGAGAGTAATCATTCTCATCCATCCCAATCCCAGTCATGTCCTTAGGATCTCTTTGTTTAGCAACACAGTCTCCTAGGGCTTGGGTGGCTTTATCAAATCTTTGAATCTTGAGGTCAACATTATCTTTATTCTTAATGGCCTCATCTAACTTAGCCTGTAGGTCTTTATTGACCTTTGACATGATATTTCTAATATCCATACTACCTTCTAGCTCATGTTTTAAGATATTTATCTTATCTTTTAAATCAAATTCCATTTTCTTATATTCAGAAACGGTTTTCTCAGTTGCAGTAAGAGCTAGTTGGTAATTGGATAATTTACACCTTTCAGTGCTCATATCCTCTTTTAGTTTTAACACCACTTTGTTAAGTCTGTCAGTGTTTAACCTACAACCTTTGCTACAAAAAGCATCATTATATACCTCATTATCAGATGAAGAGGAGGAGTGTGCCATGAGAGCATATTCAACATGCTCTTCTTCTTCAATATCAGCAATCAAAGCTTTGTCCTCTTCAGCATCCTTAGCCAGATAGCTCGAATCCCATCCAGTACCATCAATTCCTTGAACTGCAACCATGGCTTTGGAGTCTTGAGCCTTAACATCCTGACTTGAGGGTTTACCAGCATCAGACCTTCTAGGAGATCTGCATTCCCTCATGAAGTGCCCCATACGATGACAGTTGTAGCATTCAACTTTGGATTTATCAAATCCAGCTGTATCTTTGGCATTGAAGGTCATCTTCTTTTTAAACCTTCTGTTCCACCTATTTGCTCTTATACTAGCAAGAGCCATGTTCCACTTGATGTCCATCTCTTCTAAGTGCTCATCACTTATTTGCTCAAGGTCCTCATAAGTAATCACTGAACCATTGGGCAAGGAAGCAATGTAAGCACAAACAGTATCCAAATCTAAACCAGCAGGTTTAACTCTTGGGGAGTCATTCTTGAAAGTGTCAGCGTCTGAAAAGGAGGCGTTGACAGGACTTGTTCCAGCGCTGACATATGATGATCCAGTAACTGGATGTATATATGACTCCTTCTGATTGAATTGACCTTCACTATGAGAGAAGAAGGCCATGTTGCTGGTGCTAGCTTTGCTTCCTTGTGCTGAAAGAGTTTCATCTTCCAACAGTCTTAGTTTGTTGTAAATGTCATCAAACGAAGAGCTCTTGTAAGTATTATTGGCAAGAATAGATCTTGCCTCAATCTTCCATGTCTCACCAAGACTTTTCAGAAAAGTAGCATTGGTGTCAATATCACCAACTTGAGTCCCCATGAAGGATAATTTGCTTGTGATGTCAAGCAATCTGCTTCTCACACTGCTCAGTTTCTCATTGGGCTGAGCTTTGAAGACAGCATAATCATGCAGAAGTTGCTTTTTCTTTTCTTCCTTAGTTTCTGCATTACCACCATATGCAACTTCAATTGCTTCCCAAAGATCCTTAGCAGATTCATAGCTTCTATACTTGTGCTGATTTTCTTGTCCCAAAGAGACTTTCAGAATATTTAGGGCTTTCATGTCTGCCCTTTTCTTTGCAATATCTTCAGCACTTACAGCTCTACCATCTCCAGGTTTTTCTTTCTTATCTTCATCAGGACATCCTTCAACAGCTGATCTTGCCGTAATGGCATCCTGAATCTTTTGAGCCTTATTGAATGAGTTTCCATATTCAATAATGTCCCAGAGTGTGTAGTCAAAGATCCCCAGATATTGTTCAAAGTTGAACCTCCATAAGTCAAAGTTGGTTGCATCAAGCATGGGAATCTTGATGTTTGGTAAGGATGAGGAGGAGGTGTTTATCGCTTCAGACATGATGTTTTTAGGGTTTTGAGAAAATTAGGGTTTTGGTGTTCGTATATCGTTCTGGTGTTCTTCAAAGATCAAAAGTTTCTCAACAAGCTCTGATACCACTTGTTGATCCCAAACTTAGATCGATTAGCTTTGTGTATACGAGATTAGATCAAGTATAACACGTAGAGAAACCTTTGTTATATGCTTTGTGAATCTAAGTATTATGCGGAATTTAATACTTAAACAAGAACACAAGATGTAAACAAAACTTTCACTTTGATTATGAATATCAAAATTGCTTATAATGAAAGATGCTTACGAATGAAAACTTGATATAACTTATAAAACTGATTGTGAACATTAACCTAAAAGATCTTCTTTTATAGATTAAGAAGTCTTGTACAATAAGCTACGAATCAACTATTCTAGGTAAAGATAATAATGGAAAATACAATGTCGAGTTTATCTTTACCATACAAATAAAGAAACAAATAAACAAAAGATTCGTATAAGATAACTTCCATCAGTGCTTGTCTTCCAGGCTATCAGCGTTGACTTTCCTCTGTGTCAACGCTTGGCTGTCAGCGTCCAATGTCATCTTATCAGCGCTTGAACTCTTCTTATCAGCGTCTAGTGAACTGACCCATAATTTATTCCCAACAATCGATAACCCAAATAAGCAGTTAACATAAGCTATATCTTAACTGAGACAAGTAAGCAGATCCAAACAACTCCAACCAAATAGAAACTTATCAAACACAAAACTAAATAAGCTAACTGATTCTAAACAGATTAATCAAGTGCAGATCCAAACAGTAATAGACAAAAACTTATCAGAAATATAAAAATCAAACACCAAAATCCAAACAGTGATTATAAAGCAATTCTAAATAAACAATAACCAAACTAAATCAATCTAACAAACAGATTCCAACAAACGATCAAACCAGATAAGCAGATTAAACAAATAAGCTATAACATTAACCTGAAAACAAAAGGAAACACAAACCTGTTGGAGAAAAACGTTGGGTCAAAGTAACGCGCTGAGCGTACTTGTGATCGAATCGAAACACCACCTCAAGTCATCAACATCATCACCATAAGCCAAATACTCTCGAACCAAACGACTACTCTCGAAACGAATCCGAACCAGAAAGTATCCCAATCCGAGAACCAATATTTCGAACAGTAAAACTTCTTTTAATCTCCCAGTGGGGAAGATCGTCAATACTTTCCTTTATCTTTTTTTTATATAATAATAAAAATACGAACAGTAACAATATATATAGAAATAGATTCAACTTTGAGAATTAAACAGTAACTGAAATTTAAATGAGACGAGATTAAATCAAAATAGACTTTTCATTAATTAAATAAGAAATTACATTACTAGAATTAAAAGAATTACAAGATTAAACCTATTTTACTGAAAAATAAAAAAATAAAGAAGAGCACACTCAAATTACATGATAGAGGGGGGGTTTTATAGGAGAACCCCCAGAAACCCTAATCTTGGCTTCTCTTGTAAGCATCAAATCTGAACCGTTGATTTCTTCATTCATCTTCTCTTTCTTCAAACCCTTCAATCTTGCGGCTAAAAATTGATCATGCACCCACGGATCGCCAGCATGGCGAATGTTGTGTTTCTTGTGTTTGTTGAGAGATGATGTGGATGCTCTTTATTGGTGGGATTGGTGATATGAGTTGGTTTAACCAATTAAATCAAGGCTTTTAGCCACGGTGGATTGATGGGTTGAGGACCACATGGTGGATTGATCCGATTCTTGGGGGGAATTAATTCCCTTGGTGTGAATTATCATTTGAGGGTAAAAGCCCCAAATTTGGTGGTTAATTTTTGTGAGGTAAATAGATTTAGGGTTTGAGGGAGAGGTGCGAGTTTTGGGGAAGAAAGGGTGGTGATTGTTGTGTGTTTTTATTTTACTTCGTTTGTAACAAAGTCAAATGTGGGATGGGGTAAAGTTATTTTATTTGGGGAGTGGGTAAAATGGGTGTACACGTGGGAGATGTGAGGGTGAGAGTTACGTGTGTGTAAATGTGTTGAACATTTCGTTTCATTTAAAGTAAATACACATTTACTTTATTTTCTGTTTGTGTGTATTTGACTGGTCAAGGGAAAAACAACCCCATCCATCCGTTTGTTTTGTTTGAGAAATGGGATTTGGACCCAAATTTGGTTTACTCCTTTTCAACAGTCTAGTATTTGGGCTTTGGCCCAAAATTTGTTTAATACTTCCCACGTCTTATACTTTGTAAATGGGTTTTTAGATTGGGCCTCACCCCAAATAACTTAACTCTTTTAGGCCCAATAAGAACATGTGGGTCCCACTTGGTAAATCCGTGAATCTATGAAAACGACTTTTCTTGTGGTCTTGATAAACTTTCTTCAAACCCGTGTCGGTTTTGCCGGATTCGTGAACTTAGGCACACTTTTGATCATTTGACTTTGTCTTCGACTTTTTCTTGACTTTTCTTCGAATTTGACCGTGAAGTCCCGTGTTTTCTCTTCTTTTGATCATTTGTACCTATTTAAACACAAGAACACAAAACCACGCGTAATTCCGACATTTATGATATAAAACACATGATTAGGTCTTGTTTTTACTTGATTTTAGTGGCAAAAGGATAAGTTTTTACACACTTATTAACGACATACCCTTAATCACAAACTTCCCCGCATGGTAGTTTGCGATGTCCGCAAACCATGGGGTACTATCATCACCACGAAAAGCAATCATACCAAGCGTCTCGAGAGGAAATGTTTCATTTATTTCCTTGTTCTCTCGATCGCTTTGGTGAGGATTCTCAAGTCGAGATAAATGATCGGCCGCGATATTCTCGGCTCCTTTTTTTGTCTAGAATTTTGACATTAAATTCTTGAAGGAGGAGAATCCACCGGAGCAACCTCGGCTTAGCATCTTGTTTATTAAGAAGATATTTGATAGCCGAGTGGTCCGTATACACTATGGTTTGAGACAAGACGAGATATGGTCTAAACTTTTCAAAAGCATACACAACGGCAAGTAACTCCTTTTCCGTTGTAGTGTACTTTGTTTGAGCATCCGTCATAGTCTTACTTGCATGGTGTATAGGCAAGAAGTGTTTTGACTTACGTTGCCCCAAAACCGCACCTACCGCATAATCACTAGCGTCACACATAATTTCAAAAGGTAGATCCCAATCCGGGGCAACCAAGATTGGAGATTCGGTTAACTTTCTTTTAAGCATCTCAAAGGCTTGAATACACTCATCTAAAAAGATGAAAGGAGTCTCTTTTTCCAAAAGATGGGTCATAGGCCGAGCTATCTTAGAGAAGTCTTGTATAAAACGACGATATAAGCCGGCATGGCCGAGAAAACTCCTTACTCCCTTAACGGTGGTGGGTGGAGGCAATTTGGCAATCACGTCGATTTTAGCCCTATCAACCTCAATACCGGCCTTAGAGATCTTATGTCCTAACACAATTCCCTCTTTGCACATGAAGTGACATTTCTCATAATTAAGCACAAGATTCGTTTCCTCACAACGTTGCAACATTCTTTCAAGGTTAGAGAGACATGAAGTGAAAGATTCCCCAAAAACCGAAAAGTAATCCATGAAGACTTCCATGGTTTTCTCGATCATATCATGGAAAATGGCCATCATGCACCTTTGGAACGTCCCCGGAGCATTGCATAGTACAAAAGGCATACGACGATAAGCAAATGTTCCATAAGGACAAGTGAATGTGGTCTTTTCTTGATCACGAGGGTCAATGGGGATTTGGAAATAGCCAGAAAATCCATCCAAAAAGCAATAGAATTCATTCCCCGCTAGTCTCTCTAACATTTGATCCATAAAAGGTAATGGAAAATGATCCTTCCTAGTGGCATCATTAAGTTTCCTATAATCAATACAAACACGCCAACCGGTCACAAGCCTAGTAGGAATCGATTCATTATCCTCATTAGTAACAACCGTTATTCCTCCTTTCTTTGGAACACAATGCACGTGGCTAACCCATGGACTATCCGAGATAGGGTAGATCATTCCGGCGTCTAGAAGTTTAGTGACTTCCTTTTTTATCACCTCATGAATCTTTGGATTGACCCTTCTTTGATTTTGGATAGCGGGTTTATAATCATCATCCATTAAAATTTTATGAGTACAAAATTTGGGATCTATACCCTTAGTGTCGGAGATTTTCCATGCAATGGCCCGTTTATGTTTCTTAAGCACTTTGATAAGTTCATCCTTTTCATTTTCCTTTAATCCCTTAGCAATAATCACCGGTAACTTATCCGTTCCTTCAAGAAAAGCATAATCCAAATGAGTAGGTAATTCCTTAAGTTCTAATTCGGGTGCTTCCTCAATAGATGTTTTCACTTTAGTCTCATTTTCATTCACAACTTTTAAATCCATAGGTGGTGATTCAAAAGGATCCAAATTCAACAATTTTTCAATCAACGCAATATCTCCCTCGGGATCAAAATTCTCACTAACAAACTCACTAGGATTAAATGGTGTGCTAAGGTAATCATCAATTTCCTTTTCGATTTTTGAATAACCATTATTCTCAAGCTCTTCAAGAACGAAGTCATCTCCCTCAAATGGAGTGAGTGGAGGCTTAGCCGAAGAGATAATAGGATTCGATGAAGTGGGATTGCCACTTTTAGAAGTATCCGAAAAACCAAGCATATCTTGCGAAACCTCTTCGCTAGCAACATCAATCACATCGACTTGATTGATCGATTCCTCATCGTCTTCGGAAGAAAACTTCGAGATGTTACAAACATTAAGAGTGATACTTTCATCATCAAAACGTAAAGTCAATTTTCCCTCTCTCATGTCAACTAAATAACTAGCCGTATTTAAAAACGGTCTTCCCAAAATAAGAGGCACTCGAGAATTTTCCAGATAATCACAAATTACAAAATCCGCCCGAAAAATGAGCTTTCCTACTTTGACTAATACGTCCTCGGCTATACCTTTTGGAAAGGCGATCGATCGATCCGCTAGCTCGATAGTCATCTTAGTAGGTGAAAGCTCGGGAAGTGATAACCTTTTCCATACGGAAAGAGGCATCAATTTAATGCTAGCGCCAAGATCGGCTAATGCTAAGCATTCTTCCATATTAGGGAAATCACATGGTATCAAAAATTGACTGGGGTCTCCAAGCTTTTTGGGAAACTTTTTAGAGAGAACCGCGGAACAACTTTCATTTAAGGATGTAGATACTTCAACTAATTTCTCCTTATCGTTCATCAACCTTTTAATTGTCGAAGCAAACTTAGGCATGCTAAGCAATGCATCCGCGAAACTAAGATTAATATACATTTTCTTAAACACATCTAGAAACGTAGAAACTTGAGCATTGGTCTTTTTGTAGAGCTTCTCTTTGGTAAGTCTCGAAGGGTAGGGTAGTGTGGGTTTAGTCTTCGGAAGCTCGGGTTCTGGAATAGGCAATTGGTCTACCTTTGCTGGAATAGGAATTTCCTTTTCTTTAACCACCTCGGGTTCTTGCTCCACTTCCCTTACCGTAGAGGTACTCACATGTGGAAGCAAAGGTCCGTCTAAAGCTTTCCCACTACGTGTGGTTATGGCTTTCATCTCACCCTTCGGATTTGGAATGGTGTTACTAGGTAAGCCACCCGAAGACGAGGAAGGTTGACTCATAAAAGATTCAAACATCGAAAGCAATTTGTTTTGACCTTGTTCCAAATTTTGTTGCATACGATTTTGGTTTTGCTCTAGCCTTTGTTGATTAAGCTCAATCTTATTGTTTTGCCCTTTAATTGTATTTTGAAAATTGAGTTTCAAAGTATTTATTTGCCCTTGAATGTTATTTTGAAAAGCTTTCATATTTGCCTCATTTGACTTGATATAACTTGACAACTCATTTTGAATATTCCCTTGAAAACCTTGATTGTTTTGATTAGCATTAAAACCATTTCCTTGATTATAAATCCCTTGGTTACCACGGTTAAAATTATTCCCACTGTTACCATTGTTGTACCTATTTTGAACCGGTGGGAAACCCGGTGGAGCAACATGATTTTGACGAGGAACTTGACCGTTGGAGCCATAAGTTCCCATCGCGGCAAAAGTGATAGCTTGATCAAACCCTGTGTTTAAACAAGCATAATTAGGATGTGCTCCACCACATGATACACAAACATTCTCAACCATATTAAGGGATCCATGAGGATTCTTCCTAATCTCACTCAACAAATTCGCAAATCCACTATCAATCTTAGAGTCCAATCTAGCAGTCTTGGGATTCACATTGGAAACAACCGGTGTGTTTCGTGAATATTGTGCTCTAGACTTATCCTCAATTATTCTCCATGCGTCTCTCGGAGTTTTTCTTAAAAGATTACCACCCGCGGCGGCATTTAAAGAATCTTGTTCAATCATATTTAGCCCATTATAAAAAGTATTTATTTGATGCAATTCCGAGAAACCGTGGTGTGGACATTGTCTCAACAAATCTTTAAATCTTTCCCATGCAACCCCAAACGATTCATGCACTTTTTGTTCAAATCTAGTGATCTCGTTCTTAAAGTGTGTTGTCTTAGAAGGTGGAAAGAAATAATTCATGAACTTAGACACTAAATCATCCCATGTTAAGATCGAACCCGGTGGTTCTTTCTCATACCAAAGCTTAGCATTACCCTCGAGCGAGTACGGAAAAAGCATGAGCTTAATCACGTCATTCGCCACATCTCTAAACTTGAGAGTCGAGGTAATCGATTAAAATTCCGAATGTGAGAATGCGGGCTATCGGTCTCATTGCCACGAAATTGGTCGGCACGAATGAGCGATAAAAGACCCGTCTTAATCTCAAAATGATTCGCCAAAATAGCCGGCACAACGATTGCTTCCCCATACCCTTCGGTGGGTGCACGGAGCAATTCCTCCATTGTTCGGTTATCGGCCATCTCTACAACAATAGGTGGAAGCTCGGGTTCCACTATTCGTTGTTGACGATTTCTATTTCTACGAGGAATGTTTTCAAGCCTATTAAAATCAATCACAAGACGAGAAGAACGTAATTGCATACACTACAAAGACGAGAATTTAGAGGATTGAAGAAAAGAAATTAGACAAGAAGAAGATTATTTTTGGTATTTTTTTGGTTTTGCTCAATCAATAATGATCGATAAAAACAAGGAATAAGGATACCCTCGGTCGACTTTGAAACGATAGGTGAAAACCTAAACGTCTCGAGGTTCAATAAGTAAACAACAAAAATAAGATTTATTACTACTTGAGTCGGCAAACCAATAATAAGTCGTCCCTCTCAATATACGCACAAGCAAGCGGGGAAACGAGGTGACACAAAGCACTTAAAAACCTTTTTCCTTAGACGGCCTTTTATAGCACGTCGCCTTATACCCACCTTATAGTTTGTATAAATCGAGTTCAAACTTCTTATTAGTATTTATCTATTTTGCCTTTTATTTTTGTTTTGGATTCGACTACAATAGCTAGGTGATGAAATCCCAACTAAGGCTTATTTGAAAGATATGTAAATTTATTGTGCTACGTAATACAATATATTATTCACAAAAAACGAGAAAAACGATACATACTATATAATAGAAAAATAACAAAACTTTCCGAGGACGGAAAGGGTCTTCAAATCAACGATCAACAAATCTGCACAAAGACGAATCGTACACATGATCCCCGGCAGCGGCGCCAAAATTTTTGATGTGTGGAGATGTGTATAGTGATAATATGAGATACGTTATAGGGTAAATTAGAAAATTACCTTTAGGAAAAAGTAATAGACTAATAATACCAATGACGAATTCAATTAAACACGTTGGTGACTCAAGTTCGTTGTACACGAAGATCTTATGAATTTGAGACGTTTTGTTTTGATTTGGACAATTGATTCGAATTGGTTTTCGGTTTTTAAACTAAAATTAAAATCTATCAATTTTAAACTATTAAAACTTATCCTAAAGTGCATGAATCGTAAACCCCGCTATTTTAAAAAAAATCTACAAACAATTAATTATTTAAAAATTAAAACACTTTTTAAAAATTAAACTAATTAAAAATCTTTAAAATTTAATCTACTAAAAAAATCTATAAAATAAATCTATTTAATTTCTTTTAATCTATAAAAACTTTAAACTTATAAAACTTTATTTAGAAATTACTTAAAACAAATCTTATTTAAAAAAGTATTTTTATTTAAAGCTAATATTTATAAAATTCTAATTAAAAATAAACTAATTAAACTTTTTTAAATTTAATAAAGACATTTTTTTTTAATTTTATTTATTATTTATTCTATTAAAACTAAGATTTGTTAAATAAAAAAAATGTAAATACTATTTGATTAAACGAAACTGAAAATTTACTTTAATAAAAATTTGCCTCACTAGGATACTGTATATTAATTAAGTTTACAAAATAAAACTAAAAGAAGCTAGCTAGCCTAGTGGTTATCACGCTGGGCAAATAACCAATGGGTCTCGAGTTCGATTCCCAGCAACTGCATATTTTTTGGATTAAATTCTTCTTTGGACAAATGAAGAAAAACAAGCCTCAGGAGAGACTTTTTAAAGCTTATTGATAAGCTTATTTGCTTCAAAAGCTATTAAGAAACAACTATTTGAGCTTATCGGATTAGTGAATCTGATAAGCTAATTGCTTGAACAAAAATGCATAAATATCAACAAACCAAACAATTAAAAACTATGATTCAGTAGACAAAATAAACATCCCAACTAAGCAGAATAATCAACAAACAAATCCCTAATACTAACTGAATTTAACACAATCTATATTCAGCAAAGATCAGAAATTACTGAACATTTAAACCAGTAAAACAAAGCTTCAAATATCCAACGAATTGATAAGTAATAGTTTGAACATACAACGAATTTATTATTTTCACAGATATCTAATTCTCTACCAACGTTTCAACATAGCAATTTCAAACATCTTATCAACCTTTAACTAAGAAATACCAAGCAGTTATTAAAAACTTCTATCCCCCATTTTTTGTATAAATCCAGCAAAAAGAAGTATAACAAACACGTTTCAATCACTTAAAATCTCTCAGCATAAAACTTATCAGAACACACTTTAGCAGTTAAATATTATCACTCAAGTTCTCAGAACAAACAGTTAACTCAAAACAATTAGCAAATAAAGCTAACATCAAAAACTTCTTAAACTATCTAACAGATTAATCTAAAACAGGTTTATTACAACTATTAAAATAATTAAACTAAATCATACTAGCAAACTTGTCAAATCATTCAAAATTTAACATCAATTAAAAAGAACTTCGCACCTTTTTGTAGATAACCTTTGAGACGTAGGCTAGCGCTGAGCTACCTAAGAACCGAAACTAGACCACCATTCTCCATCAATCTCCATTAACCGAACCACCATAAAAGAATCGACCCAGTATCATTCGAGCCAAACAATTATTTTAATCAAACCATTAGGGTTTGATTTATTTCCCAATTTCACTCTTATATTATCCAATTAAACTATGATCAAAGTTTAAACAGATAATAGATTATCATTTATGTCATCAGTTTTAGAGTTTAATCAGTAAGTATATATATTATTCTTCTCCGAAAATTTAATAAAAACAGAATAATAGACAATTAACAAGAACCGAGACTTTTATTAAATCATCAGTTTGTTACAATACTTTGAATAAAATTACAAAAACCTAAAAACTAAATTGACATAATAACTTTAAGAAAGAAAAAGGGATGAAAAATACAAGTAAATTGGGGGTTTTTATAGCCACCCCCAAGGGCTTGCTGAGAGGATATCCGGATCTTCTTAGGAATATTCCATATGATTTCGCCTTTGATCTTCACTTTCTCTTTCTTTGATTGATCGGATGGCTGGTGATCACTCTTGTTCACGCGGATCGCCAAAGTGGCACTGGTTTATGCTAGTTGTGCTTCTTTGAAGCTCTTTGATTGGCTGAATGGAGAATTGATGTGTTATCTCCAATAGAAAATCGCCACGTATCATTGCTCGTTCCATCCTCTCTTCCTATAAATTGGGGGAATTAATTCCCCCACACGTGATTAACACGTGGGATCAAAACCCCTATGTTTAATTTACTTTTTGGGTGATTAGGGTTTTTGGGAATAGTACTAAGGTTACTGGTTTTGCTATGGTGAAGAAGAGAGAAGACATAGAACTTATCGAAAGTTTATTTATTAAATGAAAGAAAGTGGGTGAGAGATATGAACGAATGGGTGGATGGGGTACGGTTTATTCATTAATGTGAAAGTTGAGATATTTATTTATTTATTGTGAGTGGGTGTATTATACACGTTTAATAAAAACGTGTAGAAGTGAAAGATTTGACCAAAAATGAAAGGTTGAGTGTGAGTTATATTCATTCGTTTGTACAAACAAAAACCTAAACCCAATCTGTCTTCATTCGTTTCTTTCAATCCGTAGCTGTTGGGCTTTGGGCCCAAGACTAATTATACCATCCGTCCCATATTCTTCATTTGGGCCTTTTAAGTTTTCAAAACACCTCAATAAATTAACTAGAAACTTAAATGGGCTTTTGAGCCCATTTACCCCATTTTGGGACCCACTTGGCCAAAATCCTTTATTTAAATATTAAATCCTCTAAATTGAACTCGGTTTTGGCTTCCTCGATCTTTTCTTCAAACTCGTGTCGATAATTGCCGGTTTTCGCAAACTTGGTACCTACACACATTCAAACAAGAAAACAACATATCCAAGGCATATTTGATACATTTTGTGCAATATTTCATTGTTTTAAGCTACAAATGATATGAGTAAATACACTCATATCAGATACCCTCCGATTAGGCAAAAGAAAAGAGGAAAGGCCCCAGAGTGCAACAAGGTGATACTCGAGGAGGCGAAAAAGCTAGTAGACGCAGGAATCATGAGGGAAGTTTACTATCATGACTGGCTCGCTAACCCAGTAATGGTGAAGAAACATGATGGTAGCTGGCGTATGTGCGTTGATTTCACAGACCTCAATAAAGCTTGTCCCCAAGATTGCTATCCACTCCCAGAGATAGATTAGAAGGTAGAATCGGTGTGCGGGTACCCCTTCAAATGCTTCCTAGACGCGTACAAGGGATACCACCAGATACAAATGGTAGAAGAGGACGAAGAAAAAACAGCATTCCATACCAGCCAAGGTGTGTACTACTACATAAAAATGCCATTTGGACTCAAAAATGCAGGGGCCCACGTATCAACGGTTGGTTGATAAAGCGTTTGAAATCCAAATAGGGCGAAATTTGGAGGTGTATGTCGACGATTTGGTGATAAAAAGCCACAAAAAGAGTGAGCTTATCCGGGATATAGAGGAAACATTCTCGACACTCAAGAGAATAAACATGAAGTTAAATCCCAAGAAATGCACTTTTGGGGCAACAAAAGGCATGTTCCTAGGATACATGATTGACCCCAATGGCATGAAGCCCTGTCTGGAAAAAACAGACGCGGTCATTCAACCCAAAGCCCAAAAACAAAAAAGGAAGTACAATCGCTAAATGGGAAACTAGCAGAGCTGAACAGGTTCCTGTCTAAATCAGTGGAGAAGTCGCTCCCTTTATTTAAAATGCTCAAAAGTGCATTAAGAAAGGGGACTTCAATTGGACGAAGGAAGCAGAAAAGGCCTTCGAGGAATTAAAGACACATTTAGCTTCGCTCCCTAGGTTAGTCGCGCCACGACCTAAAGAAGATCTGCTAATATATTTGTCTGCCACACACGGAGGCGATTAGTGCAGTGCTAATGACGGATAGAGAAAATGTGCAAACTCTGGTATACTTCATAAGTAGAGCGTTGCAAAGCTCGGAGCTAAATTATACCCCAATGGAAAAATTAGTACTCGCACTAGTGTTTGCGGCGAAAAGGTTGCGTCGATACTTCCAAGCGCACCCAATCGTGGTGATAACGGATCAACCCATAAAGCAGGTAATATCAAAACCAGAGGTCGCAGGTAGGTTCCAGAAGTGGAGTGTTCTACTAGGGGAACACAACATTACCTATAGACAGCGCAATGCCGTAAAGGGACAAATTTTGACAGATTTCATTATTGAAAAACCAAAAGAAGGCGTTCAAAGGCTAGATCAAAAGGAAGAAGACCCAACCCCATGGATCTTGTTCACAGATGGGTCCTCTTGCACAGACGGATCAGGCGCGGGTCTCATACTTCCCAACCCCGAAGGAATGAAATTCACATACGCATTGCGTTTTGAGTTCACAGCCACAAATAATGAGGCAGAGTATGAGGCGCTAATAGCAGGGCTAATAATCGCAGCACGAATGGGTGTGCGCAATCTTGAAGCAAACGTAGATTCTCGACTGGTTGTGAACCACATACTTGGTGAATACGAGGCAAAAGAAGATAATATGGTGCAATACTTACAAAAAGCCAAAGCGTTGATTGAAGGATTCAATAAGTTCCAAATACGCCAAGTACCCAAGGGGAGAACAAGAAAGCAGACGCACATAGTAAAATAGCATCCACCAGCTTTGCGCATTTATCAAAACAGGTCGTGGTGGAGATTCGTAAGGACAAGTCAATAAAAGAGAAAGAAGTCACATCAATAGTAGAGGAGGAAGGCCCTACATGGATGACACCAATTGTGGATTATTTAATGAAAGATTCACTCCCTCATGACGAAATCGAATCACGACGAATACAAAGACGTTCGAGGTAATTTGAAGTCAGAGACGGGGTTCTTTACAAGCGATTATTCCTTCAGTCATGGCTAAGATGCGTAGGGCCGCGCCAGGCGAAGTACGTCATTAGTGAAATCCACGAGGGGTCGTGGGGCATGCACGCAGGACCAAGGTCCGTAGTAGCAACAGTGTTGCGCAGCGGGTATTACTGGCCAACCATGTATACGGACGCGTGGATGCTCATCAATAAATGCAATGACTGTCATGTGCACAGGCCAATACCTCGGCAACCCCAAGAGGAGCTCACATCTATCACATCCCCCTGGCCATTCTTCAAGTGGGGAATAGATATCGCGGGACCTTTTCCCGTAGCCGCAGGTGGGATTATGTTCCTCGAAGTCACGATGGATTACTTCACGATGTGGATAGAAGCGAAGGCAGTCGCAATAATCACGGGGAACCAGGTGAAGAGGTTCGTATGGGACAATATAGTATGTCGTTTTAGACTACCCATTGAAATAGTTTCTAATAATGGAAAACAATTTGCGAAGAACCCATTCAAGGATTGGTGCGCGAAAAATGGAATACACCAACGGTTCGCGTCGGTAGCCCATCCGCAAACGAATGGGCTTGTGGAAAGAGCAAACAGGAGTCTGGGAGACGTAATAAAATCACGATTGGGGGAACACAATAGGCAGTGGGTCGATGAGTTGTCACATGTCTTGTGGGCGCATCGCATGATGATCAAGATAGCTACGGGTGATACCCTTTCGCCCTAATATATGGTACAGAGGCAGTTATCCCAGCTGAGATTGGATTGCAAACACTCCGCACAGTAGAAGTAGACATGGTCACAAACGACGAGGAGCTGTGATTGAACCTAGACATAATCGAGGAGCGAAGAGAGCTGGCAACAATCTACGAGGCTAAATCAAAAGCAAAAATGAAAGGCTACTACGATGCTAGGGTGCGAAAGACCTCCATCATGCCAGGTGACTTCGTGTATCACTCAAACGCGGCCAGTCGCGCCGAGAATACAGGAAAACTTGGGCCTAAGTGGGAGGGACCTTATATAGTGACAGATGCACTAGAGAATGGCGCGTATCGGCTACGTGACATGGATGGCCGCGACCTACAAAGGCCTTGGAACATATGCCATCTAAAAAAGTGCTACCTTTAGCGGCGGACTTCTTGAATAAATGTATTGTTTTTCTTTCATTTTATGTGTTAAATCTTGCAAGTGTTAATAAAACTGTCGTGGTACCTAGCTAGTTCCACGGCGCATTCTGAAAACATTTCTTTTTGTTATACATATTTTCTTTTTTATGTATTATATATTGCCTACTGGCGCACGCGTGCACAACGTTTCCAGGAGAAATAAGAGGAATAAGCCTACGCTACTAATTAGACTTGTCGAGTAAGTGGGATGAAACCCCATCAACCATGGATCGTGTATCCTTGTTAGGCCCCTTGCTATTTATGATGTCATAGCAAGTTATGCAGACAGTAAACTATGAGACTGTTAAGACACGATCGTGCGCACCTAACAATTGGTCAGCCTCACCTGGCCGTCCTTATGGTAGTAGCGGTATATCGTACGTAATGAGATTCTCAAACCCATATGGACCATTTATGAGTTTACATTAACTCATTATGCGAAATTGTGTTGTCAACATTAAACACACTTATCATAAACAAAAATAGTGTTTATTACAAACGAGAGCGTACATTTGAGCATAACGAAATAAGCAACATATTTACAAGTCAGTAGAGCGATTGGTGAGCAAATGGGTCTCGGATGAGGACCTCTTCAATTTCAGCAACGGTGGGCAGTAAGCAGTGGCTCGATGGTCCCTCAATCTCTTCTCCATTCGGTCCAGCATGCGCGAGTCCCTCTCTAGCAGTGGTAATGGCAGCACAGGAATGGAGGGTACAAGGTGGGTCGCGCTAACAGATGGTGCAGCCTGTATGTTCAGAAGGGCCTTCTTAGCAGCAGCGCGGCTCTCATGGACTGCAAGCACCTCGGACAACGGAACTTCCTTCTCAATTCTAAATGGATCAAGTGCGTCCTTGGGATGCGCAAATATGGGTATTGTCAGGTGCTCCATGGACGGTTTCAGGTGGAAGTCTGGCAGTGCTTCGGCTCCCTCGGCCTTATGGCGCGCCAACGTAAGGCCCTCCATCACAATTTCCAGGGGTACCTCATGGTCCTTATCCTCTAAACCAAAGGATGGCAGTGGGCAAGCTTTCATATCTTGCAAGGCTGTTGTAAGTTTGGAATCGGCCTTCGGATCATAAAAGGACACCTCTGCTAAATCTTTATTCAGTAACTTTGCCTTGTGTGCTGTCACCAAACCCCTGGAAGTACCTTCGTTAACCGCAGCTATGACAGACTTGGAGAAAGAAGTTCGCAAGTTGGGGTCTTCCAAAGCACCCATCGCGGCTAAGCACAAACCATGGCGTACTAGCCACCGCTTCTCGGCTACTTCTTTCATTAGCCGAGGATACAAGTCTTCATCCAGCTCTATGCTTAGCCTCTTTAATTGACCGTTGAGGTCGTTTACATCCTCCTTCACCCTGGCGCCCAACGCGTCAACATCAGCCACAAACTTATTCTTTCCCTCCTCAAAGGCCCACATAGCAACTTAATTGGAGGCCTTTAGCTGGTTGAGTTGGGTGCGCTCTTCGTCAAGAGTGAAGGATAACTTGTTCCTCTCCTCTGTCAAAGAATGGAGAAGGGCTGCATCTTTTCTCCCTCTCTCGATCTCTTGGTCGATTTTTTCTTACATATCCCCCAGAGCGATGGATTTCTCTACAGTGACCTGCCTCAGTCTTTCCTCCGTATTACGGACTTTGGCAGAAAACTCTAGGTATCTCTTCTTAAGATGTGACATCAATGTCACATGTTGTGCTGCTAGATAGCTGGATTCATCGGCTAGGACGGCGTCACTCATTCCCTCCAGAATTTCTACCCGACCAGGGGGCACAATGTTATCCAGAAAGCTTGAGCAGTCAAACGCGCTTGTCAGATCAGAAGATGCAGGAAGTTCCCAGTTGGGAGCAAAGTGATGTAGCGAAATAACAAAATAACAAGGATAGATAATTGAATCTGTTGATTCTAAAGAATACCAGAAACAACTCTTCCAACTATCGTTGATTCAAAAGAATACCGATAACTAGGCAAACTCCAACAATCGTTGATTCAACGAATACCCGATTATTAAGAGAAAATTGAACAATAAACCCTAACCTGGATTCAAGTCAATTAACAAAGACTAAAAGTCTGTTTTTTTATTCATAACTTCAATAATAATTCAATACAAAAAGTCCTAATTATATAGAAAAACTAAACTTGGGAAAAAAGATAACAATATTCTTCCCAGGAAACACAAAATCAGAAAAATAAATAAAACATACCACAAAATAAGAAAATTAAAATAAAAGATATCATAAACTAAGGAAACTAAATACTCAGTTTATTCTTCTTTCTCCATCATTCTCCCTCACTTCAAAAAACTCGTCCTCGAGTTTGTCTCACTCGTCCTTTGTACGCGTAGAATCCAAATTTGTATCCCTTCCATTAAATTTCCTTTCTTTAAAATGAATCGACCTCGAACCTTGATCGTCTTTAAACCCAACTTGTCAACCATGATAGTTTGGATCATTGTAGAACAAAGACTATTAACCACAACTAGATTGTCTTCGATGTTGTCTTCTTCCCTACCAAATTCTTTTTTCTTCGTAAATCCTTCTTTTTTCTTAATGACATCTTCAATATTTGTATCATAAACTAGCATCGGTTGTTCTTCATATTCATCAAATATAGGAGGTCCATCATAATCATTACTAGCCGCACCATAATCTTCCCATTCATCAAAAGATGAACCATCAACCTCAAAAAACGGATATTCTAACATCTTAATCAGGAACTTCGGCTCTTGATACCAACTGATGTAGCGAAAAAAACAAAATAACAAGGATAGATAATTGAATCTGTTGATTCTAAAGAATACCAGAAACAACTCTTCAAACTATCGTTGATTCAAAAGAATACCGATAATTAGGCAAACTCCAACAATCGTTGATTCAACGAATACCCGATTATTAAGAGAAAATTGAACAATAAACCCTAACCTGGATTCAAGTCAATTAACAAAGACTAAAAGTCTGTTTTTTATTCATAACTTCAATAATAATTCAATACAAAAAGTCCTAATTATATAGAAAAACTAAACTTGGGAAAAAAGATAACAATATTCTTCTTAGGAAACACAAAATCAGAAAAACAAATAAAAGATACCACAAAATAAGAAAATTAAAATAAAAGATATCATAAACTAAGGAAACTAAATACTCAGTTTATTCTTCTTTCTCCATCACAAAGACTGGGTCTGGGAGAAACGCGCTTCCTCCTGCTTATGAAGTCTCCTTGTGGGGGGAAGGTGTGGTCTCGGCTTTGGCAGAAGACTTCTCTGGGTCGTAACTGATACATAGGAATGGTGGTGAGATGGATAAAAAAACAAAACAAACATGTGAATAAGGGCCACCATATGCGGGAAAGTAGTTACCTTAGGTTGATGATGACTAGAGGAGTGCGTGGGGGAGTCTTTGCAAGGTTCTCCTCAAACTCTTCCTCGGTTGTGCGCACCTCTGTCTAGGAGGGACCGACCCCAGTGCGCGCAAATTTGCGTGAAGACGATGGGGTCTTCTTTGTCTTTTCCCTATTGTCGAAGTGTCCTCTTCCTCAAATCCTTCCGCGCCTTTCTCAGCGTCCTCGGTAAGATTATCTGAAGACAACGATGAGCTAAGAAAGGGCGGTGGTTGCTGTTGCACTGGTGGTTGTTGTTGTACTGGTGATGACTGTTGTAACTGTTGTGTTGGTGGTGGGGATGATGGCTGGTCCGCGCCTGTGTCGTGATTCTATTGGGCGGCGGATGGCTCTCCAAATTCCAGGTCCATGGTATTCTTTTGTGCGCGAACTTGGAGGGGCTCTTCGTTTTCCCTCTCAGGACGCGATTAGACCATCAAATCTTTTGGGAAAGCACCGTGAACGAGTTCAAGAATATCCATAACTGCGCATCAAGCAAACAGACAAACAAAAAGATAAAACTTAGTTTCTTGGCACAAGAGGGTACTTACAGAATGCTACGGTGGATGGGGGGAAGAACCACTAACCCTGGCTACCCTGGGTGTAGAAGACGGGTATCCTGTGCGCGCCACAGATTGCTGCGCGACTTAGTCCAAGGGTGACTAGCAAACTCTCTGAATACGGTTATACGGGGATACGATTGTTGTTTAAAGTCTCCGCGTCTTTGGAGTTATAGGAGTTACGGCCAGGTAAGGGGTCCTTCCCCATCATTCCAGGGGTCAAAAAGGGGAAGTGAAAAGGGAAGGCGGTGTCGTCAAGCCAAAAGAATCTGTCAATCCAATCCCTTAGGGGGTCTATTTTTCCGTCATAGCATTGCATCTCGCCTTTTCTCTTAGCGAAGGATACCCAGCCATTGGCTAATTGTCGTTGGTAGAAAACACGGAAAAGGTCTACGGTGGGCTCGATGTCTAGGGTGCGGCAGTTTATTTCGAAAATTGAAATTTTAGCCGCCCCTATACAATGCAATTGAGAGACGTGGGTCTCATAATGAATCAACACACTAACAAAGAAGCGTGACATGGGTATACGCTGGTTTGCGTAGTCGAAGAACCGGGTGTACACCCCTATCTTTCCCGCTGGGGCCTGGCTTATATTATGTCGAGGGTTAGGAACTTCTGGGTGCAGGTAATTAGGTATGTAGAAGTCAGTGGTGAATTGGTCTAGCTCCTCTATGGTCAAGGTTGACGTAATGTCGAATAATTGTTTCACCATGGTGTTGTATGTATAATATAGTGGTCGCGCAGATTACCTTCGCAGAGATCTGGTGATGATGGTGTGTGTTGGAAGCGTTAATGGAGGTTTGAGAGTTTTGTAATTGGTAAACAGTCAAAAGGAGGCGTCAAGGGTATATATATATATATATACCTACTGATTTACTGTTCACGGTTAGATATGTGCCACGTGTTTCCCACTTGCTAGATCTAATGGTAGAAGTTGAAGGGGTAACTATGACGTAGTAGGCGCTTTTCCTGGGTACCGAGGAGATTAGGTAAAAGGGCTGATGAATGTCTTCTTTGCAGGAATGTTTGAAATCTTTTCTGGACTATGCGAGTGTTCTGGTTGATTTATAGTCTAGTAGCCGCCGTTGGAACCTGCGACCACTAGACTAGGGGGACATGATGACGTATAATCCCCAGTCGGGTTGGATAGTCTGACTCACGGGTACTACCTGCATCCATCAGGAATGGATTGAATGCTTGTGCGATGCGCGTGCCCAACCCAAAAGGCCCGGTAATCCGTTGTTGCACATATGGCTGGTTACTTAAACAGGTCCTTGTCGCAGTGCGATAGACAGGAATATAATCTATCATATAGATATATTCGCCTAAAGAGAAGAGATATACACTTGCCTTGGTTATGCGATAAGGATCAAACTATTTTAGGTCATTATCTCTTCCTTTGGCCGTAATACGTGGCTTTTACCAAGTATAAAAGATTGTTGTTCCAGTCTCTTCGAATTGAAAAATGGATTAACGTGCGACTCAGCTGTCTTTTGGTGGGAAACAAATATTGTGTCGTTGTAGTGAAAATAAAGTGCAAAACTTAAACGTAAATGGCAAGTAATTTAAATCTAAACTAATTGAAATAAATGACGGGACATTAAAGCGAGACGAAAAGTAAATAATGCGAACTTAAAGTAAATAACGCAAACTTAAAACTATCCTAAAGGCAAACTTAAAATGCAACTAAAACTTAAATTAAGACAAGGCTTAAAATAAATCTAAGGCAAGTAAACTTAAAGTGCGACTAAGAAAAAAGGCGGGAAAAGTAGAGCTTAAAAATTCAAACTTAAAAACAGAAACTTAAGATAACCTGAAAACAGCTCATTCGGAATAAAACTTCGTTCGGAATAATCACTCGTTCGGAATGTCACCTTCGTTCGGAATAATTCTTCTTCACTCGGAATATTTACCTCATGCGGAATAATAGCTCATCCGGAATATTCAAGCCAAAACTCTCATTCGGAATAAAGTCTAAATGCGGAATATTCACATCAAACCCTTCATCCGGAATATTCCGAATGAACAACCTTGATCCGTAATATATGTTATTCCGAATGAACACCTTGATCCGGAATATATGTTATTCCGAATGAACACCTTGATCCGGAATATTTGTCTGAACCCTTGATTCGGAATAATCAACAGAAAGCCTTCATCCGGAATAAATCCTTTATTCGGAATATGTCACTTATCCGGAATAAATTCTTTATTCGGAATATTTGCCTGCTGATTCGGAATAATCCACTAGTTCGGAATAAACTGTTGATCCGGAATTCAAGTTGATCCGGAATATGGGCTTGATTCGGAATATTTTGCACTGATCCGGAATAACAAACTGATCCGGAATATGTCACTTATCCGGAATAAGTCCTTTATTCGGAATAATCACAACTCAGTCTTCATCCGGAATAACTTGCTTGGTTTGGAATAACCTGGGAAAATAAACAGTAGCGAAGAACACGGGGAAGAATAATAACACGAATCTAACCAAAACTAATCAAATCAAACCAAAAGATTAAGCAAGACTAATCACAAATGATCAACTAATGGTAATCTATCAAACCAAATCAATAACACTAACAATAATAACCAAAGTAATCAAAACCCACTTAATCAATTTAATAAAAACTCAAGAACATGAACATGAACATAAAGCATAAAGATTAAAGATTAAACAAGAAAGGAAGATAAGATATTAACAAGAAAATTAAAGATTCAATAACAATAAAAGGAAACTTACTTGAATTTAAAGGTGCAAGGTAATTAAATTTGACAATTAATGAAATGACATGAAATTAAATGTGCAAAAATTAAAGATGGAAGACTAATTGTCACACTTAGCCAACAAAAACAAATGAAATCACTAATGATCTATTTATAGGGGAGGAGGTGATTAGTGGAAGGAAGTTTCCTCCCCTCTTTCTTCTTTCTTTAATTATCATTAAGTCCTTGTCTTCTTAATTCTTCGACTTTTGTCTCGGGATTAATAAACTCTTCTTGTAATTTCTTCAATAAATTAGACTTGAGTTCTTCGGCTTTTAGTAAACTTCCGTCTTTTGACTTTTTCTTCGATAAATCTTCAGAATTGGTCTTGGACTTCCGTTCTTTTTGCACTCTTGATTTCTTGACTTCGTCTTTTGTCTTTTTCTTCGATAAAAGCCCGTGAAAGCCGTGTTTTCTTCCCTTTTAACATTTTGATCCTAAAATCACAACAAAAACACAAACCACGCATAATTCCGACATTTACGACATAAAATACACGTTTTGGCCTGGTTATTATTGTAATTAAGTGGTAAAAGGATGGGTGTTTACACACCTATCAAATCCCCTACACTTGACCATTGCAATGTCCTCATGCAATGCATTAGTTACAAAGCATGTTTTACATTTTCCATCATAATCAATCCATACTGGCCTTTATTAAAGAGATAGAAAATTATAAACATTCAAAGGAAGAAAGTAAGAAAAGAAATCAAAGACATACCTTAGGGTTTTGGAAATGTCATGAATGATCATCATCCTCAAGTTTTCACATTCTCCAAACCAAGCTTAAAAACAAGATCATTGTTATTATAAGTTAGCAAACTAACACGAACTCATGTGGGCCAATCATTTACTTAGACTCCCTTATTCCTAGGTGTATCTCTTATATTTTATTGTTGTCTTGAATGATCACGAGGATGCATTGTTGACTTATTTCGATAGTTATTTAGGCTGAAAATAAAGTGGGACGATTTAATCAATAGGTAGCTAAAGGACAAAATCTTTTAAAATTGCTTCTCGGGACCTCAAAAAGTTCATATCTTGGCATAACTCGCTTCGCGATTTGAGACCTTTGTCTGACTGATAATTGGCAGCGACTTCATACTTCAAATCTTGAGAGACGTTCATGAAAGAATGGTCTTCTCTTCATATTAGGAGTTTCTTCACTTGAAGTTTTGAGAGATTCTTCATACTTGGACAACGACTTCTTCATTTTTCTCCAATCTTTATTTGGGATTTTGATATACAACGATCCGCCTCCTTTTAGGACTTGGATCTATTTATCCTCATACCTTGTTAGGGCCTTTTTGGATAGACTTCTCCATGATCTTTACGGGAGTATTTGCTTTTCGTCGTGTGTCTCAATCCTTCATATTGATTTTTGATAAAAAAAATCTTCACATCACTTTTGGATCTTTAGCAACAAAATGTAGCCCTCATGCCTTGTTAGGACCTTTTCGGACTCGCCAATCTTCGCATCCCGCTTCAATAATTTATGCCTTGGCTATGAACTCTAATCCATACCGAGCAACTTTTAAACGATCTTGGGCTAGAAGCTAAGTAACTTTTCAAATCGTACAACCTTATTTATTGTAACACTCTCAAATTTCGTATCGGTACAGCGGAAGGGTCTTTTAGAGTGTTACGGGATAGCACAATAACTCCAATCATAGACAACACATAAAAATGGTTGTACAAGGTTCAACATACATTCATTCGATAAAAAGTTTTAAAGTGTACAACAGGTCCCAAATTATACAGGTCATTAAGTTTACAAAACATAGATCGAATGAACATTTTTAATATTATGTGGGCCATCAGAGTCGATCTCCATCCGGATTACCTTCAAGCACCTGAGATAAAAACATGCAAAAATCATATCAGTGAATGCCGAGTGAATTCTTAGAGTTTAATAAAACCATTATATAAAACAATCGTTGAAATCAGAACACAAGTATAATATCGGAAGTAAGTCCTCGTATTGCTAGTCAGGCAATATATAAATCAAGCATACATCTTAAACCGTCCATGAGACCGTAGCCTCAATATTACTATTATAGGTAATATTATTATCGTTATTAGAATCATTATTGGATTACATTTGGATTCATTTGGATTATTATTAGCCGCATGACATTGTTACCTTACTATCAAAACAACGGGCCGCGAACCCGACAAACAATTTGCCTATCTAAGTTAGCGTGTCGTCACAAAAATCACGCTATGTAAATCTTCTCATACATAAATTCGCTTACCAATCACTGTGGTACGACGCGGATCAACCGTCAAGGCGCGAACTAGGGTGATCGTCCCCAAATAGTACTATCATATGCTTAAGCGTCTACCAAATCCCGGTAGTTCACAATTCATGCTAATGGGACTTTGAGTGACATAACCTAACTACTAGTAATCCTTTTTATCTCTTTTATTGGGTCATCGCATCATTCGGGTCCATATCATTAAGCATACCATCGGGACTACTTGTGTTCTATTTTATCAAAAACTAGCATGTTATCTCCCTCGCGGGTTTACAAATCATTTTATAAAACATTTAAAAGAGTGCGAGGCTATAAACTCACGTCGATAATGAAAGGCGGATTATCGGCTACGGGCGTGCTTCGGTCAAGGAAACCTATATAAATAATAATCGGTCTTAGACTTTTGTCCAATGACTTTATCAAAATAACAATATACATACGATGATTTTGTACATATGATGATGATCAAGTGGGTTTATATATTCTTATTTACTCATTTTAGTGTTTATGTATTGGTAACTTTTTACTAGTTTACTAGTTTTACCTATTTACATGTTTTAAGTCCAATAAGCTTATTATAAGTTCTTTAACTTGTATTAATCCATTTTATACTTGTATTATCAGTATTTATACTTTACATGTTGGGCCCAAGTGGGTTAAGCCCAATAAGTAAATTTATAAGTGTTTAGCCATTTAGTTGGATTAATAGTCCAATAATGCTAACTTAGCTCGTTAATGTCCGTATGTTATATAGTTCGGGTTTTATCGGTTTTTACTTGTATTAGGTACTTATATATCAGTATATTACTTTTAAAAAGTTTACATTAGACGGGTCCGATCGTCTAAGTTTTAATTGGCGAAAAACGTTAATTTTACGGTAATAGCCGAAAAGACGTAAAAATCATGTTTATAGTTTTTATAACTTATAAAACTTATCAAACTACTATTTTTATAAAATGTCCATTTATTTCGCCTTATTCATATTTATATAAATGAAATATATAAGTTAGTGGTTTTAATTCACATTTTATACTATATTATTTTGAGTGCTTATATAATACTATTAAACTTTAATTTCACAAGTTTCATCTTCACCATTTTTATCATATCATGAGTTCTATAAGGAGATAGAAGCTCATTTTTGGATGGCATAAACTTCATATTATGTGCTAAAAATAAGTTAGTTATAGCTACTGTTCAATCCATGTCTATGTATCCTTAACAGTCCCTACAAAACACACTATTCATATTGGTATACTAATTTTGTTTTGATCATATCTCACTCATTTTGATGATTCTATTGCATGGCCAACTCGCACATGTGTATGCCATCTAATACTTAATTTACATTGATTCTACCATGCAATTTTATTTGTTTAAAACTTGGTTACTTACTGTTTTTATACAGCCATCATTTTAAGCATGATTTTAACATTGTTACTTATGGTTTTTCATCTCTTTAATCATATTTATCAACACTTGATCCCCACACAACATTTTTATCATCATATATTCATCATATACATATACAATAAGAAATAAAATACATTTGATCTTTACAAAAGTAACAAGAGAAATGGAAAGGATGATCTTCTTTACCAACCAAGAGTATATCTTGTTTTTGGAAGACAACAACTTGATGAACACCAAATATATCTCCAAGATCATCAAACACCAAGAAAGTTTGTTGAGAAATTAGCCCTAGGACACAAGCAAATCACCTCCTTTGTTGTTAAAATGGCCACCAAGCAATCAAGGCTTCAAGGTTACTCCATAATATAGCTAGATAACAAGTATCTGGTGGCTAGAAAATATCAAATGGTGGTGTATGGTGGTGTTATGGGACGGCAATGGGGTGAGAGTGAGAGAGTTTTGAGAGTTGTTTGCATGTATGAAATGGTGGTAATGAGGAAGCTAATGGTTTTTGTTAGCTTAGTGGGAAAGGTAGCTTCAAAATGAAGCTTAAGTTTACAAGTGTAAACTTAATAAGTGTAAGGGTGCCACATCTTTGATGTGGTGTCCCTAGTCTTGGTCGTCCCTTTATTAGTGGGGTGGGATAAATTATTTTGTCCCATCCCGCTAATTTACGGGTATTCCTCGATTCTAGTTTCCTAGATTTGCGTGCCCTCGGGTCGTTTTACGAAAAACGCTTTTATAAATTATGAATCAACGGCACAAAACGAATCTAATAAAAATTGTCTCATCAAAAACGGAGTTCAAAAACGTAAATAAGTAATCCTAAGGTTTCCGGTTTAGTCGTAAAGGACGCTAAATTATGCACGTAAGCCCAAATTTAAATCCGTAAATTGTGAGTTCATCAACCAACACAAAAATAAGTTTCAAAATATTATACGAGAAAATTATTCACTACCTGAAAATGTTAGATTGTCACAGCTTTTCCTCCTAAAAGGGATCAACGTCCTCGTGATCCATTTCATTTTGATGTCCGTTTCTTATTGAAATCGAAGAGGTGCGGATATTTCTTCCACATTTCATCCTCTCGTTCCCAAGTATATTCCGGTTCATGCTTTGAATTCCATCGGATCTTGACAATAGGTATCCGACTTTGTTTTAGTTGCTTTACCTCACGATCCATAACCTCTAAGGGTTCTTCGATAAAATGCAACTTCCCATCTATTCGAACCTTATCCAACGAAATTTTCTCATCACTCACTGCTAGACATTTATTCAGATTAGATACATGGAATGTGTTGTGAACACCATGAAGTTCTGGGGGTAACTCTAGTTTATATGCCATCGGACCTACTCTAGATAAAATCTTAAAGGGTCCAATATAACGGGGATTCAATTTCCCTCGCTTTCCATATCTTATAACGCCTTTCCATGGCGATACTTTCAACATTACTCGGTCACCCACTTTAAACTCCATCGGCTTCCGCCGCACATCCGCGTAACTTTTCTGTCTACTATGGGCAGTCAACAGCCTATTCTTAATCTGAATTATCATCTCCGTAGTCTCCCGGATCAATTCCGGTCCCGTGAGCTGGGTATCCCCAACTTCACTCCAACATACAGGAGATCTACACTTCCTACCATACAAAGCTTCAAACGGTGCAGCCTTAATACTAGAATGGTAACTATTGTTATACGAAAACTCTGCTAAAGGAAAATTTTTATCCCAATTCTTACCAAAATCTATCACACAAGCTCTCAACATATATTCTAGTGTTTGTATCGTCCTTTCACTCTGCCCATCAGTCTGGGGGTGATAAGCAGTGCTCATGTCGAGATTCATTCCCAAAGATCTTTGGAGAGATTTCCAAAAATTCGATGCGAATCTAGGATCTCGATCTGAAATGATCGATACAGGCACTCCATGCTTGCATACAACATTATCAAGATAAATACGAGTCAACTTCTCCAGTGAGAACTGCTCTTTAACCGGAATGAAGTGTACGGATTTGGTCAGTCTGTCGACAATGACCCAAATCGAGTTATTTCCAGATGATGTTCTAGGAAGCTTGGTGATAAAGTCCATCGTAATTCGCTCCCACTTCCATTCAGGAATCTTTGGCTGTTGGAGTAATCCTGATGGCTTTTGATGTTCAGCTTTGACCCTAGCACAAGTCAAGCATTGAAGAACATATATAGCAATATCAGCTTTCATATTCGGCCACCAGTACAACTTCTTCAAATCATGGTACATCTTATCAGATCCCGGATGAATGGAATACTTAGATTTATGGGATTCTAACATAATCAAATCTCTTAAGCCTCCAAACTTAGGTATCCACATACGACCTCTTAAGCATTTCACTCCATAAGCTCTAACTTCTAAAGTATCTCCTTCTCCTCGGAACCCTTCATTAACAAAATTTTATTTCTTACAAGCTTCTATTTGCGCATTTCTAATTTGCTCAGGCAAATTATTGTGCACGGTCAAGACTAGAGAACGTACCCTGATAGGCTCTCTATCTTTTCTGCTTAACGCATCGGCAACAACATTGGCTTTTCTTGGGTGATATTTTATATCACAATCATAATCACTTAACAATTCTATCCATCTTCGTTGCCTCATGTTCAATTCCTTCTGATCGAGAATATATTGTAGGCTTTGTGATCGGTGAATACCGTACACTTGGTGCCATATAGATAATGTCTCCACAACCTAAGAGCAAAGACTACAACTCCTAACTCAAGATCATGAGTAGTATAATTCTCCTCATTCTTCCTTAATTGCCTAGAAGCATAAGCTATCACTTTTTCTCGCTGCATCAAAACAGCTTTATAGCCTCTAAGAGATGCATCACAATACACTACAAAATCTTCACTCCCGTCGGGTAATGATAGAATTGGCGTACTACATAATTTTTTCTTCAATGTCTGAAATGCTCCATCTTCATCACTTCCCCAAACGAAAGGTTTATTCTTCTGGGTAAGCTTAGTCAAGGGTTTAGCTATTAAAGAAAATTCTTTAATGAATCGCCTATAATAGCCAGCCAATCCTAAGAACTGTCGCACTTCCGTTGGCGTTGTCGGTGCAGACCAATTCTTAATGGCTTCAACCTTTGTAGGATCAACATGAATTCCATCCTTGTTAATCACATGACCAAGAAATTGCACAGAATCTAACCAAAAATCACATTTTGAAAACTTAGCATACAACTTTTCATCCTCTAACAAACTCAAGATAATCCTTAAATGTTCTCTATGTTCATCTTCATTCTTAGAATAGATTAGAATATCGTCAATAAACACAATCATAAATTTTTCCAAGTAGGGTTTGCACACTCGATTCATTAAATCCATGAAAACCGCAGGTGCGTTAGTTAACCCAAATGGCATTACTTGAAATTCATAGTGTCCATAACGCGTTATAAATGCAGTTATAGGAATATCTTCTTCACGGACGCGAATTTGGTGATATCCAGACCGCAAATCTATCTTAGAATACACACTAGATCCTTGTAGTTGATCAAACAAATCATCAATCCTTGGTAAAGGATATCGATTTTTAATCGTCAACTTATTCAGTTCCCTATAATCAATGCAAATACGGAAAGATCCATCCTTCTTCTTAACGAACAAGACTAGAGCTCCCTAAGGCGACGAGCTCGGTCGAATAAAACCTTTATCAGACAACTCCTTAAGTTTTTCAGATAACTCCTTTAATTCAGAAGGGGCTAATGGGTAAGGCGCACGTGCCATCGGTGCAGCACCAGGAATTAAATCGATTCGAAACTCAACTTGCCTTATCGGTGGAAGTCCGGGTAAATCTTTAGGAAATACCTCAGGAAATTCACAGATAATAGGTACATCTTCCAATCGTTTCTCCCTAGACTCATTCCTGGTCACTTGAGCTAAGAATAACTCACAACCGTTCCTGATGTACTTTTGGACTTTAATACATGAAACGATTTTCAAACGGGATTTACCTCGATTACCATCAATTACTAACATCCTATTCCTAAGAGGAATCTTAACCTTCTTCTCTCCACATAAAATAGTAGCATTATTCAACGACAACCAATCCATACCAATAATAATATCAAAACTACCTAATTCTATCAACATCAAATCAATCGGAAAGGAATAGTTTAGGAGATTTAGAGAGAATCCTTCTAATAGCTTATTAGTTTTCACTAATTTACCATCAGCCAATTCCACCTCGTAACTGGTATTTATCTCAACATGTTCAATGTCAATAAGGGCACTGAATTTAGTGGATACAAAGCTCCTATCAGCACCCGAATCAAATAAAGCAACAACATAATGATTGTTTAGTAAAAACGTACTAGTAACGACACTCGGATCCTCTTTCTTCACCTCAATTGTTCCAAGTTGATAAACACCACCCTGGGGGTTTCTTCCAGGTACAATCGCTTTCAACTTGGGGCATTCCGATTTCCTATGACCTTCCTCTTTATAGTTGAAGCAAATGGTTCCCTTCTTACACCTTTCAACCTTGTGTCCAAGCTTTCCGCAATTTCGGCACTTCCAGCAATCGCCAGCATGCCTCTTGTTGCCACACTTAGGACACCTATGATCGTTGCGCGGTGTGTTGTTGGTAAGAGCATTTGCATTCCCCTTTCTCTGGTTCTGACGGCGATTGAAATTCTTCCTATTGTCACCTCTATCTACACGATCACCATCTCCCTTTCTTTTCTCACCAACACGGGCTTCATCTTCCCTATCCTGAATTATCTGTCCAATGAGTTGGTAAGCCATTCGAACAGTATCATCAATGGTCAGTGGTTTAGATGATGTCACGTCCCCCCGGATATTCTTGGTCAACCCTTTGATATATTGTTCAATTCGGATCTCTTCGGGTTCCACCAATCGAGGACATAGCAAGGCCAACTCATGGAATCGGTTTGTGTAACTATCAATGTCCACACCTTTCATTCTCAGATGAATCTACTCTTGTTCTAGCCTAATGATCACACTACAAAGACAGAAGCCCAAAGTCATCCACTTCTTAATTTCAGCCCAAGGAGTAGCATTAGCAGCATCAATACCCATGAAAGCAATTCTCCCGTTCCACCAAGTCAACGCATGACCTTTAAGAGTAGCCATAGCAAAAGTCACCTTATCTTTCTCATTACACTTACTGATCCGAAACACCGACTCAATCTTCTCAATCCACTGGCTTAATCCTACAGCACCTTCAGTTCCATTAAAAGGTAGAGGTTCACACTTCATGAACGTCACATAAGTACGGCCACCAACTTTAGGTGCATTAGTTCCAAGTCCTCCTACATTTCCTCTAGCATTAGCATTCACATTATTAGCATTCGCATTCACATTAGTACCACCAATTCCACTACCGCCAGCTCCACTACCGCCATCTTCATTTCTAGCATTTGCCATAAATTCAGTCATAGATGCGGTAACTTGCTCCGCAATAATCCTACGTACATCATCCTCAGTCACAGCTTTCTTGGGCGGCATAGTTCTATAATTTCACAATTTCAAAGGATTAAGCATTCACCCAACAAGGGATTCATATAGTATGAATTGAATTCATAATCAAGATATAAGGCACAATATGGAATTCAAGACAAGGTACATATTTCATTGGATTTAAAACAAAAGCATTGTCTTAATTACAGCCCATATCAAAGTTCTAGCACTATACATACTCAAAATTCGTGCCATATCTACTACTAACAAGTCGGTTCAGTCGAAGTTACAAAGGTACAAAAGATACAAAGGTCACTACTAAACACAGACTGGTCTACTGAGAACCGCCAGATGGTCCATCATCCATCGTCTTCTGTATCTTTGTCGGACGATCACTAGACACATCTTCAGCTGGGCGCTTGCGGATCACTCCTCTTTCAACCATATCAGCATAAAATCTACTATTCCAACCCACAAATATATTCAACTCCTTCTCAGCTTTCTCACGCATCTCACGAGCTACATTCAACTGAATCTTCATATAATTCACCTTTTTCTTCATTGCAGCAAACTCACCACTTTCTAATACAGATAACCTACTAAAAGCCTCATTCAAACCACGCTCTACATCAGTCAAATCCAAACTAAGCAATTCCTGCTCTTTCTCACCAACCTTAGTCTTTGACTCCAAATAAGCAACATGAGTCTGAACAACACCTAATCCAATCTCTATCATACTACTCTGAGCACGGGAAGCATCTAAATCATGTCTGAAGGCCCAAGGTGCAAGACCATCCATATGAGTAGCCTCTCGAACACTAGACGACTCTCCTACCACATGTCTACGAGTAGCAATACCATCAGTACCATCAGGTGCATCATCATCCTCATCCTCCTCTGATTCAGAATCAGATTCAGACGATTCAGACATTTCATCTCTAGGTAGCTCAACCTCAGAATCAGACAAATAAACTGGAGGGGGTAAGGGCTCGCCCTCCGGAACATCATAAGGGTAAATAAGCTCAGCTTCCTCATCATCATCAACCTCATCGTCTATACCTATATCCTCCTCGACATCCTCGTCGTCAACCTCATTATCTAAATTATTTATCCCAATCTCATCATCATTATCAATATCAACATTATCAATCTCATTCTCTACCATATCAACCTGAGGGGCAATCTGATCTCCTAGTCCTATCTCGGGCTCGGGATCCTCAAATGGTTCCTCCTCATCATCATCCATATCATAATCTACTAAGTCTAAATAAGGGTCATCATCTACCTTAGGTTCGGGAATATCATGGTTCTCTACAGGAATATTAGGGTCAGCCATGACAATCTGCATTTATATATATATCTCGTATTAGGATAACATACTTATTAAACAATTACATACTGAAACCACGATATATAAATATATATAAATTAAATTATATATATCAAGATATATATCTTCTCAATAGGGCTTGTTGGTAACGTCGGAGATCTTTGGCACCGTTATAGTCAAAAGATTTTTCAAATATTTTCTCAAACGTTCATAGTTAAAAGATTTTGAAAAGCTTTGTTCAAAACCTTGGTTTTTAAAATCTTTTGTTCTCTATAACGAGAGCTCTGATACCAAACTGTAACACTCTCAAATTTCGTATCGGTACAGCGGAAGGGTCTTTCAGAGTGTTACGTGATAGCACAATAACTCCAATCATAGACAACACATAAAAATGGTTGTACAAGGTTCAACGTACATTCATTCGATAAAAAGTTTTAAAGTGTACAATAGGTCCCAAATTATACAGGTCATTAAGTTTACAAAACATAGATCGAATGAACATTTTTAATATTATGTGGGCCATCAGAGTCGATCTCCATCCGGATTACCTTCAAGCACCTGAGATAAAAACATGCAAAAATCATATCAGCGAATGCCGAGTGAATTCATATAGTTTAATAAAACCGTTATATAAAACAATCGTTGAAATCAGAACACAAGTATAATATCGGAAGTAAGTCCTCGTATTGCTAGTCAGGCAATATATAAATCAAGCATACATCTTAAACCGTCCATGAGATCGTAGCCTCAATATTACCATTATAGGTAATATTATTATCGTTATTAGCATCGTTATTGGATTACATTTGGATTCATTTGGATTATTATTAGCCGCATGACATTGTTACCTCACTATCAAAACAACGGGCCGCGAACCCGACAAACAATTTGCCCATCTAAGTTAGCGTGTCGTCACAAAAATCACGCTATGTAAATCTTCTCATACATAAATTCGCTTACCAATCACTGTGGTACGACGGGGATCAACCGTCAAGGCGCGAACTGGGGTGATCGTCCCCAAATAGTACTATCATATGCTTAAGCGTCTACCAAATCCTGGTAGTTCACAATTCATGCTAATGGGACTTTGAGTGACATAACCTAACTACTAATAATCCTTTTTATCTCTTTTATTGGGTCATCGCATCATTCGGGTCCATATCATTAAGCATACCATCGGGACTACTTGTGTTCTATTTTATCAAAAACTAGCATGTTATCTCCCTCGCGGGTTTACAAATCATTCTATAAAACATTTAAAAGAGTGTGAGGCTATGAACTCACGTTGATAATGAAAGGCGGATTATCGGCTACGGGCGTGCTTCGGTCACGGAAACCTATATAAATAATAATCGGTCTTAGACTTTTGTCCAATGACTTTATCAAAATAACAATATACATACGATGATTTTGTACATATGATGATGATCAAGTGGGTTTATATATTCTTATTTACTCATTTTAGTGTTTGTGTATTGGTAACTTTTTACTAGTTTACTAGTTTTACCTATTTACATGTTTTAAGTCCAATAAGCTTATTATAAGTTCTTTAACTTGTATTAATCCTTTTTATACTTGTATTATCAGTATTTATACTTTACATGTTGGGCCCAAGTGGGTTAAGCCCAATAAGTAAATTTATAAGTGTTTAGGCATTTAGTTGGATTAATAGTCCAATAATGCTAACTTAGCTCGTTAATGTCCGTATGTTATATAGTTTGGATTTTATTGGTTTTTACTTGTATTAGGTACTTATATATCAGTATATGACTTTTAAAAAGTTTACATTAGACAGGTCCGATCGTCTAAGTTTTAATTGGCGAAAAACGTTAATTTTGACGGTAATAGCCGAAAAGACGTAAAAATCATGTTTATAGTTTTTATAACTTATAAAACTTATCAAACTACTATTTTTATAAAATGTCCATTTATTTCACCTTATTCATATTTATATAAATGAAATATATAAGTTAGTGGTTTTAATTCACATTTTATACTATATTATTTTGAGTGCTTATATAATACTATTAAACTTTATTTTCACAAAATCTGATTTTTAGTTTCATCTTCACCATTTTTATCATATCTTGAGTTCTATAAGGAGATAGAAGCTCATTTTTGGATGGCATAAACTTCATATTATGTGATACAAATAAGTTAGATATAGCTACTGCTCAATCCATGTCTATGTATCCTTAACAGTCCTACAAAACAGACTATTCAGATTGGTATACTAATTTTGTTTTGATCATATCTCACTCATTTTGATGATTCCATTGCATGGCCAACTCGCACATGTGTATGAAATCTAATACTTAATTTAAATTGATTCCACCATGAACTTTTATCAGTTTAAAACTTGGTTACTTACTGTTTTTATACAGCCATCATTTTAAGCATGATTTTAACATTGTTACTTATGGTTTTTCATCTCTTTAATCATACTTATCAACACTTGAACCCCACACAACATTTTTATCATCATATATTCATCATATACATATACAATAAGAAATAAAGTACATTTGATCTTTACAAAAATAACAAGAGAAATGGAAAGGATGATCTTCTTTACCAACCAAGAGTATATCTTGTTTTTGGAAGACAACAACTTGATGAACACCAAATATATCTCCAAGATCATCAAACACCAAGAAAGTTTGTTGAGAAATTAGCCCTAGGACACAAGCAAATCACCTCCTTTGTTGTTAAAATGGCCACCAAGCAATCAAGGCTTCAAGGTTACTCCATAATATAGCTAGATAACAAGTATCTTGTGGCTAGAAAAGATCAAATGGTGGTGTATGGTGGTGTTATGGGACGGCAATTGGGTGAGAGTAAGAGAGTTTTGAGAGTTGTTTGCATGTATGAAATGGTGGTAATGAGGAAGCTAATGGTTTTTGTTAGCTTAGTGGGAAAGGTAGCTTCAAAATGAAGCTTAAGTTTACAAGTGTAAACTTAATAAGTGTAAGGGTGCCACATCTTTGATGTGGTGTCCCTAGTCTTAGCCGTCCCTTTATTAGTGGGGTGGGATAAATTATTTTGTCCCATCCCGCTAATTTACGGGTATTCCTCGATTCTAGTTTCCTAGATTTGTGTGCCCTCGGGTCGTTTTACGAAAAACGTTTTTTAAATTATGAATCAACGGCACAAAACGAATCTAATAAAAATTGTCTCATCAAAAACGGAGTTCAAAAACGTAAATACGTAATCCTAAGGTTTCCGGTTTAGTCGTAAAGGACGCTAAATTATGCACGTAAGCCCAAATTTAAATCTGTAAATTATGAGTTCATCAACCAACACAAAAATAAGTTTCAAAATATTATACGAGAAAATTATTCACTACCTGAAAATGTTAGATTGTCACATTTATTGCAGATAAATTTATTAGCAAGTGATGCGAGAATAGGCTTATAATTAACTTACATAAATTCACGAAAGGATACCAAACTTATAATTGACTCTATCATCTCTCGTTCTCCACAATTTAAAATCTCAAGGAATGAGACTCGTGGATGCTTAGCCTATTAAATCAAAGTTTTGGGTTTTCGAGTCATCTATAGGATCTTGCAAATTCTTAGACTTTTTCAAGTTTAGAAATCGCATTTTAAAGTTCCCTTGATAAACAACTCTCTAGGATCAATTATAGGAACTTGCGAAAAGTTCTTGTTCTTAACCCGTTAGAATTAAGACTTTCGCATTTTAAAGCTCCGTATATAAAAGCCTAGCAAAACTTGACTTAAACACGTTAAGGATACTAGCTAGAGTAAACTTAGATAAGTAAACTCGGGTTGAGTCAAAAGATTCACAACGTTGAAAATTAAAACCACTTTATTAAAATTTATTCTAGTAAAGAAAGAAAACAACTATACAAAGGGAGAACCTAATAGGCCAAAATAGATCAAAAATTTTGAAAAATGTCGAAAAATTGATTTTCCGGTTAAAATGAGGAAAAATACAAGGAAAAGACCACTTAACTTCGATAGAAGTCCCCCCTACACTTGATATAAACATTGTCCTCAATGTTTAAGCATGTGAGAGTAAACTCCCCTACACTTAGGACATTGTGCACGTTGTTTAAATCTTGCTAAGGAAAAGACCACTAACGAGATTCCTATTTTAATATTTGAGAAATATAAAATAGTGAATCGAAAAGAGTTTAGGATAGAACCGGGAAGACGGAAACACGGAATCACGGATCGTCAAAAATCATCAAGAGTGGATCATTGAGCGCTCGAATCGCTGAGTATGAGAAGAGAGGAAATAGCAAACACCAACGGATCCCCCCTACACTTAGGATAAAGATAGCTAAAAGATAGATACTTGGGTTGCCTCCCAAGAAGCGCTTGATTTTTGTTCACCGAGTCGTGAGCCTGACTCGACCTTGATTAGCATAGGGAGAAGCTTGAAAAACATATCCACCGGGATCAAATACATAGTTTTCATCCATCAAATAGCACAAGCTTAAGGCGAACAAGGCAAGCCAAAGAAGAGTAGGCAAGGTTCCCTTAAGCAAAGATGGAGCACGGTGGGAGCAAGGGTGATGAGGTGCAAGCATATCTTACTGAGATGGTTGAAGAATATCGATACCGGGGTCGAACACCTTTTCCTTTAGGGGAAAATAGCACTCAGGCTCAGAAGAATTTGAACAAGATCCGCTAAGAAAATGCACAACCGCGTCCTCAGAAGGTGGACAAAGAGGTGTCAAAACATACGTGCTGCGGATGTTGGTGTCGTCCGGTGTCGGCTCCTTTGAAAGAATTTTCTTCAAATCCGTAGAAGGATGAAGACCATAATCATCAAAGTCCAAAGGAGGGGCATCACTCTCATGAGGGAAGTATGTATTGAGAAAAGTAGAAAAGTCTTCCTCAAATGAGTAGTCATCCAAAGTAGGATTAAGCATGGTTGGCGGAGGATCTTCATCATGAGAAGAATCATTCGAAAGAGTATCAGCCTCATCAAAATCATCATAAGTGGGCATATCTGGATACTCGGAAGTAAAATCATCATAATCATCCACATCGGAGCTAGAATCATCATCATAAGCATCATAGATCGGTGGAGAATCATATATGGGTGAAGGTTCCAAATTTGAGAGAGAATCATCCACATCATCTTGAAAAAGTGGATTATCATTGCAAGAATCGAATAGAGGATTGTTGTAGACGACAAAATCATCAAGCACATTAATCATATTCACCGATTCTCTTCCATAGGATTTGCTTGTAAGCTTCTCCATTTCAAAAACTTGTGCATCATCCCCGACTCTTAAGATGAGTTCACACTTATCCACATCTAGTGAAGCTCGACCGGTTCTCAAAAATGGGCGCCCAAGTATTAGCGGAATACGAGGGTCCATTTCATAATCAACAACGACAAAGTCGACCGGAAAAGTGAATGTGCCAACTTTAATGAACACATCTTCGGCAATACCAACGGGGTAAGCGAGAGTGCGATTGGCTAGCTCAAGAGTCATCTTTGTGGGTGTAAGGTCGGGCAATGATAACTTTTTCCAAACACTTAAAGGAATCAAATTTATACTTTCCCCGAGATCGGCTAAGGCAGTAAATTTGTCGGTTTGGTTAAAAGTACAAGGTAGGACAAAACGACCGGGATCTCTAAGTTTTTCCAGAAGTTCTTTAAGAAGGATTGCAGAGCAATTTTCATTCAAGCGAGTATTAACAAACTCGACCATCTTCTCCTTCTTACTAAGCAATTCCTTAAACATCTTGACAAATTGTGGCATTTGGGAAAGAGCTTCAACAAGGGTAAAGGTGACGTTTATTCCCGAAAGCGTCTTCAAAATGTTGGAGGCGTGAACGTCATTCTTAGTCTGGATTCTAGCCTTGTTGAGTCGAGAAGGGTAAGGAATGCTGGGGTTGGGTGGTGGAGGTGTAGAAGGTGAAGGTTGAGATGTTGAAGGGTTAAAGGTAGAAGGTGGGGTTGGTAGAGGATTCTGCTTGGGTACTTCTTCATGACGAGGCGGAGACGGTAATGGTGAACTAATACTAGGTGTGGGAGTAGTAGGGATAAATGGTGGTGGAGGAGATGTAGTTGGTGTAACTGGGGGTGGGATATGTTGGGACTTAGATATCTTGAGTTGATATGACAAAACAAGATGAAGGACTTAATAATAAATAGTTAGCTTCTATAGTAAGCTAGGGTTGTGATGTAACCCTAGTCCCTCTATTATATAAAGAGGGTACCACCTTGGTTGTTATTCACTCATTCACAAACAATGTAAACCATAGGTGTGTGTGCGTTCTCTTGGTGTCAAGCCTATAAGGCACCAGGAGTAGTAGTTAGTAGCATTATTAATAGTAATCTTTATTAGTGAAAGCCTTGTTCTTGGTTATGATTGTGTTCTTTGTTATTCCGATGTGCATGTTAAAATCATGATCATGATATCCCAGATGAGTCTAGATCCTAAAATCCAACAAGTGGTATCAGAGCCTCGTTGAGAAGCTTTGATTGAGAAGAACAAGATTCCTTCATCAGCGTTGCTATGAAGTAAAGTTGCGGTTCAGAATTCGCGACAGATCAGTAGCAGTTTTGTGACAAAATTAGTGTCGACTAAAGGTTCTGATTTTAAGGTTTTTCAAGAAACTACTTCTTAAGGTGTTGCTGAAGAATTCATGGCGTGCAGAACATCAATTCCAGACGATGAGGTAATTTATATGACTGAATCTGAAGTTAGAGAATATAATGCTAGACTAAAGAATAAAATGCATGTTTATAATAACTCTGACTTAGCAATTAGTTGCGTAGAAACATATGAACAAAAATTTCTAGAACTTCAAAAACAATGTGCTGATCTGAATGCTGAAAATGATAAATGTTATCTAGAAGTTCAGTCATACAAAAGTGCTCTAAAAACATTAGAAGAACAGAAAAAGTGGTTTCAAAATACTCAATTAGAGTATGAAGATAAGATTAGGGTATTAAGTATTGACTTAGAAAACGCAACTAACTTATTATCATATTCTGAAAAACTTAATGTTGATTTAAACAAAGAAAAGCAGGAGCTACAAGCTAATCTGGGTAGCGCTTTGGCTAGGTTTGATAAATGGACAAGTTCTTCTAAAAACCTAATCAAACTAGTAGATAGCTCCATGTCTGGTAGGACTAAAATTGGTTTGGGGTTTAAAAACTATATTGGGCCAAATGATGTTTTTGACTCCTCTTTGTCTAGTGTGTTTGACACTACCCCTGAAGATGTGGAAGGTAGGCCTGTTTTCAATAGGTATAAACCAGTTGCAGAGATGCATGCTGTTCCTCCACCTCTCACAGGGACATTCATGCCTACATTAGATCACTTTGACTTTGATGAATCACAAATGACATATGGTACAAGGTCCACTGGCTCAATTGAAACTATATCTATGTCTAATGACTTTGTCTCTTGTAACTCTAGTGACAAGTCTTTAGAACCTAAGACTAGTGACCTTGACTCTTTTGAGTCCGACTCTAGTGCTGAAACACTTAAGTCTGTGCCTGAACCAATTATAATTGAGCCCATGACTCGTAAATATGCCTCTTTTAAGTCTACCTTAAATGCTAAATCACCTAAGTTCTATCCTCAATCTGCTTGTGCTAAGAATGAAAGTAATAGGAAAGCAGATAATCCTAGGAAAAACAATACAAGTCCTAGAGGTAATCAAAGAGGTTGGAATGGCATGATGACTCAGAAATTAGGTGATAACTTTGAGTTCAAAAGTAAGGCTTGCTATGTGTGTGGTAGTTTTGATCACTTGCAATATACTTGTAAACACAAGAGAATGATTAATGATCAACAACAAGTTAAACCGGTATGGAATAACTCAAGACGGGTGAATCACAAGAACTTTGGTAGAGTTTTTCACCCCAATCCTAAAAATAACATTATTCCACAACCAAGATGTTTTAATAATGTTAAGGGTACACGGGTTGAGTCTACACGGTCAAAAACAAAGGTTAATATTGTTAAGGCTTTAGCTAGGTGGGTTTGGAAACCTAAACAAGATGGTTTACAACATGTCTCTAAATCAAATAGTGCATCAAAAACCTTAACAAGATAAGACTATGTTGATGTTTTAGGAAGATTCAAGTCTGTCTTAGCTTGGGACTTCCATAAACACTAATCTTTGTTTGGTTTGTGTTTATTTCAGCAAGTGTGATTATAAATTACTATGTTTTGTATTTTCTATATTTGTGTGAACTAACTTTTTGCAGGAAAAAAAAGAAGTCTTAAAAAAAACCTATCCAAGGTCACTTGGGGTTTAAAAACTATATTGGGGTTTAAAAACTATATAATAGTACCTCTATTATATAAAGAGGGTTAGGCACACATGGTCATTCACTCATTCACAAACAATGTAAACCATAGGTGTGTGTGCGTTCTCCTGGTGTCAAGCCTATTAGGCACCAGGACTAGTAGTTAGTAGTATTATTAATAGTAATCTTTATTAGTGAAAGCCTTGTTCTTGGTTATGATTGTGTTCTTTATGTTCCGTTGTGCTTATTACAATCATGATCATGATATCCCAGATGAGTCTAGATCTTGGACTCAACAGGATAGATGGTCCTACTAAAGTAACTCCACTACGGGTAGTAATAGCACTCACATTCGCTCTCGGGTTGGTGTCGGTGTTTGAAGGTAGAGAGCCCGAAGTAGAGGGTTGAGTTGTGGGTAAGAAACTAGCCAGCATATTCTTCAAATCACGTTTGATTGCTGAAGGAGGATTGAATATTTCGAAGCTCGGATCTAATGTCATTCCCTTGCTTGGTGATATCCCCTTTCAAATTGATAATTTGGCTTTGCAGATTCTTAATTTACTCTCTTTGGGTTCTCATTAAAGCTTCAACATCTTGATTGATGGGTGGGGCTTGTTGAGCGGGTGGGTGATAAGGATTAGAAGCTCTAGGTGGGATTTGGTTGCTTCTAGTGTAGTTGTTGTTGGGGTTGTGGTTTTGAGGAGAAAAACCGGGTGAAAGGTAGTTGTTTGACCGGTAACTTAGCAAATTTCGATCCCCTTGAGGTCGGGCTTGGGAATTTTCCGGTGAATAATTACCATAAGCCGCATACACGTTTTCCGGATTTCCTTGAGTAGAAGGACAATCAGTGTGTGAGTGAGGACCACCGCATGTCTCACAAGCATTGGCTACCGCTTTAACTTGTTGTTGTTGGTTTGAAGCGATGAGCAAGATATTTTTGTTCATTTCGGCCATCATGCGGGTGAATTCGGTCATATCGGGGTTTGCTGAAGTAGAAGAAACATTTACTCTCGGGTTGTTCCTTGAAGAAGCGGAGGAATCCCAATTTTTGTGATGAGTAGTCATGTTCTCAATAAGCTCTCTACACTCCTCGGGTCTTCTTTTCATAAATGTGCCACCGACGGCTGCATTAATCGTATCACGATCACGAAAAGTCAAACCGTTGTAGAAAGTATCAATTAAGGTAACGGGGAGCATGTTGTGGTTTGGACATCGATCGATCAAAACATTATATCTTTCACAAGCAACAAAGAGAGATTCATCGGGTTCTTGCATGAAACCGCTGATTTGATTTCGAAGGCTCGTGACCATGGATGGTGGAAAGTAGCGCGACAAAAAACGTTGAGTCATGTCATCCCAAGTATGAATGGAATTCTTCGGGAGACGATCAAACCATTTCTCGGCGTGGTGTGATAAAGTATGTGGAAAGAGTTGAAGGCGAAGAACATCCATAGTAGCACCGGGCAACTTCATGCTTTGAGTAATAGTAATGAATTTGTCGAGGTGTTTGTTGGCATCATCATCAGGCAATCCGCGGAATGGATTAGTTTGCACTTGTTGTATCATGTGATGCTTCAACGAAAACTCCGGAGCCGTGATTTGCATCGGCGCAATCGGTCCTCCTCGTCCAAACATGGTGGGTTGACAAAGCTCCTCCATTGTCCAAAGATCGGGTTGTGGAAGAACATTGTTGTTGTTATTGTTGAGGTGCGGTGGATTATTGTTGTTGTTTACACCTGCCATAGCTAAATCTTCACGAGTCTCGGGCTCTGGATAAGTAGAAGATCTAGTACGTATACACCTGCAAAGGCAAAAGAAAAAGATACCAAACACAAAGAGAATATATATACACTATAAAGAAAATAAAATCTTTTTGGATTTTTGAAAATTTTAATTTTTTTTTATTTTTAACAATTTTTAATTTTTATGGATTTTTGAAATTTTTTTAAGCAAGAAAAATAACGCTCACGAATGAACGGATCCCAAAAAGCAACGCGTCTCTCACAAAAAACCGTTAATCTTTACGAAAAGAGCCGGTAGCGGCGCCATTTAATACGTGGCTTTTACCAAGTATAAAAGATTGTTGTTCCAGTCTCTTCGAATTGAAAAATGGATTAACGTGCGACTCAGCTGTCTTTTGGTGGGAAACAAATATTGTGTCGTTGTAGTGAAAATAAAGTGCAAAACTTAAACGTAAATGGCAAGTAATTTAAATCTAAACTAATTGAAATAAATGACGGGAAATTAAAGCGAGACGAAAAGTAAATAACGCGAACTTAAAGTAAATAACGCAAACTTAAAACTATCCTAAAGGCAAACTTAAAACGCAACTAAAACTTAAACTAAGACAAGGCTTAAAATAAATATAAGGCAAGTAAACTTAAAGTGCGACTAAGGAAAAAGGCGGGAAAAGTAAAGCTTAAAAATTCAACTTAAAAACAGAAACTTAAAATAACCTGAAAACAGCCCATTCGGAATAAACCTTCGTTCGGAATAATCACTCGTTCGGAATGTCACCTTTGTTCGGAATAATTCTTCTTCACTCGGAATATTTACCTCATGCGGAATAATAGCTCATCCGGAATATTCAAGCCAAAACTCTCATTCGGAATAAAGTCTTCATGCGGAATATTCACATCAAACCCTTCATCCGGAATATTCCGAATGAACAACCTTGATCCTGAATGTATGTTATTCCGAATGAACACCTTGATCCGGAATATATGTTATTCCGAATGAACACCTTGATCCGGAATATTTGTCTGAACCCTTGATTCGGAATAATTAACAGAAAGCCTTCATCCGGAATAAATCCTTTATTCGGAATATGTCACTTATCCGGAATAAATTCTTTATTCGGAATATTTGCCTGCTGATTCGGAATAATCCACTGGTTCGAAATAAAATGTTGATCCGGAATATCAAGTTGATCCGGAATATGGGCTTGATTCAGAATATTTTGCACTGATCCGGAATAACAAACTGATCTGGAATATGTCACTTATCCGGAATAAGTCCTTTATTCGGAATAATCACAACTCAGCCTTCATCCGGAATAACTTGCTTGGTTCGGAATAACCTGGTAAAATAAACAGTAGCGAAGAACACGGGGAAGAATAATAACACGAATCTAACCAAAACTAATCAAATCAAACCAAAAGATTAAGCAAGACTAATCACAAATGATCAACTAATGGTAATCTATCAAACCAAATCAATAACACTAACAATAATAACCAAAATTATCAAAACCCACTTAATCAATTTAATAAAAACTCAAGAACATGAACATGAACATAAAGCATAAAGATTAAACAAGAAAGGAAGATAAGATATTAACAAGAAAATTAAAGATTCAATAACAATAAAAAGAAACTTACTTGAATTTAAAGGTGCAAGGTAACTAAATTTGACTATTAATAAAATGACATGGAATTAAATGGGCAAAAATTAAAGATGAAAGATTAATTGTCACACTTAGCCAACAAAAACAAATGAAATCACTAATGATCTATTTATAGGGGAGGAGGTGATTAGTGGAAGGTAGCTTCCTCCCCTCTTTCTTCTTTCTTTAATTATCATTAAGTCCTTGTCTTCTTAATTCTTCAACTTTTGTCTCGGGATTAATAAAGTCGTCTTGAAATTTCTTCAATAAATTAGACTTGAGTTCTTTGGCTTATAGTAAACTTCCGTCTTTTGACTTTTTCTTCGATAAATCTTCAGAATTGGTCTTAGACTTCCGTTCTTTTTGCACTCTTGATTTCTTGACTTCGTCTTTTGTCTTTTTCTTCGATAAAAGCCCGTGAAAGCCGTGTTTTCTTCCCTTTTAACATTTTGATCCTAAAATCACAACAAAAACACAAACCACGCATAATTCCGACATTTACGACATAAAATACACGTTTTGGCCTGGTTATTATTGTAATTAAGTGGTAAAAGGATGGGTGTTTACACACCTATCAGACCGCAAGAGTAGGAGAGCCCAGCCAGGACTCTCTCGGGTATAAAAGGAACCCCCAAGGTTCCACAAAGGTACGATACACATAATACCCTAAACACTACATTCTCAAATCGATTACTTACTCTCATGTTGGAGTCTAATCGTAGGTCACAAACCCATGGTAAGCCTAACGGTGCCTGTTTAGTGCGCAGGGTCCTCAAAACAAGTTTCACTTGGTGCAAGAGCCGGAGTCCACAAGGCCCCAAATTAAGCCTAATTTGGGTCAAGCTCGGTCTATCCAACTTTTGTATCAACAATGATGGTAACATAGTAATATTGGACGCAGATGATGATAACATCATTTTGTCTTGATGGATGGGATAATGATCGATGTTTAATGTTTTGTGAGTGACAAGTGTAAGAAAGATAGAGAGATATCCAGGTTTAAACATTCATCAACCTTAGCTAGACCCGGATTTGCTATGAGGTGACAGAGGTACTAGAAGACTAGTGGATACTAAGCAAATCATCAAACTATTTTATTCATAATTTCTTTATATTAGAAGTTTTTTTACTAGGTTTTACATTAGGACCCCTAATCTTTATGGTTTTCTACCTTAAGTATAGTTCGCCTCTCTTAACTATAAATTCTGGCTATGCGCTACGGCCTCATTCCTTATTTGCACAAACCCATTTCTAGAATCTTCTGTGTATGTATATATTGTATCGAATGATGATCAATTGTTAGACCATTGATATGTGTCTAAACACACATCTTTTCTACCACTTAATTACAATAATAACCGGACCAAAACGTGTATTTCATGTCTTTTATGTCGGAATTATGCGTGGTTTGTGTTTTTGTTGTGATTTAGGACGAAAAGGTGAAAAGTGGAGAAAACACGGGAAATCACGGGCATTTACGGACTTTTATTGAAGAAAAGGATGAAAGACGAAGTCAAGAAGTCAAGAGTGCAAAAAGAACGGAAGTCCAAGACCAGTTCTGAAGATTTATCGAAGAAAAAGTCAAAAGACGGAAGTTTACTTAAAGCCGAGGAACTCAAGTCTTATTTATCGAAGAATTAAAAGGCGAGTCCAAAGAAATCCCGAGCCAAAAGTCATCACATTCCAAGATTAATAAAAAGATTAAGAAGGAAGGACTTGATGGTGCAATTAACAAGAAAGGAATGAGAGAGGAAGCTTCCTCTAACCACTCCCTAATCACCTATATAAACCCCTCATTTTCATTCATTTCATTTTGTTGACTAACTTGACAAATTAGTTCTTCCATGGTTGGTGGCTTGACAAACCATTCTTCCATTTTCATTTATGCACCTTTATTTACTTGCCATTTAAATACATGTTTTGCACCTTTAATTACCTTTAATTTCAAGTAAGTGTTTCTTTAATTTCTTGCACCTTTACTTTATCTTGTTAATCTTCTTCTACCTTTCTTTAATCTTTGTTACACGTTTTCATCTTGTTGATTTGTTTAAAGATTTCATTTTTATGCTTTTGATTGTTTTAAACCTTTTAATTTCATAGCTTATTTGATTTATTTTTAAGTTTATATAGTTTTTATAAAAGTTATTTTTATATAAAAGTTGTTTTTCTTAAAGTTTATCTTTTTCATGTTTTAAAAGTTGTTAACTTTCAGTTTTATAGCTTATTTTTACACGATTTTAGCTAAGTTTTTCGTCTAGTGCTTATTAGGATTATAGCTTATTTTTCTAGCTTATTTTTGGTTATTCCCTACGTATTCCGATTGGTACAATCTGAAAAGGGTTTTATATTCCGATTGGGTAAAATCTGATAAGGGTTTTAAAATTCCGATTGGTGCTCTGGTATTCCGATTGGGGCAAGAAAGTGGTATTCCGATTGGTGTGTAAGTGACAAACATTCCGATTGGTTCCATTTCCACATTCCGATTGAGATGCATGTTGGTATTCCGATTGGGTAAGGTGACAGGTATTCCGATCGTGTGTTCCGATAAGCATTCCGACCGAGCTCACAATACATTCCGATCAAGAGGTAAGTTAAACATTCCGATTGGAGGTGTTTTTGGGTATTCCGATTGGCGAGTGACAGTATTCCGATTGGGCTCTATAGACATTCCGATTGGTCACGTTTGACATTCCGATTGGTACAATTGGAATATATTCCGATTGGAGGGTATTTTTCTCTTATTTTGACTTGTTTAATTTTTAGCTTAAGTTTTTAATACTTGTCTAACTTTAATTCTCGTCACGCTTTTAATCATTTAATCAGTTTACTTTCCGTCACGTTTTTAAATATCGCACATTTCTTTTAAATTAGACTTAGATTTTTTTTATACTTGCCCTTTACTTTAACGACACTTTTACTTTTAACGTCTCGCACTTTTAAATTTTAAAACAAACCAAAAGACCTTTGTTTCCCACCAAAGTTCAACTGAGTCACACATTAAACATAAGTTTTTCAATTCGAAGAGACCAACACAACGAACTTTAATTTAATTTTTATACAGGCCAAAAGCACCTTGTATTAAATGGCCCCGGCAGCGGCGCCATTTAATACAAGGCTTTTGACACCCCGTATGAAAATATTATCGTCTGAATCCTTTCGAATTAAAACCCGGTCTTAAGTGCGACTCAATTGTCTTTTGGTGAATCAAGAGAATGGTTTGGTTGATTTGTTTTAAGCTATTAACAAGTAATTAAAGTGTCGTTGAGTAAAATGGAATTTAAAAGATTAATTTGAATGTCGAGTAAAAATAAATGCATATAAACTTAAAGGTAAAATGGAAAAGTACTAACTCACTAAATAAAACTAACACTTGGAAAATTTTATGAAAATAAAAAGTACTATAAGAAAGTAAGATCGAAAGAAACCAAAACAAGCCAAAAGGGCCCTGATCGGAATGTCTTTCGATCTGGTGGTCGGAATATGAGGGAATGCACTCAATCGGAATGTGTACAAAGGGGGTCAATCGGAATAACTGCTAATGGGTACCAATCGGAATAACCGATAAGGGACAATCGGAATACGGGGAAAATCACACAATCAGAATGACCAATCTTGACTAAATCGGAATAACAAGGAGACAGCCAATCGGAATATGTGAAATGCTACCAATCGGAAAAACAGAATGGGGCTACCGTCGGAAAGTCAAAACCCTTTTCCGATTGATCCAATCGGAAAAAGGGTGTGTTGCTGCTCAGAATGTATACCAATCGGAAAAGGGAGTTTGTACCTCTTCCTAAAATTGTGGAATTCGGTTAAGCAAGTGAATAAGCTATATTTGAGGGCTTATCACAAAACTAACCCGAATCAATACCTAAACCGGATCAAATAAGCACTAGAATCAACTTATCAAACCGAAACTAAGCAACTTTTTGGATTAAACAATAAAAACATAAACTTTTTAATAAAACTTTTTAATAAGAAAAATAAGCTAATCATCAAAATAAGCCAATAAGCACAAAAGTCTTAAAGCTTAATCAAATGAAAACTTATAAAATGATCAAAAGATTAACTTTTTAAGCACGAAATCAATGAGAACAACACGGATCTTATGATATACGTACCAAAATCAATCTAAAATCAAAGAAAAGTAGAATGAGATTAAGGAATAAAAGCTTAAAATAGAACTTGATTAATAAAAATAAGCAATACAAAGTGTTTAATCTTGAAAGATTAAAAGAAAAAGATGAACTAGTGAGAGAAAGTTTTTGACTTTCTCTCTCTAAAACTAGAGAAAACTAAAAAGTGAAAAATTAACTAAAAAACTCTAACTACCCTCCTAATGACTATTAGGAGGGTATTTATAGGGAAGGTGGGAGGATTGCATGTGTTGCATCTCTTTCTTGCTTTCTTCACGTTTTCACGACTCGACTTTAATTCTTTGTCTTTGTCGTCTCGGGATTTAAACTTGTCTTTTTAGTTTTCTTCTTCTATTAGACTTTAAGTTCTTTGACTTCGTTAAACTTCCGTCTTTAGTCTTCTTCTTCGATAAATCTTCAGAATAGGCCTTGGACTTCCGTTCTTTTTGCACTCTTGATCTTTTGACTTCGTCTTTTCCCGTTTTCTTCGATAAAAGCCCGTGAAATCCCGTGTTTTCTTCCTTTTTCATAATTTGGTCCTAAAACACAATAAAGACACAAACCACGCATAATTCCGACTTTTATGACATAAATCACACGTTTTGGTCTTGTTATTATTGGAAATAAGTGGTAAAAGGATAAGTGTTTTCACACTTATTAAATCCCCTACACTTGACCATTGCAATGCCCTCATGCAATGCATTAATTTTAAAGCACGGTTAACATTTTTCATCATAAATAACCTACCTTGGCCTTTATTAAATACTAAACATACGATAATAAAAATAAGTAAAGAAGTTAAAAACTTACATTGGGTTTTGACCGCCATGAACGTTTATCATCCTCAAGTTTCACGTTCCCCATACCAAGCTTAAAAACGAGATCATTGTTATTATAAGTTAGTAAACTAACACGAACTCATGTGGGCCAATTATTCACTTAGACTCCCTTATTCCTATGGGTATCTCTTATATTTTATTTTTGTCTTGAATGATCACGAGGATGCATTGTTTGACTTATTTCGATAGTTACTTAGTCTGAAAATAAAGTGCACGATTTAATCAATAGTTAGCTAAAGGACCAAATCTTTTAAAACTGCTTCTCGGGATATCAGAAAGTTCATATCTTGGCATAACTTGGTTCGCGATTTGAGACCTTTCTCGGGCCGATATTTGGCAGCGACTTCATACTTTGAATCTTCGAGAGACGTTCTTGAAATTATGGTCTTCTCTTCATAATAGGAATTTCTTCACTTGAAGTTTTTTTAGAGATTCTTCATCTTTGGACCACGACTTCTTCATTTTTCTCCAATCTTTATTTTGGACTTTGATATACAACGATCCGCCTCCTTTTAGGACTTGGATCTATTTATCCTCATACCTTGTTAGGGTCTTTTCGGATAGACTTCTCCATGACTTTTGGGGAGTTCTTGCTTTTCGTCGTGTGTCTTGATCCTTCATATTGATTTTCGATAAATGATTCTTCACATCACTTTTGGATCTTTAGCAACAAAATGTAGCCCTCATGCCTTGTTAGGGCCTTTTCGGACTCGCCAATCTTCGCGCCCCGCTTCATAAGTTATGCCTTGGCTATGAACTCTCGTCATTACCGAGCAACTTTTCAACGATCTGGGGCTAGAAGCTAAGTAACTTTTCAAATCGTACCACCTTACTTATTAGCAGATAAATTATTAAGCAAGCGATGGGAGAATAGGCTCATAATTAACTCACATAAATTCACGAAAGAATACCGGACTTATAATTGGCTCTATCATCTCTCGTTCTCCACAGTTTAAAATCTCAAGTAATGAGACTCGTGGATGCTTAGCCTATCGAAGTTAACTTCTATACCCCGGCAGCGGCGCCATTTAATACAAGGTGCTTTTGGCCTGTATAAAAATTAAATTAAAGTTCGTTGTGTTGGTCTCTTCGAATTGAAAAACTTATGTTTAATGTGTGACTCAGTTGAACTTTGGTGGGAAACAAAGGTTTTTGGTTTGTTTTAAAATTTAAAAGTGCGAGACGTTAAAAGTAAAAGTGTCGTTAAAGTAAAGGGCAAGTATAAAAAAAATCTAAGTCTAATTTAAAAGAAATGTGCGATATTTAAAAACGTGACGGAAAGTAAACTGATTAAATGATTAAAAGCGTGACGAGAATTAAAGTTAGACAAGTATTAAAAACTTAAGCTAAAAATTAAACAAGTCAAAATAAGAGAAAAATACCCTCCAATCGGAATATATTCCAATTGTACCAATCGGAATGTCAAACGTGACCAATCGGAATGTCTATAGAGCCCAATCGGAATACTGTCACTCGCCAATCGGAATACCCAAAAACACCTCCAATCGGAATGTTTAACTTACCTCTTGATCGGAATGTATTGTGAGCTCGGTCGGAATGCTTATCGGAACACACGATCGGAATACCTGTCACCTTACCCAATCGGAATACCAACATGCATCTCAATCGGAATGTGGAAATGGAACCAATCGGAATGTTTGTCACTTACACACCAATCGGAATACCACTTTCTTGCCCCAATCGGAATACCAGAGCACCAATCGGAATTTTAAAACCCTTTTCAGATTTTACCCAATCGGAATATAAAACCCTTTTCAGATTGTACCAATCGGAATACGTAGGGAATAACCAAAAATAAGCTAGAAAAATAAGCTATAATCCTAATAAGCACTAGACGAAAAACTTAGCTAAAATCGTGTAAAAATAAGCTATAAAACTGAAAGTTAACAACTTTTAAAACATGAAAAAGATAAACTTTAAGAAAAACAACTTTTATATAAAAATAACTTTTATAAAAACTATATAAACTTAAAAATAAATCAAATAAGCTATGAAATTAAAAGGTTTAAAACAATCAAAAGCATAAAAATGAAATCTTTAAACAAATCAACAAGATGAAAACGTGTAACAAAGATTAAAGAAAGGTAGAAGAAGATTAACAAGATAAAGTAAAGGTGCAAGAAATTAAAGAAACACTTACTTGAAATTAAAGGTAATTAAAGGTGCAAAACATGTATTTAAATGGCAAGTAAATAAAGGTGCATAAATGAAAATGGAAGAATGGTTTGTCAAGCCACCAACCATGGAAGAACTAATTTGTCAAGTTAGTCAACAAAATGAAATGAATGAAAATGAGAGGTTTATATAGGTGATTAGGGAGTGGTTAGAGGAAGCTTCCTCTCTCCTTCCTTTCTTGTTAATTGCACCATCAAGTCCTTCCTTCTTAATCTTTTTATTAATCTTGGAATGTGATGACTTTTGGCTCGGGATTTCTTTGGACTCGCCTTTTAATTCTTCGATAAATAAGACTTGAGTTCCTCGGCTTTAAGTAAACTTCCGTCTTTTGACTTTTTCTTCGATAAATCTTCAGAATTGGTCTTGGACTTCCGTTCTTTTTGCACTCTTGACTTCTTGACTTCGTCTTTCATCCTTTTCTTCAATAAAAGTCCGTAAATGCCCGTGATTTCCCGTGTTTTTTCCACTTTTCACCTTTTCGTCCTAAATCACAACAAAAACACAAACCACGCATAATTCCGACATAAAAGACATGAAATACACGTTTTGGTCCGGTTATTATTGTAATTAAGTGGTAGAAAAGATGTGTGTTTAGACACATATCAAATCCCCTACACTTGACCATTGCAATGTCCTCATGCAATGCATTAGTTACAAAGCATGTTTACACTTTTCATCATAATCAATCCACGTTGGCCTTTATTAAAGAGATAGAAAATTATAAAAATGCAAAGCAAAGAAAATAAAAGCATACCTTGGGTTTTGAAAATGTCATGAATATTCATCATCCTCAACCTTTCACTTTCTCCAAACCAAGCTTAAAAACGAGATCATTGTTATTATAAGTTAGTAGACTAACACGAACTCATGTGGGCCAATTATTCACTTAGACTCCCTTATTCCTACGGGTACCTCTTATATTTTATTATTTGTCTTGAATGATCACGAGGATGCATTGTTCGACTTATTTAGATAATTATTTAGTCTAAAAATAAGGTGCACGATTTTATCATCTCTCGTTCTATACCGGACTTAACTTCTATCGAAGTTAAGTGGTCTTTTCCTTGTATTTGTCCTCATTTTAACCGGAAAATTTGATTTTTCGACATTTTTCAAAATTTTTGATCTATTTTGGCCTTTTAGTTTTTCCCTTGGTTTAGTTATTTTCTTTCCTTATTAGAATAAATTTCAATAAAGTGGTTTTAATTTTCAAACGTTGTGAATATTTTGACTCAACCCGAGTTTACTTGCCTAAGTTACTCTAGCTAGTATCCTTAACGTGTTTAAGTCAAGTTTTGCTAGGCTTTTATATAGGGAGCTATAAAACACGAAAGTCTTAACTCTCACGAGTTAAGAACAAGAACTTTTCGCAAGTTCCTATAATTGATCCTAGAGAGTAGTTTATCAAGGGAACTTTAAAATGCGATTTCTAAACTTGAAAAAGTCTAAGAATTTGCAAGATCCTATAGGCGACTCGAAAACCCAAAACTTTGATTTAATAGGCTAAGCATCCACGAGTCTCATTACTTGAGATTTTAAACTGTGGAGAACGAGAGATGATAGAGCCAATTATAAGTCCGGTATTCTTTCGTGAATTTATGTGAGTTAATTATGAGCCTATTCTCCCATCGCTTGCTTAATAATTTATCTGCTAATAAGTAAGGTGGTACGATTTGAAAAGTTACTTAGCTTCTTGCCCCAGATCGTTTAAAAGTTGCTCGGTAATGACGAGAGTTCATAGCCAAGGCATAACTTATGAAGCGGGGCGCGAAGATTGGCGAGTCCGAAAAGGCCCTAACAAGGCATGAGGGCTACATTTTGTTGCTAAAGATCCAAAAGTGATGTGAAGAATCATTTATCGAAAATCAATATGAAGGATCAAGACACACGACGAAAAGCAAGAACTCCCCAAAAGTCATGGAGAAGTCTATCCGAAAAGACCCTAACAAGGTATGAGGATAAATAGATCCAAGTCCTAAAAGGAGGCGGATCGTTGTATATCAAAGTCCAAAATAAAGATTGGAGAAAAATGAAGAAGTCGTGGTCCAAAGATGAAGAATCTCTAAAAAAACTTCAAGTGAAGAAATTCCTATTATGAAGAGAAGACCATAATTTCAAGAACGTCTCTCGAAGATTCGAAGTATGAAGTCGCTGCCAAATATCGGCCCGAGAAAGGTCTCAAATCGCGAACCAAGTTATGCCAAGATATGAACTTTCTGATATCCCGAGAAGCAGTTTTAAAAGATTTGGTCCTTTAGGTAACTATTGATTAAATCGTGCACTTTATTTTCAGACTAAGTAACTATCGAAATAAGTCAAACAATGCATCCTCGTGATCATTCAAGACAAAAATAAAATATAAGAGATACCCATAGGAATAAGGGAGTCTAAGTGAATAATTGGCCCACATGAGTTCGTGTTAGTTTACTAACTTATAATAACAATGATCTCGTTTTTAAGCTTGGTATGGGTGTAGAATATTGATAACCTATGAATCTATGAAGTGGGTTGATGTTTTGTAGAGAGAGAAACTAGAGAGAGAAAGTGAGAGAAAATGTGTGTGATTTTATTAATATGAAAGCATGAAATGAACAACAACCAACCCCTTTCCATGGTGGAAAGGGGTATTTATACTCCAAGCAAACATTGGGCTTGGGCCGGTCCATGACAAGCCCATGGACCGGTTCTTACTTAACTTAATAAGTAACATTTAACTAATTGTTAACTACGAGCTATTACAACATAAATCATATTGTGGAGTGACCGATACTTCTAATAAACGTTAAAACGTATTTCTAACAATCTCCCCCTAAGGGAGGTCACTCCACGTTACAAAGTCCTAAACCTAGCATACTATACTAAGTCTTCGTTCTTTAGCTCGTAGTCTTTTCTTCTTTTCTTTCTTTTGTTGTGAATATGTTGGTTTGATCTTTTTGGCTTTGGCTTGAGAGCATTGTTCTTTGGCCTTTCACGTGCGATCTTTGCCTTTCTTGTGAATTTGCCTCCTCGTGACTTCATGTTCCACACACTTATGTCTTTTTGTTGAATTCTTGAAAGTTTCAGAGTTTGTTACAGCGGAAGACTTCATCTTGTACTTTCTTGAATTTTTGCTGAACTTTGATGCAGAAAGACATAAGCATGTGGGAACGACTTCTACAAGTACACCGCAACACCACCGTCTTTAACTGGTACATAGCAACGCCACCGTCTTCAACAGGTACACAGCAACGCCACCGTCTTTAACAGGTACACAGCAACGACACGAATAAAATGGCTTTGAACATTTTATTCTAATTCGGTAGCATTTTACCTCTGGTCGGTGAAGACCGTTGGGCGATATTAGATATCGTACCCGTGACGGATAGTTTCAATTAAGTAACTTCCTGACAGGATTTCGCGGGTAAACCCGTTCTCTTTATTCGACCGTCCAAAGCTGACTGGGAACATAAAGAGTGAATCACTTGGATAATTTATCCTTGTGATTTGAAGCCGTCAATTCATGAAACCTGGAACAAGTGAATCTCAATTAAGATTTTCACCATCGTTGCTTTCCAGTTGTCACGAGCTCAATTCATAAAGAATCTTGCACGTCACCTACCAAGTGCTGTTTGATGTTAACACTAGAAGGATTTCCACTCGTCACTGTGATCAATAAAGAGTCACTCTGAGTGTTCTGGCAAGATCGTTTGATAATGCGTAGAGGCCTGGAACGAGTTTAAGTTCAATTAAGAATTAAACCACTGTTTCCTTCCAGTTTTTCACAAGATTGGTTCTAAAATAACCGCACGTGTAACCTACCATGAGCTTGTTTGATGTTGGCTCAAGCAGGATTTCCATCTTCATTGTAATACTTGCGTATTACTCGGATGTTCTGGCAATATTACAGGAATACTGCGTAGGACTCATGAAAATCTCTTACTTTTCACAGTGTGTGAGAAAGCAAGGAATAAATGGAAAGTGTCCTAATGAGACTTTTGATGATCTCTTGGCTCTAGACTCGATTGTACGTTTTGATTTAGTGAGCGATGGCTGGAGAGGAGTGCCACCTTTTCAATACCAGTCTATTCGGAGTGAATAAACCAATAGATAACGTGTTGATCTCCGTGTGATTAAAACAAATACCTTTTGAGAGATATTTGAGTTAGCTGGTAAGGGTTGTGCATTGCATCACTGGGTCCATGATGTCTTTCTTCAATACCGAGAATCATTAGCAAAAATGACCTCAATAGCATATGTATTGACCCGGTTTCTGCCTAAAGTTGTAAGGAGGGCTTCTTTCTTTACACCCTTTATCTTTACATTTCTTTTTCATTCTTCAACCCCTTCAGTACTTACCAATACATCATCACTAGCACCTTGTTGTGATTGTTCCAGTGCTAGCATCAGTAATTAGTCGGTACTCAGCTACGTTCACATTCTTTCTCCATCTTTCCTAGGACTTCTAATTCTATCTAGGGAATTGTCCTTGGGAAGATTCCATCGGCTCTGATGAATCATTGGACTAAACCTATTCCTACCACCCTTTTGTCACCACATTCGTCGTGAATTAAGCGTGTTTTGGGAAGGAATTGCCACCATGAAAAATCATTGAAAATCACCTAAAGTACTTGTGATATTGAAATCAAAAGATTTGTACCTTAGGTGTTTTGTTCATCAAAAACGCTCCCCCTTAACACGTGCTTTACACATATTAAGTTGGATAATCATTAAGTCTTTTTCATCTTTTAGCCAAGTATCATTTAAATCTTCTTAATCCCATTTTCTCCCCTTATCCAAAATGTTAACCATTAATATTTGGGATATTGAATGGATTAACCGGTCTTTGGGTAAAAATGAAATCGATGTTTGGCCATAGAACATGTTCATGCTCCCCCTTAAATTAATAAGGGATAGTTGTAGTGCTTTAGTATGATATATTTTGAAAGATTTAGAATCTCGTGAGAAATTCTTGAAAAATTTTCATACTTAAACACTACAGCAAGCCTTACAAGCACAATATTCACAAATATACATATTCACAAATTGAAAACCAATATAAAGTGGACCTGAAATGTACGACCCATTAAATGGATCGTTGCAGTAGCTTGTGGTGCACTAAATACGGTCTCCCACCAACGAATCGTTCCAAACTCCTCATCAATCTACGTTCACGGAGCTTTTGATCAATCTTCTTGATCACATACTTCGCCATCTGCCGGTAACCCTGATGCCAATCCTCAGTCATCTCCGGTAAAGTCCCACCCGAATTAAGATGTTCCAACTTACCTTTGACGTATAGGAGAGTCCCATCACTGTACTTATAAAGCTCACCCACCCTCATAAACTTCATTAACCCTCGACTATTCAAGTAGAAAATGCCGCAATTCGGAACAGAAATGCCGGTATAGGGACATCTATCTACATGTTGAGGTAACACTTGATTCACTAGGCGGGTTAGGTTAAGCTTCCTTTGATAGCTTTCGACTCCCAACTGAAGGTCTTCAACTCGCTTCTTGATAACCATGCTTCGTGTGAACATACGAAGTGCGGTATTCAATGCAATGAGGTCTTCACGAGGAATATGTGTGAGTTGATCTCGAGTCATCAGAAGCAGCATATCTTCGATATCCTCAAGGCGAATGATAGAAAAATCTCCTTGCTGGATTTTGTATTCTCTATCATCCTCCCTTTTCAAACGAATCTCCGTCACATGATAATAGCCATTCTTGGCTTCAGTTTTCAACCCTAAGATGTTGGAGATGCGGATATCGGATCTAACGTTACTTCCTGAATTGACTAGGCAGCAACCCCTGTACGCCCTTCGGACTCGTTCGTCCCAATGAGATGCACCTATAATAGCATACATATCATAATTACGAGTTATCCTTGGGACCCAAGGCCGGTTTACCTTTTCCTCGATCCAGGGTATTGTCCCCCAGTTGGCAGCTTTCAGCAAGGTTAAGGAGGTGGCGTACGTTGATGAACCCTTCAGAAGATAATCAAGATCAAAAGTGACGAAGAAGTCGAGAGCTATCTGATTATCTTGAATAGGATCAAGTGGAGGTGGAGCTCTTTCTGGTTCATGAAGACCTGGTCGTTGAACGGTATTCAGAGCTTTCAGGATCTCATCGGCATAATACTCGAACTCCATTTGGGTTAACCGGGTTTTGGCGCGAAGTCTCTTATCCTTCAGTGCTTTCTTCACCAAAGATGGAGTAACCGAAGTCTTATACTCATGAGCAAGAAATGCACATAAGTCAATCGGACTGCGGATACGGAGATACAAGACATCTTTGTCAGCATCTGTGATCGGATCATATTGTGCCGCTGCCGTGATCCAAGCCTGTGGTGGTGCAGTCTCGTCAATCTCCAACGTGTCTGCCCAGTCTCGTGTGCTTGGTTCAGGAACCGTAGATTGTTGTGCTTGTTGTAGAGGAGTAGAAACGCGAACCTCTGCTGGTTCTGATTCAGGCATCTCGGCGGTGTCATAAATGGGTGAGTGGTGTGCAGCTTCAGGTTCAGTTACTGACTCTGCAATCACAGGAGCAACAACAACAGGACTAATAGGGTTAGTGGTAATAGGTATAGATACAGCAATAGAAGTACCGGGAATCGATGACGCTGTAGTAGCATTCACATCGTGGCGCCACTTAGATCGTCTTGATTCCGTTGATGTTGATTTGTCCTTCTGGGCTGCATCTTTCTTGGACTTGGTTCCAGACTTAGCAGATTTCTTGGAGCTGGTAACCTTATCTCCCTCTTTAGCCTGTTCACCCCCATCATCATCGTCATCGTTATCCCCGTTGCTCCCCCTAGCACTCTCCTCATTCCCATCACCACCATCATCGCCATCATCATCATCATCATCATCATCATCATCATCCTCATCATCATCATCACCATTATCATCATCGTCATCATCCTTTTCTTCTTCTTCTCCTTCTTCTTCCTCTTCTTCACCAGTACCCTCCTCTTCTTCACTTTCTTCCCTTTCTTCTTCCCGTAGAATGTGGTATGGTACCACACTTCCAAATGTTTTAAATAACCTATCATCCTCCATGATAGCGTCATTCAGGGATTTGTAAAGAGCCCGTTGAATCCTAGATTTATCAAACGATCCAAGTTCCACCATGCGAGCTTTGAGGATCTTCTTCAATTCAAAATCCGTCAAGTCATAAGCAATCTTGTAGGTGGATTCTGAAGGGTTGGATGACTTGATCATCAAGTTATCAGTTGCTAGTGTCTTCAACTCATCACGCAGTTTAGGCATAAGGGATTCAACGGATTCTTTGACTCTCTGCTCAATAGAAGCTTCAAGAGCTTCTTTCTGCTCTTTATAGTTATCCTTAAGTTCTCGAAGTCTCGTAATTCGTGCTGCATGCCTATCAGCTTCAGCCTTTTTGACCCGAGCAAGTTCTTCTGCATGAGCTTTACGTGTAAATTCCATATCTGCAGCGAACTTAGCAATCAACTCTTCTTGAGCTTTCTTAGATGCTTCTTCACTTTGCACTCTTCGAAGTAGCTCTTGGCGAAGATTATCCATCTCTCGTTTTTGATTATCTGTGTGTTTGTCCAACATCTCTGCCATGACGAATGCAGCCATTGAAGATGTTCCAGAGCTACTTTGGGAAGGTTGAAGAGGCTCGGTTGTTACTACGGTACTAAGGATGGGAGTTATCGGTGGAGGAAGAACTGGTGTTGAAACCGGTCGGGTTGGTAAGGGTTGGATTGGTGGAGGTCGAGTTACTAAGGGTTGAGTAAGTACCATGATTGTAGGATCACCGGACTCCTTTTCAACACCTGCTGAAACGGGGATGGATATTTCCTTTGAAGTAGAATACCGTTCGGGTGATCCAAACTCATCAACATCATCTGGTTCCACGTACTCTTCTTCAATATTCATCTGAGCACCCGAACCACTACCACCCGTATCTCTCCTACTCCTTTCAAGAGCTATCTTCATTGCTTTTCTTTTAGCCTTGTTAAGAGCAGGATCATCAATATCTTCTTCGTCACGTAGAACCATCTCATCAGCCTTACCCTTTCCTTTCTTAGCCACAGTCTTCTTCTTCTTGGGTTTGGGTTTAGGTAAATCTGTTTGCTTCCGTTTACCTTTGCTCTTAACCGTGGTGGATGAGTCTTCACCTGCTAGAATGCTTGCTCGTTGATTCTCAATTTCTTTTAGCAACTTCTTGTAGTCATCAGATGCGATAATCTCATCGGTCAGAAGATGACTGGGAATGGGACCAGGAATAACCGTATTCGAATGAGTTTCCTGCCTTAAGTCTACCAAATCATCATCATCCATCGTGTGGTGACGACTATCTGCACGCTTGTTAATGGATGCATCGTTTTCCATAAAGTAATGTATGATCAGCTTAATAAACCTAGGGTACTGGTAACTTTTAACCTTACCCTTCGTGTTTGTGAAGAGTTGAAAAGTAAACTCCTCCCACAGCAGTGATGCATAGTCAATACCCATACCTTTAAACATACCATAAAACATCTTGATGATTGGCGGACGAACAGCATCAAACCCAGTTGTTTTGGGTGTTAAACATCGGCTTAGAATCCCAAAAATAGCTTTCCATGGTTGACCAACTTTGGCAGTAGTGAACTCAGACGCGGTTCGTATGTCAAGACATCCAATGGTAGTGAACATCTCCATGATCTGGTCCTTAGTCGGGTTGGCTGAATATGATAGACCTTTGAGTGTCGGTCGAAATCCAAAGATCTTCCTGAAGTCTGACACAGTAAGCGTCTGCTGCTTGTTGTCCAAGGAAAAAGTGATTTTGTTCGACGTCCTCTCTTTGGTAGCCCAGAACTCGTAAAGGTAGTCATAGGGCACTGAAGCACTTCTCCTTAGCGCATGCTTGAGATGAGATTTATCAAGTATGGCTGTACCTACCTTGAATCCATTATGGGTAGAATGAGATACCTCCTTCAAACGGAAGTTGTTTGGAAGAAACTTTAGAGTCTTGGCTTCAGCAATGGCGGCGGCTCTGGTGTCTTGTATTTGTTGTACTGTAGGGTTAGTCATCGTCTCTGCTTAAGATAAAACACAAAGATTGATACATACAAATATGAATATCATTATGACTATAGACTTAAGCATTGGACATATGACCTAATCCCTTAAGCTTGTAAACCATTCAAACATCTTTTATACGGAATAATCATTCAATTCGGAATAATTGGTCTATGCTGAATATAGATCCTATGCGGAATGATAAGTCTATTCGGAACATTTAGCCTATGCGGAATAAATCCCTATTCTGAATAAAAAGTCTATTCGGAACATTTAGCCCATGCGGAATAAATCCCTATTCTGAATAAAAACTATATTCGGAACATTTAGCCTATGCGGAATAAAATCCCTATTCTGAATAAAAAAAGTCTATTCGGAACATTTAGCCTATGCGGAATAAAATCCCTATTCTGAATAAAAAAGTCTATTCGGAACATTTGGCCTATGCGGAATAAAATCCCTATTCGGAACATGTGGCCTATGCGGAATAAAATCCCTATTCGGAACATTGGGCCTATGCGGAATAAAATGCCTATTCGGAACATTGGGCCTATGCGGAATAAATCAAGCATCTCCTATTCGGAAAGATTTTTCTATGCTAAATAAAAAATTCTATTCGGAAAAATTTTGTCTATGCGGAAAAACCTTTCTATTCGGAAAATAGCTTCTATGCGGAAAGATTTCTCCATGCGAAAAGTTCTTTCTATTCTGAATAAATCCCTTATTCGGAAAGTCATTCTTATGCGGAATGTTTTCAACACTTAGGTATTTTCTAATTAAGCACGAAATCGTTTGTATCAGGTGTTCTAAAGGCCTTAGCAGTTTAATTCGTGCTATTCCGTATCAACCCCAGGCAAAACCCCCAATTAATTTAAACCCTAATTAAGCAGAAACTTCATTCGAGTGATTTTCAATTAAAAAGATTTAATTAAATTGTTTTTCATGAATGATTAAGCCAAATTGATACCTTTTGAAGATCTTGAACAAGAAGATGAACGATTTTGAGTTGTTTTGTGTGATTTCGTGTGTTCGTATGTTTGTTAATGGCGGGCAAAGGAGATAAACAATCAGAACAGTGAAAGAAGAGAGGAGACGGGGTGGGTGAATTTGACTAGGTCAAATTTTTCAGAAGTTTGACATGTTGTCAACTTTACCCCCTCAATTTTTCTTCTTTCAACAAACAAAATTCTTTTGTTTTTCCAAGTTCTAATTCTTGTCATTTTGACCCTATCTTATGTTAACTACCCGAGCCTTAGTGATTAAACTATCTTAACACCAGCACAAAACTATTCATGACAAACTTATAGACAACAACAAGACAAATGCCAAAGCAATCCAACCATTAACCATTAAGCTTTTTGAGTTTCCTTGAAAACTTTTGAATATCTTTTTGATGTGAAAGATGATGTAACATTTTCTCCCCCTTAAACGATGACCCGTTTTCTATTTAAAGAGCTGTAGTCATTGTTTAACGAGGCACATGATGATGAAAAACATTTTCCAATTGATGTTTTGAAAAGATCGATTCGTGGTGTCGACAAGATTTCTCTTATCTTGACAAAATAATGCACTAAGACGTACACTAATTTGTGTAAGATCAAGTTGTAAAGTAAGCTTGATCCCTTTGCATGATTTGGCTTGTAAATCATGCCCGAGAAAATTAATTCCTGTTGTGAGCCAACGTTTTCCAAGGAAATACGTGACTTTAATATGAAAACCGGGTTGCAGTCAGAAATAACTACAAGCCATAATGGGCATGTTTTAAATATGTACAACTTTTATACGGACTCTATTTATGGCACCGTGTCAATATTGATCGACATTTCTAAGGCCGTAAATATTACCGTACTAAAAGACATGCCCGATTTTAAAAACGAAAAATATTTTTGGTTTTTCTAGATTTTATAATTTTTATGGTTTTTGTAGGTTTTATATTTTTTATGGTTTTTGTTGGTTTTATATTTTTTATGGTTTTTCTTGGTTTTATATTTTTGTATTTTCTTTTGTGGTTTATATATTTACTATAATATACATGATCACGAACAAAGGATACTCTGAATAGTTTACCACGACTATTCAGCTGATTCTTCTGCCAACTCTTTGAGAGTCGCTGGAGTGAATGATTTCATGCCAAGCTTGTCGATCAAAAACTCGATTCGTCCTCGATCTAAGGCTTTGGTGAACATATCCGCCAGCTGATACTCAATAGTGACAAAATACAGCTCGATCACTCCGTTCTCCACCTGCTCCTTAATGAAATGGTAGCGAATGTCTATGTGCTTGGCCCGGGAGTGTTGAACATAGTTGCAGCAAAGGGCAATGGCGCTCTTGTTGTCACAATACATCGGGATTTTGTTGAATCCCAAACCGTAGTCAGTTAATTGTGATCTCATCCAAAGGACTTGAGCACAACAACCGGACATGGCGATGTATTCAGCCTCCGTGCTAGAAATTGCAGCGCTTTTCTGCCTTTTTGAAGACCAACTGATCAACCTATCTCCAAGGAGTTGCACAGATCCAGAAGTGCTACGCCTCGTGTCTTGACATCCAGCATGATCGGCATCTGCGTATGATATTAAAGCAATAGAGGAATCTTTCGGATACCATAGACCACGATGAAGTGTTCCTTTTAGATACCGAAAGATCCTTTTCACAACATGTAGGTGCTTTTTGGTAGGCCGAGCCTGATACCGGGCACACATGCATACCGCAAATTGCAAATCAGGCCTGCTAGCAGTCAGATATAGAAGGGTGTCGATCATCCCACGGTAAAGTTTTGGATCGACAATAGTCCCATTCCTATCTTCATCTAACTTGGATTTCTCCACCATTAGAGTGTCCACGGGGTCACAATTTTCAAAGTTATATTTCTTTAAAGATTCTAGAGCATATTTGGATTGATTAATAAAGATGCCTCTGGGATTTTGAGAAATCTGTAATCCTAAGAAAAATGAGATTTTTCCCATCATTGACATCTGAAAGCGTGTGGACATTATCTTCTCAAAGCGGTTTGACAATTCTATGTTAGTGGCAGCAAATATTATATCATCAACATAAATTTGTACCAGAATCATGTCGTTGCCTTCCTTGAGAGTGAATAGAGTGGGGTCCACCTTGCCTTTGGAGAAGCCTTCCGAAATGAGATATGTTGACAGGAGATCATACCATGTGCGTGGAGCTTGTTTCAACCCATAGAGATCCTTCTTAAGCTTGTACACATGATTAGGAAACTCCGTACTGACGAACCCATCCGGCTGACTAACATAAACTTCTTCCCTTAGTTCACCATTCAAAAATGCCGTCTTCACATCCATTTGATAGACGATCATGTTCATATGAGCAGCATACGCAAGGAATAGTCTAATCGCCTCCAATCTTGCCACAGGAGCAAAAGATTCTTCAAAATCTATACCCAAGGCTTGTTTATATCCTCTAGCAACCAATCTAGCCTTATTCTTCAATACCGCACCCATCTCATCAAGTTTAACCTTATAAACCCATAACAAGGTAAGGATGTTAACCTTGTCAGGGAGAGGAACCAATTCCCATACTTCAAGTCTTTGGAATTCATTTAGTTCCTCCTGCATGGCTTCAATCCACGATGATTGTGTCATAGCCTGCTGCCAATTTTTAGGTTCAACTTCAGAGAGAAATGCATCAAAGTAGCAATAGAGTGCACTCTCTTGTAATTGATGGCGTGTAGAGACTGGTCGATCTAGATTTCCAATAACATTCCTAATAGGGTGATCTTTTGTCCATTTAGTGCTATGGTTTTCAATCCTAGGTGGTCTGGAGTGAACAATAGAAGGAGCTTCTTCTGAGGTAGACGCGGCTGAAGGGTTTTCAGGTATCGCTACACCAAAGAAAGGAAGCTCTTGCAGGTGAGCATATTCTAAGTCGTGATCAATAAAATCCTCTTCCACATCATTAGGCACAAGTAGGGGTGACGATTCAGGTGTAGTTTGAGAATCACTTGGTGAAGGTGCATCCGGTTCAATGTGAATTGTAGATGCATTAGATAAAGGTTCATTAGCTTGAGCAACCACTTCAGGGATTGGAGCGATTACTACAGGTGCTGGAACTTCATCAGTCGGGGGATCGAAGAATTCATCAAACAACGGTTGAAACAGTTTATCCCACTCGGGCCTTGTTGGTGGTAAAAATGATGTAGAAGTAGGATTATTGGGAACTAAACCAGAACTAATAGCACCGGTTCCCATCTCATGAAGCGCGGGTTCAGAGCTGTGTTGCTCAGAAGCCATCGCTGTCAGCTCATCGAAATCTGCGTCCATAGTTTCTACAATCTTGCCAAGACGACGGTTGTAAATTCGGTATGCTTTCTTGGACGGTGAGTAACCAATGAAAATACCTATATCGGCTTTCGGTTGAAGCTTGCCCAAGTTCTCACTATTAATGTTTGGATAACAAAGAGCACCAAACACATGAAAAAATGAAACATCGGGTTTGCGGTCATGTAGAAGCTCATAAGGTGTTTTTCCATGGCGTTTCCGAATGATAGAACGGTTTTGGGTGAAACATGCAGTAGATATGGCTTCTGCCCACAAGAACAATGGAGCGTTCGCATAAATTAGCATAGTCCTAGCAGCTTCCATAAGCGTACGATTCCGTCTTTCAACGACACCGTTTTGTTGTGGAGTGCGTGCAGCGGATGTTTCATGTGAGATACCAACTCCTTCATAGTACTCACGAAGAGTCTGGTTGACGAACTCTGTTCCATTATCTGTACGAATACGGCGGACAGTAGTATTCAAACGTACCTGAATGAATTTCAGAAAAGTGATGATAGCCTTCGGTGCTTCATCCTTTGTATGTAGAAATCTAACCCATGTAAACCTGGAGAAATCATCCACAATAACCAGAATGAATTTCTTACCGCTCACACTTTCAGTTCTCATTGGCCCACAAAGATCCATATGCAAAAGATGAAGTTTTTCTTGATTGGTGTCTTCAGCTTTGGGCCTGTATGATTTCTTGGTACTTTTCCCCCTTGAACACGCGGAACATAAATGGTCCTTGTGAAATTTGAGCTTTGGAAGACCACGAACTAATTCGTTTTTAGCCAGATGATTAATAGCATCAAAGTTAAGATGAGATAATCTACGATGCCATAACCATGACTTGTTCTTAGATGCTTTAGAGAGAAGACATACTGGAGAAGCGGCTATCATGTCTTGTAGAGACAACGTATAAAGATTTACTCCACGAGATCCCTTCAACAAATCTTTTCCTTCCAAGTTGCGGATGAAACAAGTGTGTTGTCGAAAAGCAACCTCAAGGTTGGAATCACAAAACTGTCCTACTGAGAATAAATTATGACCAAGACCTTCTACATAGTATACCCTTGAAATCGTAACGTTTCCAATCTGATATTCACCATACCCCATTATCTTTGCAATATGATCATTCCCGAATTTAACCGTACCAAGAAACTTGCTGACGAAATTTCGGAGCATCGAGCGATTTCCGGTCATATGTTTTGAACAACCGGAGTCCAAATACCAGAGGATGATTTGGACCACCTAAAAAAATCACCACACGAAGACAATGTAGAGGTATCGGAATCTGAGTGTTCCTTGTTATTAGCAGGTACAGATTTAACAATCTTAGATTTGCTAACTCTAGGTTTCTTAGATTTCCTAGCCTTCTTCTTCCTAGTTGGTGGTGTAGATTCTAGTTGGCTTAAATCCTGTGGTATTTCTTCACTGATAGGCACTATAGTGGGGGCAGACCTAATTAAAGGGCGCGAATTCCATACTTTAGTGCTTGCGGGCCTAACTAAAGGACGCTCAGACCTAACCTCAATGGATGCATTCCTAGTTAAAGGGCACATTTTTCCATCTAATGTAAAGGACCTACCAGTGGGACGCCATTGCCAGCCAACCTGGGCACGAGTTCTACCCGTTGGCTTCCATTCAAGACCATCCCTAATTGCATTCATTTCATTCACATGATCAATAAGACACAAATCATGACGTTGGGAAAACATACATTCATTACAATTCCAACAAGTCAAATTAGAATTCACGAATGGTTTAGGCTTCTGCACAGGCGCAGAGCTTTTAGTCTTAACATGATTCTTCTTATTTAAAACTGAACTAACATTCCTATGGTGAGCTTCTACTTTCTTCTTTTTGGCACTACTAGTGGAGGGCTTGATCTTATCTTTCTTGAGTGGCGATCCTTTAGCCTTAGTAGTCTCTTTTAAACCTGTAGAAGACAAAGTGGGAACATTAGCAACAGATTTTAAAGGTGCCTTACTTAATGGTGCCAATGACGGTTTTGCTCCTGGGGTCTTATTGAATGGACTGAAAGCAATGGGTCGTCGATTAGTGAGTAGTGTTGAACCTGGTTTACCTATGTATTGCAAATATGCTAAGCAATAATAAACGCGCTTAATATATTCATGAGCCGAATAATAGTAGCTATTTGAGGGATCTAAGGCATAAAGATCGTCTAAAATATCCCTAACAAGATCTACATGCTTAATGGCATTCCTCATATAATCATCGTAGGTAACCGGGTTTCTCTTATGAAGCGGGTTCTTATAAAGCACTACTGACTTGGTTGTTGGAGCACTAGTGGACGGTGCAGAGTCGGTAGCTGAGTTATCAACAACTTCTTGTCGGGTGAGAAGAAGTGTCTCCTTTAACTCGGCCAAAACCATGTTTTTGTCAATGAGCAGGATGTTTAAGTCAGAGATTTCCTCACACTTTTGGTTCAGTTGTTCAACATAAGATTGTTGCTGTGCCGCATTAAAAGCGAAGCGTGCTTCTAGTGAACCATAAAGAGCGGATAGTCCCTGTCTTGTCCGATCCATCTCCCCTAGAACAGACGAAAGTTGAATTTCTAAAACCTGGTTTTTAGACTCTGTAGCCTCTAGTTCCAATTTTAGTGTTTCATTTGATGACACATCTCTCTTCAATCTCATAATCTCTTCCTCTAATGCCTTAACAATTGCAATCATCTTGTCACTCGTCTCAACACCGTTTTCACAACTATTTGTTATCAAAAAGATCCTCATTTTGAGTTTGTTGTTTTAATTCTAAAGATATACAATGTTGTTCTAGTTGATTAAAGCGTTTTGACAGTAAATTGTAAGAATCTTGTAGCTTTAAAAACTCAGCGTTAGATTTGTGACAAGAATGATTATCTACCTCATTTACAGTATCAGCAACATTTACAGAGAGATCACAAACATCATCACAAATATTCACAGCATCACAATTAATCATAGCGGATGTAAGCTCATTCGAATAATTAACATTTACAGTTGTAAGCACATCACACGAAATTACTGCAGACAAGAATCGGTCATATTCGGTTAAAATCTTTTCTTTTTCAATTAGTTGTAGTTCGTAAGCGGTGTCCATTTCATAAAACACTTTTTGAACTTCACCAATTTCAAACACAAGATTTTCCTTAAGAGATGCAAAACTTCCTTTTAGACTTTCGACAAACGGATTGATCTCATTTTTAAACACCTCGTTCATATGTTCGAAAGCCCATTCTCTGGCGTTTAAGCCATTTGAAGTCGTACATTCCAAAATGACCTTGTCAAAATTAGTAAAGTATTGATTAATCTCTTGCAAGTTTAACCATACAGTGCTAACAGGTGGAAGATCCTTTGGAAATTCCTTAGGACCTTCCATATTGACAAGTGTAGGAAATGTACTAGGGTTTTCTTCATCTAATATGTAGGTTGGTGTTGTGATGAGATCTTTGTTCATATGGAAGCGAATTCTAAAATCCGTTTTTGCAAGCTCCTTATTCATTTTAAAATAATCACACTCGGGATATTTTGCAGAATTGTATGACCGATCCTCATCAACTAGATCCTTACTTGTTCGATCATCGAGAATAACAATCGGGTCTAAGACCAATCCTAATTGGGTTGCATTATAAAGTCTAGGACTATGTTTTAAAGCTTGTTGTGCATACCGCGGGTTAGAGGGAAGGCCTTTTTGACGTGACAAGTTGAATTCTCTAAACGAAGCATCAAATAAGTGCACTAGTTGAGAAGCAGAATATTGTCTTAAAAGCAAGTAATCTAGACTTCTAATCTTATTAGCAGCATTAATCTCCATTTCATTCTTCTTAGACTCGAGTGACTCAAAATCTGTTTGAAGTTTTTGAAAATTAGTGACCACTAACGCTTTTTCTTTAAGTTCATTAGAAAGATTTGCTCTTAAGTTTTCAATTTCTTGCAAGTGACCCATTTGTTTGTTTCTAAAATGATCATATTCGGGATTAGTTAGAACACTAGACGAGGGCACTAATTCCAAGGTTTGAACTTTCTCGTTGCTTAAGGTAAGCTCATCAGACAAATTCTTATTCTTAGCTAAGGTTTCTAAGAGTGCAACATTCATTTGGCTAAGTAATGTAGCAGGAACCATGACCAAATCTTGTTGAGCAGGAGTAGGCGTATGCGAAATAGGTCCCGGTTGTGATTCACTCAAAGTCTGGGGACTCACATTGATATTGCTATCATTGTTTGTCTCCTCATTTGAAAGACTCACCACCGAAGATTCATTCGAATCAGCACTCTCTTGCACAACTTGATGTGGTTGAATACTAGCATCAGTGGTATTATTGGTGGTATTAATAAGTACCTCAGATCTCTTTTCTGGCCCTAAGCTGGAGATAGTTGCCATGAGAGCAGCCTTTGCAGATTGAAAGTCATCACAGTCTGAGTCATACGCATCAAGATCATCGGCTTGATAAGCTGCATTCTGTGTAGTGACAACGTCTTGTTCAGCAATCCCTGGATCAGCAAGAAATGCAAGCTCCTCTTCATCAAGTTCCCTTCCTTGTGCCTGAGCATTTACCAGATAGATCTTCTCAGCAAACCATTGTCCATCCCTTCTCCTCTTGGGTTTCTTACAATCCCTGGACATGTGACCCTCTTCCTTGCAGTTGTAACATGTAATCATTCTCAACTTGCCTGTGGAATTAGCCCGTGGAGCAGGATTGACCATTGGAGCCTGATTGATCGTGCGAGCATTGGTAGTTGATGTGGTAGGTCTCCCCTGATATGGTTGAATAGGCTGAACCATTACCCTGCCATTCTCAATAGTAGCTTATTGGCGAGAATTGGATGAATTCCTCAACTGATTGTTGGTAGGAGCTGATCCTCTGTATCCTCGTTTGCTTAAAGTCCTTGTGAGATAAGCAGACATAGTGGTTAACACTTCAACTGGGTCAGCTCCTTGTTTGAATACAGGAACGGGGACCTCCTCATCATCACAATACATTGCTTGGTCTTGATGAGCTGCATAATCACTAGAAGGAATAATCATTTGATCAGGGTAGCTTGTTGGGTATGCTGCATTCTCTTGATATGAAGAATATGAGGATTGAGCATAAGGTGCAATACTTGCTGGGTGATGTTGTGAAGCATAGTGTGGTGAAGGTGCATTGAACCGATATTGTTGCTGATGTGAGGTGGGTGGTTGCGGTAGAATCGAGTATTGGGGGAAGGTTGGTGTCATGTAAGGTGATGGATGATAGGCTTGATGTCCCAAGATATAAGGTGTGTTGTTGTGTGACAAACTTGGTTGATTTGCCATCAAAGCTAAGGAATCCGGGTACATACCTCGAGGAGAACGGTGCATAATCACATGTTTCTCATGCTGCTGAAGAAAAGCATAGATTTGATCTAAATTGCACTTATGCAAATCCCGGGTTAACTTAACATCGGTAATATACTCACCCCATTCAGCTTGAGGTAAAGTATTCAAGAACTTGGTGTTAACCTGGAATGGAGCAATCACGAGATTGTATACATTCAGATCATTCATTAGAGTAGTGAATCTGAAGTAATAGTCGTGTAGTGTTTCCCCTGGGCTGTACGTGAATCTATCAAACAGATCATACAACTGACATTCCCTTTCCTGTTTGGTAAGAGACGTACCTTGTAGCAACACCTTTAGACGTTCCCATAAATCTTTGGCAACCGTATACTGACTTACCATGCGATAAATATCATGCGGAAGAGCTTGGAGAAGAGTATGTAGAGCCTTTTCATCAACATCAGCAATGAGTTGTTGTGCCGGTGTGAGTTCTTCATATTCTCTTGGTCGAGACACATTATTTACCACAATGGTACCATAGTCGAGTGGACCATTCAAAATCGATTTGACCATAAGCCTTCCGTATGTTGGTTTGCCCTTCAAGTATTGCATCATACGGCCCTGTCATGCCTCAAACACCTCTTTAATAAGCATCGGTGGACGACTATCAGTTCCCGTTATGATTGAGATATCCGTAAGAGATGTCATCTGAGGCATTAATGAACTCGGATTCATTGTGATCACTTAAAAGACTCAAAGATTATCGGTTGATCGAGCAGTGAAGAAAGGTTGAGAATTTGTGTTGTGTTGGTTGAAATCAAGATTAAATCCACTAAAGATCGTCGAAAAAACTCAAATACCCCTTGAACTTGCTTATACGGAATAACCCTAACTCAGAATAAATCCTATTCGGAATCAATCCTATTCGGAATAACCCTATGGTGAAAAACCCTTATACTGAATAACCCTATGCGGAATAACCCTATTCTGAAAATGCCCTATTCGGAAAAACCCCTATGCTGAATAACCCTTATGCGGAAAAACCCTTATGCGGAATAATTCTTCAATTCGGAATATTCGGCTATTGGCTATTCGGAAAACTTGGCTATTCGGAAAAATGTTGGCTATTCGGAAAAATATTGGCTATTCGGAAAGATATTGGCTATTCGGAAAGTTTTTGGCTATTCGGAAAGATATTGGCTATTCGGAAAGTTTTTGGCTATTCGGAAAAAAATTAGCTATGCGGAAAGAATTTCTATTCGGAAAAATACTGCTATTCGGAAAAACTCTTCTATCCGGAAAGTCTATTCGGAAAATTCCTGCTATTCTGAATATTTCTCCTATTCGGAATGTCTATTCGGAATGTTCTGGAAATATAGTTCGAGACTTTGTAAACAGCTTTAAATCCGATTTTTTGATCAAAAACCACAAAAAGTTTTATGATTTTTACCAAAATAAGCTAAACCCAATCCTTATCAATCAATCCCAATAACAAAAACAACAAGATTCAAGATTGATTTTTTCTAAAGATCACTAATTGATTCAAAAACTAAAAAAGCAACACAATCCTTACCTTAAATCACCCCATAGCTCTTGATACCAAATGTAGAATATTGATAACCTATGAATCTATGAAGTGGGTTGATGTTTTCTAGAGAGAGAAACTAGAGAGAGAAAGTGAGAGAAAATGTGTGTGATTTTATTAATATGAAAGTATGAAATGAACAACAACCAACCCCTTTCCATTGTGGAAAGGGGTATTTATACTCCAAGCAAACATTGGGCTTGGGCCGGTCCATGACAAGCCCATGGACCGGTTCTTACTTAACTTAATAAGTAACATTTAACTAATTGTTAACTACGAGCTATTACAACATAAATCATATTGTGGAGTGACCGATACTTCTAATATACGTTAAAACGTATTTCTAACAATGGGGAACGTGAAACTTGAGGATGATAAACGTTCATGGCGGTCAAAACCCAATGTAAGTTTTTAACTTCTTTACTTATTTTTATTATCGTATGTTTAGTATTTAATAAAGGCCAAGGTAGGTTATTTATGATGAAAAATGTAAACCGTGCTTTAAAATTAATGCATTGCATGAGGGCATTGCAATGGTCAAGTGTAGGGGATTTAATAAGTGTGAAAACACTTATCCTTTTACCACTTATTTCCAATAATAACAAGACCAAAACGTGTGATTTATGTCATAAAAGTCGGAATTATGCGTGGTTTATGTTTTTATTGTGTTTTAGGACCAAATTATGAAAAAGGAAGAAAACACGGGATTTCACGGGCTTTTATCGAAGAAAACGGGAAAAGACGAAGTAAAAAGATCAAGAGTGCAAAAAGAACGGAAGTCCAAGGCCTATTCTGAAGATTTATCGAAGAAGAAGACTAAAGACGGAAGTTTAACGAAGTCAAAGAACTTAAAGTCTAATAGAAGAAGAAAACTAAAAAGACAAGTTTAAATCCCGAGACGACAAAGACAAAGAATTAAAGTCGAGTCGAGAAAACGTGAAGAAAGCAAGAAAGAGATGCAACACATGCAATCCTCCCACCTTCCCTATAAATACCCTCCTAATAGTCATTAGGAGGGTAGTTAGAGTTTTTTAGTTAATTTTTCACTTTTTAGTTTTCTCTAGTTTTAGAGAGAGAAAGTCAAAAACTTTCTCTCACTAGTTCATCTTTTTCTTTTAATCTTTCAAGATTAAACACTTTGTATTGCTTATTTTTATTAATCAAGTTCTATTTTAAGCTTTTATTCCTTAATCTCATTCTACTTTTCTTTGATTTTAGATTGATTTTGGTACGTATATCATAAGATCCGTGTTGTTCTCATTGATTTCGTGCTTAAAAAGTTAATCTTTTGATCATTTTATAAGTTTTCATTTGATTAAGCTTTAAGACTTTTGTGCTTATTGGCTTATTTTGATGATTAGCTTATTTTTCTTATTAAAAAGTTTTATTAAAAAGTTTATGTTTTTATTGTTTAATCCAAAAAGTTGCTTAATTTCGGTTTGATAAGTTGATTCTAGTGCTTATTTGATCCGGTTTAGGTATTGATTCGGGTTAGTTTTGTGATAAGCCCTCAAATATAGCTTATTCACTTGCTTAACCGAATTCCACAATTTTAGGAAGAGGTACAAACTCCCTTTTCCGATTGGTATACATTCTGAGCAGCAACACACCCTTTTTCCGATTGGATCAATCGGAAAAGGGTTTTGACTTTCCGACAGTAGCCCCATTCTGTTTTTCCGATTGGTAGCATTTCACATATTCCGATTGGCTGTCTCCTTGTTATTCCGATTTAGTCAAGATTCGTCATTCCGATTGTGTGATTTTCCCCGTATTCCGATTGTCCCTTATCGGTTATTCCGATTGGTACCCATTAGCAGTTATTCCGATTGACCCCCTTTGTACACATTCCGATTGAGTGCATTCCCTCATATTCCGACCACCAGATCGAAAGACATTCCGATCAGGGCCCTTTTGGCTTGTTTTGGTTTCTTTCGATCTTACTTTCTTATAGTACTTTTTATTTTCAGAAAATTTTCCAAGTGTTAGTTTTATTTAGTGAGTTAGTACTTTTCCATTTTACCTTTAAGTTTATATGCATTTATTTTTACTCGACATTCAAATTAATCTTTTAAATTCCATTTTACTCAACGACACTTTAATTACTTGTTAATAGCTTAAAACAAATCAACCAAACCATTCTCTTGATTCACCAAAAGACAATTGAGTCGCACTTAAGACCGGGTTTCAATTCGAAAGGATTCGGACGATAATATTTTCATACGGGGTGTCAAAAGCCTTGTATTAAATGGCGCCGCTGCCGGCTCTTTTCGTTACGATAAACGGTTTTTAGTGAGAGACGCATTGAATTTTGGGATCCGTTCTTTGAACGTTATTTTCCCTGCTTTAAAAATCTTCAAAAATCCTAAAAAATATAAAACTCTTCAAAAATACAAAAACATTGAAAAATCATTAAAAGCAATTCTTTTCAAAAGGTTTTGCACCAAAAAGATTATATAGATATTCTTTGTGTTTATTTTTCTTTTGCAGGTGTATGCGTACTAGATCTTCGAACTATTCTGAGCCCGAGACTCGTGAAGATTTAGATATGGCTGGTGTTAATAACAACAATAATCACCCACCTCCACCCAATTTGAATAATAACAACAACAACAACAACAATGTCCACCTCCCTGATTTACGAACCATGGAGGAATTGTGCCAACCCACCATGAACGGACGCGGAGGCCCGATTGCGCCAATGCACGTCACGGCTCAGGAGTTTTCGTTGAAGCATCACATGATCCAACAAGTGCAAACTAATCCATTCGCCGGAATGCCTAATGATGATGCCAACAAACACCTCGACAAATTCATTACTATCACTCAAAGCATGAAGTGCTCCGGTGTTTCTATGGATGACCTTCGCCTCCAACTTTTTCCACACTCGCTTTCTCACCATGCCGAGAAATGGTTTGACCGTCTTCCTAAGAATTCTATTCATACGTGGAACGACATGAAACGTTTTTTATCGCGCTACTTTCCCCCATCCATGGTCACTAGCCTTCGTAACCAAATCAGTGGATTTATGCAAGAGAATGATGAATCACTTTTCGATGCTTGGGAACGTTACAATGATTTGATCGACCGCTGTCCTAATCACAATATGCTCCCCGTCACTCTCATTGACACCTTCTATAATGGTCTCACTTTTCGTGATCGTGACACGATCAATGCCGCCGCCGGTGGTACTTTTATGAAAAGGAGACCGGAGGAGTGTCGAGAGTTGATTGAAAACATGACTACTCACCACAAGAATTGGGATTCCTTCGCATCCTCAAGATCTAACTCGAGAGTCAATGTTTCTTCTACCACTTCCAATCCTGAGATGACTGAAATTTCTCGACAACTCGCTGAAATGAACAAGAATTTCATGACCATGGCCACAAACCACTTTCAACAAGCTAAAGCCGTTGCTATTTCTTGTGACACATGTGGTGGTCCTCATTCTTATAATGATTGTCCTTCCACTCAAGGCAATTATTCTGAAAACGTTAACGCAGCTTACGGCACTTATCCCACGGGAGGCTATCAAGCTCGTCCTCAAGGAGACCGTGGCTTGCTAAGTTATCGTTCAAACAATTATCTTGCTCCTCCCGGTTTCCCTCCTGCAAACCAAAACCAACAACAAAGCTATAACTGAAACAATCAATCTCAACCTCGTGCCAACAATCAATATCAATCCCAACGAAACCCTTACCCAACTCAAGGAAATTCTCAACCTTACCAAGCTCCACCTCTCAATCAACCGATGGCAGTAAACCAAGACGTTGAGACGTTTATGAAGACTAATCGTGAGTTGGTTACAAATCTTCAGAGTAAATTCGTCAATTTGAAGAATGACATGGTGAAACAAGGGAGCGATATTCGAGCCGAGCTAAGGAATGATATGGCCAAACACAGCGATGCTATTAATGCCAACATGCAGAACTCTTTTAATACTCAAGCTGTTCACCTTCGTGATATGATTGGTTCGCTCATCCAAGGTAATCAACCCTCTTCTTCGGGTACTCTTCCGAGTAATACCGTTGCGAATCCAAGAGGGGAGATGAAAGCAATCACCACTCGTAGTGGCAAAGGTTATATGGAACCCGAGCTTCCTACACCTCCACCCGTGATTGTGAACAAGGAAAATGAGCAACTTTCCTTACCTCCTTCACCTTCTATCCCCATTTCCCCACCACCCGTGGTTGTGAGTGATCCTATTCCCTTAAAGCCTTCTTCTTCATCCAATATACCTTACCCTTCATGGTTGAGGAAAGAGAAGCAAAAGAGCAAGGATGATATTCAGGTTTCTAACTTTCTCAAAATGTTTAAACAATTGAATTTTAACATCTCCTTTGCCGAGGCTCTCGCTCACATGCCCAAATATGCTAAGATGTTTAAAGATCTTCTAAGTGATAAAGAAAAGCTTCTTGACATTGCTCAGACCCAACTTAATGAGAACTGCTCCGCAGTGCTCTTAAGGAAATTGCCCACCAAACTTGGTGATCCGGGTCGCTTCTTGATTCCTTGCAACTTCCCGGGAGTAGAGGATTGCATGGCCTTAGCTGATCTAGGTGCCAGTATTAACTTAATGCCTTTAAGTGTTTGGAAGCAATTATCTCTCCCTGAGCTAGTCCCTACCAAAATGACTTTGGAATTAGCCAACCGTACGGTTGCTTATCCAGTAGGAATATTCGAAGATGTCTTTGTTGCCGTTGATAAATTCACCTTCCCGGCGGATTTTGCCGTCGTTGACTACGAGATGGATCCCCGTGTTCCATTAATCGTTGGACGTCCATTCCTGAGGACCGGTCGCACTCTTATTGATGTAGCCGCGGGCGAAATAATAATGAGAGTTGGTGACGATCAAATTGTCTTCAACATGGGTAAGATTTCTAAGCAACCTTATTCATATGAGAGCGTTAATGCTATTGATGTTCTCGATGAGGCTTGTGAAGAACATTTTCATGATGCTTGCAAAAGCACTCTTTCTTCTCTACCCAATGTTGAGACCGTTGCCTCAATTGCTCCAGCATTGACTCCTTTCGGAGAAAGTGACTTGGATGATTTCGAAGCTAGCTTGGGTCCTCTCGATATTAAGTATGATAATTTGTCCACCAATTGGGATGAAGATATTCGTACTATTGAGAGACTTCTCAATGAGGACCCGTTGTCTCCTCCTGCTCCTAAAGAGGTGATTAATGATCATCCATCGTTAGTCTCACCATCTATTGAGAATCCTCCTACTCTTGAGCTGAAGGACCTACCTCCTCATCTTGAGTACGTTTTTCTGGAAGACGACGAGAAGCTACCGGTCATCATCGCCAAGGATCTGAAAGAAGACGAAAAAGCCCGACTTGTCGCTGTGTTGAAGAAGCATAAAAGAGCTATCGCTTGGAAAATCTCCGACATCCGTGGAATTGATCCTCACTTTTGCACACATAAAATTATCATGGAGGACGACTTTAAGCCCACAATTCAAAGCCAAAGAAGGGTGAATCCTAAAATCCATGAGGTCATCAAAAAAGAGGTTATCAAACTTCTTGATGCGGGTATGATTTACCCTATTTCGGATTCACCGTGGGTTAGTCCAGTCCATTGTGTGCCTAAGAAAGGCGGAATCACCGTTGTGCCCAATGCAAACAACGAGTTAATTCCTACCCGTCTCGTTACTGGGTGGAGAGTTTGTATAGACTACCGCAAACTCAATGATGCCACGAGAAAGGATCATTTCCCTCTACCTTTTATGGACCAAATGCTTGAACGTTTAGCTGGTAATGAATATTACTGCTTTCTGGATGGTTTCTCGGGTTATTTTCAAATACCCATCGATCCCCAAGATCAAGAGAAGACAACATTCACTTGTCCCTACGGCACATTTGCTTATAAAAGAATGCCTTTTGGCTTATGCAATGCCCCCGGGACTTTCCAAAGGTGCATGTTGGCTATCTTCCATGACATGGTTGAGCAAACCATGGAAGTCTTCATGGATGATTTCTCGGTCTTCGGGGATTCCTTCTCTTCTTGCCTTGCCAATTTGGAACGTATGCTAAAGCGGTGCGAAGACACTCGCCTTGTTCTAAATTGGGAAAAATGCCATTTTATGGTAAAATAAGGCATTGTGCTAGGACACAAAATCTCTAAGGCCGGTCTTGAAGTCGACCGTGCTAAAGTTGATGTCATAGCCAAATTACCTCCACCTTCAACCGTGAAGGGTGTGAGAAGTTTTCTGGGTCATGCGGGCTTCTATCGTCGATTCATTCAGGATTTCTCTAAAATCGCTCGCCCGATGACCCACCTCTTGGGAAAAGATACTCCTTTTATCTTTTCTAAAGAGTGTATCGAAGCCTTCAATCTTCTTAAGGAAAAGCTAACTAAGGCACCGGTCTTGGTCACCCCTAATTGGGAGTTGCCTTTTGAATTGATGTGCGATGCTAGCGACTTTGCTATTGGTGCGGTTTTGGGCCAAAGAGTGAATAAACACTTCCAACCAATCCACTATGCTAGCAAAACAATGACGGGGGCTCAATTGCATTATACGACAACCGAAAAAGAGCTTTTAGCTGTTGTCTATGCTTTTGAGAAATTTCGCCCCTATCTTGTTTTATCCACCACCATCATGTACACGGACCACTCCGCGTTGAAGTACTTGATGACTAAGAATGATTCTAAGCCAAGACTTCTCCGCTGGGTTTTACTCCTTCAAGAATTCAACATTGAAATTCGTGACAAGAAGGGAGCCGAAAACCTGGCCGCGGATCATCTGAGCAGACTTGAGGATCCATATCAAGGGGATCATCCGAACAAAGAGATCAATGACTCTTTCCCCTGGAGACCTTAATGTCTATAAATCTCAATCTTGATGACACCCCGTGGTTTGCGGACATTGCAAACTACTTAGCGGGTGGTGTTCTCATCCAAGGGTTAACATCCCAACAAAAGAAGAAGTTCTTGAACGATGTTAAGACTTACTTTTGGGATGACCCTTATCTATTCCAACAATGTGCTGATCTGATCATTCGTCGATGTGTTGATGGACCGACAGCTTTTGACATCCTCCAAGCTTGCCACAAAGGACCCACCGATGGTCACTTTGGTCCCAACTACACCGCTAAGAAAGTGTTTGATTCTGGTTTCTACTGGCCCACCATTTATCGTGACGCTCACGAAATGGTTAAGCATTGTGATGCTTGCCAACGTCAAGGCAAGATCACACATAAGGATGAGATGCCTCAAAATTTCATACAGGAATGTGAAATCTTTGATGTATGGGGCATCGACTTTATGGGGCCATTTCCATCCTCCAAAGGGAACAAGTACATCCTCGTCGCCGTCGACTACGTGTCTAAATGGGTTGAAGCTAAAGCTCTCCCTACGAATGATGCGAGAGTGGTTGTGAACTTTTTGAAGCAGCTTTTCGCTCGATTTGGCGTTCCTCGTGCTATTATCAGTGACCGCGGGACTCATTTTTGCAACGATCAATTTGCAAGAGTCATGGCTAAGTATGGTGTTAATCACCGTCTTTCCACCGCATATCATCCCCAAACCAATGGGCAAGCCGAGATATCCAACCGTGGCTTGAAGAGAATTTTGGAGCGTACTGTGAGAGAGCATCGTGCCGCGTGGGCCGATACGTTAGATGATGCTCTGTGGGCTTTCCATACTGCTTACAAAACCCCGATCGGTTGTACACCGTATCGTCTTGTGTACGGGAAAGCCTGCCACCTACCCATCGAGCTGGAACATAAGGCGCACTGGGCCTTGAAGTGGGCGAACTTCGACATCAACAAAGCCGGTGATCATCGCAAGAATCAACTCAACGAGCTCAATGAACTAAGGAATGAAGCTTATGAGAACTCATTGATCTACAAGGAGAAGACGAAGATTATCCACGATGCTAAAATCAAGAACCGAGAGTTCCACGTTGGTGATCAAGTCTTACTCTTTAACTCTTGGTTGAAGATCTTCTCTGGCAAAGCCGCTGGTCTGGTCCATTCACCGTCGCCAAAGTCTTTCCTTATGGGACCATTGAGCTTTCTCAGCCAAATGGGCCCAATTTCAAGGTGAATGGTCAGCGTCTGAAGCTGTACTTTGGTGAGGACATCTCTCGTGAGATGATTCCATCCCTCACCACGTTCCCCATGAACTAAAATTGGGTCGAGTCAGGCTCATGACTCGGTGAACAAAAACAAGCGCTTCTCGGGAGGCAACCCGTGTTCTATCCTTTACTGTTTTCATAATAACTGTAGGGGGAACCCCGCATATGTTTGTTGTCTTGTTTCTTGTGCTGTGCAGGGATTAAAGCTTCAAAGAGCATCTTGATGACTTTTGACGAACCGTGATACCATGTTCCCATCTTCCCGGTTCTATCCTAAACTCTTGTGATTCAATATTTCATATTTTATATATGTTCACATTTGAATTCACTTTAGTTGTCCTTTCCTTAGCAAGATTTAAACAAAGTGCACAATGTCCTAAGTGTAGGGGAGTTTACTCCCACATGCTTAAACATTGAGGACAATGTATAAAATTGATTTGGTCGTTGAAGGCTCGAACTCATACATTGAAGTTTCTAGAAAGTAGAAGAATGATTATACAAAATATCTACCTAGAAATCTTTAGAAGTATTTTACCAGGATGAAGACTCCTTTGCCCAAAAAAAAGAAATCTTTAGAAGAATTTAGAAGATAATGGATAAGTATGATTAAGAAATATCTAGATTAGAGATAAGAATGAAGTAGGAATTATCTAGATAAACTATGGAAATATCTTGTATCCATAAAGTTCCATGGTCTAGTATAAATAGGAGATATTTGTAGACATTTTATAATAAACATCTGAAAAGTATCATAAGTCGAGTAATAAAAGCTACAAATCGAAAACCTTATCTCTTCCTCTCATATAAGCCTAAAAGGCTCCAGCGTGTGTTTCCAACAAACGGGTATCAGAGCCCTGAAGATCAAGATGCCAGGCTTAATGAAGTTGTTTCAATTTCCCCGTCTTACGAAAGATAACTATGGTAGTTGGTGTATTCGAATGAAGGCGTTACTCGGTTCACATGATGTGTGGGAGATAGTTGAGAAATGTATTGAGAAAGTTGTAAATGAAAATTCGTTGAGTGTTGCCCAAATGGTAGATCTACATAAGGAATGAAAGAAGGATCAAAGTGATCTTACTCTCATCTCTAAATGTCTTGATGATGTGATGTTTGAGAAAGTTGTAAACGCAACAACTTCTAAGGAAGCGTAAGAGATCCTTCAAAATGTTTTCAAATGAATCGATAAAGTGAAGAAGGTACGTCTTCCAACTCTTAGAGTAGAGTTCGAAAAACTCCAAATAGATGAATTAGAAACCATTTTGGATTATTTCACTTGGGTGTTGACCATTTCAAATGAAATGAAGAGAAATGGTGAAAGCTTGACACACACAAGGGTGCTAGAAAAAAATCTTCGCTCTTTTCCACCAATCTTTGATTACATTGTTGTGGTCGTAGAGGAGTCAGAGGAATTAGAATCTATGACCATCGATCAACTCATGGGATCTTTACAAGCCCATTAAAAGAAGCTGACGAAAAGAAGGGGAAAGAACCCTTGGAGTAAACTCTATACTCAAAGGTATATTTCAAAGAAAGAGAAAAGATATTTTTACATGGACGGGACCAAGGACGAGGACGTGGTACTTTTCGAGGTCGTGAATGATTTCAAGGACGGGGACGAGGAAGAGGAAGAGAAGATATTAACAAGGAAGATGAGAAACTGTGGTCTCCAAATAGGAGAGGTCGTGGAAAAGGCTACCAATCTCAAAGAGGAAGTAAGTCTCAAATACAATGTTACAATTGTCAAAAATTTGTTCATTATGTTGGTGAGTGTACTAGCTCAAGACAAGTGGAAGAAAAGGTCAATCTTGTGGAGGTACAAGACGAAGACGAGCTTACTTTGCTAATGGTGATACATGGTGAAGAACGAGAAAGGATAGATAGATCCATGGCATATAGATTCTACTCCCAGTAACCATCTGACGAGTGAAGAAGACTTGTTCGTGGAGATGGAGCAAAGTAAAGGGAATGTCACCTTTGGAGACGAGTCAAAGGCACCAATGAAAGGAAAGGGTTAAATACTTATCCGAGCTAAAGATGGAAGTCACCAATATATTTCAGACGTATACAATATGCCCAACCTTAAAAGTAACATTTTAAGCGTGGGACAACTATTAGAGAAAAGCTATGATATTCATTTTAAAGATCATAGTGCTACAATAAGAAACCCCGAAGGAAAGCTCATAGAAAAAGTGCCTATGACTAAAAACTGAATGTTTATCCTGAATATTTAACATGATGAAGCTAAGTGCTTAAAGAGTTGTTTGAAGGACCATTCATGGCTTTGGCACATGAGGTGCGGGCACTTAAACTTTGGTGACTTAAAGTTATTATCTTCTAAGGGAATGGTGAAAGGGTTAGATCAAATTAATCATCCCAAAAAAGTGTGTGAAGGATGTCTTCTTGGGAAGCATTCTAGGAGTCCGTTTCCAAAAAAGCGACATCAAAAGCTAAGGAGCCTCTACAACTTATTCACACGGATTTCTGCGGTCCCATACACCTTCTCATTGTATGAATCTCTACTTTATTCTTTTTATTGATGATTATTCTAGAAATACTTAAGTCTGTTTTTTAAAAGAAAAATCCAAAGCCTTAGAAGCTTTTAAGAAATTTAAAGCTATTGTTGAAAAGGGGAATGGTTTAAAAAATTTAATTCATGAGATCGAATAGACGTGGAGAATTCTTGTCAAAGGAGTTTAACAAATTATGTGAGCATAATGGGATCTGGATATTTCTAACGGATCCTTACTCTCACAACAAAATGGAGTGGTAGAGAGAAAGAATAGAACCATTCTTAACATAGTCCGAAGCATGTTGAAAAAGTAAGAAGATGCCAAAAGAATTTTAGGTCGGAGCGGTTGATTGTGTGGTGTATCTATTGAACCAGTGTCCGTCAAAGAGTTTAGACAACAAGACTCCACAAGAATCATGGAATTAGGTGAAGCCTATTGTGTCTCATCTAAGGATTGTTGGGTCGAATTATTAAGTTGATAAGTCAAAACACAACAAAATAAGAAGACAAGGGCTAAAAAGTACAAGTTGCAAAAGAACAAGCCGTTGGAGTCTTTTTATTACTTTAGCTTTCTTTGTAAGCTATGTTTTCTAGTATATAAAGAAAACATAGGACGTAGGTTTTATATCATATCGATTCAATCACAATGTAAACCTAAAGTGTGTGTCGCACTAGACGTGGGATTCAATGTATACACGTCTAGTGGATGTTTGTTATTAATATAATGAACATCCCCAATTGTTTTAATTCATGTGTTCTTTGTGCCTAAACACCTTGTCATGATCATTGTTCTTTTCCGCTATGTTATCATATGAACGATGATCAACCTAGATATAATGGTTCATAACCATTGAGCCCAACGATTATAGGGATCAACAATTGGTATCAGAGCCTAAGGCTCGTGATATCTAGGTCCGACGAGGTGTTCGTGTATGGTGAAGAAGAAAAATTCGTATGGAGTTTTTCTGGACGTTTTTGTGTGCGCAGCAGTATTCAGAAGGTCATAACTTTTGATTGCACCGTTGGATCGTCACGAAATTTTAGATGTGTGTTCTACATACATAGATCTAAACATCCACCAGAGGGATTGTCGAGTTTTATCCCCAGGCAAAAGTTATTAAGCGTCGAAGTTGGCTGATGGAAGATTTTCAGTTTTCTGCTTTCACATGAAATCATGAACTAGGGTTTCTTCAAACCCTAGATCTACATAAAAAGCAGAATTTTGTGAGATTGGTGGCTGTTAATTCAGGATCTATGGTTAATTTATAAACCCTAATTAGGGTTTTGATGCATAAATTTACAACCCTAGATTGGTGCTAATATTTGTTGCTGCTGTCCAAGATGATGTACGATCATATGTGTAACAAGAACGAATAGGTATAGAAGCAAAGTAGTGAAGACGAGTGATAGAAGCAACACGGAAAACGTGTTTTGATTGGCATATGTTTATGGTATTCACGTGAATCTTTCAAGGGAAAAGCACAATTTATACTGTTCGGTGTGGACAATCCTTGGTCCACGTTTTTTTTAAAGTCAAAAAGTGGAAAAGGTTGTTGGATAAAGTATGTTTTGTAATTGTGTGGTCGGTTGCTATGTTATTAACCAAGCAATTCGTTTATTCAATTACAAAAGTATTCCATTGTCTACTTTTGATTGTGTGAGAAGAACGTGGGTTTTAACTTCAATCTCAATATTATATGGAGGCTCTAGTGATGGACGGTGAATAACGTGTCATCAGAAAAGGACAACTACGATCAAACAGTAGCCAGAATATGTTTTTTACTCAAACGAAGTCTACGGTTACTCTCATGGGGCTACGTCTCTATTGGATTGTTTAAGGATGGAGTGTTCACACGGAGGAGCCTTTCTCATTGGTTGGGAAAGTTATGTTCACACGGCCAAGAATGCATTTACACGGTTTGTGATCCCATGAGTGCTAGTGCACTGTATTACCGTAAGCCTCTTGTTTCTATTGGTTGAAGTTTAATGTGTTCACACGGTCACTTGTTTCCCATTGGTGGAGGTTTTAAGTGTTCACACGATTAATAGTGCAAGGGCTGATAAAACAAAGACGCTGACGTATGGAGGGTTGCTTTGTTTTAATAACTCACGTGGGATTGCAAAAGGAGGTGTCAGTGGTTGAATTCAAGAATAGACGCTGACGTTCGTATTTTGGACGCTGACGAGTATAGTGCAACGCTGATAAGAATTTAACGCTGACAAGAGTAAAGAATGAACGCTGACAGGATTTTTGGTTGGCGCTGACGTTTGTTGTTTAGGCGCTGACAGGAAGGATTTCGACGCTGACAGGAATAAGTCAACACTGATAGAGTTGACAGTGTCGTCCGATATATGAGCTTCAACGCTGATACGTATTGTCAGATATCGGACAATACATCTGACCAAGATATTGGACAGAAGAGATATTGGACAACACAAAGTTTGCTGCTGTTTGAGAAAACTGGTACGTTTTAAGCACACAAAAAGGAGGATAATACACACAAAGGCGAGTTAGCAACGATTCGTGAAGTAATTTATTGGAGTATGTAATCGGGATAGCCTTGTGAAAGAGTTATTCGTTTACATCTTTTACATATGAAGATATTGACTTGTCATGAAGAGGTGTTAGCTTAAGGGGAAGAATTCTTATGGTAAGTTTTGATGATTGAAGAAGATTTTCGCAAGTTTGTGTTCTATCATATCTTAAAGTCGTGGTGTTTTCAGTGGCACTCACACTTTAAAGATAACTTGTTCATGCTTATATAATTGGTGACAACGGACTTGATGAAAAGATAGCAAAGGTATGGGATTTTTCTTAAGATGCTCTATGCTCATATTTGCTAGAGAACTCTTTTTGTCAAGAGACTACTCATTATAGCCGTGAGTTTTTAAGTCTGCTCATTATAGCCGTGAGTTTTGAAGTCGCATGGATACAACAAGACATGGAACATAAGATTGGGTTATCTACTTCAACATCAAGAATACTTTATTTATTTTTCTTCAGAATCATTACATAGAGCTACTTTTGGAGAATCTACAAGATTGCATACTTTCACATATTCCCTATTGATGTGTCAAAAAGGGGAAGAATATGTGCTATACTTAAGGGGAAGCTTCTTGGAGATCATGTACTACATACAAAGGATTCATGCTTAAGAGGAGTGTTTTGACATCATCAACTAGGGGAAGATTGTTGGGTCGAATTATTAAGTTGATAAGTCAAAACACAACAAAATAAGAAGACAAGGGCTAAAAAGTACAAGTTGCAAAAGAACAAGCCGTTGGAGTCTTTTTATTACTTTAGCTTTCTTTGTAAGCTATGTTTTCTAGTATATAAAGAAAACATAGGACGTAGGTTTTATATCATATCGATTCAATCACAATGTAAACCTAAAGTGTGTGTCGCACTAGACGTGGGATTCAATGTATACACGTCTAGTGGATGTTTGTTATTAATATAATGAACATCCCCAATTGTTTTAATTCATGTGTTCTTTGTGCCTAAACACCTTGTCATGATCATTGTTCTTTTCCGCTATGTTATCATATGAACGATGATCAACCTAGATATAATGGTTCATAACCATTGAGCCCAACGATTATAGGGATCAACAAGGATGTTCGGGAGCATATCATATGTTCACTTTCCCAGCCAAAGGCGAATCAAACTTGATGATTGAAGTGGAAAGCATGTGTTCATTGGTTACGACAAGCAGTCAAAAGGATACAAGCTAAATAACCCGATCACAAGGAAGGTGTTAGTGAGCAGAGACATGGAGTTCGATAAAGAAGGCTCATAGGATTGGAGCATTAAGGAAAATAAAAGGTATGACTTTCTTCCTATGACTAATGAAGGAGGGTGAATCAGGTGAAGAAGTTTAGCAACCTCAAAGTCCAACTTTAACTCCAACCCACGGTTCGCCAGCAATTTCAAGTGAAGGAAAGCCTATGACAAGAATCTTACACGAACTCTACGAGATAAATGAAAAGATACCCCTTCTCTGTTTATATGCTGATTGTGAACCTTTATTTTTTTAAGAGAGCATGAAAAGCAAGAAATGGATACAAGCCATGGACGAGGAGATAAAGTCCATAGAAAATAATGACACATGGGATTTGATAATCCTTCCAAAATGCCAAAAGGCTATTGGAGTCAAGTGGGTATACAAGGCCAAGAAGAACGCCAAAGGCGAAGTTTGAAAGTACAAGGCAAGACTTGTGGTAAAAGGCTACAAGCAAAAGCATGGGATAGACTACGAAGAGGTATTTTCTCATGTTGCTCGCTTAGAAACTATAAGAATGATTATTGCTATTGCTGCTCAATATAGGTGTAAAATTCACCAAATGGACGTGAAGTAAGCATTCCTAAATTGAGTTTTACAATAAGTTTACGTGGAGCAACCGAAGGGATATGTTTTCAAAGGGCAAGAAGGTAAAGTTCTAAGGTTGAAGAAGGCCTTATATGGTCTAAAGCGGGCACCATGTGCTTGGAATACTAGAATTGACAAGTATTTCTAAGGACATGGTTTGACAAAAAGCCTAAGTGAATATGCACTTTACGTGAAATTTGAAAATGAAAGTATATTGCTCGCCTGCTTGTATGTGGATGATTTGGTATTTACAGGGAAATTCTCAAAGTATGATGGACGAGCTCAAGAAGTCAATGACGAGAGAGTTCTAGATGATAGACATATGACTTATGTATTATTATCTTGCCATTGAAGTGAAGTAAACATAAGAAGGAATATTCATATGTCAAGAAAGATATGCCAAGGAGATATTGAAGAGGTTCGGCATGGAGAAGTGCAATCCCGTTGGCACCCCCATTGAACATAAGGCAAAACCTTCTAAGCATGATGGAGGAGAAGTAGTAAACTCAACTCTATTCAAGAATCTTGTTGGAATTTTGCGCTACTTGACATGTACAAGACCCGATGCAGTAGGATTGATTAGTCGTTCCTTGGAAGAGCCTACGACAAAACACTTGGATATTGCGAAGAGGATCCTCCGTTATATCAAAGGCACCATAGATTATGGTATGTTTTATTCAACAAGTGAATACCTCAAGCTGGTGGGATATAGCGATAGTGACTGGGCTGGAAACAAAGACGATGAAGGAAGTACATCGGGATTCCTATTCTTCCTAGGTAACAATGTGTTTACCTGGACTTCAAAGAAACAACCTATTGTTACCTTTTCTAGTTGTGAAGCAGAGTATCTAGTTGCAACATCGTGTGTATATCACGAAATTTGGCTCAATAATATGCTAAAGGAGCTACACATGGAGCAAGAGGATGCGACTCTGATCTACGTGGATAACAAGTCGGCAATTGACTTAGTGAAAAATCCAGTCTACCATGTTCAGAGTAAGCATATAAACACTCGTTATCACTTTATTCGAGAGAGCATTGCAAGGAATGATGTTCAAGTGATACATACGATGTCCGAAGATCAATTTGCAGATATCTTCACCAAGCCGCTCAACGAGCGAGATTTCTCAAGACAAAGGATGATGCTTGGAGTCGGAAAATCAAGTTTAAAGGGGGGTATTAGACCGTAAACTTGATTTGGTCGCCGAAGGCTCGAACTCATACACGGAAGTTTCTAGAAAGTCAAAGAATGATCGTACAAAATCTACCTAAATCTTTAGAAAATTTAAAATTTAATTGATAAGTATGATTAAGAAATATCTAGATTAGAGATAATAATGAAATAAGAATTATCTAGTCAACCATAGAAATATCTTATATGCAGAAAGTTTCATGATTAAGCATTTATAATAAACATCTAAAAGAGTTGAGATCCCCCTAGACACAATGTATAGCATAGACCAAATGAGACAATATGGGCCATTCATTCATTTTGGATTCAATGGTCAAGATCACATCCACTTTTTACACATAGGGGCAAAAATGTAAATAATAAATAGAATTTTACCACACAATACTTCATTTATTAGGTTAAAAAACACACACACTCTCTCTACCGGTGACCTCAACCTCCACCCCATTTTTTCCGGCGACCTCAACCAGCACAACTACCTCAACTACCTCAACCACCACAATAACCACCATTTTCTGGCGATTCTCAACCGCATTGTCTTCTATCGACAACAACCCTAATAACAGACTTTCTTCCCACGAGATCTACAAACCCTAATTTTTTCCGGCGAGATCTCAACCAGTTCAAACTACATTTTTCCGGCAAAATCTACAAAATATGGAAGACGACGATGCAATTGATGCAGATTCAAGTATAGTTCAATACGAAGAAGATGAAAACCCTATGACTCAGAATTAAAATGAAGAGTCAAATGTTGAAGCCAATCTCATTCAAACTCTAGGTAAATCATATATGATTCATTCTTTATAAAAACAATATTAGTATTGTGGAAGAATCATATATGATTCAATCATTATAAAAACAATAAATATTTATGATTCTATGATTCTATTAAAATAGTTATTGTTTAAGACACTGTAATTGGTAAAAACTTCAAAAGCAAGTTGGATGAATCACGTATGATTCATGATGGACCGTATATGATTCATGATGAATCATGTATGATTCATGTTGAATCATATATGATTCAACATGAATCATACATGATTCAATGTAAAATAATTTACTAAAACAAAACCTAAATATTATTGTTTAACAGTTCCAAGGAGCACGCCAACGTTGTTCCCAGAAGGCGAGACACCTGGAGGAACAATATACTACGAACCAAATGTTGAAACGCAGTACCTACCTTTTGAGAGGCAAAATACAATGGATCAAGGCGTCGATTTTCATAATATACGCTAAAAAGGGAGGGTTTGAAGTTAACATGACATGCCAAAAGAAAACAAAAAGTGGTTTGGTGAAATCAAAGTATGTCATGTGTAATCGAGAAGGGAATCCAAAGGAGATAAATATTAACACATTGGATCCTCAACACAATGATAAGCAAGTTAGAAATACAAGGCATAGACTAACGGGTTGCTAAGCAAGAATTAAGGTTGTTTTGGATAGTCGTACCAGAAAGTATAAAATAGTTAAATTCATTCCGAGACACAACCATAGAATGATGCCGAAATAATTTGAGCATCTTACAAAGAAACAAAAAAAGATGACTCAGACGGAAAAAATGTTTGTTATAAAAGCTTCAACAATGAAACTTGGTGGAACAAAGGTGCACCACTTGTATTCTACGATGAAAGGGGGTTCTCAGTATGTTCATGGCACGACTGACGATTTTAAGAATCATGTCAGAGACGTTGATGAGGTTATTTTTGATCCTAAAGTCAGATCTTAAACCTTAATAGCTTGTTTAAGGGTTGTGATAGAAAGAAAGAATTCAATCTAACACTAGAGAAACTTTGCAAAGCAAAGTAACTAAACAAGATGCGGAATATAATGTTTAGCACAAGAACAATATGATTGAAACGTTGAACTTTAATATATCAATGATAAACGAATACCCTAAAATGGTATTAGGGTTTACAAAACCTTAAAGTATAATAATGAAAGACAATGAAAGACAATCGAGAAAGAACACATTGCATGCTAACCTAGTGAGTCCTTTTATAGCCATAAGGACTCACGTACAAGATCACTACTAACAAACTTGGAAAGTATTAAGGAATAATAACTGAAACGCGTAAAAATCTATTCCAAGTTTATCTCTTACAGCAGGGCCTTTGACTTCAGCAGGGGAACCAATCCCCTTGCCTTTGTTATTTAGCAGGGGGAACTTACACTAGCAGGGGTACGGATAATCAACTAGCAGGGGTAACAAGTAATCATAGATTTATTCCCAACAATCCTCCCCTGAAACATAGAGCATATACCTGATTCACCAATGAGAATAGGATGCACCACATGAAACTCTACATTGTTAGTCTAAAACCACATATAACCACTTTGTAAAAAGAACAAACCCAGCTTAAAGAGAAAAATTCTCTTAGCAGGGGAATGAACCCCCAGCAGGGGAATCTGTGTTAAAAAGCAGTAGAATAAAAAGTGATGGAAAAATGGACTAACAGCTATACAACAACAGCAGTAAAGCAACCCTTAATATACATGACAAAATAGACATCAGTTTTTAGGGAGTAACCATTCTAATACCTGCAACCAGGTACTGAAACCTCCCTACTTCAAAAGCTTTTGTTAAAAGATCAGAAACATTAAGTTCTGTATCAATTTTCTCAGGGACAATCAGTCCTTTTTCAAAACAATCTCTGATAAAGTGATGTCTAATTTCAATATGTTTAGTTTTGTTATGAAAAACAGGGTTCTTAATAATGCAAATGGTGCTGTTGTTGTCAATGAATATCTTGGTTTTAATAAAGTTATACCCATAATCAAGCAGTTGATTTTGCACCCAAAGTACTTGACCACAGCATGCAGTAGCTGCTACATACTCAGCTTCAATGGTGGATGTGGCCATAACAGTCTACTTCTTACATTGCCAAGATATAAGTCTGCTTCCCAAAAATTGGCATCCCCCTGTTGTGGACTTCTGATATTGAGTAAAAATACGCGTTTAGGAAAACAACGTATAAATGCGGTAAGTATTAATCGACACGATTTAATGAAAAAAAACCGTGAAGACGAATAAATTCCAAGTTCGTTCTCGAAGGAGGTGTGTATTATGTGTGCCAATTAATAAGATAACAATGTTTGGATTAGTGACGTTTTTGGTTTAAAGAGAGAAAAATAAAAGACGAGCTACGACTACGTTTAAACTACGACGAATTAACGTAAAACGCGAACGTAAATACGTAAAACGTGACGAAATTAAAAATTAAAACCTAAAAACTAATTAAATGATTAAACTAAGTCTTAAATAATATAAATAAGAATAAAAATCCAACAAATATATTTTAAAACCTTTTATTAATTAAATATTCAATTTTTAATGCTAATTAAAGCCCAAAAATTAAATATAATTAACAAAATGCCCAAAATATTAATTTATTGAACTAATAAGTCACTTATATTATTTAATGACTAAAAACTATTTTTATTGAATTTTAAAAACTATTTTTCTATTTTTTAATCACTAAAAACTATTTTTAAATTAAAATAATCCTAGAAATTAATAAAATAATGCCAAAATTAATCTTACAATTTTAAAAATCCTAATTTACCCTAATGAACAGTAGAAAATTGAAAAAGTTTGAAAAATATAAAATTTTTCACTAAAAGACAAAACTATTTAATAATTAAACCCTAATTAACTTAAATTAATTATAAAAAATAATTAAAAAAGTGAACAGTGACTAATTTTTATACTAAAAATCTTAATTTAATATTCTAAGTCTAGGAAAAATTCTAAATCTGAAAAATATAAGTTTTTTACACTAAATGACAAAAACAGATATATTAAAAAGTAATTAAAATAACAATTAAACCTAAAATAATCTAAATGAACAGTAACTTAAAATTAAACTATACTGAAAAATCAAGAATTAAAAAAGAAAAATAATGCAACAAAAATCAAATCCTAATTCCTATTTTTGGTCACAAAAGACAAAAATCTTATGAAACTGATAGTGACACTTTTATGTTTCTGTCTTTTTGTGCAAGCAGTGGCAACAAATACAAAGACAGTGGGAAAGGAGTTCCCACTGTTAATGTTAAAAAACAGGTCTGTGGATTGATTGCTTGATTTCTTGCTTGTATCTTGGATTCTTTGGACAACAAAGGCACCCCTACACTCAGTGGAGTGTAGGGAGTCAATTTAAGCAGAAAAACACCAATGCACAGTTCAAGAATAACACAAAAAAAGGCAAACACAGTTGCTGTATGGGTTATTGTTGCTGGTGAACAGTGACTGTATCCTAGGTGCTTAAAAACGAATTTTAAGAGCTCATAACTATCATACAAGCTACCCTAATGACTAGCAAAGCTAAACAAATCCTAGATGGACATATTTCTAACAGACAAATGCAAGATGGTGGTCTAAATTTGCTAAAACAAGCAGATTTGGAGCCCTTTGCTGATTTTTCTATGTTTTACCAAGTTAAAAACATGCAATCTTCTTTCAAACCTTACCAAACTAGAACCTAACTAACAAAACAGTCCTAATAATATCTATAGAGTATGTTTAGACTACTTTTAAGCTAAAAATTAGGCAAACATTTACCCTAACAACCAGATCCAAACACTACCTTAATTTCTAAAAACCAGATTTAACAAATCAAAACCTTAGCAAACATGGTTAAACTGAGTTTAAAAGATCTAATCATGCATACTTATACCTATTCACCATAACTAAGCAGATCCTAACACATCAAACAAGCTCATACACAAAATCACATAAACCAAGAACAAAAGCTTGCCAAGGTGGTTCAAGCCTAACCTGGGCTGATTGCCTTCCCAAGGAACTTTTATGAGCTTATGAAGGGTGATATAAGATGCTGATGTAGAGAACAGGTGTGGGGACCACAGCAGCCCCAAACACACCCCTAAATATCTTCAAACAAAAAATATGGAAGGAGAAGGATTAAGGGTTGCTTGTTGTGTACCTGCACAAGCACCACAAAACAGAGAACAGACAAGAAGCTTGTTTAAGCTACTTCCACAAGCTTGACAAGCTTGTGAGGGTAGCTTATTCAAACAGTAACAATGATACAGAAAATGTGATTTTAAAAAAAAAATTCTTTAAAATGAACCTTGTTGAAACCAACTATAATCCTACAAAATCTTATCACAAACTGATTTTTAGCATGAAAAATCCACTATCACTTCATTATCATGTAAAATTTCAGGTTTTGAAAGATTTTTATAGAAAACAAACCTTTTTTAAAAAACGACTTTGATCAAATTCCTTTAAACTAAATAAGCATAACAAGAAAGGTGAATGATTAAACTAAAGAACTTTAAAAGGAACACAGAATTATTGCATAAATTTCAAAAATTCATTTTCATTAATATTAAGAAAAATACAATAAAACTGGAACAAAAATATAAGAGACACATGTCGTCTCTTATATACTACTATATAGAAGTTCCTAGAACTAGTGAAAAACAAAATGCTAAATCATAAACCCTAATAGTTGAAAGTCCAATTTTGCCCTTTGAAGAAGTCTTCAATCTTGGTCAAATGGCACCATGTGATGTGCAGCTGTCTCTTTTTGATCTTGATCGTTTATTAGAAGCCTTTGGGACCAAGGAGTGCAATGGGAATCGTAGATGGACTGTAGATGCTTACTTTGCCATTTTTGGGTAGACAGGGGACAAACGTGGGGGCCACATGGGTCACGGGGTGTGTGTTTTGAGTGGTGGGTTTTGATTATCTCATCATCAATTGTCATTCTGGAAAGATTAGGGGATAACCCCTTTGTTTTGCTAGACGAATTAGGATTAGGGTTTGATGTGAGGATGAACATAAACAGTGGTGTTTTTTATGTTTTTAAGTGTAATAAAAGTGTTTCCCACCAAAATGTAATTAAATTAAACTGGTTTAAAAAATGGTTAGTGGGTGTGTTTGACCGGGTTGTTGACTTGGGCTAGGGGAGAGGGCTTGGTCGGGTTAAATGTGGGTTTGGGTAGGGTTAAGACGGATTTGGTTGGGTAATAAGTGGATTTGGGTTTGTTTTGTCCATGTTTAGCCCCCAATGTTTTTACTTGTATCCACTTTGTAATAACAGCCATCAAAGCTTCCATCCCTTTATAATTAGTTTGGACAATTGGCATTTTTAGTCCTTCCTAGTTTAAGTAATGGAAACAAGGACTAAATTTGTAAACTTTGAGATCTTCAAGGGCCAATCTTGTATATAATCAACAATTTAGGGACCCAAATGCAATCATGAATTTTGCAAGGGTGTAAAATGTCAAGTCTTCCAAAGTAGAGGGACCATTCTTGCCAATTCTTCAATCTTCAAGGACTTCAAAGGAAAATCATGATTCGGGTCCGGTTCTTTGTGCGGCTTCGTTTCCCGTGTTCGTTTTTGCTTGATTCCTTTGATCTTTTGGTGAATTCACGATATCCATACCTAAAATACACAATGAACAAACATAGGCACATATATGGGTATTTTGACGATATTTTAAGCGTTTTAAGCCCGAATTGGACGATGAGACTATGTATAAATACAGTCTCATCACTCCCCCATACTAAACCATTGCCGTGTCCCCACGCAATGCTAGAATTAAGTATCGTAGCACTTCCAAAATTCATTTTATGATGACATTTATTCAAGACATAATTTTAAACTACTACACGTGTTTTAGACATAATGTATTGTTTTCATCACGAGAACGTGACTTTTGGGATCATAGAACAAGAACACGTGAATGCTTCGTTAGAAATAATTTCGTCGTCCTCGATTTTCACCCAATTCCATGCTAAGCGTGTAACGAGATCATTGTTATTATAAGTTAGCAACACGAACACATCTCATGAGTGTTAATTACGAACCTAAACTCCCTTATTCCTAATTGGTATCTCTTATATTTTATTTTGTCTTAATGATCACGAGGATACATCATCGACTTATACGTGAATAGAGATTAAGTCTAAAAATAGAAACTTAACGGTGTAACCAAAATCATCAAATCAATAATTCATCCCAATAGACAACGATGTCAAAAAATTAAGTCAACAAGAAGGATCGATAAACACGATTTTATAACGGTTTTGAACATGAGACTTATTACCAAGACTTTTATACGCCCCCTAACGGAAGGGCCTTATTATCTTTGGTTTACCTCCATCTTTTATTCAACTTCGCCATGAAGCTTTTATTATGACTTCGGTCTTGCCTTGCCTTTTATTATCCGCCTCATCGGTGGTTTTATTAGCCAAAGACGTATATCCTCACGCTAAAGCGAATTTTGGATCTTTAAAGCTTCGAAGATTAAGGCTTGATTCACTTTCAATTTGGGCATAGATTTTTCGGCCTTGTGAGCTTCAAATTTTTGCTTAATTTAGGTGAGCACTTGAAATCTTATTATTAGGTGAAGCTTTCGATTATTCGGGTGCCAATACTTCAAAACCGTGACGCTGGCGATACCTTAATGTTTTCCCAATTTAATTACATGGAAGCTACCAAAACATTTTAGAAACCCAACAATAGTGACTAAACCGCCAAATCAATATTTATTAACAATTTATTTATGCAAAAGCGTTGGGAGAATAAGCTAATAATTACTACACCTAAGATCGTGACGATTACGAGACTTATAAATAACTCTATCATTTCTCGTCCTCATTTAAGAGACTTAGCCTAAAAAAGTTAAGGAATCGAGCTAAGTGCTCAACACGCACGGTCGAGTCAAAAATTACTCTCGTTCTCACCATCGGAAAACCTACATTCGTGTCTTAAACACTTATGAAAAACTAGAAAAAATTTTAAAATTTGGCCATTTTTAGCCTTATTTGCAACAAAACGATAACAAAATGATGAATATTGGATTGCGTGTTGACGTAAGCAAGGTGAAGTATCTACTCACCCCCCCATACTAAAACTAAACATTGTCCTCAATGTTTCGAGTCTAGGGGTGTAAACACCCCCATACTAGAGACGAAGTCGAATGCTTAATCTCGAGCATGGAAAGGGTAAAACGAATAACCTAAAAGCCGTTTATGAATTATGCTATTAAGATAAACGTTAGAACATAAAAGGATATCATCGGATATCGGAATCTCCAAAGGCAACGATCGAAGCTCGAGTGCTACGTAAAACGAACACGAGAGGCTTCAATGATGTCGATGAACTAATGAATCACAATCACAAACAACCACGAAACAAAGGTAGGAAGAGCACAAGTCCCCTTGTTACATTAAACTAAGAAAGCAATAATATTTACAAGGATAAGCATGAGAATCCCCCACGAGGCACCTTGTTTTTGATAACCGAGTCAAAAGCTCGACTCGAATCCCCATAAATGTGATCATTTAGGGATAATCTTGGTATGGTCATTTTTGGTGGGACTTACATGATAAACAAGGCCCAAAAGTACATGGAGTACTTTAAAAACCCGATAAACGTATACCGGGGTCAAAGATAGCGTCTTCGTTTTCGGATGAAAGACGAAACAACGCTACTTCAACACAAACCCCAATGGGGTAGAAGAAAAGAGATAAGAAGTAGAAAGGTGGGGCAAATGGTAAGTCAAACTTATGAGCTACTCGAGGTAGACTCACACCAAGCAAATAGATATGATTTCCATTTATTGCATCGGTGGAAGACCGAGATTTCCCTTTACAAGCAATTCCGGGATCGTAAATCTCGTCCTCGGTGGAGAAATGGGAGGGAACATTTGGGGCTTCCCCCACACTAGATCCACACCAACCATCGTCAAAAGGAGTAGACGAGGTGGTAGCACTCACAAAACGATGTGATGACGGAGTTAAACATGTAGAAAAATCTTTTAAAACATTTTTAAAATCTTTTCCTTTTTCATCGTTAAAAAACTCTTTATGAAAACCCGATTTGATAATGTCGAAAATATTTGGCGTGTCAAATTCAAAATTAGTCGCGCTAAAAATCCTCACATTTAAGTCTTTGGCGGGAGGGGGTGGCGGATTATATAAGTTCTCAAAACGTTTGTCAATAAAGAACACCGCCCCATCGGGGTCTACATACTCGTCATCCTCATGAACGTCGATCTCATCGATTTCTTCATCAAAGATAGGCTTGTCAAACCATGGTTTGTCATTCCCCTCCTTGAGTATCTTAGAAACTCTCTCGAAAAGATCACGATCAAGCACGAAACCATCATTCTTTTGTGGGGATCGTTGATAAGTTAGATCCTCACGAATGTGGTAAACGTCATTCTCAAATGAGGAGTGTTGATAAGGTAACTCCTCGAGAATGGGATTTGTGGTCACATGAGTTGGTTCGTCATCGAAAATAAGACGTTCCAACTCATTAAGTTCATCCTCGATTTTGGAAAGATCAACCTCACTCGTAGGTGGAAGTGAAGGCATAAGAGCTAGCTCTCGTTCAATGATTTCCTCAATCTCGGGATCAAACTCATAATCATCGTACTTCACATGTTTCTTCTTAGGAGAATCAAAAATAGCATGTGGATTTCGAAGTACGTGATCAAGCTCGGCAAAATCGCCATCGTCATCGTCAAAGAAAGAGTCGATGTGAGCACTCACAACCATGGACTTACAAGTCAAATGACTATGCTTAGGTGACTTTTCTAAGACGAGAGGATCGATGTCGATAAACCCTTTAGCCTCAACGGGTGTTGGGCTAGGCAAAGGAGGCACTTCGGTGGAGTTAGAAGTTGAAGCCTCAAAGTCATGGTCCTTCGAAGGTGGTGAAGACGAAGCCATTTTGGTCATTGTCGTGATGGCATTAACGTCACCCTTCGGAATTGGTGTTTCACTTGTTTCGCTAAAAACATCCCAAAGTGAGTTTTCATCCATGAATTTACACATACCCTTTTGAATTAGGTACACGTATTCTTTATCATTAAAATCATCATCTTTAAAACCGTTTTTCTTAATTCTTTCAAAACATGCATCAAGCTTCATTCTTTCCGCTAAAGTAAACATTTTGAAATCATTAGAATTTGAATCATTAGGTTTTGAAACCTCGGTTTTTTCATTCTCATTAAATCCTTGGGATTTTCTAGCGAAAAAGTCTATTTTCTCATCCCCATATCTCATAGTAAGTCTCCCCTCGTGAACGTCGATTACGGTTCGAGCCGTCGATAAGAATGGTCGGCCTAAAATAATGGGACATTTAGGGTCACACTCGTAATCGGATATAACGAAATCCGCGGGAAAAACAAACTTTCCAATCCTAACATAGACATCCTCGGCTATTCCAATTGGTATTAATGGAGTACAATTTGCAAGCTCGATTGTCATGTTTGTGGGGGTAAGCGAAGGCAATCTCATCAATTTCCAAAGAGAATGAGGCATGAGATTGATGCTAGCACCTAAATCGGCAAGGGCTAAACATCCCTCAATCTCGGAAAAATCACAAGGTAATAGAAATTGGCCCGGATCCTTTTCCTTTCTCGGCATACGCCTTTTGGGTTTTTTAAGAAGGATCGAAGCACAAGTTTCTTCAAGGGTTACTTTGGTAAGGTCGACAAAGCTCTCTTTTTGAACCGTGGATGGAATTTGAGGTACACGAGGGTGTGCACTCTTTTCCTTGGTCGCCACGTTCACCCCATCGACTTTAGAACAAGAAGACGTCTTAGAAGTCGAGGGTTGAGAGGGATAAACAACACGGAATCCTTCAAGGTTAGGGGTAATCACACGACCTTTCTCACGAGACGAGGCGGCTTTACATTGTTCTTTCAGATTAGCAACGGTGTCACTAGGTAACGAACTTGATGACGAACCCGAGGCTTTGTTCATTATAGCCGAAAACATCTTTTTTATATCAATTTGCCCTTGCTCAATCTTCGTGTTTTGCAATTTCAAAGTATTTGTAAAGTCGTTTTTCAAAGTACCAATTTCTCCCTCTAATCGTCTCATATTAGCCTCATTCGTTTTCATGTAATTTTGAAAATCGTTTGACGAACTATTTTGATTAGAATTAAAGTTCCCTTGGTTTTGATTACTTCTTTGAAAATTGTTTTGATTCCCACTTGAAAAATTGTTGCCTTGATTGTTATCTCGATTTTGCCAAGTTATATTACGACCTTGATTATAACCTCCTTGATTTTGATTCGAAAAATTTCCTTGTTGATTGTTTCCTTGAAAATTGTTTCGATTTTGAAAATTGTTGCCTTGGTTATAATTTCCTTGTTGTGATGGACCGGCGTTATTTTGATTATAAAAATTGTTGTTTAACGCACTCACATTCGATGTTTGGCCATCCGTAGCCGCACACTCGTAATAATTATGAGGTCCACCACAAAACGTACACGAAACCTCAACCGCTTTCACCGTAGCGGGAGCGTCTTTCTTTTGCATCTCAATGAGATAAGACGTGAACACATTCGTAAGCTTGTCGACTTTTGCATCAACCCTCTCAATGTCGCGATTAGAACTACTAACATTGGCGACATTGGCAACACTCGGTGTATTGCGGAGTTGGTAAACCTTGGATCGGTTCTCGATAATTATCAAAGCTTCTCTCGGAGTCTTACACAAAAAGTTGCCACCGGCGGCGGAATTCAACGAGTCTTGTTCGTGAAAATTAAGACCGTTGTAAAACGTATCGATTTGGTGCAACTCGGAAAAACCATGGTGAGGACATTGCCTAAGCAATTCCTTAAAACGATCCTACGCGTCTCTAAAAGATTCATTCGATTTTTGCTCAAATTTCGTAATCTCGTTTTTGAAAAACGTTGTCTTAGACGGTGGGAAAAAATAATTAACGAACTTGGAAACGAGATCCTTCCACGTAGTAATGGAATTAGGTGGCTCTTTCTCGTACCAATCCTTGGCGGCACCATCGAGCGAGTACGGAAAAAGCATAAGCTTGACGACATCGGTGTCGACGTTCTTAAACTTGCTCGTGGCCAAAAGACGATCAAAATTCCGAATATGGTCGTGAGGATTATCGGCTTCACGACCTCGAAACTTCGTAGCTTGGATCAACGAAAGCATTCCGCTTTTTATCTCAAAATTCTCCGCCTCGATAGCGGGAATTACGATCGCGTCTCCATAACCCTCGGTGGGCGCTTGGAGCAATTCCATCATAGAACGATTGTCGGCCATCTCGTCTAAGGTCTCTTCAACAACGATATTAGGAACGTCGGTTTCTAATTCTCGTCTACGTCGTCGATTCCTTCGATTACGATTGCGTCGATTCGAAGCTTCACTAGAATTGGAATAGTCCTTCGATCGAGTGCGCATGCACTAAGCGTAGAATGGGTGATAGCAAAGAAGATTCTTTTTGCGGTTTTTTGATTTTTTTTCAATTTTTTTGGTTTTTGATTGGTTTTTTAATTTTTTTGGATTTTTGAATGTATTACGTAGACAAAAATCTACAAATCTCCCCTCGAATCGACTTTCTCGATTAAAGGAGCCTCAAAGAATGAAAACGATCACGTGGAGTGAACGTTCTCGATGACTTTAGAACGTTGGTGGAACACCAAAACGTTCAAGAGGGTTTAATCTTGAAAACAAGCAAATATATATGATACGTAGATAATACTTGGGCGGCAAATCCTCGATTAGCCTTCTTTCTCAAAACACGCACAAGCAAGCGGAGGAAACGAGGCGGCGCGAAGCACTTAAGAGCCTTTTTCCTTTAGGTCGTGAAATACAACCGCCTTATACCCACCTTATAGTTTGTGTTAATTGAAATTAAGCCTCACGAAAGTATTTATCTATTTTGCCTTTAAACTTTTGCTTTGGATTCGAATACAATGATCGAGTGATGAAATCCCGAATCAAGGTTGTGATTTCTCACGTATTTGGAGTACTTGTATATTTATTTGTTCTTACGTAGATACAATATAGTAATAATAATATTCACAAGAAAAACGAAAACCAAATATATCTACAATATAGTAAAAGATTGTTTTGTGTTTAACTTAGGAAAATTAAACACGATTTATTTGGATATTATACTATAATAGATAAAAAATAACAAAAATGAGTATGTACGATATTCACGCTTTCCAAAAAATGAAAAGCAAAAACGCACTACTCACACAAACACGATACTAATAATAATGGCAACACAAACACCTCCCCGGCAGCGGCGCCAAATGATATTGAGTAAAAATACGCGTTTAGGAAAACAACGTATAAATGCGGTAAGTATTAATCGACACGATTTAATGAAAAAAAACCGTGAAGACGAATAAATTCCAAGTTCGTTCTCGAAGGAGGTGTGTATTATGTGTGCCAATTAATAAGATAACAATGTTTGGATTAGTGACGTTTTTGGTTTAAAGAGAGAAAAATAAAAGACGAGCTACGACTACGTTTAAACTACGACGAATTAACGTAAAACGCGAACGTAAATACGTAAAACGTGACGAAATTAAAAATTAAAACCTAAAAACTAATTAAATGATTAAACTAAGTCTTAAATAATATAAATAAGAATAAAAATCCAACAAATATATTTTAAAACCTTTTATTAATTAAATATTCAATTTTTAATGCTAATTAAAGCCCAAAAATTAAATATAATTAACAAAATGCCCAAAATATTAATTTATTGAACTAATAAGTCACTTATATTATTTAATGACTAAAAACTATTTTTCTTGAATTTTAAAAACTATTTTTCTATTTTTTAATCACTAAAAACTATTTTTAAATTAAAATAATCCTAGAAATTAATAAAATAATGCCAAAATTAATCCTACAATTTTAAAAATCCTAATTTACCCTAATGAACAGTAGAAAATTGAAAAAGTTTGAAAAATATAAATTTTTTCACTAAAAGACAAAACTATTTAATAATTAAACCCTAATTAACTTAAATTAATTATAAAAAATAATTAAAAAAGTGAACAGTGACTAATTTTTATACTAAAAATCTTAATTTAATATTCTAAGTCTAGGAAAAATTATAAATCTGAAAAATATAAGTTTTTTACACTAAATGACAAAAACAGATATATTAAAAAGTAATTAAAATAACAATTAAACCTAAAATAATCTAAATGAACAGTAACTTAAAATTAAACTATACTGAAAAATCAAGAATTAAAAAAGAAAAATAATGCAACAAAAATCAAATCCTAATTCCTATTTTTGGTCACAAAAGACAAAAATCTTATGAAACTGATAGTGACACTTTTATGTTTCTGTCTTTTTGTGCAAGCAGTGGCAACAAATACAAAGACAGTGGGAAAGGAGTTCCCACTGTTAATGTTAAAAAACAGGTCTGTGGATTGATTGCTTGATTTCTTGCTTGTATCTTGGATTCTTTGGACAACAAAGGCACCCCTACACTCAGTGGAGTGTAGGGAGTCAATTTAAGCAGAAAAACACCAATGCACAGTTCAAGAATAACACAAAAAAAGGCAAACACAGTTGCTGTATGGGTTATTGTTGCTGGTGAACAGTGACTGTATCCTAGGTGCTTAAAAACGAATTTTAAGAGCTCATAACTATCATACAAGCTACCCTAATGACTAGCAAAGCTAAACAAATCCTAGATGGACATATTTCTAACAGACAAATGCAAGATGGTGGTCTAAATTTGCTAAAACAAGCAGATTTGGAGCCCTTTGCTGATTTTTCTATGTTTTACCAAGTTAAAAACATGCAATCTTCTTTCAAACCTTACCAAACTAGAACCTAACTAACAAAACAGTCCTAATAATATCTATAGAGTATGTTTAGACTACTTTTAAGCTAAAAATTAGGCAAACATTTACCCTAACAACCAGATCCAAACACTACCTTAATTTCTAAAAACCAGATTTAACAAATCAAAACCTTAGCAAACATGGTTAAACTGAGTTTAAAAGATCTAATCATGCATACTTATACCTATTCACCATAACTAAGCAGATCCTAACACATCAAACAAGCTCATACACAAAATCACATAAACCAAGAACAAAAGCTTGCCAAGGTGGTTCAAGCCTAACCTGGGCTGATTGCCTTCCCAAGGAACTTTTATGAGCTTATGAAGGGTGATATAAGATGCTGATGTAGAGAACAGGTGTGGGGACCACAGCAGCCCCAAACACACCCCTAAATATCTTCAAACAAAAAATATGGAAGGAGAAGGATTGAGGGTTGCTTGTTGTGTACCTGCACAAGCACCACAAAACAGAGAACAGACAAGAAGCTTGTTTAAGCTACTTCCACAAGCTTGACAAGCTTGTGAGGGTAGCTTATTCAAACAGTAACAATGATACAGAAAATGTGATTTAAAAAAAAAAATTCTTTAAAATGAACCTTGTTGAAACCAACTATAATCCTACAAAATCTTATCACAAACTGATTTTTAGCATGAAAAATCCACTATCACTTCATTATCATGTAAAATTTCAGGTTTTGAAAGATTTTTATAGAAAACAAACCTTTTTTAAAAAACGACTTTGATCAAATTCCTTTAAACTAAATAAGCATAACAAGAAAGGTGAATGATTAAACTAAAGAACTTTAAAAGGAACACAGAATTATTGCATAAATTTCAAAAATTCATTTTCATTAATATTAAGAAAAATACAATAAAACTGGAACAAAAATATAAGAGACACATGTCGTCTCTTATATACTACTATATAGAAGGTCCTAGAACTAGTGAAAAACAAAATGCTAAATCATAAACCCTAATAGCTGAAAGTCCAATTTTGCCCTTTGAAGAAGTCTTCAATCTTGGTCAAATGGCACCATGTGATGTGCAGCTGTCTCTTTTTGATCTTGATCGTTTATTAGAAGCCTTTGGGACCAAGGAGTGCAATGGGAATCGTAGATGGACTGTAGATGCTTACTTTGCCATTTTTGGGTAGACAGGGGACAAACATGGGGGCCACATGGGTCACGGGGTGTGTGTTTTGAGTGGTGGGTTTTGATTATCTCATCATCAATTGTCATTCTGGAAAGATTAGGGGATAACCCCTTTGTTTTGCTAGACGAATTAGGATTAGGGTTTGATGTGAGGATGAACATAAACAGTGGTGTTTTTGATGTTTTTAAGTGTAATAAAAGTGTTTCCCACCAAAATGTAATTAAATTAAACTGGTTTAAAAAATGGTTAGTGGGTGTGTTTGACCGGGTTGTTGACTTGGGCTAGGGGAGAGGGCTTGGTCGGGTTAAATGTGGGTTTGGGTAGGGTTAAGACGGATTTGGTTGGGTAATAAGTGGATTTGGGTTTGTTTTGTCCATGTTTAGCCCCCAATGTTTTTACTTGTATCCACTTTGTAATAACAGCCATCAAAGCTTCCATCCCTTTATAATTAGTTTGGACAATTGGCATTTTTAGTCCTTCCTAGTTTAAGTAATGGAAACAAGGACTAAATTTGTAAACTTTGAGATCTTCAAGGGCCAATCTTGTATATAATCAACAATTTAGGGACCCAAATGCAATCATGAATTTTGCAAGGGTGTAAATGTCAAGTCTTCCAAAGTAGAGGGACCATTCTTGCCAATTCTTCAATCTTCAAGGACTTCAAAGGAAAATCATGATTCGGGTCCGGTTCTTTGTGCGGCTTCGTTTCCCGTGTTCGTTTTTGCTTGATTCCTTTGATCTTTTGGTGAATTCACGATATCCATACCTAAAATACACAATGAACAAACATAGGCACATATATGGGTATTTTGACGATATTTTAAGCGTTTTAAGCCCGAATTGGACGATGAGACTATGTATAAATACAGTCTCATCAACTTCCTATCATTGTTGTCACCAGCATAGTCACTATCTGAGTAAGCTATCAACTCAAATGGTGACTCCTTTGGATACCAAAGTCCTAAGGTGGGATGACACTTTAGATACCTAAAAATTCTTTTTACAGCAAATAAGTGACACTCTGTTGGTGCAACATGGTATCTTGCACATAAGCAGACTGCAAACATGATGTCAGGTCTTGAAGCTGTGAAATACATAAGAGACCCAATCATAGACCTGTAGTTCCTGACATCAATAAGCTTTCCAGGACCATCTCTACCCCATGGATGATTCTTGTCCATTGGTGTGGACACCTTCTTTCCATCAGACATGCCAAACTTCTTGACAATCTCAGCCACATATTTGTCTTGTGAGATAAATATCCCATCTTTCTGCTGCTGAACTTGTAACCCCAAAAAGAAGTTTAGCTCTCCCATGGAACTCATTTGAAATTTATCCTGCATCAGTTTGGCAAACTCTTTGCTAAGCATAGAGTTAGTGGATCCAAAGATGATGTCATCTACATAGACTTGTACTAGCAGAAGGTCATCCTTTTGTTTCTTGGTAAACAGGGTCTGATCAATCTTTCCCCTGCTGAATCCATTATCTAAGAGATATTTAGAGAGAGTACCATACCAGGCCCTGGGAGCTTGGTGAAGTCCATACATAGCCTTTTTCACCTTGTATACTTTGTCTGGATGTTCTGGGCCTTCAAACCCTAGAGGTTGCATAACATAGACTTCTTCATCAATGGTTCCATATAGAAAGGCACTTTTCACATCCATTTGGAAAAAAGTGAAATCCATAAAGGAAGCATAAGCAAGGAATAATCTAATGGCTTCAATCCTGGTAACTGGAGCAAATACCTCCTCATAGTCAATTCCTTCTTCCTGTGTATACCCTTGTGCCACTAGTCTTGCTTTGTTCCTAACAACTATCCCCCTTTCATCCTTTTTGTTCCTGGACCTACTTTGTCCCAATAGGCCTTGCCCATTTGGGACAATCTACCAGAATCCAAACCTCTTGTATGTCAAACTGTTAGAGCTCCTCTTGCATGGCTTCAACCCAGCTTGGGTCATTTAACGCCTGGAAAATCTTCTTTGGCTCTTCTTGTGACAAGAATGCAGTAAACAAGCAACACTGTATGTTGTCATGATTGAACTTCATGGTGATGTTAGCGATGAAGCTGTGCTCCTTTGCTGTATACCTTGTATGTCTAGGGGCTTCAGGATTACCAATGATTTGAGAGATAGGGTGATCCTTATTGATTCTGTAGGTAGGCTGCATGATTACTTCTGTTTCATCTTCTTCCAAATCAGAATTGATGGGGTTATTTTGATTAGGAAAGAAGTCCTCAAAGGAACTTCCAAAAGATACAGCATGACCTAGAGATGGGTATTGGTGAGCTGAATGTAGCTCTGATTAACTTTGGCCTCCACTCTTGATTATTCTGCTTCCACTGCTGGATATAATAGGACCATCAGATATGGGTGTAGATGATAAAATGAGTGGGGATTCTCTTTATTCATCATTAGTATCATAAGCAACAGGATCCTTTGTGGAAGGAGAAGCAGTTGGTCTAGCAGGGGAATCCTGGATTCCACTGCCTTCAGCCATTCCGCTGCTTTCAGGAGGTGACATAGCAGGGGATGAGATTGGCTGTTCTTTTCCTAGAGAAGGATTATCTTCTTTATCATCAGCTTCAATAGGAAATAGTGAGGGTACATTCATGTACCTCAGGGGTGACTTCTCTGCACCAGTTGGTTCTTGAGTACCTGAAATATTAGTGTTCTACAATGCAACAGGTACATAATTCATAGATTTTAAAAGTACTTCTATATCAAAGAACCAGTCAGGACCTGTTTGAACATCTTTAGGTTTGTCTTCAAGAAAGTTCACATGAAGATTTTCTGTGATTTTGCTTGTCTTCTTGTTGAAGACCCTATATCCCTTGCTGTTTAATGAATAACCCACAAAATATCCATCATCTCCCTTTTCACTAAACTTGCCTAGGTTGTCAATAGTGTTCAAGATGATCACATGACATCCAAAAGGTCTGAAGAAGTCAATTAAAGGAGGTTTTCCATTGAACAGCTGATAGGGGGTCTTGTTGTGTGCCTTAACCACCAAGGCCCTGTTTTGTACATAACAAGCAGTGGATACAGCTTCAGCCCAAAAGATAACTTGAAGTTTGGAATCAGACAGCATAGTTCTTGCGGCTTCAATGAGTGTCCTATTCCTTCTTTCTGCCACTCCATTCTGTTGAGGTGTTCTTGCAATGCTGAATTCCCTCTTGATTCCTTTGTTTATGCAGAAAGATTCCAGTTTCTGATTTCTGAACTCGCCACCATTATCTGATCTCATGGTGACTACCTTCATGCTTTTTGATAGTTCAATCTGATTGATGAACCCAATGAGTACATCAGCTGTGTCACTCTTCTGAAATAGAAAGAATGTCCATGTGAACCTTGAAAAATCATTAGTATTTACTAGGCAGTACCATTTCTTCATTATGCTTGCCACAGAAGTAGGACCAAAGAGATCCATATGCAGTAGTTCCAATGTCTTGGTGGTGGACATACTTGTTTTTGATTTGCAAGATGCTCTGTGTTGCTTCCCTTTCAGACAGGCAGCACAAGTATGATCATTGACAAAAGACTTGGAAGGAAGACCATGAACCAGATTATATTTCACTAGTTTGTTCATGTTCTTGAAATTCAGATGACCAAGTCTTCTATGCCATTTCTTACACTCATCTACTGAGGCTTTGGCAATGAAACAGGTTTCATTATCTTGGAGAGAGATGTCCTTGAGGTCAACTGTGTACATGTTCTTTTGTCTTGGTGTTCTGAGTACAATAGGAGTGTCTGGTGGTAAGACAAACTCCTTTCCCAATACCAAGCATTCAGTGTCAGTAAACAAGACAAAATTCTTGTTATCAGTCATCTGTGACACACTGAAGAGATTGTACTTGAGTTCTTTCACTAAGTAAACATTGTCAAAGGTCATCCCATTGGTGACAATAGTTCCTTTTCCTGTTATTGTTCCATGCCCATCTCCAAAAGAAACACCATCATTGTTATGCAGGGGCACAAAGTTAGACAGATAAGATTTTTGTCCAGTCATGCTTCTTGAGCATCCACTGTCCCAATATGCTCTATCATCCTTTGTCTTCTTTGTCACCTGCAAAAAGAAAAACAAGTTAGTTTTTCTTAGGGACCCAAGCCATTACAGACTTGGATCTACCTCGTGTATCAATGTAGGATAGCTTATCAAAAACTAGAGATACACCATTAGATTGAGTACCCCGTTTGGGTACCCAAACCTAACGAGCTGAGGCTTTCACAGCTTTTCCTCATCTACCCGTGCTCCTAGAAGGCAAAGCTTTGTTAGCAGGGGAATCCCTATGCTTAGCAGAGGGAACCCGTCTTTTGTTTTGGCCTCTATTTATGTGTTGATAAGGTCTAGGGCCAAATCTATATGCATTATAAGGTGTTGGGATGGTCACAGAAGTGCTGGGCTTGGTGTGAACATCATTCTCCTTTCTAAGTGCAGGAACAACATATTTGTTAGTCACCCTGTTTCTCAAGGCAGGGGCAACATACTTGGCAGGGGAAAATGATTTTGCCCCTGCATTTAGAAGAATGGTTTTAGGTTGCATATTCTTTAAAGGATTTGCAGCCACCACTTCCAATGGTGCCTTACACTCTTGATAAGTGTGCTCAAAACTGCCACATGTAAAGCAGGGTTTGGTGTTAATCACAAAGTCTTCTCCTAATTGATGAGACTTTTGGTCATTCCAATTTATTTGATTACCTCTGACAGTCATGTACATACCAGCATATTTAATGGTGGACTTAGGAGACTGTGATCTGGTTTCAGATTTGGGTGAGCTACTCTTAGAACTAGAATCACTACCAAAAAGTCCTTCTCTTGAAAATAGAACAGGGTTATCAATTTTCCATTGTTTTAAAGCAACCTGTTCCTTTTCAAAATCCCTAATAACACTATTTTTTTACTAGAGGCTCTTCAGTATCAAGATTATTAGGTATGTAAGCACTCAAGTCAAACTCAATATCATCTTGTTTTTGAAAACAAGGGAGACCAGTCCAAGACAGGTCTTTTCTAGGAAAAGGTACATGGATGTTGGCAGGGGGTGGCGGTATGGTAGCATGCTTATTTTTAATCCCAAACCCTGTTTTGTCCCTAGGAGATTGACCATTTCAACTGCTTTGGTTAAATCTTTTGAAGCTTTTCCAAATTTTTCAACAGTTTCCTCATCTATCTTTTTGTTAGATTTAAAAATTTCAAGTTCAGCAGTCAACTCCTTAATGGATTGGTTATTCTCCTTGGCATCTCTTTCTAGAATCACAATGTGATCCCTATAATCACTTTCTCTTTGCTTAAACTCTCTTATGGTGGACTCTAACTGTTCTAAAGCACGTCTATAATTATCAAGATCATTATCACAATTGATATAGTCAGCTTTTACCTTTCTGATTTGATCATTCAAAGACTCAGTATTTTTCCTACAAGCTTTAGTACAATATGAATCGTCATATACCTCATTGTCAGAGCTGGAACTTGACATGGCCATTAGTGCAAACTCTTCTTCTTTTTCCTCAGCAACCAAAGCTTGATTTCTTTCCACATTCTCTGTCATGGCACTCCAGTCCCATCCACCTGCTCCATCTATCCCCTGCATGGCTACCATGGCTTTAGCACCAGAATCATCATCTCTGGTTTCCTTCCTATAGATGTTTCCAGTCTTAGGTCCTCTGCATTCCCTTGCAAAATGACCCTTCTTGCCACAGTTGTAGCATTCAACTTTTGTTTTGTCAAACCCAGCCACATCAGAGGGATTGATTGAGATCTTCTTCCCATACTTCTTATAGAACCTATTGGCTCTCATGCTAAGCAGAGCCATATTCCACTTGATATCCATCTCTTCTAGCCATTGCTTACTGATTTGACTTAGATCTTCATGCAACACAGTAGATCCTTGTGACCCTTGAGATGCTATAAAAGCACAAGTAGTATCAAGGCTGAATGTAGCTGGTCTTTCTTCATCATAAGATGATCCAGACCTAGTAGCAGGGGAATAAGCAGCAGGGGCTACTTCAATTCCACTATTTTTGGAGATTCCACTGCTTTGTGATATAAATGCCATGTTAGCAGGGGAATCAGTGGATCTACCTGAGTTGGTGGGAATCGTTCCTTTTGACTTCATCTCATTGACAACAGGTTCAAAAACTTTTAAGTTATTGTATATGTCATCAATGTTCTTGTTGTCCAAGTCATCTTTATTCTGCCAAATTGCCTTGTAGACAAACCATTCTTTCTAGAGGCTGTTAAGAAACCTGGTATTCACCTGCTCTCTTGACACCTCAATATCAAAGAATTCCAACTGGGCCACCATGTCTTGAAGCCTATTGTAAATAGCTCCAATTGATTCATACCCAATTGCTTTGAAAGAAGCAAAATCATCCAGCATTTGATTCTTCTTCTTCTTCTTTGTGGCTTCATTTCCTCCAAAGGTTGTGCCTATGGCTTCCCATAGTTCCTTAGCTGTTTTGTATTTTCTGAATCTTAGTTGATGTCTATCAGGTAGAGCCAACAGCAATGAGCTGTGAGCCCTGACATCATGCCTTCTAGTGAGTATTTCCTTATCACAAAGAGCAGCAGATTTCTTCTTGTCCTTACCTTTGGAACTTTCACCTTTCTCTTCTTCCTTGCCCTCTTCAACTGCTAACATTTTGTTGAATTGATCACCAAATTCTATGATCTCCCAGAGAACATAGTGTTCCATTTTCAGGTATTGTTGGATTCTGAATTCCCATAATTCAAAGTTTTCAGGATCCAACATAGGTAACTTGAGGTTATTGTGGTTGTTGCTGTTTGAGGAAGAGTCTGAAGACATGGTTGCTATGAGGGTTTTGTTCTTGATTTAGATAGTTTCTCAACAAGCTCTAATACCACTTGTTGATCCCAAAGTCAGATCTTAAACCTTAATAGCTTGTTTAAGGGTTGTGATAGAAAGAAAGAATTCAATCTAACACTAGAGAAACTTTGCAAAGCAAAGTAACTAAACAAGATGCGGAATATAATGTTTAGCACAAGAACAATATGATTGAAACGTTGAACTTTAATATATCAATGATATACGAATACCCTAAAATGGTATTAGGGTTTACAAAACCTTAAAGTATAATAATGAAAGACAATGAAAGACAATCGAGAAAGACACACATTGCATGCTAACCTAGTGAGTCCTTTTATAGCCATAAGGACTCACGTACAAGATCACTACTAACAAACTTGGAACGTATTAAGGAATAATAACTAAAACGCGTAAAAATCTATTCCAAGTTTATCTCTGACAGCAGGGCCTTTGACTTCAGCAGGGGAACCAATCCCCCTGCCTTTGTTATTTAGCAGGGGGAACTTACACTAGTAGGGGTACGGATAATCAACTAGCAGGGGTAACAAGTAAGCATAGATTTATTCCCAACAGTTATAGGAGAAAGCGATGCACATATGCTGATAGAAAAGATGGAAAACAGGAAGTTCTTTGCGCCAAACTTTACACTTCAGTATAAGGTTGAAAACAGCGTGTTAGTTGCCCTTTTTTGGGCAGATGAAGTTGATGAATGAAACTACAATGAGTTTGGTGATGTAATATCATTTGACGTAACATTCAGAATGAATAAGTAAGTTGTTGAATAAAAACTTTTTATGTCCTCTATATATACATATATGATGAATCATATATGATTTACTTAATGTTTTTAACAGTTATTCTTCATTTTCAGGTTCGACATGGTTTTTGTTCCATTCACCGCCATATATAATCACAAAAAGTCAGTGACAGTCGGCGCGGGATTGCTGTTATGTAAAGACACATATGCTTATATATGGCTATTAACTTCGTTCTTGACTGCTCACCCAAAGCAACCCGATATGGTTGTAACAGATCAAGATGGGGCAATGAAGAGAGAAATTGAAGCAGTGTTTACGCAGTCTAAACATAGATTATGCATGTGGCACTCATGCCAAAAATTCCATCAAAGGTGAATTTCATTAAAATAATTCTGTAATTTTCTTGTAGAATTCTGTATGTTTCATCATGAATCATATATGATGCATGATGAATCATATATGATTCATGGTGAATCATATATGATTCATCATGAATCATATATGATTCATGGTGAATCATATATGATTCATGATGAACCATGTATCTAATCATTCTCGTCTGATTATTTTTATAGATATGCAAAGAAACATATGAAGAAACAAATTTCAAAGAACGTTTCAACAAACTTGTATGAAATATGTACATAGAGCCTAAGGAGTTTGAAGAAAGGTGGAATAAATTAATCGAAAACTTCAAATTGTAAGACCACAAGTGGATGACGAAGATGTTTACCCTTCGAGAAATGTGGTTACCGGCATACTTTATTACCTCTCCTTTGTTTGGCTTAATGAGAACCACTTCCAGATCCGAGAGTGAAAACGCATTTTTCAAATGTTTCACGAATCACGGGTAACATTACTCAATTTCATGATGTGCTATGAAGCGGCCATGGAAAGGCAAAGACATAGGCAAGAGTTTTTAGACTTGAAAACATTTGAAGCAGCTAAAATACATTATACAAGGTTAGAGATGGAAATACGTGCGGCTAACATATATATTAGGACAATATTTATGCTTGTTGAAAGGAAATAATGGAATCGATTTGGGCTTGTCAAATAGTAGAGCTTAAAATGGATGAGGCAGTTGAGAAGGTTAAGGTTAAAGACACGAGGGCAGGGGAGTATCGGACAATTTATACCGAGGAAGGCAAAGAGATGGTTATACAAGAAGAAGACAAGGTTGCTACCTACAAGGTTAGTGAGTGAATCAATTGTATTTTTTTTACAATTAAATGTTGTTACTATTACCAAAATAATATATGTTTCATCATGAATCATATATGTTTCATGATGAAATGAATCATTAACTGTTGTTACTATTACCCCAAATAATGTATGATTCATCACGAATCATATATATTTCATCATGAATCATATATGTTTTATGATGAATCATACATGTTTCATAATGAATCATACATGATTCATGATGAAACATACATGAATCTTGGTAAATCATATATTATTTTTATTTTGGTAAATGCCCAAGTATTAATTTTGTTTTTAATGTTTCATAATAAGGTTCTGCGTTATCCAGAAGACGGTTCAGTTAATTGTACTTGTAGACATTTCACTTGGTATGGTTTTCTGTATCGTCACGTATTTCTTGTTTTGAAGGACCGTGATGTTGAAAAGATTCCAGAAAAATATATTCTAAGTGTTGGAAATACGTTTTACGTATTAGAAAGGATCGGTCACTCCAACAATAGTCTAAGTTATAGCTCGTAGTTTAGTTTTACTAATATTATGTAAACAAGGCTAAGCCAAGCCTACACTTGTGTAGGCCGGCCAACTTGTAAGCCCAAGCCCATCTTATGGGCTTGGGTATATAAACCCTCTCCTTAGATGGAGAGGGTGTGGTTTTCTCATACATTAAACATAGTAAAATTGTGTTTTCTTATTTTCTCTCTCAAGTGTGTGTGTGAATTCTACCAAGTTTCTATCTCTTTCTCTCTCTAAACATAAGCTAGATTTACAATATTTGTATCTACATACTCGACGATGCGACTACTCAAACGGCGACTACAGCTCTTTCAATAGAACACGGGTCAACAATTGAGGGGGATCAATTGTCAAGCATTCAAAATCTTTGATGCCGACAGTGCCAAGTTCACTAATTGGTGTCAAGACAACACTACCAATCGTACATGTGGTGTCAAGAGATGACTTTAAACATGACGAGGCGACCAACATTTGCCGACAAGAACCATTTGATCTTATCATATGATGTTCTCATCAATCAGGTCCAACCTTGTCAATTCATTCTTATATGGTGAATATGTGATCATATTACAAATCGGTATCATATCTCACAAATTGGTCTCATGAAGATTAAAAGGTCTTGCATATTTCTTCCCAAAACCTTTGTTAAAACTTCATTAAATCAATTGATATTAAAAACATCGATTGGGTTAATATTTTTAATATGGGGTAGAAAATGTGATTTAATATGGGAAATTATCACAAATGGTTTGACTTAACGTGATGGCTCATCCCGACATGTGCGAAATGTTTTCGAATATCGTGGCATATGTTAAGGGGAGCAAAGTAGATTTGTTATATCAAAATGGATTTCATGGTGACATATACTTACCCTAAACCTATTTATTTCACGACGATGAAGATTGTGGTGACATAAGGATGGTAGGATAGGTTAAGTCCAATGATTCTTCCAAAACCGGAGGAATCTTCCCAAGGACATTCCATAGCTAGAAATAGTAGTCCTTAGGAAAGATGGGGAAAGATTGTGAACGTAGCTGAATGCCGACCAAGTACTTAAGTTAGCACTGGAACAATCACAACAAGATGTTAGTTATGACGTATTGGTAAGCATTGAAGGGGTTGAAGAATGAAAAAGAATTGTAAAGATAAAGGGTCTAAAGAAAGAAGCCCTCCTTACAACCTTAGGCAGAAACCGGGTCAACACATATGCTATTGAGATCATTTTAATGATGCTCGATATTGAAGATAGACATCATCGACCCAGTGATGCAATGCACAACCTATCTCAGCTAACTCAGATATCTCTCAAAAGGTATTTGTTTTAATCATACGGAGACAACACATTATCTATTGATTTATTCACTCCGAATAAATTGGTATTGAAATGGTGGCACTCCTCTCCAGCCTCTGATCACTAAAATCCAAAGTGCACGATCGAGTCTAGAGCCATTTGAGATCATCAAATATCTCATTAGGACACACTTCCATATTTCCTTGCTTCTTCACACTCTGTGAAAAGTAAGAAAGATATTAATAGTCCTACGCAAATCTTCATGATCTTGCCTGAACATCCGAGTAATACGCAAGTATTTACAATGAATATGGAAATCCTTCTTGAGTGAATATCAAAAAGCTCATGGTAGGTGACTTGTGAGATTCTTTATGAATCAAACTTGTGATAACTGGAAAGCAACAGTTGTTTAATTCTTAATTGAATTTAAACACGTTCCAGGCCTCTACGCAATATCTAAGTGCTCTTGCCAGAACACTCAAAGTGATACCTTAGTGTTCACAGTGATGAGTAGAAATCCTTCTAGTGTTAACCTTAAACAGCACTTGGTAGGTAACTTGCAAGATTCAATATGAATCATGCTCGTGACAACTGGAAAGCAACGATGGTGCGATTCTTTAATGAATCAAACTTGTTCCAGGAATCAGAATTGACGGCTTCAATCATGCGGATAATTTTATCCAAATGATTCACTCTTTACGTTCGCAGTTAGCTTTGGACGGTCGAGTAAAGAGAACGGGTTTACCCTCGAAATCTTCTCAAAGAGATTTTTAATTAAATCTACCTGCCACAAGTACGATATTTTATATCGTCCAACGGTCTTCACCGACCGGAGGTAAAATGCTACCGAATTAGAATGAAATGTTCAAAGCCATTTCGTTCGTGTCTACTTATGTTGAGGTATTTGAAGACGGTGGCGTTGCGGAATCCAAGAAGAAGTCGTCCCCGCATGCTTATACATTATGTAGTTAATACTTCATCTAATTCAAGAAAGCTTAAAAGTCAAAGTCTTCCGTTGTATCAAACTCTAAAGCTTTCAAGAATTACGAAGGTATAAGTATGTGGGACATGAAGTCACGAAGAGGCGAATATCACAAGTGATGGATGCACAAGATCAAGGCAAGAGATTAATGCTCAAGATTGATATCAATGATCACATCAGCATGTTCACCTGAAAAGAAAAAAGAAAAGGAAGACGAAGACTACGAGCTCAAGACAAGCATAGTATGCTAGGTTTATTTTATTATTGTAACTTGGGCAACGCCCTTTTTTGGAGTGACCTCCCTTAGGGGGAGATTGTTGGAAATACGTTTTACGTATTAGAAAGGATCGGTCACTCCAACAATAGTCTAAGTTATAGCTATAGTTTAATTTTACTAACATTATGTAAACAAGGCTAAGCCAAGCCTACAACTTGTGTAGGCCGGCCCAACTTGTAAGCCCAAGCCCATCTTATGGGCTTGGGTATATAAACCCTCTCCTTAGATGGAGAGGGTGTGGTTTTCTCATACATTACATAAAGAAATAGTGTGTTTTCTTATTTTCTCTCTCAAGTGTGTGTGTGAATTCTACCAAGTTTCTATCTCTTTCTCTCTCTAAACATAAGCTAGATTTACAATATCTTACACTAAGGCGTTGGAGAAGGGATTTAATACCACTTGGATTGAGAAGAAAGACAAACAGATACGAAGAAAAGAACGAAACCATTGAAAGGTTAACTAATGACGCCAACAATGTGGTTGATGAATGCTTGTTTTGGTTGAGTAAAGATGAAGCAAAGTTGGCAAAATTTGTGCAAACGTTGGAAAAAATAGGAAGGAAATACAAGTTCAAGTTCCTAAGCCACCTTCACAAAAAACGAGTGATGTAATTCTGGATATATATATGCAATTGGAAAGCCAGATGCTGATAAACCGATCATAGGAAATCCAGAAGGGGCTCGAAACAAAGACGGTCTTAAAGGAGAAGGTAAAGCAGAACGTAAAGGAGCACATATAAAAAGTGCAAGAGAAATCGATGTAAAAGCTAAGAAAAAGCAGGCTAGGGTATGTTTATGTTGCGGAGTGAAGAGAAATCAACATACAAAGAACACATGTCCAAGAAATCCAAAGTATATTGAAAAGTTTGCGCGTGTGGAAGTTGCTCAAGCAGAAGCTGGAAACATTGCTTCTACAGAAGCTGGAAACGCTGCTACAGAACAAACAACAAACACAGCTTGTTGATCATTATTTTTTCAAGTCATATTTACTTTCAATATGTTTCTCAATTAATACTTTGTTTCATACTTAGTTTTATACTTGATGGTTATCAGGATCTAATTTGAATCAACTTTGTTTTGATATTTAGTTCAATCAATACTTGATTATTTCTGCATTATCATCTTAATTTGAAGTGTTTGGGGATGAAACATATATGTTTCATCATGAAACATATATGATTCATCATGAATCATATATGTTCATCATGAATCATATATGTTTCATGATGAAACATATATGATTCATCATGAATCATACATGTTTCATGATGAAACATACATGATTCATAACGAATCATATATGATTTATGATGGATTCATCAAGAGTCATATATTATTATTGGTAAAAAAACTCTAATTGTACAAAGTTCAAAAGCAAGTGTGATGATTCATACATGTGTCTTGATGAATGATACATGTGTCTTGTTGAATCATGTATAATTCATGATAATCATATATGATTTATCATGAATCATATATGATTCATCTACACACATGTATCATTCTTTGTACACAAAGTTAAACCTAGTAATTATCAAAGATTTGAACACATATAAAATACCAACATGTAATTCATACTACCTTGTACAAACTACATTGTTTAGACTACCTTGTTCAAAATACAATGATTACTACGAATTAGAAACATCAGGGGGCCCAACAGCTAGATCTACCAAAATAGACCCATATTAGTGTTTTTTTCATGTCCTTCTACCATTCACAATCATAGAATACCTACATTACTTAGAATAAAGTCATTGTTCATTTCCCTTCAATGTATCAGCCTCTCCTTTCTGAGCCATATCACCCTCTTCACTCTGGGTTGAAGCCTTCTCTGGATCACGCTCACTTCTATTTCTGAGCGCTTCAACAATGATTTTTGTTCTTGTTTCTTTATCAACCTTCGTCTCAAAATCATAGGGTATCTTGAACATTTTGGCTCTCTCCTTGTTGAAATTATGAAGAAGAATCTTTGTAGCTATCTTGAACCTCATACGCATCAACAATGTTCTTTGCTCAGCAGATTCTTCGCAAAGACCAACATCCCATCTCTTCTTACTGTCGTTGGTGTAGTTCTCCAAATGGATCATAGCAAATACCACGCAGTCTTCGTGATTTTCTTTAGTACTCCATCTCAAATTTGGAACATAACTTTTCCTTTTTGAAACTTTGGAGTGACTTGGATGCTTATGCTCCTGCAAGTACCTTGCAAAGAACTTTTTTTACAAAACGAGAAAGAAAAACACGAAAACAGATTAAATAAAAAAGATGCATGTGTAACGAAATACAATCATAATCTGAAATTAGATATAATCCCCCATAAAAAACTTACCAAAATATCGCAAGCTCCCTTGTATCTTGCTGAATAGGTATATCCATAAGCATTATCAAGAATCAACATTGTAGTTGGCGTTTTGAGGTTGAAAACAACCACATAAAAATGATTTGATGCACGTATATGGAAAAAAGCCAACTCAACGCGTGAGAGAGACGCAGAAGCTTCATCATCTTTAGATTGAGCCAATATTGCTTCCTTAAACATTTTTTATGATGCTTCCTCACCAAGAACTCCGCTAATCATATTTGGTTTCTGTATAAGAAAAAAAAAATCTTAAGAGAAAACACGAAACTAATAGAACCACTCGAAAAATAGTCAAATGACAACTTACAATACAACCAGTCAAAAAATAGTGAAATTTCGTCTCTGGAAGTTTGGCATCATGCTCAGCATTAAGGATTGCGACAAAACAGTCTATGACACTAGCATCTAAACATATCCTTGGTGCCAAAGTCTCCAAATTGACACGTACGGCTGATAGATGATATCGAGATACAGTTTGAAAAACAGTTTCACTACAAAATAATAAAATAAATGGTGTTTTCCATTAATTTACCCAAAAAGTTATGGATGAAACACACATGATTCATGATGAAACATACATGATCCATGATGAAACATACATGATTCATGATGAAACATACATGATTCATGATGAATCATGTATGATTCATCATGAATCATGTATGTTTCATCATGAATCATGTATGTTTCATCATGGATCATGTATGGTTCATCATGGATTATATTTATGATTCATAATAGTCAATAAAAAAAGTATAAAAGGTATGACAAAGAGAGCATACTATTTATCGCCTTGCATAGAAAACAAGTTATTTCCCATCATAAACTCAACTCTGTTAATCAAAGACGCAATATTGATTCTCTTATACTGATAAAGAGAAGTTATTGGAGAATCTGGTTAGACGATAGTCACTTTCTTGATATTCGGTGGAGGAGTCGCAGAAAGCACAGCACCAGGCAGTGGTGGAGTAGTCCCAGCAGGCACAGCACCAGGCAGTAGAAGATCTGAAGGCCAAGCCCAATACTCCTCCTAAAACATTGAACATTTTTTAATTAGAGAAATTCATAATATCATAAGGTAAAAATACGAATAAATAATGAAAGGTTAAAAATAACTTCATGGCCAAAAGATTCGACAGACATATCAATCACATCTCCATACCAAACGATGTTCGTTTCAATCCATTGAGTAAAGGTTTCCTCATATAATTCATCAACACCCGCCTCCTTCTCAGTAGCAACATCCTCAGTATGAGACGTCTCCTTACCTCTGTCTCCTTTTCCAGCATCAGCAACATTCTCCAGCTCATCTCTCTTCTCAGTCGCATCACCAGCCGGCTCGTCTCTCTTCTCAGCCGCATCACCAGCTGGCTTGTCTTTCTTCTCATCGTCTTTCTTCTCATCATCTTTCTTAGGATTAACATCCTCAAAATCGTCAATATGAGGTGACTTTCCTTCCAACCATAAAGTATCTCTAAACAATCGAATATATCTATTGTACAATTCATCAACTTGTACATCATTTGGCAACTCTTTGTTAGCCATTCTCAAGAGAGTTTTTGTTAGCCTCAAAATATGGAGTCAAACAAGAATGTTCGGTCATAGGTTTTTATTGTAACATTTATTAGAATGATGTAATAGTTAGTTAAATAGTCGTGACATTACGGGCTTAATGGCTAGCTTAAAAGGCCTCTTTCAAGGTACTAAGCATTTTATTCAAGTCCGGTCCATCAAAAATATAGTCCATTAAGACAACATGTAAGCCCGAATATATAATCCCTTCCTAGCATGTTAGGAAGGGTTGGTGATTCATTTTTCTTAATCTAATTTCACATAGTTAATCCTTTCTCTCTCTCTCTACTATCTCTCTCTAGAATTCATATCTTTTCATATTTATTTCTTATAATCAACCATGGTGAAATGAATTAATATGGGAACAACAATTGGTATCAATGGCCATGGGGTAGATTAGTGATTGGTGTTTGGTTTGGTTTTTTGGTCCGTGTGATTTGATCTACATAATCATCTCGTCCGAATTTTTTTGTGTTTTTCGGGTTCTAAATCTTCATATAAATCTCCTACATAGTTGTGGTAGGGATTTGGGTTAATTATTGTGGTTAAAAACGCAAGATTTTGGGTCGCTTATATTGATTTTGGTGGTATTTTTCGAAGAACAACAAACAGTAGGCTACGGAGCTTTTTTATTTTCGTAATTTTGTGATTTTGTTTAAGATTGCTAAAATACTTTTTATTTTTAGTATATTCTGAAAATACCACAACCTATTTATTCCGAAAATACTCTAGTTTTGAGTATTCTGAAAACTGAAAGTACAACATTATTCCAACAATAGTGTCATTTTTCTGAAAATACTTTGTGTTTTTTCATATTCCGAAAATACCAGAGTATAAGATTCTGAAAACACAACCAAGCTCTATATTCCAAAAATATTTCATAACTTAATTCCGAGAATAGTGAGTTTGCTATATTCCGAAAATACTTGGTTCATTTATTCCGGAAACACAAACTACCCACATTTCGAAAATCCTAAAGCTTCATATTCCGAAAATAGTTTGCAACTTGGGTTTTCCGAAGATCATAAGAAAAAAGCCAAAATTCCGAAGATTAGAAGAACTGCTTGTTTATTCTGGAAATATTGAGCAGATTTAACTATTCTAAAAATCAGAATTATTCTGAAATTTGGTTTATCCAATTATTCCAAAAATCGAAAGGAGAATCCCAAAATCCTTAAAATTCCAAAAATACTTAAGCATTTATTCCGAGAATTTTGAAAATTTTTAACAATCGTGTGTTTTTGGCCTTGGAACATTTGGTTTCTCAAGAACACATTCTTAAGGCATTTTAACATTTTTTTTCCCGACAACAACAATCACAAGACATCTACTTAAGATCCTATTCACTTCAACACTTCAGAGATTATTGAGATGGATTCTACTGTTGAGTATCGTGTTACAAATAACAACATCATGGTGGCGGGTAACAAAGAGAGACCACCAATGCTTGTGTCTGGTCGATATGCACAAGGGCAATCACGTTTTATTCGATATCTTGATACTAAACCAAATGGTGATGTTCTACGTTGTTAGGACCCTATACTCTCACTACAATAACCATTCCTGCAACTCTAGCAACCGACTCGACGCCAGGTGCCGATGAGTAGACAATTGAGGAAACATATGAGAACACTACGAAAGAGAACCGTGCTTGGATTGATGCAGAGAAGGAAGCAATCTATCTGATTCTAAGTGGGATTGGGGATGGTATTTACTCAATGGTCGATGCCTGCTCTACTACAAAAGAAATGTGGTTTGCCATTGAACGCTTGCAACATGGAGAATCACTTAACAAGCAAGATGTCAAAATAAACTTGTTCAGGAACTTTGGAAAGTTTACTTCATTAGATGGAGAATCGATTGATTCATATTACTCCAGATTCTACAAGATGATGAATGACATGACACGAAACAACTTGGAAGTCTCCACCGTGCAAGTCAATGTGCAATTCCTACAACAACTTCAACTAGAGTGGACGCGATTTGTAACGTTGGTGAAACAACAAAATAAGTTAGACGAGGTCAACTATCACATGATCTTTGACATTTTGAAACAATTTCAGAACGAGGCAAATGAACTTTGAGCTGAAAGGGTAGCAAAGACTGCTAATCCACTTGCTTTAGTGTATACCACTCAACATTATCAAAATCATCATTCTCGGGCTCCAAAGTCATACTCTACTCAATCATCATCACCAAGATACTCCACTGCATCCAAGACATCTGCTCTCACAAGATCAAGAGGTAAAGAACCTAGAGCACCATCACCACCATCTGAACACTCATCCGAAGAAGATAGTGATGAAGAACAAGCTCAGAAGGATAGGGAAATAGAGCAACAAGTTTTTTTCATCATGAAGTCTTACAAGAAGATTTACAAACCCACCAACAACAACCTCCGAACTTCATCTAACACACGGAACAGATATGTTGAGAGCCCTCTAAGGTATGATACACGTAGGCGTGGGGAGAGTCCTTCAAGGTATGTTCGACGTAATCTAATGCATGTTGAGGGTTCTGCACGTTATGATCGACAACATGCTACATATGATAATCAGAGGGTTGTTACTGTTACTGGGAATACGAAAATGGTTGGTACTCAAGTGGTTCAGCAAAGTGGGATTCAGTGCTACAACTGCAACGGATTTGGGCATATGGCAAAGGAATGCAGAAAGCCGAAACGGATTAAGGATTATGCATATCACAAGGAGAAAATGCTACTATGCAAGAAGATGGATGCATGGGTCAAATTGTCGGCAGAGGAAGGAGCAATGCTTGATGACACTGATGATGAAGTCTCCGACCAAGAACTCGAAGCACGTTACTCGTACATGGCAAAGGTTGAAGAAGTTCTCAAAAGTCACTGAAGATGACAATGGTCCTATCTTTGATACTGAGCCAATCGATAAGGTACACACTGACGAGAAATATAATGTGTTTGGTGATACTCATGAGCATAGTGAGCTACCCACAACCATTACTGACACATGTATGATGGAAACAATTGATAGCAATATCACACCCGATTCATCTGACATGTGCAATAATGAGTCTGAGGATGATCAACATGTAAATGAATATGATGATGATGAGCGTGTTACGCTTGCTAATTTAATTGCTACTTTATAAAAAAGATGTCAAAGAAACCAGAAAGAGTCAAAAGAATTAAAGAAGGCAAACGCTACGCTCACTCAAAATTTTGAAGAAAGCAAAGTTGTAGTTATAAAATCTAGTGAGGTTCTTGTAAGCTGCATAGCTGAGCTTATTCAAAAAGAAAAAGAGCTTGCAAGGTATAAAGGGGGTGTCATTACTACTGTAAAGGATGTTTTTGAAGCTAAATACAACGAAACTCTTAAGCTATTAGAACAAGAGAAACGTAATTATAACACCTCTTTAAGTACTGAACGACACAACACGTATCTTGCTACCACTAAAGTGAATGAGTTAACTCAAAAGATTGGTTTTCTTCTAGAGGATAAAACTAAACTTGTCACTGCGAAAACGGAAGAGGTTTCAAACTTGCAAAAAGCTTTCAAAACTAGACAAGCTAAATACATTGACAAAGTCGTGGAACTTGAAGTTTAAATTGATTATAAGAAAATTGTTTATAAAACAAATCAATCTATTCAAACAATGAGAATGTTGGCACCTCGTTCATTTTTCAAGGGTAAAGCTAGTTTTGCTAGTCCTAAGTACCTCAAGCATGCTCAATCTGAGAACCCGCGCATATATCTTGAGGAGTCCCAATGGACCGACGTTGATTGTCTAACTGTTAGGCCCGATAGTGATGAGTCATTAATTTTTAAAGAGGAGAGTAGATCACCAGTAAATAAAGACTTTGTGAAACCATATAATTATGCTTATGAAAATAGTCTTTATGAAATTTTCAAACCACAAAAACAGAAGTCTCTTGAGCAAATATTTTTCGAATATGAACTAATAAGAATTAAATGGAGACAAGTTTTTGCCACTAAGAAAATTAATGTTTCAAAATATATTGGGTACTTGCCGCATCAAGCTTCTTTAAGCAAGAGTAAACAAGCACTTAGTATTCTTAAGAGTAACATAGAAAATTTCAAAAATGTTGTTGACGATGACTGGAAAAAACGTGAACTTTTGAAAGGAGATAAAGAAATTCCTCACGATATAACTGTGCTTGTGAAAACAATTTGATTCCGCTTGCGGAAAGAACAAAGAAACATGTTTTGGAATTTGAAACATTAATAAAGCAAGAAATGTTTGACGATTTGAAATATGTGGAATCTCTTGAAAAAGAAATTGACGACCATCAACCTGAAATAGACGAGTTTTCTATACCATATGATCTACTCTTGCAAGAATGTCTCTCAAAAGATATTATGTGTGTTTATGTTACATCTTGTGCTGATATTGATGAATATTCTGATGTTGCATGTAAATATCTTGATAAAGTCAAAGACTATGAACATCTTGAAACTAAGCTTTCGGAAAATGCTACTAACAAGGAGTTTATATTAATTAAAAATCGACGTGATTTACTTCAAAAAAAATGTCACTCACTTGAACTTGCTTTGCAAAATAAAGTTGGATGTTTTTCACATGATACACCTTTGGAAGTAAAATTATATGAGTCATGTCGATTATTAAACAAAGAAAGTCTTGACATACGGATTTGAAAGCTCAGTTACATGAAAAAGACATAGCAATTCCAAAGTTGAAGAAACTCATTGCTAAGATGGGTGGGAAAGTTGTGGAACCTAGAGTGGTGAAACCCGTTGATAGACAACCCAATGCGTACAAGGAGACTAAACCCTCTGTCTTTCGAAAACCCTCAGCTTTCTCAAATTCTTCATTTGCAACATCTGGGTTTGCCCCAAGACAGATGGGAAGGATAGGTTACTACATATTCGTCCCAAAACGGTTATTCAAGCACAAAGCACAAATGTGATCAAACCAGGGATGTATAGATTGGCTACTAAACCCACACAAAACAAAGATAGTCAATCGCCTCAGACTTTTAGAAACACTAATAGACGTGTGTCTTTTACTACAGGAGTAGTCCCCACTGCTAGTGTTAGCCGGCCTCAGCTTCAGAGCACTCAACTTAATGATAAGGTCTGGAAACACAAGAGTCAAGGAAAGATGAAGAAAGTAGAAGACCATCCTAAGAATTTGAATGTTTCTAAGAATAAAACATCTGTAATTGCATGTAATGACGATTTAAATGATTTGACTGCTTTGAATGCTTTGAATGTTAAGTTTGTTTGTGTGAAATGTGGAAAATATGTTGTTAATGCTAATCATTCTATGTGTGCTATGAATAATGTTAAAGGCGTAGATACTAGACCTACGAAGCAAATTATGATGCCTATTAGTGCTAGTAAACCCAAACGCAAAGTGAACCATTCTGGTGCAACCCCGCCTAACAAAAGTACTACATCAGACTCTACAACTCAGAACACTAGAAGCTGAATTAGGGAATTATATGAGTTTGCTAGCAAGTCTTGGAAATGGTGGTTTACTAATCAATGTCCTTCGGGATATAAATGGGTGCCTAAGGTTAGAACAGAAAATGTGACAACGAGCGTTAGTGTGCCTTTAAGTGTTGAATCTAGGGAAACTAATGTTACAGAAATCACAACTAACATGGAATCAAATTTAGCAAATGCTCCATCGTGTTCTAATTCTTCTGCAGGTGATCGAAATAATTCTCTACTTACTGGACTCCGGGTGCACCAAGCACATGACCGGGAATCTCAAGCTTCTAATTAAATTCGTGGAGAAATTCCTGGGTACGGTCCGATTTGGAAATGATCAGTTTGCACCGATACTAGGATATGGAGATTTGGTTCAGGGGAATATCACGATAAAAAAGGTATACTATGTCGAAGGGCTCAATCACAATCTTTTCTTGGTTGGCCAATTCTGTAATGCAGATTTGGAGGTTGCTTTCAGAAAGAAGACATGTTTTGTTCGTGATTATGATAGGAATGATTTACTCACTGGTTCATGGGGTACAGATCTTTACACAATCTCACTTCAAGACACATCTTCTAAAACCCCAATTTGCTTCATGGCTAAAGCTTCAACGACTTAGGCATGGTTATGGCATCAACGTCTATCTCATCTCAATTTTGATACCATCAACTTGCTTTCCAAGAAAGATATTGTGAGAGGCCTTCCAAGCTTGAAATTCATCAAAGATCATCTTTGTTCTTCTTGTGAGCTTTGTAAAGCTAAACGAAGTAGTTTCAAGACAAAGACTACACCAAGCTCTAAAGGACGGTTAGATCTTCTTCATATGGATTTGTGTGGTCCTAGGGTGTTCAAAGTATCAATGGGAAGAAATTCATTTTGGTAATTGTCGATGACTACTCAAGGTACACGTGGACTTTTATCTTGAGATCCAAGGATGAAACACCCGAAGTTCTCATCAACTTCCTTAAGCAGATACAACATGGTCTTCAAACTCAAATCAAAGTGGTACATACTGACAGAGACACATAATTTTTGAATTCAATTCTGAAGAACTTTTTTGAAGCTAAAGGGATTGAACATGAAACATCTATTGATCGAACACCCAAACAAAACGACGTTGTTGAAAGACGAAATCGTACTTTAGTTTAGGCTGCTCGAACATTATTATCCGCTTCAAAACTTCCACTATTCTTTTGGGGAAGCCGTGTCAACCGCATGCTGCACAGAAAACCGTTCCTTAATTATTCCAAGACACAAAAAGACACCATATCACATAATTCATGATCGAAAACCTTCACTAAAACACCTTCACGTTTTTTGGTGTACTTGTTACATAATACGAGATGGTGAAAAATTGGATAAGATGAAAGAGAAAGGTGATGCATGTATTCTAGTGGGATATGCAACTCAGTCTAAGGGATATAGAGTTTACAACAAGAGAACAAAATTGATACTCAAGACTATTCATATCAGATTTGATGAATTAAAAGAAATGGCACTTGAACAATATAGTTTAAGTCCCGATCCACAACGACAAAAGACTTATGTGCCCAACCGCACGGAACTCGAAACTCAAGACCACAGCAATGAACCGTCAAGTTCAAAGCTGGTTCAAGGAAATGTTCCATTGAAGAGTTGGAAATGTTATATGGACTAATGTTTGATGAATATTTCACGGGGGAGAAACATGTTGTATCAAAGTCTTCCGCTGTCACTCATGATAAGAATGATGATACCGACCATCGGCAACAAAAGGATACAACTTCATCTACTTCAACACGGATTGCTGCAGATTTACCTCCTCATAATATCACTTCAACAATCGATCCTATAACATCCACGACTACTGTCATTGCTCAAGAGAACACAAATCAAGCATGCAATGCATTATCTAACGATGACGATTTTCACAATCCATTTGGTACATCGGCACATGAAACTGGAGAGTCTTCTACTCGCCATGTTGATCCGTCAAATATGGATACGTTCTACCAACGACATCCTTCAACACATCATTGGACCCGAGATCATCCTTTGGTTCAAGTAATTGGAAACCCTTCACAACCCGTTCGTACAAGACGACAACTAGAAACCTATGGCGATGTTTGTATGTTCGCACTCGCCGTGAGTACAGCTGAACCGAAAAACATCAAAGAAGCCATGGCTAATCATGCTTGGATTGAATCGATGCAAGATGAACTTCTTCAATTTGAAAGACTTAAAGTCTGGGAACTTGTTGACAGACCATACGATGTGACACCATTAAATCTTCCTTGGATCTGGAAAAACAAGATGGATGAAGAAAACACAATCATCAAGAATAAAGCTCGGCTAGTGGCTAAGGGGTATGGCCAGAAAGAGGGTATTGATTGTTAAGAATCATTTGCACCAGTAGCTTGTATGGAAGCGGTCAGGATTTTCCTTGCTTATGTTTCATATAAGGGATTCACTGTTTATTAAATGGACATACAGACAACATTTCTTAACGATCCTTTAAAGGAAGAAGTCTATGTCACGCAGCCGGAAGGATTCATTAATCCACATTATCCTGACAAGGTGTATCGTCTCTACAAAGCACTATATGGACTTAAGCAAGCTCCAAGTGTGTGGTACGATGAGCTCTCGAAATTTCTGGTATCCAAAGGTTTCTGAAAAGGTTCCATTGATCTTACCTTTTTCATTTATGAAAATGGGGATGATATTTTGCTTGTGCAGATTTATGTTGATTACATTATTTTCGGGTATACAAACCCAAAACTTTCAAAATGGTTTGAAAAAGTAATGCACAGCAAATTTGAAATGTCTATGATGGGCGAACTAAAATTCTTTCTAGGAATTCAAGTTCACCAATCCCCACGTGGTATCTTTATAAACCAAGCTAAGTATTGTCAAAAGATAATCAAAAAGCATGGTATGACCTCATGTGACCCCGTTGGGACACCTTTATCAACCACATCCCTGGATGCTGACTTGGAGGTAAATGACATAGATCAAATGAAATATTGTTCCATGATCGGCTCCCTCGTGTACTTAACAGCAAGCAAACCAGATATTGCACATGCAACATGCTATCGTGCATGATATCAAGCCAGACCCACTGAAAAGCACCTCAAGGAGGTTAAACGGATCTTTTGGTACCTCAAGAATACCATTCATTTGGGACTCTGGTATCCGAAGGAAACCGGTTTCTTTCTAGCGGCCTATTCAGATTCTGATCATGCAGGGTGTCTTGATATTCGAAGAAGTACTTCTGGTAGTGCACAATTTCTAGGACAAGATAAGCTCGTGGGATGGTCTTCCAAGAAGCAGGATTGCACGTCACTTTCATCAGCCGAAGCAGAGTATGTGTCTCTATTTGCGTGTTGTGCTCAATTTCTTTGGATGAGAACACAACTCACGGATTATGGCTTCCACTTTGATAAAGTACCTATGTACTGTGACTCAAAGTCGGCTATAGCCATCTCCTGCAATCCGGTACAGCATTCCCGTACGACGCACATTGATGTCAGATACCACTTCATAAAGGAACAAGTTGAACGAGGTATCATTGAACTATACTTTGTTGGAACGGATTACCAATTAGCCAACTTGTTCACGAAAGCTCTGTCGAAAGATAGGTTTGAGTACCTCGTTAGGCAATTTGGTATGAGATGTTTGACTCCAGCAGAACTGGAGATTCTGGCAAAGTTGCCTGCTTGATTCATCTATCAAACCTCTACTTGTAAATATCATTGAAAAAGCAAAATACAAAAATATAAAATATATAAAAGTAAAACACAAAATTAAAAATCTTTGGAAATCCAAAAATATTCTTCTCGACATGTCTTTCAGCACCGATAATAGAGACGTACCTATAAATGTCGATCAATAACGACACGGGTGTGTATATAAAGATCGAATTAAAGTTGTAAATATTTTTCAAAACATGCCATTTCTATTTTTAATGAAGGAAAATGTCTATTTTAGACAATATTTCCAACAACGGGTAGAGAAATCTATCTTAGGTTGAGCTTGTCACAAAACATTCAACGTTTTGAGCTCAACACAATGGCTTGTAATCACTTTCAGATTGCAACCCGGATTTATATTCACAGGGGAGTGTACGGTTTAGTGCGCTTACCCTCAGCAAAAGAAGAGAAATCTTCTTACACTTGAGTGGATTTTTCAAGACATTCAAAGTCTATGAACTCAAGTTTATACTTTAGAAATACCATGTTGCCAAAAAGAAATGGTTTTTCAAAAAGCGTTGAACACAATTTTTTCAAGAGTTTTTCAATGATTATTCATAATCTTTCAAAAACTATGTGTTCAACAACTCCTATCCTCAAAAGTTTAATGTGGATCATTTCCTCATAATGACAATTCAATTGGATCAATTTTTGAGGGGGAGCTTCCCACATTCATGCTAAGATTGACACATTTTTCTCCCGAAGATTTTCAAGCCTAATTTTATTCACAATATATTTTAATCAAATTTGGTATCTCTAATATCAAACGATTTATATATTAGAGATATAAGAAAAAATGTTATTAAAATGTGATCTATAGACTCAAGCACTTTAACTCTTACCCACATGTGCGGAACACTTTCGATTATCGATGCACATGTGAAGGGGGAGCATTTTCTGAATTGACAAAACTAGCAAGGTGTTAAATGTTTTTCAAACACTTTGTTAGAATTTAAAGTGGCTTATGGTTACGATCAAATAGCCACAACATCTTTAATCCACGACGTTATTGGTGTCAAAAGGGTGGTTAGGTTTAAGTCCTATGATCCAACCAGAACCGGAGGGATCTTCCCAGGGACAATCCAATAGATTATTATAAGTCCTTAGGAAAGATGAAGTATAATGTGAACGTAGCTGAATGTCGACTAAGTACTGAAGCTAGCACTTGAAAAATCACAACAAGGTGCTAGTAATGATGTCTTGGTGAGCATTAAAGGGGTTGAAGAATAAATAAGAAATGTAAGGATAAAGGTGTAAAGAAAGAATCCCTCCATACAACCTAGGCAGAAACCGAGTCAACACATCATGAAGACAACACATCATGGACCCATTGATGTAATGCACAACCCTTCCCCAGCTGACTCAGGCTTCTCTCAAAAGAAGTTTATTTTATTGTCACGGAGATCAACACGACTTCTATTGACTTTCTCACTCTGAGATAGTTGATATTGAATAGGTGGCATCTGCTCCAGCCTCGGACCACTAAAAGTGCACAACTAGAGTCTAGAGCCAAGAGATCAATCAAATCTCGTTAGGACACACGAAATGACGATGAAGAGAGTCCTACGCCATATCCTTGTGATATTTCTAGATCACTCAGAGTGATACTACCTAGTATTCACAATGATGAGTGGAAATCCTTCCAGTGTTAACATCAAACAGCACTGCGGTAGGTCATGTGTAAGATTCTTTATGAATTGAACATATGTAAAACTAAAAAGCAACAGTGGTTTGTTTCTTTATCGATTCAAACTCGTTTCAGGTTTCTACGCAATATCTTTATGGTCTTGCTAGAACATTCAGAGTGATATTCATTAATATTCACAGTGACGAATAGAAATCCTTCTAGCCTCAACCTCAAACAGCTCTACGGTAGGTAACTTGTGAGATTCTTTATGAATCAAGCTTGTGTCAACTAGGAAGCAACAATGGTAAGATTCTTTATGAATCAAACTTGTTCCAGAAATTTGAATTGACGACTTTAATCAAGCGGATATTTATCCAATTGATTCACTCTTTATGTTCGCAGTCTTGCTTTGAGACGGTAGAGTAAAGAGAACGGCTAGTACAGCCGCGAAATCCTATCAAGGAGGTTCTTAATTGAATCTACCTAATCACAAGTAGGGGTGGGATCGGGTCGGGTCAACCGGGTTCGGGTCAAGTCGGTTTAGGTCAAGTCGGGTCAAGACTAAAAAAAATCATACCCGAACCCGAGCCTAATTAGAACTCGGGTCAGTCAGGTTCGGGTCAATTCATGTCGGGTCAATTCGGGTCGGGTCAACTCGGGTTCGGGTCAACCCGAGTATAAAGAAAAAGTGTAAAAAGTGGCTCATTTAAGCTATAATACAATGTAAAAAGTATAATTTGAGTCGGGTTAGTCGGGTTCGGCTCAAGTCGGGTCGGGTCAAGGCTAAAAACTATAAACCCGAACCCGAGCCTAATTAGAACTCGGGTCAATTCGGGTCAACCCGAATTCACCTGAATACATTTTTGGACCCGAGTGACCCGACCCGAATATGGTTATTCGGGTTCGGGTTCGGATCGGGTCGGGTTCTGGCGGGGTCAACTTTTTCGACACCCCTAATCACAGGTACGATATTTAATATCGTCTAACGTTCTTCACCGACCGAAGGTAAAACGCTACTAATTTAGGAAGAATGTCAAAGCCATTCAGTACGTGGCTATGTTTTGTCTCAAGAAGGTGGCGTTACGCTGTACTCAGTAAAGTCAAATCAAAACCACATACTCATGCCCAAAGACATTCAACAATCAAGAAAGCTAAAGACTTCTGCAACTCTGATGATCAAAATCTTCCTTATCAATTAATGTAGAGGAATGACCTCTCTTCAAAGGAGATTATTAGCAAGCTTTCAAGATGGTGCAAAGTATGAGCATGTGGATGAAGACACAAGATTGCAAGATGGCAAAGACAAGTCAAGAATGATTTGAATATCTCAAGATAAAAGACAAAGTCGAAACACAACGAAAAAGGCTCAAAGATCACAGCATGAAGGAACAAGACTACTATTACACGTTCAAGACTCATTTATGACGAGATTAGTAATCTCCATAAATCTCCTAATGTCGAAGATGAATGACCTCACATTAGGGGAGATTGTTAGCCTCAAAATATTGAGTCAAACAAGAATGTTCCGTCATAGGTTTTTATTGTAACATTTTTTAAAAACGATGTAATAGTTAGTTAAATAGTTGTGACATTACGGGCTTGATGGCTAGCTTAAAAGGCCTCTTTCAAGGTACTAAGCATTTTATTCAAGCCCGGCCCATCAACAATATAGTCCATTAAGGCAACATGTAAGCCCGACTATATAAGTCATTCCTAGCATGTTAGGAAGGGTTGGTGATTCATTTTTCTTAATCTAATTTCACATAGTTAATCATCTCTCTCTACTTTCTCTCTCTAATTTTTCTACCTAGAATTCATATCTTTTCATCTTTATTTCTTATAATCAACCATGGTGAAGTGAATTAATATGGGAACAACAGTTTCTAATTCACCCTTCTCCTTAGTTACTCTCGGCAACTTCTCTTCAATAACTGTGTAGATACTCTATAAACAAATGTAACAATACTTAAGTTAGAATCAAATACTGTTAATGAAAGTGATGCCTAAAAACATTATTAGTGTTAACTAATCTTTCTTAGTTTTGATCACGACAAACTATACAACACATTTAGTGTAAAACATAAAACGAATTATTTAACTAACACTATCATCAAGATAATAATCATATCACTAACCTTTCTTAATCATACTTAGTAATCATCAAAATGATTATCCTTAAAACTCACTTTTGTTAATATGACAAAAGACTTTTTAATAAACTTTCTTTTTTAGAAAATGTTTTATTAAAATGGAAAATGTAAATTTGAAAATAGCATATTCCATATGCTATTAGAATATCCTTTGAAGGCTTAAAATACCTCAGATATTCCTACCCTACTAAAAGACAAAAAACGGAGCGTACTCTACGGGCGGAACCTTAAGTAGCTAGGCGGTTCCCTAGCGATAAGGAACCGCCGGGCTAGATAAGGTATCGCGCCTAGATAGCCGTTGTACTTTGTCTCCTTTAAATAGTGGATCAAATCTCATTTTCCAACAAGCCTCTTGGACGTTTTTATCAGCCCCCTTTCTCTTTTCTATAGCATAATCATTATTAAATGATCACTTAAAGTGTTAAGGATGTTTACATATGATTATCCTCTTGATCCCCTCCTTTACCTTGTCCAATGAGAAGATCACTCACTCACTAGTGTTGTGATAAAGATGAATCCATGAGCTAGTCATATTCATCATGATACCCTTTTTGTTTTATGTTAATCCATTGTATTTATGAATACTTGGACTAGTTGTGTTCATCCAAGTTATTTGTGAATACTTGGATTTGTTGTGTACATCCATTGCATATGTGTTTGCTTGGATTTATGTTGTGTAGATCCAAGCTACATGTGTGTACTTGGATATGTTTAGTTGAGTTGTAATAGATTGATTAGGAGTTATCACTAAACTATAAAGTGATGTGGTTGTGTCTTGTAAGTTCTCACTCAACTTGAAAGTGATTAGTAGTTGTGTTGTGTGAAGTTCTCACTTAGCTTCAAAGTGAAGAGTCGTGAAGATTAGTTCTAGCTTTGGATTAGAACTCGACATCTAGCCTTGTGTCATAAAATGGTGAAGTAGGCAACGTCGTGAAGATTGGTTCTACCTTGAGATTATAACTCGACATCTAGCCTTGTGTCGTTAAATTGTGAAGTATGCAACGTTGTGTAGATTGGTCCTAGCTAAAGATTAGGTCTCGACATTTAGCTTAGTGTCGGAAAATAATGTAAGTGACGATGTAAGGTTATCTCCACCAAGAAGTGAGCTTGTGGATATAGTGGAAATCTCGAGTAGGTGTACTCGAGGAGTGGAGTAGAAACGAGGATAGAGCCTCGTTGTCGAACCACTATAAATCTTGGTGTCTTCCCACTAGGTTGTCTCCTTCCTTACTCTTTACTTATTTCATTATCATTACACTTACCTATTATCTTTACTAGTGCATTTGAATTGAACCTAATCATTATGCAACTTAGCTTCAAGTAAAAGATAGTTTTGATACAAACCAAATTGAAAGTAATTTTAATTTGGTTGCCAATCGTAGAGAAACTATTCAACCCCCCCCCCCCCCCCCCCCCCTTCTAGTTTCTACAATTGGTATCAGAGCGATGGTCACTCAAGATCTTTGAAGTATATTTTACTTTAAAACTTGGATCGATCCATTGTCTCCTCAAATTAGAAGGTCAAGTTGTACTAAAGTTTCTCTTTGGTCAAAACTATTTTGTTTTTGAAAAATAGGTCTTTTAATTGGTAATATTGCATCCGTCTTAAGATTAGTAGTCTTTATGCATTTTAGATCTACTCTTGAAATGTATCTACTAGTTTTCATCTTACTTTGTGTAGGTACTCATGAAGATCAATCACTTAATTGGTTGTGGATTGAGTTACTTGCACTTATAGAAGACTCATCTTCATTGATCCTTAACATCCTTGAATGATGATACCAAGATGATTGGGAATGATACTAGTCCTTGAAGACTTAGTACTCATTATAGTCATTGTTGGGCATAGCATTGATTCCTTGATGGATTTCTCTTTGTGGCCAAGGTACACTTTCGTTCTTCCACACGCCCTTTGATCATTCTTTTGATCATTACTTGACTATGTGCTTGTTCTTGGCATCCTTGCCTTGAAATTTGTTTGTGGTTTGTGATTCTTTTCTTTTATCCTCTCAAACCTTCATTGCTTGGATACTTGACTCACTATGGTGATGTAGAGTGAGTTAGTAGTAGCTTAAATTATCAAGCATGATTTCCATGGTTTGCACCCATACGGTTAGTAGGCCCTTTGTGGGAGAGAAAGTGAATCAATACCTTGCTCATACTTTGGTCTAGACTAAGGCTATTATTGAAAGTGATCTTAGTCTACGCATCAATATTTGCTTTTATTCATTACCAAAGCCGTTTAACACTTCGCCAGAAAGGCACGTCTTAAACCACTATATATGACACAAGCTCTTCGTTACCACTATTTGAAGATTGTCATTAATCCCTTGAGCATTAGTCCTAGTCATGATTCACTTCCCTTGACTTCTCTCCACTTTGCTGTTTTGCTACGAGTAGTTGTTTGTCCATTTTGGTTCTTTTCGATCTCGATTCAACTCGTAATCCTTCATTAAAGCATATTGCCTAGTGTTATGATGATCCAATGTTATTCTAAAAGGTTCATGATATAATTTGAACTATTTTAGAAAAACTTGGTTTTTAAAATTTGGCGTTTTTCATTGATAAAAACCAGCCACTGCAGGCGGTTCTTTATCTCTGGTGGCTCAAACCCGCGGTTCCTTATCGATAAGGTACCGCGGGCAGTAAAGTTTGTCAGAGCGCCAGTTTGATTATTTTATTCTTTTTCAAACCAAACCCTCTCTCTCCCAAAAACACACAGCCGACGTTTTTCATCTTTTCCACCATTGTTGAAGCTTCCAAAACCTTCAATCACTCAAATTAATTGATTCCAAGTTGTGGGTTTCACTCATCCTTCATCTAACATCAATTAATTATAAGTATTTTCTTTCCATTTCATCTATTTTGCTCTAGGGTTCATCCTTTCATAATTGGGGATTTTTAAAATTGAAATTGAATTAAAACCTTAATAGGAATGTGGGTTGACATAGTTATTTTACTATGATTCCTTAGGTTCATATTCATTAAGATTTCACTAAAACCCACTTGTAGAACAAATCCGAATTTTGATTAAACAATTTTGGTTAAAAGATGGATTTGAGATGAACCCATGAACAAATAGGTAGTTGCATTGTTAATGCTTACCTAAAAACCTCGTTTTGAAAAACCAATGTTCTAGTCCATTGTTAATCCAACATAGGTCATATGTTCTTGGTTAATAATGGAATTAACACATCGTGAACATGCGAATGTTATGGATTCAATCCTTTGTATGTCAAAAAATTGATATAACACATTCTCATGTTTTTGAATTTTAATTTTATTTTTCATATGAGTGATTGGAGAAATATTTTCTTGTGTTTATTTAGGTACTAATCATGCCTTCACAATACCAAAAGGATCGTCAACTCACCAAACAGTATATGCCAAACCTTTCCGACTTTTGTCACTCAACTCACCTTGCCCATACTTTTTTCTCCCTTCAATCTCGTTGCTTTCATGAGGGTAGAGTTGTCCAAAAGGATATCAAGGATTATGTCTACATCAAGTCCATGTTTGAAAACATTGGATTTGATTGTTTGTTGAACATTAAGGAAGACATCTATCCTCGATTCCTATTGGAGTTCTTTAGCACATACTTCGTCATTGAAAATAACGATGGAATATTTGTTAGGTTCATCTTGAAAGATCAACTCATTCAATACTCTCTCGAAGTTTTTGGTCAAATTCTTGATGTCCCATTTGTAGGCACTTGTCGCTTCACGGATAAATGGAAGCTTAGTGCTCTCCTTGAATCCTAAAATTGTCCTCCAAATGATCATGAGGAAATTGATCTTGACTTCATTGTTGACATTGTCTCCAAAAAGCGAAATCGACCCGTTAAGAGAAGCCTTCATACTAAGGTACGTTCGGTGAAACGTCATGAGGTTCTCTTAAGCAACCTTAATGATAATATGGTCCAATGGACCAATATCCTTAGGGAAAATGTGTTTTGTCTTGGTGGAAACCAGGATCATGTTCCGGCGTGTTTAGTGCATATGTTATATTGCATCTTTACCAACACCAATTACAATTTGGCATATTTTATCGCTCAACGGATCAATTATGCTATTCACAAGCCTAAAACAAACCTCCCTTACGCAATGCTTCTCACTCGCCTTTTTAAAAGGGTTGGCCGTGATTTTCCAAATCTTGATCTTTCTCAGTTTCAACCGGTCAAACGGGTCATGCTACCTATTCAAGAGGTATATAAGAGAAAGACAAGATGTGATCGTAAATCCGACCAACAAGAGTTCAATGATGAGGACATGGACATGCCAACAAGTGATGGTGATGGCATTGGCACAAGTGCTCCCATTGATTCTTCGTGCACTTCTCACCACTCCACAAACTCATTCGTGGATGGTTTAGATGACATTGCTTCCCCTCCTCACCATTCCTCTAGTGAAGTTCCTAATAATCTCAATTTAGAGGAACTTTACCGTCAAAATCTTCGAACCCAAGGAGATTTGCATGAACATCGGATTGAGTCAAGAAAGGGAATCAAGTACTTGGGAAAAATGATCAAGGGATTAGGCAAGAAAAGGAGGTGAAGACTTTGAATTGTGTCAAAGTTTACTTGTCTTGTGATGTTTAAAACATTTTCTTATTATTACTTTGGTTTGGTTGTGTATTAACTTTTGCTACATGTTTGGATTGCTATTTATTTTAATCCTAAATGTTGCTTATGCCATCATGTTTGTGATTTACATAGCTTTGTGCATCCTTTATGATAGTTAGCTTCTTAGATTTTGGTCAGTAGTTAACTTTGGCTTGTGAATCCTTTGGTAAAAATATGGTTTAACCAAAATTTGGGATGTGAAATTTTTGAAACACCTCTGGTCGCGGTTCCATATCGACCAGCGGCTCCTTATCGATAAGGAACCGCCGGTCCTAGATAAGGAACCGTCGGCCACTGTGTCCGACAGAATCTTTTGCTTTACACTATTTTCTTCAATCTGTGTAAACATTGCATGATTCTTTGCAAAAAAACTGCATATTTCCTAAACTAGGTTACCTAAATTCATTATTCACCTAAAATGATTTTAACCCATTACTAGTTTGGATCATCCCCTCACCCATTTAAACCCACCTTGTTAGTCATGTTCTTCACACATCAAAACATCCTTCCCTAACCCTTAAACCACCCTTGTCAACCATGGTTTCTACAAAAACCTTAAACACTTCCAAAACCTTCACCCCAAAGAAAACACTTAATATTAGGATTAAGGTACCCAAGCCTAACTCCTCACCCTTTCACACACCCAAAAATGAGATGGTTCCAATCCTCATTTCCTCATCACCTTCACCACCCCTTGCACCATGCAAGACAACCTCCACCTATGGTACTAACCACTCCATTGGTTATACCTTCTCTTCATTCCAATCAAGAATGAATGAGCTCTCTTCACCCTTCACTCCAAGTGCAACCTTGGATGTGACTACATAACCCCAACCAATCCAAAGCATTCCTTTTGTGAATGAATTTGAGGACACCTTGGTGACTTCACCATTTACCCCTCCAAACTCACCCATTTCACCAACCTTGGAGAACATACCTCCACACTCACCCATTTCTCCTTTGGAGAACTTACCTCCACACTCACCCACATCACCCTTGGAGAACATGCCTCCTCCACCTCCACCACACTCAAACGCTTCAATTTTGGGTGTCCCACTTTCCCTCCTCTTGGGTGATCCTTACTATGGGTTTCAAGAGACTCATGGTCCTAATTGTCCATGTTGCCTCTACAAACACTACATCATCCATAACCTTAGGATGGAGATGTTTGGACTACATAGGAGGTTGCAAGAGTTCTTGCTTACCTTGTTCTCCATGCCTCCTCCTATGAGATAAATGATGAGTTTTCTTAATAAGTGTTTTTTCAACAAAACCAAGCCAAAGAAGACTACTCATCTAGATCTAGTATTAAGCTAACTTTGTATTAGTTAGTTGTTCTTTTCTTTCATTTGTCATTGTACTTTCTTCCTTCATGAGTTTTTCATGAAGTTGGTTAATGGATTTAGCTTTATGTGTCTCTATCCTTATGTGCACATTAATCAACTTTAATTTGAAATTAAAATTGAACCTAAATCTATCACAACCTCTAAAACTTGACTAAAATGTATTCAAAATGTTATCCAAATATTTTGTCACCCTTTGTCAAGACATTCTTTGTGAATGTGTTGCTTTTATGCAACCCTAGCATAATTTAGTGCTAATAGAGGTAAAATTCCAAGATTTGCAACTTTTTGAAAAAGTCTTAGTTTTTCCCAAAACCCTGGAAAAACTTGGTTTCAAGTCCACTGCATGCGGCTCCTTAAAGTCGCGCGGTTCCTTAGTGATAAGGAACCGCCGGTCCCTATAATGTACCGCGGGGACAGCAACTAGCTTTTGACTCGTTTTTGGTCAAAAAAAATCTTAAAAAACCCTATACCCTGTCAAGATTCCTTGTTTACTGAATTTGGCTAAACATTCCTTGACACTTCACATTTTGTATTCAAATTCTTACCTTGATTACTTTTTACTTATACCCCAACCTTGAGAATTCATTCTCACACATCTCCAACCTTGAGATTTCATTCTCACACCTTCTCAACCTTGAGATTTCATTCTCACACCTTCACAATGCCTAACTCCTCCACTCATAACCTTGACATTTCTTTGTCACAACCCCACTCACCCAAAGCTTCCTCATCCAAGCTTTCAAAGAAACCGAAAATCTCGGTTCTGTTGGGAATAAAATATGGGTCAGTTCACTAGACGCTGATAAGAAGAATGTCAACGCTGATAAGAAGACATTGAACGCTGACAGCCAAGCGTTGACATTGAAGAAGTCAACACTGACAGCCTTGAAGATTGACACTGATGGAATATCTTCATACGAATCTTTTGTTTATTTGTTTCTTTATTGTGTATGGTAAAGATAAGCTCGACATTGTATTTTCCATTATTATCTTTGCCTAGAATAGTTGATTCGTAGCTTATTGTACAAGACTTCTTAATCTATAAAAGAAGGTCTTTTAGGTTAAAGTTTATATATCAGTTTTCATAAGTATTCGCAAGTTAAACCTCTTTCATTGTAATCAAGTACGATTATTCTAATACAAGTGAAAGTTTGTTTAACATCTTTGTGTTTTAGATCAAGTGTTAATTCCGCATAACACTTTGTTACTTTATTCATAAGCAAAGGTTTCTCTACGTGTAGTACTTGATCTAATCTCGTATACACAAAGCTTAATCGATCTAAGTTTGGGATCAACAAGTGGTATCAGAGCTTGTTGAGAAACTTTTGATCTTTAAGTAACGCAAAAACCCTAAAAACCCTAAAATTCTCAAAACCCTAAAAACATCATGTCTGGCACAGATCAACCTGCTGCTTTGCTACAGAACAACTCCTCAAATCCTAGTATCAAAATTCCCATGTTTGATGCCAGGAACTTTGAGCTTTGGAAGTCCAATTTTGAGCAATATATAGCTATTCATGACTACACTCTTTGGGAGATTGTCGAATATGGGAACACATTCGACAAAGCACGAAAGATTGTTGCTGCTATTGCCACAAGGACAGCTGTTCCTAATTGTCCTGAAGCTGATAAGAAGGAAAAGCCTGGAGATGGGAGAGCTGTATCTGTTGAAGACATAGCCAAGAAGAGGGTGGACATGAAAATCTTGAACATCATGAAACACGCCCTAGGTCATGAGAATCAGCACAAGTACAAACGCTTTGAGTCTGCAAAAGAGCTTTGGGAAGCTCTTGAAGTAGCACATGGTGGCAATACTGACACAAAAGAAGAAAAGAAGAAGCAACTCTTGCATGAGTATGCTGTCTTTAAAGCCCAACCCAATGAGAATCTCAGCAGTGTGAGAAGTAGACTTCTTGACATCACAAGTCAACTTTCCTTCATGGGAACTCAGATTGATGATCCTGAGTTGAATGCTACTTTTCTTAAAAGCCTTGGTGATGTATGGAAGATTGAGACAAGATCCATTCTTGTCAATAACACCCACAAGACCTCCAGATTTGATGACATCTTCAACAAACTAAGACTGTTGGAGAATGAATGGCTTTTGGATAGTGATAATAAATCTTCCAGCAGTAATATGGCCTTCTTCTCACAAAGTGAAGGCCAATTTGATTCTATGAACTTCTATGGACATCCAGCCACTGGATCTCAAGGTGTCAGCGCTGGATGTCAGTCTGTCAGCGCTGGATCATATCCTGTCAACGCTTTATATTCAAGCGCTGACACACATAACTTTGGCGCTGATAGAATTAAACCTGCTGGTTTAGATCTAGATACTGTGTGTGCATTCATTGCTTCTTTGCCCAGTGATTCAAGGATTACATATGAAGATCTTGAGCAGATAAGCGATGAACAATTGGAAGAGATGGACATCAAGTGGACTATGGCTCTTGTAAGTTTAAGAGCAAACAGGTTTAATAAAAGGTTCAAGAAGAAGATGACCTTTAATGCTAAGGATGTTGCTGGATTTGACAAATCAAAGGTTGAGTGCTACAATTGCCATAGGATGGGGCACTTTATGAGCGAATGTAGATCTCCAAGAAGATCTGATGCTGGTAAGCCTTCAAGCCAAATGGTTAAGAGCCAAGATCCCAAGGCCATGGTTGCTGTTCATCAAATTGATGGCGTTGGAGGATGGGACTGGAGCTGGATGGCTAAGGATGAGGAAGAGGACAGAGCTTTGGTTGCTGAAGTTAAAGAAGAGCATGTTGAATATGCTCTCATGGCACACTCCTCCTCTTCATCTGATAATGAGGTATATGATGATGCTTTCTGTTCTAAGGGTTGTCGTTTAAATACTAAAAAATTAAATCAAGAGATAGTAAAATTATTAGACGAGGCAAGTACTGAAAGATGCAAAGTATCTAAATATCAACTTGCTCTTACCCAAACAGAAAAGACAGTAGCTGAGTATAAGAAAATGGAGTTTGATTTAAAGGATCAAATAAATATCTTAAAACATGAGTTACATCAAAGTAAAGATGTTCAAGATATAGTAAACAGGGTTAATCTTGATTTGATAGCTCAGTTAGAGGAGGCTAACAAAAATAAAGATAATGTGAGTCTTAAAATCCAGAGATTTGATAAGGCCACACAATCCCTAGGAGAGTGTGTTAGTAAACAAAGAGACTCTAAGGACATGAGTGGGATTGGGATGAATAATTATACTGGTGTTCCACCACCAGCTGGGGATTTCTATGGTGTCCAATCAAAGGACTTATCTTGGACTGGCTTGCCAGAACTTCAAGAGAAGGAATTCATTCCTCCACCTAGAGTGACTTCCCCAGTTGAGGAATACAAGCAAAAACTGACTGACCTAGATGAGTGGAAGAAAGCTAACCACACCTTGTTTGTTAAGGGAGGGTTGTTGTGTGAAAGTCCAAATGAGCCAACACCAAACATGATACCAATTGTGGAGTCCAATGATCCTACACCTATTAAGATCACACACCCTACCACTGGCAAAGCTGTTGACCTTGGCCCACAAACTGTTAGAAAACCTAGTGTTAAGTATGCAGAGATGTATAGGAATACTAGGTCACCAAAAAGCCAAGTTAGTAATCAGGGAACAGGTTTCTTTGCTTCTAGACCTAAGACTATGTCTAGAAAAGCCTGTTACACATGTGGTAGCTTCTCACATTTGGCTTACAGATGTGTCAACGCTTCCAATGTCAACGCTAATGGGAACCATTTCAGCGCTGACAAAAGTCAACATAGGTCAAACACTGTCAGACCCAATACCTTTGTGAACAAAAGTTCACAAGTTGTTAGACCAGCCCCATTCTTTTCTAGAGGATCTAACACACAAGGCCTAAGACCCTTTCAAAAGTCAAACACTTGGTCCAATAGGCAATGGGTTCCTGTAGCAAACCCTAGGTTCAACGCTGATAAAGGCAATCGGGGCGCTGACAAGAGCAATTTCAGCGCTGACAGACACACTGCCAAACCTAGGTATTTGCAACCACAGGGAAATAGGTCTAAAGCTTCTACTAGCTTAACATGGAGACCAAAACAAGACCAAAACTCTAATTCTACTGGTGTTTCTATGACATGCAACAGGTTTCATTATATTTCAAAAGCAATGTCAACACCAATTGGGGTTAACTGGGAATTTCATTCTAAAAGGGATGAAAATGGGGTTGTTATGAGAACCAAGTCTGTTCTTGTTGAACAACCAGATGAATCCAAGTCTTCCAAGGCTTGGGTTCCCAAAGAAAACTAATGTGTTTTCTTTATGTGCAGGGCATTCAGAAGAAGATCAATGATTATGGATACTGGGATAGTGGATGCTCAAGGCACATGACAGGGAAGGAAGACTATCTGACTAATTTCTCTCCTATTCAAGATGGTGATAAGGTATACTTTGGAGGGGGCTATGGCACCATCACAGGAAAAGGAACCCTTGTCACCAACAATCTACGATTTGAGAATGTCTTCCTGGTAAAAGAATTGGATTATAATTTGTTTAGTGTATCACAAGTGTGTGATAACAAAAATAAGGTTCTTTTCACAGATACTGAGTGCTTGGTGTTAAGCAAAGATTATAAGCTCCCTGAGGAAAAATACATAGATTTTAGAACACCAAGGCATAAAGACATATATAATGTGAATCTTAATGGAATTAAGATAAATAATAAAATGTCATGTCTGTATGCTAAAGCCTCAGTAGATGAAAGTAATCTTTGGCACAGGAGATTAGGGCACATAAACTTTAAGAATATCAATAGACTTGTGAGGCTTGGTTTAGTTGATGGTTTGCCTAAAAAGGCTTTCCATAATGACCACTCTTGTGTTGCATGTCTTAAGGGCAAGCAGCACAAGGTCACATTCAGGTCTAAACAGGTGCACTCTAGTTCTAAACCACTTCACTTATTGCATATGGACCTCTTTGGTCCAACTAATATAGAAAGTTTGAAGGGTAAATCATATTGTTTTGTTATTACTGATGATTATTCCAGGTTTACATGGACTTTCTTTTTAGCCAAGAAAAGTGAAACTGCCCAAAGTCTGATTAATTTCATTACCCAGATTGAAAAGAAGAATGGTAATGAGGTCAAAATTATTAGAAGTGACAATGGGGGTGAGTTTAAAAATCAGTTGTTAGATGATTTTTGTGCCAAGAAAGGGATTACTAGGCAGTTTAGCATAGCCAGAACCCCACAGCAAAATGGGGTTGCTAAAAGGAAGAATAGAACCCTTATTGAAGCAGCCAGAACCATGTTGGCTGATGCCCACTTTCCTATAGCCTTTTGGGCTGAAGCTGTTAACACAGCTTGTTATGTTCAAAATAGGGCATTGGTCAACAAAATACATAATAAGACACCTTATGAATTACTTTGGGGAAGGAAGCCAAATATTGGCTTTCTCAAGCCTTTTGGTTGTCATGTAGTTGTTTTAGAAACTAGTGAAGCCCTAGGTAAATTTGATTCAAAAGGTGATGAAGGCTACTTCATGGGTTATTCAGTGCAGAGCAAAGGATATAGGGTTTATATTAAAAAGGAAAAACGTATACTTGAAAAAGTACATGTTAGGTTTTTAGAGAGTAAACCTAGTGATCCTGAAAGTGGTCCAAATTGGTTGTTTGACTTAGAACCTTTATCTAGAGCTTTAAATTATATGCCTGTTACTGATCCAGACATTGTGAAGGTAACTTCAAGTGTTTTGGAAAAGAGAATTGGTAATGTTTCAGGTATACAGGTTGCTAAGGAGGATGGACCACCAGCAGTTAAATCATCTCCCACACAAGAATATGTTACACTTCCTATATGGACAGATGAGTATTATGCTGCTGCTGCTGCTGCTAGAAAAGATAATGGTGGTTTACAAATACCACCAAATACAAACATGCATACTTCTTCAGGCGCTGACAAAGGGAAATCAAGCGCTGACAAGAGCAATTCAGACGCTGACACCAACAGTTCAAGCGTTGTTAGCCCTAACGCTGACAAACAAGGATCAGACTTTGACAACACCTTTGCACATCTTTTCTCTTCACATTTTGAACAAGGTGGACCTTCCAATGTCCATGAAGAGATTCATGTTGATCAAAGAGAGTCTGATGAAGAAGATATTGGCAACATGGAGCGTGAAGTTGAGGATACCAGACTTTTTGAAGGAGGAGTTCTCACTTCCACAGCAAAGGATCACCCCACATCTCAAATCATTGGTGATGTTATGGCTCCAGTTCAGACAAGAAGATCCCATCAAAGTCTTGGTGGATTTATTGCCAATATACACAAGAAGGTGGATACCCCTCTTGTACAAGCATGTTTGTTTGCATGTTTTCTGTCACAAGAAGAACCCAAGAAGATTTTTGATGCTCTCAAAGAACCTAGTTGGGTAGAAGCAATGCAGGATGAGCTTCACCAGTTTGCTATACAAGATGTTTGGGAGCTGGTTGATTGTCCTAGATATGTGAGACCAATTGGGACAAGATGGGTTCTAAGGAACAAAAAGGATGAAAGGGGTATTGTGGTCAGAAACAAGGCACGTTTGGTAGCTCAGGGATATACACAAGAGGAAGGTATAGATTATGAAGAAGTTTTTGCTCCAGTAGCAAGAATTGAAGCTATAAGAATTTTTCTAGCTTATGCCTCTTGCATGAACTTCACTGTTTATCAAATGGATGTGAAGAGTGCTTTCCTCTATGGGACAATTGTTGAGGAAGTATATGTCATGCAACCTCCTGGTTTTGAAGATCCTGAGAATCCAGACAAGGTTTATAGAGTGAAGAAAGCTATGTATGGGCTTCATCAGGCCCCAAGAGCATGGTATGGTACCTTGTCTACCTATTTGGTGGACAATGGATTCAAGAGGGGCACCATAGATCAGACACTATTTACAAAGAAGAAAGGAAAACATGTGTTGCTTGTGCAGGTCTATGTTGATGACATCATTTTTGGGTCTACTGATCCAAAAATGAGTGAGGATTTTTCCAAGCCCATGACAGATAAATTCAAGATGAGTGCAATGGGTGAGATGAACTTCTTTCTAGGACTGCAAGTTCAGCAGAAATAAGATGGTATCTTCATCTCCCAAGACAAGTATGTAGCTGAAATCTTGAAGAAATATGGTTTTTCTCCACATGAAAAGGATGCTTCCACTCCTATGGATAGGGAACATCCTTGGGGAAAAATTGGAGCTGGAAAGGATGTGGATGTTAGGCACTATAGATCAATGATTGGTTCATTGATGTATCTTACAGCCTCAAGACCTGACATCATGTTTGCTGTGTGTGCGTGTGCACGCCATCAAGTGACTCCCAAAGAATGTCACCTTTTTGCTGTGAAAAGAATTTTTAGGTACCTAAGATGTTATCCAGATCTTGGCTTGTGGTACCCAAAAGATTCTCCATTGGACCTTATTGCATATTCAGACAGTGACTATGGTGGTGACAAGTTTGATAGAAAATCCACAACTGGTGGATGCCAATTTCTTGGGAGTAGATTGATATCTTGGCAATGCAAGAAACAAACAGTGGTGGCAAACTCTACAACTGAAGCAGAATATGTGGCTGCAGCTGCTTGTTGTGGACAAGTCTTATGGATTCAGAACCAGCTGTTGGATTATGGGTATAATTTTATGCATACCAAGATTTTTGTAGACAATAACAGTACTTTATGCATTATTAAAAATCCTGTACATCATTCTAAAACCAAACACATAGAAATTAGGCATCATTTTATAAGAGATTGCTTTGAGAAAGGTTTAATACAACCAGATAGGGTAGCCACAGAAGATAATGTGGCTGATTTATTAACTAAACCTTTTGATGCTGGAAGATTTCAATATTTGGTAACAAATATTGGAATGGTTAATCTCACTTAATATGTGTTTTGGAATCTTTTTGTAAAAGTATGTACAGGATAATGCATTGTTATTAGTCTTTGTGATGACTTAGATTTTTCCACTTTATTTTTCTAACACTGACAAAGGTAAATGCAACGTTGTCAAGTGTTATTTTGCCGTTGTTAGAGATATTATTGTCTAACGCTGACAAGAGTTCCTTCAACGCTGATAAGTGTTGTTGGAACGCTGTCAGCAACAAATGTTAGTTTTGTGGTTTTAATCTAAATGTGTAGGTGGTGGTAGCTTTATGCCATTGGATACAGAGTTGCTTATGGATCTTTAAAGAGCTATTTGGACATGTTTTTGTTTATGGATGATGGTTGGAATATTTATATTTCTATCTTGACATAAATTTTTTTAATGTTCATATATATTTTGAGAAACTCATGTATCATAGTTTGAGGGGAGGTTTAAGGAACCTTTAGGACTCTTGGGTATTCTTATAATACTCTCATCACAATTCTAGATTGTGTCCACAGGTGAGTATGGGTTAGTTTTACTAAACCATGAGGCACTGTAGCATGCAAAGTTGATAAACTATGCATGCTGCCAAGACATTTTTGGCCTAGAATTGGTTGTGGTCTGATGGGAGACTTGGGAATACTTTGGTTATGGGTTTACCAGGGAGTTACAAAGAATTTTATGAAATAACTTTGTTGGTAACTATTTTGGTTAGCAAGGGACACTAGAGGTCATTTGTGTCTATCTTGCTTAAGCAAGTGTGCATAAATGGACAGTGCTTGCCGCCCAGTAATTATTATCAACTTGTAAGATATTTCCCTTAGGATAAATTACTTTGTTAAGGTCTTTTTCTTTTTAAAATTTTTTTTTTTTTTATTTTTAGACGCTGACAAGTTTTTCTCCAAACGCTGTTACGTCCAATCGTGACGCTGACAAGGCTTTAGGCAAACGCTGACAAGAAAATATAGCCGTTGGGCGCTGATGGGCTATTTTTGACCGTTGACACCTAGTGGGCCCTACCCAGTTGTTATTTTTGACTAATCTTTGGCCGTAATTTTGGGGAGTTGTTACTTTTAATTAATGCATGAGATAAGTTATATTTGATTCAATATTTTCATCATTGCTTTTTGAATATAACTGTCTCATTTTTGACCAATCAAAATCATGCATCTCTCCTATAAATTTGGCTAATCCTTTTATTCTGGGTATTCATATTTTCTTGTCTAACATTTTTCTCCTCGATTTTTCCCATATCACATAACCTAAACAGCTTTCAAACATGGCACCCAAGTTCAACTCAAAGAATTTAACATTGGAGTTCAAGAGCCAACACAATATGGTAGCTTACTTGACTGCTGATGATGATTTGTTTCCTCAGTATTCACAAATGGTGGCATTTTTAAATGCATCCTATCTAAGGTATGCACTTTCTCATACACCATTGGTCCCTGTCGCACACATTAGACAGTTTTGGAACAATGTTAGTTCCACAACAGCTAATGGAGTGACTACATTAACATCTACTGTTCATGGAAGAACATGGGTGGTCACTGAAGCCTTGGTTCGCCAAGCTTTGCGTCTTGATGACGCTGATGGTGTGACTACCCTTGCCATTGCAACAATAGAACAAGGTCTTAGGGAATTGGGTTATCCTATTCCTGCTGATGTCACTTTAAATAAATATCATAAGCAGGAATTTCCCTCTGACTGGAAATATTTGATACATGTCCTTTTACAATGCTTAAGTCCAAAATGTACTTCTTTTAATGAAATAAACAGGTCGATTGCAAGTGCTTTGGTTTGTATAACACGTGGGCTTAAGTATAATTTTTCAAAAATGATTTTTGAAGGGATGTGTAAAAACAAGGGAAGTAAAATGACTTTGGCTTACCCTAGATTTTTGCAAATGGTCTTTGATTTACAAGAATATTGTTCTAGGGATCATGACACTTTTTATGAGATCCCTAAACAACAGAAAACCATTTTTGCTAAAATGAGCTCCACAAACGAATCCATACCTCTCACCCAACCCATGCTTGAAGTAATTCAGGCTGCACAACCACAACCACAACCACAACCAGACCCTGAACCCCAACTTGAGCCTATTCATGAGTCTTTACCTTCACCAGACCACATGGATATTGACCAACCCAGCGCTGACACTCATAATGTTGGCGCTGACACAGCCAATCCCGACGCTGATACCCTCCCTGAACAATCCCAAACACCCCTTAACAGACCAACACCCACACAATCTACTTCATCTTCCACCCCATTACAATCTAGGTTGCATAAACGCCAAAGGACTACTGGAGTGTTCTCCTCTAGTGGTCCTAGCCTTGTAGCAGAGAGAACCACCTCCACAAGTGTGGCTGGTGACATGGGTGAGGCTGGGGCTATTGACACAGGCTTAGATGCTGGTCAAGACAGTTCCAACATCATTAAGCCCTCATCCATGCCCTATGATTCTATTTTGGGAGGTCAAATTCCCATTCTAGCTGAGGGCAGATTGGAACCTATGACAATAATTGAATTGACGGCTGCTGTCATTAGCTTGCAAAAGCAAAATGTCAGCCTTGTACAAATTGTCAACAAACAGGGACGTGAACTCCAAGTTTTGAGGGAGCGGGTAACTGTTTTGGAGAATCCAAGTAGCAGAAGTCTAATGGAGGAATCTTCCAAAGGGGAGGATGCAGAAGATGAAGAGGATGAGCTGATTCATACAGCTAGTGAGAAGAGTTCAGAGAAGAGTTCACAATTTAGTGAATCTTTACAGGTTGCTGAAGCACTCACCAACTTGAGGAAGCACCCAGTTATTGATACATCTAAGGTGACACCATTAAACTTGGAAGGATCTTTCAAAGAAACATTGGGCGCTGATACAGGTTTGAACGCTGACACATCCAGCGCTGACAAAGGTAATCGTGGCGCTGATAGAGGTAACTTGAACGCTGATAAAGTTGCAGGTGGTGTTGATGTATTCCAGCCATCAACAATCATCAAGGATGTGTCCACACAGGTTTCTTCTTCTACTTTACCTATTATTGATCCAAAAGACAAAGGTAAAGGGATTCTGATTGAAGAAGATGTTCCAAAGAAAGATGCAGCACAAATTGCATTTGATGCACAATTGGCTGCACAACTTTTGGAAAGAGATTTGAAGAGGAGTGGTAGATCACCATTTGTTGCTTCTGAGAGTGAAGAAGAAAGTGGTGATGGAAAAGAAGATGATAGCTCAGATTCAAGTGTTCAAATTATTGAAGATCCAGAAAGGCTTGAATATGGGGATGAGCTAGCAAAGGAAAGGTTGAGTGATTTGAAGAATCAGATTGATTGGGACCTACCAGAAATCACCAGAATGTACCATGCTTGGGAAGACAAGGTTATGGACAACCCAGGTATGAGTTTATCAGATCAAATTTGGGGGTTGGAAGTTCTTCTCAGGGTACAAGATGACATAAAGGTGATTATGAGGTTTAATGCACAAGAGGTCAAGACCTGGCTCAAGAGAGATAGAAGGCAATTGTATTACAAGTTGCTTAGATGCCATCAACCCAGATGGACATACAAGAAGTTGCTGGCCTTATCTTTTGAGGAGCTAGAGTATAGGGCACATCCTATTTGGAGGAAGGTGCAAGAACAAAATGTCTACCAGTTTCTTTCAGAAGAAAGGAAACAAGAGCTTGCTGAGGAAATGCAGATTCAAAAGGAAATGAGGATTGCTCAACGACCAGTGAAGAAAGGAGATCCTTTCCAATTTCCTAAAGATATGGATGTGTATTTTCCAACTGAAGGTGTAATAAGGAAGCATCTCAAGCTTTCTCCATTGGAAGCTTCAGATTTGGTTAATGTAGTACCTCTAGATGACAGAAATCCAATCATCAGTTTTGATGAAGATGAGTGTGGATTTTGGAAGATTGGCAGATTTGGAAAGGAGGTACATACTTTCACTTCAGTTATTTCTATTTTTGCAAGCATAGACAGAGAAGACTTGGTGCATCTATGGAGATTAATAGAGGCCAAGTACATAGCTGAAGCACCTACTTCAGCAAATGGAATAAGACTTTGGAACACATTTTTAACTTTGTGTGGTCCAAGAGAAGCAGATCCTGCCATATAGAAGGATCTTGAAGATGATCTCAGTAATCTTCATTGGAGGCTTTATTATACTTGTGGTGTATTTCATATGAGCTCTACAAAGTTTTCAGAGTATTTACTTGTGGATGCTGACTATTTCTTGTCCAAAGAAGTGTTGGAGAAGATGCTAGAGACACCCTTGGAGATTGATTATACTAGTGACGTGGCCAAGGACTTGATTAGATATGTTTATCACCAACATAAGAAGTTTTTGCAAGATTCCTCCTAAGCCTTAAGTTTTTATTCAGAAACTTGATCATTGGAATAGATATCAAGTTTAGGGGAGGATTGTTGGGAATAAAATATGGGTCAGTTCACTAGACGCTGATAAGAAGAATGTCAACGCTGATAAGAAGACATTGAACGCTGACAGCCAAGCGTTGACATTGAAGAAGTCAATGCTGACAGCCTTGAAGATTGACACTGATGGAATATCTTCATACGAATCTTTTGTTTATTTGTTTCTTTATTGTGTATGGTAAAGATAAGCTCGACATAAGATATGTTTATCACCAACATAAGAAGTTTTTGCAAGATTCCTCCTAAGCCTTAAGTTTTTATTCAGAAACTTGATCATTGGAATAGATATCAAGTTTAGGGGAGGATTGTTGGGAATAAAATATGGGTCAGTTCACTAGACGCTGATAAGAAGAATGTCAACGCTGATAAGAAGACATTGAACGCTGACAGCCAAGCGTTGACATTGAAGAAGTCAACGCTGACAGCCTTGAAGATTAACACTGATGGAATATCTTCATACGAATCTTTTGTTTATTTGTTTCTTTATTGTGTATGGTAAAGATAAGCTCGACATTGTATTTTCCATTATTATCTTTGCCTAGAATAGTTGATTCGTAGCTTATTGTACAAGACTTCTTAATCTATAAAAGAAGGTCTTTTAGGTTAAAGTTTATATATCAGTTTTCATAAGTATTCGCAAGTTAAACCTCTTTCATTGTAATCAAGTACGATTATTCTAATACAAGTGAAAGTTTGTTTAACATCTTTGTGTTTTAGATCAAGTGTTAATTCCGCATAACACTTTGTTACTTTATTCATAAGCAAAGGTTTCTCTACGTGTAGTACTTGATCTAATCTCGTATACACAAAGCTTAATCGATCTAAGTTTGGGATCAACAGGTTCGACCTATTTGGATTAAGAAGAATGAACCATCTTCTTCCAAACCACCCAAAAACCCTACCTTCTCTCCAATCAAGTATTGGAATGAGACTTATACCATTAACCCCATCACCGGAGCAAAAGAAAATGTTCCCCCACCACCACAATCCTTCAACACCCCTCAACTCAATGACCTTTCAACCTTCCCAAACCTCACAAGGCATTGTGAAAATATTTCCTACCCTATTACCCCACCACCACCAAACCCTAGGTTTGATGCCCTACCCCCATCAACCGATTTTATGTTGCATCATGGATCCTCGTGTGCTTGTTGTCGATTTCAACAAATTTAACTTGTTCATGTATATGAGAAGTTAAATTTCCTTGAATTCCTCCTCACTCGACCTCCTCTCAAAGTTTTCGTTCCGGTGGACAAAACTTCGAATGATGCATCATCGTCTTATTTTTCAAACTAAAGGACTAACCTCTCTTAGAGTCTTTATTGATTTAGTTGTTTTAGAGTCTCTTTTATTTTTTAAGCAATCTTGGAAATTATCACTATTAGAATAGCTTATGCTTTGTGGTTTATTTTCCATATTTTTTTAGATACTCATATTGTGTGTATGACTATCTACCTTGTTGTGTCTTTTCTTTTATATAACCTTTGTGTTGTTTGTGTGTTATTTCCTTAGTTCTCTTTTGAGTTGATCATGGTTAATTTTTACAATTGCTTATGGGTGATTCCATCAATTCTAAACTTTAACCCCTTGACAAGTTTATCATCTTCATTGGATTGAAGTTTGATTTTGTCAATTACCTTTTTGGACATACTTAGCAAAATACTTGCTTCTAATTTGAGATTTCTTCACTCTCTCCCTCTCAAGTTACTTAGTAGGTAGTGATCATATATACATTGGTGTTTCTTCTCTTTCTACTAACCTTTGTGTAGCATGTCACCTTAGCTCATATACTTGGTGCCCCAATCAAGGGGGAGCAACCACCAAGGGGGAGCTACTAGCAAAGTCCGGTGTTCTTCAAAGACTTGTGCTAACCTTTTGCTACGACAAAGGGGGAGAAATGATAGTGATAAACTCGTTAATAATTCGATATTTTGTGTTTCTACATAAATGAGTTTATCGTTTGTCGTAACCAAAAAGGGGGAGATTGTTAATGCAAGTGATGCCTAAAAACATTATTAGTGTTAATTAATCTTTCTTAGTTTTGATCACGACAAACTATACAACACATTTAGTGTAAAACATAAAACGAATTACTTAACTAACACTATCATCAAGGTAATAATCATATCACTAACCTTTCTTAATCATACTTAGTAATCATCAAAATGATTCTCCTTAAAACTCACTTTTGTTAATATGACAAAAGACTTTTTAATAAACTTTCTTTTTTAGAAAATGTTTTATTAAAATGGAAAATGTAAATTTGAAAATAGCATATTCTATATGCTATTAGAATATCCTTTGAAGGCTTAAAATACCTCAGATATTCCTACCCCACTAAAAGACAAAAAAACGGAGCGTACTCTACGGGCGGAACCTTAAGTAGCTAGGCGGTTCCCTAGCGATAAGGAACCGTCGGGCTAGATAAGGTACCGCGCCCAGATAGCCGTTGTACTTTGTCTCCTTTAAATAGTGGATCAAATCTCATTTTTCAACAAGCCTCTTGGACGTTTTTCTCAGCCCCTTTCTCTTTTCTATAGCATAATCATTAGTAAATGATCACTTAAAGTGTTAAGGATGTTTACATATGATTATCCTCTTGATCCCCTCCTTTACCTTGTCCAATGAGAAGATCACTCACTCACTAGTGTTGTGATAAAGATGAATCCATGAGCTAGTCATATTCATCATGATACCCTTTTTGTTTTATGTTAATCCATTGTATTTATGAATACTTGGACTAGTTGTGTTCATCCAAGTTATTTGTGAATACTTGGATTTGTTGTGTACATCCATTGCATATGTGTTTGCTTAGATTTATGTTATGTAGATCCAAGCTACATGTGTGTACTTGGATATGTTTAGTTGAGTTGTAATAGATTGATTAGGAGTTCTCACTAAACTATAAAGTGATGTGGTTGTGTCTTGTAAGTTCTCACTCAACTTGAAAGTGATTAGTAGTTGTGTTGTGTGAAGTTCTCACTTAGCTTCAAAGTGAAGAGTCGTGAAGATTGGTTCTAGCTTTGGATTAGACCTCGACATCTAGCCTTGTGTCGTAAAATGGTGAAGTAGGCAACATCGTGAAGATTGGTTCTACCTTGAGATTAGAACTCGACACACAATTCTAGAGAGAGAAAGAGATAGAGAGATGGTGGATTTCACATAATTCTAGAGAGAGAAACTAATGAGAACTATGTGTAAAAATGAATAACCACACACCCTCTCCATCTAAGGAAAGGGTTTATATACCCAAGCCCTTGTCATGGGCTTGGGCTTACATTTGGGCCGGCCTACACATGTTGTAGGCTAGGCTTTGGTTTGTTTATTAAATGAAGATAAGTAACTAAACTACGAGCTATTACATGGACTATTGTTGGAGTGACCGATCCTTCTTAATACGTAAAACGTATTTCCAACAATCTCCCCCTAAGGGAGGTCACTACAAACAGGGGCATTACCCAAGTTACAATAATAAGAAAAACCTAGCATACTATGCTTGTCTTGAGCTCGTAGTCTTCGTCTTTCTTTTCTTTTTCTTTTCTGGTGAACATGCTGATGTGATCTTTGATATCAATCTTGAGCATTAATCTCTTGCCTTGATCTCGTGCATCCATCACTTGTGATCTTCGCCTCTTCGTGACACCATGTCCCACATACTTATACCTTTGTAATTCTTGAAAGCTTCAGAGTTCGATATAGCGGAAGACATAACTTTTCGGCTTTCTTGAATTAGATGAGGAGTTAGGTACATAAAGTATAAGCATGCGGGGGCGAATTCTTCTTGGATCCCGCAACACCACCGTCTTCAAATGCCGCAACATAAGTAGACACGAACGAAATGGCTTTGAACATTTCATTCTAATTCGGTAGCATTTTACCTCCGGTCGGTGAAGACCGTTGGACGATATAAAATATCGTACTTGTGGCAGGTAGATTTAATTAAAAATCTCCTTGACAAGATTTCGCGGGTAAACCCGTTCTCTTTACTCGATCGTCCAAAGCTGACTGCGAACGTAAAGAGTGAATCATTTGGATAAAATTATCCGCATGATTGAAGCCGTCAATTCTGATTCCTGAAACAAGTGAAATTCAATTAAGAACCGCACCATCGTTGCTTTCCAGTTGTCACGAGCTTGATTCATATTGAATCTTGCAAGTTACCTACCAATTGCTGTTTGAGGTTAACACTAGAAGGATTTCCAATCATCACTGTGAACACTAAGGTATCACTCTGAGTGTTCTGGCAAGATCACTAAGATATTTCGTAGAGGCCTGGAACTTGTTTAAATTCAGTTAAGAATTAAACCACTGTTGCTTTCCAGTTGTCACAAGCTTGATTCATAAAGAATCGCACAAGTCACCTACCATGAGCTTTTTTATATTCGCTCAAGAAGGATTTCCATCTTCATTGTAAATACTTTCGTATTACTCGGATGTTCAGGCAAGATCATAAAGATTTTGCGTAGGACTCTTAAGATCTTTCTTACTTTTCATAGTGTATGAAGAAGCAAGGAATTATGAAAGTGTGTCCTAATGAGATATTTGATGATCTCAAATGGCTCTAGACTCGATCGTGCACTTTGGATTTTAGTGATCGGAGGCTGGAGAGGAGTGCCACCATTTCAATACCTATTTATTCGGAGTGAATAAATCGATAGATAATGCGTTGTCTCTGTGTGATTAAAACAAATACCTTTTGAGAGATATCTGAGTTAGCTGGGATGGGTTGTGCATTGCATCACTGGGTCCATGATGTCTATCTTCAATATCGAGCATCATTTAAATGATCTCAATAGCATATGTGTTGACCCGGTTTCTTCCTAAAGTTGTAAGGAGGGCTTCTTTCTTTACACCCTTTTATCTTTACAATTCTTTTTCATTCTTCAACCCCTTTAATGCTTACCAATACGTCATAACTAGCACCTTGTTGTGATTGTTCTAGTGCTAACTTAAGTACTTGGTCGGCATTCAGCTACGTTCACAATCTTTCTCCAACTTTCCTAAGGACAACTATTTCTAGCTATGGAATGTCCTTGGGAAGATTCCTCCGGTTTTGGAAGAATCATAGGACTTAACCTATCCTACCATCCTTATGTCACCACAATCTTCATCGTCGTGAAATAAAAGGGTTTTGGGTAATGTCACCATGAAATCCATTTTGATATAGCAAATCCATTTTGCTCCCCCTTAACATATGCCACGATATTCAAAAACATTTCGCGTATGTCGGGATGAGCCAGCACATTAAGTCAAACCATTTGTGATAATATCCCATATTAAATCACATTTTCTCCCCCATATTAAAAATATTAACCCAATCGATGTTTTTAATATCAATTGATTTAATGAAGTTTTAACAAAGGTTTTGGGAAGAAAAATGCAAGTCCATTTTATCTTCATGATACCAAATGTATGAGATATGATACCGATTTGTAACATGATCACATATTCACCATATTAAAAAAATTGACAAGGTTGGACCTGATTGATGAGAACATCATATGATAAGATCAAATGGTTCTTGTCGGCATATGTTGGTCGCCTCGTCACTGCTAAAGTCATCTCTTGACACCACGTGTACGATTGGTATGTGTAGGATCGATGTTTTCTAAGGATTAGACATTGTTGGATTAATCTATTGACATAGATGATAAATGGAAGAACTTTAGAGAGAGAAAGAAGAGAGAGAAAGTAGAGAGTTAAGAAGAAAGATGAAATGTGATTAAGTGAAATGGAAGTGAACCAACAACCCCTCCTAACATGCTAGGAGGGGGGTTTATATAGCCCACCCTACATGTGGGCTATATGGGCTATATTGGATCACGAGCCCAATATCATTGGAGTGACTGATCCTTTCTAAATACGTAAAAACGTATTTCCAACAATCTCCCCCAAAGGGAGGTCACTCCAAGTTACAATGTCCTAAATAGTCTAAAGCTCGTGATCTATGCTAATAATGATGTGACCGAGACTTTCCTTGGAAAAACGTATTTCCAACAATCTCCCCCAAAAGGGAGGTCACACCATTTTACAAAATCTTAAGCCTAGCATACTATGCTTGAGTCTTCGATCTTGTTCTTGTGAATATGCTGATGAGATCTTTGACTTTAGTCTTGAGCATGTTCTCTTGCCTTGACCTTGTGCATTCATCACTTGTGATATTCGCCTCTTCGTGACTTCATGTTTCACACACTTATACCTTTATAATTCTTGAAAGCTTCAGAGTTTGATACAGCGGAAGACTTGACCTTCAGACTTTCTTGAATTCGTTGAAGTACTGAGTGTATGCAGTATAAGCATGTGGGGATGACTTCTTCTTGGATTTCGCAACGCCACCGTCTTCAAATGCCGCAACATAAGTAGACACGAAAGAAATGGCTTTGAACATTTCATTCTAAATCGGTAGCATTTTACCTCCGGTCGGTGAAGACCGTTGGACGATATTAGATATCGTACCCGTGACGGATAGTTTCAATTAAGTAACTTCCTGACAGGATTTCGCGGGTAAACCCGTTCTCTTTATTCGACCGTCTAAAGTTGACTGCGAACATAAAGAGTGAATCATTTGGATAATAATATCCGCATGATTTGAAGCCGTCAATTCATGTTCCTGGAACAAGTGAAATTCAATTAAGAACCGCACCATCGTTGCTTTCCAGTTGTCACGAGCTTGATTCGTATAGAATCTTGCAAGTTACCTACCAAGTGCTGTTTGAGGTTAACACTAGAAGGATTTCCACTCATCACCGTAAACACAAAGGTATCACTCTGAGTGTTCTGGCAAGATCACTGAGATATTGCGTAGAGGCCTGGAACGTGTTTAAATTCAGTTAAGAATTAAACAGCCGTTGCTTTCCAGTTATCACAAGTTTGATTCATAAAGAATCACACAAGTCACCTACCATGAGCTTTTTGATATTCGCTCAAGAAGGATTTCCATCTTCATTGTAAATACTTTCGTATTACTCGAATGTTCAGGCAAGATCATGAAGATTTTGCGTAGGACTCTGAAGATCTTTCTTACTTTTCACAGTGTATGAAGAAGCAAGGAATTATGAAAGTGTGTCCTAATGAGATATTTAATGATCTCAAATGGCTCTAGACTCGATCGTGCACTTTGGATTTTAGTGATCGGAGGCTGGAGAGGAGTGCCACCTTTTCAATACCAATTTATTCGAAGTGAATAAATCAATAGATAATGTGTTGTCTCCGTGTGATTAAAACAAATATCTTTTAAGAGATATCTGAGTTAGCTGGGATGGGTTGTGCTTTGCATCACTGGGTCCATGATGTCTGTCTTCAATATCAAGAATCATTAAACAATGATCTTAATAGCATATGTATTGACCCGGTTTCTGCCTAAGTTGTAAGGAGGGCTTCTTTCTTTACACCCTTTATCTTTACAATTCTTTTTCATTATTCAACCCCTTCAATGCTTACCAATACGTCATCACTAGCACCTTGTTGTGATTGTTCCAGTGCTAACTTAAGTACTTGGTCGGCATTCAGCTACGTTCACAATCTTTCTCCATCTTTCCTAAGGACTACTATTTCTAGCTATGGAATGTCCTTGGGAAGATTCCTCCGGTTCTAGAGGAATCATTGAACTTTAACCTATCCTACCATCCTTATGTCACCACAATCTTCACCGTCGTGAATAGAGATGTTTTAGGTAAGTGTATGTCACCATGAAATCCATTTTGATAGTGCAAATCCATTTTGCTCCCCCTTAACATATGCCCCGATATCCGAAAACATTTCGCATATGTCGGGATGAGCTAGCACGTTAAGTCAAACCATTTGTGATTAATCATTTCTCATATTAAATCACATTTTCTCCCCCATATTAAAAATATTAACCCAATCGATGTTTTTAATATCAATTGATTTAATAGCATTTTAAGAAAATTTTGGGAAGAAAAATGCAAAGCCAATTATCTTCATGAATTACACAAGCTCCCCCTCAAATTAATGAGGGTGTACTTGAAACGTAAATTAAATACCTTTTAAACACAAGTGTAAGGTATTTATCACGTGCAAAGATCATATATGATAATGTATTCACAAGATTAGCAATTTATGAGGTTGGACCTGAATGATGGAGAACATCATATGAAAGAAGCACATGGTTCTTGTTCACGAATGTTGGTCGCCTCATCATGTCTGAAGTTATCTCTTTACTCTATGTGTACGATTGATATCTTTGTCTTGACACCAACATGTGAACTTGGCACTTTTAGTGTCAAAGATTCTGATTGCTGGACAATTGCTCCCCCTCAATTGCTGACCCGTGTTCTATTGAAAGAGCTGTTAGTCGCCGTTTGAGTAGTCGCATCGTCGAGTATGTAGATATCAATTGTAGATTGCTACGGTTGGTAGAGATGATAACTTCATAAAAACAAGATTTCTCTTGTTTTAACAAATAAATACACTGACATGTACATATATCCGTGTTAGATTGTGTTATAAAGTAAACACAATCCCTTACATGGTTGTAAACTAAACCATGCCCGAGAAAATGAATTCCCGTTGTTGAGTCAAAGCTTTCCGGTGAAATGCTTGACTTGATTATGAAAAGCGGGTTACTATCTGAAATAATAGCAAACCATTTTGAGCATGTTTTAAAACATTTGAACTTCTGTTCGAACTTTATTTACAACCCCGTGTCATTATTGAATGACATTTCTAGTATCGTAAATATTATCGATTCCAGAAGACATGCTCTTTTTATCAAAACATTTTTGAACACACAATTTTGAAAGATTTAGAAAAACCTTTTGAGAAATTCTTGAAAAATTGTGTTCAAAGTTTTGAAAAACCAATTACTTGAGCTTAAGATTTGGAATATCTTTGGAAAGCTCAAGTCCGAGAAGTTGTAAACTTCTCGTTGTAAGGATAAGTTACCATCGGCGATAACCTTTCCTTTTATCTGAAGAACGAGTCCTAAGCTGACATTTACTTAGAAGTCGTTTTAATGAGCTTGAAAAACTTTGAATGTTTTAACGTAAAGCTCATGACCGAGAAAAATGAATTTCTCGTTAAGAAGAAAAGTTCTCTTATTTAAAAGATACACTTTACTTAATGAGCTTAAAACTTGGAATGTTTTAAGACAAGCTCATGACCAAGAAAAATGAATTTCTCGTTACGAGGATAAACTATCTTTAAAGATAAGCTCTCCTAAAATTGAAGTTCGAGTTACAGTCTGATATTTAACTGTAAGTTATTGTGCATGAGCTAAAAAACTTCGAATGTTTTTAATATTAGCTCATGCCCGAGAAAAATTAATTTCTCGTTGTAAGGATAAGTTTATCATCGGCGATAAACTTTCCTTTATTTGAAGAACGGGTCATCATCTGTTATTTAATGATGAGCCTTATACACGAGCTTAAAACCTTTGAATGGTTTTAGGATAAGCTCGTGTCCAAGAAAACTTAATTTCTTGTTAAGAGGGTAAGTTATCGTTGCGTAGATAAACTTCCCTGTCTCTGAAGTCCGGGTCATCGTCTGTCATTTAACGAGGAGCCATTGTGCATGAGCTTAAAAACTTGGAATGTTTTTGATATAAGCTCATGCCCGAGAAAAATTAATTTCTCGTTGTTAGGATAAGTTTACCATCGGCGATAAACTTTCCTTTCTTTGAAGATCGAGTTATAGTCTGTGATGTGACTATAAGTCCTTGTGCATGAGCTTGAAAACTTGGAATGTTTTTTATATAAGCTCATGCCCGAGAAAAATTAATTTCTCGTTGTAAGGATAAGTTTATCATCGGTGATAAACTTTCCTTTCTTTGAAGCACGGGTTACAATCTGTGATCCGACTGTAAGCCTTGTGTGCACTGTAAATTTAACTAGAAATCCCCTGAGACACTTGTTTCTTAGATATCAGCTTCTTTAACAACCAAACTCTGAGAGTGTCCTTAATTGAATGGTATACGATGATTGGACCGCTTCGTTCTTTTGGAACATCCTCTTTGGTACCTGCATTTTCATTAGGAATTTGCATGCTTGGATAAGGGTTAGCGATATCTATCTTAGAAGCAAGTGGGGGTTCACAGTTGGCCTTACTTGTGCCAGAGGTGTTCTGAGGAGATGATTCACTTGTCTTAGCTGGTAAACGTTTCCTTTTATAGAAAACTTTAAGTTCAGGCTTAGGTGATGCATCTTCCTTTTCAATTTACTCCCTAGTAATCTTAATAGAATCGGAGACTATCCTAGTTAAAGGGCACTCGTTTTCTACAAGGGTGAAAGTTCTACCAGTGGGGCGCCACATTTTACCAATGGGTTTGATTTTGGCAACCCACTGGGATTTAAGTCTAGCACGGGAGTTCACCTCATTAAGTAGTTTCTTGATACAAGAATCATGATTTGCCATAAAGACACATTTTCTACATGTTTTACAAGTAGCATATTTAATGTCCGAGTAAGATCTAGAATTCCTAGATGATTGATTGATGCTCCTAGGATGTGACATGCTACGGTTAGCAATGTTGGGTAAACTAGAAGGCATCTGACTAGGTTTGAAATTCCTATCTCTTACTTGTGTCTTTTGCTTAGCTTCCCTTAGACTAAAAGTATGGCGAACGTCATTTGAACTAGTTCCAGACGTATTCTTTGGACTATGTCTAGGGAAATTAGAGGCAATCATGTGATTAGGTCTTGCAAAAGCTGTTTTAGTTACATTGGGCCTAGATGGTGGAGTGTCTGTTCTAGAAAGATGAACCATATCAACTTGGGAGGCAAACCGCGGTCTCGAGGATTGGGATCGCTCGGATCTAAATGCAGTAGGTTGTCTGACAGTCGGTTGTCTGACGAACTGATTTGTAGGCGGTTTCCCCAGGATTGATGGTTTTTCAAGCTTAGTTTCCACACTAGGTCCTTTAGTTTTTCGCAAATCATTTTTCAACGCAGCTATAGCAAAGACCTTTTCCTGTACTTGAGCCTTTAAGGTCTCATTTTCTTTGAACAATTCATCTTGGGATGCCAGCTTAGATTCAAGCAACTTAATTTGTTTCAAAAGATTATCCTTTTCAGCTTTAGAATCTAGAACTGTTTGATCCAATTTTCGTTCAAGAACAACGTTTGACTTTTCAAGTTTTTCAAAATATGTTTCAAATTTCTCCGTTTTCTTCGAAAATTCAATTTTGGCATCCTCAAGTTCTTTTGATTGCTGAGCTAAAATCATTTCAAGCTCTTTAATCCTAGAAGCAGAATTGGTTAACGTAGCAGTCATAAAGCACTTATCATGATGTTTAGCATTTTGAACACTTTCTCCCCCATTATGACTCACATCGGATGAATCAGAAGTGGTATTTCTATCACTCTTTTCCCTCCCATGTTTGTCATAGTTAGGTTCAGAATGCTCAATATGCGGTATTTCATCAGCATATACATCATCAACATTACATTGTACCATGTCCGCAGGCTCTTCGTCATTAACGGGTAAGGTGGCATCAAAAGAGATCTCGTGAACATTGCCTGACGTGCCACTGGTATCATGTTGTCCTCCTGATTCCGTGCTCTTACCATCGTTATGCTCCAAGTTGTCAACCGTATGACCATTCTCCTCTTGTATCTGCATCATAGATTCTTGCACTCCATTATCATACACTTGGTGAAGTCTGGATCTTTCATAAATCGAAGACGAAACCGATGTCATAAATTTCAACAGTTTATCACGGAAATCTTTAACATCGTTCTGTGTGTATTGAAGAAATGACTGGTATATCCCTGAATTGTCAGACTTGATGATATTGAATTGGAGGAAAGGCGTGAGTTGTGTCACAAGAGCCTGATATGCAGTTTCTGATGCAGAGTGATTAAAGTCTTCTTTGTGAAGTTGCTTAGCTAGGTGATTCAAGTTGAGAAATAGTGACTCGATGAATGTATATTGATGTTGACCAAAGAGTGTCACAAATTCGCTTCCTCCTTGAACCCATGCAATAGTCCTAATATGTAACTGAAGTAGTCGAACTGAAGTGATATCACTTTCTCTAGCTTTGTCTTGCAAAAAATGCAATTCTCCCTCTTGAAACGTCGAATTTAACGAATCCGTTGAGAGTTCGAAGACAAATTCGATGAAATATGATGTGAAGGATTACTGATCGATAACAATCCGTCTTCAAATCCAAATATTAATATCCGATAAAATACGTAGTCACAAACAAAAATTCAAATGTAGCCAATTTTCTTGGTCTCGGCAAAAGAATTTTGTGACTTTGTCTCGATATTTGACTTCAACTCTTGACACCTTTGTCTCGTCACTTTTTCGTTATTATTGTCATTTATAAACCCCGATAATTACCCAACAATAACTTAATATGACAAATTCAAAACTATGAAAAGACCAATACTAGTTTAAAATAATTTATACCTAAAAATTAGGAATAAATTTCCTCAAAAACCTAAACACCTTTTAAACCTAAACAACTTATATATACCTAAAAACAAAGACGTGGCTAACCAAAATCAACACGCTATTAAAAACGTAAAATCAGAAAGTAACCTAAAATCAAAAGATATTGCAAGAGAGTAACGTCTATAGGTATAATTTCTCACAAGCTATAAAAAAACGTGGCAGTCAAAGATAAACCTTTTCAAAAACGTGGCAATCAAAGCATCTAACGAATACCCACTTTCATAGATAAATCCGCCTGACTTTTGATATAAATGCACAAGTTAAATCCTGATTTTTCTCCTTTGTATCCTCCGCCTTTTACTTGTCCAAGATATAAACACCCAAATAACAAAAACAAGAACAGTCAAAAACCATCAATCCGTTTCTTTCATCTATTTTCTCTCAAACAACCATCAATCCGAATATTATATAAACTTAAACACCAAATAAAAAATCCTTAAATCCAGACCCGTTTAATCCTTTTCGAAAAGATCAGATTTTGTTCGTAGAACCATAAAGATTCGACGTTAAGGTCTCCTATGTGAGGTCTCAGGTAGGTGATTCTAACTTGTTTTTATTTTGGTTTTTGAGAGCAATGATAATCTTTTGATTGAGATCGGGTGAAGTCGAGTCTTGTGTCGTTAGAGGTGAGGGTGAGACGAGTGTGGTTGAGTCGAGGTGAGTGTTTTTGAGTTGTGAGTCGATTGAATGATTTTCGATGATTTTCAATGATTTTCGAGTTGTGGGTTCTGAGATCTATGGTAATGATTTTCTTGAGTCGAAGGGTTTTTTAAAATGTGTTTGGGTAAACTGATGATTTTGAGTTGATTCTGAGTGTGAGTCGAGTCTAGAAACGATGGGGAGGCGAGGGTGTGAGGGTGTGAGTCGAGAGTGGGTGGGTGATGTTTGTTTTCGAGAGAACTGGTCAGTGAGATTGGGTCTGTTGGTGTTGAAAGGCTGTGAGTCGAGGGCTGGGTGTCCTGAGTGAAGGTTTGTTGAGAATGAGGGTCTTGATGGTCGAGAGAGCGAGTGATGTTGTGAGGGTCGAGTCTTGAGTGAATCGAGGGTGGGTGATTGTGTTTAGGTGTGGGTTGTCTTGGGTCTGAGTCGAAAGGTGGTGAGACGAGGGTGTTTTGGTTACGAGGGTGAGTTGTGAGAGGTTCGAGTTTGAGGGAGTCTGAGTGTGAGGTTTTGGTCAGTCTAGATGTCGAGTCAAAAAAAAACGTTGGTTGAATAGCAATAACAAGTCAGGTCATCGCAATATTGAGTCAATTCATCGCAATATTTAGCAAGATCCATCGCAATATCCAAACTTTTTCATCGCAATATCACAAAAACTCACCATCGCAATGTGGAAAAAAAAAATTTGGCAGAGTTTCGTTTCTATAGTCCTTAAATCCGTCGCAAACACGATCGCAAAAGGCAATCGCAACCCACGTCGGAATAAGATAATCTGAATAACTTGATCGCAAAGTAGAACCCGAGGGTTATTGCGATCGGAATGTTCAAACTTGGTTACGTTACTATCGGAAAATGGCGAATTTCTATCGGAATGTGAAAAGATTATGCATCGGAATACTTAGACCCTTTTCAGATACGATACGTGAATAGACAACTTTTAAGAAAATAAGATAAACTAAAATAGAAAAACAAAAAGAAACTGATAGAATAAGACAAGATAAATAAATAAAAACTGATACCTTTTAATGAATAAGATTATCCCACCAATTTGATAGAAAAAAAAAATTGATTCCCACAAAAAAGTATGAAAAACTGATGATAGAAAGAATGATGACACGCAACTCCAAATTGTTTATCAGATTCGGGACAAAAAAATTGAAAAAGATTTTAGAAAGAAAGGAAAAAAAAATTATTACCAAATCAATAGATTAAAAAAAGGTCAATCCGAAGAATCAACCATGCTCTTGATACCAATTGTAGGATCGATGTTTTCTAAGGATTAGACATTGTTGGATTAATCTATTGACATAGATGATAAATGGAAGAACTTTAGAGAGAGAAAGAAGAGAGAGAAATGAGAGAGTTAAGAAGAAAGATGAAATGTGATTAAGTGAAATGGAAGTGAACCAACAACCCCTCCTAACATGCTAGGAGGGGGGTTTATATAGCCCACCCTACATGTGGGCTATATGGGCTATATTGGATCACGAGCCCAATATCATTGGAGTGACTGATCCTTTCTAAATACGTAAAAACGTATTTCCAACAGTATGGTTGTCTTGACACCAATTAGTGAACTTGGCACGTTCGGCATCGAAGATTCTGAATGCTTGACAATTGCTCCCCCTCAATTGTTGACCCGTGTTCTATCGAAAGAGCTGTAGTCGTCGTTTGAGTAGTCGCATCGTCGAGTATGTAGATACCAATTGTAGATAGCTATGGTTGTAGAGATGATATCTTCATAAAAACAAGACTTCTCTTGTTTTAACAAATAAATGCACTGAAACGTACATAGATTTGTGTGAGACCAAGTTATAAAGTAAACTTGATCCCTTACAAGGTTTGAAAGTAAACCTTGCCCGAGAAAATTAATTCCCGTTGTGAGCCAAAGCTTTCATAAGAAATACTTGACTTTAATGTGAAAACCGGGTTGCAGTCTGAAATAACTACAAGCCATTTAGGCATGTTTTATGAAATATTTACAACTTTTGTACGAACTCTATTTATGGCGCCGTGTCAATATTAATCAACATTTCTAAAGCCGTAAATATTATCATACCAAAAGACATGCCTTTGAAAAATAAAGTAAAAATATTTTTAGATTTTTCTAGATTTTTCAATTTTTATGGTTTTTATATGGTTTTATATTTTTGTATTTTGCTTTTGTGGATAAAAATATAAACAATATATACAAATGATCACAAAGGATACGGAGAATAGTTTACCACCACTATTCTTTCGCTTCATCTGCTAGTTCCTTAAGAGTCCCATGCGAGAATGTTCTCATTCCTAGCTTGTCGGCCAAAAATTCAATTCGAGCGCGGTCTAAAGCCTTCGTGAAAATATCCGCCAATTGATACTCAGATCGGACAAAGTAAAGCTCGATTACTCCATTTTCCACTTGCTCCTTGATGAAGTGGTAGCGAATGTCAATATGCTTCGACTGGGAGAATTGAACATTGTTGCAGCATAAGGAAATTGCACTCTTGTTGTCACAGTACATCGGAATTTTGTTGAAACCTAGACCATAGTCGGTTAATTGCGATCTCATCCAAAGAATTTGAGCACAGCAACCGGACATAGCTATGTATTCTTCTTCCGTACTTGAAATTGCAGCACTTTTCTGCCTTTTCGATGCCCAACTGATTAGTCGATCTCTTAGTAGTTGCAAAGTTCCACTCGTGCTACACCTTGTATCTTGACAACCCGCGTGATCCGCATATGCATATGCCATAAGTGCAATCGAAGATTCCTTCGAATACCAAAGTCCCCGATTAATGGTTCCTTTAAGATATCGAAAGATCCGTTTCACAGTAGACAAGTGTAACTCAGTAGGTCGAGTTTGATACCGAGCACACATACATATAGCAAACTGAAGATCAGGTCGACTAGCTGTGATATACAGAAGAGTACCGATCATTCCACGATACAGTGTTGGATCAACGGCAACTCCATGTGAGTCTGCATCAAGCTTAGTTCGTTCCACCATTGGAGTATCCACGAGATCACAAGATTCCATCTTATATTTCTTAAGCGATTCAAGGGCATACTTGGATTGATTAATAAAGATGCCTCTGAGACTCTGAGATATCTGAAGACCTAAGAAGAATGATACCTTTCCCATCATTGACATCTTAAACTTGGAAGACATGAGTGTCGCAAACTCATCGGATAAGGTTTGGGTCGAGGCTGCAAATATAATATCATCAACATATATTTGTACCATAATCATATCTTTACCTCGTTTCTGAATGAACAGCGTGGGATCCACCTTGCCTTTAGCGAAGCCTTGCGTAATGAGGAATTGTGACAATAGATCATACCATGCGCGAGGAGCTTGCTTCAACCCATAGAGAGCCTTCTTAAGCTTGTACACATGATTAGGATAATTAGGATTCACAAACCATCCGGCTGTTGAACATAGACCTCTTCCTTGATTTCACCATTCAGAAATGCCGTCTTCACATCCATCTGATAGACGATCATATTCATGTGGGCTGCATAAGCGAGGAATAGTCTAATAGCTTCCAAACGGGCAACAGGTGCAAAGGATTCCATAAAGTCGATGCCCAATAATTGCTTGTATCCACGAGCTACTAGTCGAGCTTTGTTCTTCAATATTCCACCTAACTCATCGAGTTTCACCTTGTAAACCCATTTCAAAGTGAGTAACTGCACTTGATCCGGGCATCGGACAAGTTCCCATACTTCAAGACGTATAAATTCATTAAGTTCTTCTTGCATAGCTTCTATCCAACATGATTGAGTAAAAGCTTGTTGCCATGTCATAGGTTCAACTTTAGTGAGAAAAGCATCAAAGTCACAAAACATTGCACTTTCTTGTAACTGACTTCGTGTAGATACCGGACGATTAGGGTCACCAATAATAGAATCTATAGGATGATCCTTTGTCCACTTGCTGTCATGTTCATGAATCCGTGGATTGGAGTAAACTGTAGAAGGAGCTTCCTCTGAGGTGGACTACCCGGCTTGAATAGGGTCGGGAATAGGTACACCAAAGAATGGAAGTTCACGCATTTGAGCGAATTCCAAATCATGATCATCATCATCCTCTTCATCATCAATAGGCATGACATGGGTAGTTGAAGCAGGTGTTGGTTGAGAATTACTTGTTGATGGTATATCTAGACCAATTGTAGGTGCAGAGGTATCTGATTGTGCAACGGTTGCTAGAGCGACAACTTCGGTTACCAGAGCTATTATTTCAGGTTCTAGAGCAACAATACTTGGAGGAGTAAAGAATTCATCAAAGAACGGTTGAAACAACGTATCCCAATCAGTCCTAGAAGGTGGTGTAAATGATGATGAAGTAGGGTTGTTTGGGACAAGACCAGAACTAATATTATTGGGCCCCATTTCATGAAGTGCGGGTTCAGAGCTGCTTTGCTTAGAAGCCATAGGTTCCCGCGCCAACATTTCATGAACTAATATTGTTGGAAATACGTTTTTCCAAGGAAAGTCTCGGTCACATCATTATTAGCATAGATCACGAGCTATAGACTATTTAGGACATTGTAACTTGGAGTGACCTCCCTTTGGGGGAGATTGTTGGAAATACGTTTTTACGTATTTAGAAAGGATCGGTCACTCCAATGATATTGGGCTCGTGATCCAATATAGCCCATATATCCCACATGTAGGGTGGGCTATATAAACCCCCTCCTAGCATGTTAGGAGGGGTCGAACACTTTCATTTATCACATTCCATCTTTCTTTCATCTTCTCTCCTTTCTCTCTCTACCTTTCTCTCTCTAAGTTCTTTCTTTCCCATCCATATCAATAGATTAATCATAGATTGCCTAATCCTTAGAAAACACGATTCTACAATTGGTATCAGAGCGTCTGAGTCGATGTTGGTCCGAGTCCAAGTCTAGTGAGTCGAGTCTAACTTACGATTCCATCGGAATGTTAACAATGAAAGGCATCGGAATGTCAACAATTAAAAACACCATCGGAATGTCAAAACAAAACAACACCATCGGAATGAGTGTTGGAAAGCTCGATCGGAATGTGATCGGAAACCCTTGTCGGAATGTGATTGGAAAGACCCTTGTCGGAATGTGATCGGAAAGACCCTTGTCGGAATCCTTAAAGACAAATCTGTCGGAATGTTTAAAACCCTTTTCCGACGGGTGAAGTTTCAAAACAGAAACAGATCGAGTTAAAAAATGCTAAAAAACAAAAATATTAGAATAAAAAACTGATACTTTATAAATTTTTGTGACAAATCCCAAACAAGAAAAAAAAACAAGCATAAAAAGTATTTAAAACTAAAAAAGTATTTATCAAAAGTATTTAAAACACAGATCGAGACCAATAGACTGATATCTAAATATTGAACTGAAACTTTTGTTATTTTTAAAATAAAACTGATACTTTTTAAATAACTTTTAAGATAAAGAAACAAAAATCAAGAATTAAGATAAACTTTAAAAGAACGAAAGAAAAAGAAAAGAAAAAAAAGTAAAAATAAAATTTTACCAAATCAATAGATCAAAACACGTCAATCTGAAGAATTAACCAAGCTCTTGATACCATTTGTAGGATATGTAAATCTTGCTTATGTTTTAGAGAGAGAAAGAGATAGAGAGATATTGGACTTCACACAATTCTAGAGAGAGAAACTAATGAGAACTATGTGTAAAAATGAATAACCACACACCCTCTTCATCTAAGGAGAGGGTTTATATACCCAAGCCCTTGTCATGGGCTTGGGCTTACATTTGGGCCGGCCTACACATGTTGTAGGCTAGGCTTTGGTTTGTTTATTAAATGAAGATAAGTAACTAAACTACAAGCTATTACATGGACTATTGTTGGAGTGACCGATCCTTCTTAATACGTAAAACGTATTTCCAACAATCTAGCCTTGTGTCGTTAAATTGTGAAGTAGGCAACGTTGTGTAGATTGGTCCTAGCTAAAGATTAGGTCTCGACATTTAGCTTAGTATCGGAAAATAATGTAAGCGACGATGTAACGTTTTCTCCGCCAAGAAGGGAGCTTGTGGATATAGTGGAAATCTTGAGTAGGTGTACTCGAGGAGTGGAGTAGAAACGAGGATAGAGCCTCGTTGTCGAACCACTATAAATCTTGGTGTCTTCCCACTAGGTTGTCTCCTTCCTTACTCTTTACTTATTTCATTATCATTACACTTAACTATTATCTTTACTAGTGCATTTGAATTGAACCTAATCATTATGCAACTTAGCTTCAAGTAAAAGATAGTTTTGATACAAACCAAATTGAAAGTAATTTTAATTTGGTTGTCAATCGAAGAGAAACTATTCAACCCCCCCTTCTAGTTTCTACAAATACGATTAATGGTGAATCATATATAGTATTATAATCATATATAGCGAGGGTTGATTCATACCTTTTTGTCCTTAGGAGGTACGCCTGGAGATTTGTTCTTATTTTTAACATCTTTGGCACCAAAGAAACCCTCTGTTTTCTTTGCCTCATCCGCGCTCCACTTTCCATGAAGCTCAAGATTACCAAAAACTAGATCTACCAACTCAAGTTCTTGGCGAGCATGCATGTCAGTAGAACTCTAGTCCTTGATGGTTGGTCTTGATCGAAGGACTGAGAATCGGTCATACTTTGTAGAATCAAGATAAAGGAGCTACACACAATACCGAAAAAGTAGGTTGATATAAAGATCAAAATATGATAAATATTTAGTCTTACAAACATATATGAAAGATATATGATTCATGATGAATCATATATGATTCATGATGAATCATATATGTTTCATCATGGAACATATATGATTCATGATGAAACATATATGTTTCATGATGAAACATATATGATTCATCAAGAATGTTAAAATTATTTAAAAATGTAAAACATAAAAAATAAAAATAAAAAGATAGGGAACTTACAATCAGAAAATACAAGGGACCTTAAAAATGAATCATATATGTTTCATCATGGAACATATATGATTCATGATGAAACATATATGTTTCATGATGAAACATATATGATTCATCAAGAATGTTAAAATTACTTAAAAATGTAAAACATAAAAAACAAAAATAAAAAGATAGGGAACTTACCATCAGAAAATACAAGGGACAGTGAGAATCGTAGGTTCTACACCTTCTTGAAGACAACAAGAGTGAATGAAACGGCACCAGTCCACTTTAGCGATATCCGTTTCTTCATAAATATGGCGAACCACATTAATCCTTGGAATTGCTTTCATAGTGTCCGCATCACCCATTACAATCACAAAAAGTGTCAGGAAGTTGAGTTTAAACATAAAGTCAATTTCCTTCGCCTTAATCAACTTTTGACTGATGTCCTTAGCCGTGATTTGTTTCGGACCCTTTGGCGCAAAATGTTGTTGCCGTGACCTCACAACACCGTCCTTTGAAGATCTCTTCGGCGAATCAAACAAGGAAATTCCACCAATAGGAAGTCCTTAAATTTCATGGATATTCTCGGGCATGACTTGAAGCTGCATGTATCAATCTTAAAGTCGTAGGTGGATTTTTTGAAAGCTTTAACAGCAACCTCGCTACACGATTTGGCAAATTATCAACCTTAAGACCCCACCAGTCAGAAAACCCAATCTCATTCAAAAACTCTTCCATGTCAACATAATTAGCCTTGTTTATCACCTCAAAAAGCGGCGTCGGTACAATTCTTCTAAAAAGCGGTGGAAACTTATTCGAGTACTCAACCTTCTTAGCCTGTTCCGCAGTAAGAGGTTTCTTCTTCACGGTTTTTGGAACCACCATCTACTTTTTAAATGGTGATTCATAACAAACCAAGGTGGACTCTTTGCTCTCACCATGCACAGCGCCCTCTTCTTTCATAATCTTTGGCTTTTTCCTGGTACCAACTTTGGCAGCTACCTTTCGTTTTCTATCGACCTTGGCTTTGCTCTCACTATGCACAGCGGCCCTTCTTTCAAAACCTTTGGTTTTTTCCCTGTACCAACTTTGGCAGCTACCTTCCTAACACGTTTCTTAGGCGTTTTCTTACTCACCTTTTCAACTTTAACCAACTCTTCAACCACATCCTCATCCAATGTATCATCCGTATGTATTCGCTCATCAGATTCATCACTCCCACTCTCAGCCACATACTCACTCCCACTCTCGGCCGGCTCCTCACTCCCAATCTTGGCTAGCTCATCACTGTTCCCATCATCACTACCACTCTTAGCTGGCTCATCATTACCACTCTCAGCTGACTCATCACCTTTCCCATCATCGCCGTCCTTTCCGACCTCACTACCCCCTACGTCAGAAACAACCTTTTCCCCCTTATCCTCATTACCCTTTACATCAGTCGACTCCTTATCCTCGGCAACTCCCCCCCCCCCCCCCTTATCCTCAGCAGCTTTACCTCTTCGAGAGAACACAACTTTAAATTTAGTAGGATAGTTGGGTCTGTCAGTGATTGGCAGGAGGTGGTTGTGTTACTTTTTCGGCAACTCCTGGTTCCACGCCAAGTGGAGGTGGTTCAGGATTATCTATGCTAGATTGTCTAGTTTTCATAGTGGTTTTAGGGGGCGGGGTTGTTTTAGTAGCTGTTGTTTTAGGAGGTGTGGTTGTTTTAGGAGTTTTACTTTTAGGAGGTGTGGTTATTTTAGGAGCTGTAGTTTTAGGAGGCATGGTTGTTTTAGCAGTTGTAGTTTTAGTAGCTGCACAAGAAAACACAAAACACATTAAACAAAACAATAAAAAGTACACAATAGTACAAAAAATAGTACACAATCATATATGAATCCAGACGAAACATATATGTTTCACCATGAAACATATATGTTTCACCATGAAACATATATGTTTCGTCAGGATACAAGATAACAAAGCTATTTCCATTTAATCGTAACAAAGCTATTTCCATTTCATAAATGAAACATATATGATTCATGGTGTATCATATATGTTCCACCATGAAACATATATGATTCGTCAAGATACAAGATAACAAAGCTATTTCTATTTAATCGTAACAAAGCTATTTCCATTTCATAAATAAAAGATATATGATTCATGGTGGATCATATATGATTCACCATCTAATCGTAACAAAGCTATTTCCATTTCATAAATCAAGATAAGTCTCTAAATAAGCGTAATAAGCATAAAACCATGATAACATATCAGATAAGCATAATAAGCATAATCAAAAAGCATTAAAAAAAACATGATTAACTGGATAGAATGATCATTACCAGCTTCTTCAGACGGGTTAAATGATGATCGGAGCTTAGCCTTGTTAGCAGCAGCATACTCTAACCGAATATCCATAAATCCGACAAAAATTGGGTTAGGTTAAGATTAGATGGTGGGATTAGATCTGGTATATAACAGAGGTGGTTGGAATGGTGGAGATATGGTGGTTGGGGTGGTTACGGTGTAAAGAGAAGACGGTGGTTGGGGTGGTGGTTGGTAACCGGTGTAGAGAGAAAGGGTGTGAGAAAAGAGTGTGTGTGTGAAAAAATGAAAGGTAAACACGTTTTTATTTTATTTTTATTAAATTGAAATGAAAAAACGTGAACCGTAGATATTAAAAAATGGAGGACCAGGATTGTTTTTTTTTTTTTTTGTCTATGATACAAATGGGATATATGTGAAACTTTTTCCCATCTAAAAATATCAAAAATCAAATAATAAAAGTTACATTCTTAAAACCTTATCTCTTTTTCTCACATAAACCTAAAAGGCACCCGCGTCCGCGTCGATTTCCAACATGAATGACGTATACAACTTATCCCTATTTCACAGTATTAAGGGGGTGTTTGGTTTGGCTTATATAATGTAAGCCCATTTCGGCTTATATAACATAAGCCCCAATTTTATGGCTAATTTGAAAACCTATGGGCTTATATAAGTTTATTATATCATGACAAACTTATATAAGCCCCTAAGTCTCAAAATAAGCCACCAAATTAAGGCTTATGTTAAATAAGCCGAAAATAAGCCATATTTCGACTTATATTTCATAAACCCTAATTTTTAAGCGTATTTGGAGACTTATGGGCTTATATGAGTTTATTATATCATAATGAACTCATATAAGCCGATAAGTCTCCAAATAAACCACAAAATTAAAGCTTATGTTATATAAGCCTGCGTTATATAAGCCAAACCAAACAGCCCTTAAGTATATGCATCTAAGTTCAAAAAAAGGTATATGCATCTACTAAGTACGATTTTTTTCTACACGTGCAAATTCTCAAAATACCTCTTTTGTAAAGGTGTTTGTGAAAAATGTCCCAAATTTTTCATTTTCTGTAAATATTCGAGGCATCTCGAGGCATCCGAGACACCTTGCACCATGACACGTGTCTGACAAAAGTACAAGATGTCTCGAAATGCCTAAAATACCTCGGATGCTTCAGGACACGTGTCACTTTATGAGAAAAGATGCTTCGAATCCCTTGAAACAGCTTGAGAAACAAAAAAAAATTGGAACAAACAACACTCACAACCCTTGTGTATGGGGGCATTTATAGAATTTGCCCTTTCTACACTATGACACAGTAACTTTTTGAGTAATTTTACAGTACGATCCAGCCATATCGTAAATTTCAAAAACGATGACTAGCCTCCACGTGTATAAGAGAGACGAGTGACAAGTGGCTAGGTACCATCTATTTACCTACGTGTACAAAAACACAAACCTTAACTCGAAGCGATCTAATAAGTAAATAAATATAAGTAACGTACAAGTATCTAGCAAACTAGCACTCGATTGATATATGGGTTTATTTCGTAATTTTTGGGACGAAGCTCTAGCCAGGAGCATCGTTATAATCCGACCTAATGGTTCCGTTGGGTCGGATTCTAACCCGCCTTCTCCTGCTGGATCTAGTGTTGCCAGTTCACCCTTATCAGGTAAAAAATATTACATATTATTCATGTAAGGATGAAATAAGAAAATAAAATGATCAAGTATATTTAAAATAAATTAAACGAAATTATTTTGATACACCAAATGTATTTAAGTTGTATTTAAAAAAAATCGATGTTTCGTGTGTAAAAAAATTCACTCAAAGAAAAATAGTGGGTCCCAAAAGGTGGAAGGTGGTGTTAATTAGGGGTCTTTTTATTGCAAGAGTATTTTGGTGTGTCGGTTTTAAGATACTTAAAGTTGATGTGACGATGATGTGACTGGTTTTTTTTTTTTTATCGGGTTATATAGTATCGAGCGTTCTTACTACGTGCACGCATACATGTGTAGATATTATGTGTTTCGCTGATATAAAAAATATGTAATTTCGACTTTTGTGGAAAAGTAATACTTTTTTTTTTAATAATTTTTGTTATGTTATAAAACTGTGAAACATAAAGTGTGAAATAAAAAATATAAAGTTTAATAAAACAGTGAATTGTCAAAAAAATACAGAACAGAAACTGACAGAAAACTGTGTTGTACGTAACAGGGGAAAAAAAGGGTATTTGGAGTTTTTTTTTTTACGGGTTTAGTGGAATTGATAACATCACTCATGTATTTTTCTTCGCCATGTCTCTTGACTTTGACTTTTAGCCAATGTTTTTAAACACCGATCCATCCGATCGGTCAACCGGTTGATCCGGTTCTGAAAAAAAAAGGTCATATTAATCCGGGGTTTTATATTTTTGAAACCCGGTTAGACTCGTCGGGTTTGTGGTGACCCAGGTCAATCAGGTTCTCAAGACCTGGCAGGGTTTTGATTTTTCGGATTTCTTTTTTTTTAAGTATGTAAATTTTACGCGATGTAATTTTATTTTACATATTATATTTGTTGGTAAACAATTTATACCTTTAATATACGAAAGTTTTTATGGGTTTCATATATAATTTATTTTAATTATTAAAAATATGAAGAAAAAAATTATTTTTTTTATAAAACCGGGTTGACCCGAACTCAGTGACTCAACCCGGTTATTTAAAAACCGGGTTTCAAAACATTTCTTTTTGAATTTAAAAAGAAAGGTTTTTGAGCAGTGAAATGATATTTACTTTAGATACAACACATACATTTAGTGAGTCCGAACTTCACAAAAATATCACGTTTTGTAGCAATTTTTTCAACAGTCTCGAACAAACCTCCACTTGTCGCCGAAAGATTATAACCTGTGCGAGTTTTTTGGTTTGTATAGCAGCGTCTCCACGCGAGGATCACAAGAAATTGACACTAAAGAAAGCGACTTCCAACGCAGCTCGAATCCTCGAGTCTAAAAGTTCAAAGGATTACGAGTGGTTTGTTATCTTAGCCAAATGACTTCGATCAATCATTCTAGGGTTTTTTATAAGTTACAATCTAACTGACGATCTTTTTGTGAGATGATGTTATTAGGTTCATGTGGAATTCTATGGATCGTTGAGTGGAAGAAGATCTAATCAGACGACACAACTAAGGCGTTCTCATTGTATCATAACTAATGTGCAAAATGTATATCTGCAAAATATGTACGAATGTACAGTATTGCAGCCCCTGAGACGTATGATCAATGTGGCGTAGCATAATGTATCATACTCAATAAGATCGACGTTCACAAGCCACAGATAACTATGTGCTAATCAGGAAAGTTAGTGCTAGCTGCTTACCATCGATAATTATGGCTTTGTAAACATGTAAAATCGAGCGATCACGATGAAGTGTTGATCATTGTATAATAAGCATCGTATTCTAGTTCTTTTTGTCTTACGGGTTCTGCAACAGTTGGGACATGGGAGGGGGTCGTTAAGGGATTACTTAAAATCAAGTGCTTATATGATTTGGAATTAGTACCTCCCGAACAACTTATTTTAATTGTGCGTAACTGCGTATCAGCTTATTCTTTCTGAAATAAGCCATTTATTTCAGAAAATCACCTAAGCTTATGGGCTTAAAAACAGAAACGTTGGTCAGTCAAAGCCTAAGCCCTAAAGAGGAGGTACATTAAGCCAGAACCAATGGGCTTGATTATAAGCAAAATTGGAATGAATAAGTCCACCTGTTAACATCAGTTAATAGTTGGGGTTTTTTCCTGGGTAACTATGGTTTTCGACCTTTCGGCCGACTAATCCACGAGTATCGAACCCACCACCACATACTCAAACCAGGTAAAGCCGTCCATTTTTGGGAGGTAGGCCGAAGGCATCACAAGATCAAGAGGAGCCATCTTGATTCGGACTAGAGGAGGAAGGAACCTGAGCCCATAGGTATAGGAATCAATCCAATCCATTGTCTAGTTGCCAATTAGAGTAGAGCCAAAGGCAGCTATCGCGATGAATTGTGGCCACATGTAAAAACAGACGAGTTACTTTATGTTCAACTTATCTAGGGAAGACTGGTCTTAGACTCTAATGCACGCACACCCCCTGGCCCCTACTAGGACTAGGAGTCTTAAGAGTATGCCATCATCGTTTAACTGGGTTTTGAGACTTCCCTCGACAACATCAGAATCCCCAACCATTAGACCTCTGAATAACTATCGGCCAATGTTAGGGATTAGTTGTACTGTTGCTCTAGTAGGGTTGAAAGGTCCTCAACTTGAGTAACCATTGCAACCAAAGCAAGACGGGTGAAACCGTGGAAACTAAATGGTTCTGGATCATCAAACATGAGTCACAGCTTATCAAACACTAAACCTTTCGACAATCGACACACAAAGTAAAAAAGGTAGCCAACTTCACATCCAACCAACCAACCAACTGTATAACAATGATAAAATATGTACAAAGATTCACATCTCCCTAGGGTTTTTGAACAACATCTATAGCAATTTGTTTTTCGTTTTTCTTGTTTTACCATCTACAAGGGTCGGAACTGGAGGTCGTATAACCTCCTTGCTGTTTCGACACAGCAGAAATACCCGTCTTTTGTCTTCCTTTTTTTTGATTTTTTTGATTTTTTGATTTTTTTTGTCTTTTTTTGGGGGGGAATTTTACCTTCTCCATGAAGTTGCTTTGATGGTTTTTCTCCTACCATTTATTTCTGACAGCCGATCCGCATCCTTCGGATGGGACAAATCAAATGGTATTATCACTAAAAATATTATTTTTCATTTTTCGACGGCAAAACTGATCATCAAGGGAGAAACATCCCTCCATTCGTCACCCATTTCACAAATGCATCAGGGTACTCGCCTGCTGCCTGGTTTCCACCACCTTGCTCCTCTCTCTGAAAGGATTCCCGAACAAGTAATAATTAGATCACGTGACCAAAGTATACCATCGCTAAACACACACAAAAATCGGTGGAGGAAAACAAACTTACCCTCGAATGAAGACATGATTCAGAATCACATGGTACGGGGCACATTCCTTTGACCACATTCTCAGACGATTGACAACCAAAAGGGGAGCCCGTGAGCCTGGAAATAACAAAGTAAAGGATTTAAACAATATAATGACTAACAACACGCATTTCTGGTAATGATAAGATGGCTGCTTACATTTCATATGGGTCATCTTCACATGAATTACCGGATGAAGAAATCCAGTCGACATCAAGAAAATTTGAGCAGTTGAAAGAATCCAAACGTTTATTGTAGAATATACGGTCACTGTTGGGATAATCATCACAATGAGTATCTACGAAAAGCTGTCGACGAGGCATTGAATGCGCAAACCTACATAGATTACAAACCTTAATACCAAAACAGGCTACAACTTTGAACCACTAATATCCTTTTTAGATACATAATATAAGAACAATGGACAGCAACAAGCACAAAGCGATATACAGATGTTCAAAAGGTTGCGATATAATATTGACAGAAGTAACAATAGATTGCCGATGAGAACAAACCTGGGATAAGATGAATCACTTTCACAAGTCGAGATTTCAGGAGATGATTCAGACAGGGCATTGCCATTAGCTTGTGCTTTTTCACGATACCGATGCTCAGATTCTTCATTCTGCCCAATATCCATTGCTGATCTGGTAATGGTGCCGTCTGACAATGACCTTTGATGTGATCCCCTGCATATGCAGAGAGGTACCGATATTATCTATTTCTCAAAAAATGCCAAGAATATGTAGCTCAGCTAGAAGATAGAAAGCAATGTACCTTGTGTTTTCCTCGAGAAAATTAGAGCCACGGCTTCCAACATTTTGATACTGGTCGGAGTCCAATTCCCATAATGCTGGTCTACCAACTTGTGGCTGATAATGACCCAGAAATCTGCTCAAGCAATGACCCAATTAAGAATGCTATGACAGGTAATAGGATGTGGATTATATGTCAAGTGAGCAGCAATTAATGCAGCCTGTCTCCTTTTATAATCAGCCCAATGAGCGAGACAATAATTTATAAACTGATGAAACGCTAACATCTACTGCAAGTTATGCAACCATTATTAGCTACACTGAACACATGATTGAACGTACATGTGTAACACATTATCACTAAAACTATAGAAATGAAGTTCAAAGCAAGGTTGGTTTAGCTTACACATTGATGGCGTCCTGTTTTTGAGCATCCATGTACGCATTACTGTAGTAGCGTTGCAGAGTTCTGAAGAATTCCTGGGACTGAGTTGCTGCCTTCCACTGGCCTCTTCTTTGACTGAATATCTGCAAAATAAATTCAATGATTATGAATTTTAGTTGAAGTATTCTATAAGCTCCTCTAAAGATGTTAAACGCCATCCTTGGAGATGTCCATATATAAGTACACATATGAGTCTCGGATAAAGGTTACGTAATTTTTTCACATACCTTATTGTGAGCTGCGGATCCACCATATTGTAGTGCAAGGGTGTCACCCATTCTCTCATAAACCGCCATCAAATCATCTGCTAGAGGAGTATCAAGTTCTATAGTTGGTACATCTATACATCCTAACACATGCAACTGATGGCCAAGTGCAGCCCAACCATAGGCAAACTGGGCCACATTTGTTCGATCCAAACAATCTATACAGTTTGTTCTTAGGACCCCTGTCTGATATCTAGGAGGCTTCCCACTAGATTTGCTACTTGTATCGCAGCTATCATGACTAAACTCTTTACACAAGATGTCACTACCACCGTTCTCAGTATCATGATTCTGCAAACTGAGATGAACACCACTTTCAATCCTGCATAAACGATTACAAAGTCAGAATCCACAGCAAGTACTAAAAATCTAGAGGTTAAGGTGCATTGCCAAGAGCGTTATAATGCAAGCCGTTAAAATATGAATCTATGAAACAAAAGAAATACGTCTTACTCAGTATGATCCAATAACTCATCAAATAACTCTTTAGTCTTCGAGTTTGGGGCTACTTGACAATAGAAGATGCCAGTTAGGTTCAACGCATAAGTAGCAACTTTTCCCAAAAGTGCCAACACATTCTTAGATCTGTTGAGAAACAAAACATAGATTTACGATTTGTTGTAGAATGCAATTACTTAAGGAAAGAGCCAAAAATTATGGAAGAAAATAATGTTTACTTCCGGGAATATTTGTTTAGATCCCAGTGAAGAAACTTCAAGCGACTTTCTGCGGGTAAATCTCTATTAATCGACTCAATAGCATTAGCAAATTCCAAACGAAGAATGGATTCCCGCGGTTTCTTTTCTCTGGTCTGTAAAAAAGATGGTGACCGACATAAGTTAGAGAGACCATGGCAGGGAGTCTAAAAGTTAGAGCAAAATTTAATAGAAGTGTAAAACAAGAGATTGTTTACCTTAACTAAATTTAATATAATAATTGGATTTCCATATCTAGTGTACAGATTCTGGAAGTGGAGCCTGGTTGCCTCATAATTACGGTCGTTCTGCGACACTAAACGAATAAATAATGGTTAGCAAATTATAAAACGGAAACAATAACTAGACTGCGTGTGTTGTTTATACTTACAGACAATGTCAGGCTTCATATTCAATCGTGAAGTTTCCTGTGACCAGAACAAGGGTATTGAACCTCGATTTTGAACGATAGAGCTTATATGCACGGGACAGCCTTCTGGAACATCTTCAAAAACTATCTGCTCTGTTTCAACATCATTGGCAACACGCCCCTCCGCATTCACCCCTCTTTTCAAATATCTACACAATATATAGAGTCATGTGAGACTGCTACCTACTTCCACATGGCACCGAGGCACCGAAAAAGGTCATATATACGCTGACAAAGATTAAAAAATAAAAGTAATCAAACCTCGTCCCAGCATAATGGCGAGATCGTCTAGCAATGAGGGTCAACATGAACTCCTTTTCAGATATTAAGAGTTTCACCTGAATTTGCAAAAAAGAAAAGATACATTACTTGTTTATATGTGTAGCTTCTCAATCATCAGCAACTATATAAAGTATGTTTTTGGACTACGGGATGATATATTCTTACTGTTAAATCTACAGATACATACTATTGTGGAAATAAAGCGACAACCAACTAGTATTTATGAAACTCAGAGAAAAAACCAACAAAATCAAGATTATCTAATAAGAGACTGGAACGAGAAGTTAATTCTGGTCATTAGGGTTTATCTCGCTAAATTACTTGTTATATAATTCTTATCAACAAAGATACCTGCTTGAAGAACCCGTGAATTAGCGCTACCGTCCAAAGGTTATTCTGCAGCTGGTTGTGGATTCCAGTAGTCAAAAACTCATTCCAGACGAACATAGCTTCATTAACACGCTGGCCTGCTTCATGAGCAGACAAATTCTTTTGAAGACTCTGCATCAGATGGTAGGAGTAGCTGAAGTAGAAATCCTTCGTAAGATCCACCGAGGAGAGAAGCTTCTTGTATCTATTTAATCAAAAAATATATCAAGTAAACGTCAACAAGCTCAACTGAACTTTAAAAGAAATATAAATGTAAATACGAACACTGCCGACTTAAAAAAATTAGACCTAAATATATAGTCACGATAAAAAGTGAGATTCCTGTCAAACCCTGATGATACCTCGTCTCATTCAACAAAAATAACATCACAGCGGCAATGGACTTCGCCCCTGTAATTTGCAGGAAATAAACTGGCAAAAATGCCTCCTATGAAATAATAGTGACTAGAGGCATGTTTGAAACAAGAAATGCCCTACACATATGCTAAGATTTAGCATCACGCATATGGGAAGTCAATTATATGTAGCTAAAGGTCGACATTTAAGGTACACAAACACATATATGTAAAACTATCAGAAAAGCACAAGTAATCTAAAGTTAGAAACGCTCATATCTCGATATATTATCACATGTCCATATATATAGTGCAAGGATTACCTCAACCACAATATCAAAGAAAGAAGCTCAAGGGAGAGACTAAATGTCCAAGGCGGGATATGTCAGTTATAAGTATTAATAAATAAATGAGAAATGGGATGATACAATGGTTAACAAGTAATTTCGGACTTCTAATATCTTTGTATGTCACAAAAAATAATAAGTACATTTGACATTTACATGCAGAATTGACGAAAGACCTGTTCTCATTTTTAGAATCATCCACACTGGATGCTTTAGTAGAATCGGAAAGAGGCAAGATCACGCTCTGGGCAATTGAATACACTGCATGACCACAAATCACACCAACCTTCCTTCTTTGTGTAACGAGCAGCATATAATAAGGTCCCAAAAACTTTATGAACCCTATAATCAGAAAACATGCCAACTAGACGGTTAATTACTTTGAAAGATATTCATTAATTTGAAAAACATTTGAATGAAGCATACCAACAATGCCGTAACAAGGAGTAACGAATTTTAACCCTCCTGTAGACTTATTCCCAAGATTGATGCGCTGAAGCAACTCGGAGCATTCACTTTCTGTGTACAAAGTAGAATCTTCAGTTATGTTTAGCTCGAAAGCGCCTGACTTTTCAATCTTTAGTACCCTCCAAACTGATCTGTTCTTGGTGCGTCCAACCAAGTAATAATTCTGTTGCAGAAACAAATGTGGAAACTCTTTAGTGACTAGAAAATCAGGCGAAGTGGTATTGCAATTTGGTAGGTTCCAAAAGCTTCGATTTCATTATCACGAGAAAGGAAGTTTAATTAATCATATAGCGACAAATAGAAGCGGGCACGCGCATAACTAAAAGACTACTTGGCCATTGTCAGTCCCTAAATCAAATAGGTAAGATTCTCAGATAAACAGCCCTAGATTAAATGCTAAAAAGTTAGACCTGAGGCATAGATAACGTCATAAAGCTTCAATCCAACAGGATGCTCCAACTCTATCAGACTATGGTTATAAAGGCACTTTCGTCCAAAATAGTACAAGTATTGAACTTCCCGAAAATCAGGACATCAAGATTGTACACGAACAGTCTGGTCGACTATTAAAGTAAGTATCATACATAATTACATCACTTCACACAGACACACACCGACACACATAAATGCATTTGTCAAGCACTAGCATTAACAACACGTTCGTCACACCATATACGCACATATATTTATATATACGAAGTCAGTAACGATCAACCCATACTTCTTTAACCTGATGCGATCAAATAGTATGAAAGTCAACATCATCAATATCGCAACACATAAAACAGCTCAAAACTAACGCACACCATCAGTCCATAACTTCATACACAATTGTTCACGCAATAAAGTTTTCCGAATCTCGTAGGCGCACTTGTATGACTATTTAAGTACATGATGCTACATTATTATGTCGTTTCACATCTCTACGTCCCATGAATGCATTAACGACAAACTAACATTAACAATACACGTTAAACACACGATACACACACACGTTATATACAAAAACACCAACAAACTTTCTATAACTGTCGACATTATAACCTTTACAGAACCTCCGGTTGGCTATATACGTAAAAAAAATCACACATTACTACGTCGCTTCACATCCCTAACACATAAACTCATTAACCACATACAATCAAATCATAGTTTAATCAATCACAGCACAAATCAAGTCAACATCATCATCAAAAACAGCTACAGATATACGTTACACGGCCTGGTTGGCCATTTGACATCCCTAACCCACATACGACATATACACAAAAACATCAACTATTGAATCATATCATAAACAAAGTCAACTTCATCAACATCGTCATCAAACACAATCGCTATCATCCTACGGTATCTATAACAATTACACATTATTACAAAAAGAAACATAATTGAAACTACTAATTCAAAATCTAAGCATACGCAGCGTAACTCGTATATTAGAATATTCGCGCAAATTATATAAACCTTTTTTTCTGATCAATCATATGGTAAACAAAGTCAACTTGATCATCATCATCATCAAAGACAGCTACACGTAACACAAACAACTGCTATCATCCTACAGCATCTATAACAATCACATATATCAACTAATACAAAAAACTAGCATACGCATAGCAACTTGTATAACAAATCATTCACGCAGACCTTCTCTATTTAACCCTACATAAACAAAGTCAAAATCATCATATCCTACGGCATCTATAACAATCAAATATCATATCAACAAAACGACTAACTCAAAAATGTAGCATTCGCAGCGCAAATTATATAAACCTTTTCTAGTTAATCAATCATAAGATAAACAAAGTCAACTTCATCATCATCAAAATCAAAAACAGCTACACGTAACAGCATCCACAACAATCACATATATCAACAAAACAACTAATACAAAAACTTATCAAATGCAGCGTAACCTGTATAATAAATCATCAACGCTAATTATATATAGTTTAATCATATCATAAACAAAGTCAACTTCATCATCATCAAAAACAGGTACTAATTGCTGTATCAGCTCGGGCTCAAAACAACTACTATAAAATCTAACAAATGCGTCGTAACTCGTACATCAAATTATTCACACAAACAAAGACAAATTCATCCTCATCAGAAACTAATAGAAAACAACTGCATCATCATCCGCAGCAAAAACTAATAGAAAACAACTACATCGCCACGCGTATAAACAAACAAATAAATTGTCGAAATGTTTGATATGATAAACAAAACGACTAATACAAAATCTAGCATACGCGGCGTAACTTATACATCAAATTATCCACGCAAACAAAGTCAACTTCATCATCATCAAAAACTAAGACTCCGTTACACAAAACAACTACATAATGCATATAAACAAACAAGGAAGCTGGAAATGTATACCGATTTGGTCTGATATAGCCTAGATTTATGCAAGTGAAAGTTAATCATATCATTAATCATATCATCGTCAAAAACAGTTACTAATCGCCTGAGCTCGTTCCGTAACAGCTCGAGCTCAAAACAACCAATACAAAACGCAAACAAAGTCAACTACATCACCACGCGTATAAACAAACAAAGAAAGAAACAAGTTATCAGAAATGTATACCGATTTAGTCTGATACAGCCTAGATTTATACATCAAAAACAGATACTAATCGCCTGAGCTAGCTCTGTATCAGCTCGAGCGTAACTTATACACGTAACATAACATCATCCTACGGCATCTATAACAATCACATATATCAACTTCATCAAACTAACACAAAAAACTAGCAAACGCGTAACTTGTACATCAAATTATCCACGCAAACAAAGTCAACTTCATCCTCATCAAAAACTTACACAAAACTACATCACCGCGCTCGCTCGTTATCAGCTCGGGCGTAACTTATACATCAAATTATTCACACAAACAAAGTCAACTTCATCATTATCATCATTCATCATCAAAAACTAATACAAAACAAGTACTAATCGCCTAGATTTAAAATGTATACCGATTTGGTCTGATACAGCCTAGATTTATGCAAATACGCAGCAGCTTAACTTGTAACATAAATTATATCATAATCAAAAACAGGTACTAATCGCCTGAGCTCGCTCTGTATCAGCTCGGGCTCAAAACAACTACTACAAAATCTAACAAATGCGGCGTAACTCGTACATCAAATTATTCACACAAAACAACTAATAGGCCGTTACACAAAACAACGACATAGCTCGTATAAATAAACAAAGTCAACTTCATCATCATCATCAAAAACTAACACAAAACAACGACATCACAGCGCGTAAAACAAACAAGTTAATTCAAAATGTATACCGATTTGGTCTGATAAAGCCTAGATTTATGCAAGTAAGCATTCGACACTTTCGGCATCTCCTTGATCCAATCCATACCTTATCGCCCGAGCTCCGTAATCAGCTCGGGCTCAACAATCACTGTAACAAACAAACAAACAACTCAATTAACACATAAACGAGTTAAATCGAAATCATCAGGTGAAAAAAAATTAAATCTAAAACAACAAACAAACCTTCCGATAATCACGGTAACTGAAATAACAGAATCGTAACAAACCTTCCGATAATCACGGTAACTGAAATAACAAAATCGTAACAAACAACAACTCCATTAACAGAAATGAAATCAAAAAAACAAACACGAGTTAAATCGAAATCATCAGGTGAAAAAAAAACTAAATCGAGGAACAACAAACAAACCTTCCGATAATTACGGTAACAACCACAACTGAAATAACAGAATCGTAACAAACGTTCCGATAATTACGGTAACTGAAATAACAGAACCGTAACAAACAAAAATGAATGAAATGAAAATTAAGTTGTTGAGATGAATATGATGTTAAATTAGGGTTTTATTATTATTATTATATAGGGAGATGATGATTGTTGTGGAGGTAGATCGTGAAAATGGTGATGATATACAGAAAGAAATTAAGAGAGAGAAAAAAAGAATGAGAATAATGTGTCTCTGTGTGTGTATGTGTGAAATAAACCACACGATAATAATATGAGGTGTCTTATATATATTTATTACTAGTACTAGTATTTTTTTTATTTTTTTTAAGCGCAGATGTTGTAGCGGAGTATCTTGCGTGTCATCAAGTCTCTCGACCTGAGTTTTTTTTTTGTAACCGTGATTTCAGACTCATTGACCGACTAATTCACGGGGTTTGAGCCCACCGCCACACAGACTCAAACCAGGTAAAGCCCTCACTTTTCATGAGGTTGGCGTGGCCACTTCAAGGTTGTTTGCACCTAGTGGGAATTGAACTTGATACCTCACACACTTTGAAGTGATAGCCACAAATCTTTTTGCCATTAGGTCACCCTTGAGTGGTTATCTCTCGACCTGAGTTCGAATAATCTCACGAAGAGAATATCAATCTCATGCTAGTGATCCAGTTTTCCATTAAGGAGCTTCAAGGCATTGAGATGGAATTCAAACCCGGCTGCCAATTCTGGGAAAATCCCCCATATGTGGAATGACAGGAGTCGAACGTCTAAGCTCTCTACATAGAGAGACTATAATCAAATGCATCCATACAACTGAGCTAGACTTTATTTGCACTACTACTAGTATTTTTATTTGATTTTATAAATCCATCTCAAAATTATTATTGTTGGAAGCTTTTTAGAGTCGTTAAATTTTCTGTTAAAAAAATAATTTAATAGCTCTGTTTGGCACAATATTTTTTTAGAGTTGTTAGCTTTTTATTTTAAACAAGTAGCTCTTAAATAAAAATAATTCATACAGCTTTTTAAATTTTTAAGAGCTGTTAAAATTATGAATTACTGATATAACTTCCAATTATATTATAATTTATTTGAATATGTCGTTTTTAAGTCATTTACGTCTTAACTTTACAGTCAATAGCTACTATACCAAACACTTATATTAAACAGCTTATGGCTTACAGTTAGTTTTGCCAAACATAGCCCCTACTATTTCTATTTGATACTTCATATTTACTAAAGCTTTCTTTTTATTAATCCGTTTTAAAATTATCCCTTCGTCTCATAATTATATTCTACCGACAAAAAAACACGTTTTTTAATAAATACATAATTTTTTCAGCTTTTTGCTCTCTTACTTTTGACATAAAGATAATTTTACATTTAACCAATTAATTTACAACCTTTTTTTAACCAATTAATTAATTTTACCTTTAATTAAAGGTGATATAGTAAATTAATCTATATTTCTTTTTTTTAAGTGAATTATTAATTTGAGACGTACCAAAATAATAATATGGATTGTTAATATGAGACAGATGGAGTACTATTTTACAAAATAAATATAGAGTTTAAGAAAATTGTATAAATTAAAATATTCTTTCTTTTACTTTTGTACACAATTATAATTTTATTTTTTGGTGTTTTTTTCAAAATATTAGAAATTTAAAATTCTAAATTCCAAGTAAATTAAAATATGAGGTCTCTTATATATTTACTACTCCTTACTAGTATTTGTATTTGATATTTCGTATTTATTACAGTTTTCTTTTTATTAATCTCGTTTCAAAATTATTATTCTTCAACAAATAAATACACAGTTTAAGACAATTTCATAAACTAAAATATTCTTTCTTTAATTTTTGTATACAATGATAATTTTATCCTTAGATGTCGTTTGATTTAAAAAATTTAAAATTTGGAATTCTAAATTTCAGTAAATTAAAATTCTTGAGAATTAAAAAATTTGAATTCATAATATTTTGAAATCTTGGTTTTGAGTTGAACCAACTAACACGAATAAAATTTGTTTGTATAAATTTTCTATTTAAACGAGAAAAAAAACGAACTTTTACTTTTTATATAAAGTTTATTTTTCTTGTTTATACGAGTAAAAACCGAATAAATATATTTTTAAAATTTTTTATTTAAATGAGTAAAATTTGAATTTTTCATTTCTTATATAAATATTATAAAAAAATTATATATAATTTATATAATTTTTTTATATAAGTTTTATTTTTACTCCTTAAACGTAAAACCCAATAAATATTTATTTATAAGTTTTTTTGAAATTTATAAATTCTCTATCTAAACGATCAAAAATCAAAATTTTACCCTTTTATATAATTTTATAAAAAAGGTTTGTATAAATTTTTTATATTTTTATATAAATTTTATTTTTATCTAAAGGAGTAAAAACCGAATACTATGAAGAATTTTATAATTTTTGATCTCAAATGAATCTTGTATTTTAAATAGTTTGATAATTTTTTTCTTAGAAAATCTTTTGTTCTATAATATGATTAGTAAGGTGATTGTCAGGTGTAATGATAACGCGTAAAAGAACTCATAAATGATCATGTTCTCAAATGTTACTTCATGGAGCGTCGAAAATGAGTATAAAACTATTAGTTCTGGATACTTTTAAATACGTCGTATAGAATAATATATAGTCTCTTGATAGGATAAAACCTAGTTACATGCTAATGACGTAGCTAAGCTAACGCAACCCTGAACAAACAGTTATATAATTATGACAATAAAAATATATCTTAACGGTCATCGAAACATAATATATAGCGTTTTGATGATCTAGCTTCATATTTAACACGCGTCTACATCATTGTTTAAGTGAAAGACAACTAGATCGCTTGATAGGATAAAACCTAGTTACGCATCAATGTCATAGCTAAGCTAACGAAGAACTTGTGATGCGATAATTATATATGACAATAAAAAACATACTATAACTGTAGAAACATAAAAGATATGGAGTTGTATACCGTTGATCTAGCTTCATATTTTACAAAATTTACATTGCATAATTATACCACGTTAATAATTTTGGGGGTGAACTTTAAAGCCCTAAATTAAAACAGGATGTGTATTTCGAGACTCTTAAATTTTTGAGACCTTATGCGGTAAGCAATATGACATATCGCACGTCATTGTATAGAATTTTATTACGCGCGGTCGTGAGAGTGGTGATTTGTTTCAGTGATAATTGTTTCTCCATTTAGGGTATGGTTAGTACAAGTATCGGTGTCAAAAAGTTGACCGAGCCAAACCGAATCCGAATAAGCCTATTCGGGTCGTGTCAATCGGGTCAAAAAACATATTCGGGTAAACCCGACTAACCCGAGTTTTAAATATGTTCGGGTTCGGTATAGATTTTTTAGTCTTGACCCAAGTTGACCCAAACCCGACTTGACTCGACTCGAATAATATTTTTTACATTGTAAATAACTAAATATACATAAATAAGCAATTTTCTTGACTTTTTACTTATATTCTGATTAACGCGAACCCGAACCCGATCCGAATTGATCAGACCCAAACTGATCTGAACCCGAGTAACACGATTTCTAATTAGAGTAAGGTTCATATATAGATTTTTTAGTCTCAACCCAAGTTGAGTTAACCTGACCCAAATTGTTCTGAATCTGACCGAGTAAACCCGAGTAACAGCCCAGTCACAATTAGTTATTCCTAGAACTTGATGTAGATGTAAGCGGAGCAGAAGTTAAAAAAATATATGTTATTTTTGTAAGCTACATAAAGTTGTATCTTATTTTTGAAAAATATGAAAAATTATTATTTTAAAATAGGTTATGATTACCAATTAGATATTAAAAAGTAAAGTGGTCAGTTAAAAATGTGAATTATATCTCTCGTTGATATTTGACGCATATTACATTTAACCGTTACATAATTGATGCAGCATACATCTTTTGGACGAGACTTGCGAGTTTTATCGATTCAAGTCCGACAAAATAATATTTTTAAATGAAAAAAATTACATGTAAGTAAAGTATTTTAACATTATTATGTAGACGTTTTCTGTAACCTCAGATATATAAATAGGATACAAATATAAAAATAATTCAATGTTTATGTGTCTTCTCAAGTCACGCTATATAAACAGAAAACTTCGCCTTAACTACTAATGTTAATGTTTAAGTTAAAAAAATAACTAAGATTAAAAAAAATCAGAAAAAGACTTAAGTTATTTTTCTTTTTTTTTTAAGTTTTCTGAAAAGATTAAAATGCGAAATACATGCATGTATAAGTAAAAAGGACGAAAATACCCTTCTTTGTACACCCTCGTTAGTATTTAACAGGAAAAATATTTGCACCATGTGTTTAAGAGATATATGATGCATCAGTTATGTAACGATTAGATGTAATTTACGTCAGTTATCGACAACGATTTAATTCATACTTTTGACAAACACGTGAATCTTTTATATAATAAAAGATTTAGATTATTTGAGAGTTTTAGTTAAAAGTGGAGGTTGTAGAAAAAACAATTAGACCAATCAAATGATTTGATTTTGACACATAAGCAAAATAGAGAGATATGATTGGTGGAAAAAAGTTATAATTAAATTTAATTTAGTCAAAATTAAAATTTTTGGTGGAGAAATTTGATAAAAACACCTAAAGATATATCTGTCAAATTTGTAAAAATAAAAACTTAAAAAAGGAGGAAGACATTAGTAAAACTTTAGTGCTTGAATTTTAAATAAATTAGATAGACTTAAATGTAAACTTATAATTTTCCATATTTTTTAGTAAGTTTATAAAATAAACAAAATAGCCCTTAAACTTTATACCATCTGGACTTTATATTTAAAAATACAACATATATGTTATATTAAAAAAATCAACAAATCACATAATTATAAATATTCAAATAAAAACACAAATTATTGTCTATTTCTATTTTGACACTTAACAAAGTCAAACAATGTAATATATGTAAAATTATTAACATGAATATAAATATTAAAATGAATGCAGGACCTTAGACATCAGTATGAGATGAAAATAAATAGACGGGATTCACATATTACATAGATGAAAAATCACAATGTAAAACTCGTGGGTCCATAAACATCGTAACTATTTAATTATTAATATTTAAATATTATTTTATATAAAGATTAAGCATTACAAAATCGTGAATTTATAAATTGTGTGAGTGTATGGTTGATGTAAATGGTTGGTTGATTAATAATTAAGGTATAACTATTTAAAAAAAATATCAAAAGTAAAAATAGTATGAAATTCGAAAAATAAAAATTGAGGTGAGTTTATATTAAATTACACGGTGCATAATAAAATAATAATATAATCAAACATATAAAATTAGATGTTTTTGAAAAATATAATAATACATAAAATCGCAATAACGAAATTATTATTTAATTTATCCTTTATATTTAAATCTCGTGCGTGCACAGGTATTAAAACTAGTATTTTTTTATTAAAAAACGATTATAATCTTCTCAGAAACTAACATGCAAAACATCAAGTGGTGATTAATGTTTTTCCTTTTCCTTATACTAACATAATTTTTCCTGATTTTAAGCTTGTGATATCTTTTTCAATTTGTTTACTTTCTCAACATTGCTTTTTTTATTTAAATGGAAAAATGTTTATACGAAAGATTTTATTGCTTTTATTATCACATGGATTTTGGAGATAAAATAGGAAAAAATATAACTTTATAAAACATGTCTCACACATTTTGTCCATGTGACAACATCATGAATAAATCACTATTTGATATCAGCCTAGGTATTAATGTGATAGTAGTATATTATCATGCCGCATATATTTTACATAAATATTATGTTGTTTTTCCTAATATAGATCAAACAGTCATATATTGAAATTAATTCGGGTAAGGGTTTTACTAATAGTAGTCTTATGGTTTTTTTTAAGCATACCATAATTAAAAATTAACATTTTAATTAACAAAACATTTTTCATGTTTAAATAATATAATTAAATTCAATATTTAATTAGGATAAATCATTCCATGTTTAACTAAATTTTTTATAATTTTAATATTTAAACATGTATCTCTACTACTTATAAAGGAAAAACACCCAAACCTTGAATGTTGAAAAACTCTCTATTTTTGGAATTGTTGAAAAAGCTCTTAAAATAGGAAATGTTGAAAACATAAATGCATAGTGGTAGAATTGGTTGAAACACATACTTGTAGAATCTGAAATTTCATTTGTTTCATTTGTTTAACATTTGCATCTTAATAATAACAACTCTATCTTAGGAATATATTGATTATATTAAATGTATACGCTAGCAATACACTCAGTTTGAACTATAATATATACAGCTGGAATACATAATCACATATGCTTAAACTATTTTTAGAAGACCTTAATACATTATGGAAACTATATTGTAAACTTAAACAATTTTTGACCATAATTGGAAATATAGCCTGTCAATTACACGACTTTAAACTTAAAGAGTTGTAACCTGCTATGAAAACTTATGGTAGAAGTTTCATAGGAATCGAAAACACCTCTACTACATATAAAAATCGCACGTTAGAAAGCACATACACTATAAAACCACACACTCAAAATTCTCTCTATCCCAATTCTCACCTAAGCAAACCACCACATATAAAGACTTTTGTCGTCGTCATTTCGATGCTTCCAATCCCTCGATGCGGCCATTTGTCCTTTATTATCGGTGCATGGTGTGTGGTGGTGACGAGTGTGTGACATGGTGATGTTGGTGATAGTTAACGAGTACAATATGGCTTCAAAGGTGTGTTAATTTTTGCTTTCAACACAAAAAAATGATGACAATTGAGGTTTTTTAATAAAAGAGATTTTTTTGTTTTTTTTATTGATACCCATGCAGCCGCTGTCGAGCCGTCGCGAGGTCATTACTCTCTTATGGTTTTGTAGGTGGCTTCACTCTAAATTTTATGTTTTTGTAATTTTATGCAATATTTGTGCAGATTTTTAATTTTTGTGTATGTATTGTTTGTAGTTCACACATAGAGACGTGGTGATACGAAATTGCTGATACCATTTCAGAAAAGAAAGAAAAAATAGATGCAAATAGGGATAAAGGACAAGATGGGTGTGATTTGTTTCTTTGGTTATTGAGGTAAAATAAGTTAACATATATGTTTGATGTTTCTATAATCAATGGATTCAATTCTTACTTCACATCACTTTTAAAAGTTATGCAATGCTAGCTTTTTTCTAACAGTTGAGATTTACATTGGAAGTCCAGCACCTCTCCATACTTGGATTAGAAAAGTTTACCCAGCGGGCAAACTTGAGATATGGTGTAAGAGTAGGAGATATCACCAGGTTGTGTAATGTGTCATTTGAGTAAGATAAAAAGAATTGAAATTTAAAATTTGCTAATTTGGGTAAACTAAGTGCACATGGACAGAGGCGCTTTTGACTTCTATCTTATTATTAATGAAAAAGATGTTTTTCGTACTAATTTATTGATGCACTTATGAAATTCTTTCATTGATATAATGTGTTTTTAGTTACCTAAGCAGCCGTTTTGAAAGTCGCTAGGAGTTTCAACGGACGGACATCGGACAGAGGTAAATTTGTTATAAGCTTAATAAATATATATATTTATGAGGCGTGCTTTTTGTTGCAGAGTACGGCATCACCGATTACTTGCCCGAAAAAGATACAACCGCTTTTGAGTTGCCGAAAAAAGCAGATGTTTCCAGTTAGCCAGAATTACCTGCCACCTTTGGACCATGGCCATAACATGTATCGTTTACTTTGAAAGTTGTTAATATTTGTTATAAATTTTATTATGTAAATTTTGTTTTAATGTTTATTGTTTAAATTATGTTATGATAATGTTAATGGTGTGAATTTGTTATACAGTTAAACATGTAAGTTATTTTGTAAAGTTTGTTGTTGATAGATACAATTAGTTAAATTTATTATTCTGTATATTAACGTGTTTTTTGTGCATATTTATTCTCTTATTTTAGTGTGTACATCCGTTTATAAGTTAATTTTGACTTCGTAAATTTGTTGATAGAATGAGTGGCAATAAATAATATTTACTTTAAATTTGTCGAAAGAATTATGAATATAAATGGCTAGAAAGTACAGTAGAAACTATTGTATTTGTAGGTGTCCGATATAATCGTTAATACAATCATTAATAAAGTTATATATATTTTTGTTGATCAAAGCGTTAATAAAGTTATAGTACAAAATGGCAATGTACTTTTGGTAGTATAAGTTTATTTATCTATTATAATGAGTTCACCACAATATGGTTTAAGTTGATGTAAGTTACTTCTAAAGTAAATAGCAGTTTAAAAATATAATTAGGTTTCATTTGTTTGTAATAAACAAAGTTATGGGAAAACATTATTAAAAAGGATTGTCTAGCGCTACAAATACAGTTTTTCAAAAAAAAACAATTATTCATCGATGGAATTTTAGCAAAACTAGAATGCTATGTATGGTTATACGTGTAATTTTTTTTGTCAAGTTAATAATTTATCACATGTTACGACCATTCGTAATTTCGTTTTAATCTTTTCACGTTCTATTTTAGACGTTACATGAAAGTATGAAACACTTACCATAATACTGCATATTGTTAGTTACTCGAATTTCCGCCGCTATGCGCGGGTATTCGTCTAGTAAATACAAAAAAAATCAGTTCATTGCTATTTATACAAATAGTATGCTTAAGAAAAAACTATAAGGCTTTTGTTAACAAAACCCTTTGTGTAATAGGTAGATCGTGAAGATATATTTACTACTACTATTTGTATCTCTCTTATTATGGAGTACACACTTTTTAACTTTAGACCGAAAGGAATGGGTTTACTTTATTTACTGTCACTTCAGCGTCAGATGAGTTTTTTTCTCTTTACTTACAAAAATTATTTTTATTCACGTTCACCCATAATGACATTCATTCAAACACGTCGTGATGATGTTTTTTTAATTAATTATTTACTATTTGCAAGATATTTCTTTTTTAAAAATAAATTGTAAAATTATTTTTTATTTCTATGAAAAATAAATGGCTAAAATTTGTTTATTAAATTAATAGTAAATTTTGAGTCTTGATTTCTATTGTATAAGTGTTTTAATAAGATTTAGATACATGCAAATCACTTGTCATTATTATAAGTTATATTAATATTTAATTTTTAAAGATTGTGATAGATATTATAAATTTTAGTAATAAATGAATCTTATACTTTAAGTAAAATATTTCTTTCTTAAAATAATCTTAATTTTGTTATGCTCTTAAAAGAATATGACTTTTTTTATTTAAAATGTCATCATTGCTTTGTTGCATTTAGGGTTGGGCACAAGGTACGATTCGAACATAGTACAATATCCTGTTGTGTATAAGATTCATCGGATCATATAGAGGATCGAAAATGAGAAAATGATGGATTAACGACCAAACCGATTTATGTTCGATTTGGCTTTATTCGATTTATCGATTTGTTACTATCCACGGTCTCTAATGTTAGTACCTATTTATATCTATCTAAGTTGAAGTAGAAATATACTTATATCAAAGTGTTTTTTTAAGTGTTTGGAGAAAATAAAACTAGATAAAAAAATGTCGTATAAACAATCTAACCGAAAAACAACTAAATATCTTAATAGGATAAAATTTAGTTATGCACGAGCGGCGTAGTTAAGCTAACAAAATACTTTTACAAAAACTTATATGATAAGTATATATGAGAATTTAAAACATACCATCTCGGGTAGCGATTATGAGAAGAAATATTTAAATTAAAAATAGTCATAACTACATATTTGAGATGCATTGACTTCATCTATGTTTATTTAGTTGCACTTTAATTAGTTTCAACAGTGATTTTGAATAAAAACGATGCAAAGTAGTACTAACAACAAATTTGACTCGCAAGAGATTGAAAATACATATAATTCACTTAACTTAATGAAATGCATTTAATATATATATCTGATCTAGTTTTTTGTTATAAAATATATTATGATGCATCTAAAATATTAAAAATATTAAGGATGCATATAATCTAAGTCGATGCATTTTAATATGTGGTTATAGCCAATATTTTGAAACCTGGTTTTTAAACTGACTCTGTCGAGTAATCGGGTCCAGGTCAACCCGGTTTTCTAAAAAAATAATTGTTTTTATATTTTAAATAATTAATAAAATGTATATATATAAACCTTAAAAACTATCGTATATTGAATATATAAATTGTTTACCAACCAATATAAAATGTAAAAATAAAATTTCTTCGCAAATACGTAAAATTTACATTTTTTTTAAAACAAAAAAAAATCAAAACTCGGACGGGTCTCGAGAACCGGGTTAACCCGAGTCACCCCAAACCCGGCGGGTCTAGCCGGGTTTTGAAAATATGAAACCCGGGTCAATATGACCTATTTTTTCAACACCCGGACGGGTCAACGCGGGTCTGAAAACATATGTTATAGCTATAAATATTTACATCATAAAATTATATGACTTTAACATTTATAAAATAATTACTCAATATAATCTTTTCAAAAAGTGTTAACAACAACACCAAATAAATGTTTTTGCTTTTTTTTTCTATATATGCTAATTTTCCTAATTTTATGCTTGTGAGGATTGCCTTTTTTTAATTTGTTTACTTTTTTATCATTGCTTTTTATATAAAGTTATTATAAACGGAAGAATGTTTGTACCAAAGATTTTATTGCTTTTATTATATCATCACATGGATATTGTTTTGAGTGATTAAGGTAATTATTTTGATGTTGGAGATAAAATAGGAAAAATATAACTTATAAAACATGTCTCACATATTTGGGTCATGTGACAACATGATGAATAAATCATTATTTGGCATCAAATTAGGTATTAATGTGACAGTATTATCAGGCCGCATAGGAGCATATATTGTGTTTTTTATTCTATACAAAAATAATGTTATTTTTCCTAATATAGATGAAATAGTCATATTTTAATTACATATAAAATATTTTGTGCACTTTTTTCTATAAATTGAGAAAAATTAAGTAGTATAACTAAAACAATATATTATACATCTTTTTAATGCATTAACTCAAATGTAATTTAAATAATACAAGAATGCATATGTACAAATTTATATCTCTAATATATATACAAAGTATTTAACTATACTTAATTAAAACATAATTAGTAATACAATTAAAACTCCCAATCACTGCAATTTATAAGCAAAACAACACATTGTACAAATCTTCTCCATCGTATTTTTTTTCCCTTTTTTTCTTGCAATCATATGTACAAATCACTTTTAGGTTGATCTTCTAATTCAAATGTTCAAAAGAGGTTCTATTAGTTTTCGCACTTTCCGAAAATAAAGTTACACATATTACATATTACATATAAGCCATAAATAATAATATCCCTATATCAAAATTACGTCATCTATAAGTTATTGATACGAAAAACGAATAACTGAATAACATTTACTCGCAAGAAAATTTAGTCACAGAGTATCCGCCGCCGCATCGTGCGGGTACCCTACTAGTATAAAGTTTATGATAAAAGTCACGTTTTTCATAAAATAGATTATTGCTTTAGGCCGGAAGGGAATAGAAAGGTGACTTTAGAGTGAGCTTTTATGTGACAAAAATTTATGCGTTAGTTATTACTTTTCTAAAAAAAAACACGCGTTGCTTTTGATTTCGTGACGTTTAAAAAAACACGAACGATAAAATACTCACCTTGGATGAGTTTACTTTTTGTGAGACCAGATGAGCTTATATATTTTTAAAAAGGTTTAAAAAAACATAATGGTTGATCGAGAATATGAGGAAGAAGAAGATCCACTAATTATAAGGGTTTGTTTAGTATAGCCGTATAGATGAATGACTATGTAACAATAAGTATAAAATCAATTCAAATAGTTTACTTATTTTGTCTAGTTATCGAACACGGATATCAAACACAAATTAGAGCACAAGGTGTTACGAAGAGCAAAAACTTTTTCATTTAGGCTCTACTAGGTGTCATGTCATTTGACACTCACAGTTAGAGGGCTAGGTACGATTCCTGGTGGGCTGGCTGGCCACCATAACGCGAGACGATGGCTTGAGTCAACCACATTGTGGGCTGAGTTATGGAGTGTTGGCTGACAACTACCAGCCGACGTTATGGCCCATAACGCGAGCTCATGGCGCAGCCAACTGTACCGTGACTCGTGTTATGGGCTCGAGCCGTGGTTTTTTATTTTTTATTATTTTTTAATTTTTATTAGTTTTTTATTCAAAGTAGGGCCATTATAACACCAAAATTTTAGTGTTAACAATTGAGAGTGGTTGTGGGGTTATGAAGAGTTTTAGTGTTATGAGAGAAAAAAAGTGACGTGACACCACTTTTTGCCTACGGCTTGAGCTTCACGGCTCAACCGTACTCATGCCTCTCACAAAAAATCATGTTATCACAACAAACCCCTTTTCTCATTTGGGCCCACCACTAACCACTTTAAATCATAAAAAGATAAAATAAACTTACATAAATACAAACGAAGGAGAGAGGGAAGCAAATGTTTGTCGTTTTGTTCCTCAATTTAACGGCGAAAAATTGAGTGGCAAGCTAATCTGATACCATGGCTAGAGATGAGGAGAGATGGCGAGGGCCACGTCTGCGTGGCGAACCTTCATTGTCATGATACCCAGGCCTCTTAGCTTTACACCATATCACTTAACATAGCCTCGTATCACTTGGTAGTTGATATTCCAATACTAATTGCATCTTATATTTAAACCCTTATCGATTGTATTCCGGATTATAAACCAAACGTACTCTAAATTTTTTATTTTGTGTATAAACTTTTTATAGGGGGTATTTATATTTTTCGTCCTTTATATAATATTATTTATATTTATAGCATTTACGAGTTTAGTAGTTATAATATTTGCATCTCATGTTTAATTTATTTATTTCTTAGTTTCTATGTAACGTTTTTTAGTTATGAATAAAAGCTTTAAATTTAATAAGCCTTACATTTTTATTATTTCTTATGTTTCTATGTAATGTTTTTTATAATGCGCATGTGACACCATTTGATAAGTCGATATGCGTTATAGGGCTTCACGTCGAACTTACCATATGAAGTTATACATCATTAATTTTTTTTAATTTTTGTTTGTATTATATTGGGTTAAATGTGAACTATAAAATGTCTTCTAACTTGAGTAATAATTTTTCTTTTTTTTATTAAGTTACAAATTATGAGTCATTTTGAAAAATATAAATTTTACATTCTTTTTCTATAACATGAGTCATATGCTATCGACTAAGGTTGAGCATTTCGACTATCGATCAGACCGGATCGAACGTATTTAGATCTTTTTCTCGGTTCATGGTTTTTCGTCGTATAATCTTATAAAAAATTAAGTGATTATGCCTTACAGTATCAGACCAAAAATCAAAGTGGATCGACTTGGATGAATTGGACTATTCGATCGACTCAAACGAATGGTAACTGTTTCTCCTTTAACTTGTGATTAAAGGCCACAAGATTAGAAAAATGTATAATGTGTTAGCCTAATTTTTCCTAACTTTATGCTTGTGACTATATATCTTTTTAAATTTGTTTACTTTCTCATTATTGGTTTTTTTTAACGGCGAGTTGACAGTTAGTGATTCGAACGTATAGTGACATTCAATTAAAAAGTATGCAAGCTTTGAACTTTTTTTAAGGGATAAATGACATTCGTACTTTTTATTTAATTGAAAGAGTGTTTATACCAAAGATTTTATTAGTTCTATTAAATCACATGGATGTTGTTTTAACTAATTTTAGGTTATTTTGATGTTGGAGATTTAATAGGAAAAACGGACTAATTTGTTTTTGGAAGTTTAAGATCGTGTGGAAAAAAGACTTTTTTTTTAAACAATCATAATTTGAGTATCGTAAGTTCGTGTTCAGCCCGTGACCTGTCAAAACGACCGGAAAAGCGAGAGGAACGACATGGTAACCACTTTTTGGTTGGTTAATGTGAGACCCCCAGAATCTGACATGGAACAACTAGGCAACGAGGGGATCACACGTTAAGGTACAAGTAACAATGAGTTATAAATGACACGAAAAATGACGTAATAAAAGACATATATATTACATCACATTATATCAGAGTTTAAAAACATCGGTCCCACAATTTTTAAAATATAATAATGTACCATAACATCATAGTTTAAAGTTTTAAGATAACAAAAGATCAACGGAAGACTTTAACAACGTCATTTATAACAAAGCATAAACATATCACAACACAGATATTTCCAAGCTGCCAACATCCTGTGGTACCTTGTCCAAGCACATTAAGCAGTATTACCTGAGATTAAAACATGTAAAACCCGTCAACAAAAAGTTGAGTGATATTCATAGGTTTAGAAAACTAAGTAATGGAACACAATATACTTTGTAAAACAAGTAATGGGGGGATGACTATGTACATTCTCCATAGTCATGGTATATTATTGCTATTTAGTTTATGAACCAAAGCTTAACTCAATGTAAGTTCCCCTAGTGAGTATCCAACCTAAATACTCAAGTATAAACAAATTTAAGTGCGTCAAGGTAATCAGGACGGGGATAGTCAATCCCGATGGATCCATGATACAATGAATTTTACTAGTTGAAAAGTTCGATTCTCGGAATCCTCTCGAATTGATCTCAGTTAAAAGTGGAATGATTTGTTCTTGGTGACAAAAAGTGGATTTGGTTTTCTATTCTAAATAAATGAAGTAAAATAAAAATTAAAGCCAGAAACAGTAAATCAAAAGCAATTAAATGATAAAGCTGTAAAGATCCTTACTGAAAACGAGTGCTATTCGGAATAAATGGAAAAGATGCTCTATGCGGAATAACTCTATTATGCGGAATAATAAAGTCTACTCGGAATAATAACTCTATACTGAATAAAAACCCCTATGCGGAAAACATTCCCTATTCGGAATAAAAAAAACTCTATTCGGAAAAGTAACCATATGCGGAAAATCAGCTTATGCGGAAAAAGGATGCTATTCGGAAAAATATCTCTATGCGGAATATTATGCCCTATGCGGAAAATTACTCTATGCGGAAAAATAGGGTCTATGCGGAAAACAAGTTCTATTCGGAAAATTGGCTTATGCGGAAAAAGAGTACTATGCGGAAAATAAGGCTATTCGGAATAATGTGCTCTATGCTGAATGTTTTACTACGCGGAATAAAATATGGCCTATGCGGAAAAATACCTTACTCGGAATAAAAGTCTCTATTCGGAAAATATGGTCTATTCGGAATATCTGTGATATTCCGAATAAAGAAGAAAAACAACCTCTACTCGGAATAATTGAAATATTCCGAATAGAGGCAACCCCAGAATCCCTATTCGGAATCTGGGAAACTCAGAACTGTAGAAATGCGAAGAACATGGGACACGGTTTTAAATCCAAAATCAACTCCAATACTTAAAAAGGTTTTACCAAATCAAACACAAACCATTTAAATACCATAAGTAACAAATCCCACCAATAAAAACATTAAATCAAGAACTTTTTAAGATTAAACTAGAATCAAATAAAAACTTAAAAACTTGCAATAAAAATGGAGATGAACAAGATGAATGAAAAGATGGAATTGATAGATTAATGGAAGAGTAACAAGGGTAATGATTAAGGATTACAAGATTGAAAAAGAAAATGAAAAATCACCAAACACCCTAATGGTGTTTGTGATGCTACGAACCTAAGAACTGGAAAAAGGAAAATGAAGCTAACTCCTAATTGTGTGAAGGGAAAAACTATATATAGTCCTAGTGGTTGGTTGGTGAGTGGGCTTTCTCCCTTTCCTCTTGTCTTCTCGTCTTTTCAGAAAAGTTGACGTTTTCGATTCTGATTCGGGATTTGTCGTCGATTAAATTCAACTCGTCTTTTAATTTCTTCGTTAAATAGACTTGAGTTTCTTCGACATATATAAATCTTCCATCTTTGGTCCTTTTCTTCGATAAATCTTCAAATAGGCCCATTGACTTCAAATCTTTTGCACCTCTTGGACAATAGACTTCGTCTTGAGTCTTTTTCCTTGATAAAACCCGTGCAATCCTATGTTTTCTTTAATATTCATCCGGTTAGCTCTGAAAACACAATAAACACAAAAACCACGCATAATTCCAAACAAATGATATTAAATACGTGTTTTGGTCTCGTTTTAGCCCGAATTAAGTGGTAAAAGGATGGGTGTTTACACACCTATCAAATCCCCTACACTTAACCATTGCCATGCAATGCGCACAGGACAATTAACGGTTCATGATCAGGAGAGGAAACTTAAGGCTAGAGACTAAAAGCAATAATATCAATGAATTCATCTGGCATCATACAGTTCTGGATAGCATACAGTTTAAAAGATTGTGTTTCAACATGTTAATCTCACCCCGTGTTTTGAAACAATGAACAAGTAGCTAGAGGGGCTATGAACTCACCTTAGCTATAAGGTGGAATCAACACAAAACTGGAGGGCTCAGTAGTAACAACGAAAAGTCAAGCAACGTCAAGTCATCCGAGACCTACGATAACGGGACGCGAAAGTTTAGAAGATATGAAAATAAATGTTTAGAAAATACTTGAATTAAATGAGTACATAAACCAAATTATGACACATAAGAAAAACCATGCAAGAGGTACTTCTAGACTCCATCTAAAAGTATATTTTTACTAGACAATGCTTTCGATAAAAACTGCCGGCACATACCAAATGTACGGCTGATTTACCTCGCTTAGACACGTCAAAAGTTTATAGTACTAACTCAGAAGCTCACTTAATATCTATAGAAATCCATATAAAAAGCTTGTCAAAAGTTTTTACTTCTAAGACTCACTGCCCGACACATCTTCGAGTTACAAAAACCGGACAGAATTACGTCTTTGACTCGTAAAACTATTTTGACCTTTCTAGACAATCCCGTTTATAAAACCGACACTTGAGTTTGATAATAGACTCACAACCCTAGGTTTAGAGCCCAAGAACAGCCTTTGACTATTTTTAAAACTCAACTTATAGTCCCCGAGATTCGATCCAAATATCGACAACAACTTTATGTTGTGCCGATACTCGTCTCCCGGTACACGAATAATCAAACTATCGCTATTTCCAACTCGTTTTGAGTTAGAAGCTCTACTTTATAGCAAATAGAAGGTAAGAAAAATCTCTACAACTCTACCATATTAGTTTATTAATAAACTAAGTTTTAGGTATCCAAAACCAACCTCAACTTTCTGCCTAAAATTACTACTTTGAAAATCATATCAAAAGACTTTTTCAACATGATCTAACCATTTTCCTACTCATAAAATCATGCTATAATCATCCTATAACAACCCAAACCCTTGCATGCAACAAAATCAAAAGATTAAAATCAAAAATTTTGATTTTTAAACATCAAAATAACAAAATCTAGCCATGATCATCATGTTTATGATGATCAAACATCAACCCAACAAAGAAATCACCAAAAACATGAAAGTTGTTGCATGTGTAAAATTCTTGTACCACAAGATGCACCTTAAAAATCTATGATGTGGTCTAAAGTTAGTTTTGAATAAATCAATTTGGATGATGATGATATTGTGGTGTTTTTGGTGTTGGGGTCTCACGGCATAAAGGGGAGGGAGTGGTGTTTGATGATTTTTTTTATTAACTTGTTTAGTATGTGTGAAAGTGGAAAGATTTTTAGTTTATATATGGTTTAAGTGTAGGGACCATTGTTGTCAAGTATGAAACTTTAGGACTAGAAAATAAATACTTTAGTTAAAAATTGGGAAATGACTATTAGTCAATTTTACAAATATTTATGGGGTTTGGGTTTCGTAAAAATACTTCTCAAAAGTTAAAACGCACCAAAAATAAGATTATATAGACTCCCGATTCGACTTAACACGACATTAAAAGAAAACATCGAAAACATCGAACATTGGAACAATTGACAGTAAAATGTGAAATAAAACGATTAAACAATGTGTCCATTATTGGTCTAGACTTAATACAATGTAAAGATCAATATCTTTAGGTCGAAATATTTAGCCCTCGGTTCTCGTTCCATTGATTCAAGTAAACTTTTGTAAAAATGCACGCGGGTGATTTTAAATCAAAATATTTGATTTAAATAAATAATGAATTATAAAATAAATATAATTTTATAATTTCGGATAAGTATTAACAATGATTAAAATAACGAATAAGATTAAAATAATTACCAGGAAAATACGAGATCTCACAGTCTTCCCCCCTAAAGGAACTATGGTCCCTCAAATTTTAACTGGAGATGGATGAAGAAGACGAGAACAGATGGGGATACTTAGTCTTGAACTGGTCTTCGCTTTCCCAAGTGAATTCAGCACCCCTACGTGAATCCCAGCGAACTTTAACGATAGGAATTCAACCGCGTTTCAGCTTCTTGACTTGACGATCCACAATCTCTATCGGTTCTTCAATGAAGTACATTTTCTCGTCCACCCTTATTTCTTCTAACGGTATCTGAACATCTGATTTGGCTAAACAATTCTTAAGGTTGGAAACGTGGAATACATCGTGAACACAACTTAACACCTGAGGTAAGTTCAGTCGATAAGCTACTGAACCAATACGCTCGACGATCTCGAATGGTCCTACAAAACGTTGCGCAAGTTTTCCTCTTTTACCGAACCTCACAATACCTTTCCATGGAGATACTCGTAACAACACACGGTCACCGACTTGAAAGTCAGAATCAACGATTGTTGAAAAGAATTGTTTCTGGTATTCATTAGAATCAACAGATTGTTGAAAAAATTGTTTCTAGTATTCATTAGAATCAACAGATCTAATTTATTTATCTTGTTTCTAGTCTACATCAAAAAGTCATATATAAACTTCATGATAAAATTCTTGTTTTTCATAATATAAAATATAAATATTTTTATTGTCATATAAAATGAGTTATTTTAAATATTTGTACTTAATTATATTTTAAAATACGAATCTTGACTATTGATCACCTAAGATCAAATCATATGAAAAACACGGAATGACTAACATTGTCAACATTGTATCTTTAATAATATAGGGGAATCACGTTCCCCTAGGAACAGTGACCCCCTCACGTACTCAATTCTTTATTAATCCCTCTCACAAGAACTTATTGTTTGTGTGTGTGAATGTTTCTGTATCACTTTGTTGTTCTCCGCCGTTGATCTTGAGACCGATTCCTATAGCACTCCTTCAATTGTTGTCGTTGATTATCACGTACCTAAAGCATTTATCCACTTATGTGTGGGTTATAGTGAGATACTGAGAATAATAGATAAACATATCTCATTTTGGATATGGGGTATAGATCTAGATCTAACCTCCGCCGATCCCTTTGAGCCGTTGATGCCTAATTTTAGGTTATGAAAGCCGTTTGTTTCGCAACAAGAAATTATAACATGTTCAAATCTGATTCCTCCATTCTCCAGCTGATTGTGGTTCTCACTTCAATAAGTAAGCAGTTTTTTTATTTTATTCTATCATAGTGTTTGGTGTTTGGTATTCTCTCTCCATTATTGTGGATTTCATCTCCTCACCTAACTAAAAAGGATCTGGGAGATCTTGATGTCTTTCGTCTCCATTATTGTGGGTTTCATCTGATCTAACATACATCTTTGATCTTGATGTGTTATTTGGGTTTCATATAATATCTTGATAAGGTGCGTTTTAGTTTGATAGTTTCATACATCTTTCTTGATGACATAAGTTGCATCTAAAACTTTAATAAGAAAGTGGGATAGCGGAAACAAGTGCACCATTTCTTAGAACCGTTTGTTAGAGGTTTTTATATATGTGGTCGCTTGCCCCTACCTTTTCGTTGCCACCATCTGCGCTGGGCGACGTTATTGGTGGGTTGGTGACAATTTTTTATGGGCCGTTTTGATTTTTGTATGCAGACAGAAAGTTTATATCTGTTTGGGTTTCTGAAAAGTTAAGGATTCATTGTAGGGTTTCGTTTACGTGGCTGTGATGATCTTGAACATCCCAGGTTAAACCCGAGACTTCGCAGACCTTGGCGGGGAAACCTTTTGAGGATGCAGCCATACCGTGTGTGTCCGGTTTTCCCTAAAGGTCGTCCTATCTGAGCCTACTATGGTCCATGTTGCTAAAACACGGTTACACCAAGAATCCACCGACCTTGGCGAGGCAACCTCTCGAGGTTAGTAAGGATATGATGAGTTACACAAGAACGATTGAAATTGAAGTTGTCCGGCACTTGGCGCGGAAGCCTCTTGGGTAGCAACCATTGCTGACACCTCTTTTCCTCTATTTGGTCCCTCTCTGAACCTCATACAAGATTTCTGGCGGTGAGGCCTTTGAACTTTGTGAATGGTGAGAAGGCATGATTCAATTGCAGGTATGCTTTTTAAATATGGTTTTTTTGGGTTTAAGAGCGTTTAGGGAAATTTTATGTCATATTTAGGATTAAAGTTTAAACGGGTGTTTGGGTAATCATATTTTGCAAAATTACAAGGTTATATGATATTCAAAAAGGCTCACATTTTCTGCTTATTGAGATAGCCTGATTAATTTGAGTAACTCCTGAACTCAGTTGGCGAAATTTTTTATTGGTCGTTTTGTTTTTTGTATGCAGACAGAAAGTTTGTATCTGTTTGGGTTTCTAAAAAGTTAAGGATTCATTGTAAGGTTTCGTTTAGTGGCTGTGATGATGTTGAACACCCCAGGTTAAACCCGAGACTTCACGGACCTTGGCGGGGCAACCTTTTGAGGATGCAGCCATGCCGTGTGTCTCTGGGTTTTCCCTGAAGGTTGTCCTATCTGAGCCTACTATGGTCCAAGATCAACGGCAGAGCACCAAAGGAAGGAATGCTGATGGTTATAGTACAAACGTGTCTTCCCCCCTTTCCAAAATCCGTATCTTTTAAATAGCCAACCAAGTACATCTGTTGTAGAATCTGCTTACGTTGTTCCGACGTGGGTTTGCTACTTTCGATTGGTAATGTCCCAAATTTCCAAACATGTTTGTAGAATCTGCTGATGCCTTTAAAGTGTGCAATATTAGTTGCTTATGTTGTTCCGACTTGGGTTTGCAGGCAAGCTATAGGCTAAGAAATGTTGAAGGTGAATTAGCAAGTGTGGCTATGGTTAATGGTATTAAAAGTTAATGCCTTCCATGGGTTTGATAAAAATGTCGAATATGCTTCTAGATAAAAAAAACATAACATGTTCATTGTTTGATTTGTGGTTTATCAGAGGCGATGAAGATATTGTAGCGTTTGTGCGTTTATTAAACGTACCTTAGCGAGGCAGCACGATCGTGTGTTTGCAGCCATGGCGGGTCAGGTATATTCTGATACCGACCTGCACATGCGACTCTGAGCCAAACAGTTTCTAAGCTCGCCTTCTACACGTATGTTGATGTGGTTTGTTTCTTTAAATGAGTAATATTTACTCATATACACCATAATATATTCTCTTTCGATTAAACGTATCCTTTACGCATTCAAAATAACGAAACTTACATTTTGTGCAATCCTGCTTGCTACTTCGAAGTGAATGATGTGGAAATTCAATGTCGTAAATCTATCGGTTCTGATCTTGAAGGTAAATTTTTAAGTGTATTGTTTGAGTTTATTCATATGATTTTGTGTGTGACACTATATCAATCGATCAAACTGCATCTCATATTAATGGGATAGTGGCTGATCATGTGTATAAATTCGGTAGATAGTTTGTTATTTGTCGTTGACTAGATGCGCCAAGTGACGCAGGTCTTTGTTATGTTTAATATTAAAATCTATGTAATTAAATTTAGCTTGATTGCTGTAAAATAATTTGGGCTTTTTTTATATAGAATGAAGTCGGCTTAATCTCAATGAGGACATAGGGTCGCAAGGGCACGACAGCGATGTTGGGCCTCAAATGCAAGATGCTTCCGTGGTGGCGCTTATTACAGGTCGAAGGGTGAGCCATTCTTAGGTTTCTTCCACATTGGCTCCCTTGGATGCTATCGAGTGGTATACACAACTCAGCAGTTATCCTCTTCACAAAACAAACAAAGCTGGAATTTTGTCTATAGATGTCCATCAGTCAAAGGTACACATTTCAGATTCATACTTATGCTTCTGTTCTTTATCTTCTGAAATGCTTTTTGCATTAAAAAATTCTATTTTTAAGGAAAAAGTTTTTTTGCTAACCGAACCTAAACCCATTTTATTCTTTTCCCAACTTGACCGACCTGCCCATTCCTTACCTCTATGATTTACTGTGTGACGAGTGTTGTTCGTATTACTCTGTTGCTGCAAGTGGATGACGAAAAACTAAAAGCGAAATCGCCACTGGAAAATATTGTTTAGTCTTTGTCTGAGACGGTAGGGAGTTTGAAAGAGAAGTTTGAGAGAGAGATTATACGGCCTGTAAACAAACAGAATATGAGTGGGAAGGCTACTTTTTATCTCCAGCGTATTACAATGTAGGTACAACTATTACTAGCTCATTTGGTTTTGTTCTGCTATTTGGCTATCACTAGCTCTTCACTGGTCATTTAGTGGTTTGTTATTTTATGTGTTTGTGTTGGGCTGCATTTTTATAATAATCGTAGTTTTAGAATCCTGAAAATGTAAACTAAAGATAGGTAGGGGTGTTCATTATATGGGGTGACCCGAAAAACCGACCGACCCAAATGAAAGCGGGTGAAATTTGGGTTTGGCTTAATTGGGTTTGGTTCGGATTGTTGGTTGCACCCGAAACATAATATGGGTTTTTGGATCGGAGTTGGGTTTAATATTCTTGATTCGGTTTTCACCCGAATACCCGATATATATGGAAAAGTCAAAGAATATGTTTTCAGATTTCAGTTATTGATAATATGAGAAAGTCAGCAATCAAATATTGGGAATTAATTTTTTTTCTCTATTTTCTGAAACAGCCTTCTGTAACTCATCACACTCAAATCACACACCCAAAAATCAAGGATTTGTGTCATTAACCATCCCATTTTTTTCACCTATAAAATGAGATCCCTGCATTCACAAATCACCACACCACTAAAATATTTCTATTTCAAAGTGATTCTGGGTTTTGCTATTATTGATTTGATCCCGATAGTTTTCATTTCGATCTCCAGGTTTCACTATGGTTATGGTATGTGTCTTATAAATCTCAAACCCCTTTGCTTTAATTCCTGTTTTTATCAGTTCATTGCTTCAATTTTTTATGGTTATGGAACTGTATGTGTGAACCGATTGTGCTGGACTAAAACGTTCTATTTTTCTTTTTGCTATTACCGGTAATGAGTAATGTAATATGGTTATGGTTATGGTTAGAAATTTAGAATGTAAAATGGTTGATATGTAGCTACTGTTCCGTATGAAATTAACAAGTAGATATGTTGTTGCTTCTGACATTGTTATAAGTTAGGTTGGTGAATTCAACCATATCCATTAAACATATTAAGTTATTAACCTTTGCTTTAATGGATCTGTTAGATTAATTTTTAAGGTTCAAGGATAAAAACATGTTAACCTTTGCTTTAATGGATCTGTTATAACTTATAAGTAGATTAATTTGTAGGGTTGAACCATTAAACATATTAAAAAATGATTAATCTCTTTTAAACAGAAATATCATCCATTTTTAATGGTTGCATATGTAGGCATGTAGCAAAGGTTAACAGTAGATTAATCTGTTTAAATTGTTGTTCCGATTTAAGTTTACTTAAAATTACCCAGCAAATACTCTTGCATAGATCAGTATGTGTTCTGCAATTTTACTATCTGTATTGTGATTGTGAACTCTAATATTGAGTATACTGAAAAGTCTGCTCATTTATACAAAATATATATAGGCATATTATAGTTAAATTATGCATTGAAACTTGAAAGAACATGTTGGCTTCTCGTATATAGCATTCAAAATGCATCACAAACTTATGATGCTCAATGAAATAAGTGAAAGTAACTAGAAGTTGTCAAATAGTATTCAATAATGCATTACAAAATCCAGAATGCTAGGTTTATCAAAGGGTTAGTAGATGAAATGCTTCTTCGATGAAATGCTTCTTAATATGTTATGAAGATGGAACTCGGTATATGTTTAGATGCGAACAACTTCAGTGGGCTTTCTTTCTAGTAGGATAAGCAAATAACTATTATTATTCTTGTTTCTTAGATGTATCAAGAAGAACGCGAGGAACACGTGAATGTGGAGAATGTAGTAGAGGTTGAAAGCAACGCAGAAGAGAAACCAAAGAAAACTAGGGCAACCCGCAAATGGTCTTTGGTGTGGGGTCATTATGAATCATTTCTTAATGACCAAGGAGAGCAAAAAAGTAAGTGCCGATATTGTGATAAGGAGTACTGTTCAGACACCAGAATTCATGGAACAAGTACCTTGCGAGGCCATCTGAAAGTTTGTGACATGTTTCCTGGAAACATGCTCGATGGTCAAACACAATTGTCAGTTCAAAAAGGAGATGGTGATGATCGGAAAATAATTGCTTGGAAATTTGACCAGCAATCAATTAGGAGGTCCTTGGCATACATGTTGATTGTAGATGAGCTGCCGTTTAAGTTCGCAGAGGGAAAAGGGTTTAAGCATTTTTTGAAAGCTACACAACCATTGTTTCATACTCCGTCCCGAATTACCATGGCTAGAGACTGTGTGAAGCTTTATATCGAGGAAAAGAAGAAAGTTGGTGTTCTACTCAAGGGAAATGTTGGAAGGATCTGCTTGACTACCGACACATGGACTTCTCTACAGCGAATAAACTACATGTGTCTCACTGCTCATTATATCGACAATGATTGGGCTTTAAGGAAAAAGGTGTTAAACTTTTGCCCCATATCTAGTCATCGGGGCGTTGATATTGGAAAGGCGGTGGAGATGTGCTTGCTGAAATGGGGGATCGAGTCTAATGTGTTTACCATTACGGTAGACAATGCTAGTGCCAATGATGTGGCGGTTGCGTATTTGAAAAGTAAGTTTGCTAATTGGGAGAAATCGGTTTTGGAAGGTAAATGGTTACATGTGCGTTGTACGGCTCATGTTATGAATCTAATTGTTCAAGATGGTTTGGGTCATATTGGGAAGTCAGTTGACTGTGTCAGGGCTGCTGTGAAATACATCAGACAGTCCCCTCAAAGGTTGGCGAAATTTAAGGAATATGCTGAAATTGAAAAGTGTCCAAGTAGCAAAAGTTTGATTCTAGATGTTCCAACACGTTGGAATTCCACTTATCTGATGTTGGACACGGCACAAAAGTATGAGAGGGCCTTCAGTAGATATGACAGCGAGGACCGTCATTATAGAGATGATCTTGAGAAGACCGGTGTGCCTATTTCATCTGATTGGGCGAATGTGAGAAGATTGACTAAGTTTTTGGAGCATTTCTATGAGCTTACTTTGAAGGTATCGGGGACATTATATGTAACATCAAACAGCTTTTTGGATGATATTACATCCATCAATGCGGCTCTCAACAATTGTATTAGTGGGGTACCTGATGCAAATCTTGCTGCAATGGCGAAGATCATGAAATGCAAGTTTGATAAGTACTATGGGAGCTTAGAAAGATGCAATATGGCAACAGTTGTTGCTTCTGTGCTTGATCCCAGAAATAAGTTTGAGTATGTGGAAGTGTTATTGGGGGATGTTTATGGGAAAATTGAAGGAAAAGCTATGTGTGCTATGATAAAAGCTTCTTTGGTTGAATTGTATGAAGATTATGTCAGAATTCATGCCTCGCCAGAGACACATACATTGTTTGAATCTGACGATGCTTCATCATCGATGAATAAGCGTTCTGCAACTGCGACTTCTGTTATCGAGCCGTCGGTCATTTTAAAACGAAAGGTAAGTATTTCCCACATATTTTGTTTTAAACTATAAATTAATTTGTTAAATATTTACTGTTTTGTCTTTTTTGTTCCAACAGGTTCGGATGGAAATGAAAAGAAGAAAGTCTGAAAGTGGATTACATGACTCAAAGTCGGAGTTAGATAGGTATCTGAATGAGGATGTCGAAGATGAATCAGATAAGTTTAGTATACTGAATTGGTGGAAGGTTAACAACCCGAGGTTTCCTATACTATCCTTGCTTGCTAGAGATATTCTGGAAATTCCCATCTCTACGGTGGCTTCTGAATTTGTGTTTAGCACTGGTGGAAGGGTGTTAGATGCCTTTAGGAGTTCTCTAACCCCTCCTGTTGTTGAAAGTTTAATCTGCACCCAAGATTGGTTTCGTGAAAATTCTATGTTGTTAGATGTTGCAGAAAATTGGGATGAGATACAAAAGATTGAAGACGGTAACTATACCTATACCATTAAACTTGTACTTTATAATTCATTTTTTCCTTTATACTCTAACTGTAACTATACAACCTAATTTTGTTTCTTCGTGTTAATGTAGAGCTTGTGAAAGAAGGAAGCAATGGTGTTTAAGATGGAGCAGTGATGATCGATGGTTTTACTTTTGCGTTTGTTTTGTGGTTTGATGTTTCTTTTGTCTTGAACGTATGCATGGTTTTACTTTCATTTTGGTTTTACATTTGGGTTCTTGTTTTGATGAATTTCGTATGAATAATGATGTACTGGTGACTTGATGTTAATCAATAATTAGCTCCATTTGTTGCAACATAAGTGTGGATGTTTTATTAAGTTGTAATAATGTTATAGAAAATATACCATTTATAGATCAGGTTCTTATTTGGTTTTATGGAGAACCAATCCAAATAACCCGATTGTTTATTTGGTTGGATTGGTTTGGTTTTGGTAAATTTGGTTTGGATATTAGTTGTTCAAATCTATTTTAAAAAACCGAAAAATCCAAACCGATTAACCCTACTAGACCGTAAACCGCCCGAACGTACACCCCTAAAGATATGAGTGTTTTGACAAAAACTGAAAGTTGAACAAGGAATGAAATCAGGCTGTGTACGTTTAATATTCGGAAAAAATTTAAACATTGGTTCTTTGTTGAAAAGTAAATATAAATGTTCAATATATAAAGTCCGACTTAGACAAACACGGAGTTAGTATCCAATTCATAAACTGCAGTGCTTTTGCATAATATAGATTGCTAAGAAAATAGATTAGATCAGTTTGGAATATATAATATCCGATCTCAGCTCAGTCTGGTATCAATTCTGTTAGTATAATGCTTGAGCCTTTTTGCTTATAGCTTAGTATCAGTAACTGACATATAGTAATTTAATCCTATCATTCGCTAATACTATGGCTTAAACTGGTTGCTTATGCGTAGATGAGTCGATTGTTTGGTGTTGGAGATGATTTCGGCGAGGATGCAATCCTTGGAATTTTACTTTTGGTGAGCAGATTAAACCGATGATCTTTTATATGAGTAAAAAAATCCAAGCTTGGTTGATCAGTTTAAAACTGTAATATTTGTTGTAAATTTAGAATGATATGGTTTGGTCAACTGGTATTGGGTCCAGTCTGGTTACAAATTCTTTTTGTTCACAAAACCATGTCTTTGTAACCAGATGTTATTTTTTAAAATCTCAAACTCACATGAGTATTTTACATTATTTTTATATAAACTTCAGATATGCATTTTTGTATTTCCAAAACAGTAGAAGTTTAAAAATCTTGGCCATAAAACTTTTAATTTCTTACTATTCTGACATGTATGTCTCTCGAGGTCGAAATACGTCATTTAATCTAAAAAAATATGTGGTTAGCGAAACAAATTTTTTTAATCTTCAACAATTTGTGACAACAAAAATATGAACTAACGTACACTTTTCTATTGTAGGCAAAACACTCACGGGAGAGCTTACTACGCATACAGATGCTGCGTATTTTGATAATACAAGCAGAGGCAGCGGTTCATCAAAAGAGGCAACAAATTCCAATTATCTAGATTTCTGATGGTGTTTAAGAAGCTAAATTGGCTGTTGTATAAAGGTAAGTTTGTTATTTTTGGTTTGTTCAAGTTTCACGCAATTTAGTGAGGTTATGTAATTTAATTATGATTTATTTTAAGGGCTACTGAAATATATGTCAAGATGCTAACATCGCTGTTATAAATTAGCCATCCAGACAGATCTTGAAAACGTGTATAAAGCGTCACACGACTGCTAAATTAGGTTATTCAAACAACCCTATATTGCATGTCGACACACCGAATGGGCTGCTCAAAATAAATTGTCCAAGCAGCCCTTAATAACATATTTCAGACTCTATATGACCATTGAAATTAGCTACCCAAACATTCCTTAATAGCATTTTTAGGGTGATATAAATGGGGAACCAAAAGAACTACGAATACTTATCTTATGGTTACCAGGGAGAGAATATGTAGTTTATTCTACTAAGGCATTACATAAAAGCTTATGGAACTATTTGTGATGTATTTTGTTTTACTTTAGTTTTGTAAATGACTGATACTTTACTCCTCCTTAACCTATCTCCAAATCCTCATAATATCAACCTATACATGGTATCTTTGCAGAATTTATGCATAAAGGACCTTTATTACAATCAATGGCGATAATAATGTACAGTTAAGCACTTTTTATTCCTTTCCGAATGCTTGGATAAACATATAGTATGTACCTTCTAATATTATTTTTCTTCTTTGTTATTAGTGGTCACATAACACAAGCGACATCCATTGTTGCGACGGTTGTGTCGTTTGATTTAACGAATTTGGCTATTAGAGTGATGATGATGTTGATGCAATGAACACTTTGAATCATAACATCTATGGCATCGAAACAACAATGGACATGTTTCGATGGGTATACTGTTCTCATTCATATTGCCAAGCAAACTTTTGTCTATCTCCTTTGTTTAATGCCATCTGATATAGGGCTTCGACTTTTAGTGGTTAAGTAATAAACACTTACGGATATGCACATGTTGTATAAAATCTAACCAACCATCTCATTTTTTTGATTAATTTAGTATAATAGCATAGGCTGTTTGATTAAACAATTTAAAACACCTAAGACCTCCTTTTATGTAGGGTTGAAGTTTATAAGTAGGGGTGTTATTCGGTCTGGCTATTGCGTTATCCTTGTACAGTAGCATTCCAACATCTTTTAATATGGGTCTTTTTACTTTAAGCTTATGATGACAATCGTAAATAAACACCCCAACTGTTTGTGGTCTTGAAACATGAGAATTGTCAAGCTTTAACATAAGCAATTGCAATCACTTTTCTGATTATAGTTTCTCTAAAACCGTAAGCAATTTAAATAAAAGGATAAAAGAGTCTTATGAGGTTGGCACATTCTGACCCATTCTGGAATGCACTGAAATTACCCGTTATCACCTATATATATTTTATTGCTGTGCTAACGGGGTGTTGGCAACACGTTTAACAGCAACGCATATAGTGTATTGCTAGTAAACGCTTTGCCAAACACCCCACGCGTTATCACTTGTTTTTTAGTTACGTTGCTAAGACTAAGTTTTCTTTTCTTTTCTTGCTAAGTTTATGGTTCATTAAGTTTTAGATTTTTGTGTGGAATAAGTGGAGTTTTTGATTGTTGGGAATCTAAACTTGTTAGATTCCCTGATCATAGATTTAAACATAATTAGGCTGTAGATAGTCCCTTGCCTGTGCCTAGGAGGCAGGCAAGTTTCGCAAGACTCACAGAGATCCAAGTCTCTGTGAGCAACCTAAGAGGAGTCCATGTCAGAGACATTGTCAAGGAAGTCAAAGATTACTTGAAGACATACTCATTGGCTGTGATAGATAACATCCAAGATGTATCAGGGACTCTGAGGGGTTGAGGGTTAACAGGGGTGGCAATACCCTGTTAACACTCAGCACACTTTGGACATGCCATTTGTGTGTTCGAGACTATGAAGAAAAAGGAAACTGTTTTGACAACTGTTTCCTTAAAGCATAATGGAAGACTACCAAGAATAGAAGAACATCATGTGACTGATGTAGGAACTTGTGAAAGCTTGTGTAGTCACCATCAAGTACTATTTAGGTCAATCTCGTAACACTATAAATAGGATGTGTATCCATGCATTAATGTAAAACACTTTGAGATATTCATAACATTATTGCATAGAACGTATTGAATCAAACAGCTACGACTGTATTCATAAGTTAGGGTTTATAGTTGTTCAAAGTGTGCACAACACATTGTCATCAAACGGTGTTATCCATAACACTTGTAATTCTTTATTATACAATAATAAGATTACGTTTGAAAAGTAATACCTTGTGTTGATTAAGTTAAGATTAGGGTTTCTAGCATTGATTAGGGACTTTCAATTGGTATCAGAGCGGTGTTTGATATTAAAACATTCAAGAAACATCGTTCTCAGTTTTATAATCAAGATCCACCATGCCAGAAACTTCTAACCCACCATAATCACCTTCCACAACACCATATTCACCAAGACTCAACCCTCCTGCCAATGACGATGATCTACCCCAACTTCTTGACTCAAGAGGTGGATCACACGTCATAAGTGTACCAGTCTTTGATGAAGAAGATTTTGCCAGTTGGAAGAGTCAATTTCTTGTGTATCTCGATGGACTTGAACCTTTTCTTCTAGAAATTTTAAAAAATGGTCCTTATATTCCCATGGCGCTTACATACACTGAAGAAAACCCTCTTCCCAAACCTCTCAAACAATGGACTCCAGCTGATAGAAAATTGGCAAACCAAGATAAACGTCTCAAAAGCATCATAATATCCTGTCTTCCCAAACATATCATGAAGTCTGTCATTCAGTGTCCCACAGCCAAACAAATGTGGACAGACCTCATCCTTGGCCATGAAGGACCCTCTGAAACAAGGGAGACAAAGATTCAGGCACTCAGACTTCAGTTCAATGCCTTCAAGTCACTTGAAGGTGAAAAGGTTCAGCAAACCTATACAAGGCTGAAGATTCTTCTCAATGACCTAGCAATGAATGACGTCACTATTGGTCAAGCTGAGATCAATGCCACATTTGTCAACAGCCTTCCAAGAAAGTGGCTGAGTATGAATCAGACTCAGAGAGCTAACAACTCAATCAAAAATGACACCCTTGCTCAGCTTTATGGAAAGTATAATTATGAAGAAGGGCTGATTGATACTATTTACAAGTCAGAGACTGAAAGATTTGTGGTCCAAGGAGCATCTTCCAAAGCCTTGATCTCTGCAACACATCCCCATGACAGCGATTCTGATGTTGAAGAAGACACCCGCAGCAGCCAAGAGTTCTTGACAGACCTTAATGCAGAGTTTCATGAAAGAGCCTTGTTAGCCAACCAAAGAAGATTCTTCAAAAGATCAGGAAGATCTGGATCAGCTAGTAAACCAACTGACAGGTCAAAAGAAACTTGCTTTGCCTGTGGAAAGCTTGGACATTTCTAAAAAGACTGTCCTTCCACCAAGACATCCTCACCCTCTTATCCATCATCTTCATCCAAACCTTACAAGTTCAAACAACATAACAACTCATCTCACCAATCCAATTCATCAGACACTGAGAAGAAGGATTACAAAAACAAGTACAAGGCACTTAAAGCTGAGTTAGAACAAATGAACTTGAAGCTTGAAGCTCTGTCCAAGAAGAAGGGTGGTGATAAAAAGACAGAGAAAGGGTTGGTCGCTGAAGCTTATGATTGGAATGATGAGCCACTGACTTCAGATGAAGAAGATACCACCAGAGTCAGGGCTTTCATGGCGATAGCTGAGGATGAACCAGCTGTTGGAAAAGGTGATGCAAGATCAGGACAATGGGTTGACATCACAATGAAAAAGGTACACAGGCTTTTATCTATGTCTGATAGTGATGAACGTAAGCATGTCCTTGATTACACCATTGTTGATTTACACTTTGTTGAGGAACAAAGAAAGAATCTACTTGATAAGTTTCACTCTGTTAAATCTGAATTGCTAAATGCTAAATCTGAATGTGAAACTCTCAGGCGGGTTAATTTAGAGAAAATATCCCTGCAAAATGAAGTAGCTAGATTGACCTTGAAAAACATTGCTTTAAATGATCAAGTCTCTGAATTAAACAAGGTTATTGAAAAATTGCTGTGTGCTAGGTTTACTATAGATCAATTGCTTAATGATGAAGTGCCTGCTGAAATTAAAAGGGATATATCTGCTAAGAAAAATAAACTGAGAATTCTCACCAAACCCAAAGACATTGTCTTCAAATCTATAGAGACAATTCATATGTCAGATACCACTTTGACTAATGACCCTGTCTCTGAAGATGTGGCTGAGTTACCACCTTTGACCAAACTCTCTGGAGTTGAACCTAGCAGTTCCTCTCGAGCTGCTAAGGGTGAACTTAGAACAGATATTGAGAAACCTCCAGCTAAAGTTTTTCATGTGCCTGCTAAAATAACTGGTAAACAAGTAGCTTTTAAGCCTGTTGCTACTAAAGCTGTGAATAAGGTTGACCCTATCACTAAAGATCGCCTGTTGTCTCTAATGAAAGAAGTAGAACTCTTGAAACAACTCATTAAGCCTTCCGCTGAATGCTCTACTTCACATGAACCTAAGTCAGTCCTAGGTGAACCCAATGGGGAAAGGTTAATCAAACCTTATTGCAATGTATGTAAAAACTCTCACCACATGACTTTAGATCATGACAGACACATGGCAGCTAAAAGAGCTCAGACACCCTCTAGAGATAGACCACAGAGTTCCAAAAGACAACAGGGAAATTACAAACCTTATCCTCCCTGTAAATTATGTGGGTTCACAGACCATCACTCAGACGAGTGTGGTGACTTCCCTGGGTGTGATATCTGTGGAAGTTATAACCATGAAACAGTGAATTGTCCCTCCCAACGCCAGAAGTTCTATAGGAACACAAGAGTTGCTAATCAGCAATTCAGGGAACCCACTGGAAAGTGGGTTCACCATAGGAACTAACCTATTTCTATGTATCTGTGCAGAAATATCTCAAGGAATCGGTATGGTATCTAGACAGTGGTTGTTCTAGACACATGACAGGGATTCAACAATACCTGCACAGATACTCAAAGGAGACAGGTCCTAAAGTGGTGTTTGGAGATAACTCTTCAGGCGACACAGAAGGATATGGCTCAGTGAACTACAATGGGATTACTTTTACCAGGGTTGCATATGTGAATGGTCTTAAACACAATCTTATTAGCATCAGCCAATTATGTGATGCTGACTCTAAGGTTTTGTTTACTAAGACTCAGGGAACCATATTCAACAAAAATAATGATGTTGTGCTTATTGCACCTAGAAGAAGAGATGTTTATGTCATTAACATGGCTGTTTGCTCTGAAGACAACTCAAATTGTTTTATTGCTAAAGCCTCTGGAAGTGTCAATTGGCTGTGGCACAAAAGACTGTCTCATCTCAACTTCAAGAACATCAACAAGATAGCCACTCAAAACCTGGTTGTTGGTCTACCTTCAGTAATGTTTTCTAAAGACAAGACTTGTTCTGCCTGTGTCAAAGAAAAGCATCACAGGTCTTCATTCAAGACTAGGCAATCATTCTCTATTGACAAGTGCTTACATCTCCTTCACATGGATTTGTGTGGGCCTGTCAAACCTCAGACCATTAATCACAACAAATAACCTTGGTCATAGTTGATGAATTTTCAAGATACACATGGGTGTTCTTCCTCAGAAGGAAAAGTGATGCAACTGAAACCATCATGTCCTTCATCAGACAGGTTGAAAATATGAATGATGTTTGAGTCAAAGCTCTAAGAAGTGATAATGGTACCGAATTCAAGAATCATCAACTTGAATCTTTTTGTGATGAAAAAGGGATTTCACAGAACTTCTCTTCAGCTGGCACCCCTGAACAAAATGGTGTGGCTGAAAGAAGAAACAGGACTTTGATTGAAGCAGCCAGAACTATGTTGAATGGTGCAGCCTTACCAAAGCAATTTTGGGGAGAAGCTGTTCACACTGCCTGCTACACACAAAACAGATCAATCATTGTCAAAAGACATGGTAAAACTTCCTATGAAGTTTTCAGAAAAAGATCTCCAGATGTCAGCTATTTTCATGTGTTTGGATGTCCTGTGTTCATTTATAACTACAGGGATAAACTTGGAAAGTTTGATGAAAAAGCTGATGATGGTTTCTTCTTGGGATACTCTCCAACAGCCAAAGCCTTCAGAGTATTCAACATCAGAAGACAAGAAGTAGAAGAAGCCTTATATGTTAGATTCAATGAAGATGATGAAGTCATACAGAGAACAGAAACAGAGGGTGATGAAATTGATTTTAATGAAAATGTATCTTTCCCAAGTGATGAGTTCACATAACCAAGACCTACCAGTCATCATCACTCCAGCACTCTCACTCCTTATGTCCCTGCCTTTGACCCTCTGTCTACTCATAACATAGAAGTTCCTACCTCTCAGGAACTTGATGAAGAAGAACCACAAACCTCTGGTAGTCCTTCTCCTTCTAATGCTATTGGTGACTCACCAATTCTTCAAATCCCTAAAGACTCTCCTGCTGATAATGAAGTTGTACCTCTTGATATGGCTGAAGAAGACTCTGACACTAAAGTAGTCTTTGAAGAAAGCCCTCCTAGTCAGCAGGATGAAACTCAAATTGTACCAGCTGTGCCCACAGGTGTTCCTGTCCTTGAGTCCCCAGCTCCTCAAAATAAGTGGTCAAGAGATCAACACATTCTTCTTGCTGAGTTTGCCTCAGCCAATGAATGTCTCTTTGCTGAGTTTCTCTCACAAATTGAACCTAAAAGAGTAGCTGAGGCTCTGGTAGAAGAAGGATGGGTAGCTGCTATGCAAGAAGAAATCAATCAGTTCAAAAGGAACAAAGTATGGACACTAGTGCCAACTCCAGCTGGAAAGAATATCACATGCACTAGATGGATCTATAGAAATAAGATGGATGAAATTGGGAACATCATCAGAAACAAGGCCAGACTGGTGGCACAGGGGTTTTCTCAGACTGAAGGAATTGATTATGATGAAACATTTGCTCCAGTTGCAAGAATTGAAGCCATCAGAATCTTCCTTGCTTATGCTGCCTATATGAACATCATTGTGTATCAGATGGATGTAAAGAGTGCATTCCTCAATGGTGATTTGGCTGAGGAAGTGTATGTTGCACAACCTGAAGCATTTGAGAACAGCGAGTTTCCCAACCATGTGTATAGACTTCACAAGGCCATGTATGGGCTGAAACAAGCTCCAAGAGCATGGTATGAAACTCTTTCCAATTTCTTAATTGAAAATAAATTTGTCAGGGGTTCGATTGATAAAACACTCTTTACCTTCAAGGATAAAAGTGATTTCATCATTCTGCAGATTTATGTGGATGATATCATCTTTGGGTCAACGGATGTCAATATTAGTAAACGTTTTGCTAAATTAATGACCAAGAAATATGAGATGAGTATGATGGGTGAATTAACTTACTTTTTGGGCTTTCAAATTAAACAATGTCCTAAGGGAATTTCAATTTGTCAAGAAAAGTATGTTAAGGATTTACTTAAAAAATATGACTTAGCTGATTGTGCATCAGTGAAATGCCCCATGCTTCCACCCAACAACTTGGGCCCTGATGAGTCAAGGGTCTCTGTTAATGAGACTTTATATAGAGGCATGATTGGGTCACTCATGTATCTAACAACTAGTCATCCTGATATCCAATTCTCCACATGTCTCTGTGCAAGGTACCAAGCTAACCCAAAAGAATCCCATCTAGTGACTGTTAAGAAAATTTTCAGGTATCTTAAAGGAACACCATCCCTAGGCCTATGGTATCCAAAGGAATCAGGCTTTGATCTCAAGGCCTATTCAGATTCAGATTATGCTGGATGTTGTATTGACAGGAAAAGCACTTCAGGCAGCTGTCAAATCCTAGGAGGAAAATTGGTTGGATGGAGTGCTAAGAAGCAAAACTCTGTGGCTATGTCTTCAGCTGAAGCAGAATATGTCGCTGCAACCAACTGTTGTGCTCAGGTGCTCTAGATGAAAAGTCAATTGGCTGACCATGAAATTTTATATGACAAAGTGCCAATCTTTTGTGACAACACCAGCGCCATTGCCATATCCAACAACCCTGTTCTTCACTCTCGTACCAAACACATTGATATCAGGTATCATTTTATCAGGGATCATATAATGAAGGGAGATATTGATCTACATTTTGTTCCCACAGAGCTGCAACTAGCTGATATCTTTACAAATCCTTTGGCTGAACCTTCGTTTAACAGGCTAGTTGCTGAGCTAGGGATGCTCAATATCTCAAAGCCTGTGGCTTGATATTAAATGTGTTCATTAAATGATTGATTCTATATTAAATGTTTTTCACATGAAACTAGGTAGTTACTTTCTAAGTAAATGCAAAAAACATTCTCAAATATTTAATCACTTATTTTTCGAATAACGAGGAGACAAATAAGTTTTGAAAGGTCAAGGGACCCACTTGAGCAGTCATTTTCTCACTTTGCATTTAATGCGGTTGAATAACTGTTTACGTAGTTTGAATATATATATTGTCTCTCTTCTCTTCTCACCCACCACCATTCTCATTTCTCAAATCTATTTCTCTCTCTAAGTACTTCTCTCTCTTAACCCATCCTCCATTTTCTTTCACCTTCGACCTTAAATCCATGGCGTTTTTAGTTCCCAAAGCAGCAAATGTTAACTTCGAGATCAACGAAAGCATCCTCGCCTCCAACAACGCCATTGGATGGATAAAGGCTCCTAATAGCACCTACTCAGATCTGGTTAGCTTCATGAAAAATTGTGACCTAAGTGAAGCCTTCACCAAATCCCCATCCACCTTTTACCAAGAATACCTTATGGAATTCTGGTACTCTGCTGAAGTGGTAGATGACACAGTAACTTTTAGCCTTTCATGCAATGAACACCCATTCGCTTTCTCCCTTAAAGATTTCTCGAGTGTGGCTGGATTGAAACATGGAGATGAATGCCTTAAGGTTGTTGATAAAAAGGTTGTCAAAGAAGCCCTGGCCACACTCAAACCCTGCCATGATGTAAACCCTGCCCTTACACCAGCTGAGGTCCTCTCAAAATCTCCTTTGAAGATTAAGTACTTCACTCCCATGTGGCGTGTCCTCTTCACCCACATTGTTAAATCCCTGGGAGGAATGCAGGGATCCCAAGATCAGATGTCCTTCAACCATCAAGCTATTGCATATGGGTTGATCTGGGGAGCTGATGTTGATGTTGGAAGCATTCTCTTCTCCAACCTTGTAGAACAGCTGAAGGGAAGAAATCAAGTCAGAGAAAAGAATATCTGCTATGTTCGCTTCCTGTCTCTGATCTTTGGAAGTCTGTTGGGCGACAACTACCACAACTCTTCATTAACTGCTCTGAAGCCCCACCGCATCACAGGTGCCATCTACAAAGAAATAGGAGCTGAAGATGTCCCTGACACCTCTCATATGATGAACGTGGTCAACAAACTACCAACAGCTGAGAAGTCCTTGCTCCCTTCTTCTGAGAAGGTGAATACTTCTAGTGTGTCTGGCAAGTCTAAGTCTTTGACCTCTGGGCAGCACACTACCAAGTCCAAGGCTTCTTCTGGCCAACAACCTAAGAAGAAGAAAATCCCCTCTTCTTCCCACACCAAAGCTGTTACTAAGGCCAAGGAAAAGAAGACTGACACCTCATCTGTTCCAGATACTCTTGTGGAATCAGATACTTCTGCTGACCATCAACAGGGGTCTAGTGTCTCAAAGTCAGCTGAGACGACAGGAAACCAGCCTAATCCAGCTGATATCTCACAGGTAATCAGTGTAAATTTTTAGAGGTTCACAAGCAGCCACTCTCAATTGTCTGTAGGAGAGAGTGGTGAAGTTAGGGTAATCCTCGATCCATAGAAGTCTGTCTATGCACTTAGAACTCTTTAAGACTTTTGTACACCCTGTCTTTGCACCAGGGAATGATTCATTTGTGTTTATAAAGCACCCCGATGACCCTGCACCCTCTAGACAGTATTCAGGCTAACAACAACCTGAATACACTTATGTCTCAACCTTGATCAACTGTACTTCACTCGGCCTCTTGGTTCCCTCCTTAAAAGAATTCCAAAGGATTTATCCTTTTCAGGGGGAGCTGAATCATCACCCTTAGCTTTCCTAGGGGCAGCGTAACAGGCGACCTTTAACCACATATGTTTCACTCTTAAAAGAGTCCCAAAGGTTTCTTAACCTTTTGGGGGGGGGGGGGGGGGCTGAATGATCACCCTCAGCTTTCCTAGGGGCATCGAATGACGATCCAAAAACAACATATGTTTCACAATCAAAAGATTCCCAAAGGTTTTAACCTTTTGTGGGGGGGGGGGGGGGGCTGAATAATCACACTCAGCTTTCCTAGGGGCAGCGAATGGCGATTATTAACCATATTTTTTCACACTTAAAAGAATCCCAAGGATTTATCCTTTGGAGTGGCTGAGTAATCACCCTCAGCCTTTCTGGGACAGCGAAATGGCGACCATTCCCCTTATCTTTTTCCCTGTTACTAATTAAAACAATTTGCAGGCTGAAATTGTACAGCCAGTCACTGAATCTCAGGTACAACAAGAGAAGGAGGCTGATACAATGACTCAAGATCAACCTCATAACAATGAGCCTCTGCTTAATACTGATGAAGAAATGCTATCTTTAGAGGATGATGTCTCTGATCTATAGTCAATGCCTGAAGATGAAATCCTTGAAGGGATGTTCGAGGAGGAGGATGAAGAAGATGAGGAAGATCAGCAATTTGTCTCTCCTCCCAAAGAAATAGTTGTGTCCACACCAGCTGGCAATAAGACTCCTCCTCCCAAGGACACTGTTGTTACTCCAAACTCTGCTACCTCAACAACAACAGTCTTCCAACGCACAGCCTATGATCCAACAACGGAGTTTCTCATGTTTAATCATCCTGCCCAAACTAACTTTGATCTTTTACCAAGGGGGGATGATTATGCTCAACAAAGCCTCAACATCAAAAATCTTCAGCCTGTTCATCACCAATCTGACATTGAACGCTTATCAAGGAAGTTGGATGTGATCAAGTCTGAAATGCACAACTTCACTGTTACATTCCCTGGAATCATACAAAAGACTGTGGCTGAGGCGGTTACTGAACCAATCAAGGATGGTGCAAGGAAAGGTGTAGCACATGGACTTAGTCATCTTTCCACAAGAATGAAGGATGTCATTGACTCAGAGGTCCCTGCCTTACTTCATAAGCATGAGCTAACTATGCACAGACAATTTGAAGCTGTTCGCAACAGGCAATACCGTCATGCAAACTTCATTGTCAGTCGAGTTCAGGCCAACACTAATGTAAATGGAAACCTTCTGCTAAAGATTGCCAGGGCTTAAAGGAAAAGGCAACGTGCTATGGCTGCCTCTGTTGAACAGACTGCAAGGCATTTTCAGACACGTTCATCCAAACGTCTGCGTAGCCAGGATGAACGTGAGGGGGAGAAAGAAACAACACTCAACCTTGCATCTGCTAAACAAGGCTCATCATCAGCTGACAACACCATTACACCTGTTCCTCTCCAAGTCATCACACCTATCAACATACCTGATGATGAGGATAACACTCAGGGGGAGCAACAGAATCAAGATGGAGCTGACTCATCAAAGTCCCTGGCTTTGGTTAACACCAGCGAGCCTGGGGATGATGATGAACCAGCTGCCAAGAAGCTAAAGTTCACTGTTAGCTCCCTTCCCAAAGCAATTCAAACTCAGGCTCAGACAGCATTTATCAGAAGAGCTGATGTTTTGAAAAACATAAGTGTGGAGTCCTCTGTCTCGAAGAAAGGAAAGGAGATAGTTTTGGTTGACACAGACACCAAACTCAAGAAGATAGCTGCGATGCTAAAGACAGAAGGATCCACCACAGACCTTTCCCAATTCTCAACCTTTACACCTTCCAATGAGATTCCTTTAACCCCTGAAGAAATAGAGAAACAGGATGAGGAATTCAAGAGATTAAATGAACTCAAGACAGCCAAAGAATTGAATGAAGCTACTCTAAGGAAGATGACTCCACCTGAAAGAGAAAAGCAAAAACAAAGGTTGAGGGAAATGGAAGCAAAACGCGCTGAGGCACTAAGGAAAGTCAAAGCTGACTATGATGCCTGCGTTAACAACAGATATGAACCTGGCAAGATAACCAAGTTCAAATACACCATTCATAAATCCACAAACACCCCACAGATGATCTTATGGAGGGATAACCAACAGGGAAATATGAATGTGTTTGACAACTTCAGGCTAAAGACACTTGGGTTATCTGAATGGTTCGAACTTGAAGCCTTAGCTGCCAAAACAACTGGACAGGCCAATTTTCTTCTGCTTAAGACTATTAAGGCCAAGTTTACCTGGATCAAAGAAACAGCTGCCAAACTCAAGATTGATCCCCCACCACAGCTTTTTGAACAAGAACCCCCAAAGACTGGCAACAAAATAAGAAGAATTTCTCAACTTGTTAAAGAAACTTTTGTTACAGATGATGTTCAAGTGGATGACATGCACAGGGATTTGATCCTACCCAATGGTATAGTTGGCCCTGTTGATGGTCAAACATACACAGAGCCTGAAAGAGGAATGACATTCATGAACAGGGCTTGCCAGTATGCATTTCAAAAAGAAGATGAGCTATGCTTAGCTTCAACAATTCAGCTACTTTGTTACAAGAAGTCACTCAAGATCAACACAGAGTATTCCAAGAAGTTTGCAAAGACTTTGCAGGAACAATTAGATAACAGATTGGACTTGGCTGAAGCTGAAGAAAGGATTAAAAATGATGACTATTGAAGATGTTCACAGCCCAATTTTACCTTTACCTTTTATTTTACTTATGTAATGTACTTGTAATTTTCTTTAAGTATTAATAAAATCATGAGGTATGTTTGTTTAGATCTGTTATGAGTAAGAAGAAGCTGTTAACTCACTTACCTTAACTTAGTTAGATCTAGCATTATTTATGTTTAAATAGGGGGAGATTGTTGGGAATCTAAACTTGTTAGATTCCCTGATCATAGATTTAAACATAATTAGACTGTTAGATAGTCCCTTGCCTGTGCCTAGGAGGCAGGCAAGTTTCGCAAGACTCACAGAGATCCAAGTCTCTGTGAGCAACCTAAGAGGAGTCCATGTCAGAGACATTGTCAAGGAAGTCAAAGATTACTTGAAGACATACTCATTGGCTGTGATGGATAACAGCCAAGATGTATCAGGGACTCTGAGGGGTTGAGGGTTAACAGGGGTGGCAATACCCTGTTAACACTCAGCACACTTTGGACATGCCATTTGTGTGTTCGAGACTATGAAGAAAAAGGAAACTGTTTTGACAACTGTTTCCTTAAAGCATAATGGAAGACTACCAAGAATAGAAGAACATCATGTGACTGATGTGGGAACTTGTGAAAGCTTGTGTAGTCACCATCAAGTACTATTTAGGTCAATCTCGTAACACTATAAATAGGATGTGTATCCATGCATTAATGTAAAACACTTTGAGATATTCATAACATTATTGCATAGAACTTATTGAATCAAACAGCTACGACTGTATTCATAAGTTAGGGTTTATAGTTGTTCAAAGTGTGCACAACATATTGTCATCAAACGGTGTTATCCATAACACTTGTAATTCTTTATTATACAATAATAAGATTACGTTTGAAAAGTAATACCTTGTGTTGATTAAGTTAAGATTAGGGTTTCTAGCATTGATTAGGGACTTTCATTGATGAATTCACAAAATTCGCTTCACATGACATTTGTCCTGCCCCACAAAGACCACCCATCGACCACATGTTTAACATGATTTACATTCGACTTCCCTACCGCCTCCTAACAGCGTTAACATACACGAACATAGCTCGCCGCAGTGGAGCTCGGGCAAAATCCCTAGTGTACAAATGGAGGGAGGAGTGATTATGTAAATAAGAGGAAATAGTAGTTATGATTAGGGGTGTAATCGAGTCAAGTCGAGCTCAAGCTTTATAGGGCTTGAGCTTGGCTTGATAATACAATTGTAGGCTTTAGCTTGACTTGATAACTTGTCAAACTTTTACAATCTAGGCTTGAGCTTGGCTTGATAAGGCTTGATAAAAGCTTGAGCTTGGCTTGAAAAGCTTGAATGTGTATAAAATTATTTTTTTATAATAACAAACTCATTAATAAAAACATATGTGTAGAGTAAAACAAATAAAAACCATAACTCAAAATCAAATTCGATTTATTTAGCATTAATAAAACAAAAATAATATAATCGTGCAATCTTGGTTTAACAGGTTTAACAGGGCTTTGCATGTATACACATATTGTATTCACAAAGTATCGAGTAAAAGAAATAATTAAATCAAAAATAAAAAATCATTTAAAATACAAAGAGCTACAATATAAATGTAAATCAGAGTTAAAAGTCCTTCTAAAAATATATTCTTTATTTATGAAATTAGTCCTTAAAATTAGGTTAATACTCAAATTAACAATTAGTTGCTAATATAAATTCATCTTAAAAACATATTTTTGATAAAGCTTGATAAGAACTCGAGTCGAGCTATCAAACGCTTGAACTTGAGCTTGATATAGTTTCAAGCTATTTTTTAGCCTTGAGCTTGGGCTTGAGCTTGATAAAAGCTTGGCTTGATCGAGCCAAGCTCGAGCTCGAATTACTTTATAAAAGTTTGGCTTGATTACAGCCTACTTTTATCATTAATGATATTTTTATCACTAATAATAACTTATGCTTCATCATATTTATAATTTTAGTCACTCCACTTTTTCTATTTACTACTTTCGTATATTTTGACAACTTTAATCCTTTCGTGTTATTTAAATTTTAGATAAATCCTCATTATTAAATCAAAAGCAAATAAAAAATACAAAATAATTTTTAGTATATAATAAAAAAGAAATACTGAATCCACATAAAGTTTATAAAAACATACTCACATAATAAAAAACAAAAACGCAAAATAACTTTTGTCATTACCTTATATGATGAAACTTAGAAACCTAGTACGACATTTTTATTTGTAAATCTCAAAATTGTGTGTCTTTAGAGTACAAACAACTTCTAGTAATAGAAATAGCTATGACATAAGCACATAGCAAACTTTACTTCATTACCTAGTTGTAGCTTTTAAGTTTTATACATGACTAACAAATGTGCTAGAAGAAAAAGTTGTAAAATAATTTACGCTACCTTATACGTGAAATTGCCAAGAAATATAAACTTGTCATAATGTTTCTATGTCTTTTTAAGAGGATAGCCGGGTACCCGCGCAATGCGGCGACGGGTACCCCGTAACTTATTTTGTGACGAGCAAGTGTTTTTCATTAATACGTTTTTTCTAATGGTACATTTACGGATCAATGAAAACTTTTAATTAAAATAATTATAAACAATATGAATACAAACTACTAAACGTTTTTTCTGAGCATCATGTCTGATGACAGAAGCAAAGCCACTGGATTTGCTGTATTTTGGACTACTATTTTCTATTTTCCAACATTTCCTGTTGAATGCACCTTGCTCGAACACAACATGATCCGCTCCCACGTTACCTGCGAGTTTTGCAACTCCATTTATTTCTATATAAATCGCTATATTACAAACACAAAGCTTGTGTCTTGGATTCTGATTCAGTATTTCATTTCACTTCTTTAGATTGATTCATAAAAAGTTTAGAAGGCACACAAACCTCCAGGCATGACACCAGCACCCCCATCCACCAAATTTCCATAAAGATTAGGTGTCACCAACAAAAAACAAATCAACTTACTTCTAACAGCGTATCATCAAGAAATTAGATGCAATTCACTGTCAAACAAAGAAATTTACCAAGTAGACGGTTATGTTTTATATTCAAATAACTGACATCATAACTTACCATAACAACAAATTGTTCAGGTTTCCAAACAAGCTGCATGCAGCAATTATCCACAATGATCTCTTTGTATTTGATGTTGGGATACTTGCTGGATATCTCTCGGCATGATTCTAGTACAAATCATCTGCAAGTTTCATAATATTTGTAACAGTCCATCCAAACCACTAGATATACAACCAAACCGCAAGTAAAAGAGTAAAACCACCAGATATACCACCAAAACACCCACATCTATTAGCAAGAGCACCAGATCTACCACCAAAACCACATAACAAACCTGTGATATATAGTTTGTTGCTAATGGTGGTGGCCCAAGTGGTGGCAACTACATAGGTGGAAAAGGTGATGACGGAGGTGGTTGTAGCAGGATGAGGCGGCTGTCGATCGGATGTTGTACAACGTAAGAGAAAGAGTTGTATATTTGTGTACGTTTTATGAAGGACGTGTGTAAATATATATTGGAGGTCATTGATGGACTGTTACATGTTTTGTTTAAATGGGGCTATATGAGTGGGGCTGTTACAAATTTGTGTGTACGTTTCATTATGGGCGTAAAGACAGATGTAAACAGATTGGAATTTGTTTAAGACATAACCTTCCTTTAATAGAAATGTTTGTGGCTGAATAATTTAAGACTTTTAAAAATAGAATTGCTTAAATTCTTTATAAGGTAGTAGAATTACGCCGTCGAAAGTTATACGGTGCGTTATAGAATTATATGCTCCTGTAAAACTGCTGCGTTATAAAGTCTCGCGTTAAATTTATCATTCGAAATTATGTGTCAATTTATTTTTATTTTTTACTTTTTTTATGTATTCTATTGAGCTAAATGTGAATTATGAAATGTCTTATGACTCGGGTAATGAAAGTAAAGTTTTTAAATTAAGTTACAAATTTTGAGCCATCCTGAAAAATTATAAGATTGACATACTTTTCTATAACACGAGTCATATGCCCTTGACTAAGGCTAAACATTGTCGACCGTCGATCGGACTAGACCGAATCAGACTAAACGTATTTCGGTTCGATGATAAGTCTATAGTTTTCGTTATTTTTTCTTACAAAAGACTCGACGATTATGTCTTATAAGACCATGTCGAAAACCGAACCAAATTGACTTTGATGGATTGGACCATTTCGATCTGATTTGGTCTTCAATTCGAGTCGGGTTTAATTGATTCGGTCCGATCTCTGCCCGATGCTAGCTACTTTTTATTAGACAATAAAATGGTTCAAGCCCGACTTGTAAGATTAGGTTTTTAAAAACTAAGGATGAGCATTTTGACTCAAATCTCGAAACCGAACCCGCACCATACCGATTTTCGGTACCCGAATCCCGTTCGGTATGGTATCGGGACTACGAAATAAAGTGAAAAAAATTCGAAACCACTAATTCTGTACGGGGCCGGTACCAAATTGGAGAATTCCCGAAAAAACGAGAAAATCTCGATTTCTCGGTACCGGTACAATACCTGTACCGACTTCCGAATCCTGTTCGATACCTAGATCGGTACATAACTTTTTAAATTGGAAAAAAATAAAAGCAGTAATCGGGACGTGTTCGAGACAGGATGATAACAAGCTCATCCTGTTAAAAGCCCTAATCCCACAAGTGGAGTCTTAACTATTTTAAAAAACCTAGTTCCTTTTGACACTTGTTGCTTTGATTGTGATTGTCATTGGGATTCTAAAACTTTTCATTAATAATGAATTGTGTTGGATTGGTCAAAACTTGAAGGAGTAAAATATCTCAACGTGTCAATCCAAATCATTTTTCTTACAAATGTAAATTAAGAATTATTGAATAATAGTTTACACATTTGAAAATGTCAATTTAGACATATCAACGTAATAGTTTTTGACTTATTTGGAGGGGTCGATCTTTCAATTTTCATGAATTGATGAGTTTTATTTTCTTGTGTCGGCATAAAATATCAAAAGTCACTTTGTGTTTTATTCAAGGTTGTAACGTGAAGCGTAGCGTAGCGATATTTTCAAACTTCAAGCTACATAAGTTATAACGAAGCTATGGCGTTTTCTAAAGCGCGATATATAGCGACATAAAATATTTATAAATTAATATTTATATAGCGATTTTACAAATGGAGCAATACTTTAATTCAAATATAAAACAAAATCGGCTAATAGTTACTTAAGGATTTTTCCCTATAGTAAAATTACTAAACCCAAGTCTACTAAATAGCCCAAAACTAGTAAATAAGCCCAATTCTTGTAAATTTGCAAAAAGATTCAAAAAAAAGTGCCACGCTACACGCTATAGCGCGCTATATCGCGCTTTATGACGCTTTTTAGCACGCAACGCCCAGAGGTGACGCTTTAGTCTGTTTCGTAACGTGGAGGTCACGTTTCACGCTATAGCACGCTATAAGGCGCGCTACAGCGCGCCATTTAGAACCTTGGTTTTATTTGTAAATACAAAGTGAGTAAACGCATGGTTGTCAGGAATTTGATTTTGATTTCAAGATCTTACGATTTTATAATATTGCAAAGTAAAAATATCCGAATTTTACATAAGATTTTTGCATGTTTAAGATCTTGTAAGATCCGAATCTTGATCATAGGATCTTATATATATTATGATTCGATCTTATTTTTCTCGAACGACAAACTAAAAAACTACTACAAATTTACAGGTTTTATTTTCTATAATATAAAAACTACGTGTTAATCTTCTTATACATTTCATAATCATAATTGAGGACCATATTTTTATGAAATATTCGTACAATTTTGTGTTTATGATGCATATTAATTTGTAGTTTTGTAAAATATTACAAAGACAATTAAGAAAATTATATTATAGTAGGATCTTACGATCCTGATCATATTTATGATCTCGATCTTGCAAATACGAAAACGATCTTAGGTAAAATTCCAATCTTAAAAACCTTGACGGAATAATTATGTAAATCACATACAGTGCATTATAGGCATTATATTTTTCGGAAAAAAAAATTAGCGAGAACACTTGAGATGTCTTTGACCTATGGGTTCTTTGAATATGCGTACCAACTTAGTTAAGCTCCTTTGGTTATAACATTATATTTTTAGCATTACTATTTATAAAAATAGATTTTTACGAAATTTGAAAGTACGGTTTATTCATTATGCTTATTACCAATCGACGTGAGAAGAAAAACCGAAGACACAAGCTATTATAAGGCTACCCACATTGGTCTTCAGTCGTCTCTCTCAAATCTCGCGTCATTTTTGTTTTTTTTTTCGACGATTTACATACGATTTATCTCTAGATCAAGATGGACACTTTTTTATATAACAAAAGTTAAGTGGAATAAGTCATATTCCTAAATTATTTGAGTTTATGTAAAAATGCTTATCTTGTTTGATATTTCTAATATTTTTTTTTTGGTAAAGAGGATTATTTCTAATATGTTGCTAATAGAAATGTCTTTTTTTAGATGTTGTAGGAGTTTTTACGACTTAACATAGGGTGGAAACTGAACCGAATCACACCGGTAATTGATTTGATGAGAAATATAAATCAAGAACTGAACTGAGTTAGATCAAAATCGAACAAGTCTGGTTAGGTTCGATTTAGAGTTGTTTTTTTAGTTTTGGCCTGAACCAAAAACCATAAATATTTAAAACCAAAAGCCAAACAAAGTCGGTTAAACTTTTACTGGACCGGTTTGGTTTGATTTTTTGATACGGTTCGGTTTTCATCGATATTCCTCACCCGCAAAAGCAGGGGCAGAGCCTGAGTATAAAGTAATCGGGTGAACTAATTTTTTAATATGAGTATCTATATAGTACATGTTTTAAAGATCGGGTTCGTTTTGAAGAAATAGATATTTTGTTGACCATTTTCAACCGTCAATCGAACCGAACTGAAAAATCGAACAAAATCAAACTTATCTCACAAATATGTTTTGTTGGACCGAACTAAAGACTGAACCGGGTCAACTCGGACGGACCGGACTATTTCGGTCCGGTCTTAGTCCTTATAATTTTGTCTTCTTAATTCATGACGGGTTTAGTCGGTCCAGTCAGTCCGATTCGATCTATGTCTGATGGTCAGCCTACTCTTGACACTTGGTGCTCTGATTGTGATTGTCATTGGGATTTAAAACTTTTCATTAATAATGAATTATGTTGGATTGGATCAAAACTTGAAGGAGTAAAATATCTCAATCCAAATCATTTTTCTTACAAATGTAAATTAAGAATTATTGAATAATAGTTTACACATTTGAAAATGTCAATTTAGACATATCAACGTAATAAATATTTTGACTTATTTGAGGGGGTCGATCTTTCAATTTTCATGAATTGATGAGTTTTATTTTCTTGTGTCGGCATAAAATATCAAAAGTCACTTTGTGTTTTATTATTATTATATACGGTAAAGCAAAAATGATCTGAATTTTACATAAGATCTTTACATGTTTAAAATCTTGTAAGATCCCGATTTTGATCATAGATACTTAGGATATATTACGATTTGATCCTTTTTCTCGAACGACAAACTAAAAAGCTACAAATTTACAGGTTTTATTATGTATAATATAAAAACAACGTGTTAATCTTCTTATACATTTCATAATCATAATTGAGGACCATATTTTTATGAAATATTTTTATGATGCATAATTTTTATGAAATATTCGTATAATTTTGTGTTTATGATGCATATTAATTTGTAGTTTTGTAAAATATTACAAAGACAATTAAGAAAATTATATTATAGTAGGATCACGATCCTGATCCTATTTATCATCTCGATCTTGTAAATACGAAAACGATCTTAGGTAAGATTCCGATCTTGAAAACATTAACGAATAATTATGTAAATCTAAACTACATACAATGCATTATAGGCATTATATTTTTTTGAAAAAAAATTAGCGAGAACACTTGAGATGTCTTTTGACTTATGGGTTCTTTGAATATAGGTACCAACTGAGCTAAGCTCCTTGATTATGACATTGTATTTTTAGCATTACTATTTATAAGAATAGATTTTACGACATTTGGAAGTACGGTTTATTCATTATGCTTATTACCAATCGACGAGAGAAGAAAAAACAAAGACACAAGCTATTATAAGGCTACCCACATCGGAGAATAAAAAACAAAGACACAAGCTATTATAAGGCTACCCACATCGGTATCCAGTCGTCTTTCTTAAATTTCGCGTTATTTTTGTTTTTTTTTTCGACGATTTACATAACCACTCAAAGGTGGCCTGGTGACAAAAAGATTTGTGGCTATCACTCCAAAGTGTGTGAGGTCTCAAGTTCAATTCTCACTAGGTGCAAACAAGCTTGATGTGGCCACGCCAACCTCCTGAAAAGGGAGGACTTTACCTGGTTTGAGTCTGTGTAGCGGTGGGCTCAAACCCTGTAGATTAGTCGGCCAATGAGTCGAAAATCACGGTTACCAAAAAAAAAAAGATGGACACTTTTTTATATAAAAAAAGTTAAGTGGAATAAGTCATATTCCTAAAGTCTTTGAGTTTATGTAGAAATGCTTACCTTGTTTGATATTTTTAATATAATTTTTTTTTGGTAAAGATGATTATTTCTAATATTTTGCTAATAAAAATGTCTTCTTTTAGTTGTTGTAGGAGTTTTTATGGCTTAACATAGGGTGAAAACTGAACCAAATCACACCGACAATTGATTTTATTAGAAACACAAACTAAAAACTGAACTGAGTTAAATCGAAATCGAATAAGATTGGTTAGGTTCGGTTTAGATTTGTTTTTCTCAGTTTTGGCCCGAACCAAAAACTATAAATATTTAAAATCAAAAGCTAAACTAAGTCGGTTAAACTTTAACTGGACCGGTTTGGTTTAGTTTTTCGGTACGGTGTAGTTTTCATCGATATTCCTCGTCCCTAAGAGTTTTTAATAGGGGTGGAAACGAGTTGAGTCGAGCCCGAATCTACCAAAGCTCGAGTTCGAGCTCAACTCGTTTCGAGTCTTATTATTTAGGCTAGGCTCGTGGTAAGTTAATCAGGCTCGGATCGATTATACGATTTCGCAATGTAAAAATAAAGCTTGGCTCGAGACCGACTCGTAATATATCTAAATTAGGCTCGTTAATAAGCTTGTCATTAAAGTCGTTAATAAGTTCGTGAACTTAAACAAGCCTTGATGTGACATTTTTAAGAAATCAATGGAGTAATAAAATGTGCATAAATAATTTAGGCTCGGGCTCGACTCGTGCTATGTTAAACAGGCTCGGGCTCTGCTTGAGCTCGACTCGATTACACGATTTAGCAATATAAAAATAAAGCTTGGTTCGAGATCGACTCGTAATATATCAAAATTCGGCTCATTAATAAGCTTGTTATTAAGGTCGTTAATAAATCCATGTATAAAAAATTAGACTCACAACTTCAAACGAGCTTTGTATATAAAACTCAAGCTCGGTTGCAACTTAGACTCGAGCTCGTTTAAACTCAAATCGTTCGAGTTTTTTTTTATCAATCTGATCTCGAGCTTTTAACGAACAACTCAGATCGTCTTTATCCTACTTTCTAAGAGCCGACGTGACATTTGTTTTGATGTTACATTTTGAGAAATCAATGGAGTAATAAAATGTGCATAAATTATTAAGGCTCGGGCTCTGTTCAAACTCGATTCAATTACACGATTTAGCAATTTAAAAATAAAGTTTTGCTCGAGATATGCTGGTAATATATCTAAATTAGACCTGCTAATAAGCTTGTCATTAAAGTCGTTAATAAGTTCGTGAATAAAACATTAGACTCGCAAACTCAAACAAGCTTTATCTGTAAAAACTCGAGCTCGGCTGCAACTTATACTCGAGCTCGTTTAAACTCAAGTCATTTGAGTTTTTTTTTATTAATCTGATCTTGAGCTTTTAACAAGCGACTCGACTCGTCTGTATGCTAGTTTCTAATAGCCGACTTGATATACTTTTTGATGTGACATTTTTGAGAAATCAATGGAGTAATTAATAAAATGTGCATAAATTATTTATATGTGGTTGCCTATTGGTCAACAAGGACTTGGTAATTTGAAAGGTGGCATGTCAAGAAGTTGATGACGTGTCCACATGGGCTAAGTTTACTTCCAGCTGGATAATAGATGACGTGTCACTATTAGGAAATAGTCTGGTGTTTTCTGCTGTCTTATAGTCGAATTCCGTTCGAGACGGTACCGAGAGTATAAAATAAGGTGAAATTTTTTTTGGGATGGGACCAGTATCAAATCGGAAAATTCATAAAAAAAAGGGAAAACCCCGATATCCCGGTACCGATACCCGTCCAGGTACCGGTACCCGAATCCCGTTTGGTACGGTACCGGTACCACTAATTTATGCTCGGAAAATATTCGGTACCACTAATTCAGGACGGGTTCGAGACGGGACCCATACTGTGCTCATCCCTAAATGACTGTGTTAGCAAGATTACACATAGCGTGAGACGTGATGTAATGATATAGTCAAGCTTACGTTTTATAAGTCATGACGAGTCATTGTGTAAATTAAAACGTAACTTAAAACGAGACAAATAATATAAAAATATTTATAAATTATTATATTTATATTATATTTCTAATATATTTAGTTTACAAAAAGTGTCATATATTAAAAAAAAAAGTCAAAAAATTAACATGTAAAAGGAAGAAAAAAAAATAGATTCAATTTTATAAAATACATTTAATAAACGTATGCGAATTTAAAATTTTATTTCCAATAATTTTATTAAGAAAATATATAAAAAAGAATAGCTTGTTGCATGTTGTTGGGCAAGTAGTGAAGGTATATACTTCATAGGTCCGGATATTTTATGTATGTATTATTGAATAAAAAATATATTTATGTGATTGTTTACCTACAAATTGACACAAGTTATTATCATTGCATTTCAAGCCATTTTTTACTTGATAGTTGTTACACATTGGATTAGTTAGATTCAATGTTTTTAAACTCGGGTTAATTCGGTTGGGTTAACATCTAGTTCTGATAAGAAAAATGTTATATTAATTCAGGTTTTACATTTTTGAAATCCAGCTCAACCCGCCAGGTTTAAGGTGACCCGAGTTAATTCAGTTCTCGAGATTCGATCGGGTTTTTTCTTAAAAAAATATATAAATTTTACGTATTGCGACAAAATTTTATTTTTACATATTATATTGGATGATAAACAATTTATATCTTTAATATACGAGAGTTTTTATGGTTTTTATATACAGTATAATTTTTAGTAATTATTAAAATATATTTTTTTTTTTAAAAACGAGTTGACTCGAGTCAACCCATACCCAATAACTCAACCGGGTTTCAAAACATCGGTTAGAGTTCGTTATTGGTTTACTTTAGTTAGAGTTTAGAACAGTAGCGTCTAGTTAATTAATGACCTCTAGATTTTTTTGAATAACTACTTCGTTACTTATTTGTGTTGAGGATTTTAAAATTATGGAATTTTAATATCTAGTAAATTAAAATTCTTAAAGAATTTAAAATTTTAAAATTTAAAATGCTTAATCCTGTTTGGTTGACATAAATTTGTAATATTTTGAACTCTTGAATCTTTTTCTTTGTAAAGCAAAACCCAAAGTAGGGACTTTTCAAAGAGATTTTTTCCTTAATAAGAAATAATTTTTTAATTTATTTCCTTAAGGAGTGAAAATGTTACTTAATTTAGTAACAAATGTGTAATTTTCGTCCTTTTGTTTTATAAAAGTAAAAAAACTGTTTAAAGTATAAGTGTCGAAAACGAAAAGAAAAAAACTTGTAGGAAAAAGCGGGTGGAAAATCGTAAAACTTTAGGGTTGAATGTATCAGTTATTAAACCTTAAGGTTGAAACTCGCCTATTTGAATCTTAAATACCACTCGTCAATTTATGAAGTATATTGATGGCCATCGTCACCGTCAGCTCAGATCAAGTTCAGAGCGTCACACCGAAACCCTAAAAAATTAGTCAACCCCCAAAAACTCCCGCACACAAAAACACTAAATCAAATCCTATGATTGTATATTATTGTAGAGTTATATACTTATATTGTTCATTGATGGAACGTTACCATAATCTTGAATATGTTACATCATATGACGATTTTATGATCTACAATCCAGGTAAATTGGATTACTCAATTTTAGGGTTTTTCTTCATCAACAAAAATGATTGTGTTTTTTTATGATTAAGGAAGAATGGTACTTTTGATTGTTAGTGGATTATGAATTCAACGCTCATTAAATGTTTGATTAAGTGTTAATTGGTCCTGTTGTGGATATCAAGTTAAAATTGAAAGTCGACTCATAATATATGAGTTTATAGCGTGTTACTTAGGGGTTTCTTTTTCTATTTGCTTATTTTTTGTGCTTTTGAGCTTTTTAAAAATTGAGAATCTCATAAACTCATTTTTTGAGCTTATAAGCTCAACTTGATAAACTGATAAGTCAAAAAAGGGCTTATGAACCTTTTCAAAATCAAATACCAATATATGGTGCCAATCTCAAAATCAACTTTTATGATTTAATTTGAGTTTTGATTTAGAGCTTTATCATTTACATTATACACTTTCTTGATAGCGTCGACTCACAATATATATGATATGACTCCTGAAAGTAAACACAATGTTATATATTTGACGATCATTCCGTTTACAGATATATAGAAGATGATGATATAGTGGAAGTGAAATCTTCAAATACAGACTAGAGTTTTTTTTTAAGAATCTATCTACATAGAAAGTCCAAGTATTTTATTCTAATGAGGACTGATGGTATTACTACCATTGTAATTAATTTTGATTCCTTTACTAAAGCATTTCTAATGAGTTGAGTTGCACACTCCTGAACTCAAAATTAATGTGTTTATGACACATATGCCTTTATAGCTATGAACATGATTAAAAGTGATATAATGTGTCGAGACACGCTACTTTTGAACGTACTAATCAATTTAAAGAGGTTGCAAATCACCTTTGTTCGTTTGTAGAATAGTCATTGCGGCTGTATTTAATTCAAGTACTATAAATCAGTGTCTGTTAGATTTTTATTTTCCTCGGAGCTTTAATGAAAGTATTTGTTTTAATAGGTGTTTTGATGAAAAAGTTTTGTTTAATTAGGTTGTTTTTTTGGTAAATCTGAGATTTTGTTTTTTTTCTATGTAATTTAAGGCTATTGATTAGGAATAGATAGATATATTATAAGAGTAAGTTTTTTTTATCTTCAACATAGACTTGGTATTAATTGTATTTACTTATTAGATTTTTCTGCAATTTTAGTTTAATGAAACAAACATAGTCTCACATCTATCTTTGTATCCACTGTATGTTCAAGGACGTTGAAACAAAAAAAGCAGCCTCTTGAATACTCTTCAGAACATCAACCAGATTCTGATGGTGCACACGCTGGTTGCAAGTTTAAGGTATCCCATGATACATTTTCATATAAGGGGTGTGGAAGCTCATATTCGTGACTTTAAACATGTAAAAGCTTAGTTTCTGTCATCCTTCATTGCGTATTTTGTATGAGGTTCCTGGATCATTTATTTACCTGTAGTTATGCAATCTGCTCTAAAGCGGAAGGATTGGCCTAAAACATATTTTCTTCAAATAGGGTTGTGATAATAGGCAATGAATCATAAGACTTTCACATCTCTAAATGCCTATATATAGTTGCACATATCTATTTTATAATGTTGTTGCTATTCTGACATCACTTCGGGTGTTTTTTGCTCTCACATAATGTACAAAAGTTACTTATTTTGAGATCAGACAATTGTCACACATGGTCATGCATTAGTTAAATTAATTTTACATGTAAGATAGGTTAAGGCGTTACGCTACTATTTCATTGTACGATGAGACATTGATAAATGTCATCTTCACTGAATAGGTAAGCCAAAAATAGAACTCTACTTGGACTTTCTTGATCACCACATAATCCAAAATTTAATTTACATAACCTATGTTAAATGGATTAAACAAGCTAATGCAGAAAGGTAAAAAGAATTAAGAGATATACAAGTATCTTATAAGCTTAAAATTCTTGAACTTATTTTGACAAAACATCAGTAGTTGTATTCAAAGATGTTATGAAATGTTGATAGACAAGTTATCTGATATTTATGAAAGCCTATTTGTTTCATTTGTTCCATGGACTTCAACTTCCCACAAGAATAAAATCTGATGACAAAATAAGTAATCTGATATTAGCATTCACAAGCAACGAAATTGGTCTTAAACGTTGTGAAAGGGTTAGTGTATCGATGTTTCTACAAATGCTCATTGGGTTTTGATTCTTTTTAGAAAACATATGCAAACATAGATTGAGAGCACCATGACTTATTCTACATTTCCAGACGTTAGTTGTTGATTCTCAAAGTTGTTGCTATTGCCATTCATACCCCATGCTATGATTCTTACCATAATCTAAAGCGTGTTCTAACAAGAATCAAACAAGTAAATATAATCCTTTAGAGAGTCAGATGTTAAAATCATATCCTCTAGATATATTTAGACAATTTGCATTTTTTAACATTCCATTATTATTCAAAAAAAAAACTTAACCTGTATATTTTTCTATGATCATGATAGTGACAGATTACAGGTGCCTAGAATCAGAGACGAGTATGTGAAATGGCAACACAATGACCAAAATTCAGCTAGAAAGGTATGTTTATTTGTATTGTTATATTTTTATAGATTTAAATGTAAACTCGATTTTAACCAAATTCTAAGACCTACTTAGGCCACCGTTGATTGAAGTGCCAACGACTAAGGGAAAATTAGCTCAAAAGGAAACAAGTTTAAGTTTTGGAGTTAAGACAACGTTATTTTCATTAAGAAGTAAGTTGCCTCCTTATTGGTATTCTATATAGGATCATAATTTTAGTTTTTGTTTAAAGTGTATTACTTAGTTCAACGTTATGCTCTCCAAGTTCCCTTTATTTCCATCATCTACACCGTACATTATTGCATTCTTATTTGATACGTGTCTTCTTATAGGATATACAAGTAAACAAAAGCACCCCAAGAATAAACGAACCCAAAATCCATACACTTGTGGCTAAAATTCCGTGCATGATTGGTCAAGTTAGGATTTGAGCGGATACATGTTACATTTTATTGGGTTCGTTTATTGCAAGTATATAATAAAATAAAAGAACCCTATTCTGGTCGGGTCTAACATGTATACTTTACCCAATAAAAATGTAACATGTTATAATTTAAGTTGTTCTAAATGTAACATGTACATAATTTAAGCTGGGTTCGTTTATTTTATGGCAAGTATATAATTTAAGTTGTTTTAAATGGAACATGTATACCCCTTCAGGTCGGGTCTAAGTTCGTTTATATAGAAATTATGTAGACACCCTATTTTTGGAAATAAAAAATGTTTAGTTCGTTGCTTTGCCTTGAGTATACAAACTAACCATAATATGCAGTACATTACCCGAATACCTGTATGCACATCACTCTTGGCTTATGCTATTATATTGAAAAAAAGTTATACAGAAAAAAAGTGTTTGGGGGTAGAACCCCAGACCTGGTAGACTCCGACCCATTACTATAAGTGACATGTTACACTTTGGTAAGAAAACCCTCATCAATTTTGCATTTTATAGTATAGTTCGTTAATTTCTAAAAGTCAGCATGTAGATGTCATTGTCTAAAATTGAGATATTCTGATATAGGTAGCTAAAATTCAGAAGATTAGTAAATTTCTTGATTTGGGACTAGCTCTATGAGTATACATCAAAAGACACTTGCTACCTAAAGCTCAAGGATATGGATGTTTCTGAAACCTACTGGAAGCTTTGTGAGTGAAAGCTTGATATATCAGGTAAGAAAAATGCCTTTAGCTGGTTACTTTATTATGTTAAGACAGTGTCCATGTGTACTGAAACTGATTTAGGTCGGTCTCTTTTTTTTGTGCAAAGATGAAAATTTGCAGCCTTTTATGAATGTGCCAAAGAGAATGGATTTCTGCAAGGACTTTGTCTGCAAGATTTCTTTTGTTGCTTTCGTGGTAAGTAACCTTTCGAGCCTAAGATTATTAAATTATAGTCTTCATAGTTACATACAATGTTAAATTCAACATTTGGCTTGTGATTTTCAATGTTATCTTAAGGTTTTAGAAGTTTTAGATGCTCAAAATAAGGATATGGATTATGTGTGAGTAAGCTTATTTAAAAAGTGTCATGGCTTATATTGGGAAAAATAAGCTTAGAATGATGACAACAGAAAAACTTAGACCGGATACATTAATCGAGTATATAATTGGAACCTGGAATCTCAGTTTCACAAAAAGGATTTGGAATTGTGTGGGGGTAAGCTTATTTAGAAAGCGTCATGTTCTTAGAGTTATTTCTTACGGCTAATTGGTATTTGCTTTTTTATAAACCATAACAGGTTGAGAAAACGAAACTCAATTTCTCGATGGTAGTAGGCGTGGGCAAGTGTAGAACCTGTGAAGACCTTCGAGACCCCTAGCAGCATAACATGTGCATGTAGATGAGGTTAGCTCTTCTCTTTTCTTTCTTTAACATATTTTACAATGTGTGACTGATGGCTTATTACATAAGCTTATTCACACTAAAATTAGAAGATATGGAGTTTTAAACAAATACTGAGAACTGCTTCACCTACGTTGTTGGGTCTATTAGATGTAGATCTTGCAGCCTGTCAGGAACGGTGAATGACTTCTGTAATCACAAGTCAATCCCCAGAGAGACTCTATACACAATATGAATGTAGAATACAAATATAATAAAGAAGAACAGAATAACTATAAAGACTTGATCCTTTCTAAGGATTTCTAATATTGATAATCACTAGAACTACGTTTGGTGAAGGTGTGTATAACCCTTCTGCCTAAGGTTCCTTTTATACTACAAGGAAACCCTAATACAGCATTAAACAAAACGTGTAAAACTGATATGCATATCCTTTCCTAACATTTCTCATGCATATCCTAACAGAATAATAAATAAATAATAAAGTTTGACTTCGACTAGGACCAGGAGCACGACTTGCTCCTACTACTACTAGGACCAGGAGGAACTACATACCTCCTAGTCTACCTATTACATTTAACTATTACAATGGTCCTAACAATCCTCCCCTAAACTTGAATTTGACTTGTTGAGTTCAAGTTTCCTGGAAAACGTGCAAATAAAGCCCGAGGATTGAATCAGCAAAACGAATAGCAGCATCAGAAATATAACAATCAGAGTAACCGCCGCAACATGAAACACTAGAAGCTTCTCCAAAGCTTGGAACAAATCAGCATCGTGTTGAATCTTTCCAGCAACATGAGCAGATTTGATGAGCCTTTACCAAGTAGCTGCTCGCTCTTGGGCTAGCCAGTCTTTCTGGTGGAATAAGCATCACCCTGGGAGACTAGAACCCAGCCTAACTCTTAGAACGTGAATCAATGGTGAGTGGGAGTACCCTGATGATTTTAGGCAAACCATCACAGCCGTCAACGGATTTGATATGTCTTTACCAGAAGCCGTACCCCGCTGGACTCGCCAACTCTTAGCAATGAAGCATCGGTGAGTTGAAAACCCTATAGCTTTAAGCAAGCTATTACAGCTATCAACGGATTTGATAAGATCTTTACCAAGAGCCGTACCCCCTTGGATTAGCCACTTTTCAGTCTAGGACTATGGCAAGTGAAAACCATCCAGTTTTGGGTAACCTGGCAACCATCAACGAATTTGAGAATCGCACCTGGAGCCGTACCCTCAAGGTGAAACAGCTCTTTCTTGTCGATTAGACATGGTGAGTTGAGAACCATTTGTTGTGAGGACCAAGTCCAACACCAAGTGAAACCAGTAACCAACACAAGTCAATAACCAGAACCCATAGTGTGAAGCAGCAAATGGTATCATATTCACAAGTATAAAATCCAAGACGTGTGAAAAGTATAAGCAGATATTATATAAAAAGTTTTTTCTTTTTTTTTTCTTTTAAAAAAAAAAAACTTATGCTACATTTTTTTTTTCTTTCTTTTTTTTTTATTTTTTATTTTTTTTTAACTATAAAGAATGAAATTCACCAATCACTTTACATATTGGTGAAAAGAATGATAATAAGAACAAATGAGCAAAAAATACAAAACAGAAACACTTACAACCCAACCAAATCACAAACCAGAAGCAGCCTTCTTATCTGCTATCAAACGAGCCTGAATTCCTTCCACCAATGTTGTGGCCATAGAGGACTCATGTCCGGATGGAGCATTGGAAATTTGCAAGTGAGTAGCCAACATAGCCTCCCTCGAAGAAATCATCAAAGGATAATCCACGTCTGTCAGCATAAAAATCATATGACCAGATTCTAATTCCAACATATGCACACCACATCCCACATATAACTTCCAACGCTGAATCACCCATTGCATCTGATCCTTCCATATGCCAGAAACAGGAGCATGAGGAGGTGCATCAAGCATCAGCTTAAGATCAGCCAAAATGCGCAGACCAGGCCAGGAAGACACAACCATGGGATCAAAAGGCATCCCAGAATCCACAAATCCATATAAAGCCATAAGATCCATACGATCAGCCCAAGACAACACACCCTGCAAACCCGAAGCTAACTTCACAGACCCATCACTCAGAGTAATTCTATGGATACCATACCAGGAAGAGTTGTGGAACGCTCAACCGTCCAACCAGTAATATTTCCATTTCCCAAAGGCAAATCAGAATCACCGTCAGAAGCTGCATCAATCAAATTCTCTGGATCACGCTTCTCATAAGGGACCGTCTTGCCACATCGAACACGTCGAGCTTGTTTCTGGCGAAGCGAACGTCGAGGTGTGGGATCACTAGATGTGGGTTCAACCTTTACCTTTACCTCAGCAGCAGCAGTGGGAGCAGGAGAAGTAGACTCATGAGTTTGCCCACCCAAGGGATCAATAGGAGCTGCACTAGAAGTAGGAATAGGTTGAGTTCCAGGAACCGGTGGTGATGGTGATGCCATATCAGGTGTAGCAGATGTGGTGGTTGTAGTAGCAAAGGTGGTGGTGGTAGCAGGACCTGAAGAAGAACCCAAAGGAACAACCAAAGGAGAAGTAGTAGGACCAACCGAAGGAGCAACAAAACCTGATGGACTAGCAGCAGAACCAGGAGTAGGATCAGATGAAGGACCAGTAGTAACAACAGGCGAAGAAGAGGTCACCACACGAGGATGATAGATAAATCGTTCCGGAATTGGTTGACTCTGACGCTTAACCATACGTTCATAAAGTGCCTTGAGCTCATCAAAAGTTAAAGCCCGAACCCTGTCCCACTTCCAAGGAGCATTAAAATGAGCAGCGGACTGATACTTCACATATCGCTGCATCTGCTTGCGCTCCTCAGTTCTTGATAAAGGTCTATTCTTTCTCTTCTCACGAAGCTGTGCAGCAAGGGCCAACTGTTGCTTGCGCATCAACACCATGGCTCTCGGAATACAGTTATGCTCATCCACATCATCACCCAAAAGATCTGTGAACTGGGCATAATCCCTGGTAAGAATAGTCAATACCTGCATCCAATCACTATCACTCCAATGCATTGAATCGTGCTGAACTTGTTCACGCCTCCGCTGTCGAAGCTCCTCTTCTGCAGCCCTATCAGCTTCATCAATCTCGGCTTGAATCCGTTGAGCATCCTCCTCACCAAGCCTATCCTCTTCAAGCTGTCTGTGGGTACGTTTCCGAGATGGTGAGGGAGCATCAGTCATTGGGGCCTTTCCCTTCGAATCATGGGATGGACCAGCATGGGAACCAGCAGCAGGACCAGAAGCACCATCCATAGGAGTGGAAACACCAGCCGGAGAAGGAACACTGGAGGATGTTGGAGGAACCGGCAAATCATCATACAATTTATCAGCAAAGGCAGCCTTTGCCAACAATGTCAAACCATCCCTCCGTACCCTCCTCATCAGAATCAGAATGGATCACATGCTTCTTTCGGCGTCTTTGCTGAGTTTCCAAAGCTTTGATGCGATCAGCCAGAGGAAGAACAAACTCCCTAGTAAGTTTCCAGTGTTGGTTCAAATCAGCTTCCAATGAAATAATCCGCTCATGATACCTGCGCATAAGATCAAGTAAAGACATAAGAGTAGTAGGCTCCTCCGCCTGCCCACCAAGAGAACTTGGGTCAGGGAAAGCGTCATTGGAGCCCGAAGCAACAGATGGGTCAACATGTGGAGTACTAGCACCAAAAGGTTTATCAAAAGAGTGTGGAGTAGGACTAGGAGGTGGAGTCTCCACAAATGGAGACTTGTGTGGTACTGAAGAAGGACCAGCCTTGGAAGGGGATGGTTTTTCAACCACCACCTCCTCAACCAGTTTCTCCTCAACCACGTGAGAAGGACCACCAGTAGGAGCCTCCTCCTCCATAGGGTCATCATCAATCACAACAAACTCAGGAGCCTCCTCCTCCTCACCCATAGGACCCTGAGCCAGCCCCAGCATGGCCTCAGTAAGGAGCCTCCACTCCCCGATAAACCCATGGACCATATTATAATACACTTTTGCAGTAAGCTTAGACGGCACATGTTCAGTCCTATCACGAGGAATGCAAACCAGTATTTGTTGTAAAAACCTAGGATACATAAGAAACTTCTTTCTAGAACCAGCATTAGATAGATTACTAACCATCCCCTCAAACAGATAATGAGAGAAGTTAAATACCCTACCATGGGCTAAGCAAATAAGACCAGTAGCCAAGGGAGTAGGGAAAGCATCCCAACTCCCAGACTTGGGACTCATACAATGAATTAGAAAATACACCAGAAGCTTCCATTGGGGGGAAAACCTATTTTTCTGGAAGTTAAACTTCCCCCCATGATTGTACCCTATAGCAGCCATCCCCTCCAATACCTCCGAATTGGGGATGGACTCAACACCACCCTCATCTTGAAGATGAAGGGAAGATCGAATAGAAGCCTCAGTCACCACGTATGAACGTCCATCTATGGTAGCATGGAGTTCACGTGGACGACCAACCACATCCACAAGACGAGCAGATGCCCAAAATTGACGAATAACACTATCATAAATAGTGGGACATACAGTAAACGCATACCTCAGGTTGGAAGCTTTAATGAAGTCCAGAATGTCAGCAAAATGATCACGATGTGGACCATCACCCATATAGGCAACTCTGTTGTGAGCAGGTTGGTAAACTAGAGCAGCCATGGATCTTGAGTAATTGATGGAAGAAGGATTTTGGTTAGGGTTGAGAGAGTAGGATCGGTTTTGTGTGTGTGATGAATGGAATGATGGAGTCAAGGGGGTTAAGTTGACCATTAATAAGGAAAATAGTAACTGTTCATTGACCCCTTTTAAGGGGGGTTGCCCTTTCAAATTAGACATAATTGCATAGTAACCACTTGCCCTTTTTAACATTATTCCCAACTCCCAATTTACCATAGTAAATTAAAAATATAAATACCAGAATTGGGAGCGTTGACCAAAAGTCAAAGCACACAATGGTCAGACCAGAAGCAAAATGTGGTCAACAAGGGACAAAAGGAATGAACAGTGTCCCAGACCAGTACCAGAAGCCAATTACCACTAGACAAAGAAGAATTTTGAACCACCAGAAGCCAACCAAATATGACTAGAAGCTGACCAATGAGGACCAGAAGCCAGTCATGTAAGACCATAACCACCAGAAGTTAGCAAAATCATCCACCAGAAGCAACACACACCACCAGAACCAATGTAATAAGTTGTTAAAATCTTCCAATACGTTAGTCTGTCCTAAGAATATGTACACAAAGCCTCCCCTTAGGCTTAGCCTCCCCTCAATCCTAGACCTCGAGGATTGACCATCCCAATGTGAACCACCAAGTGGTTAAACCGAGGACCATCAAATGCTTTAGTCAGTAAATCAGCAACATTATCATCTGTATGAACTTTAAGAACCTGAATCAGCTTCTTCTCATTGGCATCCCGTATAAAATGATGCCGAATTTCAATATGCTTCGTTCGCTGATGAAAAACAAGATTCTTCACAATGCAGATAGTGCTTTGATTGTCAATAAAAATTTTGGTGTTCATAAAATTGAAACCATAATCCAACATCTGATTTTGGATCCACAACACCTGTCCACAACAACTAGCAGCAACAACATATTCAGCTTCTGTTGAAGAAGTAGCTACTATTGTCTGTTTCTTGCATTGCCATGAAATAAGGCGACGACCCAAAAATTGACAACCACCAGTAGTAGACTTCCTGTCATTATTAGCACCAGCATAGTCACTATCACTATATGCTTCTAGAACAAAAGGTGATTCTCTAGGATACCATAAGCCCAGTTTAGGTTGAGCCTTGATATACTTGAAAATCTTCTTCACCGCATTTAAGTTCGAAACCGTTGGAGTCACCTGGTGTCTAGAACAAGCACTTACTGCAAACATGATATCCGGACGTGATGCAGTCAAATACATGAGGGAGCCAATCATAGACCTGTACATGTGAACATTGACCGGGGGGTCTGGCTCATTCTTAAGTTTGATTTTAGCAACTTCATAAGGAGTCGCTGCTGGTCTAAGAGGATCCATGTCAAACTTCTGAAGAATCTCATGGACATATTTATCTTGACTGATGAAAATCCCATCCGATTGTTGCTTGACCTGAAGACCAAGGAAGAAAGAAAGCTCTCCCATCGTACTCATCTGAAATTCGCCTTGCATCAAGTGTTCAAACTCATCACACCATTCCTTCTTAGTAGAACCAAAGATAATGTCGTCCACATAAACCTGAACAAGGATAATGTCCTTGGTATTCCTCCGAAGAAATAGTGTTTTGTCAATAGTACCCCTTCTATAGCCATTCTTTAACAAGAAAGTTGAAAGACGCTCATACCAAGCTCTAGGAGCCTGATGTAATCCATAAAGAGCCTTGACCACCTTGTAAACTTTCTTGGGATGAAGTGGATCTACAAAGCCCTTAGGTTGAGTGACATACACCTCCTCGTCAATTTTGCCATAGAGAAACGCACTCTTGACATCCAGCTGAAACACCGTAAAGCCCACATAAGAAGCAAAAGCCAAAAACAGACGAATGGCCTCAATCCTTGCAACCGGAGCAAAAACCTCAGTGTAGTCAATTCCCTCAATTTGAGTGTGGCCTTGTGCGACAAGCCTCGCTTTATTCCTGACGACAATACCCCGTGCATCCTTCTTGTTCTTGAGAATCCATTTGGTATTGATTGCTGTCTTTCCATCTGGTAAGTCAACCAAAACCCAAACATTCTGAAACAAGAATTGCTGCATTTCCTCCTGCATAGCCTCCACCCAACTTTGATCCTCAAGAGCATGAGAAACTGACCTAGGTTCCACCTGCGAAAGAAAACAAGCAAACAAACAGTGTTGAAAGTCCGTATGATTATTACGCTTTTGATCTTCAATATTGTAATACCAGTGAAAGTGCCGTATGATGCTAAGTTATTGTCTCAAGAGTTGTTCAATATGAGCATCTCTCTTAAGTTGCGACTCACTTGAGGATGTGATATCCCGAGCCCAACGTTATTTATTTAATCCTATTTTACGAATATTTTTGAAATTTTTAAGAAGTTTCGTTTGCTATATATTTGACGGTTTAAATTGAAACCAACGTTTACGGTCATAATTTTAACATTTGACGATTTAAGAAGAACCGATGACGACTACGATATCGACGGATGCCCAAAATTTATCTTTTATTATCGATTGATCGATATTTGAGTTTTTCGAGATTTTTATTTTTATTACGTGTTAAGTCGAGTCGGAACCATGTGTATATTCGTTTTGTGTACGTTATAACCTTTGGAAAGTAATTTTTACAAATCCCGACATCCCGTAAATTTTCAAAACCAACTACTAGTCAATTCCCGCTACTAAGTTGTGTCATTTAATTATGAGGCCAAAAGAATAACAAAATGGCAAAAGGGGTCCCTCAAACTTTACAAAAGGGGAGAAACTAAAAACACACAAACAAACACAACACAAAAATTTTTCTCTCCTTCCTCCTCCTCTCCCCTAGCCGTCGGCTTCCACCACTCCACCACCACCAAAATTTTTTCCAACTTGTTTTGATTGAATCCAAGTTTAGACCACATCCTAGTTTTCATTTGTAAGTGTTTTTATACAATCAATTTCAACATGCAATAACATTAGTTTTTCAAGAATCAAAGATTTTTCAAATATATGTTTTAATCTAATTAAACTAGTGGGATGTTTAATTAGTGTATTGGTAATGCTAATTAATCCATAAAACATGATGGGGTTTATGTTCTTGGTCTTCCACAGCCCCAAAAAGCCACGAAAAATTAGGGTGTTTGGTGGGTTCAAGGTGTTTGATGAAATGTGTCATGGGTTTGTGTCTAGATTGATGTTTTGGGTGTGTTTGAATGGTTTAAACATAATGCATGGTTGAATTAGGCTTTAGGTTTTGATTTGGATTTGATGTTCATAGTGTTCTATACTGATTAGAGTGTTTGGGAATGATTATAAGTAATGGGTATAGGCTTAGGTAATGATAGAATGGTTTGGAATCAAGTTTTGGAATGATTTTGGAAGGGTGATTTTAGACCAGAATGTTTAGGGCCTATTTTCGTGGGTTTAACTTTTCAAACAGGTCATAAACATAGGATAGAGTTATAGGGCTTCGTCTTAGCTTCGTTTCGGTATAAAGTAGAGCTTACGACTCTAAACGAGTCAAAAGTTATGATATTTTGAAAGTTCGTGTACCGGGAGATGAGAATCAACATAATCCGAAATTATGTTTGGTTTTGGGTCAAATCCCGGGGACCATAGATAGAGTTTGGTAAATGTTTGAAAGTTGATTTTTGGTCTCAAACCTGCACTTGTGAGTCTATTTTTAGACTTAGGTGTTGTATGGGTCAATGGTATATTTCAAATGGGTCAAATGAGTCAAACTTGGTCAATGTGCAAAATCAGTCCGAAAAACGTAGGTTTAGTAATGTGTTGAGTAACGGGTCGTAAAAGCGAAAACTTTTAATGGGATTAAAAATGGGTTTTCTACAGGTCTTAAGGTATTTTTGAGAATTTTCCCAAATTTTATAAAAGGGTATAAGTCTAGGAAAACAGCCTATACTTTTGGTAAGTATCGGCGAAACCGTAAAATGGATAGTAACTTTAATAACATTGATAAGTGGTATAAGTCTAGTAACAACTACTTGTTTGGTTTTGGCGTGAGATTTCATAAGCGTTAAGTGTTTCGATTTGCATGTGTTTAGTACAATTATGTACGCGGTGTATTGATTTGGTTTTCGTACTTTGACTTTTAGGTCAAGTGTTTGATTATCCCGGGCATCCACGTCGTCGGTGACATTTCTCGTTACGTCTTCGCTAGAACCACTACTACTACGCAAGGTGAGTCTATAGCCTCGCTCTTTACTTATTTCAAATGTTTTTACCCGCGAGGGGGATACATGCTATTTAAATGAAAAATGAACATAAGTCATGAATGATTGTTGGACCCGAATGTTGCCTTAGAAATTGTGTTGAGTACATAGTTGAAAAAGGCCCTAATTTCATGAACTATAAACTATTGTCTTGCCCTTGTGAAGGGGGAAATAGCCGCTTATACAAAGTGATAGTACTATGGGGTTGACTACCCTATCCGAGACGAGGGCTAGTACGTTGATACCCCCTGCGGACGGATAATTTGTGATAAGAGATAAGGTATAATTGCAACTAATGCCTTTAGTAGGGGCACTGGTTTCATCTGAATCACGCCGGTAATTATTACGCGGGTGATTGAGTTAACGGATTAGTGTCATGAGCTTAAACACAATTGTCATATCCTTGAATAATAGATTGTTTGCGCGACAATGCTATTGAATGATCATGATTGGTTTTTAGTACTTATGTTCAACTTATGATTTGATAAACCTATAGATTCGCTCAACCTTTGTGTTGACGGTTTTAAGCATGTGTTTCAGGTAACCAAGATTGATAGCAGCGGAGCATGCGAGGATGGAAGTTGTTGTGGCTTGGCGGTCTACTTGTTTTTCCACCCTTAGTTAACTTAAAACTCTTTTATTATTCTGTCATGTGAGCAAAAATGTACTTTTGGGTTGAGATTTAGTGGGGACCTAACGCAAACTCTGTTTAGTATTATCTTGGGATTTGGAAAACTGTAGACTTGTATGTTTTTAATAATGTTAAATTTATGTTTAAACTTTTACGTCTCTTTGAGTCGTTTGATATAGCTTATGTGTGATGATAACTACGTAGCACCCAAATGTTGTAGTTCCGCTGCGCATAGCATTTGTTGGGGGTGTTATAAATATAGCTCACAAGAGCATGATGATCAGACGAGGCCTTCTGCTGCATTCTGCGTGTCTTGACAGTAGAACCAGGATCTCCAATGATTTGAGTGGTAGGATGATCTTTGTGTGATTGCAAGACTGGATTAGAAGAGACCTCCACTTCTGGTGCCAAGTTATTGAGATCACCAACAAAGTCAGCATCATATGAAGCAGTGTTGAAAATCCCATCTACTGGTTGTTTATGAATATCATCCAGCTTGGTAGAAGACTTCTTTTCATGGTTCCCCAAATCAATAGGACAGGAGAAACGAGTATTGGAAGCAGACTCACTAGCTAGAGTACCAGTAGGTGATAAGCTAGCACTAGGAGCAGAAGCTGGGGTACCAGGAGCAGCTTTGTCAGTAGGCTCAGCCAAGGGGAACTCAAAACCACCTTGAGCAGCTGCTGTAGTAGCTTCTTGTTGTTGTTTGAGTAGAGTGTCAAGAGATACTTGGGAATCCGGTACATCCAATGGAGTTGCATCAGTAGGAGGAGTAGGAGAGACAGTGGTGGAGTAGGATGGAACCACAAAAATGTCATCCTCGTCATCTGAATCAGAAAGACTAGAAGGAACACCTGTACTAGAAGTTGCAAACACTTGTGGTCCTGCATCATGGTTAGTTTTGAAACGAAAATATCCTAACGAATCACTAAGATAATCAAGATCAAAATACCATTCAGGACCCTTGCCTTGGATGTTTGACTTCTCTTCAAAATACCTGAGATTTAGAGTTTCAATGATCCGCTTGGCTTGGAGATTGTAGACACGATAAGCCCGAGAGTGAGCGGAATATCCCACAATGTATCCTTCATCTGCCTTGCCATCAAACTTCCCCAAATAGTCACTAGTATTCAGAATGGTGACTGGACACCCAAAAGGCTTCAAATGAGCAATATTTGGAACTTTGCCTGTTAGAAGCTCATAAGGAGTCTTCCTGTGAGGATTGGTAATAGAGACCCTATTCAAAACGTAACTTGCAGTATTAACAGCTTTTGTCCAGAACATGGTTGGAAGCTTGGAATCGGCAAGCATAGTTCTTGCTGCTTCTATTAGTGTCATGTTCTTTCTCTCTGCCACGCCATTCTGTTGAGGAGTCCTTGCTGCACTATAATCTCTTTTTATGCCCTCAGCATTACAAAGTGCTATGAGGTCTTTATTTTTGAACTCGGTTCCATTGTCGCAACGAATACCTTTAACCTTCTTGGTCAACTGGTTCTCAATAAGAGTAAGAAAATCTCTAAGAATTGAGTAGGTCTCACTCTTGGCAGCCATGAAGAACACCCACGAAAACCTGCTATATCCATCAGTTACTACCAGACAGAATTGTTTATGGTCAATGCTTCTAATGGAAGTAGGACCAAATAAATCCATGTGTAGTAGCTGCAATGGTTTAGTAATAAGACTAAGAGCAGTAATGGACTTGAAGGATGCTTTGTGCTGTTTGCCTTTGCTGCAAGCAATACAATTTATATCATTTCTAAACGACTTGGGAGGTAAACCAGAGACCAGATTCAGATTTGCAAGTTTGTGAATGGTCTTGAAGTTCACATGCCCCATCCTTCGGTGCCATTGAGTGGCTTCATCTTCTGAGGCTTTAGCAACTAGACATGCTAGCTGACCAGTAGGATTGACTTCATTCAGCTTGATGCTATAGAGATTGTGTCTTCTAGGGATTCTGAGGAGAACTTGTGAGTCATCCGGAAGCTGAAAGTCTTTGGAGAGCACAAGTGCATCTATAACACCCCCACAAATGCTATGCGCAACGGAACTACAACATTTGGATGCTACGTAGTTATCATCACACATAAGCTATATTAAACGACTCAAAGAGACGTAAAAGTTTAGACATAAATTTAAACATTATTAAAATCATACAAGTCTACAGTTTTCCAAATCCCAAGATAATACTAAACAGAGTTTGCGTTAGGTCCCCGCTGAATCTCAACCCAAAAGTACATTTTTGCTCACATGACAGAATAATAAAAGAGTTTTAAGTTAGATAAGGGTGGAAAAACAAGTAGACCGCCAAGCCACAACAACTTCCATCCTCGCATGCTCCGCTGCTATCAACCTTGGTTACCTGAAACACATGCTTAAAACTGTCAACACAAAGGTTGAGCGAATCTATAGGTTTATCAAATCATAAGTTGAACATAACTATTAGAAACCAATCATGATCATTCAATAGCATTGTCGCGCAAACAATCTATTATTCAAGGATAAGGCAATTGTGTTTAAGCTCATGACACTAATCCGTTAACTCAATCACCCGCGTAATAATTACCGGCGTGATTCAGATGAAACCAGTGCCCCTACTAAAGGCATTAGTTGCAATTATACCTTATCTCTTATCACAAATTATCCGTCCGCAGGGGGTATCAACGTACTAGCCCTCGTCTCGGATAGGGTAGTCAACCCCATAGTACTATCACTTTGTATAAGCGGCTATTTCCCCCTTCGCAAGGGCAAGACAATAGTTAATAGTTCATGAAATTAGGGCCTTTTGCAACTAGGTACTCAACACAATTTCAAGGCAACATTCGGGTCCAACAATCATTCAAGACTTATGTTCATTTTCATTTAAATAGCATGTATCCCCCTCGCGGGTAAAAACATTTGAAATAAGTAAAGAGCGAGGCTATAGACTCACCTTGCGTAGTAGTAGTGGTTCTAGTGAAGACGTAACGAGAAATGTCACCGACGACGTGGATGCCCGGGAAAATCAAACACTTGACCTAAAAGTCAAAGTACGAAAACCAAATCAATGCACCGCGTACATAATTGTACTAAACACACGCAAATCGAAACACTTAATGCTTATGAAAACTCACGCCAAAACCAAAAAAGTAGTTGTTACTAGACTTATACCATTTATCAATGTTATTAAAGTTACTATCAATTTTACGGTTTCGCCGATACTTACAGAAAGTATGGGCTGTCTTCCTAGACTTATACCCTTTTATAAAATTTAAGAAAATTCTCAAAAATACCTTAAGACCTGTAGAAAACCCATTTTTAATCCCATTAAAAGTTTTCGCTTTTACGACCCGTTACTCAACACATTACTAAACCTACATTTTTCGGACTGAAATTGCACTTTGACCAAGTCAGACTCATTTGACCCATTTAAAATATACCATTGACCTCTACGACACCTAAGTCTAATAATAGACTCAAATACACAGGTTTGAGACCAAAAATCAACCTTTGACCTTTTACCAAACTATACCTATGGTCCCCGGGATTTGACCCAAAACCAAACACAAATTCGGATTGTGTTGGTTCTCATCTCCCGGTACATGTATTTTTCAAAGTAACATAACTTTTGACTCGTTTGGAGTCGTAAGCTCTACCTTATACCGAAACGAAGCTAAGACAAAGCTCTACAACTACATCCTAACCACAAGACCTGTTTACAATATAATTTTTATGAAAACACTTCGAACATTCTGCCTAAAATCAACTATCCCAAAATCACTCCTACACTCGTTTCCAACCCATTTTATCGGCACTAGACCTCAACCTAAACACTCCTAACCATACCCAATCCTAATAATCAGTCCTAAACTACCTAATTATCAAACCCATCTCAAAACCTAAACACAAATTCAAGCATGCAATAAGTTTAAACCATTCAAACACACCCAAAACATCAATCTAGGTACAAACCCATGACACATTTTATCAAACACCTTGAACACACCCAACACCCCCCACATTTCGTGGCTTTAGGGGCTGTGGAACACAAAAATCATAAACCCCATTATGTTTTATGGATGATTCATCCTTATAAACACATGAATTAAACACCCCACTAGTTTAATTACATCTAAACACGTTTTTGAAAAATCTTTAATTCTTGAAAAATTAATGTTAATGCATGTTGTTAAAAACTATATCAAAACACTTACAATGATTAATTAGATGGTGGTCTAAACTTGGATTTAATCAAACCAAATGGAAAAAAAAATTATTGGTGGTGGTGGTGTTCTTGGCCGACGGCCAAAGAGAGGGGTGAGAGAGAAATGAGAGAAATTTTTATGTGTTTTTGTGATGTGTGTTTTTGGTTTTCACCCTTTTGTAAAGTTTGAGGGGCTCAAGTGGTAATTTGGCTAATCTTTTGGCCTTGTATTTAAATGACACCAATATTTGCGAGAAACGACTTATTAGTCGACTTTAAAATTTTACGGAAGTCGGGGGTCGTCCCGAACACTCGAAAATACTTTTAAATGGTTCAAACGCACACAAAACGAATATACACTTGGTTCCGACTCGACTTAACACGTAATAAAAATAAAATCTCGAAAAACTCAAATATCGATCAATCGATAATAAAATGTAAGTCTTGGGCATCCGTCGGTATCGTAGTCGTTATCGGTTCTTCTTAAATCGTCAAACGTTAAATTACGGCCGTAAACGTTGGTTTCAACTTAAACCGTCAAATAAATAGCAAACGAAATTTCTTAAAAATTTCAAAAATATTCGTAAAATAGGATTAAATAAACGACGTTGGGCTCGGGATATCACATCCACAAGTGAGCCACAACTTAAGAGAGATGCTCATACTGAACAGCTCTTGAGACAATAACTTAGCATCTTACGGCACTTTCACGGGTCTTACATCCTCCCCTCCTTAAGGGAGCGACGTCCCGGCGCTCTCCGGTTCTTATACTCGCATTTCGTACTACTAGAAAGATGGGGGTACTTCTTACTATAGAGGTATTCACGTTCCAATATGGACTTCGGTTCACGTCTCGGGTTCCATCACACCTTCACAATGAGTATTATACCTTGATTTAATTCTCTTAACATCTCGATCCATGATCTCCACTTCAATTTCCCGATTTCTTCCTACGATTATCAACACATCTCTTCTCACAGCCTCTCGCGGTCAACAAGTGATTCTTAGTCTACACCATCTCTTCCGTAGCCTCTCGAATCCTTCCAAGTCCATTCAACTGACTTTTCCTTACTTCATTCTATCCAACTGGCGATCTACATTTTCATCCACAAAATGCTTCCACTGGTGCAGCTTCCACACTAGAACGGTAAATGTTGTTGTACGAGAATTCTATCAAGGACACACGTCGATCTCAACTACTACCAAAATCAATCACACACGTTCGGAGCATGTCTTTCAACTTTCGAATCGTCCTTCCACTTGGTTCATCATCTCATAAAAACAACTACTCACAAAATAAAATCGCACGGGTCACACCTAACCCCATCGAAAACGTTCATGATATACAAGACGAAGTAATTAATACTAGTCATACAAAATCACCTTAATCGCAATATTATGTACATACAAACCTATTTCGTCAAAAACGAATTCATCGATACGGCAATCATTCGACGTATACATAACTCTCTCGAAGACATCACAATCCAATCAAACACAAAAGCCATAATAAAACACATACAACCACATTACGGCATGTTTGCAAAATAGCCAAACCATGCCAAGTAAATAAGTTCAACCAAGTTAACTTATGCTTGCTAATCAGCCAAGCCATGATAAGATAAGAATATTTGACATGATTCTCGGATGAGTCCAGTCAAAAGAAAATTGCAATATTACGAAGATTCACAAGCTTGCTGGCTATGGATGCGTATCCAAAAGAAATAAAATACAAACATATGCCACCGCAGAGTGCTCACACACGGATCCATACCCAAAATATATATATATATATTACAAGAACACCATCTTACTTTCGTCCCAAACGTGGTCAAAATCTCAATAAGCATCGCCGTTCACAGTTATAAATATATTACATGGCACGTGTTCTTCATGATCGGACTTCATTGGACAATGTCGTCTCAAGTTCTCACAACTTACGATCACTCGACCAGATCACTTACCACATAAATACATAAAAGACAAGGGTTCACCATAAAAACATCAACTATGGCTATCTATCGTTTAACCATCGATAATCAAGGATGGTTGAGTCAAGCAAAGAGGATTCCTCACTTAAATAAACGAAGACGGCAATGGAATTGTCTTCCAACTACCGATGCACAGTTGGTAAACTTCAACAGTTTATCGCGTGTCGTTAAACATATCAAAAGAACGAGAAAGGAAAATAAATAAAGTACGATACGTTTGATGTAGGTGAAGTCTTCTTCATTCCCCTCAGAGTCACTTGAACTCTGATTTCCTCTACTTTGGCAGTCTTCTATTCTTGTTTAAATTTTCTTCTCAGTGTCGGTACGAGTCCCTTTGGTATTTCATCAACACCCTAATGATTCTGATAAATTTCACACGTTACACACAACACATTTCCAAAATTACTCGGTCACAGTGACTTACTAAGTCAACGCCAAACAAAAAGAAAAGATTTCAAAGAACACAAGAAAATTCAAAAATTTTCTTTAAGAATCAAAGAAATTACGACTACTTGCAAAAATGATCCACCATTTTAAAAAGAAACGTTCTCATCCAAACGTTTATCAAAACACTACAAGTTTCAAGATGACAATTTGTTTGACACGATAGTGCCCTTCCTAAACTATGCATAATTAGCTAGATCATGCATACTTAAGGGTCAAGCAACGACAATTAACAAAACAGGACTCTTCCCGAATTATGCATAGTTAGCTAAGCTGTGCATAATTGAGGATCAAGTGATGACACAAACATTATTATTACATACCAAATATGACTACGAAATTTTTCGACCTAATCTTCAAAATAATTAAACCATTTGAAATGAAATTTGAAATGGGAAAATATTGTTACCATCGTTTTAAGAAACACATTAAACATTTTTCGTCTACTTTGGAAACATACATTACTTTGCCTATTTATGAGAAAAAAATGAATAAATAATTAAGTAAATAAATCGACACCATTTACATTTGGTTAAACGAAACATTTCACACTCATACATATTTTCAAAATAGACTACTCACCAATCAATGGTAAGGTGGTTCAAGATTCAAGATCATTGCAAGCCCAAAAAAAAATAATAAAATCCAAAAATCAATGAGATCGAACTAGGTACAAAAGCAATATAATTGCCAACTGAAATAACTACATTAGAAATGAAGATACTTTGGAGATATGACAAGAGTTTCAGAATAATCAACGGCAATCTACGAATACAAAGAGTAAAAATTGAATATCAACACAAGCGTCAAAAATAAAACAACGATCATAATTTCCATCGTCTCGAGTTGCACACACATTCCACCAAGGGTAAACGGGGAGAGAAGAATAATCACTTGGTTAAATAGAAACAATTTCACCAGGAAGATCGAGTTCTTTCACCTCTACAATTTGATAAAGCGGCTTCGTCTCCTTGCTTTTGTTCAATATAAATAAATAACCAATTAATGAAGATTTATGGCATCATTCAAGTAAGTACAGAATTTTAGGTTCCATTAACCGAAAGAAGAAAAGTCACAACGTCCATGAACAGGACAAAATATACCGGGTGACATACCCTCATCATCAAGTCCTAGCGAAATAGTAGTTTTAAAATAAATATAATAATACTGGTTTCATATCATGGAAAATATTAAAATGAACAGTCACATGACGACTCAAGCTCAGATATAGACTCGCAAAGTCGAAGAAGAGATGTCGTACGATCGAACCATCGTAACTCAAAACATTATATATACATCTTTATTAAATAATATACAAGTAGGCGTGTGTTGGGTAATCCATTTGCATATTCAAATCAATGTTACTTCGTATATTGTAAAACGATCATTTGCATATTTTTAGTTTGTGTTAGCCCATTAAAGATTTCAGACCTTTCATGTTTCAATCTATACAAAGTTTTCATTTCTGGAAAAATTTCAATCTCTCGGAAATTATTAACATTAGTAGATGCGGTGACTCGGTTATCATAATTGACAAATCATTAGGTTTGAAAATCTCCATACTTGTGTCAAAATCTCGTTAATGTTCATATCTTAAGTACCAAAACGTATACAGTAAGAATTTTCCAAGTTTTACGTTTTTATTATTACGACTTATATTATCACATATATACACATATCCAACATGACTCAAACTAGTCCAATTAACTCTTAAAATCAACTTTTGACTTTTTATTATACATAAGTCTTCCTTAAAACTGGTTTGTTAAATCACATTCGCGCACTTCGACTCAAATGATAAAGAGGTTTCACGTAGTTTTATCTCAGATAATTTACTGATTTTAGTCGATACTTGAATCTCGATGATAATAATAAAATAATAAATAATTAAGATGCTTATTTCAATAATTCAAAGATATATAAAATTCAACTTTTAATCATTAACCCATTATCAAGTGATTTTAAAATTAACACATCTCGCAGCGGAATAAAACAAAAGATTTTTCAAACGGTTTTAAACAAGCATCATCGAATTATACATAGTGATTCTCCATAACGACAATTAAATAAACAAATGATTTCCAATGACGTTCCATCAATGTTTAAAAATTTATTTCAAGCATTATAATTTCTTACTTAAGGTGTATATTCTGATTTTTATCCCAGTTTATTCGCTATAACAAGTAACGTGTTCTAGTTTACACCAATGCATATAACATGACCTTATGTTTAAAATAAAACCAATTTTACAAAGTCTCTAGCTCCAAAATACATGACCAATTCTTCTACTCATGTTTTATATTACAAAATACGCCAAAAGTTTGCCATAAAGACCCAAAAATTTAATTCATATCAAGCCTAAAGCTACATATACTCAATAGTCATATCGCAAATTTTATTATAAATTCCTTTTTCAGATTATATTAAACAAATTCTTAACAAATCCATCACTAGCTTCTAGTATCGAATTATTAATATATAAAACAAGGATTTTACGAGTAATACAAGTTACTTATTATGATATACCAACCAAGGTTGAAGGAAAAACAATTTCACTTTGTCACTTTACTCTCTATAAGAGTTTTACTTTTTACAAGACACATCATAAGTCATTTTTGTCCAAAAGTTTCATTCACCATTTATTTAATATGTAAAACACTTTATGTTTAAATCATTCAATCAACAAAATTCGATGCTTACTTAACTCGCACAAATGCCGGACCTCGTCATGTAAAATATTTACTTCAAAATAATGAAACAACAAAACAAAATGAAATAAATGGAACGAGAATACGTATGTCAACTAAATGTTGTTATCGATCTCGGATGAATCTCGAAATCGTACTCTACAAAATTAACACAAAAACTAACCAAATTCCAAGTTATCGCGATTGATTACAACGCTAGTCTATTTTAAAACACATCTTTAAAATTCAAGTAGAATAGTAAACAATGATTAAATGGCAACACGTCTCAACCACGTTTTATAACACACACATGTGATTCGTCGCTACGATGTACGCATCGTTGGTTATACTTCGTCTATATTATAGTTACGCCAATTAACATATCAAACCCATAAGGAATAAAGGAAAATAAAGTAATGCGTAAGTAAATTACGTTTCAAAAGAAAATGTCAAAAATGACACATCACGGTGCGATAACGACAATCGAGATCGATCTAGTCGATATAAAATATGTTACGAAGCGTTACTTACGTATCTAGAGTATCAAACGAGGTTCATATTCGGTTATCCGAACAATAAATTAATTATCAAGATTGATAATTAGCGGTAAGGCCGAATTCTCAGCAAAACCGCATTTTAATGTACGATAATTACCCAAGGACCATTGCTTCGCGTGCAATGCCTTTAAATACCGTAGTATATACATACTTATACATACAACCATTCCTATATACACGTAGGATTACAACGCGGTGTTGCCATGTAATGCAATGTAGCCCGTTATGCCAAATACATGCAACATATATGATAGCCGTATAAGTGTTTGTAAATTACGATGATAAGTACCCAACGTACAAAACAATATATCTCAATATATATCAAAGTATTTACTTACTAAATACTAGAGAATTTATGTCAGTTTTGAGGGATACATCTAAAATATAAAGCAATGCTAAAGAAATCTTACCGGAGCCATGCAGGATAGTTGTGTGCTTGGACAATTTCTTACGACACCAAAAGTTATAGTTTAGGATTTTTCAAAATGACCTAGTTCTCTATAACTCATGGCTCTGATACCAATCTATAACACCCCCAACAAATGCTATGCGCAGCGGAACTACAACATTTGGGTGCTACGTAGTTATCATCACACATAAGCTATATTAAACGACTCAAAGAGACGTAAAAGTTTAGACATAAATTTAAACATTATTAAAATCATACAAGTCTACAGTTTTCCAAATCCCAAGATAATACTAAACAGAGTTTGCGTTAGGTCCCCGCTGAATCTCAACCCAAAAGTACATTTTTGCTGACATGACAGAATAATAAAAGAGTTTTAAGTTAGATAAGGGTGGAAAAACAAGTAGACCGCCAAGCCACAACAACTTCCATCCTCGCATGCTCCGCTGCTATCAACCTTGGTTACCTGAAACACATGCTTAAAACTGTCAACACAAAGGTTGAGCGAATCTATAGGTTTATCAAATCATAAGTTGAACATAACTATTAGAAACCAATCATGATCATTCAATAGCATTGTCGCGCAAACAATCTATTATTCAAGGATAAGGCAATTGTGTTTAAGCTCATGACACTAATCCGTTAACTCAATCACCCGCGTAATAATTACCGGTGTGATTCAGATGAAACCAGTGCCCCTACTAAAGGCATTAGTTGCAATTATACCTTATCTCTTATCACAAATTATCCGTCCGCAGGGGGTATCAACGTACTAGCCCTCGTCTCGGATAGGGTAGTCAACCCCATAGTACTATCACTTTGTATAAGCGGCTATTTCCCCCTTCGCAAGGGCAAGACAATAGTTAATAGTTCATGAAATTAGGGCCTTTTGCAACTAGGTACTCAACACAATTTCAAGGCAACATTCGGGTCCAACAATCATTCAAGACTTATGTTCATTTTCATTTAAATAGCATGTATCCCCCTCGCGGGTAAAAACATTTGAAATAAGTAAAGAGCGAGGCTATAGACTCACCTTGCGTAGTAGTAGTGGTTCTAGTGAAGACGTAACGAGAAATGTCACCGACGACGTGGATGCCCGGGAAAATCAAACACTTGACCTAAAAGTCAAAGTACGAAAACCAAATCAATGCACCGCGTACATAATTGTACTAAACACACGCAAATCGAAATACTTAATGCTTATGAAAACTCACGCCAAAACCAAACAAGTAGTTGTTACTAGACTTATACCATTTATCAATGTTATTAAAGTTACTATCCATTTTACGGTTTCGCCGATACTTACCAAAAGTATGGGCTGTCTTCCTAGACTTATACCCTTTTATAAAATTTAAGAAAATTCTCAAAAATACCTTAAGACCTGTAGAAAACCCATTTTTAATCCCATTAAAAGTTTTCGCTTTTACGACCCGTTACTCAACACATTACTAAACCTACATTTTTCGGACTGAAATTGCACTTTGACCAAGTCGGACTCATTTGACCCATTTAAAATATACCATTGACCTCTACGACACCTAAGTCTAATAATAGACTCAAATACACAGGTTTGAGACCAAAAATCAACCTTTGAACTTTTACCAAACTATACCTATGGTCCCCGGGATTTGACCCAAAACCAAACACAAATTCGGATTGTGTTGGTTTTCATCTCCCGGTACACGTATTTTTCAAAGTAACATAACTTTTGACTCGTTTGGAGTCGTAAGTGTTGGGTCAATTCAGTGCCTGATTTGTCCCTTGCACAGGATTTGGATGTAAAGTATCCTAAGTAGTGTTAGTCACTGAACTTATGTATGTTATAAGTTCAGTGTGTCATTCTTTAGAGCTCTTTAGAGTCTACGAGATAGACTCGTCATTAGCTGAGGCGGATCTCAGTAAGTGTGCAAAGAATCAAGGATGATGGAGTTAGTAAGTGATGACATAATAGCTTACTAACTCCTCAAGACTATTACTGATTACAAGACCTGAAGATGTTAAGAAGACCTGAAGAAGGGTCTTATGTATTAGTGGGCACATGTCTTATTAGCAATGAAGACAAAGGTTCAAGAGGAAGGCTTACTTTGTCAAAGGTGCAAAAGATGAAGACAACAAAGTACAAGGTGGTTACTTGTACTTTAGTAAAGCTTCTCAAGGAAGCTTCACACTCCCACTATATATATGTGGTACTTGTAATAGAATAGTTAATGATTCCTACCCACAGAAACAAACATGTAATACTTTAGTGGTTTAGGGTTTCATCCTCCCATTGTTGCATAAGCTTAGCTAGCTATGAACATGGGAGTTTAGTTTGTCATTCATCGCCCGGTTGTTGTTCCACAAACAACCGGGCAAGTCATGTATATTTGTTGATTCATTATTAATAATATATACATACGATGAAAAGTACAAGCTTGTGTTATTAGTTAGTCAATTGGTATAATTGTGCAAATGTTCTTCATTGTTCTTCACAGATTCGATGTTTGCACAAGATTCGTGGACCATCAATTGGTATCAGAGCGGGTTGGATTAATTACTATCCAGATCCGTTCAAAAATGACTTCTAATAACATTTTTATGGTCAAAATCAGTAGTGTTGGTTCATAAAATTTGTATAACAGTAGCAGTTTATTGAAGGAAAGATAACAATGCTGTATAACTTCTGTTAAAACAATACTCTCACAAATCTTATCCACACCCCACCACTACACAAATAAAAAAATATAGATCCGGATCTTGCTCCGCGTGTCTTCCACCTTCCCACCAAACCCACCGTCACTCTCCTTTATCCTTAAACAAAATTAACCAGATTCACTCTTAACTCCCACCTTCTCCCTTCTTTCTTCACCCCTACCTTCGTCCCATTCTATTCCCCTACCCTCCTTATCCTCCATCGTCACTCTCAAATCTTATTTCTCTTATCTCCTCCCAAACCCACATGTCTATCTTTTTCGTACCCATCCCCACCAAACAAAAAACAGATCCGAATCCTGTTCCTATGCTTCTCTAACCAAATCTCACCACCACATCTTTATTCTTTCTTCTCACCCACGACCTTTACAAAAAAAATCTTCACAAATCTTTTTCACAATAGTCATCCCAACAAAACAAAGGTCAAATCTCGATTCACTGTAATAAAAAAGTGTTAATCTCATTATTGTCGGTGTGGTTGGCTCTTGATTAGTTTCGAAGGATTATGGGAATAACATAAAAACTCATAGCTGGGATTTGATGTTACTGTTTAGTATTTATGAAAAAGAAAAGGGTTGTTTGATGCTACGGTTTGCAAGTCGTAAAAGAGGGAATGACGCTTTCGATATGAAGATCTTGAAATTGGGGATGTTCAGCTTTATTGGATAAAAGATTGAAGACCTGGTATATGGAAATATATTTGTCAGGTTGTTAATGACAGTTAATGATTATCGAGGGAAATGATTTTCTTCAGCTTAAAGAAACTGATGGTTGGTGTTGATGCTGCGGTCGTTGATTCGAAAGCAAGAGGTGATGATTGGTATTAAAAAAAAAAAGGATGGAATAGCTTTGTGTTTCTGTTGGAAGTCGTTTACCAGTAAAATGGTGGATTTGGAGATGATACTAGATAAGGTAGACGGTCGACTGAGTTAGGGAGTGAATAAAGGCTGACAAGATGGGTTGTAGTATCAAGATTCAAAGAAACTGATGATTTTAAAAGGGAGCTGATAAAATATTTGCTCATGGTTGAAAGAGCTGGTATTGTTATCAGGTTTGTGTGTTCAAGCTGATTAAAAAGAAAATCAGCACATGAGTTAGAAATGATGTTGGGAATGTTGGAGTTAAAAAGGTGATGTTCAACATTAAAAGAAAGTGAGCTAAGAAAAGCTGATTAAATATCAGTTGGTAATATGGCTGATGATAGATGTCAACAAAAGGGGTTCGTAATGCTGACGCTCAAAGCTGGAAGTTGTAAAGCTGATAGATGAGCGACGAGTGTAAAATAATCAGTGTTGAGCTTCAAAGAAGCTGATGAAACTGATGTAAAGGGCTGTGAACAGATCAGAGGCTGAGAATGGATCCCTGATCTCAAAATTAGATACTCGTAAGGGGTTGGTAAAACTGATTAAAATATTCAGTGGGTTGTTCAGTAGGCTTTGGATAAAAGAAGCTGACAAGTGTAAATGAAGTTGGGCATAGTCTGATGAATGAAAATGGTGGCTGGGTATGTTGGAGCCCAATTGCTAGAACCTGACGTGAAATTAGTCACTCTCGCTGAACCAGCTTAAAGACAATTGTCATAGAACCCCTGCTGAACCGGTCATAGAAGCCCACCTGAACCAGGTCAGCGATCCTCAGGTCAAAGACACTCAAATCAGCGAACCCTCAGAGGTCGCTGTATAAACCCCTAAAGGTCGCTGGGCAGATCTTGCTGAACCTGCCAAGACACCAGGTCGCTGAACGTATGGACCCCCAGACCATTGACACCTTCATCAGCGAACCTAGTGGCCTGAACCCCCCAGCGTTCCCTGACCATGAACCTATAGTTGCTGTAAGTGATCCCTGGTCTTGACCTAGGTCGCTGTTTATGTGAACCCTGGGTCAGCGAGCTCATCGAATTCTGAACCTGCCAACAGAGACCGCTGAACTCCCAACATAGTTGAACAGTTGAACCCCCCAGGTCAGAGAACCCCTGAACCATCCAGCAGATCTGAACCCTCTACGTACCCTGTCATGAATTTGGTCAGCGAACCCTGTCAAAACAGGTAATTGTTCAGCTGGTTTGAACCCCTGTGATGAACTCTAGCTGAACCCCATGGTAGCTGAACCCCCAGAGTAGCTGAACCCCATGTCAGCGATCCCTGTCAAACAGCCAGCTGAACTATGAACCAGCGATCCCTGTCCTTCTTCTCTGGACCCTTCAGCAGATTTTGGACTCCTGTCATTTCAGCCAGTATCTGTACCTACATCAGTCATTTCTCATAATCACAGCCAAAACTCTTCGCTGATATAAAACCCTGTCAACAGCGAACCCCTGTCAAAAGATGCTGCTAAAGCTGCATATTTTGAGGGGGAGAGAAACACGGACATACACACCGCTGTGATATATATGCCGCTGTGATCCACATGCAACTGTGATATACCCACCCAAACCATACACACAACACAAAAAAAAAAAAAAAAAAAAAAAAAAAAAAAAAAAAAAAAAATTTGTTTAACAGGGATTCGCTGGCAAGGTGACCAGCTGATCAACATGCTATCTTCAGAGCCTTCAGCTGTTGAAGGACTTGGTCACTCAGGATTTTTTTTCTCACACCAAGACAAAGAAAGAAGATAGGTTCACAGCCCCCCTCCCCACCCCAGCAGTTGTCACCCTCCCCTACCCCGCTGTAACCACAGCCACAGAGTTTTTGAGAGACCAGGTTGTGTTACAGGTGTTTGATGAAACATTTATTATACAGGGGTTTGATAACATCAGGTGGTTGATAGGAGATGAAATTCAGGGGGAGTTGTATTTCAGGCGAGATGAAGACCATCACGCTATGCTTGTGTACTAGTATGTAGCCGGTCAAAACTTGCTTGGTTCCCTAGCAAATTTTGAGGGGGAGAGAAGCGAGGACAGAGGTAAACTTGTGTTTATGTGAAGAAACACCAAGTTTACTCAAGCTACATACATACTATCATACACAACACATAACCTTCAGGGACTTAGAATGTTTACATTTGGCTGATTGAGCAAAGTCACTAAAGATGGGTTGCTGAACAAGTTGCATTGTCTGATCTTCTATGGTTGCTGCGTCAACCATTGACCACACTTCTCTGATTGAAGGTAAATGAACTCGTGATCTACATTGATATAATATGCTACTTTAATATATGCTAGGGTGAAGCATATGGTCTTTATGGCAAAGCATATAATATACTTCACTGATGACCTAAGGTGAAGTTACCTTTATGAGTTCTATATAAGCATCAGGGAATTGGTTCAAGTGTTTCTCAAAGTACAAGATCAGACATTGCAGTTCAGTAACAACTACAACAGGTACAAGACGATACAAGTTAGCGGATGACTTGAACTAGTAAAGCTAGTTATTCTTGGTATTCATTGTTGTAACATAGCAGGTAAGAAGAAGCCTTTATGCTCACTTACTGCTATTTAACTTAGGCTTCTTTTCTATCCAAATAGGGGGAGATTGTTGGGTCAATTCAGTGCCTGATTTGTCCCTTGCACAGGATTTGGATGTAAAGTATCCTAAGTAGTGTTAGTCACTGAACTTATGTATGTTATAAGTTCAGTGTGTCATTCTTTAGAGCTCTTTAGAGTCTACGAGATAGACTCGTCATTAGCTGAGGCGGATCTCAGTAAGTGTGCAAAGAATCAAGGATGATGGAGTTAGTAAGTGATGACATAATAGCTTACTAACTCCTCAAGACTATTACTGATTACAAGACCTGAAGATGTTAAGAAGACCTGAAGAAGGGTCTTATGTATTAGTGGGCACATGTCTTATTAGCAATGAAGACAAAGGTTCAAGAGGAAGGCTTACTTTGTCAAAGGTGCAAAAGATGAAGACAACAAAGTACAAGGTGGTTACTTGTACTTTAGTAAAGCTTCTCAAGGAAGCTTCACACTCCCACTATATATATGTGGTACTTGTAATAGAATAGTTAATGATTCCTACCCACAGAAACAAACATGTAATACTTTAGTGGTTTAGGGTTTCATCCTCCCATTGTTGCATAAGCTTAGCTAGCTATGAACATGGGAGTTTAGTTTGTCATTCATCGCCCGGTTGTTGTTCCGCAAACAACCGGGCAAGTCATGTATATTTGTTGATTCATTATTAATAATATATACATACGATGAAAAGTACAAGCTTGTGTTATTAGTTAGTCAATTGGTATAATTGTGCAAATGTTCTTCATTGTTCTTCACAGATTCGATGTTTGCACAAGATTCGTGGACCATCAGTAAGCTCTACCTTATACCGAAACGAAGCTAAGACAAAGCTCTACAACTACATCCTAACCACAAGACCTGTTTATGATACAAACATTTTGTATGGGTTCAATTTAGTCTCTCGATATCCTCTCGAATTGATCTTGGTTCTAAGTGGAATGATTGTTCTTGGTTACTAAAAAAGGGGTTTAGTTTTCTAAACTAAAAAGTTTAAATGTATTAAAATGAAAACTTAAATAAAAAACAATTAATTTAATGACAATTAAAAAACTTGAATTAAAATACTAGAATTAAAATTAAACTTAAACTTAGAATATAAAATGAAGAAACAATGAGAAATATTAAGACAGATACAAAAAGAAACAGTAAGTAAGATTGAAAGAAAATTGATTCGGAACTTTGACCTTGATTCGGAACTATTGATCCGGAACTTCGTTCGGAACCTTCACCCGGAACTTTGAGTCGGAACTTTACTTGAAACTTTCACTCGGAAGATTGGTTCGGAAGTTGATCCGGAACTTCGTTCGGAAGTTGTTGATCCGGAAGTTCGTCCGGAACTTTTGGTCCAGAAGTTTATTCGGAAGATTTGGGAATAAAACTCATTCGGAACTTTTAAACTTAAATTGATTCGGAACTTCAAAAACAAACATTCATTCGGAACTTTTTGAAAATAACATTCATCCGGAACTTTTGTTCATTCGGAAGATTGGGTTCATCCGGAACTTCAGTTCATTTGGAAGATTGGGTTCATCCGGAACTTTCAGTTCGTTCGGAAGTTTTGTTCATTCGGAAGTTTTAACTAAAGTGCTTCATGCGGAACTTTTTGTGTTCATTCGGAACTTTTGTGTTCATCCGGAAGTTTTGTTCATCCGGAACCTGGGAACACTCAAGAACAGAAACCTTACCCGAAGAACAAGGAAAATCGATTTTAATCCAAAAATCACCAAGTTTTTCACCAAAAACTTAAATAAACTAATCACTAAGCATCTACTAACCATAAACTACAAATCCCATCAACAAAAACATAAATCCCAACAACTTTTGAAGATCAAAACTCAACCAAATAAGAACTTAAGAACTTGAAATAAAAGATGATGATGAACAAGATGAAATGGAAAGATTAAACAAGAACTTGTATTGATGATTAATGTTTTAACAATCTCAAAACAAGAATGAAATTACAAGATTGAAAATCAAAGATCAAAATCACCAAACACCATAGTGGTGTTGGTGATGCTACAAAACAGAAAGGAGAAAAAAGTGGGAAAGAAAAAAACTAAAAACTGAATGCAAAGTGTGTGAGGGGAACCCTTTATATAGGTGTTCCCTTTGGTTGGTGAGTGGGTTTTCTCCCGTTCTTCTTGTCTTCTCGTCTTTTCAGAAAAGTTGACGTTTTCGATTCTGATTCGGGATTTGTTGTCGATTAAATTCAACTCGTCTTTTAATTTCTTCGTTTAATAGACTTGAGTTTCTTCGACTTTTGTAAATCTTCCATCTTTGGTCCTTTTCTTCGATAAATCTTCGAATAGGCCCAGTGACTTCAAATCTTTTGCATCTCTTGGACAATAGACTTTATCTTGAGTCTTTTTCTTCGGTAAAACCCGTGCAATCCCATGTTTTCTTCAATATTCATCCGGTTGGCTCTGAAAACACGATAAACACAAAAACCACGCATAATTCCAAACAAATTATATTAAATACGCGTTTTGGTCTTGTTTTAGCCAAAATTAAGTGGTAAAAGGATGGGTGTTTACACACCTATCAAATCCCCTACACTTAACCATTGCCATGCCCTCATGCAATGCTTAGTGATAAAGCAAGTTTACACTTTTCTCATAATTAATCAACCTTGGCCTTATTCAAATACTACTAAATAAAAATTAAGGTACTAAAAGAAATTAAAACTTAAAAGGAAACAAAAGGATAGAGAATAACTTGCAAAGAAACCAATTACTTACATTAGGGCTTTGGTGCTGCGAAGATTTATCACCCTCAAGTTTCACGTTCCCCAAACTAAGCTTAAAAACGAGATCATTGTTATTATAAGTTAGTAAATCAAACACTTACACACATGGCTTAATTATATGCTTAAACTCCCTTATTCCTAGGTGTATCTCTTATATTTTATTTTTGTCTTAGAATGATCATGAAGATGCATTTTTGGACTTATTTTGATAGTTTATTTAGGCTGAAAGCAAAGTAGGACGATTTGATCAATAGTTAGCTAAAGGAAAAAATCTCTTAAAACTGCTTCTCGGGATATCAAAAAGTTCATATCTTGGCATAACTCGGTTCACGATTTGAGACCTTTCTCGGGCCGATATTTGGCATGTACTTCATACTTCATATCTTGAGAGACGTGCTTGAGATAATTGTCTTCTCATCGTTAACAGAGTTCTTCACTTGGAGACTTTTGAGGGGTACTCCAACTTTGTTGACCACGACTTCATGATTATTTCTTCAATCTCTATTTGGGATTTTGAGATACAACGATCCGCCTCCTTTTCGGACTTGGATCTATTTATCCTCATACCTTGTTAGGGTCTTTTCGGATAGACTTCTCCATGATCTTTATGGGAGTTGATTGCTTTTCGTTGTGAGTCTTGATCCTTCATATTGACTTTGGGAATAATGCTTTTCACATCACCTTGGATCTTTAGCAATAAAATGGAATCCTCATGCCTTGTTAGGGCCTTTTCGGACTCGCCAATCTTCGCGCCCCGCTTCATAAGTTATGCATTGGCTATGAACTCTTATCATTACCGAGCAACTTTTAAACGATCTTGGGCTAGAAGCTAAGTAACTTTTCAAATCGTACGACCTTACTTATTGCAGATAAATTATTAGCAAGTGATGGGAGAATAGGCATATAAATACACCAAGTGAGCTTGTGCAAGAATACCGACTTATAATTGACTCTATCATTTCTCGTCCTCCACAATTTAAAATCTCAAGTAATGAGACTTGTGGATACTTAGCCTAATAAACCAATTAAGGTATACATGGTTAAGGATACTAGCTAGAATAAACTTGGATAAGTCTATTCGGGTTGAGTCAAAATAAACGCAACGGGCCTAATATGTCAAAGACTTCTAAACTAGCTACACCACTTTATTAATATTTTTGACTTTATTGCGGGATATATACATACGAAAGCAACGATAAAAATTTAAAAATTACGACTAAATGGCCAGAGTTAATTAAAAATTTGAAAAATGTTGAAAAAGATGATTTTCCGGTTAAATGAAGGCATTTTCATGGAAAAGTCCACTTAAAACTTCGATAGAAGTCCCCCTACACTTAAGATAAACATTGTCCTCAATGTTTAAGCATGTGGGAAAAGTTTCCCCTACACTTAGGACATTGTGCACGTTGGTTAACTCGAGTTAAGGAAGAGACGACTAAAGTGATCAATTTCAAATGTGAGTATGAAGAAAATTGAATCACGATAGTTGAGAGATAGAACCGGATTTCGGATAACACGGGAGCACGGTTCTTCAGAGATTCCAAGAGTGCACTTATCCCTGTAATCACATCACTACACAAAAACAAACACCCTATAGAGGTCCCCCTACACTTAGGAGGTTAAATGGAAAAGGATAGATACTCGGGCTGCCTCCCGAGGAGCGCTTTTTTTTGATAACCGAGCCACGAGCCTGACTCGACCCAAAATTAGTTCATGGGGAACGTGGTGAGGGATGGAATCACCTCCTGAGAGGTGTCGTCACCAAAGTACAACTTCACTCGTTGGCCATTCACCTTAAAATTAGGTCCATTAGGTTGAGCGAGCTCGAGAGTACCATATGGAAAAATTTGGGAAATGGTGAATTGGCCGGACCAACGAGATTTCAGCTTGCCAGAAAAGATTTTCAACAGAGAGTTAAAAAGTAAAACTTTGTCTCCAACTTGGAACTCTCGGTTCTTAATCTTAGACTCGTGAATGAGCTTAGTCCTCTCCTTATAGATCAAAGAGTTTTCATAAGCCTCATTACGGAGTTCATTGAGCTCATTGAGTTGGATCTTGCGTAGGTCACCGGCTTTGTTGATATCAAAATTGGCCCACTTCAAGGCCCAGTAAGCCTTGTGCTCCAACTCAATGGGGAGGTGGCACGCTTTCCCGTACACGAGACGATATGATGTACAACCTATCGGAGTCTTGTATGCGGTACGAAAAGCCCACAAAGCATCATCAAGTTTATCAGCCCATGAGGCACGATGCTCTCCCACGGTTCTTTCCAGAATTCGCTTTAGTCCTCGGTTGGATATTTCAGCCTGGCCACTAGTTTGTGGGTGGTAGGCTGTGGAAAGACGATGATTTACACCGTACTTAGCCATGACTCTAGCAAATTGGTCATTGCAAAAATGAGTCCCACGATCACTAATAATGGCACGAGGCACACCGAATCTAGCGAATAGAGCTTTCAAAAAGTTACAAACCACCCTTGCGTCATTAGTGGGTAAAGCTTTGGCTTCAACCCATTTGGAGACGTAGTCAACGGCTACAAGGATGTATTTGTTTCCTTTAGAAGAAGGGAATGGCCCCATAAAGTCGATACCCCAAACATCAAAGATTTCACACTCTTGAATGAAATTCTGAGGCATCTCGTCTTTATGTGTGATCGTGCCTTGTTTTTGGCAAACATCACATCGTTTAACCATATTGTGAGCGTCACGATATATGGAGGGCCAATAAAATCCTGAGTCAAACACTTTTTTGGCGGTGTAGTTGGGACCAAAGTGACCACCGGTGGGTCCTTTGTGGCAAGCATCAAGGATTTTCATAGCTGCCGGTCCATCAACACATCGGCGAATAATCAAGTCGGCACATTGTGTGAATAGGTAAGGGTCGTCCCAAAAGTAAGTCTTAATGTCGGTGAAGAACTTTTTCTTTTGTTGGGACGTCAACCCTTCCTTGAGAATTCCACCCGCCAAGTAGTTTGCAAAGTCCGCAAACCACGGGGTTGCATCAGAATTCGAATTTATAGACATTAAGGTCTCCAAGGGAAAAGAATCATTGATTTCTTTGTTCGGATGATCCCCTTGGTAAGGATCCTCAAGTCTGCTGAGATGATCCGCGGCTAGGTTTTCTGCTCCTTTTTTATCGCGAATTTCGATTTTAAATTCCTGAAGCAGCAAAACCCAGCGAAGAAGTCTTGGTTTGGAATCTTGCTTTGTCAACAAGTACTTCAACGCGGAATGATCAGTGTAAACGATAGTGGTGGAAAGGACAAGATAGGGGCGAAATTTTTCAAAGGCATAGACAACAGCTAAAAGCTCTTTTTCGGTTGTCGTGTAATGCAATTGAGCCCCAACCATTGTCTTGCTAGCGTAATGGATTGGTTGGAAGTGTTTGTTCACTCTTTGTCCCAGAACCGCTCCAATAGCAAAATCACTAGCATCGCACATCAACTCAAAGGGAAGCTCCCAATTAGGGGTAAACAAGACGGGTGCCTTAGTTAGCTTATCCTTAAGCGAGTTGAAGGCTTCGAGACACTCTTTGGAAAAGATAAAAGGAGTATCTTTTTCCAAGAGGTGGGTCATCGGGCGAGCGGTTTGAGAAAATCTTTGATGAATCGACGGTAGAAGCCCGCATGACCCAGAAAACTTCTCACACCCTTCACGGTTGAAGGTGGAGGCAACTTAGCGATAACATCGACTTTAGCACGGTCTACTTCAAGACCGGCTTTGGAAATCTTGTGTCCCAGCACGATGCCTTCTTTTACCATAAAATGGCATTTTTCCCAATTCAGAACAAGGCGAGTGTCTTCGCACCGCTTAAGCATACGTTCCAAATTGGCAAGGCAAGAAGAGAAGGAATCCCCGAAGACCGAGAAATCATCCATGAAGACTTCCATGGTTTGTTCAACCATGTCATGGAAGATAGCTAACATGCACCTTTGGAAAGTCCCGGGGGCATTACATAAGCCAAAAGGCATCCTTTTGTACGCAAATGTGCCATAGGGACATGTGAATGTTGTTTTCTCTTGATCTTGGGGATCGATGGGTATTTGGAAATAACCCGAGAAACCATCAAGAAAGCAGTAATATTCATTACCCGCTAAACGTTCAAGCATTTGGTCCATAAAAGGTAGAGGGAAATGATCCTTTCTCGTGGCATCATTGAGTTTGCGGTAGTCTATACAAACTCTCCACCCAGTAACGAGACGAGTGGAAATCAACTCGTTGTGTTCATTGGGAACAACGGTTATTCCGCCCTTCTTGGGCACACAATGGATTGGACTAACCCATGGTGAATCTGAAATAGGGTAAATCATACCCGCATCAAGAAGTTTGATAACCTCTGTTTTGATGACTTCATGGATTTTTGGATTCACCCTTCGTTGGCTTTGAATTGTGGGCTTAAAGTCGTCCTCCATGAGAATTTTGTGTGTGCAGAAGTGAGGATCAATTCCGCGAATATCAGAAATTTTCCAAGCAATCGCCTTTTTGTGATATTTAAGCACGGCGATGAGGCGAGATTTTTCTTCTTCCTTCAATTCCTTCGCGATAATGACGGGCGACTTCTTCTCTTCTTCAAGAAACACGTACTCGAGATGAGGCGACAACTCCTTAAGTTCTAAATCCGGAGGATTCTCGACGGGAGGCGTGTTCAAAGTCGGAGTATCGATAGCAATAACCGTGGGAGATGGAGAAGAAGGATTGTCTTCGTTGAGAAGGTTGTCAAAGAAATGAATGTCTTCATCCCCATCGATGGGAGAATCATCAGTAGCTAAATTCACATCTCCCATGGTGTCTTCAAGATTGTTCCAAAACAAATCACTTTCTCCAAATAGAGACAGTGATGAATCAATAGAGGAAACGGTTTCAACATTGGGAAGAGAGGGAGGAATACTTTTACAAGCATCTTTGAAGTGTTCTTCACAAGCCTCATTAAGAACGTCAATACAATTAACACTCTCGTTGGAATAAGGTTGTTTAGACAACTTTCCCATGTTGAAGACGATTTTATCGTCACCCACTCTCATGATAAGCTCACCGGCTTCAACATCGATAAGAGTGCGATCGGTCCTCAGGAATGGACGACCCACGATCAAGGGAACACGAGGGTCCATCTCGTAGTCGACGATGACGAAATCAGCAGGAAAAGTGAATTTGTCGACTCCTACAAAGACGTCTTCGGCTATCCCCACTGGATAAGCAACCGTACGGTTAGCTAATTCCAAAGTCATTTTGGTGGGGACTAGCTCAGGGAGAGATAATTGCTTCCAAACGCTTAGAGGCATAAGATTAATACTGGCTCCTAGATCGGCTAGGGCCATGCAATTCTCTACTCCCGGGAAATTGCAAGGGATTAAGAAACGACCCGGATCACCAAGCTTGGTTGGCAATTTCCTTAAGAGCACTGCAGAGCAGTTCTCATTAAGTTGGGTGTTGGCAATATCGAGAAGCTTTTCCTTGTCGCTCAGAAGATCTTTAAACATTTTCGCGTACTTAGGCATGTGAGCGAGAGCCTCAGCGAAGGAGATGTTAAAATTCAATTGTTTGAACATTTTAAGGAAGTTCGAAACCTGAATATCGTCCTTGCTTTTGAGCTTCTCTTCCTCAACCTAGATGGATAAGGTATATTGGAAGAAGAGGAAGGCTTTGGGAGAATAGGATCACTCACATCCTTGGGTGGAGGAGGGGTAGAAGGAAGAGGTGGAGAAATTGGGGAAGGAGAAGGATGAGGAATAGGAGCATGTGACTCGTTCTCCTTAGTCACAACCACCGGTGGAGGTATAGGAAGCTCGGGTTCCTTGGTACCTTTGCCACTGCGAGTGGTGATTGCTTTCATCTCCCCTCTTGGATTCGCAACGGTGTTACTCGGAAGAGTACCCGAAGAAGAGGGTTGATTACCTTGGAAGAAACTAGCCATCATGTTCTTCAAGTCATTTGTTTGACTATCCAACGTGTTTCTCATATCAGCTCTCAAATCGTTTCCTTGCTTGACCAACTCTGCTTTCAGGTTGAGCACTTCTCTCTGAAGATTTCCCACTATCACATCGTTAGTCCTCATATAAGTTTCCACTTCTTGGTGAAGAGCGGTGGGTTGGTTGGGAGGAGCATTGTATGCGGGTGGTTGATAAGCAGGTTGCTGGTAGACTTGGTTGTTTCGTTGAGGTTGTTGTTGTTGCTTGTGAGGAGGGATGTATGGTGTACGAGGTTGTTGTTGTTGAGGAGGGCGGTTGAGGTTTTGTTGTTGGTTTGGGTTGTTTGGAGGAAAACCGGGTGGTGAGAGGTAGTTGTTGGAGCGATAGCTAAGCAAATTACGGTCACCTTGAGGTCTAGCTTGATAAGCAGGTTGAGGATAGGTGCCATAAGCTGCATTCACATTCTCAGCAGGGTAGTCTTGGGTGGCGGTACAAGTGGTGTAAGAGTGAGGACCCCCGCATATCTCACATGGTTGGCTAACAGCATTGACTTGAGTGTTTTTAGCGTTGTTGCTGTTGTTGTTGCTGACGGTGTGGGTAACAAGCGATTCAAGAAGCACAGTGATGTTGTCCAATCGCTTGTCGCTGTCACTAGTGCTAGCACTAGCGACATTGGTCCGAACACTCTTGGTTTGCAGACGAGACTTATTCTCAATGATATCCCAAGCAGCATTGGAAGTCTTAGCCAAAAGATTACCCCCCGAGGCACTGTTTAGTGAATCTTGGTCACTCATGCTTAAACCATTGTAAAAAGTATTGATTTGATGTACTTTGGTAAAACCATGTTGTGGGCATTTTCTTAAAAGATCTTTAAAACGATCCCAAGATTCACTGAACGACTCATCGTACTTTTGTTCAAAATTTATGATTTCATTCCGCAAAGCGGTAGTACGAGAGGGTGGGAAAAAGTAATTGATAAACTTGGTTTCCAAATCCGTCCACGAGAGAATACTCTGTGGCGGTTCCTTAGCAAGCCAATGTCGGGCTTGTCCCTCTAAAGAAAAGGGAAAAAGTTGTAACCTGATAACCTCTTGTGGAAAACCATTGAACTTGACCGTGTTAGTGAGTTGCAAGAATCTCTTGATGTGGTCGTGTGGATCATCAATGGTACGCCCCAAGAATGGTTGAGCGGAGACCATCTGGGTAAAGCCTGATTTGAGCTCAAAGTTGTTGGCGGCAATTGGAGGTATGACAATTGGATCAGTGTTGCCGTCTACATGAGCTTGCAGCAGTTCAATCATCGGGCGATTATCCGGTAGAGGCTCATTGATGTTATTATTATTCATGTTGTTGAAAGGTGGGTTGTTGTTATTATTGTTGTTTGGAGGTGGTATGTTGTTGTTGTTTTGTACACCGGCCATGTCTAAGTTATCGAGAGGCTCGGGCTCTTGATAAGACGTGGATCGAGTGCGCATACACCTGCAAAAGAACGAACAAAGAAAAGCAAAGCAAAAATATTTTTGGTTTTTATGTTTTTTAATTTTTTTGTATTTTTGAAAATTTTATATTTTTTAGGATTTTTTTTTTTTGAAAATTTTTATGAAAAAGTAACGTTCACGGGGAACGGATCCCAAAATCCAAGTTCTCACAAAAAACTTTTGATCTTAACGAGAAGAGCCGGCAGCGGCGCCATTTGATACAAACATTTTGTATGGGTTCAATTTAGTCTCTCGATATCCTCTCGAATTGATCTTGGTTCTAAGTGGAATGATTGTTCTTGGTTACTAAAAAAGGGGGTTTAGTTTTCTAAACTAAAAAGTTTAAATGTATTAAAATGAAAACTTAAATAAAAAACAATTAATTTAATGACAATTAAAAAACTTGAATTAAAATACTGGAATTAAAATTAAACTTAAACTTAGAATATAAAATGAAGAAACAATGAGAAATATTAAGACAGATACAAAAAGAAACAGTAAGTACGATTGAAAGAAAATTGATTCGGAACTTTGACCTTGATTCGGAACTATTGATCCAGAACTTCGTTCGGAACCTTCACCCGGAACTTTGAGTCGGAACTTTACTCGGAACTTTCACTCGGAAGATTGGTTCGGAAGTTGATCCGGAACTTCGTTCGGAAGTTGTTGATCCGGAAGTTCGTCCGGAACTTTTGGTCCGGAAGTTTATTCGGAAGATTTGGGAATAAAACTCATTCGGAACTTTTAAACTTAAATTGATTCGGAACTTCAAAAACAAACATTCATTCGGAACTTTTTGAAAATAACATTCATCCGGAACTTTTGTTCATTCGGAAGATTGGGTTCATCCGGAACTTCAGTTCATTCGGAAGATTGGGTTCATCCGGAACTTTCAGTTCGTTCGGAAGTTTTGTTCATTCGGAAGTTTTAACTAAAGTGCTTCATGCGGAACTTTTTGTGTTCATTCGGAACTTTTGTGTTCATCCGGAAGTTTTGTTCATCCGGAACCTGGGAACACTCAAGAACAGAAACCTTACCCGAAGAACAAGGAAAATCGATTTTAATCCAAAAATCACCAAGTTTTTCACCAAAAACTTAAATAAACTAATCACTAAGCATCTACTAACCATAAAATACAAATCCCATCAACAAAAACATAAATCCCAACAACTTTTGAAGATCAAAACTCAACCAAATAAGAACTTAAGAACTTGAAATAAAAGATGATGATGAACAAGATGAAATGGAAAGATTAAACAAGAACTTGTATTGATGATTAATGTTTTAACAATCGCAAAACAAGAATGAAATTACAAGATTGAAAATCAAAGATCAAAATCACCAAACACCCTAGTGGTGTTGGTGATGCTACGAAACAGAAAGGAGAAAAAAGTGGGAAAGAAAAAAAACTAAAAACTGAATGCAAAGTGTGTGAGGGGAACCCTTTATATAGGTGTTCCCTTTGGTTGGTGAGTGGATTTTCTCCCGTTCTTCTTGTCTTCTCGTCTTTTCAGAAAAGTTGACGTTTTTGATTCTGATTCGGGATTTGTTGTCGATTAAATTCAATTCGTCTTTTAATTTCTTCGTTTAATAGACTTGAGTTTCTTCGACTTTTGTAAATCTTCCATCTTTGGTCCTTTTCTTCGATAAATCTTCGAATAGGCCCAGTGACTTCAAATCTTTTGCATCTCTTGGACAATAGACTTTATCTTGAGTCTTTTTCTTCGGTAAAACCCGTGCAATCCCATGTTTTCTTCAATATTCATCCGGTTGGCTCTGAAAACACGATAAACACAAAAACCACGCATAATTCCAAACAATTTATATTAAATACGCGTTTTGGTCTTGTTTTAGCCCGAATTAAGTGGTAAAAGGATGGGTGTTTACACACCTATCAGTTTACAAAATAATTTTTATGAAAACACTTCGAACATTCTGCCTAAAATCAACTATCCCAAAATCACTCCTACACTCGTTTCCAACCCATTTTATCGGCACTAGACCTCAACCTAAACACTCCTAACCATACCCAATCCTAATAATCAGTCCTAAACTACCTAATTATCAAACCCATCTCAAAACCTAAACACAAATTCAAGCATGCAATAAGTTTAAACCATTCAAACACACCCAAAACATCAATCTAGGTACAAACCCATGACACATTTCATCAAACACCTTGAACACACCCAACACCCCCCACATTTCGTGGCTTTAGGGGCTGTGGAACACAAAAATCATAAACCCCATTATGTTTTATGGATGATTCATCCTTATAAACACATGAATTAAACACCCCACTAGTTTAATTACATCTAAACACGTTTTTGAAAAATCTTTAATTCTTGAAAAATTAATGTTAATGCATGTTGTTAAAAACTATATCAAAACACTTACAATGATTAATTAGAGGGTGGTCTAAACTTGGATTTAATCAAATCAAATGGAAAAAAAAATTATTGGTGGTGGTGGTGTTCTTGGCCGACGGCCAAAGAGAGGGGTGGGAGAGAAATGAGAGAAATTTTTATGTGTTTTTGTGATGTGTGTTTTTGGTTTTCACCCTTTTGTAAAGTTTGAGGGGCTCAAGTGGTAATTTGGCTAATCTTTTGGCCTTGTATTTAAATGACACCAATATTTGCGGGAAACGACTTATTAGTCAACTTTAAAATTTTACGGAAGTCGGGGGTCGTCCCGAACACTCGAAAATACTTTTAAATGGTTCAAACGCACACAAAACGAATATACACTTGGTTCCGACTCGACTTAACACGTAATAAAAATAAAATCTCGAAAAACTCAAATATCGATCAATCGATAATAAAATGTAAGTCTTGGGCATCCGTCGGTATCGTAGTCGTTATCGGTTCTTCTTAAATCGTCAAACGTTAAATTACGGCCGTAAACGTTGGTTTCAACTTAAACCGTCAAATATATAGCAAACGAAATTTCTTAAAAATTTCAAAAATATTCGTAAAATAGGATTAAATAAACAACGTTGGGCTCGGGATATCACATCCACAAGTGAGCCACAACTTAAGAGAGATGCTCATACTGAACATCTCTTGAGACAATAACTTAGCATCTTACGGCACTTTCACGGGTCTTACAGCATCAGTATCGGTGAAGAGAACAAACTGCTTCTTGTCACAAATCTGAGAGACAGATATCAAGTTGAAGTGCTGAAGTGCTTCCACATAGTAGACCTGCTCAAAATTTAGATTTGGCGTCTTAATTGTTCCTTTGCCAGTGATCCTGCCTTCACCCCCACCAAAATAGACCTTGCCTCCATGAAATGGTACAAAGTTAGAGAGAAGACTTTTATTTCCTGTCATGCTCCTGGAGCAACCACTATCAACAATGCCTAGACTAGGATCTTGGTATGGAGTAACCTACAACAACAAGATAATAAAAATGCAAAAGTTAGTGTCTTAAGGGGACCCAAACCTTTTCAGGTTTGAGCCTGCCTTGTGGATCTTTAGTAGAGTGCCAAGAAGATTGATGAGATCCACCGTTGTTCCTTGGTTGCTAATGCATCATATGGGTATTATTATTTGACCAAGAACAACCTGCTGAGGGCTTAACAGCAGTTCCCAAACTTCCCAAACTAAAATACGTGTGGTCCAAATTATGTGGATAAACTAGATTAAAATTTTGAAAATAATTACTGGCGGTTTGTAATCCAATGTTTCTCCAATGATCAGAAACTAAAGGAGAGGACCTTCTAGAGGAAGAAAACGATTGAGCACTAGGATTAAGTCTTCTAGAAGTATATGGGGCAGCTCTTGGTGGTCCAGGAGCAGGGAAAGCATGATTAACAGAAGCATATGTGTCATAAAAATCACAATCTTTAATTAAATGAAATGCACTTCCACAAACAAAACATGTTTTAAAAGACCTTTTATTAGAATGAGATTGTTTCATACTGCCAACATTATTACACATAATTCTAGGAGTAACATTCTTCCTAGGACTCAATAAACTAGGACCAGACACACTCGACTTAGCAGCAAATCTTTCTTCACACTTCCTAGCACCAGTAGCAGCATGATCATTCAACTTGGAACTTGTAGGTCTTGACTCTTCACTTGAACCACGAGATGCAGAGTCACTGGCTTTGTCACTGAAAGTACACGAGACAAAGTCATTAGAAATAGTAGAACTTTTTGGGGACTCATGCATCTGTGATCCATCCAAGTCATTATGCCATGAAGTGGGCATAAAAGTTCCAGTAAGAGGAGGAGGGACAACATGCATATCTGCTGCTGGTTTAAACCTATTGTAACTAGGTTTTCCCTCGTCCTCTTTGTCGGCATCAAAAACACTTGAAAAAGATAAATCAAACACATCTTCTGAATCAATATATTTTTCAAATCCTAAGCCTCTTTTAGTTCTCCCTGACATGCTACTATCAATTAATTTTGAAAGATTTTTAGGTGCCTTTTGCCATTTTTCAAATCTCAACATTGTAGCATCTAATTTTTCTTGCATGTCCTCTTTTTCTTTGATACTGGCATCTCTTACTGTTTCTGTATATTTAAGCATATTCGTTGTGTTTTCTAAATCGATGCTTAGTATCCGGATTTTATTCTCATACTCACGTTGAGTATCTTGTAACCACCTCTTTTGTTGTTCCAATGTGTTTAAAGAAGCCTTATAGGCTTGAACCTCTAAAAAGTATTTATCATTTTGATCATTCACTTCATTAAATTGGGACAACAATTCAGAGTATTTATCATGACAACCAAGAGGACAATGTTGTACCTGAGGTGAGATGCCCATAAGAGCAAACTCGTCTGCTTCTTCTGCATCAGAGAGATTTCCAGCAATCATTGCAAACACGTCAGTCGAGGACTCAGCTGATTCCAGAGTAGAAGCCTGATGATCATTCCATTTGACCATAGAGTCAACAGATACCAATGCCTTCTTGTCATCTTTTATCTCCTGAACCTTAAAGGATGAGTACCTGCTCTTCTCCTGGTCATTCTTGCTTGGACATTCCCTTGCAAAGTGACCTTGTTGCTGGCAGTTATAGCATCGAACTTTGCTTCTGTCGAATCTTGCTGGCTCCCGAGGGTTGTAATTAAATTTCTGTCCTGCTTTCTTCTCAAACTTGTGAACCCTCAGAGTGAGCATGGCCATATGCTATTTACGATCCATTTCATCCAGGTCAAGTTTATCGACCTGTTTGAAGTCATCAAAAGCAAGTTGTTGTTGAGCATCAACATCAGCCACAAAAGAATGGAGAACAGCTTCTACCATACTACCAGACTTGGCAGTAGGATCAGGAGCAGAAGTATGCTGAAAAGTATGTTGAGAGGACACAATATTGCTTGGGCTACTAGCATATGACATGGGATTGGATGCAATAGAACTCACAAAGGCAGAATTAGCAAGAGTGGGAAAAGAGTCACTTGAAAAACCTCTCACATGCGGTTCAAAAGTTCTGAGCTTATGAAACAGATCATCAAAGTTGAGATAGTCAAGCCCACCTTTGGCTTTGAGAGAGATCACCACTTGATTCCATGAGTAGGGTAAGGCTTTAAGAAACCTTGCATTAATATCACCATCATCAGGCTTTGACCGAAGTTGATTCAATTGGCTCAATATCTTCTGAAACCTGTCATACCCTTGATGTAAACCTTCAGTTTCTGAGATTTTGAATTCTGTGAATTCATCTCTCAGCATGGATCTTCGCATTTTCTTTGACTCCTCATTCCCACCAAACCTTGCTTTTATGCCATTCCAGATCTCTCTGGCATCATCCAAATGGTAGAAGTCACCCATGTGATCTTCAGGAAGAGATTGAAGCAAAATCGTTTTTGCTTTGACCTCCTTCTAAATAGCTATGATTTCTTCATGAGATTTAGGGTCAAGAAGAGTAATATTACCATTCTTGTCTCTTTCAGTTAGCTTCCTGCTATTCCCATTCAGAATGATCTTCCAAAGATCTTGATCAGTATTGGTGATCCACCATTCCATCTTTATTGCCCGGTTGTCATATTCATCCTTTTTCAGAAGAGGGAATTTACCATTTGTGTTGGAAACCGTAGCAACGATCTGCTGAGGTTGCACAATTTTAGGAGTGCTATCTTCTCCTGTTTGAGTAGAAGTTGAGGCAAACATGATAAAACAAAATTGTCAGTAATAAGAAAACTTAATTCTTCTTGTATAGAGACCCTCCCAGTCTCTGATACCACTTGTTGGGTCTATTAGATGTAGATCTTGCAGCCTATCAGGAACGGTGAATGACTTCTGTAATCACAAGTCAATCCACAGAGAGACTCTATACACAATATGAATGTAGAATACAAATATAATAAAGAAGAACAGAATAACTATAAATACTTGATCCTTTCTAAGGATTTCTAATATTGATAATCACTAGAACTACGTTTGGTGAAGGTGTGTATAACCCTTCTGCCTAAGGTTCCTTTTATACTACAAGGAAACCCTAATACAGCATTAAACAAAACGTGTAAAACTGATATGCATATCCTTTCCTAACATATCTCATGCATATCCTAACAGAATAATAAATAAATAATAAAGTTTGACTTCGACTAGGACCAGGAGCACGACTTGCTCCTACTACTACTAGGACCAGGAGGAACTACATACCTCCTAGTTTACCTATTACATTTAACTATTACAATGGTCCTAACATACGTAATAAATACCAAAAACCCTTTATATTGGCTCAGGTGAAGTTCCATCTTTTCAAATTGAAAATCAACTTCTCATGTTCTAGTTTGGGACCAAATATGCTCTAAATTCGGTATAAATTGGTTTTGTCTGCTTACAGCCTAAGTTTAGCTTAAAAGATTCATCGAAGTGGGCCTAAAACTTACAATCAAGTCGAATTAGCTAAGTTTAATTCATTATATATCCTTTAACCGACACTAAACCAGCAAATAAAAAATTCTGATGTACATGAAGGGTAATTGGGTAATTTAAATAGGACGAGCATAACCACGTTTTGTGGCAGCAAGTGGTGAGGTGCTTTTGCAAAACTCCTTTTTGACAGAGTAAACGATAAAATTACTTTTTCAGAATCTGTTGCCAAACACTTGAAACAGATTATGTGGGTTTTGTTACCGTGATAATCAGATAAGCAGCATGAAAAAGCAACCCCAAACACCCCCTAAGAATCATAAGAAGTAAACAAGTTTGCTAAATTTTCACTAATTGTTGATGCTTCTAATTTGAGTTTTAGTGATTCGGCTTACATTTTTATTCAAAATAAATTGCAGTTGATTGTTCATGCTTGAAGCAGTCACTTTTAAAAAGCATTACAACAATGTAGGATTTGTAGGAAGTTCACGTCATTAATTCAAATAATTTCCATCGAGTCAAAAAATTACATAAGTATTCATGATCATTTTCATCATTTAAAGTACAATTAAGTTTGTCATCCAATTAAATTTGGTCCGAAGTATCTGATTATGAAGACACTAAGTCACAATAATCAATAGTGTTTTCTCATTGCGGTTTGAAAATGATAAGAAACCATGCTCTCTCAACAAGTTTGTGGTGGACTTATCAAATAGTACATGGATGTTGTAGTTTTAAAGGGTGTTTGGATGTGTGTTTTAGTTGATCTCCGCCCACTTATTGTAGTTTACTTAGTCCAAGGTATTCGTTAATTGATTGCTATTGAGATGAAATAGGTGAATGATCTCTCAGTTCACTTCCATATGGTTCTTTCTACATATATTATTGCCATTTTGGTTGCCCTAAATATTTGTATTTTAATGAGTATCTAGAATTGAATAATTTTTTTTTTAATTTTGACCAGGTGTAGCTTTTTTGATTACTTAGAATCTCTTCAGAAATTTGAACGTCCTTTTTTCCTTGGAGAAATTAGTTTAGTAAGTTATTTCTTTCTATGAAGTTGTCAAACTCAGTTTATTTAGTAAAATGAATTGATTTGGGCATCTGATGGTTTATTTTGTGCTAAATATGATTTAGTAATAACCTATTTGAAGGTCCTATTTCATATGGTTTCTTTTGTCAGTAAGCTCAATTGAGCATGAAAATTGCCATTTCTTGGAAAGACTATATGAAAAAAGCAGAAGACTATTTGTCACATCTCATGTGGCATGATAAGCTCATAACACCTTCAGGTTTAGGTGGTCAATACATTAACTTAGAGCAATTTTATGTGTACAAAGGGCAGAGGAAGCTTCCTCTTCTTTTTAAAGGCTAGAGGGTGGACTACTTCTATACCTGCTGGTGTTGGCGATGATGGAATGCAACGATCCTCAGTAGCATATGTTTTTTACATGTATAGCTTACCGATTTTGGACTTGATAAGGTAGTATTACAGTATACCTTACCATGTAAATGATTTCTATCTATTTGGTTTAAATACACGAACGCGGGTAACTAATGGGTATGCAGAAATGAATATTGTATTTGATGTATTGGAACCTACTTTTCCTATTTTCGAGGGTGAAGACGTATGTGCTAAATATATCCACGTTGACTTGGGCTGGGCCAGTTTGACACATTGGTGTGACAATTATGAATGCAGCAAAATGCAGGCGCTAAATAACTTTTGGTGGATTCTTATGTTCCTCTACGTAAAAGGCAATACAACTTTATTAAGAAGTAGAGTTGCGCATTGTATGCTACCAGGAGTCATGATGGGAAAAATAGTTTGTAGTTTTTAACCTTCTGTAATCGAATGGCGAGTCTTTAAGTATATACCAGGAGTCATGATGGGAAAAATAGTTTGTAGTTTTTAACCTTCTGTAATCGAATGGCGAGTCTTTAAATATACGGTATTTATTTAGGCTAAAAAAAATTATACTCCGTATTAAAGCTTTTAGACCCAACATGATTCAATAAGTATTGCAATATCTTATGTATAAAATTAGTCGCTAAAAGTCTACTTTGGTCATAGCTATAAAACGTTTAATATCAATACATTTAGAAAAAAATCCGTGCGTGCACGGGTATTATACCTAGTTTGTATTAAACCAATTAACGAATAATTTTTTTTTAGAAATTTTTTTAATTTAAAAGAGTAAAACTAAAATGTTCACTTTTTATATAAACTTTATAAAAAATTTATAGAATGTTTTTATAAATTTTATATAAATTTTTAATAACAATTTATATAAATTTTATAAAAACATTCTATAAATTTTATAAAAAAAGTTATAAATTTTATTATATAAATCTTATAAATTTTTTATTAAAAGATCATTAAATTTTATAAAAATTTATATAAATTTTATAAAAAAAATCATTAAATTTTATAAAAAGTTTATATAACCTTTTATAAAAAATTTATAAAAAATTTATATAAATTTTATAAAAAAATTCAATAAACTTTATAAAAACTTATATAAATTTTTAAAAAAAAAATTATAAATTTTATAAAAAATTTCAATAAATATTTTATAGAATTTATATAAATTTTCTAAAAATTCCTATAAATTTTATTAAAAATTTCTATAAATTTTATAAAAATTTTCTATAAACTTTTTAAATAAATTTTATTTTTGCTATTTAAAAGAGTAAAAACCAAAACAATAATTTTTATATAAATTTTTTAAAATTTATATTTTTTATATAAACATAAAAACCCGAATAAAAATGATTAGAAAAAAGTTTATAAAATAAAATTTTCAAGTAAATTAAAATTCTTCACTTTTTGGAGTAATTTCAATATCCTTCATTTTGAGAATTCGGGGAATTTTAAATTCCTTCGTTAGTCATACTAAACAAAATATTTGGGGGAAATTAAAATGTCAAAATTTTTAATATCCCCTAATATCTTCCAATATGCCCCAACCAAACGGCACTTGTATTGTGTTGAAAATAAATATTTTATAAAGTTTAAGACATGATTTAATATATGTATATATTATATATATTTGTAGTACTTAATAACTTTGTGTTCTCTTCAAAGAGTGCTTCCAGGCTCCAGCTAAAGTATGTCTAAAACGAAGTTAATATGGATAAGATATTGTGTCTCAAAGTGAAGCACATGAAACATAAAATTTAGGAAATTAAAAATGTTGCACATAGACTAAAAAAGAAAATGAAAGTGGGTTTATAAGGAAATCATTGTATTGATATCTAAAACTCTTTGGTTAGTTTTACGCCAACACCCACGTACACACGAGTAAAAGGTGGGGTGCAGATTTCTGAGTTAAAATGAGTTCGAAACTTTTGAATTTGTGCGAACCCACGCCACCCGCAAACACAAATGCAACCCTCAAACATCGCCTATGGGCTAGATATGAACTTATTAATTAAATTTAAACATAAATAACTTTGTGTAATAAAAGAAATTCAAATAAGGTTTTGAAATAACAAATTTGCATGTCTAGTTTATTTTCGTGCAAATATTTTGTCTTAGTGACTAAGACATGAGATTTGCATGTCGATTTATTTCTAGAGCATATATTTTGCCTTGATGACCAACACATAGACTGACTATAAATTAAACCGAATTTCATTCACTTACGACATCAGAACAACGCAACATTTAGTGTTCCAACAATCTTTCGATAAAAAACACACAACTGCGTCCGTGATATTTCAGGTAAGCTTGTCTAGTCCGACTGTATAACAACTTTGAACGTTGTACCGTGAGAAACATACGACAGATCTGTTTTAAGGGAATCGTGTTTAACAAGAGCCTCGTCTCTAGATATTTACTGCTTTCATTTTATTTTATTATTCAAGTTTTATTAATTAATTTTTTGTTAACTTTATTCCTGTAACACGATTTATTTAATAAAAGTATAAACCGTTTCCTATATTTTGTTACTTAAATACTAAGGGCTTTCAGAAAACCAGAAACTTACGAACCGAACTGAAGAAACCAAAAACGAAAAAAGTTGAAACCGGAAAACCCGTTTATCACGGTTCGATTTTGATTATTTACTTTTAGATATCCGCGGTTAATCAAAACGAATGTACCTATCATACAAGATTGTTTTTATGTTATAAATAAAAGTTTATAATTTAGGAATAAAAATATTTACAGAAAAATAGGTGTAAAAAGTAAGTTTTTTTATAATTACTATGGTTGAATGATAAGTTTAAGCGAATTAAGTGAGAGAATAGAAAAGATTGATATGATACGGACGTAGTTAGACTTTAGAGTAAGCTAAAGCTAATTAATAACTAAAGCTTTTCTTTAAAACAAAATGTATTATGCCTAAGGTTTTAAAAGGCGTGCTGTGGTGACGCAAAGGAGTCGTCAAAACGTGGGGCAAGACCTCGTCGTTACGATATGAATCTTGGCATTGGCTTTGGGCGTGACGTGGGTTAAGGTGTCAAAAGATGCGCTAAATCACAAGGCAGCCGCCATTTTTAGTAGTTTTTGAAGATTTTTTGAGTTATTTTGTAATTGGGTTATTTTTTATTTGGGTCTAATTTTTTTTAAGTCTTAAATGAATTTTAAGTAAAACTTATATAAAGCATTTGAGACATTCTTAAAATAACAATCCTGAAAATTCAAACTTTTTTTCTTAATAAATAAAGCAAGTTGTTAATATGTTTATCAACATTATATAGTATAACATTTTGTAACAAACTTTTGTAACAACCTATTTAAATAACATTTTTTCTTTTAAATTTAAATTTTTTTTTATTAATTTGTTATTTTTATAATCTAATTTTACCATATTTTCTATAATTTTATGCTATTTAATTCGATATATATTTTGCTATATTTTTATTAGCTATTAATTTTTTTAAAATTTAGAGGTTTTTTTTCGATTTTTTACAATTTTAACAATACAAACTTAATGGATAAGAGATTAATATTTATTAGCCTAAAAAATAATTATAAGTACTCGCTACCGCATTACGCGGGTCCATGCTAGTATGACTATATATGTCCACATATAAAATATGTTAATATTAGTTTAATATATAAATTTATAAAAAAAATTGTCGTTTTGTCACGTCTTAAAAAACGTCATTATTTCGAAAAACTCTTAAAACTTAAGACTTGCTTCTCACGTTATCTAAAACCTTGATTATACCGATCGCATAGACACGTAAGCCACTTCATTCATTTATTAATTTACTAATTATTTCCACATCAATCATTTTAATAATTTAAATCACACATTAATTACATGTTATTAGTAGTACTTTTTTTAATCCCACTTTCTAACAAATTTCTATCTCTTTGTTCACATGTAACAACAACAATTATTTTTGACGACAACAAATTCATATTTTTATCACATGAAGTTCGTGCTCACACCAAAAATATCTAGCTAGTTAGTCCAAATGGATTTAGACAAAATCAAACATAAAGCTATTTAAAAAGTAGTCGTTAATCAACTCGTAATATTAAGCTAAAAGCTCAAATATAAAAAAAAGAAAAGAAAAAACCCTAACTTATAAACCAAATATAAAAATGACATTAAATAAATGAGACGGTTAATGTGTTATAACATTAATGTTTTAACAGTTCAATTCACAAAAGTTTTATCTGATAAAATTGTTTTTCTATACAAAAACTATTCAGCGGTGTAGCTTGTTGACAATTTGACTTCTTTTATTATGTAAAATAATAATTATTAAACACGTAAAAAATATTTAAGTTTAACTAAAATAAGAGTGTTGCTATATCCTCCTAAAATATCCTCTTACACACACAATAATATTTTATATTTTATCTCCACTCATTATCTCTCCACATCTAAACCGTCAGTTCTAACACGTGTCAGGATCCTGTGAGTAGACATATAAATAGGAAAGAATTGTAGGAGGATAAATCATTTCTCCTAAAATAAACATCATGTTGAGTGCAAGTAAGATTGATTAGAAGTATTTCAGTAATTAAATACATAAATTAATAAGGTTTAACATAAAAGTTCTTCATAGTATATAACTCTTTAACTAAAATGTATTTGGTATAATAAAAGTATTTTTTTTAGCAACTTTTACTTGTTCACATTAAGAAAAAATAAACAAGATAAGAAACATAAATTCTTTAGTAATATCTAGTATATACTTTAAACTAACATTTGTCGTTAAAAAAAATGTATATACTTTAAACTCATTAATAAGTTCGTATATAGTACAAATGCAGAATGTTTTATATATGTTTAATATTTATAATACTTTAGTGTTGTTTAAGCTCGAGAGTTCAATTGAACTTGTATGTAAATCCTAAGCTCGATTAATGAATAAGTTGCAACTTAGATTCGAGCTTATTTAAACTTGAATATTTGAGTTTTTTTTATCAATTCGACCCCGATCATTTTACAAACGGCTTGACTTACTTTTTTAATGTAGATAAAAAATTTCACTGACTTTAAATTATTTTAAAAAGTAATATTTTTGTAATTAATCGACTCGTAATATCGAAGCGAAAACATTAATTTTTTTATTTATTAAAAGATGGTAAGTAGAGTTTTGATAGGGATGTGGCCAATAATTGTTGAACGTGGCACATATGATTTGTTTAAGTTGGTTAGAATTTAAGGAAAGTATGACTTTTGCTCACCTTTTTATAGATTTTTTCATTTCATTAATACTCAAATTAAACACTTGTCCATTTATAGTTGATTGCAGTTGCACAAAATCAGGGTAGGGTAATGTCAAAAATAACATGTTACATGTGCAATTATATAGTATTTATTTAAATAGGGGATAAAAAGCTTTTTGTAAAGTTTATTACTAAAAATAAGAGGATTTTTTGTTAAGCTTATGAATCAGGTTTAGGGCTATGTTTGGCAAAACTAAGTTGTTAGATGTTTACTAAAAAGCTGTTAATTTTAATAAAAGTGCTTAGTATATTAGATGTTCGATTGTAAAATTAATATGTAAAATGACTTAAAAGGACATATTTAAATAAATTTTAATATGGTTGAAGGTTATATAAGTAATTTATTGCTTTAACAGCTCTTGACAAACTAAAAAGTTGTATGAATCAGCTTTTTATTTAAGAGCTACTTGTTTAAAATAAAAAACTAACAACTCTATAAAAATATTGTGTCAAACAGAACTATTAGATTATCTTTTTAATAAAAAAGCTAACGGCTATAAAAAAGCTCTTATCAAACGGACCCTATGTATATAAGTTATTTATCGTTTATATATAATAAGCTTATAAGCCTTTGTTAAGTGTTTGGTTTATCTTATATAACTAATAAGTTAAAATGACAAAAAATACATAAAATAAGAAGAATGTATTTATTAAATGAGGGTATAAAAGTTCTTTTATATAATATCTTTTTCTTTGTAAAGCAAAATTAAAAGTAGGGACTTTTTCAAGAGATTCTTTCTTTAGTAGGAAATAATCTCTTAATTTATTCCTTTAAAAAATATAATTGTTCTTTAATTTAGTAACAAGTATACAATTTTCGTTTTTTTGTTTAATGAAAGTAAAAATCAAAGTAAAAAATATACGTGTGAAAAACGAGAAGAAAAAAACATATAAGAAAAGCTGGTCGAAAATTTTCAAACTTTAAGGTTAAAACTATCATTTATTAAACTTTAGAGTTGAAATTGCCTTTTTGAATCCTTATATCCAAAAAACGAAATTCAAAGTCACCACCGAACATAAACTTGGAGCTCATTTGTTACGGTGACGGGGCCATCATATGTTCTGCTAGATATTTAAGGCTTAATTATATACTGTAATAACATTATTGTTAATATTCCTTTTGCAGGAAGAGGAATTAGTAAGGAAAATGTCTCTTTTTCAAGCAAATCAAGTGATTCTCAAAATGGTAAGCATAACTTCAGTAATTATCAATTAGATTCATCTCCCTATTCTTATGATCCAAGTGGGTTAGATTGCTCAGTTCTAGAAGCCCTTATTGGTCCATTGGTAGAAGTCTTAATGTAGGCAATTCTAAACATCATTGTCATTTTCTGTTTTATTTATACACAGATTCATGATATAAGCCATATGTTTCACATGCCACATATGTCCACTACATTCCTCTATCTACATATGATATCAGCGTATGACTTGTGGGGTTTTAAGGATAAAAATAGCAGCTCCTTTACTTGGAAACACATTTTACTTTGATACAAATAGATTATGTAATTAAGGATATTGGATTGTGTAGAAAGTCTGATGTCCCTCAATCTATGCATACACCACATATTTTATTTGAACATAGGAGTATCAAATTTGAGGGAGGAAGATAATCAGTTAGTGGTAGCTTGGGTTTCCTAATAGCATCAACAACAATATTTTTTCTACAGCTTTTTTCCAAATTTACACAAAGAAGCTTTCCCAAAAAAATGAGTCTGTATCATTTTGGTGGGTCTCCAAATGGTGTCAAATAACGGATTTATACTGGGACTTAGGGTCTACTCATCCATGTTTTTAGGCTTCGTGTTTACATTGGGTTAAATATTCTGACATTATTGAGTTTTTGTGGTTGGCTCAAGCAAAAGGAGGTCGTGTGACAAGTAATGTGGTCCTATTTGTAATTCTCCCTAAATCATAAATGTCAATTGCTTGATTTCATTACGGGTTTCTTTGAATCCTGATTGGACCTTTAGGACAAAAAATAAAAATACATGTAATAAGTTTGATATAAGTTGAAGTATTATTGAACATTTTATAAGTAACAAAAGGGGTAAACAACTGTTTTTACCACACGGGTCGAAATAGATTAAGTGAGCGGGTCAACGTTAAATAGTCTGTTTGGTTTTCAAAATTACTGATGCTATTTACTTTCAGCAAACCGGATATAAAGTTAAAACTTATAAAAAGGTGTAAGGAAACTGTAGAAAATGTAGCTAATGGAAAGAGGTATGAAACTAATCTATAGAATTCATTACATTCTTGATAGATAAAGGACTTTAAGCCTTTAACGGTTCAAGTCTTAGCAAGGTGATGTAAATGGTAGGGTGCTCTTCATGTGATACATTTGATGCTTGGCTTTTCAAGGATAGTTTATAGATGGATTAAACAAGGTAAATATACCTCACAACAAGGTTCTGTTATAAACTTTGTTTACTTTAGATAGGTGTCTTTCTAACTCATTTACTTATAAATGGGGGTTGTAGTTTAGAAAAGCATCAAGTAGATTGAAAGATAAAAGAGAAAACCCATTACCAAGCAAACAAGTTTTTTTAATGTAGTCATTGTGGTTTAAATGTATATTCTTATGATACTTAAAATGTGAACAAACTAAAGTTAGACATGCGCAACACAGATATCTGTGAGTATAAAGAGGATATTGCAACATATAATGAAATTTTTGGTATGCAATAATTAAATAAACCTTCTATCTACGTGTACTTTGTTAAAAAAGTAATTATTTCTTTGTATCCGTTAGGTTTGATGATATGTATGGAAGCTTACACGAAAAACGGAGGTGGTAAAATGAGCGGTTTGGGTCACGAGTCAAAATGGGTACAAGTTGAACCATGTACTTTCTATAAGTCTGGATTAAAAGGGTTGGCTGGATTTTATAAACAAGTATTGTCTACTATAGTCTATAATCTTTGTATCCTTCGGTTTATGTAGATTAATCTAAGCTTGGATAATGTGTTTTTATTGTAGGTGCCGAAGTTAATCCACAACAACAACAAAATACAATGAGATGAAGTTAAAGATTGTTGCTCGGAATGTAGGCACGCAAAGGTGTGAGTAACTACTAGGCACTTACACATCGGACTTCTTGAATGTGCCTGACGGATGCAATTACGTGTAGATAGACAAGATCAAACAGTTGATCCGGATGGATGCAAGATCAAGAGAAACAGAGTGTAGATGAGAATGCATATGGAATATAAGGTATTGATATTATTTAGGTGTTCATACCTCACCATTAGTGTTCACAAAAACACAAGGATAACTTACATTATCCAAAGTTAATTTTTGTAGAAAAACATGATCAGAATAACCTTAAACATCAAAACCTTTTATTTATCAAAGATTCAAAAGACAAAACAAGATAAAAGAGAAAAGTTACCAGTGCTAGTCACGTGTAACTCTATTATCTATTTGATAATAGTTTTACAATCAAAGCATAAATAAAACGAGATCAAACTAGGGTTTACAAGATCAAAGAAAATGAGAGAGAGAGAGAACTGTGTGTAACTCACACACAGTTCACATAATGAGGCGATACAAACTAAGACGCTCCCCACTCAATATAAAACCTTAAAAGGGTAAATAGCCGTTGGGTTAAACACAAGTGGGCTATGATGGGCTTGAGCCCAATATAACTTCAGTTATAGCTTCTTCACACATTTGGTCCTTTAAGTCCAAGATCCCCATCCTTCCAAGTCCTTCAGACTAACTGAAAGTTTAAAACAAGGCAAAATAAGTCCTTAACATTATGAATGGTTATCAGATTAGGTCATAAACAACATCCCCCCTTAATCTGATAACCCATATAGGTTAATCATACCAAGTTTTATAACAAACTTGTTATGCAAATCTGTTTCCAACCCCTTTGTAAGGATGTCTGCAATTTGATTTGCAGAATCCACCTTTTCAGTTTTGACAACACCACTCAAGATTTTTTCTCTCACAAAATGAAGATCAATTTCTAAGTGTTTTGTTCTCTCATGAAACACAGGGTTGGCTGCTATCTTGATAGCAGAATTGCTATCACAGTGAAGTGTAACTGGGAACAAGTTATCACATTGCAATTCATTTAAGACTTTTAGCACCCAGATCACTTCACTGGTTACTGAGGCAAGAGCTCTATACTCTGCCTCAGTAGAAGATTTAGAGAGAGTGTTTTGCTTTTTGCTTTTCCAGGAAACTAAGTTTCCATTAATAAACATACAATACCCAGTCACAGACCTTCTAGTGACAACACATTTAGCCCAGTCAGCATCTGAATAAGCATCAAGAATCATACCTGAGTTCCTTGTGAAGTGAATACCCAAACCTAGAGAGCTTTTGAGGTATCTTAAAACCTTAAAAGCAATTTTAAGATGAGAGTTAAAAGGACAATGCATGAATTGACTCAAACAATGCACATCATAAGAAATATCAGGCCTGGTGTTAGTCAAATAAATGAGCTTACCCATAAGCTTTTGATAGTCAACAATGTTGTCAAGAAGGGGGTCCTCACTAGTGGGCTGATTAGTAATGACAAGTTTAGAGGGTAAAGGAGTTTTAGCAGGTTTACAAGCAAGCATACCATACTCAGATAACAAGTCCAACACATACTTTCTTTGGTTTAAGCAAACACCATTCTTAGTGTCAACAACTTCAATTCCCAAAAAATACTTGAGCTTACCCAAGTCTTTGATCATAAACTTGGTTCTTAAAAAGTTCTTAAAGTTTTCAATTTCAGCAATGTTGTTCCCAGTTATGATAATATCATCAACATACACAAGTAACACAAGAAATAAATTACCATGAGACTTAGTGTATAAAGAATAATCAGACTTGCTTTGAGTGAAGCCATTTTCACTAAGGACAGAAGTAAGCTTGGCATTCCACTGCCTAGGAGCCTGTTTAAGCCCATACAAAGATTTTTTGAGTTTGCAAACCAAGTTATCACCCTTAGGAAGATATCCTTGGGGTGGTTTCATGTAAACAGTTTCATCAAGATCACCATAAAGAAAGGCATTATTAACATCAAGTTGAAAAATAGGCCAAGATTGAATGATAGCAAGATTAATTAAGCACCTAATGGTAACCATTTTAACAACAGGGGCAAATGTTTCATCATAGTCAATACCCTTATTTTGCCCAAAACCTTGAGCAACAACCCTAGCCTTATACCTTTCAACCTCACCACTTGACTTAAGTTTTAATTTCCAAATCCACTTACATCCTAAGGCCTTTCTACCTTTTGGAAGTTCAACAATGGCCCAAGTGTCATTTTCAAGCAAGGCAGCAAGTTCAGTGTTCATAGCATCAAGCCAGTGATGATTCTGAGATGCTTCAAAAAAACCTTTTGGTTCATTCATTTTGTTAAGTTGAGTGACAAAACAAAAATTTTCTTTATCTAGTTTTGAGTATCCAACAAATTTTTCAAGTCCATACTTGACTTTGGACTGCACAACAAAATCATTATAATTTCTGGGAAAAACAGAGGGTCTTGAAGACCTCCTTAAACCTTGATTTTCCTGAACATTGTTTATTGAATCAACCCTAATGTTTCCTTCCATGTTTTGAACATGAGTGGAAGGAATGGGATTGATTTCAATAGTTCCCTCAGTGTTTGCATTTTCATCAAGTGTGGCAGCCTCTTCCCTATTCAAGCTGGCATAACTGGTATCATTGCCTGAGGCAATGTATCCAGTGTCACCTAGACTTGAAGGTGGGCTGCTATCACTTGGTGACAGATTGTCACCATTGTGTTTAGCTGCTCTCTCTTCATCATTGAGAAGTTCAGGGTCATCAAGGTCAAAAAAATTCAACAGATTTAAGTCTTGAGAAACATTTTCTTTATTAAAATTATTTTTATTGAAATTAAAAGCACAATCTTTAAAAGGAAAAATAGTTTCAAAAAACTTAACATCTCTAGAAACAAAAAACTGATGCCTATCAAGACTGTAAATCCTATATCCTTTCTGAGAACTAGAATAACCCATCATAACACATTTTTCAGATCTGCTGGAAAACTTATCTGAGCTATTAAGAATAGTAGCAAAACATAAACATCCAAACATTCTAATGTGAGAGAGCCTAGGACAAGTATTGTAAATCATTTCAAAAGGGGTTTTTCCATTCAGCACAGAAGAGGGCAGTCTGTTAATAAGATAAGTAGCAGTTAGCACACATTCAGTCCAAAATTTAAGAGGAATACCCCCTGAAACATAAGGCATCTAACAACATTCAAAAGGTGTCTATGTTTCCTTTCAGCAATTCCATTTTGTTGTGGTGTGTATGCACAGGAAGTTTGGTGTATGATGCCATTTTTTTCACAAAAAACTTTGAAGTTTTGATTGATAAACTCAGTTCCATTATCACTTCTGAAAATCTTAACATTACCTTTAAATTGATTTTTAATCAAATTATAAAAGTTTTGAATGTTAGAAACAACCTCATCTTTGGTTTTTATAAGAAATAACCAAACAGCCCTAGTATAATCATCCACAACAGTCAAGAAATATCTATGGCCAGTGTGACTAGTCACTCTATAAGGACCCCATAAGTCAAGATGAACAATATCACCAAGCCTTTTAGTGATGTGATCACTTAGGGGAAAAGGGTTTCTGGTCTGCTTAGCTCTTTGACAAATTTCACAAAAGAAAGTTTTCTCATCTTTATCAATATTCAAGGACTGTTTAAGAGCATTAAGGGCAGGGTCAGCAGGGTGGCCAAGTCTACAGTGCCAATCATAATGAGACAGAGAACAAGTAACAAGATGGTTTTGATTTTTACAACTAACACCTTCAGTATCTAAATAGTATAAACCTCCACATTGTTTACCAATCCCCATCACCTTTTTTAGATTCAAATCCTGATTAACAAAGAAACACTTGGACTCATCAAACACAACAAAGATCTTATTGTCTTTAGCAAGCTTATGCACAGATATCAAAGTAACACAATACTCAGGGATCACCAACACATCAAACAGAATCAGACCATTAGGAAGTTTAAGGTTACCAATTTTAGTTATAATGGCCTCAGTCCCATTTGGGTGAGTGACTTTAATCTTAAGGTGAGAGATATCAAACACATTATCAAGCTCCTTATCATTATCAATCATGTGTTGGTTAGCCCCAGAGTCAACAACCTTCCCATTATGAGTCATCCCAAGTTTGGAACTGGTGTTGGAACAATAAAACTTATCAAAATTTTCATTAAAAACTTTGCTAGAGTTGAAAACAGTACCTGCCATATTGGCTTGTACATTTTGCCCAGTTCCACTGTTACCTTTAAAAAGAGAGAGAAGTGTAGCCATTTGCTCATCAGAAAAACTAGTAGAACTAGCAGAACCAACAGAGTTATTAGCCACATTTTTTCCTTTAGGATTTTGGTTTCCTCTTTTTTTATGAACAAAATCACTGGGGTACCCAATAATCTTGAAACACCTATCAATGGTATGACCATTGTACCCACAGTTTTTACAAACCAATTCAGCATTAGAGGTAACATTGGGTCTCACAACATTCTGATTATTAGGTCTAAAACCTGTATTAGCATTGTTAGGTCTAAAGTTGTTTTGATTACCAGTCTGATTATAGTTGTTGGTTATGGGTCTCAATATGTTAGCATTAGGGTTCTGATTTCTTTGAGCATTGTTTCTGGTGGGCCCATTAGACAGGAAGGCAGTGGTCTGAGTCCTTTGAGAGTGCCCAGAACCACCACTAGAAGCCATTCTGTGAGATTCCTCAGCAGAAATGATGGCATAAGCTCCCTTAACATCAGGGAGGCTTTCTCTAGACAATATAGAACTCCTAATACTCATATAAGAATCATCCAATCCCATTAAAAACTACATAAGTTTCAAAAGCTGATTATGTTTTTTAAACTCACTAGAAGCAGAACAAACACAAGCAGGCAACTCAATCATAGCATCATATTGTTTCCAGAGAGCATTCAATTTATGATAATAATCAGACAAGTTACAACCATTTTGTTTCAAAGTATTTATCTTATGATGCAAATTAAACATAACAGAACCATCAACCTTATGATAAGTTTCTTTTAGCTCTTTCCAAACATGTTTTGCCTTTTTTGAAAAAATTTGTCCAAGGAAAAGTTCCTCAGAAATAGAGTTAAGAATCCAACCCAACAAAACAGCATTGACCCTGTCCCATTGCCTTGCTAAAACTTCATCAGTTACAGACTTTTTACAAGTACCATCAATAAAACCAATTTTATTTTTCCCTTCCAAAGCAAGTAACATGGCATTAGCCCAAACTTGATAGTTTTCAGTTCCCTTAAGTTTCACAGTGACAACAGTTAAAACAGCAGAGTCATTAGGGTGCAAGTGCAATGGGTCACTCAAGTCAAGCTTACTAATAAGTGTAACTGGGTCAGTTACACTTATAGCATCATCATCACCATGTTCAGACATGGTGAAGGGTCAAGGGTTCAAAAAAGAACTCACAATACTGCCAACTAAGTTCCCAGGAATCCAAAACCACTCAAGGGTGGTAGGTCAAGGGCAAGCAGCAAGTGAGGATCCAAATAAAGGGTATGAAGAAATAAAAACAAACTACCAAACCCCCAAACAACAAGCAATAAAAAAACAGATAAAAGCAAATAGCAATTAAAGAGAGGGAAGCAGAGGTGTTACAAAGCAATAAACCAAAGCACAATCGAACTGCCACTCTTAGATTCACTTAGTCTAAGAAGTGACAGAACCTCCAAGTCACAATCCCCAAAAATTTTCTTCAAGGAAAAATTTGGGGAAAATGAAAGAACCAGCCACCAATCGAACAAGTAACCAAAGAGAGTCACCACCAATCGAACAAGCCACCAATAAAGATGAAACCCTAATTTTTTTTTTTAAAAAAATTAGGGAAAATCACTTTAATCAATGAACAATACCACCAATCAACCCAATCGATAGTAATAATGAATAAGAGAGCAGATCTCAGAAACCCTAATTTTTTCTCAAAAAAATTGAAGCTTCAAAACTTTGATTCAACCAGTAATATTAACAGATCTAGCTATTTCAATAGCAGATCTTATCAAAAAAGTATGAATAACCAAAAACCCCCAATTTTTAAACAAACCCTAAAAAAGTTTTCATCAAAAATTAGTAACCAGTCTCTGATACCATGTAGAAAAACATGATCAGAATAACCTTAAACATCAAAACCTTTTATTTATCAAAGATTCAAAAGACAAAACAAGATAAAAGAGAAAAGTTACCAGTGCTAGTCACGTGTAACTCAATTATCTATTTGATAATAGTTTTACAATCAAAGCATAAATAAAACGAGATCAAACTAGGGTTTACAAGATCAAAGAAAATGAGAGAGAGAGAGAACTGTGTGTAAGTCACACACAGTTCACATAATGAGGCGATACAAACTAAGACGCTCCCCACTCAATATAAAACCCTAAAAGGGTAAATAGCCGTTGGGTTAAACACAAGTGGGCTATGATGGGCTTGAGCCCAATATAACTTCAGTTATAGCTTCTTCACACATTTGGTCCTTTAAGTCCAAGATTCCCATCCTTCCAAGTCCTTCAGACTAACTGAAAGTTTAAAACAAGGCAAAATAAGTCCTTAACATTATGAATGGTTATCAGATTAGGTCATAAACAACAATTTTAAAAATGCTTTTGTCTCGCCCACTTATTTAGTGTGCCTTTAAGGTTAATGCACAATAATATGAGTTCTGAAGATCGCTCTTCGCTTATTTCAAAGTTGCAACAAAAACAAACAAACCTCGCATGTCGAATACTTTTCCTTTATCGGTACAACTTATTGTTTGCGGGAGGTTGCGATTTTTTTATCGTTGTTCTAAGTGTGGTCAACAAGAATTATTCCACGTGTTAATTGCTTTTGAGTTTGTCGGAATTTAGATTCATAATGAACTACCAAGAGATGCAACTAATCATTCACTCGAAAATCTATTACCAGAAAGAAACGACCAAACGAGCAGGTTTACTAGGTAATAAGATTTTGGTTGTTGTTACATTAAAGTAGAACTTGCTTACTTTTTAATCGGCGTACGCGACTTTATTTTCTAAGAATTATGAAGTTATTAAAGGTTCTTGGAGCTTACTGAATAGTTGGATTCAATCCTTTTTAAGGTTGTTTTAATCGCAGAATTCAAGGTGTTTGGCATCGTCTGTAATAGCTGAATTTTTGAGGGGTGCTTGAAACTGTCTTGATAGTTGAATTCAGGGGTGTTTAGACCTATTTCGATTGCAAAATAGTTGATTACAAGGATGTTGGGGACTGTTTGTAATAATATTTGCGGTTACTCCTCAGAAAGCACAAAGATTACAAAGCTAGCAGCAAGATGTGTTATTACATGTACGAGTACCGTAACATGGTGCCTCTTTTTTGGCAACATTTTAGCTATCTAGATATTATGTATTTTATGTGTATATATGTTCATCTTGCAGTGTGGCATTGCCAAGTTTGTTACGCTTCAAAATTCAAATACCATGATAGTAGAATTTTATTAACCGTTCATGATTGAAAACCACAAGATAGCCTATTATGATTTAATTATATGCACATCAAGGATCCACAATACACTTTTACCTCTACAACTATGAGTGATTTTTTTTTCAACTACCTATGTTGGCATTGTATAAAGGTTCTAAGTTAAATGCTTTAGGAACGGATTTATAATTTCATCAAGAACTTAATCAAGACAAAACTACTTTATTAACATTACCACCAACTTAATAAATATTATAAAGTAAATATATGATTAAATTTTAATGTCAAAATCCCGTGCGTGCACGGGTCTTATAACTAGTTCTTGTATAAACCAACTACTCTTATATAAGCCATAAATTTTTGGCTTACCAAACCCTCCCCTTATATAAGCTTATAACCTCACTTATATAAACTTAACCAAACACTTGGTTTAGGCTTATAAGCTTATATAAGCTAATAAGCTCACTATATAAGCTAAAACAAACAGCCCCTCAGATATATTAATATATGTGAGTGAATAACATATTTTAATCCGTTACATAAGTAGTCTACTTTTTTTTTAAAGAAAATTATACATATTTAGAAACGTAAATAAGTTAAGCCGCTCGTAAAAAGCTCGAGAGTAGATCGGTAAAAAGTTTGAACCAGCCGAGCCTAAACGAGCTCGAGCCTAAGTTCGAGCTCGAGCTTTACGTACAAAGCTCGTTTGGGCTTAGGAACCTAATGTTTTATATACGAGCTTAATAGCAAGCTTATTAACGAGCTTAAACATATTACGAGCCGAGCTCGAGCCAAATTTATTTTACATCGCCACATCATGTAAACGAGCCGAGCTCGAGGCAAGCCGAGCTTTACGTACAAAGCTGATTAACTAGCTTAATAACAAGCTTATTAACGAGCCAAAATTAGACATATTACGAGTCAAGCTCGAGCTCGAGCCATGTTTTATTTTACATTACCAAATCGTAAATCGTGTAAATGAACCGAGCTTGAGCTTAGATAATAAGGCTTGAAATAAGCCGAGCTCAAGCTCAAGCTTTGTAAAACTTAAACGAGCCGAGCTCGAGCTCTGGCAGGCTCGAGCTCGACTCGGCTCGTTTCTACCCCTATACATATTGACTAGATAAAATCTACTCGATCAGTATATAAAAAACATTAGGCTCGCGAGTCCAAATGAGCTCTGTACGTAAAGTGATGAAGCTATTTAACAAAATACAAGCTCGTTCAATACACGAGCTGCAGCTTAGACTCAAGCTTGTATAGGCTCGTAAAGCGATGATCATCATACATATCGTCATCGCATTTATTCCGATATTGTACATCACAAGTACCAAAAATGAACTAGTAATTCATAAACAAGCAAGAACCTTTTAATGAAATGAGTTTAAATCTGTATGCACGCGCGAGTTGTTCGGTGCCTGGAAGAGTGCTTGTAGACTGTAAGGCGTCGTGACACTGGAATCGCCTTTCCAAAACATCTCTGCAAGTTGTCGACTTGCAGCTTCATTAGGATGGTTAGAGTCGAAGAAAAAGTATTCGCTAATGTTATCACATAGTTCAAACTCTTGCACTCGATCCTCTCTTTCCGCCGCAGCTGTAAATCCCTCCAAAAGGACCACTTCCGCAACATACCGTGTCTCCTACCTTAACAGCTCAGGAGTTCACGAAAGAAAATACCATATTTTGAAGGATTTGTCATTCGCTTGCTAATCTGCGTTGACAGATCAAATTTTGAGTACACGAAACCTTCCAGTTGGTTCTCGAGTTCTTGGAGTTTCTTGGAAAGTTTCTGATTGTGTAGACTTAGTATAATGTCAAGTTCTTCGTTGCAGGTGTTTCCTGGCCGTTCTGCACGTACGGATGCTTGGCCAACAAGCTAATGGTGAGACGGTCACGAGTCCAAATCAGGAATGAGACGTCCATCCGAGAATCTACCACTTGGAGGATTAAAGTATGACACGCCATAAGGCCAAAAGTCGGCTTTGAAGTCTGCTGTGGTGTTTATATAGTTATTGTTTCCGGGATCATAAGGTGAATCACCGAATACAAAAAGCGCAACGTGTTTGCTGATGTTTCCGTAAGAAGCTAATAATTGAAGGACGGGTAAGACTTTGCTTTCGGCAATAGTCCATTTATACAAACGTTGGAACATAGAATTCCCCGTAGGCTAAACTTTATTAATCGTCGAATACTTATAGAGTACATATCATAAGACCCTAACGGACCAAGCACACACAACCGGGCTTGAGCCAAGTACCTAATACGGTCTAATAAAAGTTACATTACAAGTGCTAAGATCTCATCAGCTTGGAGTTTAAAATTGTTGCGTCCGGGAAGTTGTTGTCGTTAGTTCACCTGTCGCACAAGCAAGAACCGTTTATATATCGAACAAAGTTCAAATACTTAAGCACTTGAGAAAGAGGGGCGTTATTTTGGCCTTTACCGTGAAAAAATGTCTTTAAATTGTAAGGCGTTGTGACACTGGAATCTCCGTCCCAAAACAGCTCTGCATATTGGCGGTTTGCAACTTCAGTACAATGATTGGAGTCGAAGAAAAGATAGTCGGTAACGTTATCACAAAGTTCAAACTCTTTTACTTCTCTTTTTCCTCCGCAACTATCAATGCCTCGGAATGGACCAGTGCCACAACATGCGCTATCGCCTACCTTGAAACCTTCATATCAGAATTCAATAAGACTATATAATATAAATCGATACTTTTAGGCGGTGTTTGGATCAGCTTATTCTTAGGCCTTACAGACTTATTTGAACTTTAAAAAGCGCATAAGCTCATTTTTTTTTCCGAATTTTGAGCTTATGGCTTATTTAAGTCCAAAAGCTCATCATGTCAACCTAAGCCAAAACAAGGGCTTATGAGCTTTTTCAAATTCAAATAGGCCCATAAGCCTACAAAATAAGCCAATCCAGACGCCCCCTTAGAGACCAAGTCGGGTGAATTCCATAACTCAGTAGTACCATATTTTGACGGGTTCGTCATTCGCTTGCTAACCTCGTTTGCAAGATCAAATTTTGAATACATGAGTCCATCGAATTGGTTTTCCATTTCCTGAAGTTTTTCAGATAGCTTCTGATTGTGTAGACTTGATATGATGTCAAGTTCTTCGTTGCAAGTATTTCCTTCCCGGCCTGCACGAACGCTTGGCCAACAAGCCAGTAACGGGACAGTAGCGATACCAAATTTCCTTCCGCCTTTTTCATATATTCCCTTTTTCGTAAAAGAATCAGAATAACGCAAGGTTTGAGGTCAAAAGGATCAAAGTATGCATCTTTTACCTTGATTACATCAGTCAAATTCCCGATCACCATTCCCACGTATTGTTCGTCATTGTTGCCAACGGAGCTAAAATAGTCATTTCCTCCGCCGTTAAACATGTAGACAGCGTTAGACAGCAGCTGTTCGGCTTTTGCATCACCTAAGTTCTGCCTAAATCGTGTCTCCAAAACGCCAAAATACTCTAGTTGCGTCTTAAGGCTAACTACCTACACACATTTGGATACTAGAAAACTATACGAGGAAAGTTCAATATAATTCACGAAAGTAAAGAAGCGATACGTACAAATCCAGCATTGCTTTCGACTAAAGCACCAGCTCCACCTGATGCAAAGTTTGCTCCATACAGAAAATCGTCATTTCGTGGGTCGAGATACGTTGGAATGAGAGGCAGTCCAGCATACTCAGCTGTCATATATACATAAAAAGTTAACGAGAAAAAAAGGACTAGTTCTGTTTGCTTGAGGCGCATATTCTCACCGATGAAATCAGATATGATACGTCCATCAGAGAATCTTCCGGTAGCAGGACTGAAGTACGACACACCATACGGCCAATAGTTACCTTGGAAGTCTGGTGTAGTCTTTATATAGTTATTGTTTCCAGAATCGAAAAGCGAATCACCAAATACAAAGAGTGGAACATGTTCTTTATCGTAATGCTCGTTAGAAGATATTGTAAGCATCAAGAAACAAGAAGCTATAACCAGAAGAACAAGATTATTATTTGTTGCAGCCATGTATAATAAGCTGATGCTTAATTTGCAGTAAGCTTATTGGTAAAGTAGCTTTTTGGTCCTGTTTTTAGACCAGACCAAATTAGCTGCCAGTTGGAGGATAACATTATTTGAAAGATATTTTCGTCTGTCCTTATTCTGTCGCTTTCGAATTAATAAGCTCCATAAATACTTTGTCCATGTACAATAAGCTCAAAAGGTAAGTACAAATGGCGAAAATGTACAAGCAATTTGTCATAGTTTCCCTGCAGCACAAGCAAGAAGCTTATGCCAAACAAAAGTTTGGACTTAAAGAATCTTGACAGAGGGCGAGCTGAGATGCTTACGTAAACAGGTTACACGGGTCAAAAACAGGTAACACGTGTAAACAGGTTAAACGGGTCAAAAACAGGTAACACGTGTTATGCAAGTGTGGGTTAGGGTTGAGTTTCTTGACACGATTTATAAATGGGTTAGATTCAAAAAAAAAAATAAAAAAAATTTCTCGAATAAGTTATGGAAGTGAACTAGGGAATAGAGGGATACATACATATCCAACATGGGTTTCGACTAATGCACCAGCTCCACCCGAGGCAAAGTTTGCGCCATGCACAAATTCGTTATGAAGATAAATAATCGAGAGAAAAACAAGATTGGTACTAGTTATAACAGACGGAAAACTGAAGATAAATAATCGAGAGAAAAACAAGATTGGTACTAGTTAAAATATTCTCACCGAAGAAATCAGAGGTGAGACGACCATTGCAGAATTGAAGTATGATTTACCATAAGGCCAAAAGTTAGGTTGGAAGCTCGTAGTCGTGTTAATGTAGTTATTGTTTCCAGGATCAAAAAGTGAATCGCCAAAAACAAAAAGCGCGACATACTCATTGAAATGGTTCCGAGAACTCAGGCAACCTGCAAGCATCCACAAACAAGAAAAAAAAACAAGAAGTGGTCCTTTACACGAGCCGCATTCAACTTGCAAACAAGTATGTGGTCCTTTACACGAGCCGCCACGAGAGAATTAGATTATAAACAGCGTTGAAAAATAAATCGTCAATCATACAATATGTGCCTTTCTTTACAAGATCGGATATGATCAAACATGTCAATATGAACACAAACCGAAAATGAACTAATGAAGCTGATAGAATAAAACGTCGATCCACTGTTATTGCAGCTGGAACAATGTTTTGAGATTGTAAGTTCCTTTCGTAGGCCGTTCGTTCCACATTTGATAAGCCATTTGTTTGTGCACTCTTTCAGTGAGATGATAAGAGTCCCAAAACACGTACTCGTTAGGATCGTTACACAGCTGAAACTCTTTCACCGGTCTCTTCCCTCCGCAGCTAAATGTTCCTCTAAACCGTCCTGTCCCACAGCACGCTGTTTTCCCTTGCTTGTACCCGTATTTGGATGGATGTTTTAGTCTTTGGTTGAGATTGGTATGGAAGTCGTATAGCGAATACTTAAATCCATGCAGTTGCTTTGCTAATCTTTTTAGTGCCTTAGCGAGTGCTTGGTTATGCAGTCTTGCTAGCAACGACGCGGCTTCTATGCATCCAGCAGAGTCACTCGACGGATTAAGAATTATCCTGATCCCTGGAATACAACCCAATGGTCCCAAATTTAGAACTGCAAATTTTCTTCCCCCTCTTTTATGCAACTCCTGTCAAATTTCAAAAAACTTAAAAAACCAGATATAAAAAGTACTCGGGTAAGTCCTTTCTATCTACGCGCGTGCTTACTTTGATTGCAGATGTTAAGTTGCCAACAACGATCTGCACGAGCTGAGAGTTGGAGTACGAGGAGTTGAACCGGGTCGAATTGGTTATTAAGTACGGGCTAATGTAATCGTTTGTTCCAATGCTAAACATATATACAGCTTTCGACAGTGTGTTCTTGGCCTCGGTGCTACCGTATACCTTACTCAATCGCTCCTCGACTCTCTTGTGATTGCTTAACTGAGTTTGAAGACTAATCACCTATCAAAAACCAGTTCATCATATATTATTGAACCTTGTTTAAGTAAAATGTCATCGATAAGTACATCAACATAACCAATCCCGCTAGGGCGGGGTACGAGGGAGGTAGAATGCAGCTAAAACTCGAAAGTAAGGAGACTGCTTCCAGACGGACTCCAGACAAACTAGCATGATATATACTATATATTCACATTTCAGACTATATAAATTTATCGGGTGCATAAAATTTTTAATACGATGATAAATATAGTACATAATTTTGGGACCGGGTTCATTCTGAAGAAATAGAGGTTTTTAGCAAATATATACACTACGCGACAAAATTCCATCGGGTTCCCGTGCATCCTCAGGAACCCCCTAGCTCCGCTCACATGACCTACTACTACTAAAAGATAAGTATATCTTCCGTTAGAGCGGGGTATGAGAGAGGTGGAATGCAAACACATACTACCCTTACTTTAGCTAAAACCCGAAAGTAAAGAGACTGCTTCCCGAAAAACTCCCGACAAACTAACATGATATATAGTTTGATTATTGGTATATTCACATGACCTTACTACTAGCCGTGCACATAATACCCGGAACCGAAATCAAACCCGATAGAAAAACCGAACCCAGACCATGTCATAACCGGGTAGGTATTGACCTAACCGTCAGGTACTAACCGGTTAGGCTTTTCGAGCATAGAACCGTGTATAAAAAAAGAAGAAAAAACCGGTTTATATTCAGTTAACCCTACCCTACCCGGTTTGAACCCTACCCTAAACGGTTAGTGCCGGTTGGGGTTTTTTACCATCGAAACACAACTCGACCCTAACCGGTTATTGAGTATACCTGCTTTGACCGGGTTTGACAAAAACCAGATAAGATAGGGTAGTAACCGGTTACGGTGAAAAACCCGAAATGTGCACGACTACCTACTACTACTAAAAGGTAAGTACATCAACATAACCAATTCCGTTGAGACGGAGTATGACGGAAGTAAAATGCATATAAACCCGAAAGTAAAGAGACTGCTTCCAGATAGACTCCCGACAAACTAGCATGATATATACTTTGATTCTAGGTATATTCACATGACCTACAAGTACTAAAAGATAAACAATATGTTGGTCCCCTTGCAGTATTGGAGTTATGCCTGAAAGATGTCTTGGACATATCAACTTTTCTTAACCACATAACTTTACCACATGCATTCAACCACTTGATAGATATAACCAACAAGATGTTTGTTATATTACCTTATTATATATAATTACACCTTAACAACTTCTTTTTGTTGAAACCTTTTTTTCTTTCTAAATACAATACTCCATCCGTCTTTAAATAAATGTTTACTTTTATTTTTTAAATTTTTTTTTTCAAATTTAACCGTAAATATTTATATCTGTGTTATATTATATTTAATAAAAATTATACAAATGAAATTTCATTTAAAACTCAATTTATTCCTATGATCTGTATTAAGTATTATATAACACAAATATAAATATTTACGTTCAAACTTAAAAAAATAAAGACTGAAAAAAGTTAAATTAAACATTTATTTAGAGACGAAGGAAATATCACATTTAAGTTTTTCTAATTTGCGTCCTAGTGTCACAAGATAAGAAAAAAAAGTACAAAAAGTACGCAGAGTCATTAGATTGAGATTCATAAATTTCGTGAATCGGTGTGTATTTTTCTATATAAATTTCGTAACTCTCTTCGTATTTTTTTTTTATTTTTTATGAGAAAATTTCTTCTTAGGGCACAAATTAGAAAAATCCATCAGATTTATTTTAGACACCATATCTATTCTTATCACTTTAAGAGAGGTTTAGTTGAACAGTCTCGATACTTTTAAGTTTATCGTAAGATAAGAGTTTGATCTGTCTACATTTTACCGTCTCATACCCTGATTTGGTAAGATTAGGTATTGTTTAAATAAAGTTTCAATATGACATGGGTAGGGCACAAGAATCTATTTAGTTATAAATAGAGTTGTTTTCCTAAAGATATGGGAAACCATTTAACATATTTATGTTCTATAAAAAACTAGATTTAGTAGATCATGTTTCCCACAAAAGTTGACTTATCATTTTTTTTAAGATAGTTAGTTATAAGTTTATAACTCACAAATTGGAACCGTAATTAATGGTAATTAAATTGGTTTATGTTGGTAAATTTGGTGAAAATGAGCTATGGGTCAACTTCTAAAAGTGGTTTTTGGTTGGTTGCAAACACAACATAATGAGTGGTCTAAAATGTTCATAACCAGTTAAAAAGCCAAATCTCTACACCACTTTCCTTTTTCAATCATTTCAACTAGTAAAAAATTTGATTCTCGGGTTTTGCTAACAACAACCTTATAGTTAACTATTTAGGGTTTTCTAACCACAACGTTAAAACCTACGGTTAAAAGATGGAAAGAACAACTTTCTTTTAACCCTGGTCTCAAAGTTGTCGTTAGCAGAACCTTTTAGGGTTTCTCTAACAACAACGTTAAAACCTAAGTTCAAAAGCTAGAAAAGAAAGCTTTCTTTTAGACGTGGTTTTAAAGTTGTCGTTAACAGAGCCCTTTAAACGGCTAGTATAGACATAGAATAGTCTTAATAGTACGTATATAAGTTTTCAAAACGCATAATCTAATACTTGCACCTAGTAACACGTACCGCGCCTTGGAACGTTTCGGCAAGAGCTCCAGCTCCAGCAGAAGCAAAATTTGCTCCAATTCGATAATACAATTCGCTTAATGGCGACATATAAGGTGGAATCAATGGCAGCTTAGCATACTCCACTTTTTCGACATAATCACATAAAAAAAAAATTAGTTTCTATATATAGTAAGTAAGAAATTACTGCAAGGTAAACAGTTTTGAGGAAATGAGTGCATACATATGAAATCTGGAATGATTCGACCGTCCGAAAAACGACCAGTTGGGAAACGAAAGTGTGTTTCGCCATAAGGAGGAAAGTTGGCCTGATCAAGAGTGCTTGTGTTAATGTAGTTGTTGTTTCCAGGGTCGAAAAACGAGTCTCCGAATACGAAAAGTGCATGTTTTCGCGGTGTCGATTCGGCCGAGCTGGCTCGAGACAATGTGACGAGGATCAAGAGACACAGAATGAAGAAGAACATATGTGATGCCATGAGAATGAAATAAAACGTCAAACGTTGGTGGTTTGGTTTTATGGTTTATATATTATTTCAGTTTTTTGTTGACTAATCAAAAACTTTCTTTTTTTACTTTTCTAGGTTTATATATTATTTCTAGAGTAAAGTGCAAAAATCATCCCTGTGGTTTGTCAAAAGTTTGAATTACATCCCTCGTTAATACTTCGCGCAACATACATCATTGTGGTTGTAAAATAGTACACCATACATCCCTGAGGACGGATGGTGCAAATATTTTTCCATTAAGGGTTAAAAGTGTTTGTTATCTTAGGGGTATTTTAGTCCTTTTACAACCTAGGGATGATTTTTGCACCTAACTTTTCAAAAAAAAAATTTCCAAAAAAAATTTCAAAAAAATTTCAAATTTTTTTTAAAAAAGTTTCGAAAAATATTTTCTTTTTTCGAAAAATGTTTTTTTTTAATGTTTTTTTTTAAGTTTCGAAAATATATTTGAAAAAAGTTTTTTTTTTAAAAAATTCAATTTTTTTTTAGAAAGTTTTGAAAAATGTTTTTTTTAATGTTTCGAAAAATGTTTTATTTTTTAAATGTTTTCTTTTTTAAAATAAGTTTCAAAAAAAATTTGAATTTTTATTTTTTCAAAAAAATTCAAATTTTTTTTTTTAAATTTTCGAAAAAAGTTTTTTTTTCAAAAGTTTTTTTTTAAATGTTTTTCGAGAAAAAAACTTTTAAAAAAAAAAGCTTTTCTAAAAAACTTTTTTTTCAAAAAAATTCAAAATTTTTTTTAATCTTCGAAAAAAAAAATTTTCAAAAGTTTTTTTTATAAAAGTTATTTTTTAAAATGTTTTTCGAAAAAAAAACTTTTTTAAAAAAAACTTTTGAAAAAAAAACTTTTTTCGAAAATTTTTAAAAAAAAATTGAATTTTTTCGAAAAAAAAAAATTTCAAATTTTTTTTGAAACTTATTTTAAAAAAGAAAACATTTTTCGAAACATTAAAAAAAACATTTTTCAAAACTTTTTAAAAAAAAAATTGAATTTTTTTTGAAAAAAACTTTTTTCAAATATATTTTCGAAACTTAAAAAAAACATTAAAAAAAAACAATTTTCGAAAAAAGAAAACATTTTTCGAAACTTTTTTAAAAAAAATTTGAATTTTTTTTGAAATTTTTTTTGGAATTTTTTTTTTTTGAAAAGTTAGGTGCAAAAATCATCCCTAGGTTGTAAAAGGACTAAAATACCCCTAAGATAACAAACACTTTTAACCCTTAACGGAAAAATATTTGCACCATCCGTCCTCATGGATGTATAGTGTACTATTTTACAACCACAATGATGTATGTTGCGCGAAGTATTAACGAGGGATGTAATTCAAACTTTTGACAAACCACAGGGATGATTTTTGCACTTTACTCTTATTTCTATTTTGAGATTTGTTTGCTTCTTGTACGGATGCTCATCCAACTTTATATACTTTTAAAGAACTCAGAACGGTTAGCATCAGAAAGTGATGTCAAAAGCGTTATATAAAATTTTTGAGGCTTTGTCATTAGAAACTTTTTGACACCACATTTTTGGAGGAGTGATTGGCACGAAAAAAATGGTGTCAAATTAGTATAATGGGCTCACATATACCATTTTTATTAAAAAAAAAGAAAAAAAATGGAAAATCTACTAGCCGGACTGGTATTCTTGACGCGAGAAGGCTTGGCACAAGACTTGGAGCGGTGCGCCAACCTCGAACTGGCGCCAAAGGGCTACCAACAGAGTGTTCAGCCACTGTTCCGTGGGAATCAAGTTGGGTTATTCGGGTCGAGTCGAAGTCGAGTCAAGGCTAAAAATAATTTACCCGAATCCAAACTAATTTCAATTCGAGTTAGTCGGGTTCAGATCTATTCGGTTGAGTCTAATCGGGTCGAGTCTATTCGAGTTCAGGTCAACTCGAATTCGAGTAAAATATAATTTTTTTTCTCTTTTACCAGAAGTTATATTAAATTTAATTTAAAAAAGAAATTCTTATTCGGGTCAATTAGGTTGACTCGAACTCGAATTAGACATAATATATATATCTGACGTCTGATCCGATTTTGAACTCGGGTTAGTCGGATTGATCTGATTAACTCGAATTGAAATTTGAACCCAACTAACCTGACCCGAATATGCTTGAGTCAGATTCGGGTCGAAAATATTAACACCCCTATATACTTTACAGCTTTCACATATAAATTCTACTATAACAGGGGTTTTTGGTGGTTTTTATGCATATAAAAAGTTTTCGATATATATAGTGGATCGATAACACATAATATAGAATATTAAATCGATACAAACCAGTTTAAAGAAAGTGTACATTTACAAATTTTTTTTAGAACTAGCTAGGTTAAACAATTGAAAATGAAGAGTTTTATTTGATCATATGACTGTGTATAACGATGAGTTTAAACTTCGTAAATTATTGATTAGTTGTTAAAAAAGTCATGATTATATTAAAAAAAGCTAATGATCTTTCAGCATTTCAAGGTCATGTTTATATTTGAAAGTCTATATGTGAAGATTTGTTTTACATTAATTTGGGACTTATAGAATAACTAACGTAACCTTACTTTTATCATAAAAAAGTGAACATGTAGAGCGAACATGACTAAATATCGCTGAATGTATAAAAATTTTGAACCTTAATTTCATTTATTAATCGTGTCAAGAAATTTAACCCTAACCCACACTTGCATAACATGTGTTACCTGTTTTTGACTCGTTTAACCTGTTTACGTAAATATGTCAAGCGGTTAATAAGGTTGATTATTTGTCAATCTTACTACGTTATATGCAAAAAATGATATAAAGATATAAAAAAGAACATATAAATAGTTATGCAACAATTTCAACGATATGTGAATTATAATGACAACTCACTCCTATTAACACATAACAAAATATATTTAATCTAAATCTAACATAAAACTAAAGTATATATTAAATTTTAGAGGCTTATATATACTTAAACGGGTTTACATGTCGATCTATTTAATACTTACTCAACCCAAACACGACCCAATTATTAAACGACTTATACGGGTTGACTTGTTTTTGACTCAAACCTGTTTATCCTCGACTCGTACTTTTTTACCTTCGTGTCGTTTATCGTGTCGTAACAAAAACCCAGATTTCGTCTCCGCGTGATACCTTTATAGATACTAAGAGGGCTGGGTATGACTGGTGGGCTGGCTGGCCACCATGGCGCCGCCAACCACACCCTATGCTGAGTTATGGAGTTTGGGCTAGCAGTGGCCAGCCGACATTATGGTTGATGGCGCGAGGCCATGGCGCAGCCAACCACACCGTGGCTCGCGCCATGGCCTGAGTTGTCATTTTTTAGAAAGTGGTGATGTGAGGTCACGATAAACCGAGAAAAGTTGGTTTTAATCAGGGAGGGGGTTTGTGGGGTTATAGAGAGTTTTGGTGTTATGAAAGAAAGTGGTGATGTGACACCCTAGGCAAATCCCACATCGGTTGTGGCCAGGAGAGATCCATGGTTCATAAGATAACAGCCGCCTTCACATGACACAACACGTTTTGTGGTCTACTGCAAGTGGGATTCTTAGGAACTGACAGTTAAACGTGCTCATGAGAGCGTAGTACTGACTTGAGTGACCTGCGGTCTGAGTAAGCAGAATGTTACAGATGATGTAGCACCACTTTTTGTCCACAGCTTAAGCTTCACGACTCAACCGTACCTAGCCCTCTAAACATACACTGATACACGTCTTATATGACTTAAAAAAATGAAAGTAAAAGTGAAATAGTTTTAATTTGGGACCGTTCATCATGGAGACAAATGTATTCAAACATTGGGGCGTTGAAATCTATTAAGATTAAAGTAAGTACTATATTTATAATTATTAAATTTAGACTTGATTATTAAGTAACTTTTTAGTTCGTCAAACTATTATTAGGGGCATGCATGTTACATGCATCATTTTTTAATCAAAACTTTATTAAAGAATTACTACAACTTAACAAACGGATCTCACATTAATAATCAATGCTTTGAAAATCGGATTTTATTTGGTTTAGTCGAGTTACAGAGTCATGATTTAATCAGTTTAATCGACAATTAAATCAGGCGTTTCACTCAAAATCAACGCTCAACTAACTAGGTCACGGTTTATTGGTCGCATCAACTCGAATTTTAAAACACTGAATAACTAATCAAAGGTTTATTCAATATCTAGAAAGTATTGGAACACTTATTTGGATGATCACGTTTCAAAAATCGAATCGGACTGACTTGGATCAAGAAATGTTCGGTTTGTCGATCTGGTCCAACAAAACACAATGAATGGTTTTGATTACGATCGAACTGGAAAAAACCGAATCGAAAGCTGAATATGAAGAAAAAATAAACCGATGATCAGGCTGAAATATGTTAAGTTTGATCCTATTGGTTCGGGTTATGGTAGATAATTTCTGGAAAACATAATATCAAACAAGGTTGATCATGGCCAAATAATCGGACCGAACTGAAGCGAACTTTCAGTTTATCGGCTTGGTCTAGTCTAACAAAACATAATGACCGATTTTACATAAAATCGGACCAGAATAAACCAGACTGAAAATCGAGTAAGAGAAAAAACTAAAAGCTGAACCGATATATGTTTTACATTTTATGAAAAACTGAACGGTAAGCCCAATAAATGTCCAGTCCATACATTAAAAGCCTGGCCAGAAGCCCAGTTAAACTTAAACGTACAATAGCAAAGCCCAATATTAGTCATTCAAACAAGCCCACTCATCAAAAGCAAGTAGGACAAATCTAAGTATATCCAATGTTCTAAATAGCGTACGGCATGGCGCGACGGTAAGGCTAAGCCTCAAGTTTTTGCGGTTAAGGTGAAGCTTTTGTTTTTTAAAGGCGTGACTTAAGGCAGCACAAAAGTATGATTTTATTTTTATATTTATATAGTATTTATATAAACTGAGATTAAAAAAAAAAGTTGTGGTACGTAATGAATAAGGTTAAACTGCTATTTTTACATGTAATTTTAAAAATATAAAAAAAAATTGGAGTTGAATGAAAAAAACTCGCCACGCCTCACGCCTTTGCCCGCCATATCGCGCCTTTTCACGCCTTTCTCACGCTACGCCTAGAACCCGCGCCATGGTTTATATCGTAACGGCGAAGCCACGCCTCACGCCTTGGCGCCGCCATGACGCGCCTTTTAGAACCTTGAGTATATCACACAAATCGAATCAAAGATAAACTCTCACCGTAGCCAAATCAAATTTTTCAAAACCGAATTAAATACTTGATTTTCGGTTTGATATATTCAATAGGCTTGACTTTATAGCTTCTTCTTGCTTGAGCTGAACATGTAAGCCAAGCCTTCACTTACTTATTCGTAGACTTTTCTGGAATCTCCATCTCCTTTTTTTTACTTGCTTAGGGTATCCACAATAATGTGATTTGTCAAACGTATAATAGGCCTTTTGTGCGTACAATGCATATCATCACACATTGAATAAACATGTTTCTCTGAACGAACCGTGTTTATACTCAATAGTGGCCCAACCCATTTTGTCTTTTTTGAGATTACCTCACTAGCTTTAATATTATAGTATTAAACATAGTTTTAAATAACTCGTTATAACGCGCCTTAAGGCGTGTTAAAACTTGAAGCGTGACCTCCACGCTACGTAATAGGTCAAGGCTCGCTACGACATGAGGTGCGAAGATATTTTAAATTCAACTCCAAAAAATAAATACTGTTACATGTAATGAGAGTTTTTTTTTTTACTTTAACTATTATGTATAACATTTATTATGAACTAATATAAATATAATATTGAAATATGATAAAACAAACAAATATTTTTATATGTTGTGCCGCCATAAGCTACGCTTTAAAAACGCTAAAATTTCACCTTAGCCGTTAAAACGTGTAGCTTGAACATGCTACAACGTCGCGCTTCACGCTATTTATAACCATGATTTTCAGGTATCATAGCTTAAAATAGAAAAACTGCACAAGCCCAATCTAAGTTCAGCCCATCTATTAAAAGCCAGGCCAGAAGCCCAGTTTAACCTATGCGCATAAAAATAAGCCCAATATTAGTCATCCCAGAAAGAGCCCAAAATTCCTCTCATCGAAGTTAAAACTGTATAAATAAAGAAAATGTAAATCATTCTAGTTATTCGAGTTAACTCGAAACCAAACTGAATTCAAGTTTGGTTTAATCTAATTTTCGGTTTATTTTTCCGGTTCTATTCAAAACTTTATCGAACTAAATGAACCGAATAAACTAACTCGATAACCGAAATGTTAAAAACACCTCTAAGAAATTGACAAATTCTTTTAGAACGACACCACACTTAACGTCCGACCTCAAGTTAAACCACCCAAACGGGAACATAGCTTCGTACTAGGAGGAAAATCCGGGCCACTTTCATCTTGAAGGCAGTAATACTTTTTATGGTATTTGACGGAACCATCTTAAGTCCGTGTACCTTTTTGATACCGAACAGTAGTACTTTTTAACCAAAATTCAATCATAATAGCTTAATCTAAACACCAAAAACTAAAAACACAAGTTCAAATGTAAACAACCAGGACAGAAACAAAGGAAGTCATATGATCTGAAAACTAAAAAGACTCGACTCGTCCGATTCTTCGAAGATGCTGAGAATTCATCACGCTATCGCCTGAGGACACGCGTGCTCACTAGTGTGCTTCGCGCCACATCCATAGCAGAAATGATAACCGCACCTGCAATACATTCAGCAGAATGGTTTCGTTAGCTTTTAAGCCGATTTAAGGACTAGTCTATGGTTTCGGTTTATATTTCATAAGCCTCAAATTTGTGGCTTATTTGAATACTTATGGGCTTATATAAGTATATTAGTATGACTTAATAAACTTATTTAAGCTCATACGTCTCACAATAAGCCACAAAATTGGAGCTTATGAAATATAAGCCTAAGATAAGCTGAATTTCGTCTTATATTACATAAGCCTTATATTTGGAGCTTATGAAACATAAGCCCATTTCGGTTTATATTTCATAAGCCTCAAATTTGTGGCTTATTTGAATACTTATGGGCTTATATAAGTATATTAGTATGACTTAATAAACTTATTTAAGCTCATACGTCTCACAATAAGCCACAAAATTGGAGCTTATGAAATATAAGCCTAAGATAAGCTGAATTTCGTCTTATATTACATAAGCCTTATATTTGGAGCTTATGAAACATAAGCCCATTTCGGTTTATATTTCATAAGCCTCAAATTTGTGGCTTATTTGAATACTTATGGGCTTATATAAGTATATTAGTATGACTTAATAAACTTATTTAAGCTCATACGTCTCACAATAAGCCACAAAATTGGAGCTTATGAAATATAAGCCTAAGATAAGCTGAATTTCGTCTTATATTACATAAGCCTTATATTTGGAGCTTATGAAACATAAGCCCATTTCGGTTTATATTTCATAAGCCTCAAATTTGTGGCTTATTTGAATACTTATGGGCTTATATAACTATATTAGTATGACGTAATAAACTTATTTAAGCTCATACGTCTCACAATAAGCCACAAAATTGGAGCTTATGAAATATAACCCGAAGATAAGCTGAATTTCGTCTTATATTACATAATTTGGGGCTTATGAAACATAAGCTGAAATAGGCTTATGTTTCATAAGACTAAACATAAGCTGAATACGCGACATAAAAAAAAAATCTTACTTGCAAGTAATATGCAAACAGCCGTCAGTTCTTTCGACATAGAATTTGCAGTTCGGGCACCTTCTCCATTTCTTGTTCTTAGCTAGATCCATCAGCATAATATCGGCCGGGTCTCTTTCATCCGGGTTCAATCTTTGAAACTCGCTACACTCCATATCCGAATGCCACACCACCTTACATTGAGCGCAGAACAGTCTGTTACAATGAGGACATTCTGATGACGTGACGTCCTCTACACCGTCGTCAACTAGCATCACCGAGCAGTCCTTAAACGGGCAGTAAAATTTCTCAGACCCCATGATCAAAGACTCACATAGCGTGTTCTCCCAACGCTCCAACACTTCTTTTGGGACGATTGTTCTACAAGCTTCGGGGCCTATGACCTCACTGCATCTCGGGTCGGGACATGTCACAGTCGTGATGTTCTCCTTGATCTTGGACGCTACGTGTCCACGAATGCAATCGAAACAAAACAAATGACTACAAACATTAACGTTACGAAACATTTCAGACTCAGTCTTTGTGTCCATACAAATGGCACAAAAGTTTTCAAACCCGTTTGATTCAAACGAATCCACAAGTGGCTCCGGCTTTGTGTTTGACGACGAAGCTACATCACTCGGCGAAGGAAGCACTAGCAACGACGACGACGAAATGAGTGCTTCTTGAAACTGAAGCTCTTCAGCGTATTTCTCGTCGGAGATAGGAAAGACCTCGTCGTCGTCGATGAGAGCAGCGAAGTAGGAATCATCAACTTCATTGTGACCAACATCAGAGGCTGTTGATGAACTGCTGGCAGCCATATGAATGTTGATGTTCCTAGGACTAATGATCTTCTGTTCTGTCTTAGGTTTTTTATCAGTTTATATTACATTTCATAAATGCATTTTGCATACGTTTTGGAATATCAAAAGATCATAATTTATAACCAAAATTATATCTATTTTTTCAAAATTTAAAAAGCATATAAATAGGAGAAGATCATGGTTTTTAAATACATTTGCAACTCTATCCAAGGGCGGAGTTCCCGGGATGCACAGGAACCCGATGGAATGGAATTTTGTAGTATATATATTAGCTAAAAATCTCGATTTTCTTAAAACGAACCTTGTTCCAAAATTTTGTGTTATAGAAGTACGCGTACTAAAATTTTTGTGCACCTGATAACTTCTTGCTCGTGACTCTATCCTAGTACTTACTTATAGAGGATAAAATACAAACGAAGATGTCGAACGCGGAACCTAGAACGTTATCAACACCAACGAACCTTGTTGGACGACAAACGAAGAACAAGAAGACCACCACGGAGGTATCAACTAAAGTGTAAACGATAAGCACACGATATACCTTGTCGGGGTCTTTAGCATTTTCTTGAATAACGAATGTATTAAAAAAAACTATCAAGACGCTAGAAAAACAAACACCAGAACAAAATTTTACGAAACCTAAAGAAACGCTTCCCGCTACAAGGAGACTACCTTGCAAGCCGAAGACCTAATAAGCTTATATGCATAAGATCAGTTTTTTTGGACTTATTTTGAAACTTATGAGCTCATAGAAAATAAGCCGAAATCAGATAAGCTCGTAAGACCAAAAAGAAGCTTATGCAAGTAGGCCACTTTACCTTACGAAAAACATGAATCATAAGAAAGCTCAAACGGTTTATTCAACAGATAACAAACACCGAATACATGATTCAGAGAGTAAAATTCGGACAGCGTTTTCACCAAAAACGATAATCCAATAAAAGGACAGAAACGATCGAAAAAAGACTATTCTCCACATGAACATCCACCTCTGCTGCTTCCGCACTTGTAGCAAAAGTTATGTCCGCACCTGCAACAATATGAATTATTAACGTTAACCCGTAGTTAGTACGCATAACCTCCTAAATTATGCATTTTTATCTGAAACGAAAAACTAAAGCAAAGAGATTAACCTGCATTTCATATGGTTACAGCCTTCGGTTCTTGCAACATAATAGCCGCATTTGGGACACCTCTGCCAATTCTGTTCTTTAGCGAGTCTCAGCGCCTTGATATCACCTTGATCTATATCTCCATTCTCGTTAATCATCTGAAACTCCTTGCAAGTAATCTCGGAGTGCCATGGCACCTTACACTGTGCACAAAACATTCGATTACAATGTGGGCATTCTGTATCTTTCGTAGGTACCCCATTTGGGTCCATTAACAAGGGCGCTGAACAATCTTTATACGGACAGTATAATTTCTGAGACCCGGTAATAAGAGATTCACACAAAGCGTGATCCCATCTTTCTAGTACTTCTTTCGGAAGAATGTATTGACAGACGCTAGGTCCAATTAGTCCTTTGCAGTTCGGGTCCGGACACCTCACAATTGCTATGTTCTCGTTGACCGTGGCTCCTACGTGCGATTTTATGCAGTCGATACAGAACGTATGACCACAAACATTAACGTTAATAAACATTTCATCTTCGGTTTTTGTGTCCATACAGATACCACAGAATTTGTCAGGTTCTTGGGTAGATTCACATTTCACCGGCGGTGGGGTAAATGGCTGGTTGGTGCTTGATGACATAGCATACTCAGCCGATGAATATGGGAAAAACGACAGGTTGTCCGCGCTTAATGACATGCCACCAGATTCAGCTGGTGCTAGTGACGCTGCGGTTGACATGAGGAGTGCCTCTTGAAGTTCCATTTCTTCGATGTATTTTTCATCCGAAATGGGGGACTCTTTATTAAGAAAAGCTTGGAAGTCAAAAGTTTCTACATTTGACGCACTCCCTGCAGCTACGTCTGATGCGCTTCTGTCTTCTGACAAGCTTTCATCTTCTGATGCGCTTCTATCTTCTGGCAAGCTTTCGTCTTCTGATGCGCTTCTATCTTCTGGCAAGCTTTCGTCTTCTGATGCGCTTCTTTCTTCTAACAAGCTTTCGTCTTCTGGTGTGCTTCTCTCTTCTGACGTGCTTGTGCTTCTGTCTTCGATTTGCAGTTTATCTCCTACATCTGTCAAATGCCAATTCCGATCCATAAATACGAACTATTGTCACATACCAGCAAGAAATCAAGACACGGAACATTCCAATATAAGCAGATTCAAATTCTAGCTACAGTTGCGAATTCTCAAATGTATTAATTATCTGCAGCCTACGAGCAGAAATCTATCTTACGAGAACTAAATTTCGTTTATACTGCCATCTGGCACTACAAAATTCGAGCGTTGACATGTCGCCAGGGATAAATTGGAGGGAAAATTTCGCGCTCTTTCATTTGGCATCTGATTTTGGACGAGTATCCCTGGCGACATGTCGCCAAAAGGATAACCTGGTCAAACTTTGACCAAAAAGAAAATCTGTTTTATTGCCACGTCAGCGTTGTGGTTAGGGAAAAGGGGTTATCCCTGGTGTCGCCAGGGAAACTCCGGTCACATGTTCCCAGTTTTCTTGTACTGTGGCGAACACCAAAATCTAACATATTACGCTATTACTACTTTATGCATCCTTGATTTTTAACCTTTTTCCATTTTTCTGGCTGTTATTAGATTAATTCCTATATGTGATCGCTCCCTGCTTGTATACAAGGGAACTAAAACCGACGAGGCCTTTACTAGCTAGGTTACTAAAGCAAGGCGAATCTTTGACTCATGGCCTAATCAATGTATCCCCGTCCATCATCAATCTTTAACCTAACTCATAATTAGGTCGGATTAAAACGCCCCAAAGATGTTTACAGGGAGTAACATTCGAACTCGTACCAAAACTTAGAAAATTCCAAATGCGAAAACCCTAAAGGCTAAACAATGCATGAACTAATGATCTTAACTGGTTACCCCCATGACCGGTTCCAAAAACACCCCAGACATGTTTACACTTATTCGAACTCGCAAAGAAACTAAGAAAATCCCCATATGACCATTTCCGAACCCACCCCAAAGATGTTTACAGTTTCATTCAAACTCTGAAAACCCTAAATGCTATATAAACAATGCATGAACTAATCATCCTAACCGGTTTCCGAACCCACCCCAAAGATGTCGTTTACAGTTACATTCGAACTCGAGACACATCTAAAAGCAAACTATACTCACAAGAACACACAAAACAAACCCTAAAACCTAAACCCTAAACTCTGAAGTAATAAAGTACCTTCTGGATCAATCGAAACAGTTCGAGGCAACTCGTTGCTCGTCGAACTTCGGAGCTCGTTATGATCATACTCGATCTCTGGTGTTGCATTCATTTTTGTAGAGATCAAAGTATGATCATGAATATGGTTGAATATAAGAGTATATATATATGTACTTGTTTTTTTAGGGTTTTAATGATAATTAATGTTTTGAGTTATAACTTATCATAATATTTGGTCGTAATCCAAATCTATATAACATTTTGGAATATTCGGTTTCTAAAATTTAGGGTGGCAATTCAGGTTTGACTTTCGAGTTGACGGGTTCAGGTTCAGAAAATCTGAACGAGAACCGTTTAAATAATCAGGTCAACTATGTCAAACATAAATCATTAATGTATAACGTGAATAAGAGTGTATCTGAGCTTTTATGCATAAGATCACTATCGGGTTCGAGTTGACGGGTTCAGGTTCAGAAAATCTGAACAAGAACCGTCAACCATGTCAAACATAAATTGTTAATGTATGACGTGAATAAGAGTGTATGTAATTTGAGCTTTTATGCATAAGATCACTATCGGCCTCGAGAGTTGACAGGTTCAGGTTCAAAAAACCTGAACGAGAACCGTTTAAATAATCAGGTCAACTATGTCAAACATAAATTGTTAATGTATAACGTGAACACGAGTGTATGTAATCTGAGCTTTTATGCATAAGATCACTATCGGGTTCAAGTTCAGAAAATCTGAACAAGAACCGTCAACCATGTCAAACATAAATCGTTAATGTATGACGTGAATAAGAGTGTATGTAATTTGAGCTTTTATGCATAAGATCACTATCGGCTTCGAGTTGACAGGTTCAGGTTCAAAAAATCTGAACGAGAACCGTTTAAATAATCAGGTCAACTATGTCAAACATAAATTGTTAATGTATAACGTGAACACGAGTGTATGTAATCTGATCTTTTATGCATAAGATCACTATCGCGTTCAAGTTGACGGGTTCCGGTTCAAAAAACCTGAACAAGAACCGTTTAAATAATCAGGTCAATCACGTCAAACATAAATCGTTAATGTATAACATGAACACGAGTGTATATAATATGAGCTTTTATGCATAAGATCTCACTATCGGGTTCGAGTTGACGGGTTCTGGTTCAAAAAACCTGAACAAGAACCGTTTAAATAATCAGGTCAACTATGTCAAACATAAATCGTTAATGTATAACGTGAACACGAGTGTATGTAATATGAGCTTTTATGCATAAGATCTCACTATCGGGTTCAAGTTGACGGGTTCAGGTTCAAAAAACCTGAACAAGAACCGTTTAAATAATCAGGTCAACCATGTCAAACATAAATCGTTAATGTATAACGTGAACACGAGTGTATCTAATCTGAGCTTATATGCATAAGATCAATTTTATTTGGATTTATTTTGAAACTTATGAGCTTATAGAAATAAGCCGAAATCACATAGTAAGACCAAAAAGAAGCTTATACAAGCAGCACTTTACCTTACAAACAACATGAATCATAAGAAATCTCAAATTTAGGGTGGCAATTCACTATGGGGTTCGAGTTGACAGGTTCAGGTTTAAAAAACCTGAACAAGAACCGTTTAAATAATCAGGTCAACCATGTCAAACATAAACCGTTAATGTATAACGTGAACACGGTGGTATGTAATCTGAGCTTATATGCATAAGATCAATTTTATTTGGATTTATTTTGAAACTTATGAGCTTATAGAAAATAAGCCTAAATCACACAGTAAGACCAAAAAGAAGCTTATACAAGCATCACTTTACCTTACAAACAACATGAATCATAAGAAATCTCAAATTTAGGGCGGTGGCAATTCACTATGGGGTTCGAGTTGACGGGTTCAGATTCAAGAAAATTAAACCTGAACAAGAACCGTTTAAATAATCAGGTCAACCATGTCAAACAGAAAACGTTAATGTATAACGTGAACACAATCTACTTAACAGGTATATATAAATGGGTTGGCGGGTTATATTTGTTGCACGGGCTGAATAGTTTAAACGCGTTTTGGGTCGACCCATTTAATTTAACCCGACAAGACCCAACAAGCAGCTTCCATCTAGAAATTTAAGGCTAAGGGGGTTTGTCTGAACTGATTTTGAGCTTATATGCATAAGACCAAATTTTTTTTGGACTTATTTAGAAACTTTGAGCTCATAGAAAATAAGCCGAAATCAGAAACTCTTAAGACCAAAAACATCAGCTTATACAAGCACCACTTTACCTTACAAACAACAAGTTTATCCAACAAACAAACAGTGAATCATGATTCAGAGAGTGAAACTCGACAGCGTTTTCATCAAAAATACTAAACAGGACAATGATTTTCTCCTACGATCCATGTCGAACAAAGACTATTGTCCACATGAACATTCGCCTCTATTGCTTCCACATCTGTAGCAAAAATTATGTCCACACCTGCAACGATATAAATTATTAACCCGTAGTTAGTACACATATATAACCTCCTAAATAACGTATGTTTATCTGAAACGAAAAACCAAAGCAAAGAGATTAACCTGCATTTCATATGGTTACAACCTGCGGTTCTTGCAACATAATAACCGCATTTGGGACACCTCTGCCACTTCTGTTCTTTAGCAAGTCTCAGCGCCTTGATATCACTTTGATCTATATCTCCATTCTCGTTAATCATCTGAAACTCCTTGCAATCCAACTCGGAGTGCCATGGCACCTTACACTGTGCACAAAACATTCGATTACAATGTGGGCATTCTGTATCTTTCGTAGGTACTCCATTTGGGTCCATTAACAAGGGCGCTGAACAATCTTTATACGGACAGTATAATTTCTGAGACCCGGTAATAAGAGATTCACACAAGGCGTGATCCCATCGTTCTAGTACTTCTTTCGGAAGAATGTATTGACAGACGCTAGGTCCTATTAGTCCTTTGCAGTTCGGGTCAGGACACCTCACATTTGCTATGTTCTCGTTGATCGTGGCTCCTATGTGTAATCTTATGCAGTCAATGCAGAACGTATGCCCACAAACATTGTCGTTAATAAACATTTCAAATTCAGTTTTGTTGTCCATACAAATACCGCAGAATTTGTCAGGTTCTTGGGTAGATTCACATGTCACGTGTGGGATAAACGGCAGGTCGGTGCTTGATGACATAGCATACTCAGCTGAGGAATATGAAAAAAATGGCAGGTTGTCCGTGCTTAATGACATGGCATATTCAGCTGATGTATGGTATAGCGATGCTGCGGAGGACATGAGGAGTGCCTCTTGAAGTTCCATTTCTTCAATGTATTTTTCATCGGATATGGGGTACGTTTTATCTTTATTAAGAAAAGCTCCGAAGTCGAAACTTTCTTCATTTTGGGAAGGACCGGTGCTTGATGAACTCCCTGCAGGTACGTCTGATGTGCTTCTCTCATCTGACGAGCTTCTCTCATCTGACGAGCTTCTATCTTCTGATGTGCTTCTGTCTTCTGGTGTGATTCTGTCTTCTGGTGTGCTTCTGTCTGTTGGATCTGAAGTGTATGGATCTAATTTACAGTGGATAATAATTAGGAAGATAAAGTGTTTGCTGAAAGATTGATTTTATTATAAAAAGGAAGATTACAATGCTTGAATTGATAATAAACTACTACTGCTACCTTGCTTAAATAGAGAAAACAAGAACTGAACCAGTAAAGCATAAACCATAAGACTAGGAGATAAAGGTGCTACCACTTCCTCCACTTATTTGACTATTCTGATAATAAACCTAAAAACCTGGTCTTCACATCCAACGTGCATAAGACTGAGCACTACTACCTGTTGTTGGACCATTAAAGATTTGACTAAGTTTGGGTCAATTTTCTGTTCTGGACCAGCCCAAGTCCAGTTTACAGTCCACAATCTCCCCCTTAAACTGGACCAAGCTCGGTGTCAGTCAAACCGAGTTTGTTACGCATTTCAATGAAGTTCACTAGTGCCAACGCCTTAGTGAATAAATCTGCTCGCTGATCTTTTGAGTTAACATGCTCCACTACGATCTTCCCTTCTTCAACACACTCCCTTATGAAGTGAAAACGAATATTAATGTGCTTGCTTCTTCCATGAAAAACCGGATTCTTCATTAAGGCAATTGCTGATTTGTTGTCAACAAACAGAGTGATTGGCTCAACGTGTTGTCCCGCTAGTTCCTTCACGAGATTTGCGAGCCAAATAGCTTGACATGCTGCTGAAGTTGCTGCCATAAACTCAGCTTCACAAGATGATAAAGCAACTGTCTTTTGTTTCTGAGATTGCCAGGTAATTGCATTCCTTCCGAGGTAGAAAATCATACCGCTCGTACTTTTACCACCGACTACATCACCACCATGATCACTATCGCTGAACCCGACTAGATCTTTGAATTCTGATCCTTTCTCATAATTCAACCCATAATCAAAAGTACCTCTAATATACCTCAGTATGCGCTTTACAACTTGAAAGTGCAAGGTTGTCGGTTTTTCCATGAAACGACTAGCAATTCCAACCGCAAATGACAAATCTGGACGAGTGTGGGTTAAATACCTCAAGCATCCAATTACTTTCCTGTATTCGGTAGGGTCAACACGTTCACCAGCTTCATCATTATCGACCTTCAACTTTGATTCCATAGGAGTTTTGGTCGGGTTGCAATCTTGCAATCCAAACTTCTCCAACAGCTTCTTTGCATAAGCCGTTTGTCGCAAAGCTATTCCCCATTTCTTTTGTGAGACTTCAATTCCAAGGTAATAACTTAACAATCCCAGGTCACTCATCTCGAACTCATTCTTCATTTGCTCTTTGAATTCGATAATGTCTTGTGTGTTCGAACCTGTGATAATAAGATCATCAACATAAACTCCAACAATCAAAGTTTTACCGTTAGTGTTTTTGGTGTAAACGGCTGCATCCTGAGAACTTTTCAAAAAACACAACCCTTTCATGGTTTTATCCAAACGCACATTCCAAGCTCGAGGTGCTTGTCGTAAACCATAAAGAGCTTTGAAAAGTTTCAGCACTTTATCACTTTGACCCTTCTTGACGTACCCTTCTGGTTGAGTGACGTAAACCTCCTCCTTGAGGTCTCCGTTGAGAAAAGCCGACTTGACATCCAGATGGTGAACACTCCACCCATGTTGCGCCGCTAAGGCAAGAATAAGCCTTATCGTGTCGAGTCTTGCTACGGGTGCGAAAACTTCATCATAGTCCACCCCCTGTTTTTGCACACACCCTTTCGCGACGAGACGTGCCTTATACTTAACCACGTTTCCCATGTTGTCTTTCTTAACCTTATAGACCCACTTCAAAGCGATTGCTTTATGACCCGGTGGCAAGCTAGTAAGCTGCCACGTCTTGTTCTTTTCGATCGCATCCAACTCGGCTTGCATAGCTTCTTGCCATGCCTTGTGTGCCACCGCCTCTACAAATGTTGAGGGCTGATCCGTTTCAGCCATCATAAGTTCTTCGGGTTCAAGTGTCACCTCATGAGTTCTAGCATACACATTATCTAAGGAACGGAACCCTCTAGGTCCAAGAGCATTTGGGGAGTTACTTGAATGTGATGAGAGCGGGGAAGAGGGATCAAAGGCTGCAATGTTTGGGTTTGAATCAACTTGTGCATCTTCAGAATACGGCTGTCCCGAAAACGCATTTTCGAATCCAAGATCTTCTGGTTGGTTGTGATTGGTTTCGGGGCTGTTTTGTGGAGTACCTGGTGGTTGTATTTGTGACTGTGGTTTGATTATAGTGAAGGTAGTTGCTACTGGTCTCTCTTCCTCCACACTTTTACACCAATCCCATCCTTCTTGTTCATCAAATACAACATCACGGCTAACCCGCAACTTCCTGTTATGTGGGTCATATAAACGGTTTCCTTTCGTTCCGTCTTCAACTCCAAGGTACACCATCTTTTTGCTCCGATCATCGAGTTTTTTTAAATGACCACCTGTACATTTAGCAAAAGCAACACAACCAAAGATTTTTAAATGTTCAAGATTCGGTCTTTTACCATACCAAGCTTCATACGGGGTGATGTCAGGAAGCGACTTCGATGGTAAACGGTTTAGAAGATAGACCGCGTGTCTCACGGCTTCACCCCAGAATTCTCCAGGTACATTCCTTCCTTTGAGAAGGCTCCTTGCCATCTCCATTACGGTTCGGTTTCGCCTCTCCACAACTCCGTTTTGTTGGGGCGAATAAGGGGCTGTAAAATGCCTTGTAATACCATTTTCGTCACAAAAATTTGCAAACTCCTTTGATGTAAACTCTCCCCCACGATCAGTGCGAAGTGTTTTCACTTTGTTACCTGAGCTCTCCTCGATCATCTTTTTGTACCGTTTAAATGCATTAAAAGCTTCACACTTACTAGAAAGCATGTACACCCATGACCACCTGCTAAGATCATCAATTAAAAGTAGAAAATACTTACTTCCCCCGACAGTTGTGGGTGTGATCGGGCCACACAGATCAGCGTGTACAAGCTCGAGGGGTTTTTTAGCCCGAAACACTGCTTGTTCTGGGAAAGGAATTCGGGTTTGCTTTGCTAGAACACACCCTTCACACACCTGATTTGGGTGTGTTATCATGGGGATACCTGCTGCCATATTCTTCTGAACCAATCTTCGTAGTGAGTAAAAGTTCACATGCCCGAGTCTTGAATGCCATAACCAAGCTGGTTCGTCCCGTGTGGCAAGAAAACAAGTGGAATGACCTGTTTCTAAGATAACTTTATAGAGACGGTTCGGTGATCTTTTCACCCTCATAAGAAGATTTTTGCTTCTATCAAAAACTTTTAATAACGAACCTACTAATTCAACCCGACTCCCCTGCTCTGTCATTTGCCCAAGACTAATAATGTTACTTTTTAAGCTTGGAATAAAGTATACCTCGTTAAGGAGTCGCTGATCACCATTTTTGCAATCGAACAAGACTGATCCTTTCCCCATGATGGCTACCGTCGATCCATCACCAAACTTCACTCGACCCGAAACATACTCGTCTAGCTCATGGAATTTTGAACGATCTCCCGTCATGTGATTGCTAGCACCATTGTCAAGATACCAGACATCGGACTCGACTCGAGGTTCACCCATTTGAAGGAGATTTGCTGTAACTTTCTCCTCATTCAGAAATACTTCGCCATAAGTATTCTCTTCTAAAATCGACATCATCAATGTCGGTTCATCATCAATAGTTTGAGTGAGGTTCGATTCTTCACCGTGTTTCTTTTTCGGACATTCAGAAGCATAATGACCAATCTCTTCACAAGAGAAACACTTTATTTTGCTTTTATCTTTTTGGACATATTTCTGATCACTAGTTTTGAAATCATGTCCATCGCCTCGACCACGACCACGTCCGCGACCTCGGCCTCGCCCCCGACCTCGGCTACTTGAACCTCCTCTTCCTCTTGGTGCATTTGACGAGTCCCTCTCGTCGGTTCTCTTATATCGTGCGGACCACTCGGCGTGAGTGAGCAATAGTGACTGTTCTCCTTTTAGATCTCCATAACCTCGGAGTCTCTCTTCATGGGTCTTGAGACGACCCACAACCTCTTCCACTGTCATGTTCTTTAAGTCCCCAAACTGTTCAATAGACGTTACGATTTGCATAAATCGTATCGGAACAGCCCGAAGGAACTTCTTCACCACTGTAATCTCCTCTATCTTGTCACCTAGAGATCGAATACCCGTCACAATGGTATTCAATCTCATTGCAAACTCGTCCACTGATTCACTGTCTTTCATTCGGATCACCTCAAAGTCGCTTCTCAAGGTTTGTACTTTAGCCTCCTTTACCCTTTCTGCTCCCATGTGCATTGTACGAAGCGTCTCCCACGCTTCCTTAGCCGTATCCTTATCGGCTAACATCAGTAACACATCTTCTGGAATCGCCTGATAAATGGCGGCTAGAGCCATCCGATCTTGCCGTTCGTCAACCCCTTCTCCTTGAGTGGCATCCCACACTCCTTGTGCTTGCAAATTCACCCGCATCTTAATAGCCCACACAGAATAATTCGTCTTTGTGAGCATCGGATAACGAAGAGTGACACTACCCTCCTTTCCGGTCCCTTGAACATCATCATTAATTGAAGAAGATGAACTTGCTACCATGGTTGTTCTTGGCATACACTTGACCATACACTAACACAAGCTCTTGATACCAATTGTTGGATCTGAAGTGTATGGATCTAATTTACAGTGGATAATAATTAGGAAGATAAAGTGTTTGCTGAAAGATTGATTTTATTATAAAAAGGAAGATTACAATGCTTGAATTGATAATAAACTACTACTGCTACCTTGCTTAAATAGAGAAAACAAGAACTGAACCAGTAAAGCATAAACCATAAGACTAGGAGATAAAGGTGCTACCACTTCCTCCACTTATTTGACTATTCTGATAATAAACCTAAAAACCTGGTCTTCACATCCAACGTGCATAAGACTGAGCACTACTACCTGTTGTTGGACCATTAAAGATTTGACTAAGTTTGGGTCAATTTTCTGTTCTGGACCAGCCCAAGTCCAGTTTACAGTCCACACTGTCTTCGATTTGCAGTGTATCTCCTACATCTGTCAAACGCAAATTCCATAAAACGGATGGCCTTTACCGAATGCCTGTGACTATTGACCAACATGAATCTTTAACTCAACTCATAATAATCAAAACGGATATAAGCTGTTCATTGTTTAAGTTACTTAGCCGATCATCCCCGTTCCAGAACCCTTTCTTAGGCACGCTAAAGATGTTTACAGTTAGGTCGAACCAAGACGTCTAAAAGCAAACTACTCAAACCCAAAACTAGTTATTTACTGTGATATATATCAAGAACTCGCACAAAAACTAAGAAAATCCCAAATGTGAAGACCCTAAAGGCTAAACTATCCCTGAACTAATCATCTTAACCGGTTATCCTCGTGACCATTCCCGAACCCACCCAAAAGATGTTTACAATTACATTATTCGAACTCGCACAAAAACTAAGAAAACCCCAAATGTGAAAACCCTAAAGGCCAAACAATGCATGAACTAATATCATCTTAAAGGTTATCCCCATGACCATTTCCGAACCCACCCAAAGACGATTACAGTTACATCCAAACTCGCACAAAAACTAAGAAAATCCCGAATGTGAAAACCCTAACTAATCATATCTTAACCGGTTATCCCCATGACCATTATTTCCGAACCCACCCCAAAGACGTTTACAGTTAAATTCGAACTCAAAACACGTCTAAAAGCAAACTACACTCACACCCACAACTATTTATCTCTAGATTAAGCAAACTAGTTTTGAATTATCTTAATCGATCGGTTATCCCCATGACCATTTCCGAACCCTTTCTTTTGCACCCCAAGATGTTTACAGTTACGTTCGACCCCGCGAGACGTCTAAAAGCAAACTATACTCACACCCACGAACTAATGATCTTAACCGGTTATCCCCGTGACCATTTCCGAACCCTTTAACGTTCGAACCCGACACGTCTAAAACCAAACTAGGTATGAATCATTAACTATGCATGCATGCATGCATGTGATAAAGAACTAATAATCAAGAACCCTAAAAATGAAGTAAAAAAGTACGTACCTTGTTGATCATTCGAAACGGTTCGAGGAATTTTGTTGGTCGTCCAACTTCTGCTCTCGTTATCATACTCGATGGTTCGTTTTCTTCTCATTTTTGCACATCAAATTATGATCATGAATATTGTTGAATATGTGTTTTTAAGGGTTTTTTTTTATGATAATGAGAAAACCCTAAATGATAGGGTTATAACTTATCATAATACTATATGGTTTTAATCCAAATCTATATCATATTTTGGAATATTCGGTTTCTTTTTCTATTTTATCACATTTATATTTTCCCTTTTGAAAAAAAATCTTTTTAAAATTTAGGGTGGTAATTCAGGTCGGGTTCAGGTTGACAAGCTGGCTCGTCAGAAACCTAACGTGAATACAATCCGTTTTAAATAATTAGGTCAACCATAAACCGTTAACATATAGCCTGAACACGACCTAGGCTGTGTTTGATAACAACTTTTCTAAGAGCATTTTTTACTATTAGCATTAGCATTTAGCATTACTGATAAAAAATATTATTTGGTTAAAACCATTAGCATTAGCATTTATCATGAAAATGCTAATTTCTCATATGCTCTTTCAATGAGCATTTTTAGAAGAGAATAATTAGTTAAAGAGCATAAACATGATAAATTACATAAATATCCTTATTAATATAACAAATTAAATTTAAAAAGAGTTTTCTATTTTTATATGTATGTCTATTTATGTCTTTTTAGACATTCAAAGTACAGTTACTGCTAATCTATCAAATACTTTTTAAAATTAACTGCTACTGATAGTTTCACCAAACACACCCCTACTTAACCAGAATACATGACGTGAACACGATCCATCTAAAAGTTAGGATGTCAATTCAGATCGGGTTCGATTTGGTTCAGAAAACCTGAACAAGAACCAATTCACCTTAACTCGTATATATAAATGAGTTTAGGTTCAGAAAACCTTACATGAACACGACCCGTTTAAATAATCAAGCCAGTCATGTCAAATGTAAACCGTTAACACATAACTTGTATATATAAATGTGTTAGCGGGTTATATAAGTTATGTTAAAAGGGAATCTAATTGATTGATTTAACCCGATTAACTTAACAAGTTACTGTATTAATTACACGGTTTAAACGTGTTAAATGGTTTTATGGATCGATCCTGAATATTGTTGAATAAGAGTATATGTGTATGTGTATTAATTACACGGTCATACTTACATACCAAAAAATATCCCGTCACGTCAGCTTTTTCACTTTTACATTCACATCACATCTACACAAAAAACAACCATCTTATCATCACACTATTTCCACACAAATTTACCTATTTTTCCATTTTTTTCATAAACTACCCTCAGCAATTAACTTTATTCAAATCCTAATTTATTTTATTCATTTAAATAAAAAAACATTACATTCTAAAAAAACAATACAGAAATTAAAAAAAAATTATAGAAAAAAAACACATAAAATAAAAACTAATTTATTCAATTCCATATTTCTTTTTGATTCCATCCTTTTTCTCATTGATCAAACGAGCTTCGGTTTCGTCACAATCCCGAGTCGAAGTTTGTGTGAAAATGTGGTATTTATAAAAAAGATATAATTTTAAAAAGTAGCCGTTAGGCTATTTTGATCATTCAAAAAAAAAAGAAAAAAAAACAAAAACAAAAACTAGCCGCTGGCTAGCCGGTTTTAAAAAAAAATCAAATTTTTTTAGAGCAAAAAAAAAAACTGCTTAGGGTGTGTTTGGTTGGTTTAAATTGATACGGATAGGTAGTGTAAAGTTTAAGAGGGGTGAGTTTTGTAAAATAGCAAGTTTTCCATGGCAGTGAGCGTGGCCACGCCGTCCTCCACGCCAAAAATAACGGTGTAGAGCTCCCTTAAGCCCAACGGAGCTCCACACCGTGACTGCTCCGTTCACTCTAAATGCTAGGGTTATAACTTATCATAATATATGGTGGTAATCTAAATCTATATGATATTTTGGAATATTCGGTTTCTTTTACTATTTTATCACATGTATATTTCCCTTTTCAAAAAAAATCTTTCTAAAATTTAAGAAATTCAGGTCGAGTTCGAGTTGACAGGTTCAGGTTCAGAAAAATCGTACTTGAACATAACCCGTTTAAATAATGAGGTTAATTATGTCAGAATATACCGTTAACGTTATAAACGAGGTATACGGCTCACGCTTCGCGGCGGATGGTATTGGATCGATAGTTGCAATTAGAGGTGTTAATAAGTTTGACCTGACACGAATCCGACTCGAGTATATTCGAATCTGGTTATTTAGGTTCAGATTCTAACTCGGGTCAATTTGATTTAAAAACCGGGTCGAGCGTCGGGTAAACTATTTTGTCTAACTCGAGTTCGGGTCAACTCGATTGACCCGAATAAGATTTTTATTATTTTTTTAAATTTTTTTTATATAACTTTTATTTAAAAAGAGTAGGAAATTTTTTTTTTTAATATATTTTACCCATATTCGGGTTGATCTGAACCCGAATTCACAAAACCCGAGTAGACCCGAATCGATTAACCCGAAGGGTTCGGGTAAATTATTTTTAGCCTCAGCCCGAATTAGATCCGACCCGATTAACCTGAACCTGACCCGATTCTCACCGCTAGTTGCATTGGGCCGATGATACGAAAGATTGTTCGCGTCAATGACTGGCCTTACCGGAAACGAATAAACTCAAGAAATATTTAGATAATTCTTTTTAAATTTAGATAATTTTGTTTAAATATGGATTAAGTTTCAAATATATTTATTTTTTTAATTTAAAAAAAATCTTAAACGGGTTGACGGGTCGCTCATACCAAAATCCAAACCCGCAAAAGAAGATTATATTTACCCATACTAGCCTCCAACCTTTTACGCGAGTCATAATCCGCCTCAGCTGTCTCAGGTTTTGGTTATTTCCATCGGTTACGGGTACTTTTGCCATCTCGAATCAGCTGGTATGCGTAACGTGAAAATGTGAACCAGTTTGATAACCGGCGAGACACAGATCGATGTCATATCAACATTAGCAAAAAGAGTATGTATCACTTCATGGCTTAAATAAGTTCATAAGTTTTAAAACTAAGCCGGATAAAAATGGCTTAATAAACATAAGACGAAATCATATATAAGCTCAAATAGCTTAAACAAACACCCCGTTAATAGGTTCTTATCGAACATCCAAGTATCATCATTTAGCAGGCGCACATGCATGATTTCTATGATACTTCTCTCCACACCGATAACAAAACTCATATTTGCACCTGCGCGCAACATAATTCATTAACACGTTAAAAAATCAGTAAGACAAGCGGTCGATATCTCAGTAAATTTTATTTAAAACGATAACGATAGCAAAGACGTTACCTGCAAGTCATATGAAGACATCCACTTCTTCTTTCAACATAAAATTTGCAGTTAGGACACTTCCTCCAGTTATTCGTCGCAGCAAGATTAATTAGTGAAATATCAGTCGGGTCTATTTGACCTTTTTTCACCATCTGAAACTGCTTGCAATCCATCCCCGCGTGCCATGTTACCTTACATTGTGCACAGAACAGCCGGTTGCAAGTAGGACATTCTGATGACGTTACTTTTTGTGTCCCGTCGTTTACCAACAATGCTGAACAATCCTTAAACGGACAGTAAAATTTCTGAGACCCTTCGATTGTGGATTCACATAATGCGTTTTCCCATCTAATTAGTACCTCTCGAGGAATAAAGAACCAACATACTTCAGGCCTTATAATCCCTTTGCAAGTTGGGTCGGGACATCTTACATTGATCATGTTTTCTTTGATCTTAACGGCTACGTGTTCCTTGATACAGTTAAAGCAGAACATATGCCTGCAAACATTGGTGTTTCGAAACATTTCAGATTCAAACTTGGTGTCCATGCAAATATCGCAATTTATTTCAGATAATCCGTTAGAGTCAATTGGCAGCTTGCTACTCGATGAAGCTGATGAGAATTTAAGTGCTTCTTCGAGTTGCAGTTGTTCAGCATACTTTTGATCATCAGATATGGGAATGTATAGATCATTAAGATTGTTATGATCCGAGGTGCGAGGTGTGAGGTATTGATCATCATCATCATCGTCGTCATGATCATTGCGAGGTGTGAGGTATTGATCATCATCATCAGATGTGTCATCAAAAAGAGATCGGACGTATGGATCAGCAGCATTGTTACGTTTCGTGAGAGTGTCTAGCAAATAGTCCTCAGAATCCATACGAGATGGGGGGAAGTATGAATTAGCAGCATCGTTACGTTTCATGAGAGGTGGGACGTCTAGACCATAGTCCTTAAGATCAAAGCGAGACGCGTGGAAGATATCACGAACAAGATAATCATCATTATATGTCTCAAAGAGAGGTCGTTTGTCTAGATCAGCAGCATCGTTACGTTTCATGAGAGGTGGGACGTCTAGACCATATATATAGTCCTTATGATCAACGCGAGCAGGCGGGAACTTTAAAAGACGATCATCATCATCATCATCATCATCATCAGATGTGCTGTAGCTGCTTGAACTGCTTGAACTGTGAGCATGTATGCCTGACGTGCTCGTGTCTTTGTTATTCTGTGTGAATCCCATCTTCATTCGTTGTATTTGTACTGCCGTCCCTTGGAATTCGGGGACCATGTGCCGTGATTCTAACGTTGGCCCTATAAACACAAAAAAATTATAAAAGTATTCAGTTGATCTTCATTGTTACACTCCAAAACTTTAACTATATCTCTTTTTTCGTGTAAGTACAAAAGCATGGCAATTGCGTCCCGTGTACTGCACTTGCAGAGTTGCAGGTATAGATTAGAACAGTCACCCGAGACTCGATCGAGCTATCTATCCTATTATAAACAAGTACAGTATATCGATATCTATTTTGTTCCTCTTTTTTGGCATAAGTACAAAATCAAGCAATTGCGTCCCGTGTACTGCACTTGCAGCCTTGCAGGTATAGATTAGAACAGTCACCCGACGACTCGATCGAGCTATATCTATGTTGTTTACCCTATGATTGATTCTTAGTTGGAACATACTTAAGTACAAAAGCAAGCAATTATGTCCCGCGTATTACTTGCAGGTATAGAACAGTACACCCGACGACTCGACTTATCTATCCTATCATAAACAACTATATCGATATCACAGTAAAAATTTCACTTAAAGCTATCGCACATAAGAATTTAAACAAATAAACCAGGCATACCTTGCTTTGTAGGGTTGACCTTCGAATTACTAAGTAGTCGTTTGTTTGTATAGTCCTTATGATCAATACGAGACAGGAACTTTAAAAGATTATCATAATCATCATCATCAGATGTGCTGTAGCTGCTTGAACTGCGAGCGTGTATGCCTGACGTGCTCGTGTCTTTGTAATTCCGTTCGAATCCTATATTCATTCGTCGTATTAGTACTGCAGTAAAAAATATCAGCAGTACAAAATCAACCAATTGCGGCCCGCTTACTGCACTTGCAGGTATAGAACAGCACACCCGACGACTCGAGCTATCTATCCAATCATAAACAACAATACAAGACGGTTTTTTTTTTTTTTTTTTTTGCTTAAGTACAAAAGCAAGCAATTGCGTCCCGCGTATTGCAGTTGCAGGTATAGAACAACACACCCGACGAATCGACTACTATACAAGAAGCTATTGCACATAAGAATTCAAATAAAGTACCTTGATTTCTAGGCTCGGCCATCGAATGAGCACGAGATAGCTTCTTCGTCGCCTTACATAACTTCGAGGTAGTCGCTATAAACACAAAAAAAAAAAAAACATAAAACGATTAGTTGAACTTACTCGATCGAGCTATACACAGGTCTTACTCTTCGTTACCACGACTATGATTCTACGATACAGGGACGGAACCAGGGTGGGTCCCGAGAGTCCCGGGACACCCTGGATTTTTGTTACATAGTGTTAAATTTGTTAAAAAACTTTGATTTTTGTTAGATTTGTGTTGTTAAATGCACCTAGTTCTAAAAAACGTTGTTTTAGCATTCTACATTCGTTTTGTCTCCTGGTTCCGTCCCTGGATGCAACAACATAGTTCGATCGAAAACCAACTTACATATGATTTGTCGAAGGATCTTAGGTTTTTTCTTGCTAGTTTCAGACATCATCTCTGCCATTTTTTTTTACTTGCATGAGAATTATGTTAGCAAATTTTACATATGTTTTAGGTTAAAAGATGACATTTTTTTATGTAAGGAAATGATTTTTGAGGATAATATATTTCCCAAATATATAAAAAAGTGAATCTACTAAACCACATTTTGCCATTAAAACGAAATCTTAAAAATATACAAAAACTGAAAAAAAATAAAATAAAATAAAAAATAAAATAAAATACAAAAATAAAAAAAACGAAATCTTGAAAATAATTAGTATGATAGGTTATTGGTTTGGGCCATTGATGGTGGGCTAAATGTTGAAAAAGCCTTTACTGGATTGATTTTTAAACAAATTCGTGAATCGATCAACAAACCGGTTTGACCTAAACCGAATCAGTTTGAAACTGGTTTTTGGTTATATTTAATCGAATCGGTTTAGGTTTTAGCCGCTAATTAACCAGATCAGTTTGCTTTTAACCGGATTGGTTTTGAAACCGGTTTGGTTGGGTCAACCGAACAACAAACCGTTTAACTTAAACTGAAATCGGTTTGAACCCGGTTTAAGTTATATTTTTGGTTTTTAACCAGTTCCTGACCATTTTATTAAACCGGTTACAGACTGCCGGATCAGTTGAAAAAAACGTTTTCGGCTTCTTTCCAATTCAGATCATGAACCGTTTTTTTTAGTCAACCCGAAAACTAAACTGGATTCAAATTCGTTCGTTTGGTTATCACCCGATAACTGAACCAATGAACACCTCTACTTTAACATTAAAACTGTCAGGCCACAAATCCTTCATCTGCTTCATCTAGGGGTGTTCATGTGTCCGATAATCCGGTTATCGAGTTGTTCGGTTTATTCGATAAATGTAATTCGGTTAAAATTTCTTCTGTAAAACCAAAAACCGAAACGAATTCAAACTGAATTCAACAGAACCAAAAACCTAGTTTAAGTTCGGTTCTGTTCCATTATGGCAAATTTTGTTTGGCTAGGAATCAGGTCCAATTCTATACGGTTCTGTTTTATTCGGTTCGGTTTTAGTTTTTGGTTTTCGGTTCACGTGGGTATTACCCGACTTGTGGCTACTGCTTCAGCTTGGAAACTGTATTTTGAGTTACTATTCCATCACAACTTAGGATTAAACAATGTCTATATCTCACTTGGGTCTGTGTCGAACAGCCAATGATCGCCCAGAAAGACTCGTTTGAAGAAAACTCCATGAGTTAACGACATCGTGCAGAGGGGTTTTTTTACGAATAAAATGAAACAAAGTTTAATACAAGTTACAAAATTTTCTTCTGGAAAGATTTAGTAAGATTTTTTAGCGTCTGGACATGTATGCCACCGATGATCGGGATGGTATTTTCCACACCCGTAACAAAACTGATGCCCGCACCTGCAACAACAGAAATAATTAACCAGCTGTTAGTTAAACAGACAAGCGTAACCTTTGGTCATTTTGTTCACAAAGGACGATCAAAGACACGAAGTTAACCTGCAGCGAATGTGTAAACAACCACTGGCTAGTTCGACGTAATAGTTGCATTTTGGGCATCTCTTCCACGCCTTATTCTTGGCAAGATTTCTTAACATAAGGTCAGTCGGGTCTCTTTCATCCTTTTTCAAACTCCGATACTCACTGCAAGTTATCCCTGAATGCCACGTTACCTTACACTGGGCACAAAACAGTCTGTTACAATGTGGGCATTCTGATGATGTCACAGCGCCTCCGCCGTCATCAACTAACAATGCAGAACAATCTTTAAACGGACAGTAAAACTTCTCAGTTCCTAAGATAAGAGATTCACACAAAGCGTCTTGCCATCGTTCCAATACATCTTTTGGAACAATTAAACGACACGCTTCAGGTCCTATTAGCCCTTTGCAATTTGGGTCAGGACACCGCACTTTAGTTATGTTTTCTTGGATCTTAGCTGCTACGTGTCCACTAATGCAATCAAAACAGAACATATGCCTGCAAACTTTGGTGTTTCGAAACATTTCAGATTCAGTCTTTGTGTCCATGCAAATGTCACAGAATCGATCAGCTACTTGGCTAGTCTCAAATGCATGTGAATCTTGGCCATCTAATATCACGACTGGCGTCTTGCGGCTGGATGAAGTCGATGCACGTGAAGCTTGGCTATCTAATATCACGATTGGCGTCTTGCGGCCGGATGAAGTCGATGCACGAGAATCTTGGCTATCTAATATCACGATTGGCGTCTTGCAGCCGGATGAAGTCGATGCACGAGAATCTTGGTCATCTAATATCACGATTGGCGTCTTCATGCTGGCAGAAGTTGATGCCTGTGAAGCCAAGGAGAATGCGAGTGCCTCTTTAATTTGGATTTGTTCAGCATGCTTTTCGCCAGACATGGAATCATCCTCGACAATGATGTAAGGATTAGCGTGAGGGGGGAAGTAGGGATCATCATCGTCAATGATGCAAGGATCAGAGATTGAGCCGCCAGCCATGGATGATGTGCTTCTGTCTTAATAGAATAGGTCGTTACGAACTTTCAAAAGGTCGAGGCTTTAATCCTTCAAAGGTTTTGTTACAAACTGCAAGTCATAAAGACATAGTGAGTAAAACGGAACTACTCTTAACATATCATAAAACATAATTTAATCTCTATCCCGATACCTAATCGGATCTTATACTAAACCACCCATTAGAAGGGTTTACTTCTTACTATAACTATCATGCTACTCGGTGGCGGAACAAGGAAGTTAGACGACGGGGGGCCAAAATTTTTTTACACTTAAAACCGATTTCATATGGCGAATCATGGAGGGCACCGCCCCCCATAGTCCCATGTACATCCTCCCGGCCCCTGATGCCACTACTAAAATTCTTCTGCAAGTCAATCCATTTCTCCTTTTTGCTTTTCTAATTCCAGTCTCAGCTATAATATCTATTCGAGTTCTCTATCTACACCAACCATTATCTAATCGGGGTTAACTACAAATAACATGCTACTAAAACACGAATTGGGTTTTGATACTAGCGCATCCTACTAACTAACCGATATGTATTCGGCTGCTACTTTCATATCCTCAAAAAGCAAAAATGCCCATAAAACTCTCAAATTTTGGCACCCTTGCGAAGTAGAAAAAAAATCTAAAATTTTCGAAATTTTTGAGAAATATATAAAAAAATTCGATTTTTTTTATAGTATATCTGACTTACAGGACGTCCTTTCTGCATCAGAATCGTTTTAGGTTAGGTCTTTATTTACAGAAGCTTCACAAGTAATAAAATGAACGTTACCGAATGGAAATGCTCAAGTTGCGGGCAATTGGTGAGGAAATGCTTAAGCCTATTGGGAGTGATCTCAATATTGTGCAAGTACTTACACATCAATGTGCTGAACCCGTTAAATGTTAATGGAGTGATCTCAACCTTGTGTAAAGTACAGGCACCGGCCCCGCATACTATAACCATGTATACGTCCCTGACTAGCGCATTCTACTAACTAACTGATATATACTCGGCTACTACTTCCATATCCAATATCTAATCAGAAAACTACTAACTTAACTCGGAATTCCCTTGGATAGACGGAGCCAGGGCAACGCCCCCCATAGTCCCATGTACATCCGCCCCTGATGCTACTACTAAAATTTTGCTGCAAGTCAATCCATTTCTCCTTTTTGCTTTTCTAATTCCAATCTAAGTTATAATATGTCTTCAAGTTCTTTACCTAAACCAACCATTAATCTTTTTTTTGAACGGCAGTTTGGTGCAGCGGAGTATCTTGCGTGCCACCGAGGCACCAAGTCTCTCAACCCGAGTTCAAATCATCTCACGAAGAGAATAGCCATCCAGTTTCCCATTAAAGGGCTTCAAGGCATTGCGGTGGGATTCAAACCCGGCTACCAATTCTGGGAAAATCCCCCATATGGGGAATGACAAGAGTCGAACCCTGAGCTCCCCCACATGAAGACTATAACCAAATGCATCCATCCAACTGAGCTAGACTTCATTTGCAAACCAACCATTAATCTAATCGGGCTAACTACAAATAACATGCTGCACATTTCTACTAACTAACCTATATCATAGACAGCGAGTACAACCATGTTTTAAGTTTTAACTACTAGGCTTATAGTTTTTGAAGCATAACATCAAACACTTGAGCTACAACTATAACTTTTTTATTCTTTTGAACGACAAGTTAGTAGTTAGTGGTTCACTTCTATTTTAATCCGTCCCTAAACGTAAATAATCACTATTTTCCTTTTATTATCCAAACACTCATTTTAGGTTATCTCCATTTTAAAAATGAAATAAGTAGATAATCTAGTTCCAAACGCAATCCCAAACACCCCCTAAAACTCAACATTCAACACTGCAGAGTATGGGTGCAAACGAGCCGAGCTTTTATCAAGCTATTCAAGCTCGAGCTCAAGCTCGACTCGATCGAGCCGAGCTTTTATCGAGCCCAAGCCCGAGCTCAAGTCCAATAATATGGCTCAAAACATATAATGAGCCGAGCTCGAGCTTTTGATAGCACGGCTCGAGCTCTTATCGAGCTTTTCGAGCCTTAATAAAAAAACATTTATTTATGGTGGTGTATAAATCTTAGTGATTTATTTGTTTAATTTATAAAATTTCGAGTTTTTCAAGCTTTGCTCGAGTCCTTATCAAGCCGAGCTCAAGCCTTAACGGTTAAAGCTCGACGAGCTATCGAGCCGAGCTCGAGCCCACCTTTTATGTTTCGAGCCGAGCCCGAGCCCTGTTAAGCTCGAGCTCAGCTCGAATTGCAGAGCCTTATAAATCATTCTATTATCTTAAGTAATAATTCTCGAATTATTATGTTTATCCTACATCTTTTTCTGAGTCATTATCGCTAATCTTTTAATTACTAGGGTTGAGTTTTTGAAGCATAAAATCAAACACTTGAGCTACAACTATCTAACTTTTTTCTTCTTTTGAACGGTTAGTGGTTCACTTCTATTTTAATCTGTCCCTAAAAGGTCCATGACGAGACTCGAACCTGAGACCTGTCCAAGGATACAACTATCAAGTAATATAATTTTCATAACATAAAACATGAGTATACTTAACCCGTAATTCATATCTTACATTAAATAAAAAAAAATAAAAAAACTGACCTTTGATTAAGTGAGTAATAATGTTGTTGTTGAATATTGATCCACAGTAAAATGTAAATGTAAATATTTGGGTTTCAGATGAACAAGTGAGGGTTAACGTTTAAGATTGCACATTTGCACGCCACGCCTCAAGCTTGCTTTAGAAGCTTAAGTTTTTTTTTTTTTTTTTTTTTTTTTTTTTAAGATTTATGTAATAAATTAATGGGTTTTGCTAACAATAGCTTATGAGTTTTTCTTAAAACTTGTCATTTGTATAAAGAAATTTTTTCAAGAATAGTCCCTATCGTTTGCACTGAACATCAACTTTCGTCCCTATCTCAAAATAAATGCACCAGTCGTCCCTATCGTTTACAACTTGGATAAAAAATCGTCTCTATCTTGGATGGGAGTTAGTTTTCTCTGTTAAGTGATATGAAAGGAGGGGTATTTTAGACATTTACTTGTTTATTCTGCATATATACACTCACTTTCTTTTTTCTTTTATTTTTTTTTTCATTCTTCTCTCTCTCTCCCAGAGAGAGAGAGAGAGAGAGAGATGTGAGAGAGATGCCCGTGTGGAAGTATGGCAGATCTTGACAGGAACATGAACAAAAAGTACTGCTATTTGAGTTTTTAGCTAGGTTTGTACACGAATGAAAAAGGATAAGATAAGGACGTGAGCAGCAGTACACAAATATTTGTGCTCCATTCAAGTTTGTTGTGTGAAAGAGAAAGGGACACATCGTTTGTAGTTTGTCTTGAATCGAGATTCAGATCACAAGTTAGCAGATGGTGACTTGTGATAAACAAATAAAAACAGTGAAGACAAAAGGACGTGTGGTGTGATCTGCTCAAAAAAAAGGTAGCACGTTTAGACAAGTGGGTACATATGCAAAAGTATAACAATGACACGTGATAGGTGTAAAGCAAAGATACATATGGCACACGTGGGGATGCAAAAGTATAACAATGACACGTGATAGGAGTAAAGAAAAAACAAGTAAATGTCTAAAATACCCCTCCTTTCATATCTTTTTTTTGTAACCGTGATTTCCGACTCATTGGCCGACTAATCCACGGGGTTTGAGCCCACCGCCACACAGACTCAAACCAGGTAAAGCCCTCCCTTTTCAGGAGGTTGGCATGGCCACTCCAAGGTTGTTTGCACCTTGTGGGAATTGAACTTGAGACCTCACACACTCTGGAGTGATAGCCACAAATCTTTTTGCCACTAAGCCACCCTTGAGTGGTTCCCTCCTTTCATATCACTTAACGAAGAAAACTAACTCCCATCCAAGATAGGGACCATTTTTGATCCAAGTTGTAAACGATAGGGAGGACTGGTGCACTTATTTTGAGATAGGGACGAAAGTTCATGTTCAGTGCAAACGATAGGGACTATTCTTGAAATTTTTTCTTGTATAAAATTGCATTCAATGAACTTATTATTTTTATATTTATATATAGAAAAAATTTCAAGACTTGTCCCTATCGTTTACCCAGAATATCAAGTTTCGTCCCTAACTCAAAATAACTCCATGAATCGTCCCTATTTTTGAAGCTACGATGAAAATTTGTCCCTATTTTGGATGGGCGTTTATTTTTTTGTTAAGTGCTTTGAGGGGCTGGGTAATTTGGTCATTTACTTATTCTCTCATGCATTTATATATCCACCCACACGATGTCACACACATTCGTCCCTAACACTCAAACACCTACCCTTTGCAATAGTATAGTAGCAAAACCCTAAAATCTAAATCAAGAGATGGTTTTCTTCTCATGTGGTCGCGTTGCTACAATCAAGACTTCTTGGGCAGGTCGTCGTTTATATGCTTGCCCATTCCAAGGACCAACTTGTAGGTGGATTGATTGGGTTGATCCACCCATGTGTCCTCGTGTTGTTCAAATCATATATGGGTTGCTTAGGGCTAGAAATAGGCATGAAGCTTCGATCCAAGAACTTAGTAATGAAGTTTGTTTGCTAAAAAAATACTTATTGATTAGCTGGTTAGTGTTTGGTTTAGTTTTATTTTTTTCCAGATTGGCCTAAGAAAAATGTAAAGGCTAATCTGTTTATGTAAGATGGATTTTGGGGTTATGAATAAAAAATATTTTCCATCTCATCTAGAAGAAATGTTTTGTCGTGTTCATTTACTATGTGTTTGGTTTTGTAGGGAAGTAGTTGGGGGGTTGAAGGGCATTCAATTGCTATGAGTTAATTCCCAACCCCCTTAAATGTCTTATAAATACCAACTCCACACACCACTTATCCATCACCCTTTTCTATATCAAACCCTAACCCTAATTAAGATCTGAGATCAAAAAAATATCCAAAAAAATTGAGGTGAATGATTTGAGCGACTCTAGTAGTGGAGCTGTCTTTTGTCCCAATGGAGATGCTGAGTGGAAATCTACTGAAAAGGGGTGTGAAGGATCATCAAGGCTAAGACCACTTCCTCCCATTGGATTGGCCTCAAGGCCTAGGACTGCTGTTACCAGGGTTGTTGCTGAAAAGTTTAGGAGTGGGACTATTCCATCGGAAGTGCTAAATGGTATGGGTATGTTGATGAGGCTGAGTACCATGGTGATTCTCATTACTGGGAGACATGTGATGAGGATGAAGGTAATCCTTTTGCTGATTCCTTTTCCGAGGACATAGATGATGTTGATGATGAAAGCTTTGACTCACTTGAGTTCTATGAAGACACTCTTAAAGGCAAAGCAAAAACCCAGAAGAAGAAAGGTCCTGATGTCACCTATGTTGCCAGAAACATCATGAAAAGTCCAACTCCTATCTACAATGTTGTCTTAGGACTTGCCAACAACACAACTTGGTAACATATTGTGTCTAAGATAGGAAAGAGGGCTGCTGGTAACAAAGGGAAGGGGAAGGCAAAGGTTTGAAGCTTATGGTTGGATGTAGTCTTAATGGTTCTTAGTTTTTTCATGTGTTGTCTTATTTTCATCAACTTTCTTGTTATGTAATTGCTTGAACATCTAGTTTGACAACATCTGCATTTGAGAAAGATTGGCCAACATAGAAAAAATGCTTGAAGACAATGTTATGTTTACTTTCATTTGCTTTTTTAATCTCCCTAATCTTCTTTCTCCTGATATGCTCAATCCCCCTCTGAATTTGTTCCACTATCAAATTGGTCATTATCAATTACATTTACCTCACTTGGATCTAAATCAAGAACCACTTGTACCTCCTTTACATGCCTAACCCACTCTACATCCGTATCTATGTTAAAGTGATAATCAGCCATGTTTACATTTACCTCTTCTAAAAATGTTTCTTCATCTACAAAGTAATCCTCATCATCCTCTGAATCAGTATCATCATTGTCTGTACTATTTTCCTCCTCATCCCCAAACAATGCTTGCCCCTCAAACAATGTTTCTGTTGGTTCATTATTGACCACCCTATCCCTTTCTTGTTCATTTACCACCCTATCACTTTCTGGTTCATTCACCACCCTGTCTCTATCTTGTTTACTAATGCCCACCCTATCAAATGTTTCTGTCATATTGTCCTCAAATTGATCAAATTCATAATTCATGTTCAACAAGTCTTCATATATGGTTTCAACAGTCTCATGGTCATTAGGCAAAGGCTGATTGTTAGAGGGTGTGGGAGATGAGGTAGAAGGCTGATTGTTGGAGGGTGTGGGAGTTGAGGTAGAAGGCTGATTGGTAGAGGGTATGGGAGTTGAGGTAGAATGCTGTTGGGTGGAGGGTGTAGGAGTTGAGGAAGAATGATGTTAAGTGGAGGATGTAGGAGTTGAGGTAGAAGGTTGTTTGGTGGAGGGTGTAGGAGTTGAGGTAGAATGATGTTGAGTGAAGGGTGTAGGAGTTGATGTAGAATGTTGTTGGGTGGAGGGTGTAGGAGTTGAGGTAGAAGGCTGTCTGGTGGAGGGTGTAGGAGTTGAGGTAGAAGGCTGTCTGGTGGAGGGTGTAGGAGTTGAAGTAGAAGGTTGTTGGGTGGGGTATGTTAAATACGATACATTCTTAGGGATCAAACTAGGGGTTATCTCCTCAATAACAACAGTGCTAGAAGGAGGGGGAAAGCATATGTGTCTAACACAGTCTCTAGGTGTTCACAGTATACTATAATTAGTTTGTTGTTAGGGATATACTTAGCTAACCCAATAACATCTTGATCATTACCTAAAGCTCTCAATCCCACATCAAGGTCAGTCCCATGAATCATAAAATGATAGTATATAGGTTCCTGTTTCACATATCCTAATTGCCACATTACAGCATTTAACTCAAGAACTGAAAACCTATCTATATCAACCCATTCGACATAACTAACTAACCATTTACACATCTCCTTCTATTATTAATAGAAATGATCTTACCAGCATGATGTATTTTAAGGGTAAACAGAGCAGTATCCTTTGCTGCAAAATGCAATTGACAAAAATAATTAAATATGCATAATTACTTCAATTACATTTTGATTAAACTAATTTGTACATAAACCCTAACAAAGCTGTAAAATTAAAAAAAATTTGGTCAAATTGATTAATTGGTCTTACCGTATTCAATAGGCATTTTGTAAGGTCCAAATGCCTCTTTAATCTTCCAACCAGTACCATCCATTTTTGGGGAAAAAACCACAGGGATTGAATTAGGATTTTTTAGCAGTTCACTAATAGAGGGAATTGAGTTTGAGTATGAGTGTGTGTGATCGTGTGTGTGTAAAAAGGTATCTGTTGATATAAATGCATGGGAGAATAAGTAAAAGACCAAATTACCCTGCCCCTTAAAGCACTTAATGAAAAAAATAAACGCCCATCTAAAATAGGGACGAATTTTGATAGTTGTTTCAAAAATAGGAACGATTCATGGAGTTATTTTGAGTTAGGGACGAAACTTAATATCCTGGGTAAACGATAGGGACGAATCTTGAATTTTTTTCTTATATATATTTAAATATTAAAATTATGGAAAGTGTAGTTAAACATGAAATGATTTATCATAATTAAATGTAAAATTATCAATTAGGTTATTTAAACATGGAAAGTTTTATGTTAATTAAATGTTTAATTTCAATTATAGTAACCTTAAAAACAACCCATAGGGCCGTTGTTAGCAAAACTCTTAAATAATATTAAGGAAATTTCGCAAAATGTCTTTTTCTTAAGGGGTGTTTGTGTTTTTTTTCCTCTTGACTTTAAGTTTTTCGTAAATACCTCGAGGTAATTGAGGCATCCGAGGCAACCAAGGCAAACAAATCACTAATGGAAGGGCTAAAGACAAGGCAAACAAATCAATAATGGAAGGGCTAAAGACAAGGCTAGGGCGTGATAGGAACGGATGGGCGGATGAGCTCCAAACGTACTTTGGGCACACAAGACCTTGTTGAAAACAAGCAATGGGGAAACTCCATTAAACCTCACGTATGGAAGTGAGGTAGTGATCCCTGCGGAGATTGGCATGCCAACCCATCGGGCGTTGATGATCAAAGACGAAGAGGCCAACAATGAAGAGCTCAGACTCAACATAGACCTATTTTAAGAAAGAAGGGAGTCCACAGCCATCCGGGAGGCCAAATACAAGAAAAAAATGGAGCAATACTACAATAAGCGAGTCATAGCCAAGTCCTTCAAGGTAGGAAGCTATGTCTACAGAAGAAATGAAGCTAGCTGTGTGGAAAATCCAGGGAAGTTGAGCCCAACATGGGAAGGTTCCTACAAAGTGACAGAGGCATACATGAACGGTTCATACAAATTGGAAATAGTTAATGGCAATACAGTACCACGAATTTGGCATGCAATCAATTTAAGGGAATGCCATGTGTAGGCTGACATTTGAACTTATCATGTTGTTGTAACATTTGAATGTTGAACTCAATGAAAGCTACCTCTAAGTTATGGAGTAGCAATTTTCCATCTTATGATAAAGGAGTGCTAAACATAAGTTAAAAGTGGCCCCCCGAAAGGCCAATCACCTTCGATAGGAATGTGTGGCCAATATTTACCACCACCCTTTTAAATGAACAAACACATAAGTGGCTCCACGTAGTCAATGTTCCTAGATAAATAAAAAGCGGCTCTATGTAATTGATATCTAAACTAAAATAGGCAAAGCATAAGCGACCTCGAAGGAAGGCTCGCAACCTCCAAAATCGAAAAATATGGTCGATGTCTATGGAAGGGGAATAAAGGATTAGGTGGCTCCGGGTGGAACTTAGATCCCTCCACCTGATATATGTAGTCAATATTCCGCAACCAAAATTGGGAGTTAGATAAATATTCAAGTGGCTCCGGAGGACACGTGATTCCTCCCGGCCGATCTATGTAGCCAAGGTTCACTCCTTGTATGGTAAAATGAATATAGGCCAAAGTGCCTACAAGGGCATAAATGCAAGGCAAAGAACATATAAAAACATAAGATAAGGCATAAGCAAAATGACACAGCGGGCAAGACATACAAATATAGCTAAGTGTTATAACAAGGACACATAAGGCCGTAGGGCCATCTGTTATTACAGACAGAAACAGGAGTACTAATGCAAATTAAAGTAAGTTGCTAAGAGCACCCGGAGTGGTGGCACCGTGGGGTGCCAAACCCACGACGTTGGCCGCGTGTTGAGTCTGACGAAGCCCAAAACCCACGGCGTGGGTGGTGGAAGTGAGTCAACCCACGGGGCGTGGTGGTGATTTTGTGAGTGTGAGTTGGATGTTTTTTCCAAGTGACCCTCAAGTGATGACTCCCCTGTTTTTCCAAGTGAATGTGAGTGTGGGTTTCGCTAACGTGGCACCCAAAAAACCCATCACTTGGAGTGATGGTTCCTAGCCCTCTAAGCAGAGGCACAATCATGTGGCAAAGGCCCTTGGCCGGGAGTAACTTCTCCATCTGGAATGACATTTTGAAGCTCCATGGGACTCTTGAAGCAGGATCATGAGACCTTTGTCCACGTATGGATACTTCTTTACAAATAAAGCATTGTAAGCCTCCACCAAACTGGTTTCCATAACGGAAGAGTCAACCTCTGAGGCCTCGGCCAAGATGGAAGCCACCTCCTCCTCTGTCCTGCCACGGTTCACAGCTTGCATGAAACCCAAAGAAAGAGCAAGACTTCCTTGTGTAAGTGGTGCCTCGAGTGGCCCTAGTCTCAGCGCTGTGAGAGTCGCCGGCCGTCGCGTCCTCTCAAGCAGCCTTCTCTACGGCACGCCTCTGTTTCCTCTCTCGGTCAGCAATTACCCTTGAGTTAACTTGCTCAGCCTGCTCCATAGAAATAGTTTTTGCAGGGATGGGAGCACCCTGAGGAAAAGGAGGTGTAGTATGGGTAGCAATAACCGTGCCCTACGGCAAAGGGTTCCCTTGACGAATAGCCACGCCTGAGAAGCGGGGAATCCTTTGAAACTCAGCCATAGTAATATCTACAAAAACAAGAAAGAAAGTTAGGCGGTGCATAAGATACGAAAGGCCAAACAAAAAAAATGAAGAAAAAAAAACATTACTCTCCCAGTCGGCCGTTGAAGGAGCAATAAAAACCTGGATGCCTCCAAATGTAAGTAAGACGACCAACATATAGAAGGCTAGAGTATGGCTTGCGAAGAGGAATAACAAATTCACAAAGTTTCTTTACATCTAGCGGATTATACTCAGAAAGCCTAGGAAGAGGGTCGGCCACACTAGAGTCATGATGCATCCAAGGCATGGAAATAGGAGTGGCCCTTCGATCAACAATAAAAAAGAGACCTTTCCATCCCTTCAAACCCGTAGGGCCATCTTTAAGGAAAGGACGATAGGGTTTGGAGCCTCGGCTCTGAAAAGAAAACCAATCACCCACCTTGCAAAGTTTGTAGAAAAGGCGAAACAACGGCACCGAAGGATCAATACCCAAGCTATGACAAATAGATTTCAAAAAGAGTGGCTTTATTTATACCAATGGGCACCAATTGTGAGATATGTACACCAAAGTGCTCAACAACGCGAAGGAAGAAAGAAGAAAAAGGGATGCAAAGGCCCCCTTATCGAAATGATGAACATAAAGACCAATAAGATGAGAAGGGAGTTCATTCATGTGAAAGTTAAGGGGAGGTGCAGACAGTTTAAGATCCAAAGGGATCTGATAAGCATCAACCACGCGCCGCACATGATCTACATTTAAGTCAAATGTATAGAGGTGTATGTCAAACTTTGGCATCACCTGAGCCTCATTAACAACGTCACGTTGCTCTTGATTTGGGAGACCCAGCTATATAGACCCATCAGAGGACATAACGACAGGCCGGGGAGAACCAAGGAAAGGAAGGAAAAAGAAAGCAAATAAAGAAAGAAGGAAAAGACACACTTGGAGGGAAGGATGTACCTCACGGCTCTCGACGGTAAAAAAAAGAAGTAGGTAAGAAGTGAGAAGAAAAGGGGGCTATTTATAGAGAGCCAGGGGTCACTCAAAGGTCACCTCAGGAACAGTGGGTACACGTGGTGTAGCAACAACCACATGATACGCAAGTGGTGGACAGCTGGCAGACAGGATGTAGAAACATTTAATTAGGCGCGACTATCCATAATTTTACTAGGGTAATATGAGGGTAGGTGCGACCTTTGAATATTTAAAATTTTTGTTTTTTTTTAAAAGTTATTATTAAAAGACGGAAAAAAAGAAGAAAGAAAAAAAGGACGAAGGAAAAGGCAATACGACTTAAAGTATTGGACCACCAATATTTCATATTGATAATCCAATACTGGGGGGACATGTTCGCGTATCTGGCCGTTCGGCCATATTCATATAGGCCATATTCTACAAGCAAGAGTGGCCTTGCGGACCTGGCAGTCCGGCCCACCTGCCAAGAGCACGGGTCTAGAGGGTATCCTTAAAAGTAGTGCCATAACATTGGGAAGGAGCGGCGCACCTTATTATCCAGGGGACTCTCGTATGTCACCCGGATTGAGGGTTGACTCGCCTACATACCTCAAAAGCAGAGAAGATTCCCTTGGGAACAATCAACACACCTTATTATCCAAGGACCTCACATTAGCTGTTGGACCAAAGACTGGCCTGTCAGGTCACAAGGCTCAAGGAGAACAATCTCCAAGAAGGTACAGTAAGTTACAATATTCCAGCATTATAAATACCCCCTTGTATTCAATGTAGGTTAGACATTCTCACACAGAGATTCTCACACACACATTTATTACACGTACTTTTTACATACTTTGGCCATCCGACTCTCGATAGATTCTTACTCTCACACCGGAGTTGGTCTCGGGCCTCCCACCCGAGGCAAGATAACGTGTGCTATTCTTTTATAGGCTTGTGAATAAGATAGTCCAGGCGGCCCAGATGCGTATTCGGCCCATTCAGTGGCCCAGCGAACTTTTGCATCTACAATCCGCGTACTTCATCAGCGGATATCTGATAACTATTTTTTTATGAATAAATGTTACACTTTTATTCATCAATTTTGTATTAAAATTAAAGTTAAAATTATAAAAAGTTAAATCTAAACAAATAAACTCACTAAAAATAAAAAAACTAAAATTGAATCAAAATATATCAAAATTAATATTGAAATAAAGAGCGCGTAATTTTATAAAATATAGTGAAATTAGATTATAGAAAAAAATTAAAATAGTATTTCAATTTAAACAAAGTTTTTTAATAATCTTTTATAAAAGTTGTTAGAAAAGTTTGTTATAAAAAAATATATAAATGAGATTGATTTCTAAATTAAAAAATATTGAAAACTAATTTTTTAAAATCTTCTAAAAATAAAAAGAGTAAATATTCTATAAAATAATATAGATGATACTCATATAAAAAAGCTATTATTATCAAACAAAACAAATTTATTCAAAATCAAACCATTCCTTTATTCCGGTGAAAAAAAACACACTAACCAAATATTTACCTCAATTATTTACATTTTTTTGTTCAAAGTTTACTAGTTTTTTTTACATCTTTTTGTTTTATTCGAAAGTAAAAGTAAAAGAAAAACTAGTCTAACTTTAAGTAGTAACTTGAAATGATTTATGATCGTGCCCAAAGAGAAAACAAAGATAATGGCAAAACTAAATAGGAGTGGCCTTTCGATCAACAAGAAAAAAGAGACCTTTCCATCCCTTCAAACCCGTAGGGCCATTTTTAAGGAAAGGACGATAGGGTTTGGAGCCTCGGCTCTGAAATGAAAACCAATCACCCACCTTGCAAAGTTTGTAGAAAATGCGAAACAACGGCACCGAAGGATCAATATCCAAGCATGGAAATAGGAGTGACCCTTCGATCAACAAGAAAAAAGAGACATTTCCATCCATTCAAACCCGTAGGGCCATCTTTAAGGAAAGGACAATAGGGTTTGGAGCCTCGGCTCTGAAAAGAAAACCAATCACCCACCTTGCAAAGTTTGTAGAAAAGGCGAAACAACGGCACCGAAGGATCAATACCCAAGCTATGAAAAATAGATTTAAAAAAGAGTGGCTTTATTTATACCAATGGGCACCAATTGTGAGATATGTACACCAAAGTGCTCAACAACGCGAAGGAAGAAAGAAGAAAAAGGGATGCAAAGCCCCCCTTGATCGAAATGATGAACATAAAGATCAATAAGATGAGAAGGGAGTTCATTCATGCGAAAGTTAGGGGGAGGTGCAGAAGGTTTAAGATCCAAAGGGATCTGATAAGCAGCAACCACGCGCCGCACATGATCTACATTTAAGTTAAATGTATAGAGGTGCATGTCAAACTTTGGCATCACCTGAGCCTCATTAACAACGTGACGTTGCTCTTGATTAGGGAGACCCAACTATAGAGACCCATCAGAGGACATAACGACGGGCTGAGAGAACAAAGGAAAGGAAGGAAAAAGAAAGCAAATAAAGAAAGAAGGAAAAGACACACATAGAGGGAAGGATGTACCTCACGTCTCTCGACGGTAAAAAATAAGAAGAAGGTAAGAAGTGAGAAGAAAAATGGGCTATTTATAGAGAGCCAGGGGTCACTCAAAGGTCACCTCAAGAACAGTGGGTATACGTGGCGTATCAACAACCACATGATACGCAAGTGGTGGACAGCTGGCAGACAGGATGCAGAAACATTTAATTAGGCGCGACTATCCATAATTTTACTAGGGTAATATGAGGGTAGGTGCGACCTTTGAATATTTAATTTTTTTGTTTTTTAAAAGTTATTATTAAAAGACGGAAAAAGAAGAAAGAAAAAAAGGACGAAGGAAAAGGCAATACGACTTAAAGTATTGGACCACCAATATTTCTTATTGATAATCCAATACTAGGGGGACATGTTCGCGTATCTGGCCGTTCGGCCATATTCATATAGGCCATCTTCTAGAAGCAAGAGTGGCCTTGCGGACCTGGCAGTCCGGCCCACCGACCAAGAGCACGGGTCTAGAGGGAATCCTCAAAAGTAGTGCCATAACATTGGGAAGGAGCGGCGCACCTTATTATCCAGGGGACTCTCGCATGTCACCCGGATTGAGGGTTGACTCACCTGCATACCTCAAAAGCAGGGAAGATTCCCTTGGAAACAATCAACACACCTTATTATCCAAGGACCTCACATTAGTTGTTGGATCAAAGACTAGACTGTCCGGTCACAAGGCTCAAGGAGAACAATCTCCAAGAAGGTACCATAAGCTACAATATTCCAGCATTATAAATACCCCCTTGTATTCAATGCAAGTTAGACATTCTCACACAGAGATTCTCACACACACATTTATTACACGTACTTATTACATACTTTGGCCATCCGACTCTCGATAGATTCTTACTCTCACACCGGAGTTGGTCTCGGGCCTCCCACCCGAGGCAAGATAACGTGTGCTATTATTTTATAGGCTTGTGAATAAGATAGCCCAGACGGCTCAGATGCGTATTCGGCCCATTCAGTGGCCCAACGGACTTTTGCATCTACAATCCGCATACTTCATCAGCGGATATCTGATAACTATTTTTTATGAATAAATGTTACACTTTTATTCATCAATTTTGTATTAAAATTAAAGTTAAAATTATAAAAAGTTAAATATAAACAAATAAACTCACTAAAAATAAAAAAAACTAAAATTGAATCAAAATATATCAAAATGAATATTGAATTAAAGAGCGCGAAATTTTATAAAACATGGTGAAATTAGATTATAGAGAAAAAATAAAAATAAATATTGTAATTTAAACAAAGCTTTTTTAATAATTTTTTACAAAAGTTGTTAGAAAAGTTTGTTATAAAAAAATATATATAAATGAGATTGATTTCTAAATTAAAAAATATTAAAACTAATTTTTTTTAAAACTTCTAAAAATAAAAAGAGTAAATATTCTATAAATAATATAGATGATACTCATATAAAAAAGCTATTATTATCAAACAAAACAAATTTATTCAAAATCAAACCATTCTTTATTCCGATTCCGGTGATAAAAACACACTAACCAAACATTTACCTCAATTTTTTACATATTTTTGTTTAAAGTTTAGTTTTTGGTCAAGGTTTACTAGTTTTTTACCCCTAGTTTTTTACATCTTTTTGTTTTATTCGAAAGTAAAAGTAAGAGAAAAACTAGTCAACTTTAAGTTGTAACTTGAAATGATTTATGATCGTGCCCAAAGAGAAAACAAAGATAATGGCAAAATTAAATAGGTATTATTAACCTTATTTTTAGGGATGTAAATGAACCGGATAAATACCAACGGAGTTCATTTGTTTAGTTTTAGCCAGAAAAATAAACAAACAGCTTAAACATACAAAGTTTTTTGTACATGTTCGTTTATTAAAAAATTAGGTTACTCATGTTCGTTTATATTCGTTCATTAAGACACTAAACGAACATGAACGAGGGAACATAAGTTTACAAAAATATACACAAAATTATGTTTTATAAGTGTTGTTTTGTTTAAATAAAGCAGTTTAAAACCTACATAATAAAAAGTTACGATAGACAGGGATGGAGCTAGGGGGTTCCCGCGGGTGCCCGTGACCCCTATGGATTTTTTTGTGTAGTGTTAATTTGTGAAAAAACATCGATTTTTTTAAATATATCTTAAATGCACCCAGAACGTGTTTTTACCGTTCATTTCAATTCACTTTTTACATATGTTATATTACTGTTTAAGAAAATTTGTGCACCCGGTCATGTTTCGTCCTGGCTTCATCCCTGGTTTCCGCGGGTGCCGTGTGACCCTATGGATTTTTTGTGTTGTGTTAATTTGTGAAAAAAACATCGATTTTTTTCTAAATATATCTTAAATGCACCCAGTTAATCGGAACGTGTTTCTACCGTTCATTTCAATTCACTTTTTACATATGTTATATTACGGTTCAGGAAAATTTGTGCATCCGGTCATGTTTCGTCCTGGCTTCGTCGAACATAAACATATATATGATCATACACGAACGAATAATCGGACGTTCACGAATATAAATGAACGAACAAAACTTTTGTTCATGTTCGTTTATTTAACTAAATCGACATAAAATGTTGTTCATTTTCGTTCATTTAATAATCAAGGTATAATTTAATTATCTTCTTCCAAATGGTCACTTATTGAATCATTATTTACAAAATTTTTGTTCGTGTTCATTTATTTAACTAAATCGATGTTTAATGTTGTTCATTTTCGTTCATTTAATAAATAAACTAATATATACGAACATTTTACCAAACGGTTCATGAAATGGTTCGTATGCAATCGTTTCGAAACAGTTGAAGATGAAAAGAAAACGAGAAGAAAATGAATCATTAGGGTTTTGGAATGACCTAAGTATTAAGCTCTTGAAATTCCGTAACTTGCACTGACATAAAATTTCATTAACGTATATGCTATGATATATATTCCAAATTAAAGAAGGAAGCACATCATCCATGGATGGCAGCTCAATCTTTAGTCCTTACACTGTCCTCGACGTCGTCGACGATGATGATCCCATATCCGACGAAAAGTATGCTGAACAACTCCAACTTCATGAAACACTCGTGTTCTCCTCAGCTTCACGTGCATCCAGCAGCAAGACGTCGCCAATCGTGGTACTAGATAGCCATGCTTCACGTGCATCAGCTTCATCCAGCCCCAAGACGCCTTTCGTGATATTAGATAGCGAAAATGCAGTACATGCATTTGAGTCTAGCAAGAAAGCTGACCGATTCTGTGACATTTGCATGGACGCAAAGACTGAATCTGAGATGTTTCGTAACACCAAAGTTTGCGGGCATATGTTCTGTTTTGATTGCATTAGTGGACATGTAGCAGCCAAGATCCAAGTAAACATAACTAAAGTGCCGTGTCCTGACCCAAATTGCAGAGGGATAATAGGGCCTGAAGCGTGTCGTTTAATTGTTCCAAGAGAAGTATTGGAACGATGGGAGGACGCTTTGTGTGAATCTCTTATCTTAGGGGCTGAGAAATTTTACTGTCCGTTTAAAGATTGTTCTGCGCTGTTAGTTGATGATAGTGGAGGCGCTGTGACATCATCAGAATGCCCACATTGTAACAGATTGTTTTGCGCCCAGTGTAAGGTGACGTGGCATTCAGGGATAAGTTGCAGCGATTATCAGAGTTTGAGAAAGGACGAAAGAGACCCGAGTGACCTTATGTTGAGGGATCTTGCCAAGAATAAGAAATGGGCGAGATGCCCAAGTTGCAAGTTTTACGTCGAAAAAATCAGTGGTTGTGACCACATTTCTTGCAGGTTAGACGATAAACTTCATTGTTCGGCGTGTTTCTATTTTATCTCTTTTTGATAAAATTATTTTGGAGGTTAACTGATCAGTACTAACCAGCGAGTTAATGGTTTATGTTTTTTCTTTTTTTACGCAGGTGTGGACATAGTTTTAATTATAACACGAAGATATAGTAGAGTGTTGCGAATCATGATTTATTAAATAGGACGAGGCATTCCTTTGTCACGAGGAGGCATGGTTTACTTAATAGGAGGAGGCATGTTTGAATAATGATTTGCGTCTCGAATGAAATGATCAAGAAGGTGTGGATATCATGTTTGTCACGAGTGTGGAAAGAAGCACGATGGAGCTCATTTAAGCTAAAGACCCGCACTTAAAAATCTAATAGGAGGAGGCATTTCTTTGTGTTTTAACTTCATAGAAACCTTTAATTACTTCAGTTTTGTCGATGGATGTTTTTATCTAAGAATCGACTCTTAAGTTCTGTTCATCGGCTGTCATATGGAAATTCAGATAGCAAATGTCATATTATATCAATTTCTCCTAGGATTAGCTAAAAGGGATATTGAAAGTATGTAACTATTTTATGTGATCTTGCGAAAACAAAGATCAAATGAGCAAAATGTATGCAACTATTTTATGTGATCTTGCGCTCAGTGTAAGGTACCATGATTTGCAGGGATGGACTCCGAGGAGTATCAAAGCTGGATCAAAAAAGGAAAATTGCACGGAGTGACAATATGCTGATGGATCTTGCCAAACCCAAGAAATGGAAGAGGTGGCCAAACTGCACCTTTCCTGTCGAAAATACCATACAAAACCATTCGATGTGCACATTCAGCGGATTACTTATTTTTGCTTTATGTTGTGGCCAGGTGTGGGTATCATCATTTAATATCTTAGTGAGCCAACATGAATATCTCATTTTATAATGAGCAAACACAAACAAGAAAATTTTCCGTCTAAGTATTGAGTTCTCATATGTCTAGTTAAAACCAAACGAACGAACATGAACAAGACTCCGTTCCAATTCCGGTTCGTTTGCATCCCTAACAATGCATTATCTTGTCTTAGTACGTGCAAGCATATATAGATGAAGAAATACTGTATTATCAAACCAAATAAGAAGGGTGATCACAAACACTATAGTACACCAAAGCATTGTTTCATCTTATGATCGGCGATCCATGAAAGACTTCAGACTCAAGATAGGATAATGAAATGGTGTAGAATCACTTTAAACAGCTTTACTAACAGGCCTCTTTTGCTACAAAGGTAAACTATAATGATAAAACTGTATCACCTCAGAGTTCATCACACAGTTTAGCATCCATGAGACATCGTCACTGCAGAAACCTTGTTACTAATTTCCCTCTGGAAGGTGATTTGCGAGTAAACTGTAGCTACATTTCCCCCTTGAAGGGCCCAACCATCTCTATTATTTCATTCATCTGAAACTGAGCAATGAATCTAATGTGATTGCGTATATTCTTACATATTGTCTCAGTGCTTCTTGTTTTGAAATAGTTTAACATTCCTTTCTCGCCAGAAAACACGGGTCTTCTTATGATATTGCCAATATTACTGTTACATTGCATACTACTCAGGAACCCCGCAGCATGTTACCAGTATTGTTTATGCACCATTTCATTATCCTATCTTGAGTCTGAAGTCTTTCATGGATCACCGATCATAAGATGAAACAATGCTTTGGTGTCATATTGGCACCTCCTTGATCATTTCATTTCCTTCAAGAAAATCAGAAGGGGCGATAAAAATCCTAGGAGATGTTCATATAATATGACATTTGCTATATACAATTTCCATATAACAGATAATCAGAACTTAAGAGTCGATTCTTTGATAAAAACATCCATCTACGAGACGGAAAAATATTTGCCTTAGAAGTCTTGCCATAGAGGCAGCCAAAGAAGTTAACAACGATTACACAATTTAATGTAATTAAAGGTTTTGATGAAGATAAAACACAAAGAAATGTCTCCTCCTATTAAAGATTTTGAAGTGAGGGTCTCTAACTTAAATGAGCTCCATCGTACTTCTTCCGACACTCGTGACAAACATGATATTCGCACCTGCTTGATCATTTCATTCGAGACGGAAATCATTAAGTAAATCATTATTCAAAACATGTCTCCTAGCCTCCTCCTATTTAGAAAACCATGATTCCAAACAGGCCTCCTCGGCCTATTAAACAAACCCAGCCTCCTTGTGACAGAGAAATGCCTCCTCCTATTAAGTAAATCATGATTGAAAACATGCCCGTTTATGTTACTGTTATAACAAAAAACATGTCCACACCTGCATAAAAAAACATAATGCATTAACTCGCTAGTACAGTAGTACTGATCGGTTAACCTCCAAAATAAGTTTATTGTCTAACCTGCAATGAATGGCGTCACAACCACTGATTTTCTCGACATAAAAGTTGCAATTTGGGCATCTCGCCCAATTCTTATTCTTGGCAAGATCCCTCAACATAAGGTCACTCGGGTCTCTTTCGTCCTTTCTCAAACTCTGATACTCGCTGCAACTTATCCCTGAATGCCACGTCACCTTACACTGGGCACAAAACAATCTGTTACAATGTGGGCATTCTGATGATGTCACAGCGCCTTCACCATCATCGACTAACAGCGCAGAACAATCTTTAAACGGACAGTAAAACTTCTCAGCCCCTAAGATAAGAGATTCACACAAAGCGTCCTCCCATCGTACCAATACTTCTCTTGGAACAAATGAACGACACGCTTCAGGTCCTATTATCCCTTTGCAATTTGGGTCAGGACACCGCACTTTAGTTATGTTTTCTTGGATCTTTGCTGCTACGTGTCCACTAATGCAATCAAAACAGAACATATGCCCGCAAACTTTGGTGTTTCGAAACATTTCAGATTCAGTCTTTGTGTCCATGCAAATGTCACAGAATCGATCAGCTACTTGGCTAGTCTCAAATGCATGTGAATCTTGGTCATCTAATATCACGACTGGCGTCTTGGGGCTGGATGAAGTCGATGCACGTGAAGCTTGGCTATCTAATATCACAACTGGCGTCTTGGAGCTGGATGAAGTCGATGCACGTGAAGCTTGTCCATCTAGTATCACGATTGACGGCGTCTTGCTGCTAGATGCACGAGAAGCTGATGAGAACACGAGTGTCTCATGAAGTTGGAGTTGTTCAGCATACTTTTCGTCGGATATGGGATCATCATCATCATCGATATCGATAACGATGTAAGGATTAGAGACTGAGCCGCCATCCATGGATGATGTGCTTCCTTCTTCGATTTGGATATAAATCATATCATACGTTAATAAAAATACTTAGGTCATTCAAATATCAAAATTACAAAAAACAGAAATGAACTACATTGTATCATAACAAACAAACTAGTAGTAAAACAATTAACTAAATATAAAAAGTACTTTATTATAGAGTATAAATTATTATTTACATAGTAGTAACACCTCTCACACTCTCTCTTTAACTTGGTGTTTGATACTTGTTTTATTTGATTGATTCCGTTTGTTCGTTGGTTGTTCTTTCTTTATTTTCACCCTTTTATTGGATCCCCACCCTTTGCCTTGCCCTTGACCTGCCACCCTTGGTGGTTTGGAAGCCTGGGAACTTTGTTGGCTTTGGACTAAGTTATTTTTTGACTTGTTGACCTGTCACCATGTCTGAGCATGATGATACTGACACTGAGAGTGTAACTGATCAAGTTACACTTATCAGTAAGCTTGATTTAAGTGACCCTTTGCATTTACACCCTAATGATTCAGCTGTCTTGACTGTTGTCATTGTTAAACTTAAGGGAACTGAAAACTATCAGATTTGGGTTAATGCCATGTTACTTGCTTTGGAAGGTAAAAACAAAACTGGTTTTATTGATGGGTCTTGTAAAAGATCAATTACTAATGAAGTTTTAGGAAAACAGTGGGACAGGGTGAATGCTGTTGTTTTGGGATAGATTCTTAACTCTATTTCCGAGGAACTTTTTATTGGTCAATTTTTTTCAAAAAAGGCTAAACATGTTTGGAAAGAACTTAAAGAGACTTATCATAGGTCTGTTATTTTTAATTTGCATCACAAGATTAATACATTGAAGCAAAATGGGTCTAATCTGTCTGATTATTATCATAAGTTGAATGCCTATTGGAAATAATATGATGCCATGATTGAGTTACCTGCTTGTGTGTGTTCTGCTTCTAATGAGTTTAAAAAGCATAATCAATTGTTGAAGTTAATGCAATTTTTGATGGGGTTGGATGATTCTTACATGACTATAAGAAGTTCTATTTTGTCTAGATAGAATCTCCCTGATGTTAAGGGGGCATATGCCATCATTTCTAGTGAGGAATCTCACAGGGTGCCTTCTGTTGGTGGTTCTGGGTCCTCTCAAAGGACTCAAAACTCTGCTTTTTTCTTTAATGGGCCTGCTAGAAACAATACTCAAAGACCTCAGAACCCTCAAAGTTCACAAGCTAGTAATTTCAGACCTAACCCTAGAAACAATGGCAATTTTAGACCTAGTTCTAGCACCACTGGTTTTAGACCTAATGCTCCTAACAACAATGGGTATAGACCTAATGGTAATAGTAATGCTGAAATTGTTGTGAAAATTGTGGTTATAATGGTCACACTATTGATAGATGCTTTAAAATCATTGGTTATCCTAGTGACTTTGGAAAAAGAAAGGGGGGGGGGCAAATTTTTAAAGGGAAAAATGTCTCTAACAATTCTGTTGGGACACCTTCTTCTTATGGGTTCACTGATGAACAATTGACCACTTTGCTCTCTCTTATTAAGGATAACAAAAGCTTGCTAATGATTCTCAAAAGGTGGTTCATGCCAATATGGCAGGTATTTATTTCAACAACAGGAAAGTAATGATAATTTTGAGAGATTTTTTTGTTCTAGCACTAACATCAAATCTAAACTGCCTTATAAAGGGAAGGTTGTTGATTCTGGGGCAAATCAACATATGACCAATAATGAATCTGACTTGGACAATGTTTTTGATATTTCACAGTTAAACATTAAAGTGGCTCATCCCAATGGGACTGAAGCTATCATTTCTAAAATTGGTAACCTCAAACTTTTAAATGGGCTTGTTTTATTTGATGTTCTTGTGATCCCTGATTATTGTTTCACTCTTATCTCTGTTCATATACTTGCTAAGGATAATAAAGTCTTGGTTGTTTTTTATGAGAATAAATGTTTTTTTATGAATCAGGATTTGAATCACCAAACTGTTTTAGGGAATGGTAGACAATGTGGTGGTCTTTACTATTTAGATATAGAAGGTACTAAGATTGTCCATAATTTCTGTGTGCCTACTTGTTCTCTTTCTAAACATGACTGACATATTAGATTAGGTCACCCTGATTTATGTGAAATATGTCAAAGAGCTAAATAAACTAGAGAACTATTTCCTTTAAGTGATCATAAAACTAAAGTTCTTGGTGATCTTGTTCATTTAGATTTGTGGGGTCCTTATAGGGTGACCAGTCACACTGGTCATAGGTATTTCTTGACTGTTGTGGATGACTATACAAGGGTTGTTTGGGTGTATTTGATCAAAAGTAAAGATGAAGTTGGGACTTATATTGAATTTTTTTTCAATCTGCTAAAAAATCAGTTTAAAAGAAATGTCAAAATCTTTAGAAGTGACAATGGAACTGAATTTGTTAATTATTTTTTTCAAAACTTTTGTCATAATCAATGGATTATACACCAGACCTCTTGTCCCTACACTCCACAACAAAATGGGGTTGCTGAAAGAAAACATATGCATCTGCTTAATGTTACTAGATGCCTTATGTTTCAGGGGGGAATACCTTTAAGATTCTGGACTGAATGCATTATAACTGCTACTTATCTTATTAACAGATTGCCTTCTTCTGTGCTAAATGGTAGATCTCCTTATGAGATGATTTATAATTCATCCCCAAACCTCTCTCACATTAGGACTTTTGGATGTCTTTGTTTTGCTACTATTTTAAATAGTCATGAAAATCGTCCAGTAGGTCTGAAAAGTATGTTATGATGGGTTTTTCTAGTTCTCAAAAGGGTTACAAGCTTTATAGTCTTGACAGACATCAATTTCTTGTTTCTAGAGATGTCAAATTTTTTGAATCCATTTTTCCTTTAAAGATGGTGTTTTGAATAAAAACAATAATAATGAAGAGTTTGATGCTTTCCAAAATGATAATGCTTTGAACTTTTTTGACTTAGATAACCCTGAGCTACCCTATGATGATGAGAGAGTAACAAATGCACATAATGATGACCATGGGTCACCAAGTGCTAGCAGCCCACCCATGAGTCTAGGTGACAGTGGACACATTGCCTCAGGCAATGGTACCATAGATGCCAGCTCAGATGGGAATGAGGCTGCCACACTTGATGATAATCATAATTCTGGGTCATTTGGAATTTAACCCAAGTCTTCCCTCTCATGATCAAAGCATGGGAGAAAACTTGGGTGATAATTCTAATTTTAAGAGATTTTTTTGTTCTAGCACTAACATCAAATCTAAACTGCCTTATAAAGGAAGGTTGTTGATTCTGGGGCAAATCAACATATGACCAATAATGAATCTGAGTTGGACAATGTTTTTGATATTTCACAGTTAAACATTAAAGTGGCTCATCCCAATGGGACTGAAGCTATCATTTCTAAAATTGGTAACCTCAAACTTTTAAATGGGCTGGTTTTATTTGATGTTCTTGTGATCCCTGATTATTGTTTCACTCTTATCTCTGTTCATATACTTGCTAAGGATAATAAAGTCTTGGTTGTTTTTTATGAGAATAAATGTTTTTTATGAATTAGGATTTGAATCACCAAACTGTTTTAGGGACTGGTAGACAATGTGGTGGTCTTTACTATTTAGATATAGAAGGTACTAAGATTGTCCATAATTTCTGTGTGCCTACTTGTTCTCTTTCTAAACATGACTGACATATTAGATTAGGTCACCCTGATTTATGTGAAATATGTCAAAGAGCTAAATAAACTAGAGAACCATTTCCTTTAAGTGATCATAAAACTAAGAGTGAATTACGTAAATCGTCCCTGTGGTTTGATGATTCCTACAAGTTTCGTCCCTTGTTTTTTTTTTCACTATTTTTGGTCCATGTGGTTTCTTTTTCTTACAGATCTAGTACACTATCTATATTTTCAATTAAATACAAATAAAAAGGCAGGGGTATTTTGGTCATTTTCAAAAAATTAATTAAATTTTTTTTTCGAAAGTTTGTTTCTTTCTATCAAAAAATGTTTTTTTAAAAAACTTTTTGTCTTTTTTTCGAAATATTTTTTTTATCGAAAACTTTTCTTTTAAAATAATTTTTCGAAAGCTTATTTTTTTGAATTTTTTTTTTAAAATTCGAAAATTAAATTTTTGAAAAAAATCTATATGATGAAAAAATTTAAACTAAGTGGTAACTTTTATACTTTTTTTATTAAAAAAATACTTTTTTCGAAAAAAAATACTTTATTAAAAAAATACTTTTTTTGAAAAAAAATATTTTTCTAAATAATTTTTTTTTGAAATAAGAAAAAAAATTCGAAAATATTTTTTAAAGAATCTATATATTGCGTTTTTAAGCTAATTTTTTTTAAAAAAAGACAAAACGTAATTATTTGAAAAAAGTTATTTTCGAATTTTTTTTTCTTATTTCAAAAAAAAAGTTATTTAGAAAAATTTATTTTTTTCGAAAAAAGTATTTTTTAATAAAATATTTTTTTTCGAAAAAAATATTTTTTAATAAATTTTAAATTTTTTCGGCATATAGATTTTTTTCAAAAACTTTTAATTTTTGAATTTTAAAAAAAAAACGTTTTTTCAAAAAAATAAGCTTTCAGAAAAAATATTTTTAAAAAAAGTTTTTCGAAAAAAAAAGACAAAAAGTTTTTAAAAAAAATATATTTTTTGAAAGAAAAAAACAAACTTTCGAAAAAAAATTAATTATTTTCTGGAAATGACCAAAATACCCCTGTCATTTTATTTATATTTAATAGAAAATATTGATATGTACTAGATCTGTAAGAAAAAGAAACCACAGGGACCAAAAACAGTGAAAAAAAAACCAAGGGACGAAACTTGTAGGAATCATCAAACCGTAGGGACGATTTACGTAATTCACTCTAAAACTAAAGTTCTTGGTGATCTTGTTCATTTAGATTTGTGGGGTCCTTATAGGGTGACCAGTCACACTGGTCATAGGTATTTCTTGACTGTTGTGGATGACTATACAAGGGCTGTTTGGATGTATTTGATCAAAAGTAAAGATGAAGTTGGGACTTATATTGAAATTTTTTTTCAATCTGCTAAAAAATCAGTTTAAAAGAAATGTCAAAATCTTTAGAAGTGACAATGGCACTGAATTTATTAATCATTTTTTCAAAACTTTTGTCATAATCAATGGATTATACACCAGACCTCTTGTCCCTACATTCCACAACAAAATGGGGTTGCTGAAAGAAAACATATGCATCTGCTTAATGTTACTAGATGCCTTATGTTTCAGAGGGGAATACCTTTAAGATTCTGACTGAATGCATTCTAACTGCTACTTATCTTATTAACAGATTGCCTTCTTCTGTGCTAAATGGTAGATCTCCTTATGAGATGATTTATAATTCATCCCCAAACCTCTCTCACATTAGGACTTTTGGATGTCTTTGTCTTGCTACTATTTTAAATTGTCATGAAAATTGTCCAGTAGGTCTGAAAAGTATGTTATGATGGGTTTTTCTAGTTCTCAAAAGGGTTACAAGCTTTATAGTCTTGACAGACATCAATTTCTTGTTTCTAGAGATGTCAAACTTTTTGAATCCATTTTTCCTTTAAAGATGGTGTTTTGAATAAAAAGAATAATAATGAAGAGTTTGATGCTTTCCAAAATGATAAAGCTTTGACCTTTTATGACTTAGATAACCCTGAGCTACCCTATGATGATGAGAGAGTAACAAATGCACATAATGATGACCATGGGTCACCAAGTGCTAGCAGCCCACCCATGAGTCTAGGTGACAGTGGACACATTGCCTCAGGCAATGATACCATAGATGCCATCTCAGATGAGAATGAGGCTGCCACACTTGATGATAATCATAATTCTGGGTCATTTGGAATTTAACCCAAGTCTTCCCTCTCATGATCAAAGCATGGGAGAAAACTTGGGTGATAATTCTAATGTTAATGCTCAGGGAAATCAAGGGTTAAGAAGGTCTTCTAGACCTTCTGTTTTTCCAAAAAATTATAATGATTTTGTAGTTAATTCAAAAGTCAAATATGGGATTGAAAGGTTTGTGGGATATTCTTGGATCAAGGGTGATGCTTTGTGTTTTGTGACCCAATTGAATAAGAATAGTGAACCTATAAATTTCTTTGAAGCCTCTCAAAACCCTCAGTGGGTTGATGCTATGAATTTAGAGTTTGCTGTCTTAATTGAAAATGATACTTGGGATTTAGTTGAATTGCCTCATGGTAGAAATGCTTTGAATTCTAAGTAGGTTTGGAAGCTTAAGTTTAAATCCAATGATGAAATAGAAAGGTATAAAGCTAGGCTTGTTGCTATGGATTGTGGTCAAAAGGAAGGAATTGATTATGAGGAAACTTTCTCTCCTGTTGTGAAAATGGTTACTGTTAGATGTTTGATTAATCTTGCTGTTAACTAGTCTTGGCCAATCTACCAACAAGTACAAATAAACTAGTTTAAACTAGAACAGTGAGAACACTACTTTAGGAATCCAGTCTCTTGGAAATGTATTAACAAGATTTATTTATGTCATTTCTGCTTTGAGAAAATGTTTAAGATTCGTTTTATATTATTTTCTGTGCTATGACTTATGGGGAAGTGTTTGAGACTTTTGACATTACTTAACATTTGCATTAAAAGTAATTTCATACGGAGTAAAAAGGGAAAATAGGTTGAAATGTAAAAAAAAAATGAAAAACCAATATAGTCATTCGGTTGCCCAATCGGCGGTCTCATACTTGACTGACTCATTCATATTTGTTTGTGTATGTTTTTTGAGACTGTCGACTTTTTACAGTCGTTCGTCATGAAATTGGTGTCACTTGCGGTCACTATTATTCTACTTGCATCTTATGTTACACATCGCATACACAACCAATTGCCTCTGCCTAGAGTTAGAAAGCAAGAAAAAACTTGTCTGAAATCTTAAAGAGAAATGCAGAACTAGTTCGACCTAACGTCGAAACATTTGCGGTTTTCAGTAAAATTAAGAGATATCAAGTTCAATTACTCCTAGTTCGAAACAACTTGAAAGTGTTCGGATCAAACTCTCGAAAAAAGATTACTCATTTAAACAGCATACAGAATCCATACAAAAAGGTAAAGTGGAAACCTTCTAACTAGGCATTTACTCATTTAAACAGCAACAACACTTTTTCAGCTTCAAACACACATATTTTCTAGACTGTGAAACCATGTAAGTAGGGAATTTAAGAACACACTTTTTGTTCTTTACAACCTCTACCCGGATTACTTATGTTCTACCTTCTCTGCCATTTAAGTTTTAGACTCGGAAACCATGACAATAATAAGAAACTCTTATATCTACCAACCTACAATTGAAAGTTCAATATGTTCATCGTATTGTTTAACATAAAACATATACGTTGTCGTATTCCAACTACATAAGAAAATGTTTAAGGGTGGAAGAATCAGTACCAAAGTGGACCTAGGATCGAATCTTCACAACAAGTAACCAAATCGGCACCTAAAAAACCACAAATTTGACAACTTTATAATCAAGACACCTAAAGATCGAATCTTTACACTACATAACCAAAAGGGCACCTAAAAACCTAAAATTTAACAAATTAAACCAACAAATCAATTTCAAGATCAAATCTGTACACTAAATTACCAAAAAGGTATCCAGAAAACCATAAATGTAACAGCTTATCAACTAAAAGATCAAATGAGTACATTAAAAAACATTCAATCTTATATAAAAACAACCTCAAAGACCAAATACCAATATTAATTATGAACTAAAATTTAAAAAATAACATGATACCTGTTTGAACGAAGAAAAATGAATCAGTAGAAAGAAAAATTTGATCAATCCGCCCAAATCCACCCAAATCCGCCCAAATCAGTAGAAAGAAAAATCTTAAAAATGGATACATTAAAAAACATTCAATCTTATATAAAAACAACCTCAAAGACTAAATACCAATATTAATTAAAACTATGTCCACACCTGCATAAAAAAAGAAAAAACATAAACCATTAACTCGCTGGTTAGTACTATCAGTTAACCTCCTTTATCCCCTTCTTTTTTTTCTTTCTTTCTAAAAGTGTGTTCTTAAATTTTTCAAAAGTTTGGAAAGAAAGAAAAAAAAAGAAGGGGATAAAAGAGGTCTAGGCAAAATTTGCCCATTATTTAAACGATACGCCTAAATCCGCCCATTAACTTTTCTCTCTCCACCTAAATCCGCCCATAATGAAAAAGGTTGTGAAAATGCGCCAATCACTTTTAAAAAACTGTCAAAAAACGTCCAAAGTTTGGTAAATAGGCTCATTTTACCACCTCTAACACTAACCAAACATTACCTCAATTTTTTGCATATTTTTGTTCAAAGTTTACTAGTTTTTTTTAGGGTAAAAGCTATACAATACCATCCTACTTAGCAAAATGTACCGACTTTAAACACTTACAATTTAATCGATATACATTACCAATGAACTTTTAAATTGATTATTGACTTTACCAATATGGCCCTAAAATGACGAAATTACCCTTTTCTTTTTTTACATAATTACGTTTTCGTCAGTAAATTTACGTTTTCGTCCGTAAATTTACGTTTTCGTCAATAAATTTACATACTCGTCCGAAAAATTACGTTTTCGTCAGTAAATTAACGTTTTCCTCAGAAAAACGTTTTCGTCAGTAAATTTATGTTTTCGTCAGTAAATTTACGTTTTCGTCAGTAAATTTACGTTTTCGTCAGTAATTTTACGTTTTCGTCAGTAAATTTACGTATTCGTCAAAAAATTTACGTTTTCGTCAATAAATTTACGTATTCGTCAAAAAATTTACGTTTTCGTCAGTAAATTTACGTTTTCGTCAGTAAATTTACGTTTTCGTCAGAAAATTTACGTTTTCGTCTTACGTATTCTTCAATAAATTTACGTATTCCTCAGAAAATTTACGTTTTCGTCTGTAAATTTACGTTTTTGTCAGTAAATTTACGTTTTCGTTAGTATATTTACGTTTTCGTCAGTAGATTTACGTTTTCGTCAGTAAATTTACGTTTTCGTCAGAAATTTTTCGTTTTCGTCAGTAAATTTACGTTTTCGTCAGTAAATTTACGTTTTCGTCAGAAAATTTACGTATTCGTAAGAAAATTTACGTTTTCGTCAAAAAATTTACGTTTTCGTCAGTAAATTTACGTTTTTGTCAGTAAATTTATGTTTTCGTCAGTATATTTACGATATCGTCAGTAAATTTACGTTTTCGTCAGTAAATTTTCGTTTTCGTCAGAAAATTTTCGTTTTCGTCAGTAAATTTACGTTTTCGTCAGTAAATTCACTTTTTCATCAGAAAATTTACGTTTTCGTCAGGAAATTTATGTTTTCGTAGTAAATTTACGTTTTCTTCAGTAAATTTACTTTTTCGTCAGAAGTTTAACTTTTCGTCAGTAAATTTACGTTTTCGTACGAAAACTAAAATTTACTGACGAAAAAGAAAATTTACTGACGAAAACGTAAATTTACTGACAAAACGAAAATTTTCTTACGAATACGTAAATGTTCTGACGAAAACGTAAATTTACTGACTAAAACGTAAATTTTCAGACGAAAACGTAAATTTTCTGACGAAAACGTAAATTTTCTGACGACTACGTAAATTTACTGACGAAAACGTAAATTTACTGACGAAAACGAAAATTTTCTGACGAAAACGTGAATTTACTGACGAAAACTTAAATTTTCTGACGAAAACGTAAACTTACTGACGAAAACGTAAATTTACTGACGAAAACAAAAATTTACTGACGAACACGTAAATTTACTGACGAAAACGTAAATTTTTTGACGAACACGTAAATTTATTGACGAAAACGTAATTTTTCTGACGAATACGTAAATTTGCTGACGAAAACGTAAAACTACTGACGAAAACGTAAATTTACTGACAAAAACGTAAATTTACTGACGAAAACATAAATTTACTGACGAAAACATTTTTCTGAGGAAAACGTTAATTTACTGACGAAAACGTAATTTTTCGGACGAGTGTGTAAATTTATTGACAAAAACATAAATTTACTGACGAAAACGTAAATTTACTGACGAAAACGTAACTATGTAAAAAAAGAAAAGGGTAATTTCGTCATTTTAGGGCCATATTGGTAAAGTCAATAATCAAATTGAAAGTTCATTGGTAATGTATAGCGATTAAATTGTAAGTGTTTAAAGTCGGTACATTTTGATAAGTACGATGGTATTGTATAGTTTTTACCCTTTTTTTTACCCCTAGTTTTTTATATCTTTTTGTTTTATTCGAAAGTAAAAGTAAGAGAAAAACTAGTCAACTTTAAGTTGTAACTTGAAATGATTTTTGATCGTGTCGTGCCCAAAGAGTAAACAAAGATAATGGCAAAATTAAATAGGTATTACTAACACTTAGTTTTAGGGATGCAAATGAACCGGAGGAATACGAATGGAGTTCGTTTGTTTAGTTTTAGCCAGACAAATAAACAAACACAATTCCTTAAACATACGAAGTTTCTTTTTCATGTTCGTTTATTAAGAAATTAGGTTGTTCATATTCGTTTATATTCGTTCATTAAGACACTAAACGAACATGAACGGGGAGCATAAGTTTACAAAAATATACACAAAATTATGTTTTATAAGTGTTGTTTTGTTTAAATAAAGTAGTTTAAAACCTACATAATAAAAAGTTACGATAGACAGGGATGGAGCTAGGGGGTTCCCGCGGGTGCTCGTGACCCCTATGGATTTTTTTGTGTAGTGTTAATTTGTGAAAAAAACATCGATTTTTTTTAAATATATCTTAAATGCACCCATAACGTGTTTTTACCGTTCATTTCAATTCACTTTTTACATATGTTATATTACTGTTCAAGAAAATTTGTGCACCCGGTCATGTTTCGTCCTGGCTTCATCCCTGGTTCCCGTGGGTACCGTGTGACCCTATGGATTTTTGTGTAGTGTTAATTTGTGAAAAAAACATCGATTTTTTTCTAAATATATCTTAAATGCACCCAGTCAATCGGAACGTGTTTCTACCGTTCATTTCAATTCACTTTTTACATATGTTATATTACGGTTCAAGAAAATTTGTGCATCCGGTCATGTTTCGTCCTGGCTTCGTCCCTGACGATAGACGAACATAAACATATATATGATCATACACGAACGAATAATCAGACGTTCACGAATATAAATGAACGAACAAAACTTTTGTTCATGTTCGTTTATTTAACTAAATCGACATAAAATGTTCATTTTCGTTCATTTAATAATCAAGGTATAATTTAATTATCTTCTTCCAAATGGTCACTTATTGAATCATTATTTACAAAATTTTTGTTCGTGTTCATTTATTTAACTAAATCGATGTTTAATGTTGTTCATTTTCGTTCATTTAATAAATAAACTAATATATACGAACATTTTACCAAACGGTTCATGAAATGGTTCGTATGCAATCGTTTCGAAACAGTTGAAGATGAAAAGAAAACGAGAAGAAAATGAATCATTAGGGTTTTGGAATGACCTAAGTATTAAGCTCTTGAAATTCCGTAACTTGTACTGACATAAATTTTCATTAACCTATGATATGATATATATTCCAAAAAATCAAAGAAGGAAGCACATCATCCATGGATGGTAGCTCAATCTTTAGTCGTTACACTGTCCTCGACGTCGTCGACGATGATGATCCCATTTCCGACGAAAGGTATGCTGAACAGCTCCAACTTCATGAGACACTCGTGTTCTCCTCAGCTTCAAGTGCATCCAGCAGCAAGACGCCGCCAGTCGTGGTACTAGATAGCCATGCTTCACGTGCATCAACTTCATCCAGCCCCAAGACGCCTTTCGTGATATTAGATAGCGAAGATGCACATGCATTTGAGTCTAGCAAGACAGCTGACCGATTCTGTGACATTTGCATGGACGCAAAGACTGAATGTGAGATGTTTCGTAACACCAAAGTTTGCGGGCATGTGTTCTGTTTTGATTGCATCAGGGGACACGTAGCAGCCAAGATCCAAGAAAACATAACTAATGTGCGGTGTCCTGACCCAAATTGCAGAGGGATAATAGGACCTGAAGCGTGTCGTTTAATTGTTCCAAGAGAAGTATTGGAACGATGGGAAGACGCTTTGTGTGAATCTCTTATCTTAGGGGCTGAGAAGTTTTACTGTCCGTTTAAAGATTGTTCTGCGCTGTTAGTTGATGATGGTGGAGGCGCTGTGACATCATCAGAATGCCCTCATTGTAACAGATTGTTTTGTGCCCAGTGTAAGGTGACGTGGCATTCAGGGATAAGTTGCAGCGAATATCAGAGTTTGAGAAAGGACGAAAGAGACCCGAGTGACCTTATGTTGAGGGATCTTGCCAGGAATAAGAAATGGGCGAGATGCCCAGGTTGCAAGTTTTACGTCGAAAAAATCAGTGGTTGTGACCACATTTCTTGCAGGTTAGACAATAAACTTCATTGTTCGGTGTGTTGCTATTTTATCTCTTTTTGATAAAATTATTTTTCCGGTTAACTGATCAGTACTAACCAGCGAGTTAATGGTTTATGTTTTTTCTTTTTTTTTACGCAGGTGTGGACATAGTTTTAATTATAACACGAAGATATAGTAGAGTGTTGCGAATCATGATTTATTAAATAAGACGAGGCATTCCTTTGTCACGAGGAGGCATGGTTTACTTAATAGGAGGAGGCATGTTTGAATAATGATTTGCGTCTCGAATGAAATGATCAAGCAGGTGTGGATATCATGTTTGTCACGAGTGTGGAAAGAAGCACGATGGAGCTCATTTAAGCTAAAGACCCGCACTTAAAAATCTAATAGGAGGAGGCATTTCTTTGTGTTTTAACTTCATAGAAACCTTTAATTACTTCAGTTTTGTCGATGGATGTTTTTATCTAAGAATCGACTCTTAAGTTCTGTTCATCGGCTGTCATATGGAAATTCAGATAGCAAATGTCATATTATATCAACATCTCCTAGGATTAGCTAAAATTAAAAGGGATATTGAAAGTATGCAACTATTTTTATGTGATCTTGCGAAAACAAAGATCAAATGAGCAAAATGTATGCAACTGTATTTTATGTGATCTTGCGCTCAGTGGAAGGTACCATGATTTGCGGGGATGGACTGCGAGGAGTATCAAAGCTGGATCAAAAAAGGAAAATTGAACGGAGTGACAATATGCTGATGGATCTTGCCAAAACCAAGAAATGGAAGAGGTGCCCAAACTGCACCTTTCATGTCGAAAATACCATACAAAACCATTCGATGTGCACATTCAGCGGATTACTTATTTTTGCTTTATGTTGTGGCCAGGTGTGAATTGTGGGAAACGGTGTATACTTTTATTAAACAATAATAAAATTAACAGAAAACAAAGAACAAAATTAAATAACAAATAAAATTGAAAGCAGTCAAACTAAGACGAGGCACGTGTTTAACACGCTTCCCTTAAAACAGATTCGCCGTCTGTTTCCCAGGGTACAACGTCCAAAGCTGTTGTACAGCCGGACTAGACAAACTTGCCTGAAAGATCACGGAAGCCTTCTTCGTTTCTGATCGAGAACTGCTGGAAAAATCGTCTGGTAATAGAGTATAAAAAGCTGCGTTTTTCTGATGTCTTTAACTGAATGAGAAGAGGTTATATTTATACTGAAAACTTGACTTGTTCTTAAAGAAAAATATATACCAAAGTCAGGAAAATCTGTTATAACTAAAACAGATTTCCTGTCTTTTTAACACACAAAATATTCTGTGAATATTTTCTGTATCTTTTTAACACACAAAATATTCTGTAAATAACTTCTGTATCTATTCCTAAAATAGATGTACAGAATTCTCTGGAAAAATAAATCGAATTCGCAGCAAAAAAGATACCGAAATCTGCCCGCACCCAAGCCAGTTTTCGGAGCTGCATTCGTGCACAAGTTCAGTAGCTTCGAACCCGTTTTTGGCCTAGAAATCCCACTTTCTGCACCCCTGCGCGCGCGTAGGCGTGGGAGTAAAAACCCACAAATGAATATTGTAGGGTAGAAACTAGGATTCCCTTATAAACATGTTTTCATTTCATGTTTCAAGCGATGTGGGACAAAATATTTTCCAAATATTGTGTTTCACGTGACTCACTTTGAGACACGATATCTCATTCATATTAACTCCATATTGGACATACTTTAGCTCGTTGCGAAGCTCTCTTCGAGGAGAACGCAAAGCTACTAAGTACTGCGAATATATATAACATATACATATATAAAATTATGTCCAAAGTATTGCAAAAACCATATTTTGCAAAACATTTTCCAACAGTGAATATCTCATTTTATAATGAGCAAACACAAACAAGAAAATTTTCCGTTTTTTTTTTTGGGTAAAGGGGAATTGACCCCGTTTTAAGTATTGAGTTCTCATATGTCTAGTTAAAACCAAACGAACGAACATGAACAAGACTCCGTTCGAATTCCGGTTCGTTTGCATCCCTAACCATGCATTATCTTGTCTTAGTAGGTGCAAGCATATATAGATGAAGAAATACTGTATTATCAAACCAAATAAGAAGGGTGATCACAAACACTATAGTACACCAAAGCATTGTTTCATCTTATGATCGGTGATCCATGAAAGACTTCAGACTCAAGATAGGATAATGAAATGGTGTAGAATCACTTTAAACAGCTTTACTAACAGGCCTCTTTGCTACAATGGTAAACTATAATGATAAAACTGTATCACCTCAGAGTTCATCACACAGTTTAGCATCCATGAGACATCGTCACTGCAGAAACCTTGTTACTAATTTCCCTCTGGCACCTCCTTGATCATTTACCTCTTGAAGGTGATTTGCGAGTAAACTGTAGCTACATTTACCTCTTGAAGGGCCCAACCATCTCTATTATTTCATTCATCTGAAACTGAGCAATGAATCTAATGTGATTGCGTATATTCTTACATATTGTCTCAGTGCTTCTTGTTTTGAAATAGTCTAACATTCCTTTCTCGCCAGCAAACACGGGTCTTCTTATGATATTGCCAATATTACTGTTACATTGCATACGACTCAGGAACCCCGCAGCATGTTACCAGTATTGTTTATGCACCATTTCATTATCCTATCTTGAGTCTGATGTCTTTCATGGATCACCGATCATAAGATGAAACAATGCTTTGGTGTCATATTGGCACCTCCTTGATCATTTCATTTCCTTCAAGAAAATCAGAAGGGGCGATAAAAATCCTAGGAGATGTTCATATAATATGACATTTGCTATATACAATTTCCATATAACAGATAATCAGAACTTAAGAGTCGATTCTTTGATAAAAACATCCATCTACGAGACGGAAAAATATTTGCCTTAGAAGTCTTGCCATAGAGGCAGCCAAAGAAGTTAACAACGATTACACAATTTAATGTAATTAAAGGTTTTGATGAAGATAAAACACAAAGAAATGTCTCCTCCTATTAAAGATTTTGAAGTGAGGGTCTCTAACTTAAATGAGCTCCATCGTACTTCTTCCGACACTCGTGACAAACATGATATTCGCACCTGCTTGATCATTTCATTCGAGACGGAAATCATTAAGTAAATCATTATTCAAAACATGTCTCCTAGCCTCCTCCTATTTAGAAAACCATGATTCCAAACAGGCCTCCTCGGCCTATTAAACAAACCCAGCCTCCTTGTGACAGAGAAATGCCTCCTCCTATTAAGTAAATCATGATTGAAAACATGCCCGTTTATGTTACTGTTATAACAAAAAACATGTCCACACCTGCATAAAAAAACATAATGCATTAACTCGCTAGTACAGTAGTACTGATCGGTTAACCTCCAAAATAAGTTTATTGTCTAACCTGCAATGAATGGCGTCACAACCACTGATTTTCTCGACATAAAAGTTGCAATTTGGGCATCTCGCCCAATTCTTATTCTTGGCAAGATCCCTCAACATAAGGTCACTCGGGTCTCTTTCATCCTTTCTCAAACTCTGATAATTTCTGCAACTTATCCCTGAATGCCACGTCACCTTACACTGGGCACAAAACAATCTGTTACAATGTGGGCATTCTGACGATGTCACAGCGCCTTCACCATCATCGACTAACAGTGCAGAACAATCTTTAAACGGACAGTAAAACTTCTCAGCGCCTAAGATAAGAGATTCACACAAAGCGTCCTCCCATCGTACCAATACTTCTCTTGGAACAAATGAACGACACGCTTCAGGTCCTATTATCCCTTTGCAATTTGGGTCAGGACACCGCACTTTAGTTATGTTTTCTTGGATCTTAGCTGCTACGTGTCCACTAATGCAATCAAAACAGAACATATGCCCGCAAACTTTGGTGTTTCGAAACATTTCAGATTCAGTCTTTGCGTCCATGCAAATGTCACAGAACCGGTCAGCTATTTGGCTAGACTCAAATGCATGTGAATCTTGGTCATCTAATATCACGATTGGTGTCTTGGGGATAGATGAAGTCGATGCACGTGCATCTTCGCTATCTAATATTACGATTGACATCTTGGGGCTGAATGAAGTCGTTGCACGCGATGCTTGGCCATCTAGTATCACGATTGGCGTCTTGGGACTTGATGAAGTCGATGCACGTGAAGCTTGGCCATCTAATATCACAACTGGCGTCTTGGGACTTGATGAAGTCGATGCACGTGAAGCTTGGCCATCTAATATCACAATTGGCGTCTTGGGGCTTGATGAAGCCGATGCACGTGAAGCTGAGGAGAACACGAACGTCTCATGAAGTTGGAGTTGTTCAGCATACTTTTCGTCGGATATGGGATCATCATCATCATCGATATCGATAACGATGTAAGGATTAGAGACTGAGCCGCCATCCATGGATTTGGATATAAATCATATCATACGTTAATAAAAATACTTAGGTCATTCAAATATCAAAATTACAAAAAACAGAAATGAACTACATTGTATCATAACAAACAAACTAGTAGTAAAACAATTAACTAAATATAAAAAGTCCTTTATTATAGAGTATAAATTATTATTTACATAGTGTTCGAGATAAACGTGAAACAAGTTACGTCACTAGCCTTTTTTGAATTGCAAAATGAATCTTATGAAAAATCATATTTATCGATCTAGGGCTTATAACTAAAAGGCTTAATGATTAATTAGGTGACCATTTGGAAGAAGATAATTAATTATACCTTGATGATTTGGCATGTTGACATGATTATTTTCTTCTCGTTTTCTTTTCATCTTCAACTTTCGAAATGATTGAATGCGAAGTTAAAGGATATAATGATCTTTAACTTGAATTTGCGTAAAAATAGGAGTGAATCATTATCTTTTATTCAAAAGATGAGCACATTACACGTCACGCATCGATCTCGTACCGAATTATTAGTATTGATTTTTTCTTGAGTATAAAGTAGTGGTATCGGTATTGTATTGAACGGGATTCAAATATCGATACCGGTATAGGTATCGGTGATAACAGGAAATCGGGTTTTTTTATTTTTTTATTTTGGAAAGTTCCCGATTAGCTACCGGTCTCGTACCGGATTAGTGGTCCCAATTTTTTTTTCACTTTATCTTATAGCCTTGATACAAAGCGAAATTCGGATACTTAAAATCGGTACAATTCGAGTTCAATTTCGAGATTTATTTCGAAAGAGTGTTAACAGATGGACTTAATAAGAAGACCTAAAAATAGATCTAAGACTACGTGTCGCTTTGTGATTGGTGAAATGCAGTGCCCATTATTTCATATTTTCTCTTTCCTCATTTCATCCTTTCATTTTGACACTTATCTTAACCATGTGATTATGCCTATTTTTAAACATACAAGTTACAACTTAAAGTAGGTCAGTTATTTTCTTAGTTTTATTTTGGTATATGGATTTGTTAAATAAAGGGTTTAATACATACCTAATTATATGCTTAATAGGAAAGCTTGAATTGTGATATTTTTGTATCTTAGTATTATTTAAGCCAAATAATACCATGAATTTTCAAATTCGTGATGATATAATTCAAAGAATTTTGTTTTACCGGCTAAAATTGCCGAGTTATAAGTGTCACTTATGTGACACTTATGTAGTGCTTAGCGTGACCATCACGTGCTACTGTACGACTTAAACCCTTGAACAAAAGACTCTTGCGTAAGGTTCAATTTGATGATACTAACTAGCGAGACGTTAGAAAAAACAAAGATAACAAGGTAAATATAATGTCATAGAACAACCAACCAACTAAAGCAAAAAACGTCGTCCTTCAACGAAAATGTCATGTACATAGGCAAAGATAACACGATATAACGCACGTCGGTTCTATTAGATTTTCAGTTGATTTTGCTCGGCCGTAGAGAAAACCAATGTCTACTCTTAATTAAAGCAAAAACTAGATCAAGTAGGTCTCTGACACAAATGACCTCCTCCATTCCACTTGTTTCCACACTTGTAACAAAAATGATATCCACATCTGGACACGACATAGAACGAGAATAAGTAACCTTCTGAATTCAAAAGGAGATCGAAAAGGGGCACGAAACTAACCTGCAAGCAATGTGTTCACAACCAGTGGTTTTTTCGACATAAAAGGTGCAGCTTGGACACCTCTTCCATTTCTTGTTTTTGGCAAGATCCATCAGCATATTGTCATTCCGTGAGATTTCACCCTTTTTTATCAAGGTTTGATACTCCTTGCAGTCCATCCCCGAATGCCATGATACCTTACACTGAGCGCAAAACAAACGGTTGCAATGTGGGCATTCTGATGATGTCACGGTTTCTCCACCATCGTCCACCAACAGCGCTGAACAATCTTTAAACGGGCAGTAGAATTTTTCAGACCCTTTGATCAGAGATTCACACAAAGCGTTATCCCAGCGATCTAATACTTCTTTTGGAATAAGGGACCGTTCTCTACACACTTCAGGTTTTATCAAAACTTTGCAATTTGGTTCAGGACATGTTACAATGGTTATATTTTCTTTGATCTTGGCATCAATGTGTTTACTAATGCAGTCTGAGCAGAAAAGATGGAAACAACTTCCATTATTTGGAAACATCTCAAGGGTCTTGTCTTCCATGCAAATGTTACATATGACCTCAAGGAATTCGTTGTTGCTTGATGAGGCATATGAAGGTGTTCTAGGGATTGATGATGGCGAGATGGCATAATCATCATCCCATATAGGAAACTCTACATCTTGATAATCAAGTAGAGCTGCGGAGCGTAAATATATATTCTAGAGGTTATCAAATATTATATATCAAGAGGCAGCTGTTTTATAAAAACTATGGACCTAATATGGGGGAAATGACTTAATATTGTTCAGAACACCAAGCCTTATATGAACAAATACAAACGAGTTTTATGTTTTTACCAGTTTATGCAGCAAAACAGTCCACGAGTAGTCATTTTTTATTCCCTATGTGTCCGACACTAGCTTGCACTTGCAACTTTCAGCATCAATCTATTATACATTACTAAGATATCGTCGGAAATGAATGCCTAACCTCTCACTCGTCATAGTACAACATTATCGTGGAATCACTTCACCTATTCATTACTCATTAACCACTCAACCTTGGCGGATCTAGCTTGACACAAAGTATACACAATTACACATAAATACCATGTATGCATCTACATACATTGTCTGATCAGATTTTTAGTAGTGAAAAAATTTCCTTATTTTCTTTCTAAATGTAATTCCAAAATACGCTAAATGTTTATGACTGCACGCCTCTAAGATACTTTAATCCGACTAGCCAATTCCGTCCCATATAAACCAAAGTTGACAAACCAAGTGAGCTTCAATAACTTCGGATTTCAAATAAAAAAACCACGGGTAATCCAAATCCAAACCCAAAAAACCAAATTTATGAACACCTAAAAATCGCGCATACTATATGTTGGTTTCGTGGATCCCTCACATCTACATGCACTCCATACTTAGAACAACAATAAGTATGAATTGCTCTAATAAATAACCTATTTTCACAATCATTTTGCTATGTGATAGAAAATGATAAATCATTTAGGTTTTTTTTTTGGAACGGCACCACAATTGAAATCCGACCCCCGGGTTATACCATCCAAACGGACAGGCTCGGGACCAAACCATCAAACCACTAGGAGAGACCCGCGAAAAGAATACATCGAACTAATAATATTGGGGAAAAGATCCCTCACACTCCCTTATTAAACAAAGTCTTCATGGATAAATCCCCACCCTTTATCTTTAAATGATCTAAGGGCTGTGATTAAAACCCCTTTCTTATAACTTACCTTTATTTATAAATAAATAAAAAAAAAAAACATCCAACAACCTCCACCACCGGTGATGGAACCCGATCCTCACTCCAACCGGCGACCACCTCCACCACCTCCACCTAACGGCCGACCACCACAACCACCTCCACCACCTCCACCTTTTTCAGGCGACCACCACAACAACCCCACCTTCTACCCGCGACCACCACAACAAACCAACCTTCTTCCTGGGTCATCCACACCAACCCACCTTTTTCCGGCGGCCTTTACTGCAAACAACCTTTTTCCGGCAGCCCCCACAAGAATCCATTATTTTACGGCAAGACCCACACCAAACGATCGTTTCCCTGCTACTTCTATACGAAACCAACCCCTTTTCCAGCGAGTTCCACAGCGTATCCACCATTTTCCGGCGACTTCCATACGAAACCCACGTTTTTGGCGCCCTACACAACAAACCCAACAATTTCCAGCAACGTACACAACAAACAACCCTTTCCCGTCGATTTACACAACAAACGACGCTTTTACGGCCAACTCCACAACAAACATCCAACTTCCGGCAACCTCCATAACAAATGACCATCTCCCAGCGAGTTCCACAACCTCCACATCAAGTGACAATGATCCAGTAAATGTAGTTGCTGATATTAGAAAAAATGTAGAAGTTGCTGATGATGTTAGCGAAAATGTACTTGCTGATGCTATTGAAGAAGATGCTGATGTAGAAGCTGAAAATGTGGTTGGCGATGTTGATGTTATAGAAAATGTAGAAGCCAATACAGGTAATAACTTTGTACCAGAAATAGATATGTTACTGAAAATGTAGTTGCTGAGGCACACTGACTCATGCATGAGTCACGTTGACTCATGCATGAGTCACACTGACTCATGCATGAGTCACGTTGACTCATGCATGAGTCACACTGACTCATGCATGAGTTATGTAACAGATGAGCCACATAACTCATATTTGAGTCAGTGTGACTCATACATGAGTCAGTGTGACTCATATATGAGTCATATTTGACTCATACAATTCCTGAACTATTCTTTTATTGGATTGTGAAACAGATTCTCATAATTCACCAAAACCTACTTTATACATTCATTTTGAGTCACCCGGAGGATCGACATATTGGGAACCAAATGTTGATGAGCAGTACGTGCCTCTTGAGGATAAAGAATTTAAAACGATAGAGGAGAGTATTGACTTTTATGAAGCTTATGCTGAAAAAGCAGGATTTGAAGTTAAAAAATACACACAAAAAAGAAATAGAAGTGGTGAAGTGAAAAGTAAATACATCACGTGTAACCGACATGGGAATATAAAAGATATAAATATCAACACATTGGTTAGTAGTGGAAAACAAACTAGGCACACGAGGCACCGTATAACAGGTTGCATGGCGCAAATAAAAGTTGATTTAGATTATGTCCGAAAAAAGTATGTTGTGACTAAGTTTGTTGCTAAGCACAATCATCCCATGATTCCTAAAGAATATAAGCATCTAACGAAGAAACAAAGAAAGATGACTCAAACGGGAAGGTTGTTTGTAGTCAGAGCTTCAACAATGAAACTTGGCGCAACAAAGGCACATACTTTGTTATCTGGCATCAAAGGCGGATCTCAGTATGTTCATGGCACTAGTGATGATTTTAAGAATCACATCAGGGATGTTAATGCAATTATAGGAGAAAGTGATGCACAAATGCTTATTAACAAGATGGAAAATAGGATGAAGTTTGTTCCGGGATTTACATTTCAGTATAAGATTGAAGATAGCGTATTAGTTGCGATGTTTTGGGCAGACGAAGTTGATAAACGCAACTACGAGGAGTTTGGAGTATTATATCTTTTGATGCAACTTTTCGAACAAATAAGTAAGTTGTCTTTTCACATAAATCACATGTGACTCATGCATGAGTCAATGACTCATACATGAGTCACTGTGACTCATGTATGCAAGTCACACTGAATAATACATGAGTCATAGTATGAAATATTATATCTTTTTAATGTATCTGTTTTGCAGGTATGACATGGTTTTTGTACCATTCACTGGGATAGATAACCATAGAAAGTGCGTCAATGTTGGCTCTGGATTGCTTTTAAGAGAAGATACAGAAGCTTATACGTGGCTACTAACATCATTCATGACAGCTCACAAAAAACAACCAAAAATGATCGTAACGGATCAAGATGGGGCAATGAAACGAGAAATTGAAGCGGTTTTGAAAGAATCTAAGCACAGATTGTGCATGTGGCATATCTTGCAGAAAATCCCAGCAAAGGTACTGATTGTTTGTTATTTTTCAGATAACTCATACATGAGTTATAAATATATATATGACTCATATATGAGTCACATGACTCATGTATGAGTCAAATGACTCATGTATGAGTCACATGACTCATGTATGAGTCACATGACTCATATATGAGTCAATGTGAATACATGATATCAAAATATCTTAACATTCATACATTCTTCATTTTCAGATATGTGAAAAGATTTACAAGGAAACTGATTTTAAAGATCGTTTCAACAAACTTGTGTGGAATATGTTCATTGAGCCAGAAGAGTTTCAAAAAAGATGGTTTGAACTTATTGAACGCTTTGGATTGGAAACACACAAGTGGATGACAAAGATGTATGACCTTCGTAAATTGTGGTTGCCGGCTTATTAATATTAAGCACAAAACAAACAAACCTTTAATAACTTAATTTACTTACTAATTTTTTAATTTCTGTTTATTTAATCTTTTTATTAAGTCCTGTAAAATTATATGTAGACGGATATATGACTGTTTGTTTTGTGTGCTGAATATAGAGTCTGAATCAAAGAAGTTTACTATTTTGTCCTTTTAAATTAGTTAAGTGAGCGAGTTAGAGGGTAAATATGTAAAATAAAGATAATAAGTCATGACTTAATACATAAAACACCCTCCTGTTGGCTTTTTCCAGAAAGTCGTTAGTTTATTTTAAGCACAAAACAAACAAACTACTTATAATTTAATCCATATTCCTTTTTTTTAATTAAGACACTATAAGTCATTATCAAACACTATCTAAGACTCTTTAAGTCTTTATCAAATACAACCTATATGTAATTAAAATTCAAAACCCACTTTTAACACATACTCGACATCATCTCCTTCTGAATCTTTGTTAACCTTTTCATCTCTAACCCATCTCAAAATCCTTCAAAAAATTTACCAAGCATTGAATTGGCTAGTCTAGCAACTTACCTAAAGGGTTCTTATCAAAAAAACAAACTTGATTCTTAACGAAGCGTATTTGATGATTGATTGATTAATGGAAGATGGGCTCGTGTTAACGTTCTCAGTCGATTTAGGTGAAAAGAACTGGCATGGAACTTCCACCTTGTTTTATTAAAACTACCGAGTGACCTCAAACTTAAGATTTTAGAATTGGTTTCTGGTATTTATACAGTAAATGTGAATTGCGTGTGTTATGAACTAAGACAATTAGCCTCGAGTGATGGTATGTGGAAACAAAAGTACATGGATCAATTTGCGAGTATTGTCTCGGGAAATGGAATGACCTTCAAAATCGAAGATAGTTTTGCTAAAACTTGGTGATGATGGTCAGCTCTTTGTTCAATGAATAGACGAAATCCATATGTAGTTCCAATTGTTCTTGGCAGTCATTGGCCATTAAGAATGCGTAAGTGGACAACACTCTCAACCCATCCTCTAAAACATCATTATCCTTAGCTTTAACTATCGCTTCAACAACAACATAATTATGATTCTGATCTAATAGATCACTTACTACTAATGAACCAGGGACTTGAGTGCAATTTTCCAATTTCAAAGAAGCAGAATTGTATAAAAATTTCAAATAAGCAATTTTCCAATTTTAAAGAAGCAATTTTCCAATTTCAAAGAAGCAAAATTATGGTTTTGGCAGAGGATGGATCGATTTGGAACATGATCTCACCGTAAGGTTTCTATGTCTCAGAAGCCACCTAGGCTCGAGGACCACATTGGGGAAGTTTATGATTCTCTTAGCAATGCAAGTTTCATGGAGGTAAATATTATGTTTATTTAAGGTTCTTGTTTGGCCTGTTTCTTAAATATACCTGAGCATAAGTAGATTATATCTCTACTACTTATAAAGGAAAAACACCCAAACCTTGAATGTTGAAAAACTCTCTATTTTTGGAAATGTTGAAAAAGCTCTTAAAATAGGAAATGTTGAAAACATAAATGCATAGTGGTAGAATTGGTTGAAACACATACTTGTAGAATCTGAAAATTTCATTTGTTTCATTTGTTTAACATTTGCATCTTAATAATAACAACTCTATCTTAGGAATATATTGATTATATTAAATGTATACGCTAGCAACACACTGAGTTTGAACTATAATATATACAGCTGGAATACATAATCACATATGCTTAAACTATTTTTAGAAGACCTTAATACATTATGGAAACTATATTGTAAACTTAAACAATTTTTGACCATAATTAGAAATATAGCCTGTCAATTACACGACTTTAAACTTAAAGAGTTGTAACCTGCTATGAAAACTTATGGTAGAAGTTTCATAGGAATCGAAAACACCTCTACTACATATAAAAATGGCACGTTAGAAAGCACATACACTATAAAACCACACACTCAAAATTCTCTCTATCCCAATTCTCACCTAAGCAAACCACCACATATAAAGACTTTTGTCGTCGTCATTTCGATGCTTCCAATCCCTCGATGCGGCCATTTGTCCTTTATTATCGGTGCATGGTGTGTGGTGGTGACGAGTGTGTGACATGGTGATGTTGGTGATAGTTAACGAGTACAATATGGCTTCAAAGGTGTGTTAATTTTTGCTTTCAACACAAAAAAAATGATGACAATTGAGGTTTTTTAATAAAAGAGATTTTTTTGTTTTTTTATTGATACCCATGCAGCCGCTGTCGAGCCGTCGCGAGGTCATTACTCTCTTATGGTTTTGTAGGTGGCTTCACTCTAAATTTTATGTTTTTGTAATTTTATGCAATATTTGTGCAGATTTTTAATTTTTGTGTATGTATTGTTTGTAGTTCACACATAGAGACGTGGTGATGCGAAATTGCTGATACCATTTCAGAAAAGAAAGAAAAAATAGATGCAAATAGGGATAAAGGACAAGATGGGTGTGATTTGTTTCTTTGGTTATTGAGGTAAAATAAGTTAACATATATGTTTGATGTTTCTATAATCAATGGATTCAATTCTTACTTCACATCACTTTTAAAAGTTATGCAATGCTAGCTTTTTTCTAACAGTTGAGATTTACATTGGAAGTCCAGCACCACTCCATACTTGGATTAGAAAAGTTTACCCAGCGGGCAAACTTGAGATATGGTGTAAGAGTAGGAGATATCACCAGGTTGTATAATGTGTCATTTGAGTAAGATAAAAAGAATTGAAATTTAAAATTTGCTAATTTGGGTAAACTAAGTGCACATGGACAGAGGCGCTTTTGACTTCTATCTTATTATTAATGAAAAAGATGTTTTTCGTACTAATTTATTGATGCATTTATGAAATTCTTTCATTGATATAATGTGTTTTTAGTTACCTAAGCAGCCGTTTTGAAAGTCGCTAGGAGTTTCAACGGACGGACATCGGACATAGGTAAATTTGTTATAAGCTTAATAAATATATATATTTATGAGGCGTGCTTTTTGTTGCAGAGTACGGCATCACCGATTACTTGCCCGAAAATGATACAACCGCTTTTGAGTTGCCGAAAAAAGCAGATGTTGCCAGTTAGCCAGAATTACCTGCCACCTTTGGACCATGGCCATAACATGTATCGTTTACTTTGAAAGTTGTTAATATTTGTTATAAATTTTATTATGTAAATTTTGTTTTAATGTTTATTGTTTAAATTATGTTATAATAATGTTAATGGTGTGAATTTGTTATACAGTTAAACATGTAAGTTATTTTGTAAAGTTTGTTGTTGATAGATACAATTAGTTAAATTTATTATTCTGTATATTAACGTGTTTTTTGTGCATATTTATTCTCTTATTTTAGTGTGTATATTCGTTTATAAGTTAATTTTGACTTCGTAAATTTGTTGATAGAATGAGTGGCAATAAATAATATTTACTTTAAATTTGTCGAAAGAATTATGAATATAAATGGCTAGAAAGTACAGTAGAAACTATTGTATTTGTAGGTGTCCGATATAATCGTTAATACAATCGTTAATAAAGTTATATATATTTTTGTTGATCAAAGCGTTAATAAAGTTATAGTACAAAATGGCAATGCACTTTTGGTAGTATAAGTTTATTTATCTATTATAATGAGTTCACCACAATATGGTTTAGGTTGATGTAAGTTACTTCTAAAGTAAATAGCAGTTTAAAAATATAATTAGGTTTCATTTGTTTGTAATAAACAAAGTTATGGGAAAACATTATTAAAAAGGATTGTCTAGCGCTACAAATACAGTTTTTCAAAAAAAAAACAATTATTCATCGATGGAATTTTAGCAAAACTAGAATGCTATGTATGGTTATACGTGTAATTTTTTTTGTCAACTTAATAATTTATCACATGTTACGACCATTCGTAGTTTCGTTTTAATCTTTTCACGTTCTATTTTAGACGTTACATGAAAGTATGAAACACTTACCATAATATTGCATATTGTTAGTTACTCGAATTTCCGCCGCTATGCGCGGGTATTCGTCTAGTACTATACGAATGCGAAAGTTTACTGACTCTCGAGTTTTTTTCAACACTTTCACGAAAGAACCCTTTGTTTCTGCTAACTCTTGCCCAAGTTTTTTATTCAAGCTTTCTGATCGTCGTCTTAAATATACAAGAGCACGTGATGGTGGATTGTCAAGCTGTGTATTTAGGCCAATTAGTAATATGTAGGTACTGATTTTTTAGATAATTGTTTTTGAAAAATGAAATGAGATCTAAAAATAGGGGTGGGTAAGATTGATTTTAGATGATGAAAATAAAAAAAAGATAAATGGTGGAAGATGATGCCAAAGATAAAATGACCAGAATACCCTTTAAGTGTGAGTTGTTAACATTCATATGTGGGACTAGTTAAAATGAGGGATAAATGACGGAAAAAGTTTCAAAGTTAAGGCATAAGCATCAAATTCAACAAAGACATCATTGTCATGACTAATATTAAGCACGAGCATTGTTTATTATTTACCTTCGGGCTTAGCCCATATTACTTATCTTATTATGCAACATATGTAATGGATATATACTTTGGTTAATAATAATTTATTATGGGATTTTATTTATGCTCTGATACCCTGATAGAATTAGTAAAAGCCCATTATGAATTATTATTAAACATCAAGTATATATACATTATTACATGTAATAAGTTAACTAACATAGGCTAAGCCCGATAGTAAATAATAAAAAATTTTAGGCTTAATATTATTCGGCTAATATGTATATGTAAAAGCACATGTGTATCTGCTACAAGATCCAGTCAACACCATAAAACAATTTCTAATACAAGATCTGTTATATGGGGTAGTCGTTACCGTGGGGTGTTTACATGCGAGGGAAAGAGTTGGGGGTGGTCTGCAATGGGTAGCCAAATTAATCCTAGAAGTTACTGATTTTGTTTTGTTTCGGTGTTGACTGTTGGTGGAAGGATGGTGGCTAGGACTGCAGAGTTAGGTTGATGTGGTGAAGATAATAATTAAGGTGATGATGTAAGTTGATTGCCGAAGGAGATGTCCGTTTGAGGTGGTTGTGCATGTTTTTTTAGTAACGACAAATTCATCATCATTCCTTTATAAATGAATAAAAACTAAACGTGATGTCATGATTTTTGGATCTGGGAGACGACGGCGTTAACAGTTTTGCATTAAGGTGACAGTTGCAAGTTGCTGTGTGGTGGCGGCGGTGGTTACAAGGTTCTGGTGGTGGCTTGTTTGTGTAACACATATTGTGTTTTGTTAGAGTACCCACAATGGGTCAAGGCATGAAAAACTTTTTACTATTTTAAAGAGTGTTTGGTAAAGTTTTTTTTGTCATTGTGAGAAAGGCTTTTTACAAAGCTTTTTGCAAAAGCTTGGCAATGACTTGTATCATTGATGGCAATACATGCTCATCTCATTTTGTCTAAGATACATTTATTACAAGAATGAAAAGTGAAAAGCTATCTCCTCAAAGACTTGGCACAAGCCAAGTCTTTCTTCCAAATCTTTTAAAAAGCCATTCTATCTAGTGGGAAAAAGCTTTTGAAAAGCTTTTTCAAACAATGAAATGTCTTTTGTAAAACAAGCCATTGCAGATACTCTAAGGGGACGTTTGGTTCGAGATTTTGAATTGAGGGCAATTATAACTTCCTAAAATTTTAAAAAACTGGAAGTTAAAATTACTGATAAACAAATTGCTTGTAAGTGTTCACGAGAATTGTAGAAGAATTTAATATTTCATATTAGGAAATGTCATAATTGCCCTCGCATCTTAGGAAATGGAACAAGCTTCATCTTCCACATCTTTCACAGACATAAAACATGATGTTGCACTGCTACACAATGGATTTAAACAAGAATTTGCAAAACCAAAAATTTCTACTTTTTATAAAGAAAGAAATGTTAATTACACATACACGATTTTTTGCTTGTGTAAAGATTCAAGAAAATAAAAACCCAACATAAATATTAGATCAAAGTTCAAGATTGACATAAACCCTTCACAAAAGCCACATGCTTAATTCAATCGCGAAATTCGAACCTGGTAGCCTAATTTTGATTTTACCTACAAGATATGATAAAAACATACAAGCGAAAGAACATGTATTGGTGAAGTTATATGAACCATCATGTAAAGAAGCTATATAAATAATGGAAGAAATTAGATCAAAACGATGATCTTGTTATGGAAAGAAATCAATGTTGTTTGTTTTATGAGCAGAATAATAAGAAGTGGATTACTAAAAAGGAAGGTTGTTTTTGTCTATATGCCATGTAATAATTGAGAGATTAAAAATTCCTCATATTCTTAAGGAAATCTTAGGGTGTGTTTAGTTGTGGAAAATTTTTCATTTCTAAAAAAGAAGAGAGTTTTCTTTTTCTAGAAAAGAGTTGAAAATTTAGAAAACGGTAATATGGGGTTTTCCAATTTTCTATATATGTTTGGAAAATGAAAATTTTGGAATTTTAAATTTTTTTCAGAAAATGGTGATACTAAACAGCTTTTCTGTTTTTCAGTTTTCAAATGAAAATTTTCTGGAAAAATAGAAAAATTTTCACCAACTAAACAGGGCCTAAACGACCTATTTTTAGCAATTTCAACTTCTTAAGAAATTTAAACTTTCTGCCTTTTAATGAACCAAACACGATATTCTAGAGATATTTAATTTCAAATTGCTCCAAATTGCCCCAAATTGCCCCAACCAAACACGCCTAAGTCATTTGAAAAGGCTTTTGTGATTATGAGTATAATGCATTGATGGCATTAAATGCACTAAGTCTTTTAAAGACTTATGGATTCGGATGCTTTTACGTTTAGTTGTATGTCTATTTGAGCATGAAATATTTACGTTTTTTTTAATATATGTAGAGTAGTGGAAAATGAAGAAGTAAAATATTAATTTTCCCTATCACTCAGTTCGAAAAAGAAGAGATTGAAGGTGACACTGAAAGAATAAAATATTGTATAACAGTAACGGAAGATAAATATATGAGAGCATTTACATGGTAAGCTTTTTTTAAAGCTTTTCAATATTTGTAAAAGTCTTTGTAAGAGTTTTTAGCATTGCAAAACATAGTTTTTTGAAAAACTTTACACAATGACTTTTGTTTTTCTAAGTGGTTTGAGGAAAAGCTTTTACAATTAATGCTTAGTAAATTTAAAAGCTTTTGTAAATTTTTTTGGCAAGCGTCCAGTTTTTACATCTTTTTGTTTTATTCGAAAGTAAAAGTAAGAAATAAACCAGTCATCTTTAAGTTGTAACTTGAAATGATTTATGATCGTGCCCAAAGAGAAAACAAAGATAATGGCAAAATTGAATAAGTTATTTTTAGGGATGTAAATGAACCGGACAAATCGTTTGTTTAGTTTTAGCCAGACAAATAAACAAACACGATTGCTTAAACATACGAAGTTTCTTGTTCATGTTCGTTTATTAAGAAATTAGGTTGTTCATGTTCGTTTATATTCGTTTATTAAGACACTAAACGAACATGAACGAGTGAACATAAGTTTACAAAAATATACACAAAATTATGTTTTATAAGTCTTGTTTTGTTTAAATAAAGCAATTTAAAACCTACATAATAAAAAGTTGCGATAGACGAACATAAACATATATATGATCATAAACGAACGAATAATCGGACGTTCATGAACATAAATGAACGAACAAAACTTTTGTTCGAGTTCATTTATTTAACTAAATCGATGTAAAATGTTGTTCATTTTCGTTCATTTAATAATCAAGGTCACTTATTGAATCATTATTTACTAAACCTCTTGAAATTCCGTAACTTGTACTGACATAAATTTTCATTAACGTATGATACGATATATATTCCAAATCAAAGAAGGAAGCACATCATCCATGGATGGCAGCTCAATCTTTAGTCCTTACACTGTCCTCGACGTCGACGACGATGATCCCATATCCGACGAAAAGTATGCTGAACATCTCCAACTTCATGAAACACTCGTGTTCTCCTCAGCTTCACGTGCATCCAGCAGCAAGACGCCGCCAATCGTGGTACTAGATAGCCATGCTTCACGTGCATCCACTTCATCCAGCCCCAAGACGCCTTTCGTGATATTAGATAGCGAAGATGCACATGCATTTGAGTCTAGCAAGACAGCTGACAGATTCTGTGACATTTGCATGGACGCAAAGACTGAATGTGAGATGTTTCGTAACACCAAAGTTTGCGGGCATGTGTTCTGTTTTGATTGCATCAGGGGACACGTAGCAGCCAAGATCCAAGAAAACATAACTAATGTGCGGTGTCCTGACCCAAATTGCAGAGGGATAATAGGACCTGAAGCGTGTCGTTTAATTGTTCCAAGAGAAGTATTGGAACGATGGGAAGACGCTTTGTGTGAATCTCTTATCTTAGGGGCTGAGAAGTTTTACTGTCCGTTTAAAGATTGTTCTGCGCTGTTAGTTGATGATGGTGGAGGCGCTGTGACATCATCAGAATGCCCTCATTGTAACAGATTGTTTTGTGCCCAGTGTAAGGTGACGTGGCATTCAGGGATAAGTTGCAGCGAATATCAGAGTTTGAGAAAGGACGAAAGAGACCCGAGTGACCTTATGTTGAGGGATCTTGCCAGGAATAAGAAATGGGCGAGATGCCCAGGTTGCAAGTTTTACGTCGAAAAAATCAGTGGTTGTGACCACATTTCTTGCAGGTTAGACAATAAACTTCATTGTTCGGTGTGTTGCTATTTTATCTCTTTTTGATAAAATTATTTTGGAGGTTAACTGATCAGTACTAACCAGCGAGTTAATGGTTTATGTTTTTTCTTTTTTTTTACGCAGGTGTGGACATAGTTTTAATTATAACACGAAGATATAGTAGAGTGTTGCGAATCATGATTTATTAAATAAGACGAGGCATTCCTTTGTCACGAGGAGGCATGGTTTACTTAATAGGAGGAGGCATGTTTGAATAATGATTTGCGTCTCGAATGAAATGATCAAGCAGGTGTGGATATCATGTTTGTCACGAGTGTGGAAAGAAGCACGATGGAGCTCATTTAAGCTAAAGACCCGCACTTAAAAATCTAATAGGAGGAGGCATTTCTTTGTGTTTTAACTTCATAGAAACCTTTAATTACTTCAGTTTTGTCGATGGATGTTTTTATCTAAGAATCGACTCTTAAGTTCTGTTCATCGGCTGTCATATGGAAATTCAGATAGCAAATGTCATATTATATCAACATCTCCTAGGATTAGCTAAAATTAAAAGGGATATTGAAAGTATGCAACTATTTTTATGTGATCTTGCGAAAACAAAGATCAAATGAGCAAAATGTATGCAACTATATTTTATGTGATCTTGCGCTCAGTGTAAGGTACCATGCTTTGCAGGGATGGACTCTGTAGAAAAGATTACAAAGATCAAGATAATCAACCAACCACCCCTTTATTCTTTATTAAACTGCCTCAGGCTGTTACTACAAATGTAACACCTGGGTTTTTGATCGTACTTACAAAAGAGAAGAAAACAAATCAAAAGATCAAACAAATTGATCTAACAATGAAACCAGAGAAACGAATACAACTTTTTTGAGAGAGATACAATGACTGCATGTTAAAATCTATGCTAACTATGAGCTTAAATAGCTCTTAACTTCTAACCCTAACAGCTTCTCCAACTTGTACGCATTGCCCCCTTTATCTTTCCTTAAGTTGTCAAAATGTACCTGCATATTAAACATAACAAATAACAAAAGAAAATATTTACAAAAGACATACCTGCACTTACCTTTTGTGCACAATAGTCCCTGAGAGTTGGTTTATTGTTTAAACATTATTTTTAACACTCCCCCTTAAACCAACTCTGTAAAGATCAAACAATCCAAGACCTTCACAAAACTTATGATGTTCAGCAACACTTAATCCTTTGGTAAAGATATCTGCTATATTATCAGCAGACTTAACTTTAACAGTACTTACAACCCCAGCTGCAACCTTTTCTCTTAAGAAAAAGAGTTCAATTTCAAAATGTTTAGTTCTTTCATGAAATACAGGATTAGCAGCAATCTGTATTGCTGAGCTATTATCACATCTCAATGGAATAGGTAACAAAGGATTAATATTAAGTTCAGCAAGAACTTTCATAATCCACATTACTTCACAAGTAACACTATTCATTGCTCTAAATTCTGCCTCAGCAGAAGATTTAGATAACATTGACTGTTTTTTACTTTTCCATGACACTAAACTGTTACCCAAGAAAACACAATATCCAGTCACTGATTTTCTTGTAAGCTTACACTTTGCCCAATCAGAATCCACATACACACCAAGATTAAGATTATCACTTTTGTTAAAAGTAATTCCTTTTCCTGGTGAACCTTTTAAGTACCTTAAGACTCTGAATGCAAGTTTCAAGTGTGACTGCATAGGAGCATGCATATACTGACTTAGAACATGAACAGCATAACTAATATCAGGTCTAGTATGAGTAAGATAAATCAACTTGCCAACTAGCTTTTGATAGTTGTTAACACCTTTCAAAGGTTTATCAACATCAACATTCTTATTCTTACTGTTAACACCTTCTTTAACATCAATAGGTGTTCCACATGGCTTACAAGCCAGCATCCCAAACTCTGTAAGAAGTTCTAAGCAATACTTTCTTTGAGTCAGATAAAGAGAAGTATTAGACTCAAGAACTTCTATTCCCAAGAAGTATTTGAGTTTACCCAGATCTTTAATTAAGAACTTTGAACTCAAAAACTCCTTAAACTTATCAATCTCCTTCACATTGTTACCTGTGACAATAATGTCATCAACATACACCAGAAGTACAATAAAAACTCCATCTTTGTTTTTGATAAACATAGAAAAATCATTTTTGCTTTGTATGAAATCATTTTCTATTAAAACTGATGTGAGTTTTTCATTCCACTTCCTAGGTGCCTGTTTTAAACCATACAAGGACTTAACCAACTTACAAACCCTTTGATCATTCTTATCAAAGTATCCCTCAGGCAAGGTCATATAAACATCCTCTACTAAATCTCCATATAGGAAAGCATTGTTTATATCTAATTGGTATAAAGGCCAATTATTATAAACTGCTAAAGTTAAAATGCACCTAACAGTAACAATTTTGACAACAGGAGAGAAAGTTTCATCAAAGTCTATACCTTCCCTTTGGTTATACCCTTTAGCAACAAGTCTAGCTTTGAATCTTTCAACTTCTCCATTAGACTTGTATTTAACTCTATAAACCCACTTACAACCAATAGATTTTCTTCCAACTGGAAGATCAACAAGAACCCAAGTACCATTTCTGTTTAAAGCCTCCATTTCTAAATTCATAGCCATAAGCCATCTTATATCTTTTGAGGCTTCAGAAAAAGTTTTTGGTTCAACAATTTTATTTAGACTAGTAGAAAAATTATAATTCTCTTTACTAAGACAAGAGTAATTAACATATTTTTCTATGCCATATTTCACACTAGTATTCAACTTATAATCATTCAGCTTTTTAGGCAAAACAACTTTTCTAGATGATCTCCTAGGATTATCCAAATCATATCTTTCTGGGGAATTAACAGGACTTTGAAAAAGATTACCAAACTCTTGATATTGACTGTCATCACCCTCAGAATCACTATTATTATCAACAAGTGTTGCATTATCATCTACATTACTGGTGGCTTCTGCTAGCTTACTATCATTAAGACCATCTAGACTCTCTCTAGTTTCACTAGCTTTTTCAGTACCTCCTAGTAATGTATTGTCTATGCCTTCACTACCATTCTGAGCATTATCTCTCTTATCATCATTGGGATCACATGACATAGACTCATTATCATCTAAGTTGAAAAAATTAGTACTGTCTTTATTTTCAAAACTCATAACATACTCTTTACTTTCAGACTCATTCTTAAATGGAAACACTGTTTCATAGAACTTAACATCTCTAGAGTAGAAAACTTTCCTACTCTCAAGGCTATAAAGCTTATAACCTTTTTTCTCATTAGAATATCCAATAAAGACAGATTTTTCTGACCTAGATGAAAACTTGTCATTGTCATTTAAAACATTTGCAAAACACAAACAACCAAATGTTTTTAACAAAGAGAGATTTGGTTCACTACTATATACTAACTCATAAGGTGACTTCCCAGACAAGACAGAACTTGGAATCCTGTTAATCAAATAGACAGCAGTTAAAACACAATCAGTCCACATGTTCAAAGGTAATCCCCCCTGAAACATGAGGGCTCTAGCTACATTCAACAAGTGCCTATTTTTCCTCTCAGCAATACCATTTTGCTGAGGAGTGTATGGGCAAGAGGTTTGATGAAGAATCCCATTATCTTTACAAAATTTATCCATATTATTATTAACAAATTCTGTACCATTGTCACTTCTAAACATTTTAACACTTTTTCCAAACTGATTTTTAATCATATTTATGAAAACTGTTATGTTAGTAAAAACTTCATCTTTACCTCTTAACAAAAATAACCAAACAGCTCTACTATAATCATCAACAACAGTAAGAAAATATCTAAATCCTTCCTTGCTTTGAACTTTATAAGGACCCCACACATCTAAGTGAATCAATTCACCAACACCATTAGTTTTATGATCACTTAGAGGAAAAGGCTCCCTAGTTTGTTTAGCTTTGTGACACACATCACAAATATCATTATCAACTTTTTCAAGTTTAAGTTTATTTTTTAGCACATGTAAAACTTGACTTGAAGGATGTCCTAGTCTATTATGCCAAATACATTTTGACAAACAACATTGTGAAATGTTGTTGTTATAATATTTCTTACCTGTATTAAGAAAATACAATCCATTTATTTGACTACCAGTCCCCACTAGAGTCTTTTGAACAGAGTCCTGAATATCACAAGAACTTTCATCAAAAATAACTCTAAATTTACTATCTTTACTTAGCTTGTGCACAGATAGAAGACTAACTTCATAATCTGGCACAACTAAGACATCATGAATAACAATTTTATCAGTTAACTTTAAACTTCCTATGTGTGTAACAACAGCTTTAGTCCCATTAGGATGACCAACAGTCATATTAAGATGAGATACACTTATCACATTAAACATATTAATCACAGTATAAGTCATATGTTGACTAGCTCCTGAATCAACAATCCAACCAACATACAACTTATAAGTTTTAATAACAGTATTGTGATTAAAAAACTTTGAAGTACAAAAACTAAAAGCACAATTTATACCTGCAACATTTGCAGGTATGGAACTTTTTCCAGACTTATCACCAATCAAGTCCATCAACTTTTTGAATTGTTCATCAGTAAAAGAGTTAGATGGACTACTAGAAGACTGATCTTTTAAACCTGAAGCCACATGATTACTACTAACATTCTTGTTAGAATTATTATTCTTTTTAAAATTGGGAGGATATCCCACAAGTTCAAAACATCTATCCACAGTATGACCATTCATATTACAATGAGTACACACCAAGTTAGGTCTAGCAAGTTTTCTTGCCTGATTATTATTATTATTACTGTTCCAGTTGTTATTACTAGACCTATTATTAGGTCTTGAAGCAAATGCAGCAGTCCCAGCCTTTACTGAACTCTGAGAAGATGAACCCCTATGGGATTCATCTCTTGACAGAGTAGCAAAGGCCCCCTTAACATCAGGAAGGGGTTCTGTGGTGAGTATGATACTTCTTATAGGAGCATACTCATCATCTAACCCCATGAGAAACTGTATAAGCTTAAGCAGTTGATTATGCTGTTTAAGCAAATATGCATTTTCACAAACACATTCAGGTAAATTCACTAATGAATCATATTGTCTCCACAAGCCATTAAACTTGTGGTAATACTCAGAAAGAGTAGAACCAGACTGGGTAAGAGAGTGTATCTTATAATGCATGTTAAAAATAACAGACCCATCTTGTTTGCTATATGTTTCCTCTAATTCATCCCAAACTGTTTTGGCATTTTCAGAAAAAACCTGACCCAAATAAACCTCTTGTGAAACACAACCAAGAATCCAGTTTAAGACAACAGAGTTACATCTTTCCCATTGATCTTGTAAAAAACCTGCCTCTTCAGGCTTAGGTAATTTTCCATCAATAAAACCAAGTTTGTTTTTAGTATGAATAGCCCTAGCAATAGCAACTCTCCATATTCAGTTCCCTCTAGCTTAAACCCAATTAGAGGGACACCACTGGTATCACTACTATGAAGATAGAGAGGGTCAAACATGTCAATCTCATTGTCATGTGACCCTCCTCCTTCAACACCCTTGTCCTTTTCAGGAGCCATAACACAAACTCAAACAAAAGAAAGCAAGTACACAATAACAAACTAACACAGTCAACCACCTTATATCTCCACAACAACCAACAACAAACTAATTCCCTCGACACCTAATCCCACTAAACAAGAAAAATAAAGAGAGAGCGTGAGAAAATACTATCACGCGCAGCAACAACCAAGAGTATCAAGATCAAGACAATCTTGTAACCAACGCAGCGGAAACAAACAACCAACACTAAAAACCTGCAGGATTAGAACCAAGAAATAACAAACAACAAATCAAACTTACCAAGATTAACAAACCCCAACTTCTGAATTTGGGGTTTTTAATCAGAAACAATGAAAGAACAAAATTAATCAACAATTATGTTGATTAATCACTAAGATAGGCAAAATACTCAAAAACCCCAAAAATCGACAAACCCTAATTTTTGGGAAAACTTGATTGATCAAGAATCTGATCAATTAACATCAAAAATCAATCGATTCACCAAAAAACAATAACCAGAAACCTTTTAATTCACAGAAACCCCAAAAATTTTAGAAACCCTAATTTTTGGAAACAATCAAGATCTTCGTATCACAGCCAACCAGGCTCTGATACCATGTAGAAAAGATTACAAAGATCAAGATAATCAACCAACCACCCCTTTATTCTTTATTAAACTGCCTCAGGCTGTTACTACAAATGTAACACCTGGGTTTTTGATCGTACTTACAAAAGAGAAGAAAACAAATCAAAAGATCAAACAAATTGATCTAACAATGAAACCAGAGAAACGAATACAACTTTTTTGAGAGAGATACAATGACTGCATGTTAAAATCTATGCTAACTATGAGCTTAAATAGCTCTTAACTTCTAACCCTAACAGCTTCTCCAACTTGTACGCATTGCCCCCTTTATCTTTCCTTAAGTTGTCAAAATGTACCTGCATATTAAACATAACAAATAACAAAAGAAAATATTTACAAAAGACATACCTGCACTTACCTTTTGTGCACAATAGTCCCTGAGAGTTGGTTTATTGTTTAAACATTATTTTTAACAGACTCCGAGGAGTATCAAAGCTGGATCAAAAAAAGGAAAATTGCACGGAGTGACAATATGCTGATGGATCTTGCCAAAACCAAGAAATGGAAGAGGTGGCCAAACTGCACCTTTCCGGCCTGTCGAAAATACCATACAAAACCATTCGATGTGCACATTCAGCGGATATCATCATTTAATATCTTAGTGAGCCAACATGAATATCTCATTTTATAATGAGCAAACACCAACAAGAAAATTTTCCGTCTAAGTATTGAGTCCTCATTTGTCTAGTTAAAACCAAAACGAACGAACATGAACAAGACTCCGTTCCAATTCCGGTTCGTTTGCATCCCTAACCATGCATTATCTTATCTTTGTACGTGCAAGCATAGACGGACCTTCATAGTGACCCGGGGGGGCTGTGGCCCTCCCAAGATTCGATGTTCGTAGTGTAATTATACTAAAACTTGCCGGCCCTCCCACTAAAATTATTCAAGTTCCGTCTATGCGTGCAAGCATATATAGATTAAGAAATAATGATGTATAAGCATATAGTATTATCAAACCAAATAAGAAGGGTGATCACAAACACTATAGTACACCAAAGCATTGTTTCATCTTATGATCGGCGATCCATGAAAGACTTCAGACTCAAGATAGGATAATGAAATGGTGTAGAATCACTTTAAACAGCTTTACTAACAGGCCTCTTTGCTACAAAGGTAAACTATAATGATAAAACTGTATCACCTCAGAGTTCATCACACAGTTTAGCATCCATGAGACATCGTCACTGCAGAAACCTTGTTACTAATTTCCCTCTGGAAGGTGATTTGCGAGTAAACTGTAGCTACATTTCCCCCTTGAAGGGCCCAACCATCTCTATTATTTCATTCATCTGAAACTGAGCAATGAATCTTATGTGATTGCGTATATTCTTACATATTGTCTCAGTGCTTCTTGTTTTGAAATAGTCTAACATTCCTTTCTCGCCAGAAATCACGGGTCTTCTTATGATATTGCCAATATTACTGTTACATTGCATACTACTCAGGAACCCCGCAGCATGTTACCAGTATTGTTTATGCACCATTTCATTATCCTATCTTGAGTCTGAAGTCTTTCATGGATCACCGATCATAAGATGAAACAATGCTTTGGTGTCATATTGGCACCTCCTTGATCATTTCATTTCCTTCAAGAAAATCAGAAGGGGCGATATAAATCCTAGGAGATGTTCATATAATATGACATTTGCTATATACAATTTCCATATAACAGATAATCAGAACTTAAGAGTCGATTCTTTGATAAAAACATCCATCTACGAGACGGAAAAATATTTGCCTTAGAAGTCTTGCCATAGAGGCAGCCAAAGAAGTTAACAACGATTACACAATTTAATGTAATTAAAGGTTTTGATGAAGATAAAACACAAAGAAATGTCTCCTCCTATTAAAGATTTTGAAGTGAGGGTCTCTAACTTAAATGAGCTCCATCGTACTTCTTCCGACACTCGTGACAAACATGATATTCGCACCTGCTTGATCATTTCATTCGAGACGGAAATCATTAAGTAAATCATTATTCAAAACATGTCTCCTAGCCTCCTCCTATTTAGAAAACCATGATTCCAAACAGGCCTCCTCGGCCTATTAAACAAACCCAGCCTCCTTGTGACAGAGAAATGCCTCCTCCTATTAAGTAAATCATGATTGAAAACATGCCCGTTTATGTTACTGTTATAACAAAAAACATGTCCACACCTGCATAAAAAAACATAATGCATTAACTCGCTAGTACAGTAGTACTGATCGGTTAACCTCCAAAATAAGTTTATTGTCTAACCTGCAATGAATGGCGTCACAACCACTGATTTTCTCGACATAAAAGTTGCAATTTGGGCATCTCGCCCAATTCTTATTCTTGGCAAGATCCCTCAACATAAGGTCACTCGGGTCTCTTTCGTCCTTTCTCAAGCTCTGATAGTCGCTGCAACTTATCCCTGAATGCCACGTCACCTTACACTGGGCACAAAACAATCTGTTACAATGTGGGCTTTCTGACGATGTCACAGCGCCTCCACCATCATCGACTAACAGTGCAGAACAATCTTTAAACGGACAGTAAAACTTCTCAGCGCCTAAGATAAGAGATTCACACAAAGCGTCCTCCCATCGTACCAATACTTCTCTTGGAACAAATGAACGACACGCTTCAGGTCCTATTATCCCTTTGCAATTTGGGTCAGGACACCGCACTTTAGTTATGTTTTCTTGGATCTTGGCTGCTATGTGTCCACTAATGCAATCAAAACAGAACATATGCCCGCAAACTTTGGTGTTTCGAAACATCTCAGATTCAGTCTTTGTGTCCATGCAAATGCCACAAAATCGGTCTGCTATTTTGCTAGACTCAAATGCATGTGAATCTTGGTCATCTAATATCACGATTGGCGTCTTGGGGCTGGATGAAGTCGATGCACGTGCATCTTCGCTATCTAATATTACGATTGGCGTCTTGGGGCTGTATGAAGTTGATGCACGCGATGCTTGGCCATCTAGTATCACAATTGGTGTCTTGGGACTTGATGAAGTCGATGAGCGTGAAGCTTGTCCATCTAGTATCACGATTGACGGCGTCTTGCTGCTAGATGCACGAGAAGCTGAGGAGAACACGAGTGTCTCATGAAGTTGGAGTTGTTCAGCATACTTTTTGTCGGATATGGGATCATCATCATCATCATCGATATCGATAACGATGTAAGGATTAGAGACTGAGCCGCCATCCATGGATGATGTGCTTCCTTCTTCGATTCGATTTGGATATAAATCATATCATACGTTAATAAAAATACTTAGGTCATTCAAATATCAAAATTACAAAAAACAGAAATGAACTACATTGTATCATAACAAACAAACTAGTAGTAAAACAATTAACTAAATATAAAAAGTCCTTTATTATAGAGTATAAATTATTATTTACATAGTGTTCGATGATAAACATGAAACAAGTTACGTCGCTAGCCTCTTTTGGATTGCAAAAAACTAAACCTATGAAAAATCATATTTTTTAACTAAAAGGTTTAATGATTAATTAAGTGATCATTTGGAAGAAGATAATGAATTATACCTTGATGATTTGGAATGTTGACATGATTATTTTCTTCTCGTTTTCTTTTCATCTTCAACTTTCGAAATGATTGAATGCCAAGTTAAAGGATATAATGATCTTTAACTTGAATTTGCGTAAAAATAGGAGTTAATCATTATTTTTATTCAAAAGATGAGCACATTACTAGTCGCCCGAATTAGTAGTATTGATTTTTCCTCGAGTATAAATTAGTGGTATCGGTATTATACTGAACGGGATCCGGATATCAGTATCGGTACGGGTATCGGTACTGATACCGAGAAATCGGATTTTTTCCGTTTTTTTCTTTGGAAAATTCCCGATTAGCTACCGGTCTCGTACCGGATTAGTGGTCTCAATTTTTTTTCACTTTATTTTAGTCTTGATACCAAGCGAAATTCGGATACTAAAAATCGGTACAATTCGAGTTCAATTTCGAGATTTATTTCGAAAGAGTGTTAATAGAATAAGAAGACCTAAAAATAGATCTAAGACTACGTGTTTGTTAATTTTGAGGACTTAATCTGCAACCCATTTTTGGCAATAAGGACTTATTGTGTCATTATTTAAATACTTTCAGTTATGTTGTGGACTTGGAGTGTAACAAGGAAAAGAATGAAGGGATCATTGCTGCGCTTGCTGGATACTTTGGCTGGGCTTCTTTTACTTTGGACTCAAGCCCATCTTTACCAACGGCTCTTAAGCCCATCACTTGTTGTTTATTACTCTCTATGGTTACCACATTGTTGGTATAGCCTCATGTTTTCACACAGTCATATTACTCTCTCTCTCTCTAAGACTTGATCTCAGAAACTTGTTTAATCTTTTCATTCGTTATCTTTGCTTGTAAAACTATTATCATGTAGATAATAGGGCTACACGTGAGTAGCACCGGTAGCCTTTGATTTGTCTTTCTTGTTTATGGTTTTATCTTGATTAATAAAAGTGTTAAGTGATTGAGGGCAGTTTATCCATGCTTTTCTACATGGTATCAGAGACTGGTTATTGAAAAATCGATGAAAAATTATTTTTAGGGTTTCAAAAATTTTGGGTTTTTTTTACGATACATACTTTTTTGCTTAGATCTGTTATCGAGATAGAAGGATCTGTTTATATTACTTATAGATTCAAAGTTTTGAGGCCTCAATTTTATTTTGAAAAATTCGGGTTTCTGAGATCTGGTGTTACATATCCTTTGGTTACTTTTTTGTTCGATTGGTACTACTATCTTTCAATTGAAGTGATTTTCCCTAATTTTCCTTGAGAAAAAAATTAGGGTTTCATTTTTGATTGTCAGATCTTTGATTGGTGGTGTTCTTCTTAAGAAAGACGTTTTTTCATACTGGTGGTTCGTAGTTTTGGTCACTTTCCCTATTTTTCCCTCGAAGGAAAATTAGGGTTTGTGATTTGGAGGTTCTGTTGCTTTCTAGACTAAGTGAATCTAGGAGCAACAGTTTGATTGTGCTTATTTGTGGGTTCGGTAACACCTCTCACACTCTCTCTTTAACTTGGTGTTTGATACTTGTTTTATTTGATTGATTCTGTTTGTTCGTTGGTTGTTCTTTCTTTATTTTCACCCTTTTATTGGATCTCCACCCTTTGCCTTGCCCTTGACCTGCCACCCTTGGTGGTTTGGAAGCCTGGGAACTTTGTTGGCTTTGGACTAAGTTATTTTTTGACCTGTTGACCTGTCACCATGTCTGAGCATGATGATACTGACACTGAGAGTGTAACTGATCAAGTTACACTTATCAGTAAGCTTGATTTAAGTGACCCTTTGCATTTACACTCTAATGATTCAGCTGTCTTGACTGTTGTCATTGTTAAACTTAAAGGAACTGAAAACTATCAGATTTGGGTTAATGCCATGTTACTTGCTTTGGAAGGTAAAAACAAAACTAGTTTTATTGATGGGTCTTGTAAAAGATCAATTACTAATGAAGTTTTAGGAAAACAGTGGGACAGGGTGAATGCTGTTGTTTTGGGATAGATTCTTAACTCTATTTCCGAGGAACTTTTTATTGGTCAATTTTTTTCAAAAAAGGCTAAACATGTTTGGAATGAACTTAAAGAGACTTATCATAAGGTTGATGGGTCTGTTATTTTTAATTTGCATCACAAGATTAATACATTGAAGCAAAATGGGTCTAATCTGTCTGATTAATATCATAAGTTGAATGCCTATTGGAAACAATATGATGCCATGATTGAGTTACCTGCTTGTGTGTGTTCTGCTTCTAATGAGTTTTAAAAGCATAATCAATTTTTGAAGTTAATGCAATTTTTGATGGGGTTGGATGATTCTTACATGACTATAAGAAGTTCTATTTTGTCTAGAGAGAATCTCCCTGATGTTAAGGGAGCATATGCCATCATTTCCAGTGAGGAATCTCACAGGGTGCCTTCTGTTGGTGGTTCTGGGTCCTCTCAAAGGACTCAAAACTCTGCTTTTTTCTCTAATGGGCCTGCTAGAAACAATACTCAAAGACCTCAGAACCCTCAAAGTTCACAAGCTAGTAATTTCAGACCTAACCCTAGAAACAATGGCAATTTTAGACCTAGTTCTAGCACCACTGGTTTTAGACCTAATGCTCCTAACAACAATGGGTATAGACCTAATGGTAATAGTAATGCTGATATTGTTGTGAAAATTGTGTTTATAATGGTCACACTATTGATAGATGCTTTAAAATCATTGGTTATCCTAGTGACTTTGGAAAAAGAAAGGGGGGGGGGGGGCAAATTTTTAAAGGGAAAAGTGTCTCTAACAATTCTGTTGGGACACCTTCTTATTATGGGTTCACTGATGAACAATTGATCACTTTGCTCTCTCTTATTAAGGATAACAAAAGCTTGCTAATGATTCTCAAAAGGTGGTTCATGCCAATATGGCAGGTATTTATTTCAACAACAGGAAAGTAATGATAATTTTGAGAGATTTTTTTGTTCTAGCACTAACATCAAATCTAAACTGCCTTATAAAGGAAAGGTTGTTGATTCTGGGGCAAATCAACATATGACCAATAATGAATCTGACTTGGACAATGTTTTTGATATTTCACAGTTAAACATTAAAGTGGCTCATCCCAATGGGACTAAAGCTATCATTTCTAAAATTGGTAACCTCAAACTTTCAAATGGGCTGGTTTTATTTGATGTTCTTGTGATCCCTGATTATTGTTTCACTCTTATCTCTGTTCATATACTTGCTAAGGATAATAAAGTCTTGATTGTTTTTTTATGAGAATAAATGTTTTTTTATGAATCAGGATTTGAATCACCAAACTGTTTTAGGGACTGGTAGACAATGTGGTGGTCTTTACTATTTAGATATAGAAGGTACTAAGATTGTCCATAATTTCTGTGTGCCTACTTGTTCTCTTTCTAAACATGACTGACATATTAGATTAGGTCACCCTGATTTATGTGAAATATGTCAAAGAGCTAAATAAACTAGAGAACCATTTCCTTTAAGTGATCATAAAACTAAAGTTCTTGGTGATCTTGTTCATTTGGATTTGTGGGGTCCTTATAGGGTGACCAGTCACACTGGTCATAGGTATTTCTTGACTGTTGTGGATGACTATACAAGGGCTGTTTGGGTGTATTTGATCAAAAGTAAAGATGAAGTTGGGACTTATATTGAATTTTTTTCAATCTGCTAAAAAATTAGTTTAAAAGAAATGTCAAAATCTTTAGAAGTGACAATGGAACTGAATTTGTTAATCATTTTTTTCAAAACTTTTGTCATAATCAATGGATTATACACCAGACCTCTTGTCCCTACACTCCACAACAAAATGGGGTTGCTGAAAGAAAACATAGGCATCTGCTTAATGTTACTAGATGCCTTATGTTTTAGGGGGGAATATCTTTAAGATTCTGGACTGAATGCATTCTAACTGCTACTTATCTTATTAACAGATTGCCTTCTTCTTTGCTAAATGGTAGATCTCCTTATGAGATGATTTATAATTCATCCCCAAACCTCTCTCACATTAGGACTTTTGGATGTCTTTGTTTTGCTACTATTTTAAATAGTCATGAAAATTGTCCAGTAGGTCTGAAAAGTGTGTTATGATGGGTTTTTCTAGTTCTCTAAAGGGTTACAAGCTTTATAGTCTTGACAGACATCAATTTCTTGTTTATAGAGATGTCAAATTTTTTGAATCCATTTTTCCTTTAAAGATGGTGTTTTGAATAAAAAGAATAATAATGAAGAGTTTGATGCTTTCCAAAATGATAAAGCTTTGACCTTTTTTGACTTAGATAACCCTGAGCTACCCTATGATGATGAGAGAGTAACAAATGCACATAATGGTGACCCATGGTCACCAAGTGCTAGCAGCCCACCCATGAGTCTAGGTGACAGTGGACACATTGCCTCAGGCAATGATACCATAGATGCCAGCTCAGATGGGAATGAGGCTGCCACACTTGATGATAATCATAATTCTGGGTCATTTAGAATTTAACCCAAGTCTTCCCTCTCATGATCAAAGCATAGGAGAAAACTTGGGTGATAATTTTAATGTTAATGCTCAAGGAAATCAAGGGTTAAGAAGGTCTTCTAGACCTTCTGTTTTTCCAAAAAATTATAATGATTTTGTAGTTAATTCAAAAGTCAAATATGGGATTGAAAGGTTTGTGGGATATTCTTGGATCAAGGGTGATGCTTTGTGTTTTGTGACCCAATTGAATAAGAATAGTGAACCTAGAAATTTCTTTGAAGCCTCTCAAAACCCTCAGTGGGTTGATGCTATGAATTTAGAGTTTGATGCCTTACTTGAAAATGATACTTGGGATTTAGTTGAATTGCCTCATGGTAGAAATGCTTTGAATTCTAAGTAGGTTTGGAAGCTTAAGTTTAAATCCAATGGTGAAATAGAAAGGTATAAAGCTAGGCTTGTTGCTATGGGTTGTGGTCAAAAGGAAGGAATTGATTATGAGGAAACTTTCTCTCCTGTTGTGAAAATGGTTACTGTTAGATGTTTGATTAATCTTGCTGTTAACCAGTCTTGGCCAATCTACCAACAAGTACAAATAAACTAGTCTAAACTAGAACAGTGAGAACACTACTTTAGGAATCCAGTCTCTTGGAAATGTATTAACAAGATTTATTTATGTCATTTCTGCTTTGAGAAAATGTTTAAGATTCGTTTTATGTTATTTTCTGTGCTATGACTTATGGGGAAGTGTTTGAGACTTTTGACATTACTTAACATTTGCATTAAAAGTAATTTCATACGGAGTAAAAAGGGAAAATAGGTTGAAATGTAAAAACAAAGTGAAAAACCAATATAGTCATTCGGTTGCCCAATCGGCCGTCTCATACTTGACTGACTCGTTCACATTTGTTTGTGTATGTTTTTGAGACTGTTGACTTTTTACAGTCGTTCGTCATGAAATTGGTGTCACTTGCGGTCACTATTATTCTACTTGCATCTTATGTTACACATCGCATACACAACCAATTGCCTCTGCCTAGAGTTAGAAAGCAAGAAAAAACTTGTCTGAAATCTTAAAGAGAAATGCAGAACTAGTTCGACCTAACGTCGAAACATTTGCGGTTTTCAGTAAAATTAAGAGATATCAAGTTCAATTACTCCTAGTTCGAAACAACTTGAAAGTGTTCGGATCAAACTCTCGAAAAAAGATTACTCATTTAAACAGCATACAGAATCCATACAAAAAGGTAAAGTGGAAACCTTCTAACTAGGCATTTACTCATTTAAACAGCAACAACACTTTTTCAGCTTCAAAGACACATATTTTCTAGACTGTGAAACCATGTAAGTAGGGAATTTAAGAACACACTTTTCGTTCTTTACAACCTCTACACGGATTACTTATGTTCTACCTTCTCTGCCATTTAAGTTTTAGACTCGGAAACCATGACAGTAATAAGAAACTCTTATATCTACCAACCTACAATTGAAAGTTCAATATGTTCATCGTATTGTTTAACATAAAACATATACGTTGTCGTATTCCAACTACATAAGCAAATGTTTAAGGGTGGAAGAATCAGTACCAAAGTGGACCTAGGATCGAATCTTTACAACAAGTAACCAAATCGGCACCTAAAAAACCATAAATTTGACAACTTTATAATCAAGACACCTAAAGATCGAATCTTTACACTACATAACCAAAAGGCACCTAAAAAACCTAAAATTTAACAAATTAAACTAACAAATCAATTTCAAGATCAAATATGTACACTAAATTACCAAAAAGGTATCCAGAAAACCATAAATGTAACAGTGTATAAACTAAAAGATCAAATGGGTACATTAAAAAACATTCAATCTTATATAAAAACAACCTCAAAGACCAAATACCAATATTAATTATGAACTAAAATTTAAAAAATAGCATGATACCTGTTTGAACAAAGAAAAATGAATCAGTAGAAAGAAAAATTTGATCAATCCGCCCAAATCCACCCAAATCCGCCCAAATCAGTAGAAAGAAAAATTTTAAAAATGGATACATTAAAAAACATTCAATCTTATATAAAAACAACCTCAAAGACCAAATACCAATATTAATTAAAACTATGTCCACACCTGCATAAAAAAAGAAAAAACATAAACCATTAACTCGCTGGTTAGAACTGATCAGTTAACCTCCTTTATCCCCTTCTTTTATCCCCTTTTTTTTTTCTTTCTTTCCAAAAGTGTGTTCGGAAAGAAAGAAAAAAAAGAAAGGGATAAAAGAGGTCTGGGTAAAATTTGCCCATTATTTAAACGATACGCCCAAATCCGCCCATTAACTTTTCTCTCTCCACCTTTAAAAAACTGTCAAAAAAACGCCCAAAGTTTGGTAAATGGATTCATTTTACCACCTCTAACACTAACCAAACATTTACCTCAATTTTTTACATATTTTTGTTCAAAGTTTACTATTCGAAAGTAAAAGTAAGAGAAAAACTAGTCAACTTTAAGTTGTAACTTGAAATGATTTATGATCGTGTCGTGCCCAAAGAGTAAACAAAGATAATGGCAAAATTAAATAGGTATTACTAACACTTAGTTTTAGTTTTAGGGATGCAAATGAACCGGAGGAATACGAATGGAGTTCGTTTGTTTAGTTTTAGCCAGACAAATAAACAAACACAATTCCTTAAACATACGAAGTTTCTTTTTCATGTTCGTTTATTAAGAAATTAGGTTGTTCATGTTCGTTTATATTCGTTCATTAAGACACTAAACGAACATGAACGAGGGAACATAAGTTTACAAAAATATACACAAAATTATGTTTTATAAGTGTTGTTTTGTTTAAATAAAGCAGCTTAAAAACCAACGTAATAAAAAGTTACGATAGACGAACATAAACATATATATGATCATAAACGAACAAATAATCGGACGTTCACGAACATAAATGAACGAACAAAACCTTTCGTTCATGTTCGTTTATTTACTATACCTCTTGAAATTCCGTAACTTGTACTGACATAAATTTTCATTAACCTATGATATGATATATATTCCAAATCAAAGAAGGAAGCACATCATCCATGGATGGCAGCTCAATCTTTAGTCCTTACACTGTCCTCGACGCCGACGATGATGATCCCATATCCGACGAAAAGTATGCTGAACAGCTCCAACTTCATGAAACACTCGTGTTCTCCTCAGCTTCACGTGCATCCAGCAGCAAGACGCCGCCAATCGTGGTACTAGATAGCCATGCTTCACGTGCATCAGCTTCATCCAGCCCCAAGACACCTTTCGTGATATTAGATAGCGAAGATGCACATGCATTTGAGTCTAGCAAGACAGCTGACCCATTCTGTGACATTTGCATGGACGCAAAGGCTGAATGTGAGATGTTTCGTAACACCAAAGTTTGCGGGCATATGTTCTGTTTTGATTGCATTAGTGGACACGTAGCAGCCAAGATCCAAGAAAACATAACTAAAGTGCCGTGTCCTGACCCAAATTGCAGAGGGATAATAGGGCCTGAAGCGTGTCGTTTAATTGTTCCAAGAGAAGTATTGGAACGATGGGAGGACGCTTTGTGTGAATCTCTTATCTTAGGGGCTGAGAAATTCTACTGTCCGTTTAAAGATTGTTCTGCGCTGCTAGTTGATGATAGTGGAGGCGCTGTGACATCATCCGAATGCCCTCATTGTAACAGATTGTTTTGTGCCCAGTGTAAGGTGACGTGGCATTCAGGGATAAGTTGCAGCGATTATCAGAGTTTGAGAAAGGACGAAAGAGACCCGAGTGACCTTATGTTGAGGGATCTTGCCAAGAATAAGAAATGGGCGAGATGCCCAGGTTGCAAGTTTTACGTCGAAAAAATCAGTGGTTGTGACCACATTTCTTGCAGGTTAGACAATAAACTTCATTGTTCGGGGTGTTTCTATCCTATCTCTTTTCTATAAAATTATTTTGCCGGTTAACTGATCAGTACTAACCAGCGAGTTAATGGTTTATGTTTTTTTCTTTTTTTACGCAGGTGTGGACATAGTTTTAGTTATAACACGAAGATATAGTAGCGTGTTGCGAATCATGTTTTTTTTTTTTTTTGAATAATGATTTACTTAAGCATAAGCATTGTATATGAGACCATCTTTTAAATAAACTGGTCAATATCATAAGCAAAATTGCAGTAGAGTAGTTTGCTGTCAGGGAGACGCAGGTAAGGTATGATAACTACGTACGTAGTATTGTTTATGCACCATTTCATTATCCTATCTTGAGTCTGAAGTCTTTCATGGATCATCGATCATAAGAGGAAACAATGCTTTGGTATCATTTCATTCAAAAAAATCCAAATGGGCGATGAAATTAACCTGCAAGAAATGTGTGCTTTTTTCAACATAAAAGTTGCAGTTTGTGCAGCTCGATCTTTTGATCTTTGTTTCCGAAAGATCAAATAAAATAGTCACATACATTTTTATCGATACTTACAATATCCCTTTAAGTTAATCCTAGGAGATGTTAATTTAATATGACATTTGCTATCTAAATTTCCATATGACAACCGATGAACACAACTTAAGAGTCGATTCTTAGATAAAAACATCCATAGAGGCAAGTTAACAATGATTACAGAATTTAAGTAATTAAAGGTTTTTACGAAGAGAAAACACAAAGAAATATCAGGGTCTCTAGCTTAAATGAGCTCCATCGTACTTCTTTCGACACTCGTGACAAACATGATATCCGCACCTGCTTGATCATTTCATTCGAGACGGAAATCATTAAGTAAATCATTATTTAAAACATGTCACCTAGCCTCCTCCTATTTAGAAAACCATGATTCCAAACAGGCCTCCTCGGCCTATTAAACAAACCCAGCCTCCTTGTGACAGAGAAATGCCTCCTCCTATTAAGTAAATCATGATTGAAAACATGCCCGTTTATGTTACTGTTATAACAAAAAACATGTCCACACCTGCATAAAAAAACATAATGCATTAACTCGCTAGTACAGTAGTACTGATCGGTTAACCTCCAAAATAAGTTTATTGTCTAACCTGCAATGAATGGCGTCACAACCACTGATTTTCTCGACATAAAAGTTGCAATTTGGGCATCTCGCCCAATTCTTATTCTTGGCAAGATCCCTCAACATAAGGTCACTCGGGTCTCTTTCGTCCTTTCTCAAGCTCTGATAGTCGCTGCAACTTATCCCTGAATGCCACGTCACCTTACACTGGGCACAAAACAATCTGTTACAATGAGGGCATTCTGATGATGTCACAGCGCCTTCACCATCATCGACTAACAGTGCAGAACAATCTTTAAACGGACAGTAAAACTTCTCAGCCCCTAAGATAAGAGATTCACACAAAGCGTCCTCCCATCGTACCAATACTTCTCTTGGAACAAATGAACGACACGCTTCAGGTCCTATTATCCCTTTGCAATTTGGGTCAGGACACCGCACTTTAGTTATGTTTTCTTGGATCTTTGCTGCTACGTGTCCACTAATGCAATCAAAACAGAACATATGCCCGCAAACTTTGGTGTTTCGAAACATTTCAGATTCAGTCTTTGTGTCCATGCAAATGCCACAAAATCGGTCAGCTACTTGGCTAGATTCAAATGCATGTGAATCTTGGTCATCTAATATCACCATTGGCTTCTTGGGGCTGGATGAAGTTGATGCACGTGCATCTTCGCTATCTAATATTACGATTGGTGTCTTGGGGCTGGATGAAGTTGATGCACGTGAAGCTTGGCCATCTAATATCACAATTGGCGTCTTGGGGCTGAATGAAGTCGATGAGCGTGAAGCTTGTCCATCTAGTATCACGATTGACGGCGTCTTGCTGCTAGATGCACGAGAAGCTGATGAGAACACGAGTGTCTCATGAAGTTGGAGTTGTTCAGCATACTTTTCGTCGGATATGGGATCATCATCATCATCATCGATATCGATAACCATGTAAGAATTAGAGACTGAGCCGCCATCCATGGAATATGTGTTTCCTTCTTCGATTACATAGGTCATTCAAATATCATAGGTCATTCAAATATCAAATAATCAAATAATAAAATTTCCAAAAAACAGAAATGAACTACATTGTATCATACATGCAAACAACAAATAACCTAGTAGTAAAACAATTAACTAAATATATAAAGTCTTCTATTACGGAGTATAAATTATTATTTACATAGTGTTTGATGACAACCGTGAAACAAGTTACGTCGCTAGCCTCTTTTGATTGCAAAACGAATCTTATGAAAAATCATATTTGTCGATCTAGGGCTTATAACTAAAAGGCTTAATTAGGTGACCATTTGGAAGAAGATAATTAATTATACCTTGATGATTTGACATGTTGACATGATTATTTTCTTCTGGTTTTCTTTTCATCTTCAACTTTCGAAATGATTGAATGCCAAGTTAAAGGATATAATGATCTTTAACTTGAATTTGCGTAAAAATAGGAGTGAATCATTATCTTTTATTCAAAAGATGAGCACATTACACGTCACGCATCGATCTCGAGTTAGTAGTATTGATTTTTTCTCGAGTATCGGTATTGTATTGAACGGGATTCAGATACTGGTACGGGTATCTGTACTGATAACATGAAATCGGGTTTTTTCGTTTTTTATTTTGGAAAGTTCCTGATTAGCTACCGGTCTCGTACCGGATTAGTGGTCCCAATTTTTTTTTCACTTTATCTTATAGCCTTGATACCAAGCGAAATTCGGATACTAAAAATCGGTACAATTCGAGTTCAATTTCGAGATTTATTTCGAAATTCTGGTTAAAATGCTCATCCCTGTTTTATTCTCTCTTTGGGCATGATCATTACAAGTTACAACTTAAAGTAGATCAGTTATTTTCTTAGTTTTATTTTAGTATATGGATTTGTCAAATAAAGGGTTAAATACATACCTAATTATATGCTTAATAGGAAAGCTTGAATTGTGATATTTTTGTATCTTAGTATTATTTAAGCCAAATAATACCATGAATTTTCAAATTCGTGATGATATAATTCAAAGAATTTTGTTTTACCGGCTAAAATTGCCGAGTTATAAGTGTCACTTATGTGACACTTATGTAGTGCTTAGCGTGACCATCACGTGCTACTGTACGACTTAAACCCTTGAACAAAAGACTCTTGCGTAAGGTTCAATTTGATAATACTAACTAGCGAGACGTTAGAAAAAACAAAGATAACAAGGCAAATATAATGTCATAGAACAACCAACCAACTAAAGCAAAAAACGTTGTCCTTCAACGAAAATGTCATGTACATAGGCAAAGATAACACGATATAATGCACGTCGGTTCTATTAGATTTTCGGTTCATTTTGCTCGGCCGTAGAGAAAACCAATGTCTACTCTTAAAGCAAAAACTAGATCAAGTTGGTCTCTGACACAAATGACCTCCTCCATTCCACTTGGTTCCACACTTGTAACAAAAATGAAATCCGCACCTGGCCAGGACATAGAACGAGAATAAATAACCTTCTGAATTCAAAAGGAAATCGAAAAGGGTCACGAAACTAACCTGCAAGCAATGTGTTCACAACCAGTGGTTTTTTCGACATAAAAGGTGCAGCTTGGACACCTCTTCCATCTCTTGTTTTTGGCAAGATCCATCAGCATATTGTCATTCCGTGAGATTTCACCCTTTTTGATCAAGTTTTGATACTCCTTGCAGTCCATTCCCGCATGCCATGATACCTTACACTGAGCGCAAAACAAACGGTTGCAATGTGGGCATTCTGATGATGTCACGGTTTCTCCACCATCGTCCACCAACAGCGCTGAACAATCTTTAAACGGGCAGTAGAATTTTTCAGACCCTTTGATCAGAGATTCACACAAAGCGTTATCCCAGCGATCTAATACTTCTTTTGGAATAAGGGACCGTTCTCTACACACTTCAGGTTTTATCAAAACTTTGCAATTTGGTTCAGGACATGTTACAATGGTTATATTTTCTTTGATTTTGGCATCGATGTGTTTACTAATGCATTCTGAGCAGAAAAGATGGAAACAACTTCCGTTATTTGGAAACATCTCAAAGGTCTTGTGACTCTTGTCTTCCATGCAAATGTTACAAATGACCTCAAGGAATTCGTTGTTGCTTGATGAGGCATATGAAGGGGTTCTAGGGATTGATGATGGCGAGATGGCATAATCATCATCCCATATAGGAAACTCTACATCTTGATAATCAAGTAGAGCTGCGGAGCGTAAATATATATTCTAGAGGTTATCAAATATTATATATCAAGAGGCAGCTGTTTTATAAAAACTATGGACCTAATATGGGGGAAATGACTTAATATTGTTCAGAACACCAAGCCTTATATGAACAAATACAAACGAGTTTTATGTTTTTACCAGTTTATGCAGCAAAACAGTCCACGAGTAGTCATTTTTTATTCCCTATGTGTCCGACACTAGCTTGCACTTGCAACTTTCAGCATCAATCTATTATACATTACTAAGATATCGTCGGAAATGAATGCCTAACCTCTCACTCGTCATAGTACAACATTATCGTGGAATCACTTCACCTATTCATTACTCATTAACCACTCAACCTTGGCGGATCTAGCTTGACACAAAGTATACACAATTACACATAAATACCATGTATGCATCTACATACATTGTCTGATCAGATTTTTAGTAGTGAAAAAATTTCCTTATTTTCTTTCTAAATGTAATTCCAAAATACGCTAAATGTTTATGACTGCACGCCTCTAAGATACTTTAATCCGACTAGCCAATTCCGTCCCATATAAACCAAAGTTGACAAACCAAGTGAGCTTCAATAACTTCGGATTTCAAATAAAAAAACCACGGGTAATCCAAATCCAAACCCAAAAAACCAAATTTATGAACACCTAAAAATCGCGCATACAATATGTTGGTTTCATGGATCCCTCAAATCTACATGCGCTACATACTTAGAACAACAATAAGTATGAATTGCTCTAATAAATAACCTATTTTCACAATCATTTTGCTATGTGATAGAAAATGATAAATCATTTAGGTTTTTTTTTTGGAACGGCACCACAATTGAAATCCGACCCCCGGGTTATACCATCGAAACGGACAGGCTCGGGACCAAACCATCAAACCACTAAAAGAAACCCTAAAACTCACGGCTTCGTACGAGGAGAAAAATTTGGACATTCATTACCAAATCAAACATGCATATAAACATCGAAGAAGAATATAACATAGTACAGTACCAGATTCATGTTTTTTAGCCTTGATCACTTGTGAACGAGTTTGATGTAACTTCTTGGTCGAAACTGCCTCTAGTTTTCTTTTCATTTTTTTCTTCATAAAACTAACTGATTCATTTCATTTCAAAGGAATATATGCAGCGTGTATATCGGCCCATGTATATGATAACTAATTTCATTTTAACTTTCAAGCAAGTATTTTCTTTAGGTAAATGTACACTAGTTTTAATACCCGTGCACGCACAAGACTTAAACATGAAAAATAAAATAAGTAATAATTTCGTTATTACGATTTTATGTATATTTATGTTTTTTTAAGAACATCTAACGTCTATACGTTTAATTATGTTCTTGTTTTACCGTGCACCGTGTAAATTATATAAACTAATCTCAATTTTTATTTTTCGAATTTCATAATTTTTTATATTTTTATTCTAAATAGTTATCTCTTAATAATCAATCAAAAAACCATTTACATCAACTTAACACATAACGACCTTAAAAAATATATGATGTTGTAGTAGTAGAATCTCGTCTATTTTTTCATCTCACACAGCTATTTGAGGTCATGTATTCATTTTGATACTTCCACATTAATAATAATTTACGTAGATTGCATTGTTTGACTTTGTTAAGTGTCATAATTGAAATAGATAATAATTTGTGTTTTTACTTAAATATTTATAATTATGTGATTTGTTGATTTTTTATTATAATATATTTTTAAAATATAAAGTCTATAAGATGTAAAGTTTAAGGGGTATTTTATTTATTTTATAAAGTTACTAAAAAATATGAAAAATTATTAGTTTACACTTGAGTTTATCTAATTTATTTAAAATTTAACCACTAAAGTTTTATTAATACCATCCTCCTTATTTAAGTATTTATTTTCATAAATTTGACACATATATTTTTATGTGTTTTAATCAAATTCCTCCACCAAAATTTTTAATTTTGACTAAATGAATTTAATTTTGACTTTTTTCAACCAAGCACATTGCTCTATTTTGCTTATGTGTCAAAATCAAGTCATTTGATTGGTCCAATTGTATTTCTGCAACCTCCACTTTTCACTAAAATTCTCAAATAATCTAATTCTTTTATTATATAAAAGATTTACCTAAGTTGACATTTATTTTCAACTTTCATTTACATATTGCTAAAATTAAGAATTTTTTTTTGTGTGAAATGACGAGTTTAGCATCACTTTTACAATGTGAGAATTTATCAGTGTTTTAAAACCGGGGTTGACCCGGCCGGTTGAATCGGTTGAACCGTGACGATCGACTGACTGGACGCCGGTTTTGACCAAAAAACCCGACTGAACCGCCGGTTAAACCGGTCGAACCGTGGCCTGGTGGCTCGACCAGGTCAATTAAAAAACCGAGTTTTAAAACACCAGAATTTGTCACTTGTGCGATTAGATGCAAATAACAAAACCGTCGTTTTTTTTATCTCATGTACTCGTGTATATGTGAATAAACAAACTCCCTTCGTCTCATAATTAGGTCACCGATAAAAAATAGGTAATTTAATAAAACATCTTCAGCTCTCTTACTTTTTATACAATAATAATTTTACTCTTAATAAATTAAGTATACTTATTGAAAGTTTGCTATAATACCCTCAAGTAAAGATGATATGTTAAAATTAATCAAAATTCTCTATTTATTTTTAAAAGTGAACAATTATTTTGGGACAACAAAAAAAACATGGATCATACTTACATACTTTAACGGCTATTTGAGCGACTGTTTTCACATGAAAGATTTAAGAACCGTAAAGTATGTCTTAGGGGTCGAAGTCGCTCGTGCAAATGAGGGGATTTTTCTATCTCAAACGAAATATGCACTTGATATTATTTCAAAACTCGGGCTTTTTGAAGCTAGACCATCGTCAGTTCCTATAGAGAATAATCATCGTTAGAGTTAGCCAAAGGAAGGTTATACGAAGATCCTGAACAATATAGGCGATTAGTGGACGCTTGATCTACTTATGTTTCACTCGATCTGATTGGGTGTATAGTGTTCATATCTTGTCACAATTTATGCAAGAACCTCGAATAGAACATTGGGAAGTTTCATTGTGTGTAGTGCGGTTTCTAAAAGGTAATCTGGGTCAAGGTATTATTTTGTAGATTCAAAATGACCTACGGTTAAGTGAGCGGTGTGATGCGGATTGGGAAGGGTGCCCCTTGACGAGGCGCTCTCTTACAGGTTGGTTGGTGTACTTGGGGAACTATAATATTTCCTGGAAAACAAAGAAGCAACATACATTATCACACTCTTTAGCGGAGACAGAATATCGATCAATGGCTCTCATAACAAGTGAATTAAAATGGTTAAAAGGTTTGCTTAAAAGTCTTTGTGTTCATCGTACTCAACCAATGTCACTCTATTGTGTATTGTGATAGTCAGGCAGGATTATACATGTCTCACAACCCGGCCTTACATGAAGGAAGAAAACATAATAAGGTGGATTGTCGTTACATCCGTGATGAAATTGTTGAAGGCAATATCAGTACTCACTACGTATCCACAAAGGAACAAGTTCCTGATTATTTACTAAGGCTCTTGGTAAGGCGCAATTTGATTATTTACTTAGTAAGTTGGGCATTCGAAATCTTCATGTGCCAACTTGAGGGATCAGTTAAAGTTAGTGAATTCTCACAAATCACACATTCTTTAACTTTCACTTCACCAACATCAATCGTAGATGATACCAAATCTTCTTACACTAACGATCCCGAATCAGACTCAACCACGTGACCCACGTTAGATTTCACATATTCTTCAACTTCAATTATTTCAGACATTTCATCAAACACTTTATTATCATCACTCACAATCCCATTGTCCGAAGTTCCATTTATTTTGATACATTTTTAAGGATCGGCTGATTAACTAATTTCTTGTTCTATTGTTGTGTTTATTTCGTGATTTCATGATTAATTTGTGTAGATTTTTAGATCTATTAGTTAAGGTTTGATGTAAAGAGAGAATGTTTAGATTTCACGTTTATTCCGTGATGTATACATTTTTTTCTAAGAATAGGAGGTTGGGTAAGAATTATGACATATTTTCATGTTTAGTCCCTATAACATTTTTAATATTCGGCAACTCTAGCCTTTCCTTGTTTTTTTGATTTGGTTTGATCCTGTATGATAGGCAGTCTAAATTTCTAGCTTAAAATGTATAAAAAAATAAGTTTCTAAAATAACTCAACTCTATATGTCTCGGATACAATTTTATATGCTACTTTTTGTTTTTTTAGCATTATTTATCTTTTTATATTAATTCACTAATATTCTATCCTTTCTCATTTATTCATATGAATTTTATTTCATATATTTTAAAAAACATCTAAATATTTTAAAGTACAAACAAAAAGAAATAAAAAAATATGTCTACACAATTTATATATATAATATTACTATAATATTTTAATCCTCTTATAATGAGATCAAATTTACTAAATATGCAAAAATAATAATTTCAATTTTAAAGTTTTAAGATTTGTATAATCATTTGGTAATAAATTTCATTTAAAATCCATATGAAATCAGAAGCAACGAAGTAGAAATACAAAGACCGATAATGGTGTAAGAGTGGCTAAGACTAGTGTTGTTTGAGAGAAGGTAATCTTGACATTTACGTTGCGTTCTCGAGCTTTATTTTTAAAAGAAGAGAAAGAAGTGAGAAAAAAAATAAATTAGTGTTTAAGAGTTTTTTTTTACAAAGAAGAGAAAATAAGAGGAGAATAAATTTGCCTAAACTTCTCTTCAAAACTTTCTTCCCAAAAGTGGAATGATTTGAAGAAAAGTTATATTAAAAAGCTTTCAATAAATATAATTACTTAAATGACCCTATTAATAACATAACATTTATATATAATCAAAGGTATAAATGTAAAATCACTATTCATCACTTTTTTCTCTCCTAACTCGAGAACATGGTATAAAACATTAAATTTTGTTGACCTTCTTTTCTGTCCATCTTAAACTCTTCTCTTCTTTTCTTTTATTTCAAAAAATCGAGAACAGAGTGTTAGAGAAAAATAACATTGGCTTGTTTTAGTAATATTCCACAAAGTTAAGTCAAGTAAAAAATAGTCTCATATTGGTTTAAATAACCGCGTCAAAACATATTTTAGCCAAAGTTTACTAGCATTCCATGAATCAACCGACATAAAACAATCAATGATAATGCGTTTTTTTATCTTGTAAGGCTAAGTAACTAATTAGTAATCGAGTCAAGATAATACTTCGATGTTATACCTTGTTAGAAGTTCGTTTGTTTCTAAACGCCAAAAATGGATTTTGAACTTAATAGGAATTTCTTTGTTCCAATTGATCGTGTTTCCAGTCCAAGCCATGATTGAAATTTTGTCAATATTGAACTTGTTGGATTGTTAGATTCTACCTAAAAATCAAAGGTATTATATGTTATTATTGGTATGATAGCAATTGTAAAGATGGAGGACTAAATATGTCAAGTAGAAGAAGTATGAGGAGTCAACAACAAGTCTTGGTCAACCTACTATATAAGCTGGTTTATAGTTTTTTTAAAGATTTTTTTTGTTATCAATTACGTGAAAAGTTTCATAATCTCTCCCGTCCGTTTTTTTATCATTTATTGAAGGTTTTTGTTTAGTAGTTCTTATAATCATTTAAAACCTTATTTACTTCTTTGTCTTGTAAATGAATAAGTGAATCGTAGGATTGGTTGGCTGTATTCACAAGTAATAAATTGTTTTAGATCTTTAGTTTGTATGTTCTTACATGGTATCAGAACTAGGTTGCTCGATATCAAATTTTTATATTGACTAATTAAGTTTTTTAAAGATTATGGTTTATTAGAAATGGAGGTTTTTCCTAGTCGGCTAAATCTTTTTTTTTCTAAATATAAAATTATTGATTGTGTGGTTTGATTGTTCAAATCTTCACAAAATTGTTTATTTTTAAATTAGGGTTTTTCAAGATTTAGGGATTGTTTAAATCTGATATTTTTTAGGGATTGTTCACTGACCTATTATTGTTAATCACTCGCGTTGGTATTCTTTTTCTGTTTCTTGAGAAAACCCTAAAATCAGACATTATAGTTTTATTCGAGAACTAGTAAGTTTGTTGTTCTTTGTGTTTATTTGTATTTTATAATCTTTCAAGTTGTGTTTCCACTATTATGGTTGGTTTTTTAGATCATCTTAATCTCTTGGAAGCTACGCGCATTGTAATTATTGGAAAGTGTGAAATTCATAGTGATATTTATACGACCAGAAGTACGTGGGCATAAGGCGTCTTACACTTATAAATTTAAATCACTCTTTTTTAAGATATACAATAATAGAAAGTATATTTATTGTGTATACTTAATTTATCTACCGTAGACTAACTAGAAATGATTTAAGACTTCAAGGTAAATTAACGTAATTACCATAGACAATTCTAGAAGAAAAAAGTTAACATAAGGTGATAAACATCACCTATAAGGGATAATTTTAAGGAGATAAATTAAAAGGGGCAAGAAAAAGATTTTGCTATCTAGAGAATAAGTGTGTAAACTTATCTCTAGGTTTAGGCTATAAAAGGAAGAGGCTTATGTCTTCATTTTGTTCACCGGGAAAACCTAAATACAACAAAACTCTCCCCATTTTCCCTTTTGGTGTCGAATTCCTCAAGGATAAACCAAGGTAGGTTTTGTTCTTGATTCAAGTATTCAAAGGTGACAAGATGTATCAGTCAAGAATGGTTGCTTAAGATGTTGTGTGGATACACTTAAAGATATTATATTTTGATATTAGGGTTTTAAGAAGCATGGCGAATTCGCGTATGGTATACGTGTGGTTGATAATTCTTTTCCTTGATTTTTACGTTGATTTATATAAATAAGGTATGATTCTTGTTAAGATTATGTTAATTATAATTGCATGGTCTTTATATATTCTTATATTATGTTGCATTTCTCTTGATGTACTTTATATATATGTGATACATGTAATCCTAACAGTCTCCACCTTCTTTTTGGTGGTTTTAAAGGTTGTTAGGTGATGAACCAGTTAACAATATTGGAAAACCAAGATTCAGAACAAAGTCTTGCCAAAAAAATTCACTTTTTCAGAAACTTGAAAAAAATATGACTTTTGACAAATCTTTGAACTAAATAACAAATATGGAACTCAGTATTCTAGCTTAAAACATTTACCAACTTTTACCAATCATAAAAGGAATTATATTTAAAGAAAAACACCAACTTTATATTGCATAAAAAGGGATTACAAAATTTTTGCTAGAAAAACTGGAACAAGAAATACATGTCACATGTCGACATGTATTTATACTAGTCTAGAGAAAATACTAGAACTAAAACCCTAGCAATGGAATGCCCTAAAATGCCCTTGCTGTTTGACTGAATTCTTGGTCAAAAAAATGGTATCTTGTGAGCCTTGTACTTGGCCAGCTGTTGGAACTTCATCTTGGACGTTTGTTTGGTCTTGGGGACCAAGGAGTTGATCTCAGACGTTTAAATTGTCCCCTCCTAGGGTTTTGTGGAAAGTGACTTGAGCAGGGGTGGGACGAATGGGGTCCATGGTTCACATGGAGATGTTTGGTGAGTTGGGATGGGATGAGAGTGACCCCAATTATGTTTCTGGATAGTTAGGGGCAAAACCCCTTTGATTTAATTAGTGTTCATCTTGGGGATAATTAGGGTTCTTAGGTAATTAGGGGGGGGGGGGGGGGTTTAATCCGGATTGGGGTTGGGTTAATTTAAAAACATGTTTTGGTGGGAAGGTTAAATGGGTTTATTAAACTCATTGGTGGAAAGCAGACGTGGATGGAGTATGGGATGTGATTGGTTGAGGTGGAGTGGTGGGTGACATGGCAGCTTGTGAGTGGAGGATGAAGGTTTTGTTGTCTGGCAGTAATGCCCCCCCATGTTTCATACTCCTTTCATGTTGTATTAATCAGCTATCAACGCCCAAATAACACTTAACAACTTTTGCTCACTTGTCAAAAATGGCACAAATACTTTTCAAACTTGAACAAGGACTTCAAATGCAAATTTCTTCATTATTCAAGGGCTGTTTTGTAATATCTTGATAATTTAGGGACCACAATGCATTTTATGAGTTTTGCAAGGGTATAAATTGCCAAGTCTTCAAAAATGAGGGACTAAAGTTGCCAATCTTCAAAACTTCAAGGGCATTTTTGGAAATTCCATATTTGGGCCCGGTTCATTGTGCGGCTTCGTTTCCCGTGTTCGTTTTTGAATGATTCTTGTGATCTTTTGCCATTTCCTCAATATCCGTACCTAAAATACACAAGTAACAAACACGAGCATATATTTGGCAGTTTTAATGATATTCTATGCATTTTAAGCCCGATTTGGACGATGAGACTATGTAAAAAAGCAGTCTCATCACTCCCCCATACTAAACTATTACCGTGCCCTCACGCAATACTAGAATAAAGTATCGTAGCATCTCCAAAATTCATTTTATTCACTTTATTGAAATGATAAACTAGCTATACTACTACTATTACTACTTCTTGCGTTTTAGACATAATGTATGATTTTCATCGCAAAATGGGACGTTTAGGTTCATAGAATAAGAACACGTGAATGCTTCGTTAGAAATAATTTCATCGTCCTCGATTTTCACCCTAATTCCATGCCAAGCGTGCAACGAGATCATTGTCATTATAAGTTAGTAATGCTAACACTACTCATATGCCCTAATCACGTACTTATCCTCCCATTATTCCTAAGTTGTATCTCTTATATTTTATTATGTCTTGAATGTTTCACGAGGATACATTGTTTGACTTATGCGATAATAGAGATTTAGGTCTAAAAATAGAGTCCTAACGGTGTAACTAAGACCATCAAATCAATAACCCCTCCCAATAGACAACGATGTTAAAAAATTAAGTTGACAAGAAGAATCGATAAACACGGTTTTATAACGGTTTTGAACATGAGACTTATTACCAAGACTTTTATACGCCCCCTAACGGAAGGGCCTTATTATCTTTGGTTTACCTCCATCTTTTATTCAACTTCGCCATGAAGCTTTTATTATGACTTCGGTCTTGCCTTGCCTTTTATTATCCGCCTCATCGGTGGTTTTATTAGCCAAAGACGTATATCCTCACGCTAAAGCGAATTTTGGATCTTTAAAGCTTCGAAGATTAAGGCTTGATTCACTTTCAATTTTGCGTAGATTTTTCGGCCTTGTGGGGCTTCAAATTGTTTGCTAGATTTAGGTGAGCACTTGAAATCTTATTATTGGGTGAAGCTTTAGATTATTGGGGTGCCAATACTTCAAAACCGTGACGCTGGCGATACCTTAATGTCTTCCCAATTTAATTACACGGAAGCTACTAGAAAAGACTAGAAACCCAACAATCCTAACTAAACCGCTAAGTCAATATTTATTAAGCAAAAAATATTTACAAGCGAAGGGAGAATAAGCAAACAACGAGAACACATAAGTTTTTGAAAGAATACGAGTACTCTACGTTTAGCATAGTAACTTATAATTAACTCTATCATTTATCGTCCTCATTTAAGAGACTTAGCCTAAAAAGTTAAGGAATCGAAGCTAAGTGCTCAACACGCACGGTCGAGTCAAAAATTACTCTTATTCTCGCCATCGGAAAACCTACATTCGTGTCTTCAAACACTTATAAAACATGAGCAAAATTTAAAATTTGGCCATTTTTAGCCTTATTTTGCAACAAAAACGATAAACAAAAAGATAAACTTTGGAAAGCTTGAAGGTTTGGCAAGGCAAGTATCTATTCACCCCCCCATACTAAAGTTAAACATTGTCCTCAATGTTTCGAGTCTAGGGGTGCAAACACCCCCATACTAGAGACGTAGTCGAATGCCTAATCTAGCATGGAAAGGGTGTAACCAATAAATTAATAGCCGTTTATGAAGTGTGCTAAAAACCTAAGGTTAGAACATCAAAAGGATATATCATTTGGATATTGAGAAATGTCTTCAAAGCAAACGATCGAGTGCTCCCATAAAAACGAACACGAGAGGCTCCAGTCGTGAAGATCATGATCTAAAATCCACAATGCACAAACAACCACGGAACAAAGGTTGGAAGGGCACAAATCCCCTCACATTAAACTAATTAGAAAGCAATAATATGTATATGGATAAGCATGGGTCTCCCCCACGAGGCACCTTGTTTTTGATAACCAAGTCAAAAGCTCGACTCGAATCCCTATAAATGTGATCATTTAGGGATAATCATGGTATGGTCAATTTTTAGTGGGGCTTACATGATAAACAAGGCCCAAAAAACAACCGGTATAAAGGACTAGATCCTTTGATGGTGTAAAATACCGGGATCGAAGATGGCGTTTTCGTTTTCATTGGAAAAACAAATCAACGCCACTTCATCGTGTGCCAACAAAAACTCAAAGAGTTTCAAGAAAATAGGAGGGAAGAAATAGAAGGGTGGGACAATGGGTAAGTCATAAAAACATTGAGCTACTCGAGGTAGACTCGCACCAATCAAATGAAAAGATTTTCCATTTATTGCATCGGTGGAAGACCGAGATTTCCCTATATAAGCAATTCCAGGATCGAATATCTCGTCCTCGGTGGAGAAAGGGGAGGGAACATAAGGGGATTCCCCCACACTAAGTCCACACAAAGCATCGTCAAAAGGAGAAGACGAGCTTGTAGCACTCAATACACGTGGTGATGACGGAGTTAGAATTGTAGAAAAATCTTTTAAATCCAATTTAAAGTCTTTTCCTTTTTCATCTTTTAAACTCTCCTTGTGAAAACCCGATTTAATTATGTCGAAAATATTTGGTGTTTCTAAAGCAATATTAGTCACACTAAAAATTCTCACATTTGAAAAGCGTTTTGGTAAAGGTGGTGGTAAGTTTTCAAAACGTTTGTCAACAAAGAAAACTTCCCCATCGGGATCAACGTATTCATCATCCGAAGACTCACTCGAGATTGGAATCGTAGGTTTAACACTCTTAACCTCCACCGGCGGAGGGGACGGAACTTCATTTTTTTCAACAACTCCTAAAACTCTATTTGAAATCTTTTTGCAAATGTTTTTGATGGGATTGACATTGTACAAAGATGTGATAGAATACACATGAGAAAGTGTGGAGTTTTGGGTTGCATTAATGATGAGTTCTTACTCATTGAAACGAAGAGTGATTTTCCTTGCATGCACATCGATAAGTGCTCTCGAGGTATCCAAAAAAGGTCGACCTAAAATTAGAGGAACTTTAGGATCGATAGGAATGTCAACAACAATAAAGTCTACGGGATAGTAGAACTTTCCAACTTTCACAAAGACGTCCTCGGCAACTCCACAAGCTAGAATCGTAGAATGATCGGCCATTTCGATTGACATTCTTGAAGGAGTGAGATTTGGAAGATTGAGTGATTTAAAAATCTCAAGAGGCATCAAATTAATACTAGCACCAAGATCGGCCAAGGCGTAGCATTCTTCCATGTCTTGTATAGCACATGGGATTAAAAACTTTCCAGGATCACCGACTTTTTGAGGTATGCGGCTTAGAAAAACCGATGAACAACTAGACGATTTTTGCAATTTCTCTTTGTTATTCAACATACTTTTGAAGTTCGCGGCAAATCGAGGCATCATGACTAAGGCGTCGGCAAAACTTATATTAAAATGCAAGTCACGAAACATTTTCATAAAGAGTTCAAATTGATAATTATTTCGTTCTTGTGCCTTTTTCTTGTCTCGTCTTGAAGGGTAGGGTAAAGGTGGTGTGGGTTGGGGCATAGGCATAGGCATCGGCCTTGGAATCTCGGGTTCCATGATTGGTGTGGGTTCAACCGTAGGTGTGGTTTGAGCGGTACTTCGTGGGCTTGGAATTTGCTCCTTTTCAACCAACACCTCGGGTTCTTTCTCTTTTTCCTTCTCCATAGAAGTACTTGGACGAGAAGTGGGTTCTTTGAAAGTTTTACCACTACGAGTAGTAATAACATTCAATTCTCCTTTCGGGTTCACGATGGTATCACTAGGAAGACCACCCGAAGAAGAGGGCTTACACATGATAGCTTCAAACATTTTTCCCATTCGGTCTTCAAACTTAGATTGCCTAGCATCCGCTTTTAACAATTCTTGCTTAATCTCATGTTGACCTTGCTCCATTTTTTGTTGATTTTGTTGGAGACGTGTGACATTTCCTTCCATTTTATTAGCATGAGTTTTAAGTTCATTAGCAAGTTCGTTTTTTAGCTCGTTTTTCAACTCGGATCTTAAGCTAACCATTTCACGTTGCATATTGTCAAACATAGCATCATTAGCCTTAGCATAATTCAAAAATTCTCCTTGAAGATTATTGGTGTGATCATTTTGAAAACCTTGAGTAGAAGTTTGAAAATCACGGTTTTGGTTTTGGTTAGAAATTTGCCCATTTCCACTTTGATAATTACCCTTGTTGTAATTTCTTTGATTTCCTTGATAAATTCCACCTTGGTTGTTGTTTCGATAATTATTAGCATTTTGATTTGGTGGAGCTTGATTTTGGCGGGAACCTTGACCGATTTGGTTATAAGTTCCCGTGGCTACATAAGCACTCGAAGTGTTACCATCCGCGGTAATGCACTCGGAAAGATCATGAGCTCCACCACACGACAAATAACTCTTAGAAACCCCTTTAACCGAAGCGGAATTCGAAGCTTCTTGATTTTTCCAATGGTTCATAAGGTTAGCAAATCTATCAAAAAATCGATTTTCTTCATTTGCTTCATCATGTAAAGCATTAATGCTACGAGACGATGATGACGAGCCCAATTTGGCAACACTCGGTGTGTTACGAGGGCTATAAACCTTAGACCTATTCTCAATTATGTGTTGATCCCAAACTTAGATCGATTAGCTTTGTGTATACGAGATTAGATCAAGTATAACACGTAGAGAAACCTTTGTATATGCTTTGTGAATCTAAGTGTTATGCGGAATTTAACACTTATACAAGAACACAAGATGTAAACAAAACTTTCACTTTGATTATGAATATCGAACTTGCTTACAATGAAAGATGTTTACGAACGAAAACTTATGTAAAACTTGATATTAAACATTAACCTAAAGGCCTTCTTTTATAGACTAAGAAGCCTTGTACAATAAGCTACGTATCAACTATTCTAGGTAAAGATAAATATAGAAAATACATTGTCGTTTCTATCCTTACTAGAAGTATTCTAGAATATAATAAACGTGTAGCTTATATCTTCCATCAGTGCTTGTCTTCAATCTGTCAACGCTTGACTTTAACTTGTCAACGCTTGAGCTGTCAGCGCTTGCTTTGTTCCTGTCAACGCTTGTTTTGTTCTTGTCAGCGCTCAAGTGATCTGGCCTTAATTTATTCCCAACAATCCTCCACTAAACTTGATATCCACTCCTATGATCAAGTTTCTGAATAAGCATTAAGAACTAGGAGGAGTCTGACAAATCTTATCATATTGGTAATGAATAAATCTGATCAAATCCTTTGCCACGTCACTTGAATAATCTATCTCTAGCTGAGTGTCTTTCATCTTTTCCAAAATAGCCTTGGATATGAAATATTGAGCATCCACAAGTAGATACTCAGCAAACTTTGTAGAACTTAAATGGTATACACCAGCAGCTGAATATAACCTCCATTGAAGACCACTGAGGTCATCTTCAAGATCCTTCCATATTTCAGGATCTTCCTCATTTGTCCCACACATTCTTTTGAATGTGGTCCAAAGTTTTATTCCATTAGCTGAAGTTGGTGCTTCAGCCTCATACTTGGTCTCTAGTAACCTCCAAAGGTCTACCAAGTCTTCTCTATCACAACTTGCAAATAAAGATATGAGAGTGGTAAAAGTGTGTACCTTTTTACCAAATCTGCCAATCTTCCAGAATCCACATTCATCCTCATCATAACTCACAATTGGATTCCTGGAATCTAATGGTAACACCTACACCATATCTGAAGCTTCTAATGGGGAGAGCTTGAGGCTCTTTCTTATAACTGCTTCACTTGGATATAGTGGATCCATATCTTTTGGAAACTCAAATTTAAATCCCTTCTTCACTGGCCTGGGAATCATCATAGCTTTCTTGATTTCCATTTCTTCTGCAAGTTGCTCCTTTCTTTCATCTGAAAGAAGTCTGAGAGTGTTTGCTTCCTACACTCTCACCCAAATAGGATAAGCCCTATGTTCCAACTCATCAAATGTCAAAGCTTTCAACTTCTGATGTGTCCATCCAACTCCATGACATCTAAGCAACATAAAGTAGAGCTCCCTTATATCCCTTTTCAACTCTGAGAGAATATTGCTTGCCTTGTGCTTCAAAATCACCTTACAATCCTTCTGAACTCTAAGAAGAAGCTCCAAACCCCATATTTGATCTGAAATGGTCAAGTCTGGATTATCCATGCAGCTTTCTTCCCAAGAATTGTACATTTGAACCACCTCTGGCATGTCAAAGTCAACCTGCAATTTTAAGTCTCTCAACTTTTCCCTAGCAAGCTCATCACCATACTCAAGCCTTTCTGGTTCTATAATCATCACACTTGAGTCTGAGCTAGCTCCATCACTTTCTTCTTCAGAAGTCACAACAAATGGTGACTTTTCCTTTTCACCTTGTTCCATCATTTGTTCAGCCAATCTTCTATCAAATTCAACTTGGGTTGCATCCTTTGGAACAATTTCTTCTACCAATTTACCCTTACCCTTATCTGATGGTGCAATGGTTGGTAAGGTAGATGGTAATACCTGAGTAGAAACTTCCTTGATGATAGATGATGACTGGAATACATCACCTTCATGTGCAGGTCTGTCAACGTCCAACTTTATCCTATCTGCGCCCAAAATACCTCTATCAACGTCCAAATTTGTCTTGTCAACGCTCAAATATTTTCCCTCAGCGCCTTGTGTAACCTCTCTCAACATAGCTGTAAATGATAAATTTAGATTGGTTGGAGAGATTAAGGACGTATCAAAACCTGTTTGTTCCTTCAAAGTTGTAAGGGCTTCAGCAACATCCATTGATTGACCATCTTGGCTGCCCTTATCACTCAGATTTCTTTGATCTTCCTCCCCTTTGGAAGACTCCTCCATACCCCTCCTAGCATGATCACTCTCCAAAACAACAATCCTCTCCCTCAATTGCTTGAGTTCAAGGCCTTGTGAGCTGACAATTTGTACTAAGTCTGCATTTTGCTTTTGCAAGCTAATGCAGACTGCCGTCAATTCCAAAAGAGTCAGGTTCCAGTCTGCCCTCTTCTAAAATGGGGATTTGACCTCCCAAGTCAGATTCATTGGGCAAGGATGAGGACTTAATTATGGTGGGACTGCCTTGGCCAGCATCTAAGCCAGAACCAATAGTCCCAGCCTTATCCAGGTCACCAGCCACACTTGTGGTGGTGGTTCTCTCTGCTTCATGGCGAGGACCACCAGAGGAGAACACTCCAGTAGTCCTTTGGCGTTTTATCAACCTATATTCAGGTGGTGTGGAAGATGGTGTGGAAGAATGGGTAATTGTTGATTGGTTAAGGGGTGTTTGGGATTGTGAAGGTTGTGTGTCAGTGTTAGAAATAGGCACATCAACGCCAACATTTGATGTGTCAGCGTCAAAGGGTTCTTGGTCAAGTTGCATTTGTTTAGGTGAGGGTAAAGGTTCAGGAATGGGTTCAAGTTGTGGTTGAGGGTCAATTTGAGGTTGGGGGTCTGGTTGGGGTTGTGCTGCTGCAATAACAACAAGCATGGCTGGGGTTAAAGGTAAGTCTCTATGGGGTGGTGAATTCATCTTTGTAAAAATAGCTTTCTTTTGCTCAGGGATCTTATAAAAATCATTGTGATCCCTTGAGCAGTAACCTTGATCATCAAAAATCATTTGCAGAAAACGGGGATAAGCTAAAGTCATTTTTGTCCCCTTGTTTTTACACATCCCTTCAAAAATCATTTTAGAATAGTTATATTTTTGCCCTGTTGCAATGCACACAATAGCACTGGCAATGGATCTATTGATCTCATTGTGTGCAGTACATTTGGGACTCAAACATTGAAGGAGGATGTGGATGAGGTACTTCCAGGCTGGGGGAAATTCCTGCTTATGATACTTATTAAGAGTACCTTCATCAGGAAAAGGATATCCCAAAGCCCTAAGCCCTTGTTCTATTTCATTGATGGGAAGGATGGCTACACCATCAGCATCATCAAGATGCAAGGCCTGGCGTACCAAGGCCTCAGTAACCACCCAAGACCTCCCATGAACAATAGAAGTTAATGTGGTCACTCCATTAACTGTTGAGGAACTAACAGTGTTCCAAAACTGCTTAATGTGTGTGACTGGAATGAGTGGAGCATGAGAAAGAGCATACCTTAGTGGGGATGCGTTCAAATACGCCACCATTTGTGTGTATTGAGGAAACAAATCATTATCAGCAACAAGATAAGCAATCATGTTGTGTTGAGACTTGAACCCCAATTCCAATTCTGCTGAGTTAAACTTTGGTGCCATTGATGAAAGCTGTTAATTAGAATCTTGTCAACGTTCGCCTAAAGCCATGTCAGCGTCCAATTTGGTCACAACAACGCTTGGAAAATTCTTGTCAGCGTCCAAAAATAAAATTGTTTTAAAAAGTGAAAAATGACCTTAACAAGTAATTTATCCTAGAGAAGATAACCAAAAGCTGATAATTATTATAGGGCGGCAAGCACTGTCTAGTTATGCACACTTGCATAAGCAAGATAGACATAACAGTCCTCTAGTGTCCCTTGCTAACCAAAATTTTTAACAACAAAGTCACCTTATAAAATCCTTGTTACTCCCAGGTAAATCCCATATCAAAATCATTCCCAAGTCTCCCAACAGACCACACCCAATTCTAGGCCAAAAATGTCTTGGCAGCATGCAAAGTTGATATACTATGCATGCTACAGTGCCTCATGGTTTAGTAAAACTAACCCATACTCACCTGTGGACACAATCTAGAATTGTGATAAGAGTATCATATGGATACCCAAACATCCTAAAGGTTCCTAAAACCTCCCCTTAAACGATGATACAAAAAGTTTGCTAAAATCATGCATGAACATAAAATTTTTATGTCAAGATAGGAATGAAACATTCCAACCATCATCCATAAATAAAAACTTGTCCAAATGCTTCTCCATTGATCCATAAGCAACCCTGTATCCAATGGTATACTGCTAACACCATCTGCATATTTAGATTAAAAACCACAAAACTAACATTGTTGCTGACAACGCTCCGATAACACATGACAGCGTTGAAGGAAGCTTTGTCAGCGGTAGACAATTATTTTGCTGACAACGTTGCAAAAACACTTATCAGTGTTCAAGCAACCTTTGTCAGTGTTAGATAAAGATAGTGGAAAATCTAAATCATCAATAAGACTAATAATAATAATAATGCATCATCCTGTACATACTTCTACAAAAAGAATCCAAAACACATATTAAGTGAGATTAACCATTCCAATACTTGTTACCAAGTATTGAAATCTTCCAGCATCAAAAGGTTTAGTTAATAAATCTGACACATTTTCCTCAGTGTCAACCCTATCTGGTTGTATTAAACCTTTCTCAAAGCAATCTCTTATAAAATGGTGTCTAATTTCTATGTGTTTGGTTTTAGAATGATGTACAGGATTCTTAATGATGCATAAAGTACTATTATTGTCAACAAATATCTTAGTATGCATGAAATTATACCCATAGTCCAACAACTAGTTTTGAATCCACAACACTTGACCACAACATGCTGCTGCAGCCACATACTCTGCTTCAGTTGTAGAATTAGCCACCACTGTTTGTTTCTTGCATTGCCAAGATATTAACCTGCTCCCAAGAAACTGACATCCACCAGTTGTGGATTTCCTATCAAACGTATCACCTCCATAATCACTATCTGAATATGCAACCAGCTCTAATGGTGAATCCTTTGGATACCACAAACCAAGATTAGGATAGCATCTTAGGTACCTAAAGATCCTCTTCACAGCATAAAGGTGACATTCTTTGGGAGTCACTTGATGGCGTGCACAAGCACACACAGCAAACATGATATTAGGTCTGGAAGCAGTAAGATACATCAAGGATCCAATCATGGATCTATAATGCCTGACATCAACATCTTTCCCATCTCCAATCTTTCCCCAAGGGTGTTCTCTATCCATAGGAGTAGTAGCCCTCTTTTCATGTGGAGAAAAGCCAAACTTCTTCAAGATTTCAGAAACATATTTGTCCTGGGAGATGAAGATACCATCCTCTTTCTACTAAACTTGTAAACCAAGAAAGAAGTTCATCTCCCCCATAGCACTCATCTTGAATTTGTCTGTCATAAGCTTGGAGAAATCCTCACTCATCTTTGGATCAGTAGACCCAAAAATGATATCATCAACATAGACCTGCACAAGCAACACATCTTTGCCTTTCTTCTTTGTAAATAGTGTCTGATCTATGGTGCCCCTCTTGAATCCATTGTCCACCAAATAGGTAGACAAAGTACCATACCATGCTCTAGGGGCTTGATGAAGGCCATACATAGACTTTTTGACTCTATACACTTTATCTGGATGCTCAGGATCCTCAAAACTAGGAGGTTGCATTACATATACTTCCTCAACAATGGTGCCATACAAGAAAGTACTCTTGACATCCATTTGATAGACTGTGAAACCCATGCAGGAAGCATAGGCTAGGAAAATCCTAATAGCTTCAATCCTTATAACTGGTGCAAAGACCTCCTCATAGTCTATCCCCTCCTCTTGTGTATAAAGTTGAGCCACTAACCTTGCCTTGTTTCTGACCACAATACCTCTTTCATCTCTTTTGTTCCTGAGAACCCATCTTGTCCCTATAGGTCTGACATATCTAGGACAATCAACCAGCTCCCAAACATCCTGAATTGCAAATTGATGAAGCTCATCCTGCATTGCTTCCACCCAACTTGGTTCTTTGAGAGCATCAAATATCTTCTTGGGTTCTTCTTGTGACAGAAAACATGCAAACAAACATGCTTGCACAAGAGGGGTATCAACCTTCTTGTGTATATTGGCAATGAATCCACCAAGACCTTGATGAGATCTCCTTGTCTGAACTGGAGTCATAATATCACCAATGATCTGAGATGTGGGGTGATTCTTCATTGTGGAGGTGAGAACCCCTCCTTCAACAGTCTGGTGTCCTCAACTTCACGCTCCATGTTGCCAATATCTTCTTCATCAGACTCTCTTTGATCAACATGAATCTCTTCATGAACATTGGAAGGTCCACCTTGTTCAAAACTGGAAGAGAAAAGATGCCCATAAGTGTTGTCAACGTCTGAATCTTGGTTGTCAGCATCTGGGCTAACAGCGCTTGAAATGTTGTTGTCAACGTCTGAGCCATCAACGTCTGAATTGGTCTTGTCAGCGCTTGATTTACCTTTGTCAGCGCCTGAAGAACCATGCATGTTTGTATCTGGTAGTATTTGTAAACCACCATTATCTTGTCCAGCAGCAGTAGCAGCAGCAAAAGCATCTGTCCAAATGGGAATCATGACATATTCTAGGATAGGAGATGACTTTTCTGCTTGTGATCCAGCCTTCTCATGAACCTGTGTACCTGAAACATTAACAACTTGTTCCTCCACAACATTTGAAGTTACCTTCACAATGTCTGGATTAGTGACAGGCATATAATTTAAAGTTCTAGATAAGGGTTCCAAATCAAACAACCAATTAGGACCACTTTCAGGATCACTAGGTTTATTCTCTAAGAACCTAACATGTACTATCTCAACAATACGTTTGTCCTCTTTAAGATAAACCCTATAACCCTTGCTCTGCACTGAATACCCCATGAAGTAACCCTCATCACCTTTTGCACTAAATTTCCCTAAGGCATCACTAGTATCCAATACTACTACATGACATCCAAAAGGTCTGAGAAAACCAATATTAGGTTTTCTTCCCCAAAGTAACTCATAAGGTGTTTTGTTCTGAATTTTGTTAACCAATGCTCTATTTTGCACATAGCATGCTGTATTAACAGCCTCAGCCCAAAAGGCTATTGGAAAGTGAGCATCAGCCAACATTGTTCTGGCTGCTTCAATTAGGGTTCTATTTTTCCTTTCAGCAACCCCATTTTGTTGTGGGGTTCTAGCAATGCTAAATTGCCTAGTAATTCCGTTCCTGGCACAAAAATCATCTAGCTTCTTGTTCCTAAATTCTCCACCATTATCACTCCTAAGCATTTTAACCTCATTTCCAGACCTTTTCTCAATCATTCATACTCTCTATATTTGTTGGACCAAAGAGGTCCATGTGAAGCATATGAAGAGGTCTGGAACTAGTATGCACCTGCTTGGACTTGAATGAGACCTTGTGCTGCTTGCCTTTAAGACATGCAACACAAGAGTGGTCATTGTGGAAGGCCTTCTCAGGCAAACCATCAACTAAACCAAGCCTCACAAGTCTATTTATATTTTTAAAGTTTATGTGCCCTAGTCTCCTGTGCCACAAATTACTTTCATCTACTGAGGCCTTAGCATAAAAACAAGACATATTTGTATTCATTTTAATCCCATTTAAATTCACATTATATATGTCCTTATGCCTAGGTGTTCTATACTCAATATATTTCTCATCAGGGATCTTAAAATCCTTGCTTAACACCAAACACTCAGTATCAGTGAAAAGAACCTTATTTTTGTTATCACAAACTTGTGATACACTAAACAGATTATAATCAAGTTCTTTTACCAGGAAGACATTCTCAAAACGCAGATTGTTGGTGAGAAGGGTTCCTTTGCCTGTAATGGTGCCATATCCCCCTCCAAAGTATACCTTATCACCATCTTTAATAGGAGTGAAGTTCGTCAGATAGTCTTCCTTTCCTGTCATGTGCCTTGAGCATCCACTATCCCAATATCCATAATCATTGATCTGTCTTTGAATGCCCTGCACATAAAGAAAACAAATTAGTTTTCTTTGGGAACCCAAGTCTCAGAAGACTTGGATTCATCTGGTTGTTCAATAAGAACAGACTTAGTTCTCACAACAACCCCATTCTCATCCTTTTTAGGATGAAATACCCAGTTAACCCCAATAGGTTTTGTAATGACCTTAGAAATGTAATTAAATCTATTGCAAGTCATTGAAATCCCATTATCATTAGGGTTTTGATCTTTCTTGGGTCTCCATGTTAAGCTTGAAGAAGCTTTAGACCTCTTACCTTGTGGCTGCAAATATTTAGGTCTGGTCACGTTTCTGTCAGCGTTGGATTTTGTCCTGTCAACGCTGAAATTACCCTTGTCAGCGTTGAACCTAGGGTTTGCTACAGGAACCCATTGCCTATTTGACCAGGTGTTTGTCTTTTGAAAAGGTCTTTGTCCATGAGTGTTAGACCTTCTAGAGAAGAATGGGGCAGGTCTAACCACTTATGGACTTTGCTGCACACAAGGTTTGGGTCTGACAACGTTTGACTTCCTAACAACGTTGACTTTCTTCCTATCAGCGCTGAAATTGTTCCTGTCAGCGTTGGCTTTGGAAGCGTTGACACACTTGTATGCCAAATGTGAAAAGCTACCACAAGTGTAACAGGCTTTCTTAGACACACTCTTAGGTCTAGAAGAGAAGAAACCTGTTCCATGATTGCTAACTTGGCTCTTGGGGTACCTATTATTCCTATACATCTCTGCATATTTAATGGTAGGTCTTCTAACAGTGTTTGAGCCTAGGTCAACAGGTTTACCAGTGATTGGGTTAGTAACCTTAATGGGTGGTGATTCATTGGGACTTTCACATAGTAAACTCCCTTAACAAATAAAGTAGGGTTAGCTTTCTTCCACTCATTTAGGTCAGTCAGTTTTTGTTGATACTCTTCAACTGGAGTGACAACTCTTGGTGGAGGAGAGAATTCCTCTTCTTGGCATTCTGGTATACCAGTCCAAGACAAGTCCTTTCTAAGGACACCATAGAAGTCACCAGCTGGTGGTGGAACCAGAGAGTAATCATTCATCCCAATCCCAGTCATGTCCTTAGGATCCCTTTGTTTAGCTACACAGTCTCCTAGGGTTTGGGTGGCTCTATCAAATCTTTGAATCTTGAGGTCAACATTATCTTTATTCTTAATGGCCTCATCTAACTTAGCCTGTAGGTCTCTATTGACCTTTGTCATGATGTTTCTAATATCCATACTACCCTCTAGCTCATGTTTTAAGATATTGATCTTATCTTTTAAGTCAAATTCCATTTTCTTGTATTCAGAAACAGTTTTCTCAGTTTCAGTAAGAGCTAGTTGGTAATTGGACAATTTACACCTTTCAGTGCTCATATCATCTTTTAGTTTTAACACCTCTTTGTTAAGTCTATCAGTGTTTAACCTACAACCTTTGCTACAAAAAGCATCATCATATACCTCATTATCAGATGAAGAGGAGGAGTGTGCCATGAGAGCATATTCAACATGCTCTTCTTCTTCAATATCAGCAACCAAAGCTTTGTCCTCTTCAGCATTCTTAGCCAGATAGCTCCAATCCCATCCTGTACCATCAATTCCTTGAACTGCTACCATATCTTTGGAATCCTGAGCTTTAACAATCTGACTTGAGGGTTTACCAGCATCAGATCTTCTAGGAGATCTGCATTCCCTCATGAAGTGCCCCATACGATGACAGTTGTAGCATTCAACTTTGGATTTATCAAATCCAGCTGTGTCTTTAGCATTGAAGGTCATCTTCTTCTTGAACCTTCTATTCCACCTATTTTCTCTTATACTAGCAAGAGCCATGTTCCACTTGATGTCCATCTCTTCCAAGTGCTCATCACTTATCTGCTCAAGGTCCTCATATGTAATCACTGAACCATTGGGCAAAGAAGCAATGTAAGCACACACAGTATCCAAATCCAAACCAGCAGGTTTAACTCTTGGAGAGTCATTCTTGAATGTGTCAGCGTCTGAAAAAGAGACGTTGACAGGACTTGTTCCAGCGCTGACATATGATGATCCAGTAACTGGATGCATATAAGAGTCCTTCTGATTGAATTGACCTTCACTATAAGAGAAGTAGGCCATATTGCTGGTGCTAGATTTGCTTCCATGATCTGAAAGAGTTTCATCCTCCAGCAGTCTTAGTTTGTTGTAGATGTCATCAAACGAGGAGCTCTTGTAAGTATTATTGGCAAGAATAGATCTTGCCTCAATCTTCCATGCCTCACCAAGACTTTTAAGAAAGGTAGCATTGGTGTCAACATCACCAACTTGTGTCCCCATGAAGGACAACTTGCTTATGATGTCAAGCAATCTGCTTCTCACACTACTCAGTTTCTCATTGGGCTGAGCTTTGAAGACAGCATAATCATGCAGAAGTTGCTTTTTCTTTTCTTCCTTAGTGTCTGCATTGCCACCATATGCAACTTCAAGTGCTTCCCAAAGATCCTTAGCAGATTCATAGCCTCTATATTTGTGCTGGTTTTCCTGTCCCAAAGAGACTTTCAGAATGTTTAGGGCTTTCATGTCAACCCTTTTCTTTGCAATATCTTCAGCACCTACAGCTCTATCATCTCCAGGTTTTTCTTTCTTATCCTCATCAGGGCATCCTTCAACAGCTGATCTTTGAGTAATGGCATCTAGAATCTTTTGAGCCTTATTGAATGAGTTCCCATATTCAATAATCTCCCAGAGTGTGTAGTCATAGATCCCCAGATATTGTTCAAAGTTAAACTTCCATAGGTCAAAGTGGGTTGCATCAAGCATGGGAATCTTGATGTTAGGTAAGGCTGAGGAGGAGGAGGTTATTGCTTCAGACATGATGTTGTTAGGGTTTTGGTGTTTTTAGGGTTTCTGAGAAAATTAGGGTTTTGGTGTTCGTGTATGGTTCTGGTGTTCTTCAAAGATCAAAAGTTCCTCAACAAGCTCTGATACCACTTGTTGATCCCAAACTTAGATCGATTAGCTTTGTGTATACGAGATTAGATCAAGTATAACACGTAGAGAAACCTTTGTATATGCTTTGTGAATCTAAGTGTTATGCGGAATTTAACACTTAAACAAGAACACAAGATGTAAACAAAACTTTCACTTTGATTATGAATATCGAACTTGCTTACAATGAAAGATGTTTACGAACGAAAACTTATGTAAAACTTGATATTAAACATTAACCTAAAGGCCTTCTTTTATAGACTAAGAAGCCTTGTACAATAAGCTACGTATCAACTATTCTAGGTAAAGATAAATATAGAAAATACATTGTCGTTTCTATCCTTACTAGAAGTATTCTAGAATATAATAAACGTGTAGCTTATATCTTCCATCAGTGCTTGTCTTCAATCTGTCAACGCTTGACTTTAACTCGTCAACGCTTGAGCTGTCAGCGCTTGCTTTGTTCCTGTCAACGCTTGTTTTGTTCTTGTCAGCGCTCAAGTGATCTGGCCTTAATTTATTCCCAACATTATGAACAAAGCTTCTTCAACTGTTTTACACAAAAATTTACCACCCACGGTGGCATTTAGATAATCTCTTTCATGATCGTTAAGTCCATTGTAAAACGTGTCTATTTGGTGCAAGTCGGAAAAACCGTGATGAGGACATTCATGCAACATCTCCTTAAACCTATTCCAAGCCGTTGAAAAACTTTCATTTGATTCTTGTGAAAATTTAGAAATCTCATTTTTCAAATGCGTAGTCTTAGAGGGCGGAAAAAATTGGTTCACAAACTTTGAAACGAGATCCTTCCACGTCAATATAGAATTGGGTGGCTCTTTCTCTAACCAAATTTTAGCGGGCCCCGCTAAGGAATACGGAAAAAACATCATCTTAATCGAGTCATTCGAGACGTCCTTGAATTTGCAAGTGGCGGTAAGACGATTGAATTGGCGGATATGGTTGTGTGGATTGTCCTTCTCATCACCACGGAATTTGTTGTTTTGGATCATCGACAACAAACCCGTTTTCACCTCAAAATTCTCCGCAAGGATAGCGGGAATCAGAATAGCTTCTCCATAACCCTCGGTGGGTGCTTGAAGTAACTCCATCATAGTTCAATTCGCCATGGTTGGTGCTTCTCGTACAATGGGTTCGTCAATAGGAGAGTCCTCACTAGAATTAGTTGGAGTGGGAGTTTTGTTCTTTCGTCTACGTGCACGTTTTGCTTGATTACGAGTTAGCATAAACGTCACGTACAACGAGGAGACGAGCAAAGAAGATTCTTTTTGGTGTTTTGTATTTTTCAATTTTTTTGTGGTTTTTGATGGTATTAACCTTTTTTGGAAATTGGTGAAATGTATTAAGTAGAAAAAAATCTACAAATCTCCTCCTTAATCAAATCTCTTGATTAAAGAAGCCTCAAGGAATGAAAACGATCACGTGGAGTGAACGCCTTCGATGACTTTAGAACGATGGTGGAACACCAAATCGTTCAAGAGGGTTTAATCAAATGAAACCAAGAAAATATATATGATATGTAATAATACTTTGGGCGGCAAAACCCTCGATTAGCTCTCAAAATCAAAATACGCACAAGCAAGCGGGGGAAACGAGGCGGCGCGAAGCACTTAAGAGCCTTTTTCCTTTAGGTCGTGACAACCGCCTTATACCCACCTTATAGTTTGTATTTTTCAAAATCGAGCCTCACGAAAGTATTTATCTAATTTTGCCTTTTTTCTTTGGTTTGAGATTCAAACACAATGATTGAGTGATGAAATCCCGAATCAAGGTTGTGATTGCTCATGTATTTGGAGTACTTGTGAATTTATTGTTCTACGTATACAATATAGTAATAACATTCACACAAAAACCAAAAAACGATAATACGTATTAGTAGAGTGCTACTAATACAAATACTAATTATGGCTATATAAAAACAACAATGGTTCAATCAAAACACAACACGCATCCCCGGCAGCGGCGCCAAAATGATTGTAGTAAAATACGACCTTTAGGAAAAGGAGGTAAAATAGTGGTAAGCGTTAAGTGTCGGTTTAGGAAAACCGAGCACTAATGACCAAATAAGTTCAAGTTCGTTTCCCAAGGAGGCTAGTGCGTTGTGTTAAGAATTGATTAATGATTGATTTTATTGTTATGAGAAGAAAATAAAATAGAAATAAGAAAGAAAGACGGTTACGAAAACGGATTAAACTAAGACGAAAAAGGCGATCACGTAAAACCGTAAATAGTGCAAAATTTAAAATTTTAACCTAAAAATTCCTAAAAATTACCAAAAATCCACAATAATATTCTAAGAGTTTACAAAAAATCCAAACTTGCTAAAACCTTTTAATTAATTAGATAATGACTTTTTAATGCTAATTAAAGCCCTAAAAATCACAATTAATTATTAAAAAGTCCTAAACAAGATTTTAAAGATTGTAAACCTCAAAAATGAATTAATTAAGCTAAAAGTATTTTTTAAAATTTTAAAACCAAATAAAACTATTTTTAAACACTTAAAAACTATTAAAATCAATTAAATCTAGAAAATAATTGAAAAGCCTAAAAAATATTTGGAAAGTTACAAAACTCCTAATTAAGTGTCTACAATCTAGGAAAAATGAAAAAAAAGAAAAAACTAACTTTCAATTTTTAATAAT